>CM056383.1:26288367-27781850 GCA_029718625.1 Synaphobranchus kaupii | reverse complement strand
TGAAATATAGTAGAGTACTGTAAATGGACTACTCCAAAACACATTGCTAGAGGGTGCAAATGGTAGGCCATCATATATGTAGTTTGTTCTACAGTATAGACAGCTGTACTGTACAGTAACAGTAATACTGTATATATTGTAACATACTGAAATACTTCATACAGTATGGAAACCCATACCTGCACATATTCCTAACGCTGGTATATCACTCTATCAGAGTTTTCTTTCAAAAGGGACACGATATGCCGGTTTCATTCGCAGATGGTTTTTTCTCAGAATACGGTCAATTGTTGAGATACTAATGGCATCAATTCCTCAAAAGACTTGTTGATCCTCAATGAACCGCTGTTGAATCTCTCGCAGGCGAATTGTATTGTTGGCAATGACCATGTTGACCATTTCCCTCTCTTGCTCCTCGGACACCAGCCTTCTCCTGCCTCCACCAGGTGGTCATCTCTCAGTTCTGCAAAACAGAAGTGGGATGGGATACTGTAACTGTAAAACCATCCTTTTGACAAAATGGGAGCATACCGTAACTCCACATTACGTACTGTAACTGAGATGCATACAGAACGCATCAAGGCCCTTCGAGAGCAAACAGCTACAGTACATCTATATATATATATGTTGTACAGTACAGTAAGAGCTCAGAGTACAGCAATCTAAAGTAGAGTACAGTAGAGAGCAGTATGTACATAAAATAATTACCTATTTTCCTGCCTGAAGGTCCATATGATGGAGGCAACAGTGAAGCGGCTAAGGTTCGGCTGCACTCGTTGCCCAGCCTCCCTCATTGACAGGCCATGCACAAGGACATGGTCAACAAGAGTGGCACGAATTTCATCGTTCACTACTTGTCCTTCTCGGTCTTCTCGGTCCTTCTCGGTCTTCGCTTCCCTCATCCTCATCCTCATCCTCATCCTCATCCTCATCCTCATCCTCATCCTCATCCTCCTACTCCTCTTCCTCTTCCTTGCCTTCCTGGATCCATTGTTCTAAAACTAAATGAACTAACCCAAGGCCCTTTTATCTATGCATTGGAGGTTCTGATAGGTTGTGTGAACAATTTTGTCCTTATAGTGTTTTCAATCAGGTAATTGTGTGCTAATTGGGTTCAATCTTTGCTGACTGAGTTAACAATGTCGAATGCTTGTGCTTCTGAATGAACACAAGGTGCAGGCAATGATAATTAAGGGGATTTGTGTGTAGTTTTGCACTAAAAGTTCAACAAATTTGAATCATGTGTGTAAACAGGTCAATACGGTTTACAGTTTTGTGAAATGGGTGTGTCTTTTGGGAGATGGCATTATGCATTAGGATATTTAGTTCATAAGTCTGGTAATAGTGTGTAAGCAATTGAGAAAAACTGTAAGAAAAGGCTAAATAGTTGGTGAATGGTCCTTCTTCTAGCGCAGGGGTTCCCAAACCGGTCCTGGGGGACCCCTGTGTATGCTGGTTTTCGTTGCAACCACAGTTGCCAATCCCAGAATTTAACAAGCTGTTAATTTTTCTTAATTAGGTGCTTTTCATGTTTGGAGGAATTATTCGCCCTCTTAAGACACATTATGTCAGAAATAGCTATGCATGCCATGTAGAACAAACTCCCCATGTTCACGTTGTGCTTATTGTGCTATATTGCAACAATTACATAAAAAGAGGTTACAAAATAATGTATTTTCACTCAAATTAAAGAGTGAAGTGAATCAATAGGCTCCTAATTAGGCTGTTGAACACATGCGTTTAACTCAATGTTTTCTTTAAGCTTATTAACACAATGCAGGTTCGGCTCGTTATCATTTGCTTTGTGTTTGAATTCTTCATTATCTACCAAATGGTTAGTTTTAGTGGCCATGTGTCCACACTTTCACCAATTAGGAGCCTATTGATTCAAATCAGTCTTTAAATTGATCTGTTAAATTATTTTCTTATCTTTATTTAAATAATATAGCACAATAAGTACAATGTGAACATGGGTGTGTTTATTCTACATGGCATCCATAGCTATTTCTGATATAATGTGGCTTAAGAGGGTGAATAATTCCTCCAAACATGACAAGCACCTAATTAAGAAATATTAACAGCTTGTTAAAATTCTGGGATTGCAACTGTGGATGCAAACGAAAACCAGCATTACACAGGGGTCCCCCAGGACCGGTTGGGAACCCCTGTTCTAGCGGACCGCTGTAGTGCTGGAAGACGGTTGGCACCAACAGCTTGCTGGCTGGGGTGAATCATAGTGGAGGTTCACAGGAATTTTTGAGGTCATCATGATGATTGGTAATAACCTTCAAAAAGATAACTGTCAAAAGTATTATCGCAGTATTTATGATAGCCTTGTCTGAATGGCAGCTATTTATTTATTTGACAGTGGAATGTACAGTATGTTTAGTTACCCAGCAGGTGGAGATTTCAGGCCCGTTTCCATTATTGGTTCTCTAACAGTTTCAACATAAAGAGGGTTTGTTAGGAGGTAATGCTTGAACTAAAGCCTTCTTCTTTGCCCCAAATTACGTATTTTCTTACAAACCAGTCCAAGGTTTGGACGCAATCAGCTGTTATAACATGCAATTTAGATAGGAGTATCAGATCATGAATCCAGCTTGACTTTTTAGTTTGAAGGGCCTTACTGTTTGTATTTAATTCTGGGTGTGTTTTCTTTGCAAGCTTTTCTACACACACAGACGCACACGCACACACATGTAAAAGTGAAGTATGCTATTTTTGATTTGAACACACTGTTAGATTCTAATTCATGGATAACTAATATGGAGATATTATTCTGTGTCTATTCCTTCTGCTTATTGTAGGCACCATTAATAGCAAACTGATTAGTAAGTAATACGTGGTGTGTGTGTGTGTGTGTGTGGGTGGGTGGATGGGGGGGGGGGGGGGGGTAATATTCATAGGCATCTTTTCCTCTTCACTTGTCAGACATTTTCAGCTCTGGGAGAAGCACCTACCTGCCACCACCTTCCGTGCCTGGGATTATTCAGAGTGTGGGTTGTGGGGTTGAACATTTTGGGCCAACATTAATCATGGTGAAAAGGGAACTTGATGCGCAAGTGGAAAGATTGCAGGCTCTAATGTCAGGCCAGATGCTGCTGCTGTATCCTAGAGCGAGGCACTTAACCTGAGGTGTCTCGATTAATATCTAGATATGAATGTATGTGCATGTGAGCCGTGCTGAGCAAATAAATAATGTAGAGTAAGCAGTGTCTGTACAGCTGAGATGGCCCACATTTCTGCTACACCACACGCTGCACAAAGAGATCAGAACCACTGTGCTCTTTTGAAATCCTGACCCAGATTTCTCAGCCCTAATACTTTTGACTACTAATGACTTGTGTGTCTGTAAGAGAGTGGAGCAGCAGCAGCCTTAGCTTTGCACTAGATAGCACAGAAACATCCATAAAATGTGTGTGTGTGTGTGTGTGGTGTGTGTGTGTTGTGTGTGTGTGTGTGTGTGTGTGTGTGTGTGGTGTGTGTGTGTGGTGTGTGTGTGTGTGTGTGTGTGTGTGTGGCGTGTGTGTGCGTGTGAGTGTGCACATACACATGCACAGAGGTGCTAGCGGATTAGATACTGGAGCGGCGGGGTATGAGCTGACAACGCCAGATGAATACCAATCAGTGTTTTCTGCAGTAGAGGGACGGCCATGCTGTCTGTGCCAGAGCTCTCTCCATACTGCAGACTTCTGCAGCTAACCCTTTAGCACTAGTGCGTGGCCATTACTTCAAGTTCAAATTTTTTATAAACGCCTTTTTGTTCATCTTCTTTGGTAGGGAATATTCATTTGACTGTGTGTGTCATGATTTTTAAAAGCTACTCTCAGGGATCTGATGTACCCATTGTAACGTGAGCCTCCGTGTATTTGGGTGGGTGGGGGCTGGGGGGGGGGGGGACCCAAGCTAGCAGCAACTACAGAGGCATAGATTAAACATTCTGAGGTTTGGGGGGGTAAGTGTGATGGAAGAGGCTGTGTATAGTTGTTTAAGGAGGGGGGAGAGGTGGCATTAAAGTCCTGTGATGTCATCTAAGATGACATTCCCGTTCTCCTCTTACCTGTGACGGGGAGGTCACTCCTCGCTGTGGTCAAGGACCCAGGTGATAAATGGTACACGTATCAGGTGGCACCAAGCTTATTGTCTCGCCGTTGTGAGATGGCCGCTGCATTGTCTTGCTATTGTGCTGTATGTGATCATGGGCATTTGGTTTCCACAAGTTAAGATCTGCTGTTTAGCTCTGAAATGTCATTCAGGGCAAAAGGCAACAAACATAAAACCACAACCCAAAAACGCCTGAGAAGACTGGTGTCTGTGATTATGAGACACAGGCTTACACACCCCAGACCAACACAACTATAATAATAATAATAACTTAATATGTAGCACTATATATAATTTTGTGTATATTTTCATATATTTCAGCTCAGAGTGAACTTACATAAACACAAAAAAAGAATGCTAAAATACAGACAGAACAATTGAGTAAAGTAAAGTAAGAAAGAAAGTAAAACAGTAATAAAAGCACAAAATGAATAGATGTAACGTTAATATTGCTAAAAGATAGATAAATACATTTTAAAAAGGGTTTTAATCAGAGGATGCAGGCATAGCTGTTCTGATTTAATCTGGGATATTTTATAGGAGTATAAGAGCCTTTTACCGTATGAGTATCATCTCTCTAAGTTTTTTTATATGGACTTTTACACACTTTTACGTCACATCATTCTGTATATAGGACAGCATTTTCCAGGCACCTCTAAGTTACCATTGTACAGTATTGTACAATTGCAATAGCCACCCCTTTAAAAAGGAAGGTTGTGGTGGTGCGTAGCATTCAGGTGTAGGGACTGTACTAACCCAGAGACAAGTCTGTGCTCTCCAGCATTCAGGTGTAGGGACTGTACTAACCCAGAGACAAGTCTTGCTCTCCAGCATTCAGGTGTAGGGACTGTACTAACCCAGAGACAAGTCTTGCTCTCCAGCATTCAGGTGTAGGGACTGTACTAACCCAGAGACAAGTCTTGCTCTCCAGCATTCAGGTGTAGGGACTGTACTAACCCAGAGACAAGTCTTGCTCTCCAGCATTCAGGTGTAGGGACTGTACTAACCCAGAGACAAGTCCTTGCTCTCCAGCATTCAGGTGTAGGGGACTGTACTAACCCAGAGACAAGTCTTGCTCTCCAAGTCTATTCTGATTGTCTTAGGCCGCATTTACACTGCAGGTCTTGATGCCCAGTTCCGATTTTTAGCCTATATCCGATTTTTTTTGACCGCCTGTTTTACATCTACTTTTGAAAGTGACCCATATCCGATACCTGTGTTTACACTTGGCTTAACACTTGAAACAACCCGCATGCGTACAAGAGGGTTTCGTTACCGAAACGAAAAAACGAAAGTAAACAACCAGCCGGCACTTTCTCGCAATGGACGCAAACGAGACCGAAATAATAATTCAAGCAATTGCTTTCCGAAGCATCTTTAGAGGTCCACAAAATATTGGTCAGATTTTAAGGCGGAGAAGAAAGAGGAGAGCCCTTATTGCAGCCTGGGCGTATGCGGCAATGATCGCTGCTACATCGGTTCAGAGGGATGTGTGGATGCGGGAAAGGACTCAAGATTGGTGGGATCGTGTTGTTGGAACCTTTGACCAGGAACAATGGGTCAACAACTTTCGAATGCGGAGAGAAACATTCGACATGTACGTCATTAAAATGCAAAAAAAGTACAAGATCGTCGCATTTTCAATGACGTGCGAATCACAATGACAGGGAATATCCGATCTGTCCGTTTAGATGGCAGTCGCATTGACAGATATCCGATTAATATCCGATTGTATTTCCACATATGATTGAGGCCTGAAACGGATCTGAGAATATCCGATTCCATGTGCTTTTTCCTGTTTACACGTTCATAATACATATCCGATCTGTGCCACATGTGAGCAAAAAATCGGAATTGGGTCACTTTTACCAGGTAGTGTAAAGGCAGCCTTAGTCTTCCACCACATGATCCTCCCCAACCTGCCAAAAAGAAATCCTCAACATTTTATAGCCTTCATCCACCTCCTGAACAAGGACACAGAACCTGTTGGATGACCTTCATTTTTAGAATACCCACCCCCGTTTAAGCATACAAGATGCAAGTAGTTTTAAAAAAAAAAAAATCCTTCATATTAGATGTAATTATGGTTTGATAAAGATCTGGAAATTCACTGTAAATTTAATTTGAAGGGTTGCCTGGATACAGATTGCTTTGGGTTATTGGAGGGAAGGACTGTACATTGAATGCTAACGGGCAGAAGCTGGTTTGCGGAAATAGAAAGGGCGAGAGAGAAAGGGCGGAGAGAGACGGTGTGAGGTTGTGCATATGGGTGAGGGAGGGCAACCATTTTTTTTTTCTTCCTGGGCCTGTGTGTTGTTGTAAATGTGACTATGTACCTTATTGTTTTAGGAACACAAGTTGTCTTGTCATGCAAATAAAGCTAATTTGAATTTGAATTTAAATTAGAATTTTAGCAAAAAGGAGAGAATGACTTGTTTGCTTATTGGCTGTCCCTCTCTATAGTCAGGTAATGAAGGCATCATTTATTTTTTATTTTCGTTACCCCAGAACCATGATAAGTTGCTGGGTGCTTCCTCCCACAAACATCTTTGTGTGACATGCTCAAACCAGAGTGGGTGTGCGAGGTAGAGATTAGGCATGGATAACGTTTTATTCGAGAAACCCCCCACAGTAAACGCAATATGCCATGCCTTTAAGTGGCTTTTGTGAATGGCTTAAAAACTGAAGATGGTGTGCCATATTTTAAGATTTATCACTGTGACATTATTGCCTGTTTACAGCCTCCCTCTGGTTTCCCACCATTTTTCTTCTCCAGTACCATTCTGTGTTCTGTATTTTACAGTCCTATTTTTGTCCAAAATATAAGCAATGTCACACCTATAACCCCATTTCTACAGTCAACTGTCAAGAGTGGTAATATAAGGGACTGTTTATTACTGCTTGGGGAGGGCCTTTGCAATATTGGCTCTATGATTGTATTTTGTGTTTCCCTGTATCCTCCAAAGCCATATCAGGGAGATCCTGTGTAGTATTTGCAGGAACATAACTGTGAGCAATAACACAGTAAACAAGCTCTGTGAACCTGAACAAGCCAATGCTGACTCATGCAATGTAGGAGCCTGCTCATTTTGTATCTCTCTCTCTCTCTCTCTCTCTCTCTCTCTCTCTCTCTCTCTCTCTCTCTCCTCTCTCTCTCTCTCTCTCTCTCTCTCTCTCTCTCTCTCTCTCTCTCTCCCTCCTCTCTCTGCCCTTTTTGTATTTCTTTCTCTGTTTCCCTCTCTCTGTCCCTCTTCCTCTCTCTCCATCTGTCCCCGCCCTCTCTCTCTTCCCCTTTCCTCCCTCTCTCCCTCCCTCCCTCCCAGTGTGTATGTGTATGTGTATGTATAAGAAGGGTTGTAATTCCTAGACAGATGCCCCGGATGTAAATACCCTCAAATTAAAGCAGGCAGTCCTGCACTTTGACCTTATATTCATTGTTTTATTTTAAATCCAATGTGTTGGAGACTTGGAGTAGTCACAATAACACACATTATATATATTGTCATCTGTGGTCATATATATGACATTTTCACTGTTATAAACAACAGAATGTATTATTGAGCAAAACATATGACAATCTTTGCTATGTATTAAACTATATTTGGATTGTCGTTCACATGTATTATTCAGTATGGATTTTAATGTATGATGTATGACACTATATTTTTGGGATATATGTCAATATATTTTTGTTGCATAAGGGCACACTCTTATATGGCTGTTGTCTTGTCTTCTCTACAGCCCCTCCCTGTCACAGGGCTGTGGGTATCTTCGCCTGGGTTAGCAGACATCCATTGCAGGGGAAATAGAGCAGAAGCCTGTTTTTTTTATCCTGCTGATCTCCGTCAGAATGCGGACACAGGGGGCGGGGCACAACTCTCCCCATCAGAGACACAGCTGGGGCTGATGATGCGTTCTACAGCAGAGACACACGGCAAGCCAGGCCCCGCCCCACCCTTCTGGTCATTATACCCCTCTGTAACAGAATATATGTGTTTAAAACTGGCTTCACTGTAACCCCCCTTAAGGGAGATGCTTTACAATCACAAAGTAAAAAAATCAACTCCAATAGAGTACTTATAACTCAAATAGAGTACATGTGGTTGGTCTCTTATGGACTCATTTAAAGTGTGATTTAGGTATTTTGCTGCAAACATTCTCTCAGATATTGAGTGGCATGGGGGGAATTTGTGTTACCTGCTGAGTACATCATTTGTGGACGCATTTATGGTTGTTGGTGTTTTGTGGGGTGCCAAAGGATTCACCTAATGAAATTAATACCATTCATGGCTGTGTCATGAGCTGGGTCATTAGAATGAGTTTGTTTCAGTCTGACAAATTGGCAACAACAGCTGACATGTTTATGTGAAAGGAGCCAGTTTTGCATAAATGTGTTATTTATACACTTACATACTGTATATATAAATTTAGCTTGTCTAGAGGTCCCTAACTACACATTTATACCTTTGACTCACAGTAATCAACGTTATCAACAGGTTGTTTAAATAACATGTTGCACCTCCACCTTTAGTCATAACTTGGAAAGTCGCAACCTTATGTGAAAGTGTTGACGCAAGTCCCAGTGTGGTGCTGATATGTGGTGTGAATTTATTGTTCTTTTTTGCATAGCTATGCAAGAATTTCTATTTTATGCGATGCCACAAATAGCACAAAGCGTATTGGGTGCTTTTATACTTTTCATAAATATAATATGCATAGCAATGGTCACGGTATGATCTACGTAGGTTTTGAAACATGAAATTCCGAGGTTCAAAAAAGGAAACCTTTTAAAACAGATCATGTGCGTTACAATTAGTAAGTTGAACACACAAGACAGTGCATGCAGTGTTGAATGTTAATTAGATTTTGGAATTTGCTTATTATGCACACGTAAATAATTTGTTTATTTCCTCCAAGCCCTACTAGCAAACATACAGTGGGTCCATTGTCAGCACAGCTGTTGGTCCAGCACCATTTCGCAAATCAGCACCGCTGATCAGCTATTAAAAGAAGGCAAAATAGCGGGTAAACGGTGCTGCCACTAGAGGACTGCTGTAAAATATCGTCCTGCCTATAGCTGTTGCCGATGGGGCCCGATAGGTGCTTGCTTGCTGGGAGCTGTAATTCTCCTGAAACTGCTGGGTTTGTGATAACAAGGTCCTCCTTGCCTTTCCTCTCTTCTGCAGCTGTGTCTAACCTGGATGCGGAGAGCAAGCTGACGGTACACTACCAGACGCCATGGCACCTACAACGCAATGTGTTCCACCCCTCCACCCGACCACCATGTGTGGAGGAGCTGCACCGGCACGCCAAGCAGAACCTGCGGGCGCTGAACCGAGGTAAGGCTCAGCGCTACTGATAATCAATTAACCAAGCAATCAAGCAATCAACCAATTTATCTAGATTAGTCACTTAATCGCCCAATCACTGTGACAGCCTTCAATGCCCTACATCATCCTACAATTCACACCACTATCACCTCATAACACGGCAATACCCACCACAAACTGCACTGTAACCGCTCAACAACACCCAGCATTGAACATCACTAACCTGAAAGCACAGCAACCCTCCCCCACCCTTCCCCACCAAAGCGTCTGAAGCACAGCAACACCCACCACTGTCACCGCCTGCAACACCCTACAACAGCCCACTGCTCCCGCTCACGCCCTCTAATCATGTCTTTCATTCATTATCCAACCTTAGACTCACCATCTCAGGACAGAAATGGAACACAGTTCAACATGCTTGTAGGGCAGATGCACACACACACAGACGTACATACACGCACGCGCACATACACATACACGTATTATTTACACCATACATCATCAACGGCAAAAATTAAAGCATTCCAAAAAATCTAGCTCTGTTTTTACAACTATCACTGTCATCTATTTTTCAGCAATAATTGTTTTGCATACTGCAGTACTATTATGGTCAGATAATAGTTTAATTGTGTCACACTGACAGCAGGAACCTTACAGTTTGAAACTTTGACCTTCTGAATTTTTGATATCATATAAAAATCAAATCAATGCTTCATCTGACTTGATATTCATTTATACATTAATTTAATGAATCAGAATGAAGGTATCCACAAACTCTGTAAGATTATATAGTACAGTATGTTTCTTTATCTCAACACACAAGGGAAATTGCACCTCCTCTTTCAAGTATTTCATTGTATAATGAGCTTTTTTTAATTGCTGTTAAATACTTACTCCAAATGTATATGGTGAAGTTACTTCGGCCAATGACTGCAAGTCGGAAAATTGTGCCTTCTGTTTCAAGTGCTCTCTATATGACGTGTATGGTTTTTAGTTTTTGGTGAATTTAAAGCAAACACTGACCCCTAGTGTACAAAGAGTCAAATTGCTTAAAAAAACAGTAAAAACTCTCTCTCTAACATGTGACTGCTGTGCTAAAGGACAAAGGTACATTACAATGTTTTTGCTTATAGTTGTGAATAAAAGCTATTAAATGTATTTGTTCATATGTACAGCCTCTGTAAACATAACTGCACTGCTTTTGAGTTACTGTAAGTGTATTTTCACACTTTTGACCAGCAATCATGCCATTATACCAGCTATTGTAAAGCCAGCAAGTTGTCAGAAACTTGAAATATCTAAAATATCCTTCATTGCACACAAAAGCTGCCTGGGCCAGTTGGAAACATACACTGAAACTGAAATGATATCCCTTGAAAGCGAACTGTCCCTTTATGTGTGTAAGAAACTGATTTCATTGATAAATTAAGCTGAATAAATAAAAACATTTAATAAAAAGTTAAATAAAAAACAACAGCCCCTGGTGGCTCTCTAGGGCAGTTTGTGAGAACCACTGGTGCATATACAGTATATAATTTCCTATACTCTTCTTATGGAAAATGTCTCCCTACCATAAAAGACACAAACATCAAAGTGTCCAGAAGGTCAGTGTTTGCTTTTGCTTTCCCTTACAGGAAAACAATATATTAATAATAGAATATATTTTTGAGAATGCATCAACTTACTACATATGGGAAAATATGAAAATGATTAGCAATTAAAAATATGTTGCAATATATTTTTCTTAAATAAATTGCTGTGAAATATGTTTGTGATTATACTTTCCAAAAAGTCCACATATTTTGAATATTGCAGGATATTTATAAGGGCTGACCCTCAGATATTTAATCTGTGCTCTTTCTTGACAGAACAACAGCAGCATCAGCGGACAAGCAGTCGAGAACGCAGGGTCACCATCTCCATTTCAGTGGCACCCCCGATGCCCACATTCCCCTCGCCCCGCACCTTGAGGCGACGTGAGCAGAGGGGCAGACACCTCAGAACGGTAAGCGCACCGCCTCATATGCCACCCTGTGGCAAGGGACAGGGGCGTGGCGTGGAATGTCAGAGGTTACTGTAGTTACGCTGACCATGTGTTCACACGTGAAAAAACCCCACTTCTGAGCTCCACAGGTGAATTGGTAGACAACATCCCACCCCTTCCCAATACACCATTACATGATGTGAACTAAGCTCATGCTCTGATTGGCTGGATAATTCGGCACAAATGGAGAGGTGTTTTACTTTTTACCACTGCCGAGGCCGCTATGGCAATCAATCCTGCTGTGCTGGGCAAAGTAGTACGGTAACAGGCATTTTTCAAATATTCCCATGATAGTCAATGGTATGTTACACAAGTGGAACACACTTTTTTCCCCAGTAATATGTGAACACATGGCTATGTCCCTTTCTGTAGTCAGAAATAGAACTAGGTGGAATTCCACAATTGGAACTAGAAAAGGGCAGAACCCCACAAGGTTCATGTTCTGCCTGCTTGTGCACTCTTTTTTTCTGTTTGGCTGTGCCACATCTAAGCGAAAATAGGCGAATCTCAGCCCCATAATGAAATTAGCCAATCAGGACTTCAGCCCTATAATGAAGATCTGTAAGACTGGTACAATATTGTACCCACATCCAAAGAACTCTGTAACATCTTTATTTAAGTCAATGTTACACTCTCTTTACAGTCATAATTCCAGTTCCATCCGGGTCTGATTTCAAGAGCAAAAAAGGGGTGTGTGTGCCCTGTGGATGCATCCCTACATTTACATTTACTGTTTACTTATTAGATGGTTTGCTTGTTTCTTGACATACAGCAGGAGAGACCAGGGAGAGATATAGAATATCAGCAAATGCAAAGAAAGGTAATTTATTTCAATACGTGTTCCATTTTGTGTATTCTTTATACCTTTGGTTGTTTATATTCTTTTTTTTTACTTTCGTTGTCTTGTTTATTCGTTCTAGAAATAGTTGTAAATTGAACATTGAAGACACAAAGTATTACAGTCCCCCTTTGCAAGACAGAGGAATTATTTGCAGAATGCTCACAGAGCTGACCAAAGCTGGATGAATATAAAGTGATAGAAAATAAACCATAAAAAGGTCTGTCCTCTACGGCTTTGCCTGCTTATTAGGGAGAGGAGGATCCAGAGCTGGGCTTTGCCTGCTTATTAGGGAGAGGAGGATCCAGAGCTGGGCTTTGCCTGCTTATTAGGGAGAGGAGGATCCAGAGCTGGACTTTGCCTGCTTATTAGGGAGAGGAGGATCCAGAGCTGGACTTTGCCTGCTTATTAGGGAGAGGAGGATCCAGAGCTGGACTTTGCCTGCTTATTAGGGAGAGGAGGATCCAGAGCTGGACTTTGCCTTTCTGTCTTTTTCTTTTCATCTGTAACGTTGATCATGATAAAATATGGATATGACAGTAGCATCAGCTTACCCGTGGAAAATCGAGAGGAGCTCCACCAATTATGGAGTACATTGGTAACAACCAATAAAAGGACAGTAATGATGATTGGTGGACACTTTCTGCCTATACTTCTAGGTGCCCTGTGGGTATCCAGAAAGTAGTAACCACAAATCACCATATGGGTTTGTTCCATTGGTTGTTACCAATGTACTTCATCATAGGTGGAGCTTCTCTGTTTTCTACCAGTGAGGTGATGTCACAACTGTCTCTATCCTATCCCTGCATGTCAGCAGGAAACATTGTTTCCTGTTGTCTGGCCACAAGGTCAATAGACAACTGCATCAGTACTTAACCCAGCAAAGCAAGCAGTCCTTAATCTCTTAGCTCTGAACATGTATTGTGTTAAATGGAACAAATAGCTGTGATATGGGGCTGAACATGGTAATGACTCTTCAGTCACAGAATAGAAATGAATACCTCTCCATGGTCCACTGGTCCTGTCTGTCTTGTTGTTTCTAGTTTCTGGTTCCGTTGTGTTCAATTTGACCTGCGGAACCAATATTGCTCAACTCTCCACAAGCCAGAGAATACTGCTATCATTATTTCCTTTAGTATGGTTTCTTTTATGGGCTATCAACATTTTGTGGTGACACAATCCAACCTGAGAACTAAAATATTATTGAATAAGATAATAGAAGATTTTTGATAGTTTATGGTGCATATCAGTACATCAGCCACAAATAATGATAATTCATTTTATTAATAATTTCTCAATAATTGAATAATGGATCATTGATAAGTAAAAATGTCAGTTATGGATGGATTGCTATCTGATATAATCTGTTTCATTGGTCAATATTTTGTTTTTATTTAACCCTTGTTTTCGGTCTGCGTCAGATTGACCCATTTTAAACTTTTAGTAAAACAGGAATGACACTTTTGGGAGATGTATTTCATAACCAATGACTACACCAGTGTACATTTGGTTCTTGTTTTGTGTTTCTATTTGTTGTCATCTGTACTTGCTTTATGTCTTTTATGTTTTATCTTTGTGTAAATTATAGTGGATTCTTTTTATATAAATCACATCTTTAACACAGATGAATAACACTCATCATTAAATGTGATCTAGCAGTGGTACAGTGCAGTCCAAAAGTATTTGGACAGTGACACAATTTTTGTTGTTTTGACTCTTTACTACAGCACATTGGATTTGAAATGGAACAGTTTCTATGAAGTTAAAGTGCAGACTTTCAGCTTTAATTTGTGGGTTTTTACATCCATATCGGAGAAAACCGTGTAGCAATTGTAGCCATTTTTACACATAGTCCCCCCCATTTTAAGGGACCAAAAGTAATTGGACAAATTAACATAAACTTAAATAAAGTCATCATATTTCATATTTGGTTGCATATCCTTTGCATGCCATGACTGATGTTGTCTGTGACCCAACAACATCAAAAGACTCTTGATATCTTATTTTCAGGTACTTGTTTTTTCAATAGGAAAATGAGTCAAGAGAAACAACCCTTAAAGTGATCCATTCATATCTATTGCATATCTGGCAGCAGAGTGATGGTTTGAGGCTAGTTTGATACCTTAGACCCATGATGACTTACAGCCATTTAGCTAACCATGTGTTCCATACTATTCCCGTGTAATTTACACCTTAATTTAGTTCCAACCCCGATTCCCATAGAGATCCATTCAAATGTATAGAGATCATAGTATCGCTTGTAAGAGTACCTGAAAATAAGATATCAAGAGTCTTTTGATGTTGTTGGGTCACAGACATCAGGAAGTCATGGCATGCAAAGAATAAGCAACCAAGTATGAAAACTTTATTTAAGTTTATGTTAATTTGTCCAATTACTTTTGGTCCCCTAAAATGGGGGGGGGGGTTATGTATAAAAATGGCTACAATTGCTACACGGTTCACCTGATATGGATGTAAAATCCCTCAAATTAAAGCTGAAAGTCTGCACTTGAACATCATAGTCACTGTTCCATTTCAAAGCCAATGTGCTGGAGTACAGAGCCAAAACAACATAAATTGTGTCACTGTCCAAATGCTTACGGACTGCACTCTATGTGGTATCCATTAACCATATATATTGTTTATATTGTTTGGAATTTAGCTAAAGATAATATACAGTATATTGAGTATTTTCATGTAAATTTTATTTCTGTATTGCTTTAAAATCCCAATAATGTCCTGGGTGTATTTGACTCAGGCTAACAGTTTCACAAGTGCTAATAAGTAAACAGAACACAAGGGTTAATGTTTGATGAATTGAACATTATTGTTTGTCACAGATACAATAATGAAGGTTGCTAGACCAAACATCCATAAATATATTTTGTAAGAAGCAGCATGTAGAAGTGATCAGCTGGTATTTCTACAGTGGATTCCTGCACAAACTCCATTATCCCGTGCATCCTCCATGCAGAATCCATTATGAAATGGATTTTCCTGTTTCTTAGCATACAACAAAAATGCATATAACTTTGGGGCAAACAAGGTTTTTCAAATTGTTGACCTTGTTTTCATTTATTATTATTCTTTTGTATTAAATTGCCTCCCTAAGGAGAGGCCAATGAGAGAGTCAGACATCCAACAAACGCAAAGAAAGGTAACTGTTGTGATATTTAAAATCACCCAGTCCAATAATTAGATCATCATATGACCATCATTTCAATGAAATCATTTTTGCATGATGAAGGGGAAATTATGCATGTTGACAAGTTAAGTAATACTTGTTTGTCATTCTGCTAGGCCATGATACCTATATCTGACCATTTTTTACCCACTGCCTGCACAAACATATTTATGTTTGTCTGTGGTTTCAGTTGACTTTTTATACTTGAATGACACATCTATATTTCATTTCTCCCTTCATTCACATTTTATAACAGAATGTGTCAGACTAGATGTTAGTTACAAGTGTAATTGTCCATGTGTTATATGTAAGAGATGTAATGTGCCCAAGTGTGTAACTCACGTAATGTATCCACCTGTCTGTAATGACTATGCATGTGGATGACACATTTTATACAGTGGCTCATCTCTAGCCTCACCCAGTCTAGAGGCATGACTTTCCATTGTTGGCGCTAATGTAGCAGTTCACCCTGGACACGATTCAGTCCATTCTTTTTGTCCCCTGATGGTGTGTATTCCTCCTCTCCATGCTGCAGGAGAGATCTGTAAGGGATACTGAGTTTTCGCAAATACAAAGAAAGGTAAATGGAGTTGACCAGTGTGTCAAATGGGCATGTGGCTTAACCCAGAACTGTTTCGTAAAGCAACCGCCTCTGCATTTTTGCTTCATCTTTTTTTTGGCTTGTTTTTTGGTGGTGGTTTGCTGTCTTTTGCAAAAACGCTGCTGCTGCTCTTGCTCAGTATTACAATAAGATTTCTTCTCTGCTGCAGCTGAGATATAACTCTCTGCTGTGCCGTTATCTGCTGCTGGAGCACGGCTGTGTGGGACATGCTTAGATTTGAGCAGGGATGAAAGCACTGCTCCTTATGGCAAGCCCCCAAGGATGGGCTTTAGCAGAGGGTCTGATAAAAGTGTCTGGGTGAAAGTGCAGTTTTCCTTTATTTTGTTATGACTTCACCCACTTTGGTTTGCACCTGAAACAACATGTGCTGTGTGTGTATGTGTGTCTGTGTAATGAAGTATCAGATTCTGGTGTCAGCTCTGGAACAACTTGGCTATAAATGTAGATTATTAGTATCTATATTTGGTAGCCTTGGTAACAGAAAAAATATATGAGAATCGCACACTTATCTCCATGCAAAAATAATTTCCCATTTTTAAGTTATAAATGTTATAAAAAGTTATAAATGTTTCAGCAGTATGCCTTCATCAGGGTGTAGTCACATCCGCAGACTAGTGGTGAGGGGTCTGCAACTGGCTGGAATCGCAGGCAAAGCAGTTGGCAAGATATTGTTCCATGTCAGCAATTATAGGTAGCCGCCATAGCTGGAGGCAGCGCTGTTATGTATACCCTTAATAAGCCTGCAAGTGTCCATAGCATTATTCGGCACTGTCTGTCTCAATTGTTTATGTCATTTGATGTTACTTTTGTATGTGGACATAAATAAAAGTATTAACATGTGTGTATGTGCTTGTTAACTTTGCTGTCATTTGGTTGGCTGTTCTTTTTTGTTTGTTTGTTTCCCAAACCTTAAAGTAAGTGCAAAGTAAACATAACAAATGCAGGAAGTCAGATGGACCGAACCACTTGGAACTGAAGCCAAGAAGGGGGAGGTCACCTCTGTCCTTCTAACTCATATTTACTCTTCCAGCTCTACCTCCTGAGGTTGCCAGGGTTTTCATCTGTACAGATCATCAATGAGTCACTGTTTTTTTTCCCAGGACACTTGTACACATCCAAAGGGAGATTAATCACAGGGTGTAATTTAAAGGCTATTTCTGGAAATGGGCTACATCACAAGCTCTGACCACAACACACTGCTCTAGTCCCAGGTTCCACTCTCAAGCCTGTTGTCGTTTTACCAAAAATACAGGTGCTTGGCTGGAATCATTTTTCTGTTGGAGAAGTTTTCATTTGAGCCATTATTCATGATTTTATTTTCATTATTTAATTCATGTTTTGTGTTTTTTTTTTTTTTTTTTTTGCCTTTTGTGTTTATAGTTTGAGAGAAACCGCTCCTCCTCCCCCACTGAATGTTGCTACTATATCCCCTGGAGCAGAAAGGTATTTGCACCCCCCCCACATCCTGAGGTGGTTGGTTCTGCCTGGTGACTGTTGATCTCTTCCTTCTCTTGGTTGGCTTTCACTAAGTTCTCCTTTTCCCTCCGTGCTGTCTTCAATATTTTTACATCTCAATCTCTTTCAGATACACCTTTATCCCACCTTTCTCCTCCCAATGTGGCCTTGTGTACTTCTTTGCCTGCACTACAAAGTGATCTTTTCAAAATGGGATCATTCCAAACACTGTACTAAGAACTGCTGCAACAAACTGAGATTATGAAATTTTAAAGCTATGAAATGTGTATAGCTTACTCCCTTGTAAGATAATTTCTCTGTGTAAACACAAAAAAAGGTTTATCCAAATGTTTATGATTTACAAGAGCAGGAAACATGGCAAGCTCTCTAACCCAGGGTTGCAAACTCACGTTTTTCCATGAGACACACACTTACAGTCCCTGTCTCACGCTACCCAAACCAATCTCACACCAAATGAAAAGACTGCAACTTAAAACAAAGCTGCACCCTGATTCAAGAAATGATGTCAGCGACCCATCTTTTGCAGCACCCCGCACCCCGATCCACAATCTCAATCACACCCCCCCCCCAACAATCTCAATAGCACCCCAACCCCCGCTACCGCAAAAAATATCATTCCAACCAGCTCACCAAAGTTAGCAACTCTGCTCTAACCTCAAATAGATACCCTAAACCTTTTAAACCTATTTAAATAACCAATCAGAGATGTGATTTACCACATGAACCTCCTCAGCGGTATGTGACATCACTCCCAGAGAAACAATTAAGTGTGTTATTACTTCCCTTGGCTGGGGACCTTGTTCTTTAGCTGAGGCTGTGTCTGAATCAGCACCCTTCCATACTATTAGGTAGGCTTGTTGAGTAGACAGGACAAAAAAGTAATTAAGTAGGCAAAAGTTTCTCTAACTATAGTATAATTTAAACTGCCGTATGATACACTTACTTCGCTAAGTATATTCAGGAGCACACTTTTCAAGAAGTACACAAACATTTTGGTCACATAAATATGACGTGAAGCTTTGTTTAAAAAAATTAGGGCAGCTTTGCTGACGTTTTCCTTCAAATACAACAAAAACAACACGCAACATGGGCTGAACATCTTACGACACTTCCACAGTATGGTTGGAAAATAGTATGGCGGATATTTCTTCGCATACTGCACGTCGGGTGCTAAACAGTGCACATTAAACAGCACACTTCGGCCAGTGCACTGTACGCAGGAGACAGGGCGCAGTAGATAGGGCTCTGATTTGGACACAGCCCCGGTTTTCCTTTTGTGTGGCTGGTGAGGGCAAAGGTTCAAAATCCAAAATCAGCCTATCCCTGTTTCACAGGCATAATGTATATGGCCAAAGTTGTCATAGTAATAGCCTCACTGAGTTAGTGCAGAGCATTGTGGTTGACCATGAACTCTCATGTATATGTCTCTGACACTAGGCAGCCAAAAACATTGTTTTTCTCCTTTAGATTTTTCAAATCAAACCTCTTATTACCCAAGAGAGCAATGAGGCTCCCTGGGCTGCTCTGTGGCCATGCAGACTTTATGAATGGCATTCTTTTACACTCTGCCCTGAGATACCTCTCCTTTTTCTAATGAAAACAGGTCCTGGCAGTAAGCCACTGACGAAAACCAAAATGCCAGCTTTAGCTTTCTCACTGTCTCCCACCCACCCCACATCTCTGTCTCATTCTCTCACTCTCGCTCTCTCCATCTCACCCCCACGTCTCTCTCTCCATCTCTCGCCTGCCACTCTCTCTCCCATCTCTTCTTGCTCTCTCTCCCTTTGGCTTCTCCTTAAACCAATGTGCCGTTATTATTATTCTAAAGACGAATCAGCTGAAAATCCACTGTAGCAGATTTGATTTTTTTTTTTTTTTTTACATCAGTATAAGTTTTTACCCATTTGGAAAGTTTCCTAGGAAACAGGATTCTTTTGTAGCCCGTGTTTTGTCAGGGTTTCAGTCGTCTCTACTGGGGAACAGAGCACAATAGCTTTAGGGCCAGCTGTAAATCAGAGCTCAGTTCAAGCTAAGAGACTACTTGCACTGCCCCATGCATTTTCATACATTTCTTTATTGACAGAAAAAGGTAAGTGCATATTTTTATGAAATTAACTTTGTTAACTGGTTGTTGGACATTCCTACGTGTGGACAGAGAGGCATGATATTTAGGCTGGTTAAATTGTTGGTTTGGACTTTAATGATCTTGGAATGCAATTCAGTTTGAAACACAATGAAAACGTGATTTTTTTAAAAATAGGTTTATCATAAAAAGAAGTGCTATAGCAGAGCAGGTTGGGTTTGTGCTGGCTTTGAAGGAAAGGCTATTACACACATTCATTTCCAATGTACTGGCACATGGAATGCTAATACTGCAGAGCCATTTTTCAATGAATGCATGTGATGGTTATAATCATGTTTACTTGCTAAAGTTCTCTTGTCATATGAATAATTATTGACATTTTACAAACAGGTATTTTAATAATTTGTCTATGGTTAATGTGTACTATGCATAATGCTATTTTAGCAGTTATTTCAGTAGAGCACTACAAGTATTATGGCTGTGTGTGTGCATGTGTGTGTGTTTAACTGATCCTTATGAGGACTCTCAATTGTTTAAGTGGACTTTCAAGTAACAAGCTATTGATATTTTGCAGTTGTTGGATGTGTAAAGTCTGTGTTTGAAATCCAGATTCCTTCTGGTGTAGAAATTGGCAGGACAGTGACACACACCGTTGAATCTACGATTGCTCTCAATTGTAACCTGAGAATTTTGCAATACATCATTGTTATTATGATTCTCAGCAGGAGGACAGGATGCCACGTTGAACACATGCTAGATCTAGTACCTTCATATTTGTACATAAATATAATACAAAAACTTAAATGAGAGAATTGGGGCCGTGTGCACAGGGAACGTGATGTGATTAAATTCAGAGGCAGATCCTTTCTGTGTCATAATTCTGCCTTTCTAAAATTGCCTCTTTCTGTGTTTGTCTCTTGTTAATGTTTTGCTTTTCTAAACTGAATTCGTTTTACCCTTCAAGCCTCTTACCATCTCTTTTTTTCAGTTTCTCTGGAATTCTTTGATTTACTGTATGAGAATTTTACAAAGTTTTGCGAATGCGCTGTTCATGTGGGGGGGAAGACAGTTTCAGGGTAATGAAACTCCTGTTGTAGATTACTTTTTCTTAATTTTAGTCATCTCAAGGCTTCACCTAGCAAAAATATAAATACATGTTTAATATGCTGCACTAACCACTTCACTGATCTCATAATATAGATATAGAAATAGATTAATTCCCATGAGGACTTAATTGTGCCATTTCATTCCATTTTTAATATAATACAGGTGTATGGAATATTAACAGTTTAACATCCTGCAGTTGTGCTATGCTATTTGTTTCCATTGTTGCTTAGTAGTTAATGCACATCCGCACCATTAACACCATTACCCGCATTAATGTAACAGCCCTAATGTCCATCTGTTCCAGGCTGCCCCTCCCACAGACCCTGAAATGGATGCAGTGGTACTAGGTCACAGGCCTAAGTGCCCTGTTCCTAATATCCCCTCCACTCTGGACAAGCAGACTAACTGGTCAAAAGCACTGCCTCTCCCTACCCCAGAGGAGAGACTGAAAACCGAGTCCCAAGTGATCTCCTCGTGCATTATTCCCATTAACATCACCGGTAAATCACCTGCTTTCCAATTTCTACTTGTCTCTGCATTTGTTTGTCTTGCAAATATTAATATTAAAGAAAAACTCCTGTCACAAAATATACATACATATGATACAACTAATTTTGACATGAGTGGAAGGTCTTTCTCATGCACTGTGAGCTCCAAATTGCATTCCCACTCACAGGTGAGGATGAGCACTGTTATACTGTCTGCTGTCAGAAAATGTGTGTAACTAAGAAATCACTGTTGCCCCCAAGATGATAGGAATTTTTGCCTGAAAAACAGTTTTTCCATGAGAGAAAACATGTTTTGGACTTCATAACACAACAACAATAATAATAATAATTCACTTCACAGTGAAGGGTGGAATCTCATCTCTGCCACCACCAATGTGTAGCACCCACCTAGGTGATGCATGGCAGCCATTTTGCACCAGAATGCTCACCACACATGAGCTGAGGTGGACAGTGAGGGAATAACAAATCGGTTTCTTTACTTGTTTTCTATCACAAATTTGGACTGTGTTTTCTTTACTGAGTCTATTTTAGTCATTTCCTTATGGATATGGGGTATATTGCAGTATATTGTAAATAAGTGCACTCATATATGGAAAATATAATGATTAAATACATTTTTTAGCAATGTATTTTTTAAAATGTATTGTAATATCTCAAAGGGTTATAAAAAATTAATTGTTTGGTAAATTAGCTTAATCTCACACTGAAAGAATTAGAAAAATTAAACCTTTAATTGAAGTAAATTTATACTGAGAAAAAAAAAATCCCTCATCAAGAAATAATTATTTTTAATAAAACCATGTGTGCCACAATTATTGGCACCCCTGCATTTAGTACTTTGTGCAACCTCCCTTTGCCAATAAAACAGCACTGAGTCTTCTCCCGTAACATCTAATAAGGTTGGAGAATACAGAGCAAGGAATCTGAGACTATTCCTCTTTACAGAATCTCTCCAGATCATCCATAGTCCTAGGGTCCTCTCTTATGCATTCTCCTCTTCAGCTCAGCCCGCAGGTTTTCAATGGGGTTTAGGTCAGGGGACTGAGATGGCCATGGCAGAAGCTTGATTTTGTGTTCAGTTAACCATTTTTGTGTTGATTTGGACGTATGTTTTGGATCATTGTCCTGCTGGAAGATCCAACGACAACCCAGTTTTAGTTTCCTGGTAGAGGCAGCCAGATTCAGAATTTTTTTTTACTGGTATTTCATGGAGTTCATGATGCCATGTACCTTAACAAGGTTCCTAGGGCCTTTGGTGGAAAAACAGCCCCACAACATCATGGAACCTCCACCATACTTAACAGTGGGGATCAGGTTATTTTCGGTATAGCCATCCTTTTTACGCCAAACCCACTTTGAGTGTTGGTTGCCGAAAAGCTCAATTTTCGTTTCATCTGACCATAGAACACGGTTCCAGTCAAAGTTCCAGTGGCATTTAGCAAAATCCAGGCGCTTACGTTTGTGGTGAAATGACAGGAAAGGCTTTTTTCTGGCATGCCTTCCAAATAATCTGTTGTAGGTGACATCTAATGGTAGTTTTGGAGACTTGATGACCCCAAGATGCTACTTTCCTCTGTAATTCTCCAACAGTGGTCCTTGGGGATTTTTTTTGCCACTCTTACCATCCTCCTCACTGTGCGTGGGGGCAAAATAAACTTGGGTCCTCTTCCAGGCAAGTTTGTAACAGTTCCACTTGCTTTGAACTTTTTAGGTGAGTAGCTATTTTTTTATAGCCATTCCCTGACTTATGAAGCTCAACACACTTTTCCCTCATTTGATTTGTGTGTTCTCTTATCTTTCCCATGTTGATGTATGAATAAGGGAATATGGCCTCTGTGTCACCTCATATTTATACCCCAGTGAAACAGGAAGTCAGGATTACTGCTTGAAAGTTCATACACTCTGATCAACTTTAAAAAGTAAAATATAAGTGGAAAAAATGCTTCAGTTATATTTTGTTCATAATAATTTATAGGGGTGCCGATAATTGTGGTACACATGGTTTTGTTAAAAATAATTATTTCTTGATGAGGGATTTTTTTTTCTCTGAATGAATTCACTTCAATTAAAGGTTGGATTTTTTTCATTTTTTCAGTGTGAGATTAAGCTAATTCACCAAAAGGTACATTTTTTATAACCTTTTTCACTCATCATTACTAGGGGTGCCAATAATTGTGGAGGGCACTGTATACACACATAATAATTATCAATATATTGCTTTATATTACATTTCCATAAGGGTAGACATTTCAGATGCAATTGGCAGTTTATCTGACAGTGTATTGCAAACGGCTTTTCACTTGTGGATCATGAGTATCTTATGCCACAGTAACAAAGCTTATTAGATTCTAGATATTGACCGGAGTTTTCCTTTAAACAAAAAAAAAACACAAAGAAACAAAAAGAAGCTTTCTCTGTAAGTGTGTTGAACTTGCTATGTGTTGTTTTCAGAGGAGGTCTCCGTCGTTGCCTCTCCTCCTGCGATTTCAGCATTCCTCAGTGAGCCATCTTTTACATGTCCATTTGCTGTGCCCACGTTCCTCGTGTCGCCACGTTTCACGATTTTTTTCACACAATTGTGTCCGTTGAGGGAGGAATGGAGAGAGTTTTTTTTCAGACTAAACGCCCCCCCCCCCCCCCCGCCCCCACCTCCACCATACAGTGTCAGTGCATTTAAGCATGACATTTCTCTGGCAGTGAATAGCAATGCTGATCTCAAACAGTAGTAGGTGCTGTGCTCACACGTAAGCTTCATTAATCTCCAATTCTGACAGCACATGGGTTGGTCAGAAAATTAAAATGCTTTCTGTACTTATTGCCAAACCAGCTTTAGAGTGTGCGTATTTAGTACAACAACAAATCGTATGAAAATGCACAAGTCATGGTTTGTGAATCAATGACATCCCCCATTGTCCAAATTGATTTGTGCATACTAGGGATCGCAGAACAGAAAGCAAATGCCTCACAAATGGCAACGAGTCACGTTAGTTTTATTTTGCTTTTGTTTTTGTAAAAAGATTTACAGATTTGATTTACCTTCAGGTGCGTTGAGTCAGAGGAAAATTTGCTATTTGTCATTCAATGGAGGCTGAGGCTGAGTCAGAGACAGTTTAGACAAAATTGCACATTGTAAGCAGAGTACGGTAATTGCTGTGGTGCTGAAAAGCACAGTCTGTAATCACATGATAGTCATGAAGCATAGTGAGGGGGGAGAACATCATGACAGAAAAGCACAAAGCTGGAACTATAGTGTAAGCTGTCAGACCGGGAAACTACAGAGCTGAAGGTCAGCAACTTAGGCTGATATCAGGTAGGATTATGCAGAAACGTTTTAATTATGTCTTTGGTTTTGTTAGTATTATCAACTTGCATGACCACATATGAATGTTTCCTGTTTCTGTGGTTTTTTGTATTTTATTTTTTTTAAGTATACTTGAGATTATACTCCTTCCTATGTGTCTGTTTACCAGTCGCTTGTTTTCTCACTACAGAGAAATCTGTATTATTGCTCAATAAGGGATGTGAATGATGGCCATAATTTGTTCGTTTGCACAATCACACATTGAACCGTTGGAATGCTATGTCCCTTTTGGTAAATGAATGCCCTAAAATGTTTGTGTGAAGAAATAAAAATGTCAGTATTCAACAATACCTAGTAAATGACATCTCTCAGCCATTAAAGGCGCCAAGTTTTGGCCAGGGGAAATAACGTGTGATCTAATTGAGAGTTAGAGCAAATCCCCAGGAAAAGGCATGAAAGTAATCAACAGAGGATGCGTTTGCAGGCATACAAGGGTTCCTCACATGCACTATCTGCTTTGCAGGGGTTGGATTTGACAGAGAGGCTAGTGTCCGCTGCTCACTTGTGCATTCTCAGTCGGTGCTTCAGAGGCGGAGGAAACTGAGAAGACGGAAGACCATCTCGGGCATACCCAGACGAGTCCAGCAAGATTTAGGTGGGTTCCTCTTGTTTCTTTCTTCTTCGCATCTTAAATCAAGAAGATTTGTTTGCATGCCAGCAGTGCACTGGAAATACATTTCACATTATTCTATCCCTTGCTTTGATATAATAGAATTGGATTGAACAATTTTACTTTTGTATTTACATTTATTCGCAGAATTTTCAAGGTTCACAAACAGGAACCCATGGCAATTCAGGCAATATATTATAAAAGTATAAAAATTTTTATTTTGAAATAATGTGCTTAAAATGCTTTTATTTTCTGTTTTTTAACTCAAAAGACTGGTAACGAGAGCATATCCAACCACAAGTCTTTGAGCTGCTTATTGGTATTTACATTTTAATTAAAATTTTTTATTTAATGACAGGATAAAAATGTATTTCTGAAAATTGTCTCACATAACAAATGAATGATCAGGCTCACACTGAAAGACATAGCTATGTTTTGCACCCTGCCACTATTTGCAAACAGTACTGGAACATGAATCCACATAGCCAACTGCTATAGCTGCTAAATACATCCAGTAATTATAGCATACTATGATGCTAGCCAGCTTTAGCTGATCCAACCTGTTATAATTAGCCATCATTCTAGTGCCATCTGTGTTATATAAAAGTAATGTTTACGTAGAACCACTTAAGTTTAATATTTCCGTCCCTCTCTGTTATACCACTTGATTGGATTGTCATTGGAGAATGTTGCACAAGTGAATGCATACACTGCCTGGCCAAAAGAAAAGTCGCACTCTATTATTTCGTTGGACTGCCTTTAGCTTTGATTATGGCGCGCATTCGTCGTGGCATTGTTTTGACAAGCTTATGCAACATCACAACATTTATTTCCGTCCAGAGTTGCATTCATTTTTGGCCGAGATCTTGTATTGATGACGGGAGAGTCAAACCACTCCGTAGAGTCTTCTCCAGCACATCCCAAAGACTTTCAATGGGGTTGAGGTCAGGACTCTGGTGGCCAATTCATGTGTGAAACTGATTCCTCATGCTCCCTGAACCACTCTTTCACAATTTGAGCACGATGAATCTTGGCATTGTCGTCCTGGAATATGCCCATTGATGGGATAACCTGGTCATTCAGTACATTCTGGTACTCAGCTGACCATTTTATTGCTGCATAACGTTGCTGAGCCTAGACCTGACCAATTGAAGCAACCCCAGATCATAACACTGCCTCCAGGGGCTTGTACAGTGGGCACTATGCATGACGGGTGCAACAGCGACTTTTTTTTTGGCCAGGTAGTGTAGTTTCATGTTATGGGGACTGTAGAGCTCTTGCAGATGGATCTGTCAAAATAAATGTGAGAGAAGTAGCTACAGAACAAAGATGAAATTTTCTGCATTTATGTATTTTGCATAATGGGTAAAACTGTAGTACAGTTGGTCAAAAATAGATATAATGGAGCGCTGCTGGATGACTCATCCTTTAAAGGGATTGCCAACTGCGATTAAAACGTAGTTTTCTTTATTTGAAACTACTCCTCGTTATTAAACTAATCATTCACCAAGATTTCAGCCTTTAAAAATGTCTACAGCTGAAAAAAATTGAACTATGCAGTTCTCAGGCCTGAGTGGTCGTGAAAGCTAGTTAATATTCAGGTCACGCCCAAGAGCCTCTAGGCAAGTTACGCGCAGACTGGAAAAATTGGGAAATGCAAACACCGTTTAGCAAAACAAACAATAGCTAAATAAAAAAGAAAGTGCATGGTGCAACCATATGTTTGAGCCACTGAACTAAAGAGGATCCGTTCACATAATAATACGAACATTAATCTCAGAGACCCACATCTTTAAAATAGTAACGTTACCGGTACAGCGTAGCTTGCGCTATTGCGTATCAACTTAATGGGATTGCCCTGAGACACAATAATAAAATCCCTGTATAAATAAAAATCACACCCAGGTGGTGAAGTAAGCGGTGCAGGTTTTGAGCAATCATATTAAAAAATGCAATAGAAAATGTGTGTGTTGTTTACATGTACAAAAACAATGGCCTCTGGTTTGGTGATATTTTTACATTATGCTTATTAATTACTATACTTACAGACATTGCATTTAACAAACATGTAAAAGAGAGATAGAAAGATATAAAAGGACAGCCATTGGTATTTCAGAAGAAACAGGAAATATGACAGTTAGTACTCTGATAACAACAGGAAAGATTACAGTTATTACTTGAACAATAACAATGGAATTCCAAACTCAACAAGAGGGTGCATGGATAGTTGGGCCGTTCCATAACTGACTGGGTCCAGCAGAACACTGGTGGTAGATTTTGTATTGATTTTGCTTCGGGGGGTTGCTACGGCGACTCACCTTGCTAGCAGGTGGAATGTTCAAAACTCCACTCTAGCGGCAGTTGGTCATTTCAATTTCAAACCCATTTTTTAACTTGTGACGACGACTACAGTTTTTAAGATACACAAACATAATATGTATCAAAATGTTCATGTGTTTCCCAAGGATTCCTACATTGTAAATATCTAAGCTGGGACATTTTTAGTTTGTAAAATATTCTGTGTTGTTTGAAAACCATGCTCGCCATTCACACAAATGGTGGAATGTTCAAAACTCAACTCTAGCAGCAGCTGGTCATTTAAATTTCAAACCCATTTTCTAACTTGTGACCACGACTACAGTTTTTAAGCTACACAAGACATATTATATACATATGTGCATCTGGTTCCCAGGATTCCTACAGTGTGAATATCTAAGCTGTGACGTATATTTTTTGAGATAGAGCTGTCTGAAGCTGGGCATGCTTTTCTCAAGCTACTATTGTATTGCCGGGCATGTGACGTATAGGCGACTCCTGAATGGTTTAAATCTCATGCTACGAACGGACGGACGGACGGACACACATGTCACGTATAGAAGCGGCTGCACCGCTTAAAAAAAAAGACAAACAACGAAATATATGTTTTATAATGTATATAACTAAAATGTCAACCGATTCTATTACATCACAACCCAACATCGAGCGGGCAACATACAATGTTAAATTTGACTTGATCTGGCGACATGCCGCTGGCTTCAGTCTTCCAAGTTCTAGCGAAATGAACATCAACAATTTTCTTTTTCTTTGACATTTCAGTCTGGTAATGTTAACGTTACTGAGACCACAAAGTAGTTATTTCTTAAGCTACATATGTATTTGCTACATATAGCAATTTTGAGAAGTGTAAAACAGGTCTCACTTACTTGCGAGTTTTCGTCTATGGGGTGTTCCGTAGTTGTTAGAATTAAGCTAATCGTTACCTTGAACAGCAAAACTATACTTCTGTGTTTGATTCCAGAAAGGAATAGCTGGTATTGTGTTGCATGCCAGTTATCATCAATAAATATGTTAAATTTACCTTTGGCCTATGTTTCTTAGTTAGCTAACGTTGTCATAAAATTTCTTCTTACCGTGAAAAACGACGACATCTGACAGATGTTTAGGTAAATCTATCACCACGGCGGCACTTTCGTCACAAGTCAGCAATTATACCGGGAAATGCCCTCTTTGAAAACAAAAAACGAATGAATAGGCCTATAAAAAGGTTAGTCTGTTACTGCATACCCGTTTTTGCTAAAGCTGCATCATAGCTATGATAACGCGGAGCTGTCAAAACTATAACAGCACGGAAACCCTTTAAAATAAATAAATAAATAAAAACCGTAGCTAGGCTACACGTAGCCTATGGCTATGACAAATTACGGACTAAACAAGCCACAATTTAGTTAATAAAACTCAAGTAAGCTAATTTAGATATCCAGTGAGCACAAGTGGCATACAGAACTAGTTTACTTTTTTTAGCAGCATTTTTTTGTAAGTATAAACCGAACTATTTTTTTAAAAATACAATCAGTTTGATTTATTTATTTAAGTATGAGCCGAAATATGGCTTCCTGGCGTGTCTCCCTGTGGCGCAGTCTGTAGCGTGTCCTAACTAGGGTTCCCGTGCTCTTTGCGACATTGTCGGTTCGAATCCGACTTTTCCTCTTGTCTCTACACTGTGCTGTCCAATAAAGCTCAAAGGCTATTACACCTATTTTAAGAAAGTATAGTCCATTTTAGTACTTATAAACTTTTGTAGCCACAATTTCCTCTATATTCTCAGCTACCTTGAATTGAGAGAAAATGCTGTCAGCTATAAGTTAGAGTGAAGGAAATGTAGAGACCTAGCTACTCACTCCAAAAGTCTAAACATCTGTCAGATGTCGTCGTTTTTCACGGTAAGAAGAAATTTTATGACAACGTTAGCTATATCTCCAGCTACATTTAGCCTAATGAGGGCATATTAAGCGCACTGACCCGATCGGAACAGTGAGTTCAAATAACGAGCAACAGTTATTGTTGAAGCCTGTAGTTCTAACTATCCATATTATGTGACGTTTATTTAGCCTACCTGTTAAAAAGTGCTTTCCGCAGACATAATGTGAAGATGCAGGACACCATAGTTTCCTTCCACCTGCTCTCACAATAGCATGTAGCCACAGGGCTCGTCTTTTGGGATTTCCGATTGGACATGGCAAACATGCAAAATACAAGTCGGTTTTTTAAAATTTAATTGGCTGTGCAGTTCACAATGCAACAGCTTTTGGGAATTTTATAGTTTTTTTTTAATCTTTGTTGTCTTCTTCTTGCACCGTTGTTTTCTATGGGAGCGAGTCTGAATTATTCCCCCAAAGTGGGGCGTGGCATTCAGATAAACGCTTCAGTAACGTATGAACTTGTTTCTCTATTGGCTGAAAGGATTTGATTGCGTACTGGTTTGGTTTTAATCCTGCCCTATCAAAACCTTGCCTGATCAATTACAGGCAATGGTGAAAAAAAAGGAAGGCATATCTCAATTTAGGCATATCACTTGAAAGGTTTCTTCTCCTGACTTATTTTTCCATAGAGTTCAATAGGAAAATTTGTCAGGAGAAACAACCCTTCAAGTGATCCATCCATATCTACTGCATATCTGGCAGCAGAGTGATGGTTTGAGGCTCGTTTGATACCTCAGACCCTTGTTGACTTACAGCCATTTAGCCAACCATGGGTTCCATACTATTCCCATGTAATTTACAGTTTAATCTAGTCCCACCCCACAATTCCCATAGAGATCCATTCAAATGCAGAGAGGTTATAGTATTGCTTCTAAGAGTACCTGGAAATAAGATATCAGGAGTCTTTTGATATCCTTTTATACAGAATCATGATGGCATCACCTGTTTACCTGTGGAATACCTGTTTACCACAGAAGCTGTTTGAGAGAATGGCAAGAATGTGCAAAGCCGTTATCAAGGCAAAGGGTGGCTTAGACTTTGAAGAATCTAAAATATAATACTTTTTTTATTTTTTTGTTTAACACTTTTTTGGTTTTTGCATAATTTAATTTGTGTTATCTCATTAGTTTTGATGTCTTTACTATTCCAAAATGTGGAAAACAGTAAAAATAACGGGGAAAAAACCTTCTATGAGTAGGTGTGTCCAAACTTTTGACTGGTACTGTATACTGAATAAAATATACTAAATATATAATATTGAAAGAATATATTTCAGTGAAGTAGGATAATCATTATATTTTCCAAAAAGTCCACATATTTAGAGTATATTGTAGTGCAGTACATCTCATCAAGGATGGATGTTCCTCAATTGGTAAAGGTGAAGGGATTAAACTGCACTTATTCTATGCCCCCAGACTCTGATGAATCCCCAGTGGCGAGAGAACGAACCGTGATCGTGCACAACAACCCTGACTTCTCCATCTGCCACGAAGAGCTCTCCCTCTGTGGCCGCCTGAACACTAAGGACTCAGGTTGTCAGACCGAGGACTTCCTGTTCACTGCACCCTCACGAAGGCGGATCCGGGCTCAGAGGGGCCAGGGTATCCCCACCTCCTTATCTCACTCCACTGGCAACATCACTTCCCTGCCAGACAGCTCAGACGCCATGTTTACAGCCGTGGTGGGAAGTCGCCTACGTTCCCGAAGCCTGCCCCGCGAGGGTGGCCGGCTTGTCGATGAAGAGCATGATGACAGTGATGATGATGACGATGATGATGAAGAGCTCTCCCCCTATGAGACGGAGGAGTTCCTGCCGGGTCCCGGGGAGCTGATCCTGAAAGACGAGGAGGAAAGCACGGATGACCAGGCCATACCAGAGTGCCAGCTGATCGGCCTCAAGTGCAAGCAGACCTCTGACCACACATGGATTGAGAGGGGAAGGTCCCGGCTCCCGCGAAAAATTGACATGGGGAGCTGTGAGATCTCCTCCAGCTCAGACACCTTCAGCAGCCCCATTCACTCTGTCTCTACCACAGGAGTGCTAGGCACCCAGATTGATCACAAGGAAGACCACCAATCCTCCAGTGGGAACTGGAGTGGCAGCAGCTCCACATGCCCCTCCCAGACTTCAGAGACCATACCCCCGGCCGCCTCACCACCCCTAACTGGATCCTCGCACTGTGATTCAGAGCTGTCCCTCAACGCAGCTCCCAGTGCCGGTGACGACACCTCCGGCTTCATAATCGACCCTTACCAAATTGAACGGCCACAGGTTCGAGGTCACAGGGCCAGCTCCTTCACCTCAACAGTAACTGACTTGCTGGATGACCCCAGCAACAGCACAGCAAGCGATGGTGAGTGGAACTACCTGCACCATGAGCATGATAAGTCCTGCCACCAGGACTTCAGTCCGCCACGCTCCAGAGGAGATGAAGGTGGTCTGGAGTGCCCCAGCTTCACAAGTGTGGCCACATATGAGAGCTTTGTGGACAAGCCACCATCCGAGAAGGCAGACTCCAGCTCACACTACTCCATAGACACGGAAGGCTATTATACCTCCATGCACTTTGACTGTGGTCTCAAAGGTAGCAGAAGCTACATCTATAACTATGCAGCCATGGGCTCTGATGGTAGCCAGGGCTTTAACGTCGTATCTAGCATGAGTGAATACCATCAGCCAGACTACAGAGATCACAGGACACTGGGAAGACACTATCTTTCCTTAAAGAAACCAAAGGTGAAGCCAGACCCACCAAAACGCAGTTCTTCACTGAAGAAAATTAGCAGTAGTGCAAATGTTCCTGACAAGAATGAACCAAAGATAAACAGTGGGCAGCACCTGCCATTGTCTTCCAGGGAAATGAAGCTTGACCTAGACTTAGCCAGCCACCCAAGCCAGTTGGATAACCTCACTTTAGGTGAGGAGCCTGTGGAAGCCTGGGGTGTTGAGAATGTTTGTGAGATGACTGACTCCAACCTGTTTGGCTCCACAGACACACACTCATTTAAAGATGAGGGCGCTGTACAGTCCGACTATGCAGACCTCTGGCTTCTCAATGACTTGAAGTCCAATGACCCATACAGGTCATTGTCCAACTCCAGCACCGCTACGGGTACAACTGTCATTGAATGCATAAAGTCACCAGAGAGCTTAGAATCACAAAACTCCCAGTCAGGGTCCAGAGCCACCACTCCTTCCCTTCCTTCTGTGGAAAGTGAGTTCAAGCTGGCCTCCCCTGAGAAGCTAGCAGGCTTAGCATCGCCCTCCAGTGGCTACTCTAGCCAATCAGAGACACCAACATCTTCCTTCCCGTCCGCATTCTTCCCCGGACCCTTATCCCCCACCAGTGGCAAGAGAAAGCCCAAAGTTCCGGAGAGAAAGTCCTCTCTCTCTTCCCTACAGCAGCAGCAGCAATTCTCCTCCAGGGATGGAGGCACATCATCCAAGAGAGACCTTGAGCTATCAATTATACCTCCGACCCATCTCGACCTAAGTGCTCTTCACAATGTCATCAGCAAGCCTTCAGCCCACAGAACCCAGCTGCACATTCTCCACCAGAATAAGCAGAAGGCAGCTGCAGCTGCTGCTGCTGCAGCAGAGGCCAGGGCAGCAGCTGCAGCCTCTGCTGCTAATCTAGAGACACCCATAGCTATCACGCCCACTGTGCTCCGCTCAGTCCAGCTGCGATCCATCAGCAAGCTTGGTGAACGCTGCCATGACCGGCATAGCCAAGAGGCTGCTGCCAGGCCCAAGTGTCCCACCGTCACAGTTATCGCAGCAGCCCCTGACCACAGGTCACCAGAGTCCAAGAGGCCCACATCCCACAAACCTGCTGCCGATCACCCTTCTCAGGAGTATCGCGAATCACTGTATACCCCAGGCGATGGACCCATTGCAAGGGATGTAGCCTATTATGAGCACACAAGGTACAGGCAGGAGAGACACACCTCAGGGCCACTCTGGTCTATGACTGCATTCAGAACCCCCCTGGATCCAATGTCCATGGAGGATGATCCCCCTAGGAGGCCGCCAGCCTATGGGATGAGGCATGAGCCCCAAAGCAGCCAGGACCCCAGAGGGATATCCGATAGCTTGACCCGCCCCAAAGAGGATGTGGGATATGAGCAGAAGAGCATGTCAAAGGCCCCAAATATACATGGTGACAGCCTGGAAAAAGAGCAGAACCAACCTGCAAGGATTGAACCGGGTGGAGGGGTTCCCTTGCTGTGTATGACAAATATTGGTTCTCCCCCTGATCTGAGTGATGCAAGAAGGCCTGAGTTCGGTGCAAGCGGCAGTCTTGACAAAGTGCCTGTAATTAATCAGAGTCAATCAGAAACATTGCAAGCTTATACAATCAGTGATGCGGGTAGCAGAGAGGAGGAATATGAACCATCAGGTGTTCCTACCAGAAGTGCCTCACAGGACTGCAGGGAAGAGGGATTGACACCAGACACAGAGGATTACTTTAGCAAAGGTGAAACCCCTGACTCATTTCAATGTCTATATGCTTTTTCCTTTCCATTTTTATTCCCACCATCATTCCCACCCCAACTCGGCCCTTCTCAGGTGACTACTTGTTTCTGGCCTACTGGAGGCCAGCTTGACTACTTCTCAGGTGCCGTAAAACACCTTTTAGATTGACAGGGAATTTACTTTAAGGGACATATGACGGAAATGTGTTTCTGTTAAGGAAACAAAATGCAGGAAAATAAACAAATCTGAGGTAGAGAGCTGTCTCTACCTTTTCCTCACCCACATCACCTCCCACTCCACTTCAGGAATACCAACCATCCTTTACCCTCCACCCCCCCACCCTTACCCTCCAGTCAAGCAAACTGGAGTTCTGCTCATCAAGCAGCCACTTTGAGCATGTTGGGGAAGAGTCAGGACTCTTAGACATGTGACTTTAGCAGAGATAAGAACGTTGTGTCCGAGCTAAGTGGTTAATTCCCCAGGAACAAAGTGTCTGTTAAGGAAATAAATAATGAGGTGTAATCTTTCCTCTTTTTCCCCCCAGAGTCTACTCCCAGTGACAACTCACTTTCTCCTTTGAATGATGAGACAAAACCAGAAGACGACAGTGTTTTTCTGTCACCCAATAAACTACGAACAACCGAGGATCTGTTTGCTATGATTCACAGGTGAGTTTACTTCACTGCAGTGCCTTGACTGTCACTGTGGGTGTCCCAACCTCTGAACATTCTCAGAAAGCAAGGACCTATTGGACTGCCATTGGGAACAGCTGTTGTCTCACCAGCATTTTGCAAATTGGCACAACAGCGATATGCTAGCCACAGGATAAGTCACCTATTTTTCCCTTCTCTTAACAGATGATTTTCATCTCAATGGCCTTAGCTTGACTGTCCACTAGCTGACCACTGTAGTGCCAATTTGCAAAACATTTGTCAATAGACAGCTACACCGATGACAGGCAACTAGTGGGAGGAAATAGTAGAGGAAGAAAGCATACATTTAAATGGATAATCACCCCAAACCGGTTTCTGATCTTTTCTGTTTAAGGGGTAAATGGGGGCCATGTTGTCTGCAGGGTTAAGTCCTGCAGGACTTCAGTCCTGGAGGGCCACAGTGTCTGCAGGGTTTTGGTGTGTTTTAGCCATGTTTTAATTCACTGATTGGCTAAAGGCAGCTGACTGAAAGGAAACCACATAAACATATAGACACTGTGGCCCTTCAGGACTGGAGTGAAACCTGCAAATACTGCAGTCCTCCAGGATTGCAGTTTGAGATCCCTTAATGTTAAAAATGAAAGCAGCACAGTAACACAGATTACATCACTGCAGATCGAAAAGGAAAGTGCTTGGCAGAAAAGATTCAGGAGAGCTGAGCGTAAGAAACCGGCTGAACACTACTTCAGGGGGAACACCAGCCAACACCCCACCAACCACTCCAAGCACCCCCACAACTCCAGGGACGCTAACCGGCTCACAACGAGCCCCAGGGCCCATCTACAGGAGTGCCAAAAAATCCAGCACCTCCAATGAGGAATTCAAACTGCTACTGCTGAAAAAGGGAAGCCGGACTGACTCCAGCTACCGCATGTCGGCCACAGAGATCCTGAAGAGCCCTATCACGCCAAAGTCTTTGGGGGACCTGGGGGCTGATGAGGCCCGGCAGTCAGAGGAGCTGCTCTCCCCCACTCAGCTGTCCCCGTCGGGGACAGAGCAGCTCCCCAGCCCCTTCCCCAAGGCCAACACTGAGGGCTTCTCCCCAAAATCTTTCTCCATGTCCGCTTCCTCTCGACAGGGCCGGTCCCGGATCCCGCCAGCGGCTAACAGCAGCCGTTATAGCACACGCAGCCGGCTCTACACCGCACCCATGCAGGCCATCTCCGAGGGGGAGACTGAGAACTCAGATGGCAGTCCACACGATGACCGTTCCTCACAGAGCTCCACCTAAACATCCAGTCGTGCCCTGAGCCCACCCCTAAAGAACCCCTCCCTGGCCCTACCTGCTAAATGTCCAATCTCACCCCTAAATACCCCCTCCCTAGCACTGCCCCATAAACAGCCCTCTGACCCCTCCCCAGCCTACCCCCTAAACACCCCATGGTCCGACCCCCTGAACACCTTCCCCCGCTTCCTCCAGACATATTTCACAAAAAAAGAAGAAAAAAAACATAACACAATGAGCTCATGGATTTGAAAGAGGTACACTGGAACTTTTTGAGTATCTATAATATTCCACAAGAGGGAAACAAAAAAGAAAAGAAAAAGTGGTGAATTTGTAGACTTTTTTTCTAAGGAAATGAGTGAAACTTTTAACACATACACCAGAAAATAAGAGAAAAAGACTAAATAACCTGTCTTACTAAACTAGTTATAGGAACTGCCATTACATATTTTTTCTTTGTGGATATTACGACTATAGTCGTTCTGTTAGGAAAACATAAATTCATTATCATCTCGTATTTTCACCGTGAACTTAATATGTTTTAAAAGTGTCAGAAAAGCCAGACGAATGGGATTTATATTCACAAGAAATCGTTGCACATGTTTAAAATTAAAACTGTAAGCTTATATATTTTGTGTATCATGACAGATATCACACATTATATCAGCAGCAGGACCTTGTTCTGTAACCTTTGCAGAGTATGTGCGATATGCATGTACACCTTAGCATTGCTATACTGTACATCAATTCATAGAAATCAAATATACACAGTATACTGTAGCGCATGCTTCTGCAAAGCACAGGAGTGAAGGAAGTGACACAAGAAAGGAGACATTTTTGTGAAAATGTACAACACCTGTCTATGGCAGGCACACTTGGGACAATCTTAAATGTGGCCTTTCTGAAGAGGTCTTTGCATACAGGGGATTTGATAATCTTAAACAGTTACAGGTATTTTTGGATCTTGTCACTGATGACCAATGCTCCTCATTGACAAGAGAGTAGTACATTTGGCTAGAAAAGGGTAGCTTTTTACAACACAAAACCTACAAGTTATTTGCACTTAATCACAATTCTTCGAGACTACCCCTCTCTAAGGATCTCTAAAATATAAATGTCTATGGTATATACACAGATAGAGTAAATATTAAGATATACATGTATGATATACGTGTATATATTATGTATGCACACCTTCTAAATGACATATGCTCACAAGATAGCAAAACAACTGTCCTTGGCACATGACTATGAAGCCTTGTAAAGCCTTAAGGGCTGCAACCACTCAGTAGTTTAGTGATACTGCTGTAGGAGACAGAACCCCAACAAATGCTGTCATTCTACTTTCACAGACAAAGCAAGTCTTCTGTTTTAGTAAAAAACATCAATAGAATAATATGCAGCTCATAATTTTATTGCTAATATTTCCACCATGTGTGTTTAGAGTCAGGTGAAGTCCCTATTTTCTTATGCAGAGGCCAACATTGCTGATTTTAATGTTACATGCCTAGACATAACTTCAATTCTTGAGGTGGGGGGACTACAGAGCAAAGAGTTGACCCAATGTATTCTGTGAATACCTTTGCAATCATATCTATTAATTTAGAGCTAGTGGTTTTCACTTTCAGGTTTAATAGCATTCTGAATGGGTGTTATTTAGGAGGTTTAGAAAACACTCAGAGAACTCAAAATGATTTGCAAACTGAACTGACACTGTGCATGCTAGGAGAGGAGGATAAAAACTGTGAAACCACTAGATCTTAACATTATTTGTGTCCATTGCTGGAGAGTAGCACGCTCTGGCCAGAAAGTGGCAGAGTATTCATTTTCCATTTTGTTTTTTACAAGCCTTTTCATCAACAGCATGCAATAAAAAAATATGGAGTTTTGAAAAGGAAATATCAGATAAAAAGAGATACTATTATTGGAAAGGATATCATGTTTTTAAATCACTTGAATTGTATTGTTAGTATGTTCAATAGCTGTATAAAATGTTTGACCTTTTTTTAAATGACTGTAAAATAGAGAGTTGGTTTATCTGTTTAGTGAATTAACTGGACAATCTTTATATAGAATATTATTGGAACATGGGCGAAGCAGGCATTGGGTAGGGGAAAAGGATAGAGTGTGACAGGTTTAAAGTAATGGTAAGGAAAGTCTAGATAAAAGGTGTGGCTGAAGGTGAGCCAAAAAGAGAAGGACTTGGAACAGGAGAACAGTGGAAAAAAGATATATTTTGTAGATTGTTTTGAACTGTGGTGTGAATAGGGAGTGTGAAAAGGGGAACATGGAAAGTGCTGCGGTGAAGCGAAAGATAAATTGCATCTTGGAGCGACTCCTGCACTGGCATCCACATGTACTGCTGTTAAATATCCTTGGTAACAGCATTGTTCCGAATCTATCCCCAGTTGAAATACGAGGACAGAATCAGCTACCATAGTATTTCTCGTTGTCTTTTCTTGGGACTAATGCATGATGTTCTTTAGGAATATTTTATGGCTAAGTTTGAAATGACAAGTATGTTCAGACTTTGAAGTTTGAAGTTTGAATAACATTTTGTTGTTGTTTTTTGTTTTTTGTAACATATAGCTGTGATTTCTAGGGTCTTAACTGTGGTAAAGCAAAATTGGTAGGTGCCAATACAGCACCAATGCTGCTTTAGAGAAAGAGAATCAGGAAGAAAATATGATATTCAAAAAGTAAAATGACATGTCAAGACATCAGCTACTGTTAATTACATATGCCTCTGGACCTTTTTCCATTTTAGCTAAACTGATGCATTTTGGAATTTGACCTGTACATTTCTTTTCTGCTGATTCCTTTTAATGTTTTTTTTATTTATTTTGCGACTAATTACAAGATTTCAGTTTGTGCAGAGTTTTGAGAATTCATTCACATGGTCCTCAACATTTGGCTTATACCTATAGGTCTACAAAATATATGAATTCTTTATATGAGATTACAAGATTTCAAAAAAAATTAAGATATTTTTAATGACAAGATATTTTATCCAGAGACTTATTTTGTTTATGAAGATGATCTAGAATGAAAGATAATAAAGCTTTATTTACACTGACACTGGTTTGACAGATTTCGTACCAGAGAGCATATCATTGGAATAAGTGAAAGGAACAGACAGATCGGAAACACTGATGGGAACATTGTGACCCTACTGTCTTTGACATATAAGCTACAGTGTGTAAAACTGAACTTTATTAACCCTAGAGGTGCTCTGGATTTCTGGCACGGTCACTTTTCATCCTGTTGCCATTGAGGATCAATAATGGCTACTCACACATGTCCATGGGTCTTTTCAGAGCACAGCAGAGTTCTTTGGAATTCTAGAAAAAAATGCCACATTTAAGAGGTGCACATTTAAACTCATCTGCTCACAAATAACATTATGAAAGTACAGTATCAATGTAGCCATATCTGTTGTTATCAGACGTTATTAAATGCCGCTGCAGTAGCTATGTCCATTAGTAACACTTAAACTGTTAACTTTATTCAGGCCTTACATTTAAAAATAGGGAAAATACATGTGGATGCTTCCCTTTACTATATATATTTCAAGTAATATCTTTGCCACAACATAGAGCAAAGTATTCTTTTAATAAAACAAAACTTGAGTTAGCACTGAGAAACAATATCTGCATTTTAAGGACTGTTGTTAACTGCCATCTTTTAACAGGGTACACAAACATTCTGTGAACTATCATTCCAGCATTAAAGCAAATTATACCTTTGCACTGACAGAGTGGAGTTTGTGAAGTTATCTCTTATTTCTTGCTGTACCTGAAGTTATTTAATAGAGGTTTTCCTTTATGACTGTTTCAATTTCCATTTTTCTGATTCTACATGCATTAACAAAACAGGCTGGGGATGGGCAGGACAGTACATACTTTTTGCCAAAGGGTATCTGACATGTACAGGTATACGCATCAAAAGGTTTTGGGTTAATGAATAAAGTAAAAATATAACATAAAGACAAAAAAAGAAGGTTACAGTGTAACTGTTTTCGATACTAGATGCATTTCATTCAGGCTGAAAGCTACAATGGATGAATACAATACATGGATTTGCATCGGTTTTGTATTTTTGTACAAATTTGTAAATATGATCTTTTTAAATTGTTGCAAAGATGTTCCTTTTGTAAAATGATGTTTTCAAAGTTTACATTAATTCCAAGCCTTTGTATATTTTTGAGCTGTGCAACACTTTAAGTCTTGTATTTATTTTTTAGTAAACGTGAAAATTCCATTGTAAATCTCTGAACCATCTGCCAGTACACCTGGCTGCTTAGTAATTGTGCATAGAAACAGCCAATAAATGTGACTGCATTGAAAAATATGAATGATTAACTGTGTCATATGTCTAAAACAAATGTAGTGCTATGTAATAACTTTCTTTCATTGAAGTTTAGACTTTATCACTCTATTGAATTGAATTTAAATTTTGTGGCAAAATATAACTTAGAGACAGAATAAATATATTTTTATACATGATTCCTTCAAAAAAACTTAAATGAACATCTAGTTATAGTGTTTTTTTTTTTTGTATTATCCTCAACTCAACACAAAAATTTCAAAAGTTGTATATTTTCTTGTTTTTTACAGCTACAGAGCCTTGAGTCAATATGACCCTGTACACGACACCTTTGTATACAAACTTGGTACAGCACTTTTGAAAACAGCATTATGTTTATTGCCTGTCTACTATTTAGGCTGATCCCACCAAATTAGGAAGAGTCATACAAGATGAAATATAAGGTTAACTGATTTTTAAGAGATGTCAAACATTGAATGGGGCCAAATTGACCCCAAACATAATAGGAGGGTTAAAGAAAATTCTCTTTGGCTTTTGTGCAAATACCATGTTCTGTTGTCTCGTTTTAGCAAATTGCTCACTGCGGAAGAAGCTCCATGTCATGATCGGAGTGGGCTATGAAGGGATTGATTTGAGGATAGAAAACAATAAATCTAGAGGTAGATGACATGAGCAAATATGATACTGGGGGATACCAAGTCAATCATCAAGTCCTGTGTACACCATTATAATAAACATTTTGGCACAAAGTAAAATGTGGATACCAGGGCTAAATCAGATGAGCAAAGAGTCATACCTTTGTGAGGGAAATAGTCAAGAGATCAACAACCTACATTTTTATCATGAACTTTACAGTCAGATGTAGCTTTGCTCTACTTTAAAATGCCATTCCCTGGGAGTGTAATTTCTATTCCCGTAGCGCCTATAATAACAATACCGAGGCTTGAATGGTAATCTCACACAAAATGCACGCACGGCAATTCGAGCTATTTGAAGTAGATTCGTGGATGGAAAATAGGCTACTATCAAAATAACTAGGATAGGCTATGCCATCAGCGTTCGACATGCAATGTAGTAGCTTTGGCAATTTCAGTCGGCTACGAATTGCCTAATTAAGCGTTAAGTTTTTATTGCAAGGATAATCAATGTCCTATGTCGCAGCGAGACGAACGCCTACGTGTGTCCTGCGACAGATTTGATTAACGAGATTTGATTAACGCATCATCGCCATGACAAAAATATATATAAATAATAACTATTTCAATTTCCAAACACAGAAGATACCACTAGTTACTACGATAGCTAGGCTACTAGGCAGCAAGATGGAATTTCTTTAACATCTTCTTTTCCAAAACATGTTTTCTAGTTAGCATTAGGCTACATAGCTAGCTATCAGTTCAGTATAATTTTTTAAAAGGTAGCTGTTATATAGCATGGATGCTCTGGAGTTGTCCAAAAATATCACAATCTGCCATTTCTCCACATATTTTATATTATAATAACAAATATAACCATTGCTGTTAAAACATTGAAAGCAAAGAACCATGATACACACCAAAACACAACACAAATGAGACAATGTGGCTGGGTTCACGTCACTTACAATACGGTTACAGACGTTGCCAATAGATGGCGACACTTTACTGCAGTTTCTCAAGTGGAAATATTCAGATTTTGAGATGAACATCATATGGAAGTCCGTATAAAACAATAGACCAAAATAACACTCCTGCTTCAAATTATCCAATGCATATTTTTAAGTGTGTTGAAAATATATATTATAATTTTTATAAATGTGGAAGACGTTCTAGTTGAAATTTTAGTGTTGGCTTATTTGTAATATTTTCATTAAATTTGGAATACTAATCTGGAAAATCTGACTGAAATTATTTTTCACTTTAATTGGTTTCATATTTATATGTTTCACTATATAGACACAAAAACTTTGTGATTCACAATTGGTATAAATTGTAAATGTGTTTAGTATTCCCTACTTGTCTGGCTGCTGTTTCTCTGTGTCTCATTAATTGGCTGGCTCGTGACACAGAGATTAGTGTCTGTTGCTCCATCTGTCGTCTCCACTGTGTATCTGATACAGGCAGGCCAGAGGAATCTTCAGGCTCCTAAATGGAAGGATGGAAACAGATCAGATTATGGTCAATCCGTGCCTGGCTCATCCCAGTGATGGTCTGACAGCCCTCTGTCTGCAGTGTAACTGCACTTCAGAAAGTGACGAATCTTGGTTGGTCTTTATTCCTGATCAATCTATCTATATTATATTACTTATTATTATTATTATTATTATTATTATTATTATTATTATTATTATTATTATTAGTAGTAGTAGTAGTAGTAGTAGTACGAATATGTTGTTGTTCAGGCTTGGATACGAAAGCCTTACTGGCACTCTAAAGCTACAACCAGATAGGCCACTACTGTATGACATGTTTCCGGTGTGTAGAAGATACAGTATAAACTATAAGCTATAGACATTCCCAGGTAGGAATACTTATTCCCGCAGGGAGAGACAAAGCAGAGAATTTCCTCAACTCTATTTCCCAGCTGACACAAGATGACACGTGCAAGCTGTACACTATAAAAATCAACATTTGGAGTGGGTAGAAAAATTAGCAAATAAAATCATGAATAAGTCCTTACAAAGAAAGATTGTTAACAGGTAGAGCAGCTGAGGGGAAGCTATAGGGAACGGCAGTGACAAATGACAGTCACACTTGTCTATCTGCTCTTTCACATGTGCTCAGTCAAATGTGCTTCTCATGAAGAACTGGTATTGTATAATTGCTGTTATTGAATAATTGTCCGTATGTATTGAGCTGCCTGCCTGGCCAGGTCTCATTTGCGAAAGAGATTTTCACATCTCAAAGGGACTGCCTGATTAAATAAAGGTTAAATAAAAATGACTAAATATAAACAAGACTGTGGTTCAGCCTGTGCAGGAGTGTGGTCACATGCCCCATGACGTCCCCTTGGCCTCAGCTGGGTTACATATTGCCCCTCCCCCCCACCCACCCCTCTCTTCCTCCTCTCGTTCATCCTCCTCTGGTCAGGTTTTTTACAAGGACACAGAGGCAGAGATCAATGATGAACACAGCAGGGATGGCTGACCGTGTTGCCTCTGAGCGACAGAGCTTGGTTATACACCAAACCGGCCAGCAGACATACAGCAGTCCACTGAAAGCAAGCACCAATCGGGCCGCTGTGTGCGCCAGCTGTAGGCCCGCCAGTGCATTGCAATCAGCACTACAATGATCCGCTGGTCACCATGAAGCAGTCAGAATGAGGATCAGCTGTTAAGCGATGGCAAAATAGTTGGTGGACGGTCCTGCCTCTAGAGGGCCACTGTTGTGCCAATATGCATAGTTCTGGCAGACTGACAGCTGGCACCAACGTCAGTCGGTTAGGTGCTTTCTTTCAGGGAAGGGACTTCTTTCCCTTTCTCTGTGCTCCCCAAAATCATATTAGTCGAGATATCAGTAAGCGATGCCTGTCAGACGTCTGTTCATGTGCAACCCTTTTGCTCACAAGATAACTGGTGCTTTAGTTGACCCCTATGTTTGATTTATACATGACATGAATACATATCTCAATATGTGTGTCTGACACATTTATTTAATACAAACGCTCTGTTGACCTCATAGGTAGTTGCATGCTTTAGCAAACGGATTAACAGATTTTCTCTATGTCAAATAATTCACATTATTCAGCAGTATTGCGGGCTGTCCCATGACTGAATTTCTACACAAATCCTGCGGTGTTTTGAGACCTTGCCATTTGAATAGAGGTGTGAGAGAGATTGTACAATGCATTAAACTAGTTCATCATTAACAGGTCTCACTAACACACTTTAAAATTTAAATAGAAACCGTTGGGTTTGCACTGCTGTTCAGTTAACACAAAATCAAAAAATCACAGAAAGCTGATTATTTTTGATCAGTCTACAGTACTAAAGATGTTTAGAGAGTAAATCTACAGTATTGGTTTGTTTCTTTAAATAAATAAAAAATATTTAATTTGTCACATTCAGGCTATGGTCACCATAAGGCGATAGGAGTATCAGGCTTTAATTTCCAGCAGCATGAAAGAACATCTTCTGATGTGCTATTCTATTTGTTCTCACAAGCCACTAAAGTTTTGTTTAGACTAGCTTTACGAAGATCCATGATATGAATTTCAGAGCCTGTGCTATAATCTTATCAAAGTATAATATTAGGTCTGTGAAGGACTGGAAGGAGCCCAGTGTGAGATAGCTCAGACGGCGGCCGGAGAAAACACGCAGAGTCAGCAATGCAGTTCTCAGCCGGTTTTCTTTGAGCTCAGGACAAGACACACAGCAGCCACACAGGGTTCTGTGCAGGATGCTATTCCTCCGAAAAGATGCCACGAGTCATTTATAGTCTGTAAACTGATGATATTTAAATTGTATTTGTAATTGTATTAAATTGTATTGTATTTGTTTGGTCAGGATGGCATCGGTCAATATGTCAGGTCGCTATGCAATTATGTCCATAGTCATTTGTTTACATTTTTATATTTAAAACATATTGTTAGGTGGGAAAATTAACCTTTGTCTTCTTTACCAGCTAGCAGTATCTGTTATTTATTGTCCTCCCTTCTCCATCCCATTCAAGGCCTGGAGGGGTTCAAGATAGGACACGGAAACAACCTGGCAACAAAGGCACCTTTAATGAGCAGTGGAAAAAATGAGAGGAGATATGGAAGAAGGAAGGGCATTGCCATAGAACTGCAAAACAATACAATTAGTACAATAAAATGAGGCACCAATCAGGTGTAGCATATTAGTAAAGTCAATGATCAGGGTTCAATGATTAACAAAGTGAATATGTAGGTGTGTGTGTATGTGTGTCTGCGCGCGTGAATGTGTGTGCGTGTGTCTGTGTGTGAGGAAGATGGTTGATAGCTTTAGTCTCTTCTTTGTCTGCGCCTGTGTGTGAAAGAATTTGTGGAGTATGTCTTCATGGACACCATCTCACACCACAGTCCAACACCCCTCCTGCCAGACACCCAGGTTGACTTGTACAAATTACTTTTGTGAGAATATTGATGGGTTAATGTGTGGCATTCACACAGACATGCATGAGATGCTTAATACAAACACGGTAAGTAGTGTGGATAGATATTATAAAACTAAATAATTAGTCAGAGTGCATTTACAGAGGAACACAGAAGTCATTTCAGTCATAGGGGAAATCATGTGCTTACATCTGGCACACAGCATTGATTCTGCCTTCCTTCCTGTTTTCAGGAGAACGCTATGGGGGTTACTGGCTTCCTGAAAATGTTTTAAACACAGGAAGCTCACAGAGATACAGTACAAAAAGCTTTGAAATTTGATTTTGGAAGCTGAAGTAATTTAATGAATCGACAAAACCCAGAACCTTCATTGACGGATTGGAGCTGAATGTTGTTTACATTATATATTTTTTCCCCTTTTAATAGATCACATCTAATGATTGGAGAGATCAAGGGTAGAGGACATAAACAAGAAGGATATAGTATTGTTTCATGACCATCTGTTGTACAATGGGCGACCAGTAAGATGCGGTTTTAGCCTGACGTTAAGAGAAATAAGATTGTTGTTTTCTTGCTGTAAAAACTGCTTAATTTACCTGACAGACATCACATCACCAAGAGTGGAAATGGTGTGATTTCAGTAAGGAAACAAACTAATGTTTCAGATGTTTTATTCTTCTTGATCCTTGTTGTTTTATACACTTTGACTGCTTTCAGATAACTTGGAGGGACACAGCAGGTTTTTTATTCTTTTTACAGACCTTGCCTACTTATTCTGCCCATCTTTAATTTGGACAATAATGTTTTATTCCTATTGACAGTTTCCTAAAGTAAGACATCAGTGATGGCAGGTGGGGGGGGGTCTTAATCTTGGTGAATGGGACGTATTGAAAGAATGGGGGTGTTTGATGGCTCAGTGGGGGGATTAAAAAGAGGGCATTGATAATTGATTTACTCTGACTGGGATTTGGAAAGGGGTGGCTGGGATTCGGGCAGTGGCCTGTCCTCCTCCTGCTCTGGGGGTTAGAGGCCGTGTCCGGGGGGTCAGTCCAGCTCTGCCACAGGGCCGCTGCAGAACAATGTACCTTTCAGAGACCACAGGCTGGTGCGGAGACTGGCCATTGGCTACCCAACAGCTCAATACATTCCTAATCCCTACCTGCTTCTCATCAAGCCTGACAAACATTCATCTGAAGGAATACTTTTCCTGCCATAACAGTCATTTTGTCACACTTGTTGTTACCCAAATTCAAACCTGAACTTCCTCTTTCTGAAACCTCAAAAATAGACAGTCAAGATCAAATTACACAGTAAAAGAGGCAGTTATAAAGCCTCTTTTCAAGCACTGGTAGTCCTTGGGATTTCTGTCTTTGAGGCGACACAACATGTGAAGAAACCAAATGAGAGATGAGATGGCAAGATGGAGAACCACAAGTTAAAGCCCTGTTATGTTGTAAATGTTTTTTGTTGAAATTGTGAGGGGCTATGTGTCTTACATGCTAAGAAAAGACAGTGTACGCATAACATCATGCGCCATGGCACTTTATTGACCAAACAAAAACATTCAACACCGCCACTGGAAACCCAATCAAAATCACATGGGATCTGGTCTAGACTCTAAGTAAGTTGACCTCTTTTTAGGGTATGTTTTGCATTGTTAAGTAATTGGTATGTGTTTTATGCACTGACGGTCATTTGACCAAGAGCTGTGCACACTTAAACTGTGCATTTTTACACTTACCCTTTAACATCAGAAGGGTGGGACCCAGCAAATAAGGTCATTTTTGTTTTTTCCCCCCCACCCTGCACGCATACATACAACTGCTTTATCATGGCTTCTTTTCATAGTTCTCAGTTTTGCTTTGCGCAAATATATAAATAGATAAAATGTTTCGGTAATGTTAAAGGTTGTGATAATGGAGTGTACTGGGTGTGACTGTGTAAGTGTTCCAGTAAATAAATAAAATAAAGGAAACATTTAATTTATGTCTCCACAAGCAGCTGGTACCTTAATAAGGGAGGAATGGGGTAGAGTAGAATGGGCAGGGTGGGGGGTCGCTGGATCAGATTATCTTCCCAGATCCTCTTTATCGAATCAGGGGGCTGTGATGCAACAGCAGCTTGTTTAATGCTTCTGGGCTCCCATGCTCTAGAGAAGATCCCCCTGGCTGAGGGCAGAGGCGGTGAGCCTTAAAAACTGGGCGCGCAGCACGCTGCCAGTGGCACAAAACAGACAGCACGCACGGCTTCACCGAGCGTGTGCGTGTAAACAAGGGCAGGCTGCATGTCTCCCTTTGTGCAACATGTCACCATGCTGCCTATCTGTGAGCAAGAGCTGGAGGGCAGCAATATCTGGTGCCACTGAGGCTTGCGTGATGTCTGAATTCATTTTTGATGAGAGGAAACTGACCTAAATTCAATTTCACTCAGCCCTGTTATTGCCAAAAAGGACATCCTCTGGTTACACAGACCACAGACCATAAGGGCAGACCAGACATCTTTCTCTCTTTTTTCTCTCTCTCTCACACACACAGTCTCTCTTTCTCTCTCACACACACACACACACACACACACACGCTCTCTCTTCTCACATGCACGTGACGCACACACACACACACACTCTCTCTCTCTAGACACGCACACGCCCTCTCTCTCTCTCTCTCTCTCTCTCTCTCTCACACAGATACAAACACACACACGCTTACGGACTGTGACAGAGCAATCTGTCCCAATGATCTACATATGTAGATTTACTTGCTGCTATTCCTCTTTCTTTTAGTTGTTCTACAGTGTCAGTGCCACTGAAATAAGCTTCACTTGTCCTTATTAGGAATGTCTCTGGTATTATATTTAAACCGTTTTCCATAAAAATATTTTCAGAGACAAAGGGATATCGCATATCTGAAAATTGGTTTATTGTAGGTGGGGCTTTAACCTATTTAAAACTGTTTTTTGCAGAACTGGAGATAAAGGAAGCCTTGCTGGAGATAAGGTGCTTTTTGTCAGTTAGTGTGTGATGTTCAAAGTTATTCGGCCTCAGTTTACATTTTTTTATATACATTTCTTTAGAATTATTTATCATTTATCATTACATTTTTTTTCTCTTGTGTTGGGAAATGTGGCTCACATGTTTCGTGGATATGCGTTTCCAAACCATTGTATAAAGCACTTCATTTTTTCACCTGATCTCAAGTCTGGACATGGCTCTTTATACTACTGACTGGTATCGAACCCAGCACAAAGCACCTTATCCGGTGACGTCCCTCCACACCGTGTTGGCAGTGTGACAAACACACACACACACACGTTCTGTCTCCTCACATGCTCTCTCTTCTGCTCTCTTCCTCTTTGCATCCTATTGGCAAGCATTAATTGGTCTTCACAAAGCTTCACCGCCTGGGATTAGCAATAATTATCTTACTGCAAACATGCAAACAAATGTATCCCCCTCCATTTTAGTTGGGAGAAATGAGAGGTGGTGGGAGATCCTCTAGTGATCCACAACAATTAAAATGCAAGGTCTCATGCCCCTGTTATGTTCCTCTGTTTCTTTTCACTAAGGAATGGCTTATAGAGCCTCAATTACCAACGGTTATTAATTTCCATTTAAGCAAACAGGGCACAGAGAATTTCATAACATGGGTCATCCGAGTCACCTGGAATGTATTCCTAGATCACTCCGGTCACCTTGCCTGATATTGCAGCATGGTTTCTATGGTGAGCGCACGCAAGGTTATTTACTGGCTGTCACCCGGTAATGATCAAACTCATCAGTAGCTGAACGGGGAAACAGAGGGGGGAGGATGGGAGAGACACATGGTTGTTGTGCCAGCATCTAAAGCTGTTTATATGGGTAAAGGCATCGTTTTTTATCGTGACTGTAAATCTGATTCTGGTTGTGAGACAGTGAATTGACGCAGAAGGTCACGTTTTGGAAGCGAAATAACAGAATTTAAGGGAGGGTTGTTCTGATGCAACAAACAGCGATTTTGGCTGCATTACTGTAAATGTCACGTGAATCCACCCCGAAGACTATAACTGTTCAGTGGCAATAAAGCAATTCTGGTTCTCCTTCGGCAGTTATGTAACCGAAAGTGAACATAAAATCAATAAATGACCCGGCGGGAAGATCTTTATCAGCTAAACGGGTGTGCTTTATTTTTCTCATTGTAGTAACCATTTCATTTCCAAAATCCTCCTCCTGTTTCACTCAAGGCAAAAAACACACCAAGCACATTTCCATCTTTATTAACGATAAAACCAGCCATGTTTTTGATATCAATCTTGCCATCCCATCATATTGAAAAAAAACAATTACAAAGGGACAGAGTGCCGGGAAGAGATACAAAACAGCGGAGGCGAGCAGAGATCTCCGCGTAGTGGCGGTGCCACGAGGGGTGCAAGGCTCATTAAAGTTTATTAAGTGTCGTCTCAACAGAACAATGGGGGGATCGAGGCCTCGGGCTGGGCCTGGGGCTGCCTGGCAGTGATAGGGACTCCCTCTGGGCCCCTCCTCATCCAGGCATGTCATCACCAGGCACCGGCTCTCGGCACTCGGCGACACACAATGCGAGATGCTGCAGCCGCGCGCTCGGCCTCGTCATGTCTCCTGACACTCCCAGCCCATCAGAGCCGTCGCCATGGCAGCACTGCCACCCATGAAAGTGCCTTTATTCGTGAGCCGGAAAAGAAGCCCTTGACTGATGCCATCAATCGGACCTCACTGAAGGTGGGGGGTGGGGGGCGGGGTTGGGTATGGGGTCTATTAATCAGAGAATAAAAATATTATTTGCTTTGCACATTTTTTAAGATTTTTTTCACGAAAGAAAATAGCCCTGTCTCATGGTTATCTGGTCTTTATTAAGTGTTATCCGGTTATTTACTTATGAATAACGTGTAGGAACAGCTTTAAAATTCACTAAAAAAAATCATAATGAACATGGTAATAAACAATAGAGACGATAGGATAATGTACCGGTAGGCTATAGTGAACATTGGCTAGCTACTTGTACAGTGTATTTATGCGCAGCATGATAAATTTGGTGATAACTGGAAATATCAAAATAATTTATATATATTTTAAATCATAATAATATAAACATATAGGCTGGGCTATATTATCTGAAAGTAACATTTTAGTGTCAATTAAGCATGTTAGGATAGAGGACTTTGGTCACTCCTGTCAGGTATGCTAAATTGATGATTGATTAAACTGTAGGCTTACACATTTTTAAACGAATGTTTTCATGTTGAACAAGTAGTATGTCAGTGCATACATTACATAAGATAATTGGAAACATGACTGGTTGACTCGTTTCCAGTAATTCACAAAGAATAGGCATGATTCACATTTGTACGCCAGAATTTCAGAGAAGAAAAAGAAAGTAGCCTAGTTTACCCTGAGTGGATTTCACTCTGGTGATATGTTTGCACTCCTTACCATTGGCAGTGGTCAACAAGGCCGTATCAGCCCATATTCTGTTATGAGCTAAAGCCCTACCCTTGCCACGCCTATTTTAATTGAACGTATGAGTTTTAAACGGGATTGATTTTCTTAAATTAATCATCTAGCCTCCTGTGCCAGATGCATGGTCCCAAAAGTGGCACACGTTGCTTTGGTATTTATATAGCTACTCATTTCTCCTGCCAAAAAACGATGATTATTCTCCGGAAAGAATGCATATTACATTTATTGATATGGATGTTGCCCGAAATTACTTTAAAAAAAAGAAAAGAATAATAATTATACATATATATATATATATATATATATATATATATACATATACACATATATACACATATATGCTATATAATATTGATATGAATGAAATACAATATTAACATGTTAATCAAAGTGATATTATTATTACATGTTAATAACAGCTTTTGTAATGGGCAATTGCAATGTTATATTATTCTGTCTGCTCGTACAAACGGGTTTTAGCCTAGTGTTTTAGTTTTTCTGATACTGTTTTTTCATAGGAATGATTAAGGTAAAAAGCGAAACAGTGTCGGACATGAGGGTTCCAATGCTGTAACAATTACATGTCACGCTATCGGATGGTAGTCTACATTGATAATATTTTTAAGCGGCACAGCCGCTTCTATGCGTGACATGTGTGTCCGTCCGTCTGTTTGTAGCATGAGATTTAAACCAATCAGGAGTCGCCTATGCGTCACATGCCCGGCAGTAAAATAGTAGCTTGAGAAAAGCATGCCCAGCTTCAGACAGCTCTATCTCAAAAAATATACATGTCACAACTTAGATATTCACACCGTAGGAATCCTGGGACCCAGATGCACATATGTATTTAATATGTCTTGTGTAGCTTAAAAACTGTAGTCGTGGTCACAAGTTAGAAAATGGGTTTGAAATTGAAATTACCAGCTGCCACTAGAGTGGAGTTTTGAACATTCCACCATTTGTGTGAATGGGGAGCATGGTTTTCAAACAACACTGAATATTTTACAAACTAAAAATGTCACAGCTTATATTTACACCGTAGGGATCCTGGGAACCACATGAACATTTTGATACATATTATGTCTATGTACCTTAAAAACTGTAGTCGTCGTCACAAGTTACAAAATGGGTTTGAAATTGAAATGACCAACTGCCGCTAGAGTGGAGTTTTGAACATTCCACCTGTTAGCAAGGTGAGTCACCATAGCAACCCCCCGAAGCAAAATCAATACAAAATCTACCACCAGTGTTCTGCTGGACCCAATCAGTTATGGAACGGCCCAACAATCCATGCACCCTCTTGTTGAGTTTGGAATTCCATTGTTATTGTTCAAGTAATAACTGTAATCTTTCCTGTTTGTTATCAGAGTATATTTCGTATGTAAATACATATCACCAAACCAGAGGCCATTGTTTTTGTACATGTAAACAACACACACATTTTCTATTGCATTTTTTAATATGATTGCTCATAAACCTGCACCGCTTACTTCACCACCTGGGTGTGATTTTTTAAAAACATCGTGCATTATTGTGCTTGAGATACGAAGTGAATTATGTGTAGCCTATATGATGATGTGAATGTTCGAATATACATTGAATAGTTAATTAGATTTTACACATTTTTAATAAGAGACAAAGACGCTATATATAGATATTGGTGAGTAGGATGTGTGACAGCCCAGGCAGCTTTGACCAGTGGTTTACCTCTGTAGCGCGCGCGCACCACGGACAGGGGGGTGCACAGGCTCGGGCTGGGACGCTGCGCGCGCAGCCTGCTGTCACAGGACTCCAGCTTCCTTCTGTGGTGATAGCCGAGTTTCCAGCTTTCATCATCGGAACGATGGTGATTTAACAGTGGCTGATATAAACCAAGGCTGTTGTTTTATGGCAGTCGGCTGTCCGTTTTTTTTTTAACCTTTCACGGGGACTAGTCTTTTTGAGAAAAGTCTACGTTACGGGTGATTATCGGAACTGCAAATACTGCAAGAGTACGACTCGACTGAAAAAAGAGAATTATGGTACTGGGAGGATCGCTAGCACAGGAAAAGACACAAATGATGCGTATTAAAGGCACCCTGTCTTGTACGATATTGTATTGTTCTGGAACCGGAGTATAATATTACGGTAAGGAATGTTTTCCTCCAAACATATAGCTAGCCTAGCTAACACGAACGCAAAATTGAGATACTATTGCGAAAATATTAGCATTGGCAATGCAATTTGGTTGTGCTGTAGGATTACACAGGATTGCTGCAAGGCTCTGCAAATGAAGCAGAATTCTAAATTTTATGTTTACCCGATGGGGACCAAATGCCAACGCCTTGCCCTTACTTGTCGCTGTTGTAGCAAACAGTTTAATAACCTTGAAAATAAATTAAGAAATTATGCATTTTATCAAACAACGCATTTTTAAAGGGTAAGGTGGTGATACAGGTGCGTTGACAAGCCTCGTGTGCATTAAGGAAAGGCGTCCTTAAAGAGACAGAGGACTCATTTCCCCATCAATATTACGGTCTGTAGACTGTGTACGACTGTGCGTTGTAGCCTACTCGTCCTCACGGTTCTGCGTGTGTGGACACATTATATGTGCGTATACAGCTTTGTAGCCTAAATACAGATATATTAAAATACAGTATACAATGCCACGTTAATTTCATTTGACATTCCATGTATTTATGTTGAAATCTCATAATTACCGCAGGGATGGATACAGACGCAGAATTGCTGCTGTAGGCTACGTTTACACATTTTGCCTAAGGGAGCGGTGAACTTGCACGCCGTTTCTGTTATATTCGGGGTCAACAACGTTGCCAAACAGCTGCAGTATTGTGAGGTAATAGAAGAGGTCCCTAGAGCTGGTTTGGGATACAACCAGATGGATGTGCCATGTAAAAGGATACACGGCGTTTCTGTCTCCGGAGGCGTACGTTAATAAGGCTATTACTGGCGCACCTAACTGCCGGGTTAGGCAGTGGCATAGCTGAAATCTGGAGTGTAGCCTACTGTACACGGAATCGTTCAATATCTAGGCTACTGTGATACATCGGTTATACTTATTTGTGTTGGATAGAAGCTGGACTATTTAAGAGGACAACACGCCGTCGTGGTCTCCTCTCGCACGTGTTTACAAAAGACAATCTATTTCCCAGACAATTAAAAACGTAGCTATTAAATTATCCAATATTTCACGGTTTATATTTAGGCAAAATTACATGCTCTACCCAGTTTTAATTAAGTGAAATTGATGATTGATTAAACTGTTTGCAGTCTTCAATATAATACCTCCTTCGTCCTGTTCTCCGAAATGTGGCTATTTGGCTGCTGACCACATGTTCGTTACCTTGGGGTATCTGCATTGTTTCCATTGCTACTCGCTTTCATGTTTCGTATGTGTGTGTATGTGTGTGTGCGTGCCTGCCTGTGTGGATTTTACACTGAAAGATTTGAGGGAGGAGAGTGGGTGGTTATGAATTGGTTATACAGACTTTATTTGAGGAAATGTAGGACTTATTGCACAAAATGTAGGACTTATTGCACAAATTGCACTCAAAATTGTATATGCATCTTTATAGTTGTGTTTATCCCCTCAAGATTAGGCTACACATGGCTTTTGATATCCTCTGTGGTTACATGGGTATCATCAAACTTGAATCACAGAGAATGATAAGGTATTACATGCGACAGTATTTATGTGTGACACAATATTGTGCCTTGTTTTGGTATACAGCAGTGAAGTTACTTACAAACCTGACAGGGGGAAAAATTCAGTTCTGTCAGTATGAAATAAATTCTTCTGTTCACTGTGCAGATGTCGTTAGGGCCTTCCCTCGACATGGGACAGAACAGTAAACAAACTGGTTTATCATAGTGAATCATCACAAGCACAGTGAGTCCTTCAGAGGCTGCAGTCATGCCATAAAAGCAAATCACATGGTATTCTCTCCCTGTTTGAACAGAAATAAGAGAGCATTATCAGCGTGTGACCTAACCCCTTAGGCAAATGTGTAACATTTACACCAAAGAAGAAGCTTGCTGTGTAATCGACATTACAGTTAGTGCACCGCTCTGTTCATACAATGTAATGGTATTCTTTATATGGTCCTGGTTGTATTCATATTTGTCAGAAGCAGAGGTTTAATTGAAGATGACCAATGTCCCAGCACTTTACTTACTTTGCTTAACCCTTTATTTACTCTCATATGAATCTATATATCTTTTAAAGCTCATTGCTGCATATGGTTTTGGCTCTACAGAGCACAAATAACTGAGTGGCTTAAAACGGCCATGCGGGTCAATAATGGGTATTTGTGTCACTGTCGACAGATCAAGCGTGCAAGATTTAATGACATACTAACCAACATTATAACCATTATTCATTCAAATGCGCACACACAGACATACATAGTATACATATTCTTTCTTTCGCTCCCACCCCCCCCCCCCCCTCTCTCTTTCAAACACACACATGCACACTCACATATTGATTTAAGATGGTTTCATTGGCTTTGGTGGTTCTGTTAACAGTGGAAGCTTTTTAAGTGGCTTCTCTAAGCGAGTTAAAGTAAGTCAAGCATTGCTTTGACTATCAAATCCCAATTTCACAAGGTTAGCACACGCATTAGCCTTTTCACACAAGTGCTTTTTCTGTCATCAAAGTGATGAACTGCTGAAGCCATTGTGGTGCAGTGTATTCACTTCACAGGAACTGAGGAAGTGAAGATTTTGTCTCTGTCATGTGTCAATCACATTTACAGTGTCTTATATTAAGCTTTTCTCAGCACAAAAATGGCAAATGGTATAATATTTGAATGGACACCATATCAAAAAAGATTTGAGACATAAATGTAAAAATCCAGATTCCAGTTGATTGTGTTTGCCACATGGTTTGTTGTTAATTCTTTTTTTTGATTTGAGATTTACAGCAAACCATATTTTTTCTCCAGTATTCAGAACCAAATTCTTCTTTTATACCAGGGGTCTGCAGCCCTGGTCCTAGAGAGCCATGAGGTCTGCTGGATTTTGGTTTTACCGTATGCTCGGCAACCAGTTCAGACCCAAGTATCCATGATAGTGTAATAAACTGCTATAATTGATCAGTGAGGTACTGAGTAACAACGAAAACCAGCAAACCCTATGGCAATCCAGAACCATGGTTGCAGACCTCCATGAGGTAACATATATTGCAGTGAATTTTCAATGATCCACAATCTGATTGCTTTCCAATTTTAATGCTTTAAGTATTTTAGTAATTTATTTTAGCTAGGTCTGATCTCTGCTGCAGAGCATTTCTGTGGTGGCGCTAACGGTAAACGGCGTGCCAGTTTGACCCCTCGCACCGGCTGATTTGCCCCCTTGTGCTCATCACCCTCCTAAAGAAGAGACCCCTCACAGACCTTCCTGTTCGGTTGTGTCTACAGCAGGCAAAAATTTACGGCGATTTTTCTCCTGCTTAAGGGTGGCAGTAAATAATGCTAATGAATGGTGATGAACCAGGTTGTTGTAATGATAACGGATACAAGCGGGCTGTTTTACGAATAGAGGGTTCTCGGGTTTCTGCTGCATGTGGGCTCATATTACCTCATATTTAATTAAAGCGCTGTTGATCTGGCAGTTATTTATATCTGTAGCCTCCTCCCTTGTGCTCCGCACGGTGGGGAGAGACAGGACTGGTGTGCTGAGGGCCAGGGGGTGAGGGGAGGGGGACGACAGGGGATCAGACAGAATCCGCAAAAAAAGTTAATGGGGTCAGGGTCATTTCATAAATTGCAGCACAATTAAAACAGATGTCTTTTTTGACACTGTTATTTAGAGTGTTAATGCTTCAGATTACACAATTCTATCCCCCCACCTCTTACCAAACCCAGCCTGTGTTGCTTGTCTTGGCTGTAGATTGTAGTTTACTCCTTGGGTGTAAGGGGGAGAGTTAGCCACCCGAACGTTATAGACCGCTAGAGTAGTGATAGAAATAACAGCCTGCTCAAATATACGCCTGGATGGACGTGGGGTTCCAGATTCCCACTGAGAACTGAAAGGCCAGCTCCCTACAAACAAACATCTCTCTCTGATAAGACGAGTGTGCCACTGGCAGGGCGTAGAGATGAGCAGAGATGACAGGGCAGGGGGCAGATCTGATTGGTTGCGCCAGTGGAAAGGTAGTGGCCGGGGAAGAAGCGGCCTGAATAAAGGATCGCAGTACAGGGGGGCACAGACTTGAAGGTGATTGTTGGGAGGTGTTGGTAGGGAGGCTTTGTATGTATTTGTGCATGATGTTGTGTGGGGACCAGTCTGGGGGTGTTCTGGCAGGAGGGAACCAAGGTGCTAGACAATGCTCATATTAAGTCCGGTCCTCACAGACGCTGCTGGCAGGGTCAGGGTCCAGAACGAGAGCGGGTCTAATAGTGACTGACCAGGGAGTTGAAGCGTGACTGAACTAAGGCTGGGAACTTCTCTTTTTCGCACCTTTGCCCTGCTTCAAGAGACTGAGGCATGTGATCCACCCCCTCCCCAAAAAAAGCAGCGGAACATGGAGCAGAAATCATTGAACCGGAGAGGGCAATCGTAAACCCGTGAAGGTGAAGCCAGCTAAGGAGACAGAGTTCAGCCCTCAGTTTTCAGTGTTTTATGTTTAAAATCCCAATCTTCTTTTACGTTCTTTCCCCTCCCGCAGTCTGCAAACACCCCGTTGTTTTTGGAGACAGTCCTGTTTCTGCGACCTCCCATAATTTCGGGAGACGGCAGACTAGTGCTCGTCGCTGCTTCCGGCCACCGCTTCTTTTCACCCAGCAGTCCCCCTAATGAGCTGCGCAGTCGCTGCATTGAAGGAGTGCACTTCCTGCGCAAACGGAGCGGGTAGACTGCTCCCGCCCGATCGACCCCTCATCCACTCTTGATCCAGGATTGGCCCTTGAATAATGAAACAGGAGAAACACTGCATTTCATTACATTACATTGGTTTCGTAGATGCTTTTTTTCCAGAGCGACTATGCAAGAGAGCAGAAGTGGGTCCACCGGAGTTATATATGGAATAGTGCCAGAGTCATCCACCCCCTCATCAGCAATACACAAAAATAAAATTTGCGCAAGAATACATATTAATTCCGTTATGTCACGAGACATTCGCGTAACACTTTAAGAAGACCCTGGTATCCCTACAGCATTTCACCTCAGCCTGACCTCAACCCGGTGCTTTGAGAACAAATGTTTCAGGGGTGGGAGATAGGCTAATGTCATACATGCTTTCATTTGCACTCGGTGAGTTTCAGAAATGAATCGGGCTCAGCCTGCTCTAGATTGGGGAATGCCAGCGGCAGCTGTGCCCAGGAATCCCACAGGGTGAAGTGTAATATGCCGTGCCATTGCCCAGAGAGAGAGGGTTTCCATTGGCATGGCAACCCCGGCCTCATCGCTCTCCTCTGGTCAGTCAGAATCCTGCGATCTGCTTGCCCCGGCTGCAACAGCTGCGTGGTTCTCTGGCGCAGAGAGAGCGACCAGCTGACATGTTCCAGACAATGAATGGGCAGGAAGTCTTCTTTAACAGGGAGTTGCCTTTTTGTAGAACAGCTTTCCAGGTCATGTAGTAGAGGCAGAGACCCTCAGGATGTTCAAGTCTAAGCTTGATGCAGTGCTGGATACTCTGTTGGTAAATATGGAGCCCAGGTGGGCTGACTGGCCTGTTCTTGACATCATGCATTGATACGTTTTTACGTTCCTAGCTTTCACTCTCCTAAACTGATGGAAGTACGTTGTGGTGATGGGTATGATTGGACATTCCAACTTTGGGAGAAAATTGTGAGGGAAAAGTCCAAAGAATAAAGAAACAGGGTACAGCTGAACTTGTTGCTCTGATGAGATGAGCTTTATTCCTTTTTTTAATTGACTTCTAGAGCGTAGACATATGCTGGTCTGTAGCGTCATTGTCACTGCACAAGGTGTTGTGTTGTTTCTCATGCCATGCTCAAAGACAGCACACTAATCACAGTGTCTGTGTTATATCTGGTTTGTATTATGTGCATGTGTGTGTGTTTGTGTGCATGCATGTGTGTTTGTATGGGCATGTGTCTGTGTGTATGTGTACTTGCCTTCTTTAAGCGCATGTACAATTAAATGCAAAAGTATTGGGACATTGACACAATTTTTGTTGTTTTCGCTCTGTATTCCAGCACATTGGATTTGGATCAGTGTAGTAATTACAGCTCTTTTTATAAGCAAAAGTAATGTGACAAATTAACATAATCTTAAATAAAGTCATCATATATAGTACTTGGTTGCAAATCCTTTGCATTCGATGACTGCTTGAAGTCTGCGGCCCATAGCCATCACCAGACACTGGTTATCTTCCCTGGTGATGCTCTGCCAGTCCTGTACTGCAGTCATCTTCAGTTACTGTTTGTTTCTGGGGTGTTTTTCCTTTAGTCTTGTCTTCAGCAAGTGAAACGCATGTTCAATTGGATTCAGGATGGGATGGTTGGACCTGAGCATATAAGATGTTTTTGTACACTTCAGTATTCATCCTGCTGCTGCCATCAGCAGTCACATCATCACTGAAGACAAGTGAGCCAGTTACAGTGGCAGCCATACATGCCCAAGCCATAAAGCCTCCACCATGTTTCACAAATGAGGTGGTATGGTTTGTATCATGAGCAGTTCCTTCTTTCGCCAAACTTTCCATCACTTTGGAACTGGTTAATACTCGTCTCATCTGCCCATCCAGAACTCTATAGTTTTTTCATGTACTTTCTTTTTTTTTTTTTTTTAAAGCAAACTGGCTGTTCTGTTCTTGAGGTTTACCAGTGGTTTGCATCTTCTGAACCCTCTGAGGTTATGCTGGTGTAGTCTATGGTTCTTTTCTACATAATTAAAAGTATTCTTCGGTCATCCACTACAGTGGTCTTCCGTGGTCTACCAGGAAATTTGCTATTGCTGAGCTCACCGGTGCATTCTTGTTTCCTAACAATATATCAAACAGTTGATTTAGACATGCCCAATGTTTTGGCTAAGTCTCTGATCAATTTATTCAGATTTTTCAGCCTCATGGTGGCCGGGTTTACTGGCATTGACAGTTATTTGGTCCTCATATAACAGCAACTGAAAATTCCACACCTAGAATCAACTCTGGACATTTCGTTAGCTTTCTTGTGCATGAACTAATGATGCAAAGACACACAGCTGGCAAAGAAACAGCTGAGCAGCCAATTGTCCAATTACCCCCCTAAAATGCGGGGACTATGTATAAAAAGTGCTGTAATTCCTACACGGATCATCCAATATGGGTGTAAATACCAACAAATGAAAGCTTATAGTCTGCACTAAAACCCCATATTCATTATTTTATTTCAAAGTTCTGGAGTATAGAGCCAAAACAACAAAAATTGTGTCACTGTCCCAATACTTTTTTGCATATCTATGTGTGTGTGTGCGTGTGCGTGTGCGTGTGTGTGTGTGTGTGTGCGTGCGTGTGTGCATGTGCATGCATGTGTGGGTGGGTCTGTGCCTGCACATGTGTGTCTACGCTCATGATCTCATTGCACATTTATTCCTGGGGAACAGGCACCTTCCACACACAGACACTATAAATACAGGCTGCTGGATTGACTGCTGGTAAGAAGCCAGGGAAAAGTACAAAGGCTGCACTCTATAAATACACATGCTTTTATTGGATTCTCATACAATGTGTGTAAACTGGCCCTCCCATGGCCCTCAGGTCCAGCAGAGAAGATCAGCAATGAGTTTTCCCCACCCCCCAAAAGAAAATCCACATCTAATCGTTCACAGCCATGTTGCGTGGGCTCAGCCGTGCTGCAGAGCAGTGTAACTGCGTAGGACTGGTGCGGTACAAGCAGGCAATGGGCCTGCTTATTTGTGCAACTGCTTTGCCACATGGATGCCATTATGTTCAAAAAAAGAAGTGGTGTAATAAAGTCCTCAATGGTTTGGGCAGGAGGCATTCCAATCGGTTGTTGAAATGCCAAACATGACTTATGAAGCCTCTGACTATGCAGATGAATCCTCTTTGTGACACGTAGCATTTCTATGTGTGTATTAATTAATCCACACATGAATTAGTTCGTAACATATTACCCAACATGTACTGCAGCCCGATTGTAAATGATTCACCTTCACTTTCAACCTCACGATTGATCTCAAGTTTCCAAAAGCCAAATGTGACAAATTGTTCAATCAGGAATGGGGTTCAAGATTAATTGTTCAGGGGGTACGGAGATTCATTTCTTTTTCACAACTGTTTAGTGATTTAAATTTGTGAGGTTTCTGGACCTGTGATGTGTGAGTGTGAGACTGGTCCACAACGCATGACTCTCACGCCTGATGTGTGAGACTTAAGCTTTGTACCTTACATCAATATGAAAGGGCAACTGCTGGAGTATGGTGTCACACAGAGAGAGAGTGAGAGAGAGAAAGAGAGAGAGACGAGGGGGGGGGGGGGGGGGGGTTGAGGGGGAGGAGGCCATACTTACAACCACACAACTACTCCCAAATGAAGGAGGCACCTCCCAGGTACAAAATGGCTGCCGCCATAGCCAGTGGAAACCATGGAGCTATATTAGCCCAGCGTTGTCATGACAACAGTGGCCAGACTGTACAAAAAAAATAAAATAAAGAAATGGGGCTCTGTATTTTGACTTCTACTTCATGAGTAATATTTCATGGTCTGGTAACTTAATAGCCTACTGTTTACATTCAGGTGAACCTGGACTTTGTCTTTGAATGTTTAGTGTAGGCTTTCATTAATAATTGTTATGGCAAGTAAAAAGATACTTCAAAAGCAGTGGGATGACTGTTTTGATGAAGCAGTCTTCTGTCTTCCAGCACTGTCTCCTCCCACTCAGTAAGATAGCCCTCTTGGCCCACACGGACATTTCCTCTCCCATCTCATACCTTGATATGAGATACCCTGAACTCTCAATCACTGGACCTATAGTATAGGAAAATCAGTTGGTAACAGGAATTCACATTTAGACACAGTACAGTATTATGCTTGTTTTTGTTGTTGCAATGGATTTTGAGGAATTGATATTTTTTTATTGACTGTCAGCTAGAGCATAGCTTGTTTCTGTTAGGATAATTTCTCTCCAGATAATTTGAATGGTTGAACTGCCTTCCAATTCAGGCTTAGATTTTTTTATGGGTTCTTGGCAGGCCATTTCATAGATCTTGGACTAGTAAAAGTTAGATGTGTGGTACTAGTGACATTACAAGCATGTGCTTGGTTTTCAAACTGATACTTAAATTTGTGCTTAATTATTGATTACATCATTTGCAGCTCTTGGCAAGAAAGGACACAACAGCAGTGAGAGGATAATGATAAATTAAGCACATGTTTCTAAAGCAGTTAATTTGTGAAATGGGTTTAGACTGCACACAATTGAAAGCTGTTTGTCTCAGGCTCCAAACACAACAGGTTTAAATATTGTGGCAAGAAAATGTTCCTAACCTTGGGTCTGCCAGTGAGATTGTGGGGGAAATCTCAACACAGATGAGATAAAATAAGAAGATGATAATTATGGTACATCTTAAACAGCACTGAGGTCATTTAGAATTTGACTATTCTTTTTCCAAAGCCCCATGCCCAAGCAAGGTTTTAAGATGCATTCAGACTGAGATGCACTCCTGTTATTAAAGCAGAAAGAATGGATCATTTGCATCAAGCCAATCAAACGGGAAGTGTGACTCACCCTCAGCCTCCTCAGGGACGCTGACATGAAAAGACCTTCTCTGAGCAGTCACGTGTCATACTACCCTCACATCACCTCTCTGTCGCAAATATTAATGAGGAAGAGTTGGGGAGCCTCCATACAAATGCTAACTGAAAATATACAGCCCCCACAAATCTCATAATCAGAGGGATGGTCAGATGCTGCAATCTGCTCGAGTGATCCCATTTTTATACTTTTCTTATTGTTCCACGTAAGCAGGGTCCACAAAGTGTTGCCATGGGGACTGGAACACAGTTCGAGGTCATAGCAGAGTGGACAAGGGTAAAGTGTTCTTCTCCTTGTGTTTCTGTCTCAAGGTGAAATGTGCGCTTACAGATAACACAAGCGCTCTAGCAGCTGTCACACATGAGGTTGGAGATTTATATTTTTCTAAAGGAAAATTGGAATCCCACCTGGAAGGAAATTGGTGAAAATTCCTTGCCTGGGTTTAGATGAGTAAATCTGATTAGCCTCTGCAGTTGCCTGAGGCTAATGGCTCCATGTATGGTTACACTATAATTTGTTAACTTGGCTGACAGTGTTCCAATTTGAAGTAGAATCTATTCAATAAGAAAACAAGGTGAATTTTTTTCTGCAATTTATAAAAATAATAATTAAACAAAAAATGGAAAATACGCCAAGTTCAAGCATCCCGCAATGATCAGGAGCTTCGTAAAGAAATACGCCACTGGCCTGACAACATTGTCCTATACTTTTATTTTGTTGTAGATTTATGAAGACAATTCAGGAAATGTCTATTTTTTCTGGGCGCCAGACCGGCCTATAACAGTAGCTAACTGAGTGAGTCCCTCTTGTTGAAAGTCGTGCGAATACCTAGCCAGTAAATGGTATACTGATCTTGTGGTGTTTGTGTGTAAGCAAGGAAAACGTCACCGTTACCTAACAACCGACGCAATTTTTTTCATATCGTGCACAGCTAATCGGTTTGGTAAATAAACAAATTGACGTTAGTTCTAGCTGAGACGTCAACAAGCGCTGTGAGTCCGAGGCTATCCTAAAAAAGCTTTCAATTTCAAGCCTGACGAATTAGAAGTGTGATGGGTGCTATAAGTGTTTTGTCACTAAACCGCAACACATTGTTCGGGTCTGCCATAAGCCTTTCCACAATTAAATGGCGCTTATTGACATTTCCCTCGTTCTCCAAAAGTAATAAAAGGGCAGCCATAAATGTTATGGAGTTAGCCAGCTAGCTACTGTTAGCGAATGTTATATTTTTAATTCCAATGGCTAACAACAATGAAGTTACGACATTAACAGGATTATCAACAGTTAGGACTGGACCGAGACTGTGCGTTTGTGGAGAAGGGTCACGGAGGCGGAGTTTGTGCGGATGTCGACAGGGCTTGGAGTGGAACAGATGTGATCTGAGAGACGCGTTGCTCTGCGGAAGTGGAGTTGCTCTCATTGTCTTTTAGACCCAAGTATCTACCATGAAACAGAAACAGGACTTTGGAAGGAGAGGATCTGCCGAAACAGCGTTGTCTCTGCAGCTGTTGGACTGCTTAATGACACTGGACGTCTCAAAACAGTGGTGGACGAGGAACTGTTGTTGCTTTTGATGCTCAATTTTTCATCATAATTAATAATTGGTTAATTTAATTTGATATAATTTAGATCATAATACTATTAATAATAGTTATTTTAATCATAATCATATTTTACTCTGATTCAATTGAATGTCTTTATTTAACATGTTTGTTTGTGTTTTGTGGGTTTGCCTCACTTTTTTTGTCTTTTTTTTTTGCTGGCTAATACAACTGATGTTTCCTCACAGGAAAATAAAAGTTATTCCATTCTATTTTATTATCCTAAAGTTAGGACACTTTATTCTAATTCGCTACCGAAGGAACACAAACATTGTCCCTGACTGCATTGTTGACACGTGTGCACCCTCCTGTGTAGGCTATAGACTAGGCTACATGATATTTCCACACAAGCACTTCCCAGGCAGGAACCGTCGTCACACCAAAATTGGTGACTGCCGAAAATGTGCTGACAACAAACTCACCCTAGATAAAACATGCACAAGCTCACAGAAACGTGAAACTTTCGTCTGAAAACAAACTTGGAGCGTCTTTTAATAACCATAAAGCCTCGGAAGCGAGTGTGAACAGAAAGATAGAAGCCAGCCAAATACATACTTATATCCCTTAATTTTCTGAAGGGGTTTTGACCAATTTTTGTGAATGATGTGATGATGAAAGGGAGCGTGGTAAAATTACTCTTTTTACATGAATTAGCAAAAGTAATAACGAGACCACTGTATTTATATATCCCAGGACATAAATGTAATTCAGACAGATTACAGTTTATAAATATTCATGATGTGATGGAACATGATTTGATGGCAAAATAAATGTTAAAACTTAGCGCTTGGTCTAAAAGCATGGCGTAAAGTGCATCTAGGGCGTGTCCAAGTCCACTTTAGCTAGTTAGACGGCGAGTTTTTTGAGCACAAAGCACAGTGCAACGTGCAAATGGGCTGAACTTAGTCTCTTCATTAATTATAGGTGTGTCTTGGGCTTAACATGCAATAAACCAATCAAAATGTCATATCCCATTCCCTTTAAAAGCCTGCTTTTCCACCTTGGCGGATTGCTTATATGATGGCGAGACATGCTCGTGCGTGTGTAGTACGAGCAAGGAATAGGCTATATGGATCAATAGTATGATCAGTATTATTCGGACTAACCATTATGAAACGTTTTGATATACACCATAATAATATTTAGCATTAGGGTTTAACACCGGCATGGGTTCCCGGTAATTCCGACAGTGCTGTTATTTTAGAAAATAGACTATATTCGGTTAAATTTCATTAAAAGCACATGCAACAGCTGAGAATAAGCTACCATAATATGGCTTCAGTCTCACCTTAGATAACGCCAAATTAGCTTGCTTGTTTAACGAATTTTGATTATACAGTGAAGCATTGTCAAAAATCTGTTCCATGAGGCTGTTTTGTTTAGTTCCTCCGACAATTAGGGTCGTCAATATGGATGGACCTTCTGGGGCCAGATGCATCGAGACTTTTATACCAGAATTTGTCATGGTACATGACCTCCGCATAGTGATGTAATTCCTCCCATAAAGGGGGGGAGCGTCACTGCGGAAATCCTCTTAATTTTTCTCGCCAATGCATATTGAGACATGAGACTATTTGTATCCTGTGTGAATCCCACAGCATCTTGTGACTTTGGTCGGGGCTATGATTCTTATCGTTCAACACGATTATTATCGTCCTCCAAAGCCGGTGATAAGCACTTACGAGCGACATCCGCGGATAGCCTTGCTATCTTGCACGGATATCGTTTCTTAGATACTGCAGCGGTAGGCACATGGTGCTACCGCATTTACTGCATTCACTCTAGCAAAACAAATCACGCGGTGAACAGGTTTGTATGCAGTAAAGTACAGGTTTGTATCTTTCTGTGTTTATAAGGCAGAGTACGCATTCTTCACTACACTATCTGCCTCAACTTTCTCTACTAAAGACCACCACCACATTTTATCGTCTGCAGGTGCAGTTTATTTTGCTAACACATGAGATTTTATTGATCTAACCTGGGTGTGGAAAGTGTACCCCAGTGAGATCTGCTACCATACAATCGGCGAGCTACAGCTCCGGTGATTGATTCTAAGTCGGTACTGGCTGCGGCAAGTGCACCAGTAAGGCTCCCCAATCGGTTAGCGCGGTGCTGCATCGATTGATTTATAAGACAGAGTACGCGTGCTTCGCTCAGCTGTTTGCCTCGGCTTCCCCTACTAAAGACCACCTCCACGTTTTATCATCTGCGAGTGCTCTTTGTTTTGCTAAGGCATGAGCGCCTTGTGCACTTATCTGTGCCTCGGCCTAGGGCATCTGTAGGAAGTGTTGGGTATGTATGGGTATGTCGCTGGAGAATAAGCAGGCCCGATTGGATGCGTTCATGGCCCACATGCCTCCCTCGGGCTGAACGCCAGTGGCACTAGAGGTTGCGCCCAAACGTAAGGGTACTCCCGCCACCGAGGCCCCTGTACGAAAGAAGGGCCAGGCTGGCAACCTGTCCGCAGAAGTTACACAGCTAGTTAAACAGCTGACTGAAATGCTGGGAGACCTTGAAAACATGGAAACGGCTCCCCAGCATGGGTCCCCACAAGGGCCCCCTTGATTGTGACGATTTTGACACCCTTTCTACAGCAGCGTCAAACACCTACTTTACTCAGAGTCGGTCCGGGACAGCAGACAAATCTGACAGAGGGTCGGTAGGAGGCTTGGGTTCCACCACCAGCTCAGTGGGTTACTCTGCCTCTCTAGAAGCCATTTTCCGTGCGGCCTTGGCACGCATGGGTTGCGATATGCCTCAGGCTCAGCAGCGTGAATTGGTAATTAGCTGTCATGGCTAATGCTCGCGCAGACAATGCTTGATGCAGAGGTCGAGAAAATGCCATATAAAGAACAATCAGAGACCTGCCGGTTGTTCCCGGCCAGGTTTTCACTGAAGCAGCCAGACAGGCACTGGAACGGTCTTTAGAGGCATTAAGACACAGGGAGTGGCAGAAGCCCCCCCCCCCCCCCCCCATTATGCTGGTGTGCGCTGGTCCCAATCAATGATCAGAAGGGACGCACAACCCATGTATGGCAGGGGAGCTTTTCATTGTACGTCCGCCTATGTACCAGTACCAGACTCCGACATAACCCCGTAGATCCATCTGGCGCTCAGGCCAGGGGACAGCAGACTAACCATTGCCCCCCCAAACCCCCCAAACAAGGCCCCAAGCAAGCATAATGACACGGGGCTGAGGGTGGGACAACATTGCCAAGACCACCTGGCAAATTTGGAGGCCCTCAAAAGAGACACGTGGGTTTGGTCCACAATCTCAGAAGGATATCGCCACCAGTTCAACCGTCGGCCCCTAAGATTTTCCAGGGTCAGATATACGCGCGGTCTGAACCCCACCCAGTCGAGAAGCTTGGGACAGGAGATTACAGGCCTCCTGAAAAAGGGCGCTGTGTCACTAGTACTGCCTTCCGAGCGGCTCAGTGGCTTTTACTCAACCTATTTTCTAATACCGAAAAAGGACGGGCTCCTCAGACCGATGGGCTCCTCAGACCGATCGTATTTAGTTCTGAGAGAACTAAATACGTATCTAAAACGATACACTTTCCGGATGCTCCGGACAGTAGATGTTATACACACCGTAAGAGCAGGAGATTGGTTCATGGCTGTGGATTTGAAAGATGTATATTTCCACATTCCTATCTGGGTGGAGCATCGTTTCCTATGATTTGCATTCCGGGGTCGGGCATACGAGTTCGATGTCCTCCCGTTCAGTCTGTCTCTAGCCCCACGTGTGTTTACTCGCTGCATGAGTGTGGTTCTATCACCGCTCAGGCTGAGAGGGCTGAGAATTATGCCATACCTAGACGAGTAGCTGATATGTGCAGAATCGTACGGTATGGCTCCTACTGGTAGCCCCCAGATGGCTAATGAAACCCTGGTTTCCCCACAGTCCTCAGCCTTGTTTACGGTCCACCCTGGAAAATTTCAGTTCGGGAGGATTTGTTATCACAACAGAGCGGCACTGTTTGGCACCCTCGGCCAAACATGATGAATCTCTGGGTCTGGCCACTGAGGAGCCCGACCCTTTGATAACGGAGTGTGGCTCCCCCGCCCAACGGATGCTACTCAACTCAGAGCCCCCTCTACGAGGAGGGACTATGGGTATATGTGGCAGCTATTTAGCACATGGTGCTTACGGGAAGGTGCGGACCCCGTACACTGTCCAGTTCCTGTACTATTGGACTTCTTACAGTCCTTACTTGATAACAGGAAAGCAGCCAGCACACTGAAAACCTATGTAGCTGCCATATCCAGCAGGCATTTGGTACATAACAAGCCTGCATGGAGCCATTACCTTGTCAGCCGGTTCCTGAAGGGTGCCCGGTGGCTGAGACCTGCGAGTGTTGGTGTTGAGAGCGCTCACGGTTCAGCCCTATGAGCCTCTCGAGATGATCAGCCTTAAGTGGCTTTCTTTTAAGACGGCGTTTCTGCTAGCGATGGCATCAGCAAGACACGTTGGTGAGCTCTGCGCTCTGTCCATCAGTGCAGAGTGTCTAAGGTGGAGGCCGGCCGACTCAGGAGTCACACTGCAGCCTAATCCCATCGTTCCTGCCCAAAATCATTTTGGAATTTCACACTAACCAGCTAATCGAGCTCGCTGCTCTTCGCCCCCTGCCAGGCGAGGACCTGCGGGACACACACCTGATATGTCCATTGCGTGCAACTCTTTGTTTGCTACAGCAAGACTAAAGGGACAGCGCTCTCGGCTCAGAACCTCTTCCATTGGGTAGTGAAGGCGATAGCTACGGCCTATGAGGCTAGCGCTAAGCCCTCGTCTATTGATATCCAGGGCCGATCCACAAGAAGTATGGCTATGTCATGCGAAGCCCTGGAAGGCATACCTCTTAAAGAAATTTGTGAGGCGGCGATGTGGGCGTCCTGCACATTTGTGAGGTTTTATCAGATCAATGTGGCGCCAGGCTCGATAGTCGGTGCAACCGTCTTACCTGCAGCCTTGGCATCCACGTAAGGATGATGGTCCCTCCTAACATTTTGGGTATTAGTCATCCATATTGATGACCCTAATGGTTGGAGGAACGAAATACAATGAACGGTTACAATGGTAACCATGTTCTATGAGTTCCGGACACACATTAGGGATCATGGTCACTCGGGACCTTTTAAGGGCGAGAAAACTGCTCCGAGGATTTCCGCAGTGACGCTCCCCCCCTTTATGGGAGGAATTACGTCACTACGCGGAGGTCATGTACCATGACAAATTCTGGTATAAAGGTCTCGATGCATCTGACACCAGAAGGTCCATCCATATTGCTGACCCTAATGGTCATCCGGAACTCATAGAACATGGTTACCATCGTAACCGTTAGTTATCTTGGAGTTCTCGAAGTTCACGCTTCATCCGAAGTTCATTACCTACATTCTAATATTGATTAATAACATAAATACCGTTATTTTGCCTTAATGATGACACTAGTAAATACACTAAAGCTGTCAGGTTGGGAACCCATAGGTTCACGCATATTGTCCCTTGTTTTATAATTTCCTGCTTATGGAAATGTGACCAACCTGTTTTAGTGGTTGCGTAATGCTTTAAACCAAGTCCACTTTCCCAGGAAGACCGTGAAAAGTGTGATTTACAGCAGGGGAAACAGACCTGCTCCTGCATGAAGTTAAAGCGCACATGAAGAGAATATTGGCAAATATAGACTCTTAGTTATCTTTGAAATCATTCTGTGGGGTTTTAATAAGCTGAGAACATCGAAACCTGGTCACTGTAATTTTAAAAAATATGAAGGATGAAGAATAAGGTTAAAATTCAGTTAACATGGTGAAATTTTAATTAATCTCAGTTTTTTAACCGTAGGCTATCGAAAAAACCTTATGCACAGCGAATCCCGGGGAAGGTAGCCTAGGCTATTTTAAAAACAATAAATGCAATATTCACTGGACAAGGTTTTGAACTTTTTTCAGTCAGTACCATTCTATTTAATACTTACAGGCTGTAGGCCTAGATGAAGACAACTGTATTGTAATGACATCTGAAGCGCATTTTCATAACTCAAAGGACCGTCTATTGCAGTGCGGGAGTTTTCCATTGAATGACAATTCACGCATTAGGTGTAAATGACAATTTGCGCATTAGGCTTGATATACAGTTGAAGTCGTAAGTTTACATACACTTAGGTTGAAGTCATTAAAACTCATTTTTAACCACTCCACAGATTTCATGTTAGAAAACTATAGTGTTAGCACTCAGTTAGGACATCTACTTTGTGCATGACACAAGTAATTTCTCCAACAATTGTTTACAGACAGATTATTTCACTTTTAATTCAGTATATCACAATTCCAGTGGGTCAGGAGTTTACCTACACTAAGTTGACTGTGCCATTAAACAGCTTGGAAAATTCCAGAAAATTATGTCATGGCTTCAGAAACTTCTGATAGGCTAATTGACATTATTGAGTCAATTGGAGGTGTACATGTGGATGTATTTTAAGGCCTACCTTCAAATACTCAGTGCCTCTTTGCTTGACATCATGGGAAAATCTAAAGAAATCAGCCAAGACCTCAGAAAGAAAATTGTGGACCTCCACAAGTCTGGTTCATCTTTGGGAGCAATTTCCAAATGCCTGTAGGTACCACGTTCATCTGTACAAACAATATTACGCAAGTATAAACACCATGGGACCATGCAGCCGTCATACCGCTCAGAAAGGAGACGCGTTCTGTCTCTTAGAGATGAACGTGCTTTGGTGCAAAAAGTGCAAATCAATCCCAGAACAACAGCAAAGGACCGTGTGAAGATGCTGGAGGGAACAGGTACAAATGTATCTATATCCATAGTAAAACAAGTCCTATATCAACATAACCTGAAAGACTTCTCAGCAAGGAAGAAGCCACTACTCCAAAACTGCCATAAAAAAGCCAGACTACAGTTTGCAACTACACATGGGGACAAAAATCTTACTTTTTTGAGAAATGTCCTCTGGTCTGATGAAACAAAAATGTAACTGGCCATAATGACCATCGTTATGTTTGGAGGAAAAAGGGTGAGGCTTACAAGCCGAAGAACACCATCCCAAACGTGAAGCACGGGGGTGGCAGCATCATGTTGTGGGGGTGCTTTGCTGCAGGAGGGACTGGTGCACTTCATAAAATAGATGGCATCATGAGGAAGGAAAATTATGTGGATATATTGAAGCAACATCTCAAGACATCAGTCAGGAAGTTAAAGCTTGGTCGCAAATGGCTCTTCCAAATGGACAATGACCCAAAACATACTTCCAAAGTTGTGGCAAAATGGCTTAAGGACAACAAAGTCAAGGTATTGGAGTGGCCATCGCAAAGTCCAGACCTCAATCCAATCGAAAATTTGTGGGCAGAACTGAAAAAGTGTGTGCGAGCAAGGAGGCCTACAAACCTGACTCAGTTACACCAGTTCTGTCAGGAGGAATGGGCCAAAATCCCAGCTTGTTATTGTGAGAAGCTTGTGGAAGGCTACCCAAAACATTTGACCCAAGTGAAACAATTTAAAGGCAATGCTCCCAAATACTAACAGAGTGTATGTAAACTTCTGACCCACTGGGAATGTGATGAAAGAAATACAAGCTGAAATAAATAATTCCCTCTACTATTATTCTGACATTTCACATTCTTAAAATAAAGTTGTGATCCCAACTGACCTAAGACAGGGAATGTTTTCTAGGATTAAATGTCAGGAATGAGTTTAAAACTGAGTTTAAATGGATTTGGCTAATGTGTATGTAAACTTCTGACCCACTGGGAATGTGATGAAAGAAATAAAAGCTGAAATAAATAATTCCCTCTACTATTATTCTGACATTTCACATTCTTAAAATAAAGTTGTGATCCCAACTGACCTAAGACAGGGAATGTTTTCTAGGATTAAATGTCAGGAATGAGTTTAAAACTGAGTTTAAATGGATTTGGCTAATGTGTATGTAAACTTTCGACTTCAACTGTAGGTGTTATCAGCAAAGTGTTTAATGGATAGCCATTGTCCCGTAACAGAAGATTGTCCCTCCAGAAGATTACAGGAATTATTGGCAAATATAGGCTAAGTCATAGCTTGATCCAGGATAATTGTGAATAGTCTATACATGTAACCTTACCATCGCACATCGCCTATGACCTATGGACCCTTTTATTATTATGCATTTTTTGATATAGCCTACACAATATAATATTTCACATTGGAATCTTGATATTTTTAGTCATGCTTGTGTGCGCCCCTGTGTGTAATGGACAGGAGGGTGTATGTGCGTTGTGCACACGCCTACGTAGACGCACTTATATGCGCCGTTAAAATAACATGTAAACAACTGCGACATGACTTTAGACTAGGTTTGTGGTGGTTTTAGTGCAAGCGCTTTCTGCTGGCTCAAGATAGCAATACACCAAAAATAATCCTGGCCACTACTCATTTTAAGACCAACCCGCCCAGTTTACTTGCTAAGGGCGCAAAATCACTTGGTACTTAAAGACATGAGCGCTAGGGGCTATAATGAACCCTGTGCCGGGTGTAAGATAGCAAAGATTTTTGGGTTAGCACCGCTTACCGCCCCATGTGTTTAATTTGTCATCAGAATGCGTGATATCATGAATAAGAAAAGCACATTAATGAGAACATTTTATCAACACAATTAGATAAATCAATAAAAGGAAATGACAAAACAGTCTATGTTCCGAACTTAAAGTATTATAATTTCAGTGTGGTACCTAAGCAATAGATCACGAGAGGGAGTGCCTTATTGGAAATACAGTCAAGCCGGAAAGTCTGCACACCCCTTTCACCTTCTCCATGTTTTATTACGTTACAGACTTATACTACAATAGATTGAGTTCATTTTTTGCCTCAAACATCTACACACAATAGCCAATATTGATGAAGTGAAAACAGGTTTTTAGAAAATATGCAATTTTATTTTACTGACAAAAATAGGTTATTTAGGGGTTACATATCTGTACACACCCTTAGTCTAATACTTGGTTGCTGCACCTTTGGCAGCGATTACAGCTTCAAGGCGTCTTGGGAAAGAAGCTACGAGCTTGGCACACTTGTTTCAGGACATTTTTGCCCATTCCTCTTGGCATATCCTTGCAAGCTCTGTCAGGTTGGATGGGGAGCATCGGTACACAGCCATTTTCAGCTCTTTCCACAGATGTTCAATTGGATTCAGGTCTGGGCTCTGGCTGGGCCACTCAAGGACATGCATAGACTTTCTCCGAAGCCACTCCTTTGTTCTCCTGGCTGTGTGCTTCGGGTCATTGTCATGTTGGAAGGTAAACCTTCGCCCCAGTCTGAGGTCCAGAGCGCTCTGGAGCAGGTTTTCTTCAAGGATCTCGGTGTACTTAGCTGCATTCATCTTTCCCTCTATCAGGACTAGTCGCCCCGTTCCCGCTGCTGAAAAACATCCCCACATCATGATGCTGCCACCGCCATGCTTCACTGTAGGGATGGTATTAGCCAGGTGATGAGCGGTGCCTGGCTTCCTCCAGCTTGGTATTCAGGCCAAAAAGTTCAATTTTGGTTTCATCAGACCAGAGAATCTTGATTCTCATGGTTTGAGAGTCCTCTAGGTGCCTTTTGGCAAACTCCAAGCGGGCTGTGATGTGCCTTTTACTAAGGACGGGCTTCCGTCTGGCCACTCTACCATAAAGGCCTGATTCTCTCATCTCCACAAGGATACGCTGGAGCTCTGTCAGAGTGACCCTCGGGTTCCTGCTCACCTCCCTGGCCAAGGCCCGTCTTCCCTGATTGCTCAGTTTGGCCGGGCGGCCAGATCTAGGAAGATTCTTGGTGGTTCCAAACTTCTTACATTTACGAATGATGGTGGCCACTGTGCTCTTTGGGACCTGTAAAGTTGCAGAGATTTTTCCGTACCCTTCTCCAGATCTATGCCTTGACACAATCCTGTTTCTGAGGTCTGCAGATAATTCCTTTGACCCCATGGCTTGGAGTTTGCTCTGACATGCACTGTCAACTGTGGGACCTTATATAGGCAGGTGTTGGCAATCCCCAATCATGTCCAATCAATTGAATTCATCACAGGTGGACTCCAATTAAGTTGTAGAAACATCTCAAGCAGTATCAGTGGAAACAAAATGCACCTCAGCTCACTTTTGGGTGTCATATCATATCAGCGCACTTGTGTACATATGATATTTTACATTTAGATTTTTAATAAATTAGCACAAATGTCTAAAAACCTGTTTTCACTTTGTCATTATGGGCTATTTTGTGTAGAATTTTGAGACAAAAAATGAACTCAATCTATTGTAGAATATGTCTGTAACGTAATAAAACGTGGAGAAGGTGAAAGGGGTGTGCAGACTTTCCGGCTTTACTGTATAAGCACTGCTGTGACGTCGCAGCAATGAGACCGCAGGTCGAGTTGCAGATTACTCTCAGCAGTGCTTATATCCAATAACGCACAAACCTCAAGTGATCTATTGCTTTTATACAACAATGTTGCCATAAACGTTTATTAAGTAATGAAAAAATATTGAAACAATAACTTTTGATTAACTCATTCTTTAGTTCGGATTTGACAACTTGCTAGCACCCTGTTGCTATTGTTGTTGTTTATGCTTCACAGTGAACGCACAGCTTTGGTGGTGTGAGCATGTATTTACTTTCCACATCTGTAGCTACCCAAAACTTTAATCAATGCCAAATTTGTCCTGTTTGTTTGCCATATAAGGACATCGCGATTTCATTGGAAAAAACTGTTGATCCACTGAAAATATGTTGGAGGTGTATCTCGGCGGAGTTATAAACCTATCCTTTCTATAACTACAGTGTCCACAATTAGGCTATTTATCCCCACCCTAAAGTCGTTATCATCTTCATCACACTATTGTAATAAATTAATTTTGAGTGATTATATTTGTGAAATTAGTTTCTATTTGTGCCTGTAATTTGTCTTATCTCTTCTTCCCATCGAATGCACGGAAGCTCGCTCACTTCAGAATCTTGCCAATTTCCATTGTTTCCACTCGTTAACAATGCTGTTTTTGCTTGTTGCTTGAAAGAACGGGGGCTTGTTTACTGCCAGCTAGCACTGGCGTTATCGGAACTTTTGTAGGCTACTAAGCGCCATTGCTGTCATAATGCACATCCGATCGTAACCATTGAGGTTCAGTGTTTCCCCTAGGATGGAGTTGTAGCAGCGGAGGTGAAGCACTTATATACATATATATATATATATATATATATATATAATTTAAAAAAAAGATTTTGTGGCACTCACAAAGCGCACCCTGCCGGGAGGTTTCTATGTGTCTGCCGGCACCAGAAGGGCTCTCGAGGCCTAAGTACATACAGTACAGTCAAGGACAACTACAGGCAGGGGCGTAGGTTTCATTTTAACATTGGGGGGGGGACCACAAACAGTAAATGTTCTTTGTGATGATAATGGAGGGGGACACTAATAATATAGCATCCAACAGTAGCGAACCATGACTATTGGACCGAGGCCCTCAACCATTCCCGTGAGGAAAGCAATACGAACAACCTCACCCAGGGCATTTTCTAAAATAAAATGTTTTATTTATGAACATTTTGGAGAAGTTTTTTTTTTTTTTTTCAAAGCACTAGGCGAGATTTGAGACGCTTTCATATAAATCTAAAGCCATGGTAGGCTAATTAGTACATTAGTGCATAAGATAAGTTTATAACATTTTAAACTCTGTGGTTCTCAAACTCGGCCCTGGGGGTCCCCTGTGTATGTTGGTTTCCGTTCCAACCACAATTGCAATCCCAAAATTTTAATGTTTAGAGGGATTATTTACCCTCTTAAGACAAATTGTCAGAAATAGTTATGCATACCATGAAGACTATGCCATGTTCACACTGTGCTTACAGTGCTATCTTGCAAACAATAATACAAGGTAACATTTTTTTTAACTGATCAATTTAAAGACTGAGGTGAATCAATAGGCTCCTAATTCAGTAGTTGAACACGTGTTTTAAGTTCCTTAATTATTCCTTAAACTTATTAACACAATGCAGGTTTGGCTCTTGATCATTTGCTTTGTCTTTTGAATTGTTCATTATTTACCAAGTCTCTAGTTTTAGTTGCCAATGTGTCCACAATTTCACCAATTAGGAGCCGATTGATTCACCTCAGTCTTTAATTTGTTTAATTTGATCAGTTAAAACATTTTTACCTCTCTTTTTGTAATTGTTTCCAATATAGCACAATGTGAATATTTGACTTTTATTATTCATGACATGCATAGCTATTTCTAACATAATGTGGCTTCAGAGGGGAAATAATCCCTCTAAACATGAAAAACACCTAATTAAGAAAAATCAACAACCTGTTCAAATTCTGGGATTGCAATTGTGAACGAAAACCAGCATATGCAGGGGGCCCCAGGACCAAGGGAAGGGAATGACAGGAAGAAAGCATTAATTTTGGATCCGAACGCAGTCCAGCACTTCAAAATGTTGTACATCTATGGCCTTCTCTCGTCAGAACAGCTGCATTTGCTAACTAGCACTGGCCATACGACCTTGCTGAAAGTTAGCTTTTCTTAGAAAGTTTGGACACAATCGCATTTCAAATGAGTTTATGACAGCAACTTTTCCATGAAAGCGCTTTACGTTTAAAACGTTTTTACGTTACTCTAAAACGTTTACAAGGCCGTTTACTCCAGCATTTTGAAGGGGAGAGAGTGGATTGTTTTGTTTTGTTTACAAAAAGTTTTTAAAAAAATTATAATTCAGCAGCGGCGGTTATATTTCTGCAGCGGCGTAACGCCGCTGCTAGGTGCATATAGGGGAAACACTGAGGTTCCTTGATTGAAACCCAGGTCGAATAACCCATGTTCCCCCTTTCACACCAAAGCTGAGCCGTGTCCGACATAATTCCCGGGTCAAGAGCAGGGTCGTGGACCCGGGTCGAATAACGTGGGTTGACCCTTTCACACCAACGGTAAACACGGGAATGACCCAGTTTGTTGCTTCGGTGTGAAAGGGATAAAAACAATCCAACATAGCAACTATTATAACTCATTTTCATTTACTAGCCAGAATGTAAAGCATTTGACAATTAAATGTTTAAATTAAGTTGTAATTTTTTATTTCCTTTTGTTGGTAAACCTTATTACACAGGGTTCAACCCCTCCACAAACCTCTATCTTTCTTTTCTGGACTGGTGTATACAGGCAGAAAATACAAGAACAGAAACAATTTTCAGTAAGGTTTAATAATAAAGTTCAATGCCCACTTCTAGTCCAGTCCCTAGCCTTGGCCCTAACTCATCGACGTTTACAGGTATAAGGACTGGACAGGTATAAGCAGTGTAGCCTATTTGTGGTGCTTCCAGCATATTTCTTCCATAGTCCTTTCATTCCGTCCTTTAACATTTGCAAACATTTAAAGCCCCAGGGAACAAAGCCTAAAATCGTTCAAATGTACGTATGATATCAAACTTGAGTGTGTTATTAAGCATCCACCAAAGTTTGAAAACAAATACATAGATAAAACACTGCTCAAAAACAGCTGAATTAGTGGGTATACTCTAATTTAGCAAAATCGATGACTACTAATTGATACGTGCACCAGTGGGGATTAAGAAGTGAGTATACTCTATGCCCACTAAGAAAGAAGTGGGTATACTGCGTACACCCGCATATACCCTCCACTACACTACTGGTACGAACCTACCAACGCTGAATTTGAGAGTGAAGAAATTCCACAACCAGACAGGCTAACCTGTGTTCTCTGGCTTCACTAGTGGTGACGGAATGGTGGGTTTCAAGATAGTACATTTCCATGTAATAATAAACCACACTTCTTAACTTTGTTATAACATTTGTTTCTTCCAATAAAGACGTGGATATTACTGCTAGTTAGCTAGCTAGTTGACGTTGGGTAGCTTGCATGTTGAATGTCACTGAATTGTTTGATTGGTTACCCTGGCAACTAAAGCTCCGCTTCAGTTCTATGTGTTTAAAAAAATTGCGCTGTACCCAGCACCGAGCACAGTGATGAGAAGGCATATGTGACATTATTAGCTAATGTACGCGCTTGTCTCGATTTCATAAATCACATATATCCTATTGTTAAAAAAACAAAAATGCAAATAAGCCGTGCCATCGCATTTTGTGCGAAAAACGAGACATTGGCTGCAACCCAAAGTGAAAAGTTTAGTTTGAGCCACGCCCCTATCTGTGACGTGAAAAAGGTATTCAAACTGCTCAAATTAACGTTAGTCCTTTAATTTCAAACGGTTTTCCCCTTGCTGGCTCCGCCTACGTGCCTATGACGTTACCAATTTGATCTATCGCCCCTCCCTGCAACTGTAAGTCCTCCCTCCTCCCCTCACCCATCTGTGCTCTCTCACTCGAGCCCAATTTGCGTCTTTTGAAATTGTGAAATGGGCGGAGACAGAACAAAAGCCAGTGTTTATTACCCCTTTAAAGGGAATGGGATATGACATTTCGATTGGTTTATTGCATATTACGCCCAAGACACACCTATAATTAATGAAGAGAATAAGTTCATCAAGTTAGCCAGTTATATACACTAGCTGGCCTAATGTACATTTATGTGCATTATCTTAATGTTAGGAAGTTAAAAGTGAATTAATCGCTAGGTTTAGCTAACGTTAGTAGCTAGATCATTTGTGTGAACGACTGCTATGCCTGCGAAACAATGTTAACCTAATGCGATACGTTAAGCATATTGTGAACATCGAAACAGTGTTAATTTGATCTATTATTACATTGCTATGGGTGCTACGTTGTACAATGTCTCAAAAATAGATTGGATAAACTGTAAACATTACCTGCGCTGACCAGGCAGGGTGCGAGCGATATGAGAGAATCCAGAAGAGGGTGAAAAGAAAATGTAACGTAATGACATTAAGCACTAAATAACAATGTATTTGAAAGTAATAATGAAAGTAATGGTAAATGTACTTTATGTGTTGAACTGATTTGCCTTTTATCCATCAAGCTAAAATATGTTTTATTGCTGAAGTAGGCTACTGTTGCCTACCGTTAATACTTTAACATGTAACGTATCACTTTGCTCCCATATGAACTGCACGAGCACTTTACTTACCAAGGTGGTAGCCTATACTACGAAGCAGGATTACTGAGTTAGTACTAGCTGGATAACTGAATAAAACCCAGAACAGCTCTTTTTACTTCAGTCCATGTTCCACATTTGGGAGGGTTCCGGGTTTTGCTCAGTAATTAATCCTGCTTCGTAGTATACCCCCCAAGAGTCCGTATAATATTTGTTTGTTGGTATTATTGTTTTGTGATGTTGTGCACTGTATATTTTGTGTACATTATTTAAATTGCTGAGCTACCTGTAAGCATTACGCAAAGCAAATTCCGATGATGGCAATAAAGGAAAATCAAGCAACCTCCTGATTAAATGTGATAGCTTATAAATTTAGTTTGCATAATGGTAGCTATGGAACACCAGCATTTGGACCTCCAACATGGCGGTTGGCGTAAGCAAGTGGGCATGTCTGACCAAATTGTGACGTAGGCCTCTATTAACGTATGCCGGTTTCGGATCCTGTGTGCAAGAGGAAAATTGATATGAATGTTGACATGCGTTTTTTTTTTCCGTATGAAAAGTGTGAAAAGGCCTTTACTCTACAGACAGGACAGGCACACACAGCAAGTCTTTACATTAAGTAGCGCTCTGGAGAAACATGCATTGTCTAGCTCTCTGGCGTAACCATAGACTGTATAAAAATATGGACAAAGTCTCGTCACTCATTGCCTTCCCACGGCCTCGTAAAAAGCAAATTGAGTCTCCAGAAGTCTTTTTCGCCGCCGGTTTGTACAAACTGCGTCTGCTCCGTGGAGCCGAAGAGGACTCAACCTGTCCCTCTGATTGGTCCTGAACAAATGTTAATACCCTGTCCAAACGACACAATATTTTAAAAAATCAGCACATGCAGAGGCATTAGATGAAGGAAAGGCACCTATTGCAATTTATTTTGACCACATTGCTGCCATTGACTTACATGGTGAAAGACCTATACTGGAGCCAACCGCAGTGGCGCTAGTGAGCAACCAGCCCAACCAGGAAATGAGCTTCAAAACGAAAGCCCAGTCTTGGCCCCTTGGGCGTAACACATCTAAACAGCACTCTTCTACAACACATTACTTAGACTGCATCAAAGATACATTACATTACATTACAGTTAATGTTAAATAGAAAGCAAGCAAAAAACAGGAAGCGAGTACTATAGAATGGCCCTATATAGGTAGTTTAGGCGAGGTGGAGTCTGAAAAAGTGGGTTTTCAGACCACAACGGAAAACAGACAGTGTTTCAGCTGAGCGCAGCAGAGTGGGAAGTTCGTTCCACCACTGGGGAGCTAGGGTGGAAAAGCTCCGCAGTCAGGACGAGCGGAAGCCGTTAACACGGAGGGAGGGAAGTGCAAGTCGCCCTGCAGCAGCAGAGCAAAGTGGTTGAGCAGGAGCGTAGTGCTGGATTAAGTCCTGTAGGTAGGAGGGGCCTGACCTTTTGGCTGCAGTGTAGGCCAGGGTCAGAACTTTCAATTGATTTGAACCTGATCCTGGCCACGACCGGCAGCCACTGGAGTGACCTCAGCAGGGGGGTGACGTGTGAGAACTTGAACACAAGCCGAGCAGTTCTGGACCAGTTGTAGGGACAGAATGGCGCAGGCTGGTAGGCTTGCGAGAAGGGAGTTGCAGTAGTCCAGATGTGAGGTGATCATGGTCTGGACAAGAAGCTGGGCGGAGTAGGTGGTCAGGTACGGCCGAATCCTCCTGATGTTGTACAGGAGGAACCTGCAGGACCGTGCTGTTGCCCTGATGTGTTCTTTGAAGTCCAGCTTGTCATCCAGGACCACCCCCAGGTTCCTTGCAGAGCGGAAGGCGGTCACCATGGTTCCGTCGACGGTGATGGACAGGTCTAGGAGCGGGGAGGTCTTGTATGGCATGAAGAGCAGCTCAGTCTTGTCACGGTTGAGCTTCAGGTGATGGCTAGACATCCACTCAGAGATGTCAGCCAGGCAAGCAGATATCCTCTCCTTTACCTGTGGGGTAGAGGGAGGGAAAGAGAGGAAGAGTTGAGTGTCATCAGCATAACTATGGTAAGAGAAGCCATGTGAATTAAAACCAAACTAAGAGGCTTAGTGTAAATAGAGAACAGCAGAGGAACCAGTACAGATCCCTGTGGGACTCCTGTAAGAAGTGGATGAGGTGCAGGGACAGAGCCCTCCCAGGAGACTTGGTAGGATCTATCTGTGAAATAGGATGTAAACCAAGAGAGGGCAGTTCCAGAGATGCCCATCTCAGCCAGTGTGGAGATCAGGAGTTTGTGCTTGACCATGTCGAACGCTGCAGACAGGTCAAGGAGAATCAGGACAGAGGAGAGGGAGGAGGCTCTGGCAGTGGCGAGTGCCTCGGTCACAGCCAGGAGCGCAGTTTCAGTGGAATGCCCGGTTCTGAAGCCGGACTGATGAGGGTCGAGCAGGTTGTTCTGGTGGAGAAAAACAGACAGTTGGTTAAGGGCAGCTCGTTCAAGAACTTTGGACAGAAAGGGCAGGAGAGACACAGGACGATAGTTTCTGACATCAGAGGGGTCTAAGCTAGGTTTCTTAAGGAGTGGGGTAACACAGGCAGTTTTGAAAACAGCAGGAACATAGCCACAGGTTAAGGAGGTGTTGATAATGGAGGACAGATATGGAAGGACCGGATATAGACTGGAGGACTGCCGATGGGATGGGGTCCAGTGGGCAGGTGGTTGCACGCTGGTGTGTTAGAAGTTGGAGTACATCTGCATCCTCCAGAGTCTTAAAGGACGAAAATGTAGCGGTGGGATCATTATGGGGGATATGGGGCGTCACCGGTTGTGTGAAGGAGTTTCGGTAGATCAGTAGATCAGGAAGTCATCTGCAGAGAGGGAAGAGGGAAGAGGGGGGTGGAGGAGGGATCAGCAGGGAAGAGAAGGTGGAAAAGAGTTTACGTGGGTTAGACATACATGCATTAATTTTTGACTGAAAAAATGTAGTCTTGTGTGAAGGTTGCCAGCAGAGTGTGATACGAGGCCAGATTATCTGGGGATCTGGATTTCCTCCACTTTCTCTCAGCAGCTCGCAGCGTGGTTCTGCTGGATCGGAGAGAATCCGTCAGCCACGGGCAGGGGGGTGATGATCGGGCCGGCTTGGAATCAAGAGGACATAGTGAGTCGAGAGAGGCAGGAGTTAAAGGTGGAGGTGGCAACATCAATAGGCAAATTAACAAAAGATGCAGGAGGAGGAAGTGCAGAGAGAGCAGAGGTAGAGAGAGAGGAGTGCGAGAGAGTGCGGAGATTTCTCCTTGTTAGAGGAGTTGCGGGAGAGTGGGTAGGAGAGAGAGAATGAAATAAAGAAATGGTCCGATACATGGAGCGGAGTCACCGTGAGTTCAGACGTGGCGCAGCTCCTGGTGAATACAAGGTCTAGTTGGTTACCAGCCTTGTGGGTGGCGGGCAATGGGGACTGGGTGAGGGGTGAGGGACTGGAGGAGTGAGGCGACACTGGATAACTGGGAGCTCTCTGGCTGTAGGTTGAAGTCACCCAGTAGAATTATAGGGGTGCCATCTTCAGGGTAGGAGCTCAGGAGAGTGTCCAGTTCATCCAGGAAAGCGCAGAGTGGACCTGGAGGGCGGTAGAGAACAACAATGTTAAGTTTAGACGGGTGAGTTACAGTGACTGCATGAAACTCAAAGGAGGAGATATTTATTTAGATAAGCAAACCAGTGCCCCCGCCTCGGCCAGAGGCCTTGGGGGTGTGCGAAAAGGAGTAGCCATCAGATAGAGCAGCTGGAGTGGCCGGGTTATCTGGGGTGATCCAGGTCTCAGTGAGAGCCAGGAAGTGGAGGGACTTCATCTTGGCGTAGGCAGTGATGAAGTTGGCTTTCTGGACAGCTGACCGGCAGTTCCACAGTCCACCCACCACTGAAAGTTCCTTATAAGAGGACAGGGGTGGGCAGACCAGGTTCACCGGGCTGCGCCTGCGGTGGTTGGACCTCCTGGGGCGAGGCATAGAACACAGAGGAATGGGGGTTAGACACATGGTAGGTGGTGAGAAGAGAGGTTAGATAGGGTCCTAGTGAAGATCAGAACAAACAAACAAGTCAGGTAAATTGATGATGAGGCAGCCTCTGTTTTAGCTTTAAGCAGTTACTTAATTGGACTTAATTGCTTGCAGGGCTAATACACACAGGTGAAACTGGTTCCAACTAGTTCTAATTAGCAACACAAAAGACAGGTAATTGGCCCAAATACAGCGAGCAAGCTACCAACTGACTGCAAACAATTAAAAATAAACTAAGCTACCGAGTGACTCCAATCTGTTCAATTAACTAACAACAGCTGAAAGTAATGAAAAAAGATACGTTATCTGAATCCGAGCGTAGCCTAGACGATCCTCGACACAGCAAAATGAACACAGATTGACGAAAGTGAACGTTTGCAGTAACATGAATGAATGATTGTTGAATCTATCAGTGAGATCAAGGGCATGTATTAACATTATTTAGCCATTTTAAACCAGGTTTTGTTAGCTAATTACCAAACGTTAATGTTCGTTAAGTAACGTTATCTAACATTAAGGTTGCTAGCTTAGCTCAACTGTTTTTGCATAGCAACGGAAATCACCAGTGGATCACCAGTGATCATTTCACCCTTTGTGCTTCTGTTCTCTTCTCTGCCTAGGCTAGCTACTTGTATTAGGAATATTAAATAGAAAATAGAACACATCAGCTATTTATGCATGTTATAACCATAACCAACAATAGTAACCATTGTCCAACGATCTTTCTGCTAACACAAGTGACGCCTTTGCAAACTATATAGCCGGTCAGAAACAGCTAATGACAACGCAGTGCTGATCTGTGTAGCTTCATAGATGATAAAATAAAATAAAAAGACTAGCCTACAAAAAAATTTATGTATTTAGCCTATGAAAATGAACTCCAGAAGATAAAAGTGAACGTGAAAAAAAAAAAGAACACTTCAATCTTTATGACTTAATGGTTCGGTACAGCAGGGGGAAAAAAACGAAATATTAAAGTGTTTTCCATGTATTAAAATGTAACAGTGGCTAACTTGCCATAATTTCTTTCTTAACAAAATAAGGCACTTTAACACTCAAGCCCCATTCGGACATGATATGTTTTACGGGGATTTGGGGTAATGTTACTACCGGAGCATCTCCGTTATTTTAGTCCCCTCCGAATCTGGCACATCAGTAACTTTTGCAGACTGCTCGCACCCGTGCCAGTAAAGATTCCAACGTATTTTAAATGCCCTGTATAAATAACTCCAGGTTATAGCAATCCCTTGTGAATTGACATGATGGTAAATATTCTGTTATTTCCTGTAACAATATTAGCCTGTTACATTCTGTTATATTTTCTCTTATAACCGTTCCGTTATAAAGTCCAAGAGTAATTTTTTTTCCAGCTTGACAAAATAAGCGCAGATTCTTTTCTGATTAGATGCGCAAGTGAGGGAACGAGAACATGTGAAGAGTCCTGGACATGAGTTACCCTTACAGCAGCAATAATTACACGACAAAGTGCAGAACATGTTTATTCAAAAAACAAAAGTTTTCATTCACTGTCCTTTCGTGTTGAAAATAAAATTGGGTGCGATCAATTGCCTTTAAAATAAAGTGTTTACTTAAATAAACAAAAAGGGCTAAATTTATGACACGTGAGAGAGCAATGCAACTCCGATAACTAGAAGAATCTACACTAGAATTAATGGGAAGGGAGGAGGAGCGCCAATCACAATGACAGCACCACAGCAAGGCGTGGCTAGAAGTAGGCTACAATAGACGACTGTTCACAGATACTTTTTAGGCTATTGCAGTCAGCGTTAGCACGTTTGCACAAATATTTTTTATTTATCTGTCAAAATGACAGATGGCATTTGTATTTTTCCTCAAAGTTTCTAAAAATCTGTAAATGACGGGAAATTCTCGGTTAACGCAACCCTTGGTTGCAGCGAAGATGTAAGGACACATTAGAGAAGCAAAAGCAGAACATGTGAAATATGGCTTAATTTTGTGATCATCTTATGGCGAAGATGAGATGCATGTGTAGCCTATGCTCTTGTTTTATGAACAGGAGCAGGCGCTGTCCTGGCAGCAGACAATCCAAAGAAGTGCGGAAAAATTTAGAAGGGACGTGCCGGGCGCCAAATTTGCGCCCCCGTCAAAGTGGCACTCTAGGTGGCCGCCTTGTCGCCTATATTGTAAAGTCATCAAGGGCGAGAATCACTATCAGTCTGGCCATGTCGAAAGTGTCAGCTTTATGGCTTTAACTTCAGCAGTGGTGGTGAGCAAGTGAGTAGACCGGATGTTGTAGTCGTTTTGGTTGTTTTTTTGAAAACGTGTTTGTTGTTTATTTGTTGTACATAATTACAAATTACCAATTTTATAAATTATTTTAAGATGTGACGACCCCTCTTTTGTGTGTTTTGAACATGTAGCTGCCTGAATATAGAAAAATAACATTTTCAGTCCATTGACTCCCATTGTATTTTTTCTGAAAAGTGGCACCAGACGTTAGTCACCAAAGTGGAGCTCTATATTTTTATACAGTCTATGGTTCTATAGAGCGTTGCCTAGGAAGCATAAACAACAAAAATAGCAACAGCAACAGGGTGCTAGCACTGGGTTTTCCACTGGGTTGTAGGAACTAAAAGAGGGCAGGAACTAGGAACTATCCACATCGGGGACTAAAATGGTTCCTGGTGCGCATTCCTGGTTGCTTTCCCACCGCACCTCGAGAACCGTGAGGATTAGGAAAAGTAGAAGGAAGTCACGGTTACGTTTGAGAAGTATTGTGGTCTTTATTTTTTTGTAGTCCAGTTTCAGTTTTCACATTTTTCCCGGCACTGTTTAACTGAGTGGTCTATGTCCAGTTCAGCTAAACAAGTAGAAGTCTTTTAGTAGACCAATTTCATATATGATTTTCCCATATGAAGAATAAAATGTTGTATTCCTTATTGAATCAATATGGGACACAATTTGTTCCAGATTTTCCTACTACCTAAAGTTCCACACACATAGGGCTCTATCTTGATGATAGAATAGAATAGAATAACTTTTATTTTCCCATTAGGGAACTTCAGTTGTAGCCACCAGCAACAACGGAAAAGACATAGACAGTGGGGCAGACCCACAACACACAAACAAACATCAAATAAAGACATTCAATAGAATCATTGCATTAATCAAATTAATTAAGTGAATTAAAGTGGAATGCAGCCAAACGTCATGATTAAAAAAAAACCCAGCTGTCCCGAGATGTCCAGTGTCATCAAGCAGTCCAACACACAAACTTAGCCTCCACGACTTTCCTCCATAGGCTCCGCGCAGTCTCTGTCCACTGTCGAAATGGAGCTCAGCCTTCCTAGTCGCCGCCTCACTCCTCCCCTGCATTATCTTCTCCTTCCCTTCCCTGGTGGCCTTTTGAAGATTTCCTGCAGTCCTCGATCAGTTCCAACATCTTCAACTGGTAAACTTTGTGGCTGCAGATCCAACGGACATTCCCGAGCATATGTTGCGAATGTGTCGCTATGGTAATGACTACAAACAAAATTATCCCGACTAGACAATTCGTACATATTATCAAAACGAGCAGCAGGAGTGCCCTGAACAATCCCCAGCCCGCTTCCCCATCCCACAACACACACACAGCGCATGAAATAAACTAAATACAAAAGCCTGACACAACAAAATACATTGAAATTAACAAACACGAACACAAGAGACAGATGGACTACATGTCGCCATTACAGTGCCACGTGACGTCATGACGATGATCTTAGTGCGCATGGTCTAAAACGCATTTAGGGCGTGTCCAACTCCACTTTTGCTGTAATGGCGGCGTGACGTGTGAGGTAGGAGGAGCCAAACGCAGCAAGGGGATTCATTAAGCCCTAAGGCCACTAAGGCAGGAAACCCCGCAGTTAAGGAAGGGAGACAAGACAGGGAACACACGTACCAAAGCTACTAACCGGCTCACTGTCACACACCAATGAGTAGAAGCGCAAACGCCAGGTTCCTCAATAAGAAAACCAAATAAGGCTAATGGGACAAAGATCTGCGGTCCCATACCTCTACGAGCTAAGAAACTAAAGAGCCAGCAATAATAAACGCCCTGCCTCGGTAACAAGACGCATAAGAACAGGCGAGTAGCATAAATGATAAACATAAAACACGCGGCCAACAAACACTGCAAACTAATACGAATTAGTATACGAGGAGGCGAAAGGAACGGAGATCTAACGTTCCAAGGCTACCCTCAGAGACTCGCAGTCAAACGCAAATATGTCAACAAAATCGCCCAAGCTCCATATAAGGAGAGACATACCCGGAGAACGAACAGAACTACAGTTCGAACAAAATCGTCCCACAGGTAAAAAGGACAAAACAGGACAGCTGCACCGGACATTTACCGGCTAAAAGACTAACGCGAATTTGATAGAGAATAAACGCCCTGCCTCTTGGTAAAGAGGAATGTAACGAGGAGGCGAAGGAACAGGGATAACGTTCCATAGCTACTTTCATAAGCTTGCAGTCACATGCAGAAAACATAAAGGGGTAAACGCCCGATCTCCCAGGAGAGAGAAACATTTTACAGGCGAGCCGATGGAGCACTGCCGTCCCATAACTTTAATAGCAAAATGACTAACACAAGCTTAGTAGAAAATAAACGCCCTAACCTCTCAGTAAAGGGAAATGTAACGAGGCGAAAAGAACAGAGCTAACGTTCCAAGGCTACTTTCATAGACTCGCAGTCAAACGCAAACATGTCAACAAAATTGCCCAAGCTCCATATGAGGAGAGACATACCCGGAGAACGAACAGAACTACAGTTCCGAACAAAATCGTCCCACAGGTAAAAAGGACGAAACAGGACAGGTGCACCAGACATTTACCGGTTAAAAGACTAACGCGAACTTAATAAAGGGGAATGTAACGAGGCGAAAAGGAAAAGAGAGCTAACGTTCCAAGGCTACTTTCAGAGACTCGTAGTCACACACAAACATGTCCACAACATCGCCCAGTCCTCCCTATAGGAAGACATGTACCGAAATGACGAAACAGAACTACAGTTCCGAACAAAATCGTCCCACAGGTAAAAAGGACAAAACAGGACAGCTGCACCGGACATTTACCGGCTAAAAGACTAACGCGAATTTGATAGAGAATAAACGCCCTGCCTCTTGGTAAAGAGGAATGTAACGAGGAGGCGAAGGAACAGGGATAACGTTCCATAGCTACTTTCATAAGCTTGCAGTCACATGCAGAAAACATAAAGGGGTAAACGCCCGATCTCCCAGGAGAGAGAAACATTTTACAGGCGAGCTGATGGAGCACTGCCGTCCCATAACTTTAATAGCAAAATGACTAACACAAGCTTAGTAGAAAATAAACGCCCTAACCTCTCAGTAAAGGGAAATGTAACGAGGCGAAAAGAACAGAGCTAACGTTCCAAGGCTACTTTCATAGACTCGCAGTCAAACGCAAACATGTCAACAAAATTGCCCAAGCTCCATATGAGGAGAGACATACCCGGAGAACGAACAGAACTACAGTTCCGAACAAAATCGTCCCACAGGTAAAAAGGACGAAACAGGACAGCTGCACCAGACATTTACCGTTTAAAAGACTAACGCGAACTTAATAAAGGGGAATGTAACGAGGCGAAAAGGAAAAGAGAGCTAACGTTCCAAGGCTACTTTCAGAGACTCGTAGTCACACACAAACATGTCCACAACATCGCCCAGTCCTCCCTATAGGAAGACATGTACCGAAATGACGAAACAGAACTACAGTTCCGAACCAAAATCGCCAAAAGCTCCATGTACGGAGACAGGTACCCGAAGGACGAACAGGACAGGTGCACCGACCATTTACCGGCTATAAGACTAACGCGAGATTAATAGAAAATAAACGCCCTGCCTCTCAATATAAATAAAGCCCTGCTTGTCAGTACGATAAAAACGACTGGTCTCTTAGTAAGAAATGACTATACAAATACATCCACAAACAAACAAAGACTCCTCTCGCTTTCATGGAAGAAAGCAGACAGAGAGAGGAGGGAGAGACAGAGAAGGCAAAAGGTCTAGGCAACGGAAGCAAGGAAAGACCAGGAAGCGGAGACAAACAAAAGCCAGGGGGAAAAAGTCCTAATATATCCACAAAGGCAAGTCCCGCATTACTCCAATGAAACACTCTGGAGCAAAAATGGTCTCCTAAAAAACCTAGACAAAATCGTACTGGCTAAGCAATCAAAGGGCAAAATAATACCGCACACTAAACAGCACAAATAATGCCAGACAATACACCACAATACAAAACAACAAACAATCAGTATCGAAGCCCAGAACGAAGTGACCATGGGCTTATATAGCTCACCGGCAAACACGCACACCTGTGAACGCTGACAAGACTTCTCCGCGAAAAGACGAGATGGAGCCAAAACTCCACTGTGGCGACCGAGGAACACGACCATGACATTTGCGAGTTAGACGGCGTGTTATTTGAGCGCTAAGTAAGGTGCAAGCTGCAAATGGGCTGAACTTAGCCTCTTCATTAATTATAGGTGTGTCTTGGGCCTAACATGCAATAAACCAATCGGAGTGTCATTTCCCCATTCCCTTTAAAAGCCACCTGTGTTTGCACCTTGGTGGATTGCTAATATAATGGCGGACAGTAAGACCGTGAAAAGTGTGATTTACAGCTGGTGAAACAGACCTGCTCATGCATGAAGTTAAATCGCACATGCAGAGAATATATGGCATTAAAATTAATTGTGAATTAATTGGGTAATGTGCTGCAAATTTGTTTTTGTTTATAATTAAACTCTTAGTTCTGTATTTCTGGCAGCAGAGTGATGATTTAAGGCTTGTTTGATACGTCAGACCCTTGATGACTTAGAGCCATTTAGCCAACCATGTATTCCATACTGTTCCAGTGTAATTTACAACTGAATCTAGTCCCACCCTCCAATTCCTATAGAGATCCATTTAAATGCTTATAGTATCGCTTGTAAGAGTACCAGAAAATAAGATATCAAGAGTCTTTTGATGTTGTTGGGTCACAGACATCAGGAAGTCATGGCATGCAAAGGATATGCGACCAAATATAAAAAATTATTACTTTATTCTATATATAAATGCAGGGATGCCAATAATTGTGGCACACGTGGTTTTGTTAAAAATAATTATTTCTTGATGAGGGATTTTTTTTTCTCATAATAAATTGACTTCAATTAAAGGTTGAATTTTTCTCATTTGTTCAGCGTGACATTAAGCTAATTCACCAACGGTGAATTTTTTATAACCCTTTTTACTCATCTTTACCAGGGGTGCCAACAATAGTGGAGGGCACTGTAGGTTATCAGCAAAGTTTTTAATGGATAGCCATTGCCCCCTAACAAAAGATTGCCCTCCCCCAGGAAGAACCCTAGGAAACCCAAAGTTTGCCGTGAACTCCTGTTTTACCCGTTCTTGGCTGACAGGTGTGATGGGGACTTGAATGTATTCATGTCGGATTAGGTTGAGCTATGGCTGAATTTACGGCGAGATTGGGATTTGAATTTAGGAGATACTGGAACTCGCCGTTAATTTCACAGCAATGGGGAGTGCATATAGGGACAGAAGGAATTTGTCTCCAGCTCAGCTGCCAGGAGATGACAGAAACTGGAGGGATGAAAGCAATTTAAGGCGGCATTCCCCTTCGCTGAGGGACAGGTATGTGGTCTTTGACTGATGGCCGCTTTTATTATTATTATATTATTATGCATTTTTGATATAGCCTACACAATAATAATATTTCACATTGTAATGTTCATCCATGTGGAGATGCAGTGCTTCTAGCTTGGCTACCGAGCTCAGCTGGTATGCTAGCTGGTAATCAAATTAGCTGATGTTAGCTGAATATAAATTGAAGATAACTGAAGTGAATGTTAATCATGTGACAAATTTCACACCTTCAATGCTAATAAATAACACAGTAAAATCGAGGATGAAAATTAAATGTTATATTATAAAACCTTATATGAAGCTAAAGGAAATTTACCGCAAGTTTGTTTTGCAATAGAAAATGGGGGGTAAGGTCAGGTCATGGGCTTTTCCACCCAATACTGTGCCCGGACCATGATAACCATATCCGGTTGACCCTCCTCCTGACAATGTCACTTTGGCTCCACGGAGCAGACTCAGTTTGTACAAACATGGCGGCGAAAAAGATTTCCAGAGACTCAAAACGGTTTTTACGAGGTTGTGGGAAGGCAATGGGTGACGTCACAATGACATATTTTTATACGGTCTGTGGTTGTGCATCATTTCAGTGTTTGAACGTACTGTAAGCCTACCCGACTGGCATGATGGCATACACCATAAACTATAGCCTCCTTTCTCACTCACCTCCATATTACCTGCTCTCTCCATCTCCCTGTCATCTCGCTCTCTCCCTGTGTCCTTAATACAACAGCACAAACATGAATTCAACGCTCAAATTGTCATGGTTCATACTATGTTCAGTTTTATATGACAATTTGTGCCATAAATACACTAATAACATTTCCTAGACACATATGGTACGTCCTCTCTATAATTAATGTGCTAATGTAATGAGTGAGTTACGCCAGGTTCACATCATCTACTCGCGACAGCGACAAAAATGCTGTAGCCTGCTTGGTAACGTGCAGCGACAAGGTGGCGTTGTAAGCACTTTTGGTGCGACACCAATAATTTACCGATTGTAAACACTTGATTGTAAAGTACAATACAGTCACTAGACATGCCAAAGGTCTTGGCAATTCTGTTCTAAGCCTTCTAAAATCCCTATAGTCGTACAGACAGTTATTGTATAGAATTGGTTGGTTTAAGACCGCGACGATGAGCTGCTTTTCAGAAATACAGAAAAGAACTTGACACGTGAGCTCGTTGGACATTTTTTTTAACCATGTAGAGCAGTGTAGTTTCTGATTGGTTGGTCATGCAACAAAGTTGACTGCTAGTCAACATTTTAGAGAGACAAAGATACGGGTTATTTGTCACTGTGTACTGACTCCACCCCTCCCACTGTTTTTCGCCATTATCCATAGACTTGAATGGAATCTTGTCGCTTTGTTGCTGTCGCGTGTAGATGATGTGAACCCGGCATTACCCTGAAGCCGCACAGAAATTTCTCTATTAATTTTCAATGAGAGGCGATTCCTTGTGTCTGCAAGGCATGTTGGGATTTCTTGTGATGCGAGGAGACCAGACAAGACGGGGAACGTGGCACAATAACCAATCAGATTAAAGATCCGACTTTGTTTCCCTTTTCAAATTTCAATTTCCCCACTCCTAGTTCTGTCATGGAGGACCCATTAATTATTGCTGTGTGGGTATTTCCCATAGAATCCGATCGATATAATTTAAGAAACACGGTGTTTTAAAAATAGAACACACACCCACAAGCGACGAATTGTGGGAGGCGAAGGCGATGCCAGGAGATTTCATCGCTTTCCGTGTGGCTTTACTTTTAAGATCGCTTGATTAGGCAAACTGAACGGTTAAGAAAAGGTATGACCCACCGTTGGGGGGTTTAAATTTTAATACAATTTGACTTCAGACAGAGTTGGGGAAACAGTTGAATATTTACTATTAGACTTACCTAATTTATGTAAAGATTTTAGAACCCCCCCAACATTTTGTTTTTACTTCCTTCAGGGAGGTTCAAGTCTAAATTAAATTATGGGGGTCAGAACCCCCCCCCCCCCCCCCCCCCCCCCCGTAGTTTGCACACTGCCCTTAGTTACTTGTTCGAGCTGGAATTGGGATTGGAGGACACTGCGTTGTGGCTTTGTGGTCATGGAACTGGTTTTATAGATAGCTTCAGATGGCTTATTTCAGTTCTACACCAAGCTCTCCATAACTAGTAAACATAAACCCCTTCACACAGATGGCAAATTTGGTCAATTTAGGTCTCTGTTTAAGGCTTTATAACTCCAGGGGCCATATGTATAAAACTCTGAGTAAAAGATTGCTTAAAAGAATGCTCATGGTGAGTCGGAAAAAAAAAGTTAAAAAAAGTTTTGCATTTTCCACCTCTGCCTTTCGGTCACTATGTCACCATATAACACTGACACCAAACATTGCTTACATATGGTGTCCAGCATGTGCAGAGGTACGCAGATTCTCACAGCACGTGTTATTTTATACATCTGAATTTCTGTGTGGAAATTCCCTTACGTGGCTTTCTGAGGGCATTTTTCTGCTCAGCACTGTTTATGCATGTGGCCCCATGTGTGAGCATCACAGAAACTTGGCAAATGGCTTAAATGAAACAAGAAAAAAATGAAATGAAAAACCATTTACACTATGAACTTTGTATTTGTTTATTTTCACAATTTAAGTCAAAATAAAGTGCCACAAATGCAAAGAAACTTTGGAAAAGTTTTTCTTTAGTTTGCAATGAAATACTGAGAGCTTCATATGTGAAACAGGTAATTCTATGCATTTTCTTGATCATAAACTCCATGTCCACAAGTGTGCAGAATCTGAGGATGATATGCAGAACTACTAAAGATCTGTGATGCAAAATATAGGCAGTGTACCCTGTTGTCCCTTAGTGTCTCCAAATGGCTAAATTGTGCACTGCTCTAAATCATAAAATGACATATTTAACCACAAATCAACTGTTTTGGATCATAAAATTCACATTTGCATCATTTTCAAGTGCCAATTACTATGTTTTCATCAGTATAGGGGGGTAGATATCTATGGGTCCAAAACTCTATCCATAAACCCTATCTCATAAAATTTCAAAAATTATTTTTGTCCATTATAAAGCATATACATTTGCCCCTTCTGATGGTTTAAGGTGAAAACATTGATATCACACTGTTACACACACCTAAATATGGAGCCAAATCATTCACTTGTGTACCTCAATAAAACATCACGTTTTCCTGTACCCCACAGTATGTATGCTTTTGCCCTGTGAATGGATTTTCTGTAATTAAAAAAAAGAAAATTTTCCCATTCATAATGACTCCAAGAAAAAGTTTACGTTCATTTAGCACAAATCGGCGTACAGTAAATTGGAATTAATATTTTCCATGCCTTAAGTGACAAGGATAGCCCAGGAAGATACAAAGCCTAAAGCCTATATTATGTATGATAACGTTACAATAAAATAAGATTCCACCAGCAGGAAAATGCTGCCAAATGTTCTAGCTTCAATGAAAGTCGGTACATCAAACATAATATATAACGTGTGTAATGAATGCTCACACTACAGTGTGTGAAATGCACTCAAAATGCGGAAATAACCATCTCTAACATAGCCTACTGGACAAGACAGTGATCGAGTGGAAAAACTAACGTATATATGTAGCTAGCGAGAAGAACTGCATTTTACAAGCAGTACTTTTTTCATATCGAGGACGAAAAACTCCCGTCAGCGAATGCGTTTTCTGTAGCTGTTCGCATCATAGTACATTGACTAGATTAAAAATTCTGTTACACTGGGCTGTAATTTATTGTCGAAAGCATCCCAGAAAAATTTGCACAGTTCAAAAGGATACTGTCCTCTATCGGATAAAAAAGTTGCGAATAAAACCGGATTGACGTGGAATACTTCAGAGCTGCAGGTAGGGCATATGGGGGTACTGCGGGCAGACGTTCCACATTGTGTAATAACGTGCTAAACTGGTGTGTATTTCTCAAACAGATTGTCCAAGACAATAAATGCTTTTGAAAGCACCATCTCTATTAGGGGTGTGCAGCTATGCCACTATCTGTATCTGTATCTGTTCGACCATCAACATTATCTGTATCTGTATCTGTATTTGGATAAAAACCGGAAATGGTCGGGGCTTTAACCGGAAGTTGTGTTACATATAGGAAATGTGATCTTTTCTAGTCTAAAATTAATTATTATTGCAATTTGAGTATTCACCCCCTCACTGTCATTTTTCTTTTCAAAACTTTTTATAAGAACTATATTCTGTATTTTATACTTATTTATCTATTGTTTTGTTTTGTTAAAGGTTGTTTTTGTTAACCTATTTGAACCCCCCACCCCCTAACAGGGGGACACTCAAAAATAATTTTGGATATGAACTGGAAAAAATCTGAGGTACAATATATAATCAACCGAATGAAAAGGCAGTTTTATAAAACATTATACATTTGAATGGAAACTATTTCCACAATAACAGTCCTTTCTGCCTGTTGTGATTACATATTGTACTTTTTTTGTTAGTTCTTAATTTTACTAAATGAACTTGGATACATAAATGATTATGTATAGTAATATTATTATCATTACTATTATTATTATTAATATTATTATTATGCTTTATAAAATTAAAGGAGAAGACTTAAGGATTATAGCCTAATGATTTATTGAGAAAACCACTCTAAATGAAAACAGTAAAATGAACAATCCAACAAGATGCATTTCTGAGCTAGCAGTAACAACAAAGTTCTAGAACACATGAAAAGCTTTTAATTCAATAAAATGAAAAAAGTCTAGATATGGTTGCATTTCAACAGCTTTTAATATGCTTTTAGTATTCCATTGGTTAAACTGATCACCGTGACAAGCCTAGTTAAAACATTTTTTTCTGCAGTGTAAAACGTCACATTTTCGTTTTATTAATTGCGTTGCAAGTTTGCTCATGGAATGGCGAGATTGACGGAGCAATACGGAGGCAGAACGGACGGTCGGTAGCTACAGTTTAAAAATACAAACAACACAACTAGCATGAGTACAATAATGATTTTGGTAGACAGTAAGTGACATTTCAATATGGTACATAGGCTACTGATTCTATATGTTCCTTTGCTTTGTTTTAAAAGGTGTTTTTACGTTCTAAAAAAGTGGTGAGATTAAGCGCAGCTAAATTAAAGCGAGCAGCATTAAAGGGATAGTATCGTTTGCATGCAATATGTTGAGATTTTTCACTTAAGGTTTTGTTTCTTTTTCTTTTGCTCTTACAAGATTGACGTAGGCCTATATAAACAAGGCACACTGTTCGAGTATAACAAGCACGTTAAAGATATAGGTTGAGTATCCGTAATTTCAGGGACTGCCGATTGAGTTGCATGGCCCATATCGAACGGCTCCATCCCTAATTATATGTTTTAATAAACAAATAAACAATCCAATGTTTAATTCTGTAAAGTTCAGAAAAGGCCTCTTCTGGGTTTTCGGCTTTGGGCACACCCCTAATCGCTATGTGTAAAACCATTGGTAGGATTGTATATTTATTTCATATTTAGTAGCAGATATTCATAGTAGTATACATGGTATAATGAGACAATAATTTCACATGTTTATTTTGCATTTGAGTGAGCAGGGCTTTTAATGGCTTTTTTGGCATACGATCAGGCTATTCTTGGGTTTATCTTGTTGCTATGACGGAATTCTAATTTTATATGATGAATAAATATATTTATGAACTCACACATAGACGGTATTGTCCACTATGTCACGCACGGGTAGGTATAGACTGTGTGGGGGGTTGCTTGTTAAATGGACTTGCTACGGGAAAATAGTGACACTTAGAAACTCCGTATTCGGCAGAGTTGTCACGAATCGTGTACTAATAAAGATAAAACATGGAGTTTGAGGTTTCCATTCATAGTTTGGCTGCAGGAGCAACAAATGTCTCAGTTGAGCAAAATCTTGGTGTCCTGGTCACTAGGCATCTGTGCAAAGCGGTTAAAAATTAGCTACCCACTAAGCAAGCAACGTCCAGCGACATTGCATGGACAAGCAGATTAAGATGAAACATGTCACCTGAGAGATTTGGTTAGAGTGTGGCTTTTTTTACTATGGGTACAGTCAGGTCACATATTTTTACAGCTGCTAAATGCCACCTTATCGAAAATGATGACCCCTATAACATTGTCTGCTTGTTGACACCAAACATAAGAGGATGATGTGTCAACTCAGGGATTTTCTTTAGTGTGTGGCCCTTTTTTTCCATTGGTATAGTCAAAGAAGATATTTAGGTTGATGTTAAATGCCTTAAAAAATGGTTTCCCCTGTTGTATTGTCTGCCTATACATACCAGTCAAAGAGCTTTGCTGTGTACACACATGAGTAGATGTAATAAAACTATAATGTAATATTGTTTAATAACTATTATCTGTCCATAAAATGCTCTCAGAAGTTCATATTATACACATGTATAATGCTCATACATTAACCATGGTCTTTAAGTAATTGCATTTTTCCATAAGAAGAATATTTTAATGAACAGATTATATAATCAGAGTGCATTGTATTTTTGTACAGGGATACACACAAGAACACAAAATATAATTTTACCACACTTACATCATTTTACTACTTACATATTTCACAATAAATCAATGGAAATTCATGATTATTACTGATGTTTTTGCATCTCCCACCTTTTGTAATAGTTTAACCATATAGAATATATTCTTTGTAAAATGCAATGCAAACAAAGCATGGCAAGTTTTAACAGATGATAATCTACTTCACAAGCCCAACGTAGCCTAGGTAGTGCACTTTATATAATATGTGAGGTAACAGCATTACCAATTTAGCAAATAAGTGCAGTACAGTTCACAAAGATGAGAGGATTTGGATGGAAGTGACATCACTATAGAATTATCCAATTCTGTTCAAAAAAGTCTAGTTTTGCAGTGACGTCAGTGGTTCTGAATGGTTTGGAATCTGAAAGAACTCTGCAGAAATGTTTTTGTTTTATTCAAAACATTAATGTGGAGGAGAAGGAACAATATTTCTTGGTTCAAATTGTTCAGCTTTGTTTACTGACCTTCAGTATGCAGGGCATTTGCCAGAAGAAAGGACCCCTCAGAATAAAATGGAGGCTATTATGTTTAGTGTGGCGTCAATGTGCTTGGTCTTCCACTGTTTTCACTTGAGAGTATCATTAGTCAGTCTCCGCCAAAGAAAGAATTAGTTTATTTGCTGCCAAAAACGTAATGGGATAAAGGCTGCAGGCTCACATCTTTACGGGAGCTATTTTAGATGCAACTTTCACTTCAGGTGCAGGTAGCCTACTGTCGTGTACTGTGTTTGTTTCTGTGATCACACTCACAAGCACAATCACAGTGCATTACTGAGCTATAAAAGAGATGTGAGTGAATATTTCATGGGCCCCGTGGGGGATCTACGGGAAGATTTATTGTGCTTCATAAATGAGCGTAGTACAGGCCTGTGAATTTGTCCTTGAGGAAGTGTCTTTCATTAAACCAAAGTGGAAGTGATCATACAATCAAATTGCTACTTTTTATTGTGACTGAAATGATCACAAGATACAGTTTTGTATAGTGTTTCATGGTAGGTGTCTCATGCAGGAATAATGGCTCCACACTCACTTGTTTAAGATACAAGGTACAGCAGTTCCCTATCTGGGACTGAAACCTGCAACCTTTGAGTTACAAACTCAGTTCTCTAATGATTGTAGTACACACCTGTCCTGATTACACCGTTGCATTCTTCACTTAGAATTTATTGTTGATAATAATTTGAGCATGGTTTAGTTACTAATTATTGCCTCAATTCCCTTCTGTTTCTCCTCATTTTCATAGGACCTGTAGCCGCAGCCATTACTCAAGAGAGCTGGGAGCCATGAGATCCTCGACCTTGGTCAGCAGCTGAAGCAGATTTCTTTTGAGAGAGAGGAATTTTATTTAAAAAAGGGAAAGAATCACTATGGATGGCCTGCACAAGGACAGCCAGGCCAGTATGCCATTGGACATGGCAAGCGGCCAGAGCGCAGGCAGCGGTGGTGGGGAGGGTGATGGCGGGAGCGGTAAGCTGGAGAATGGTGTAACCCAGCTGATCACGGCCGAGGCCTGGAACATCAACTCCAGCGGACTGATGAAGAAGGCCCTCTCCCCCATGGTGGCCGTCCCGGCTCCCTCTGTGGTCAGCCCCAGTGGTGAGTCCCCTGGAGGGGTGGCCCTGAAGGTAGCTGCTACTGTCCTGCAGCCCATCTGTCTTGGGGACAGCCCAGTGGTGCTCCCCATCCACCTCCAAATGGCTGGGAGCACCGCCCCCCAGGTCAACCAAGCGGCCAGTTCTCCCTACCTCATGACCAGCCAGGGCCCTGTCTCCCTGCCTCTGGTCTTGGAGCAGCAGATGTTCCAGCACCTCAACTCCCCCGTTCTCCCGCCTGGTGCTGCGTGTCCCACCATATCCCTCCAGAACAATGTCCTGTGCCACAACTCCTCTCTCTCATTCAGCCAGCCCTCCCCCCTGGACCAAAAGCCCATGGGGCAGGCGCAGGAGCCCGGGGTCCTGCCCCTCTTCCAAACCCCGGGGCTAGCTGCCATTTTGCAGGACATGTTCCCATCCCAGAACAACTTGGGCTCCTCCCCTTGTCACCCAGCCGCTCCTCCCCCAGTTGACCCCTTCTCTTCCTCCACGTTCTTCCCGCAACCCCCTCTCCCCCATCCATATGGCTCCCTGCTGTCTCCCCTGGTTCCTCCTGCCACCCTGCTCGTCCCATATCCCGTCATTGTACCCCTGCCTGTTCCTCTACCCATCCCCATCCCAGTCCCCATCCCCATTACACCTAACGCAGAGTCCAAGGGTTTTGCCGACCCTCCCAGGCCAGTTTGCACTTTGAGCAAAAGCACCCAGACTAACAGCAAGGAGATCCTCAGTCCCTTGCAGAATTACGGCAGAGAAATGGCCCTGCTGGTCCCTCAATTGGACTCCCCATCCTGCATTCCTGTCTCCAGTGGAGAAGTTCTGGACCTTTCTATGAAGTCCCCACCATTTCAGACCAAGCAGGAAGTCCTGGTTCAACAAGACAGTGTCCTTGACTTGTCAGTGGCCAGCGTGAGGAAACCATGCATCCAGTCGTACATAAGCAAAGATGTGGGGGTTGAGCTAGACCATGCTTGCCGCTCGGGTGAAGAGACAGCTCATGCTGCCTTGTCTCTGGAGGTTCTGCGTCCCATTGAGCATGCCCAGAAGCTGGACTCTAAGATCCTAAATGGCCTGGCATCTCTGGAGTTTAGCCGGCAGCACAAGTGGGTGATGGACGGGGGTGGAGGAGGGGGTGGCGGTGGAAGGTCTGGCTGCGAACCCAAGTGTGGTGGGGGCAGCAACTTTGAAATAGTCAGCACCTCACAGACAGCCAAGGTCATCGTGTCGGTCAAGGACGCGGTCCCAGCCATCTTCTGTGGGAAGATCAAGGGGCTCTCTGGTGTCTCCACCAAAAACTTCTCCATCAAACAAGATGCCAACCAGCAGGCTGTGTTACAGCAGTGCTTTGAACGGAAGGCTCAGGCCGACCCCCGTGACCCCAATGACACCCTCAAAAAGACACCCAAAAACAGAGCCATAAAGTTAAAAAAGGTCAACTCCCAGGAGATACACATCCTCCCCATCAAGAAACAACGACTGGCTGCATTTTTCCCCAGAAAGTAAAAGTCTGCATGTACGCTCAAATTCAAATGAAGGTTGGGCTTGTCTGTGGTCTCCTGTAGAAACGTACAACACAAGACCTCTGTTTCACAGAGTAACAACAATTTAGTAAGGGAAAAGGACATAATACCATAGCCAAAATTCCTGTGATGTGATCTACTTGAGGTTTTGGAATGCTTCCTTAGCCACATCATGAATATGCATTTGTTCAGAGTCAGTAAATATTATGCTCTTATAGCTTATTCCCTCATTTACCATCAAGTTAATATTCATGAGCATAATATTGTTTTAAAAGTGACAGTGATGGTATGTATTTCTAGCCTTAAGATGAAAATCTTAGACATTTAAAATGCCAACTTCATTTCACCTCATTAAGCACTGTATATTGACTGTTTTGGGGAAAATAATCACAGTGAGGTCATGAATCAGAAATCAGCAGGCGATGACTTTGAACATTAGCATTAGATATGACCATACTGTGTGGATTATGAAATTTGATATGGGGTACTGCATTTGATTTTCTAAATCTGCTATGAATTCACTGGGAATCGGCATCTCAGTCATTTACTCAACAAGTGGATATTTCTGATGCAGAAGTCGGATTCATGACAGCTTGGCACAGACAAAGCCGTGTTTTCTTTACTTGTAATGAATGCTCAGCACACCAGTCATGATGTCATGAAAGCACAATATTAATCCGCTCATAAAGGGAGAACATAGATGAACACCCCACCTCTCTCTCACTTAAAATTTCCAACCAAATGACCACCAAGGGCTACTTTAAAGAAAAAGGTCAGATTTGAAAAGGTCCAATGAGCAACGTGATTCAACCTTGACAGAATGTCAATCTATTGTTTGTTTGTTTTTTTTTATTTATTTGCTCAGACATATAAGCATTAAATAGATTAATTTCCACTTTGGGGAAGTACTGCACCATGCACAGCCATCTTCTTTTTTTTTTTTTTTTTTTTAACTTTCAGTGTCCAGACTTGACTCTGCATGTTGTTTTTCACAAAGCCCAGAAATAATCCAAAATGTTTGGAGAAAGTGAATGGAAATGCTGAGAGATCTGATTACAGAACGGAATCGGCCTTCATCTTCATATGGAGCCCTATGTTATCTCTGTACCTTCTGTTTGTGTGTATGTGAGCTCTTCAAAATGGCAAGTTTTGTTAACTTCTATGTTATTGTTTTAAGTATTTTTACCTGTTCATGTTTGTGGTCAGAACTGTAATGTACATGTAAGTGCTTTTGGGTTGAAGTAGATGCTCTTAATCTTAGCATTTTAGTCAGATAGCTGAATTGATTTATTTTCTCCACCTTTTGAGGTGATCTTTTACCAATTTTTTTTAATTAATTTTTTTATGGTGAAATCATATTGCTCTGTAAAGATGTGAAGATACGGTACTGCATATATATGAATACTTTTGGTAGGAACTGAGTTTTGCAAATAGCAGGGGAAAAATTCTAACTATAAAACTAGTGTTTGGATTTATGATAAGAATATGATTTAAGATGTGTTCTACTTTAGAATAGTAATTTAATTTTACAGATTGATTGGTCACATTTTTCTTGTTGTAATTTATTTTAATGTACAGTGCAATTGCACAAGTTTTATTTTTTTTGAATGAAAATAAAATCAATTTACCGTTGAGTGCAATACCAGCTGCTACTTCTCCAAATATTTTTATAATGTACTGACATTGGTCAGACCGATTACAAGGAACATCGGGTTTATAGACTAGATATGGAAATGTTGACCAGCTGTTTTAAAAAAATAAATAAATAAATCACACAGGCACACAGACATATGCGCGTGTGCACATATAGCATGAACACTCATAAACACATGCAGACATGCATATGCATGCACGCACACATGCACCCAAACACACACACACCTTCAGTATGAAGGATTCCTTTATGTGTGTGGACTTTTCCCTCAATGCTGTTGTGTTAGATAAAAGTAACGTGTTGGCTTTAAGCCCTATAGGTGTGTAAAGTGTTTGTGTGTGGGGGGGGGGGGGGGGGGGGGGTGTTGAGAGGCTGGGTGAAGGGGGTTTGGTTGGGGACACATTTTCCTCTGCACTGTCAGTTGTGATTGCTGTTAAAACAGCTGAGTCTCTTTGAATACAAAGAGGTATTCAAGTGGCATGTGACGCTGATCCAATCTGACCACTCAAATATGTTGGCAAGTATGTGTAACTTTGAAAATATATCATTTTTTAGGTCAGAAAAACAGTGCAGGGCCTCTGGAGTCATGTCACAATTAGTTTTGCTTGGTTGCTATAACAAGACAGAGCAGCAGAGTTCAATAGGCTATTAGCTTATAGAAAAGAAAAAGCAGCACACCCTCATCCCTATGGACAATCATGTGGATATATTTTGACAAGTGGTAGTATGTTTTCAGCATGATAAAGTGAAAAATCAGGGCCCCATTCTATTTACCTGATACTAGACCTAGTTTTGGATTGAAATTGACATTGAAGAGGAACCAGCTATCAATGTATTTATGTGTTTGTAATGTTTCAACAACTATCCTATAAAATCCTTACAATACAATACTATCTTGAATGTCTTCTAACAGTGAATTATTTAAACACATCAACATTAGTCGCATATCTTTGAAGTATTTAACTACATTGACAGTTCTTTCTTACTTTTGTTTTTACTAAGAAAGACTGCACATTCATGTAAGCAGATGCCAGACTGTTAAAGACTGCAATGATTGTAAGTCGCAGTTGCAATTTTCAGTGGAGAGCAATTTATGTTTAAACCATTAAAGTTCAAGCTAGAATCATCATTGCTACTTACTGTCATGTGAAAAAAAATATTTTGTATACATTGGTATTTAAAGTCCTGGATGAAGATTTTATACAGTGAGCCATATAATGGTCCACATTTTTTAAACAATGCAGCTGGGTTAATTACATGAGTGAAAATAAAAAAAGGTTCTGCAATTTTGCTTAAGCCTGATTATTTACTGTACCAACTCAAAGTACATACCCAGAGTATGGAGATTATGGCTGTGGCAACATTTATTCTAAGAATAAAACTGGCAATAACTATAATGCTTTTTTTTTTTTCCAAAAGAAACTGTCACATGAAGGCAACTGTCAGTCACAACATTTTGCAACAGTATGAATTTACTTTAACTTATTCAGGTTTTGGCTTAGTGTTGTATTTCATACTAGATTAAGATTATAAAGTAGATTGGGAGATGTATATGCTAGAGGAGAACAGCAGTTGTAAGTTGTATTTACACTGCGCTTGTAACTGGAAGGTTACACTCTTGAGCCAGGTACTTCATCTGAATTCCATCATATTTCTCTGCACAAATGAAAAATGTGTAAAATATAAGCAATTTACATTGCATAAAATAAACATGTCTGCCAGGCAAACAAGTAAATAAATGCACTATACAGCTGCAAGTAGTGATTGAACAGGGGCCACAAGCACAAGGCAGATAGTATTGACCTGGTGATGTGAAATATCTGAGCAGGTGCTGAACCAAGCCTTCAACATTGCTGCCATTTGTCAACAGAAATTAGGGGAATCCCACAACTTTAAAACATCTGCAATGATGTGTAATTTAAAAAGTAATCCTTATCTGTAATTTGATTGGTTCTTAGCAGCCATATGGTTTTTCCTTAAAGCAAGAACATCTTATGACTAAGCTGAATGAATGACAACAAAAGACTTATTTCATCATTAGCTGCAGGTTGTAATAAGATGAATGTTGATTGCTTTGCTCTTTGCTCTGAAAGAGCTAAAATGAGGAACTTTAACTAGTGGTTGGAGCCAGGTTTTTAAACACAAACCTTATATGAATTAAGGCCACTGTATAGAATTGTATTTTCTATTTTGGTTTCCCTACTTCCTGTACATAAAGGGGATAAAGTTAGCATTCCCAAAAACAAACTGCCTCACATGGACAGCAATTTAGCACAATATTTGGGAATAGCACATTTCAGTAATTTTTTCTTTTGGGCTTACAACAAAATCTTTGGGAATAGTTTTGCATGTATTTTTTGTGAAAATTTTAAAACTGAATCTCCACTGGGAACAAATATTACCTCAAAATGCAGTAAATAGTAAATTAATAATATACAGTGCATCCGGAAAGTATTCACAGTGCTTCACTTTTTCCACATTTTGTTCTGTTACAGCCTTATTCCAAAATTGATTAAATTCATTTTTTCCCTCAAAATTCTACACACAACACCCCATAATGACAATGTGAAAAAGGTTTTTTTTTGAGATTTTTGCAAATTTATTAAAAATAAAAAAATACAATTTCTCATTTACATAAGTATTCATACCCTTTGCTTTAACGTATTTTTAAAGTATCATATTTTATATTTGGTCGCATATCCTTTACATGCTGTTACTTCCTGAAGTCTGTGACCATCAACATCAAAAAACTGTCGATATCTTATTTTCAGGTACTGTTACAAGCGATACTATAAGGCCAAAAAAAAAAAATTTTTTGTTTCTGGTTGGTTGTCAGTTAAGGTCATGGGTAGGTAGGGAATTTATTTTATTTTATTTATTTTATCTTTTCCCATGGCGGCGATGGATAGGTAGGGATTTTTTTCCACGACAACATAGATAGCCTACATGTACTCTACCAGCATGTTTGATATTCATATATCCATCTATTCCTATTAAACAGGTACCTGACATGAGATGTGGCATTTAGTTCTGTACCATTGGCATTGAAGACATCTAAAACAATATTTGATGTAATACCTTTAATAGTATTTATACCATGGCTTGGCTAAATACTCGATTCTGATTGGCTGGAGGGTGGGCATTTATTTCGTTAAACCGCCCGGCAATGAAGTAGCGCCGGCAACATTTTGATCACCGTTCTAAATTAATACGCCGTCTACGTTATCTGCTGCCAGCGCCATTAGAGTCGACACTTTCATGAATGGTATCCATAGCAACACCAACAGCTGATTAATAAAGCCGGCAAATAACGCTACATTCGCCGATTTAAAATGTTTGTATTCGCCAAATATCTTAGTTACAACCACTTTAATCTAGCAAAGAAGTTTTGTGGTTAGAGGTGCAGTATTTATTCAGTTTGGAAATATGAACGTAACATAGTAGGGCTTTACCTAATGTAGCTAATGTAACGCTGACGTGAGCAACGCTGGTTGCGAATGCGAACAAGTTACTTCACAAAGCACGTTAATCTGTATATTAAAAAAACATTTTATCCAGCGAAATGTCTTAGATATGACAATTAACAGTAACAAACTCTGTATCTACAGTAGGCTATTTTTTTTCAGATGTTCCCATCTCATGATGCAGATCGTGAAATGCAATTTCCTTAGCCTGGGCTGTTTAAAATTGGCTGCGTGACCAAAGCATTTTTAAAAAGCAAGACGGAGAGAGGGAGGTAAATTGAGTTGCGGTTTCATGCAATTTTCTTAAATAATGTAACTAATGACAAAAATAACCAAAATTGGTGTTAATTTTATGGTATAAAGTTGAGAAGGAACTATTTGCTTCCTTATAGAATCAATTGTTTTCAGAACTACCAACGAGAGGTTTTGCATAACTACGGACAAAATAGAACTAGTAACGAGAAATAGAATTAGCAACGAGATGTTTTCTGTTCAAATAGAACTATCAACGAGCAGTTTTGCATGACAACGGCAAACTACATGCCAAAATGGCCTCGGAACGATATTTAAATTTCAGCTGATAAAGTCGATAAAAATCAATAAATATAAATGTGACTATATATAATAATTGTTGGTAACCATGGTATAAGCGCAGAAACCGCTTCAGAAACTCTTTTTTTTTTTTTCTTTTTTCCCCAAGCTCATAAAATAAATATGGGTCGCACATAAATCGGCAGGGTCGGTCGGAAACCAGAAACAAACCATTATTTTTTTTAGGCCTAACCTCTCTGCATTTGAATGGATCTCTATGGAAATTGGGGGGTGAGACTAGATTCAGCTGTAAATTACACTGGTACAGTATGGAACACATGGCTGGCTAAATGGCTGTAAGTTATCAAGGGTCTGAGCTATCAAACGAGCCCCAAACCATCACTCTGTTGCCAGATATGGAGTAGATGTGGATGGATCACTGCAAGGGTTATTTCTCCGGACTCATTTTCCTATAGAACTCTATGGGGAAAAAAGGGGTGTTGTGTGTAGAATTTTGAGGGAAAAAATGAATTTAATCAATTTTGGAATAAGGCTGTAACAGAACAAAATGTGGAAAAAGTGAAGCGCTGTGAATACTTTCCGGATGCACTGTACCTTTGGTTCCCATTTCAAAATTGATGACTTTTTGTTATTTGTGTTTTTTTTAAAACCAGTGGGCCCTTTGACCATTAACACAATGGAGCAATGCACAATGGGGTTTCTGGCTCCAAAGTTTCCTTTTTGTTCTTGGTATCATTGGGTGTGGTTTTCATGGTTGTTGATTTGTATGAATGTATTTGAATTCAACTGAATGCCTTGCCAAAATAGTGCCTTGAAATCATACCTACATACAGTAACTGCCACTTCAAAAAGAGAAACTATGGAGCCAAAGAGCCAACGATCCCATAGTGCATTTTACATTCATACTCCATTCTATTTCTAAACATAAAATGGCCGCAGCCTTTCTAGATCACAAAAAACTGAATAGTAAGCAATTTTGAAACAGGAATCAAATGACAAATGACTTGGCCCCCTAATAAAAAAACTAATGTGTATTGCTGGAAATAGTAATGACTGGGGCCATGCATAAAATGGCATAAAACAGCCATAATTACCTTTCTGTGATGTATAAAACAACAAAGTATGACAATTAAATTTGTTTGTAGATATTGTAAAGACAACAGAAAAATAAACTTTTGTATCAGGACCAATAACCACTAAATCTTCAAAGATGACATTCCAGAAACATTTATAAATGTGACTGTTCTTCAGCTCAAACATGGCTTTCTCCAATTCTACACAAAAACGAATCAATCTATGAAACTGACTGACCTGTGTTAGCCATGTTTTTTGATGCGCCAGTATTCCCGTTGCAATTAAGAAAACACCAAAGGCCCTAGATACCCAATTATTTAATCAATGGGATTTACAGCTCATAAGAACAACTATTATTCATTCAGGTGATCTGTACCTCATAATCTGGCTGACTGGTCAAGTCTTTTGGTGAATGAGGTTTTTCCAATTTAAATAAAACCCATGCAAAAGACAGTGTACAAATTCATTTCATATGAATTGGAAATAGAATTGAACAGTTCATTACAGTCACTTCCTGGATGCTACTTATGTTTTCCGTTTTAAAAAAAAAAAGAAAACTATCAGAAAAACACAATGCATAGCGCCGCCTTGTGGCCCAACTGCACCATTCATGGGGCTACTGCCATGGGCTGCTAAATTTCACAAATTTAAATAATTTTTGCATCACTGAAGTTTTTTTTTTTTTTTTTAGATGCACGGCAAAGAAAAAACATGGTATGATATAGTATCCAAGGCACAACAGGAGTTTGAATGCATAGTAAGAGTGTGCAGGTGTGATTGTGAGCGCAACAGAGTGCATAGTTGCAGACTGAAGTACAAGTCAGCCTGCCATTTGGAATTTACAACATGCAGCAACGGACAAATGACCAATGTACTACAAATATGGTGTTGTAGAGTGCAAGTGTGCATAATGCATAAATTATAATTAGACAAAACTCATTACATTCTCATTAACGCTGCCTTAATAAAAAAGAACAGACAAGGTCTATTTTTGTTTTGTTTTTATAGAAATACAGGATGTAAATGGAGGTAAAATATTTCCATTGCTTTGACAAACATTTCAGAGGTGTATGTATGCATATGCCTATTATACAAGTGTTTCTTCAAGTTCTTGGGAGATAATTGAGAAATAGTTTAAAAGCACTATGTATACATTGTGTTTGTCTAACTTATGGCACGAGAGAGATAGGGAGGGAGGGAGGGAGAGACAAAGAGAGAGAAAATAAAAGGTCACAAAAGGGTGAACAGAGTACAGTCAAACTTAGGGTGTCATCACATTTAACAAAAAATGCTACTTTACAAAAAAACTTCCGTCCTACAAAACAAAAACAAAGTCCAAGTAAACCTGAGGAATATCAGTTAACGCATAGCAATTTCCGTCAAGTACTTTTGAGGAATATCGTTTCAAACTAAAAGCACTGAAATATCAAAGGCAGTAAGAAAAACTATCTACAGCCCACCCCTTCAACCCCCCCACCCCCCACCCCCCAAAACGAAATTATCCAATTTTCTGTTTTTCATATATATGATTGGTTTAATATATTTTCTAACAAAAAATGTACACTCCTGTCCCTGATATGCATGATTAAATAAAATACCCAATCACAACAATCAGGAATAATAATCATCATCATCAGGATCTCTATACCATAACAGGATCTGGAGGTATGGGGCACAGGCCCCATTGTGCAACCTCACATTGAACAGGTCAAACATGTAGACGTGTGAAAGGGAAAAGGGTGTGATAGTTGTGCTCAATACTTTTATATTATATTCTGGGGGAAGCTGGAGTTCCGTATCTCAGTAGACATGATACACTGACTATTGAACTACTGAACTATTTTACAAGCCTTTTCTATCCAATATAAATGTGGATTTTCTAATTCCTTGAATTTCCCATGCCTCCAATTTCTCTTTGTATTTTGTTGTTTTTTTAAAAATTTTATTTCTACAGTTCAGCAAAAAGGGGATGATTGTAAAGCAGACAAAAAATATATTTCAAAGTAGTCCACATCGTTCTGCATTGTGTAGTTGGTCGTAAGTCCTGCACGTTATCTTGAGCCAGTAGGGGGCGCGCAGGTCCCCTCACATCCCCAAAGACAATGACCAGCAGCCTGAGGAGTAGTGACACTTGTGCTCCCTGTGATTTTATTTTATCCACACCATCACCTTGGTGTGCTGCCAGTGCCTGGGCAATCTGCAGCGAGTTTAAGAGAGATTCAATTTACTCAAAATGCACATGAATGTATCATATCTCTACACAGGTTAGTTGGGGGTGCCATCTGCTTAAAAGCAGCAGACATTTGCCGTCTTAAAGCTTAAAAAGATGTAAAACCATAAAACTAAACCACAAACACTGGCTGAAATGTTTGGTTTACTGACAAAAATCATCAACGCATGCAAACAGCGAAATTTGATTTAACAACCTGAGCTTTCTAAAACACAAGTAATTTAAAACAACAACGGCAATAAATAAGGTCCCGCTGGGTTCAGCCCAAGACCTTTGCGGAAATTCCTTGCGTCAAAACAGAGAAACGGCGAATACAAATAAAGGGAAAGGTCTTGCGTTTTTTCTCTCGTTCTCAGGGCAGCCCAAAACCCGCCTGCGACACACTCATCCTGGTTTATAAAGGCCACAGACAGACACGCTAACAAAAAACGGAGGTAACGTTTAAAAACTTTATGTCACAAATTGGCTAGCCACGGTCTGAACATTCAAATCATTTTGTAGGCCTTTTGGTGGCATTTAAAAAACATAGCGGGGTGACCTGCTTTCCACGAGGCAACGCTGGGAGGGTCTAGCGTTTGGGTTCGATCATCGTTAAGCCTATTTTTAAATTATAAAGATTGGGGTGAAAACACACTTCTGTCAAATACCTAATTTAATCATGAAGCCCTGTACCACAAATAGCTTACCACAGACCCTACATGAATGCAAAAAACAAGTTATTGTTCTCCCATCTTTACAGGCTACATACAAAACTGGTTAAAAAAACATTTTCTATGCTTTTGTACATGTGTATAAAGTATGTATCATTCTACAATATGTGACCTGTCACTTATTCTTTTTTTTTTTTTTGACAAAAGCAGGTTGTTCCAGTCATAGTCCAATACAACACATTAGATACAACACAAAAGGTCTGTTATTCTAAAAAGTTAATTACTGTAGAAATGTACCACAATCATTACTCTGGGTAAGGCGTCCCATCAGTAAAACAAGCAGGAGGCCGTAAGATGGGTTGAAAAATCCTCCTCTCCCAATGTACGGTGGTGTGGTTGACGTAACATCCCAAGTTCAACAGCTTTCGCCGTTCACGAGAGTTCAAACCAGCAGTGTAAATAAGCTCTCACACACACTGATTTGTAGTTGAAGACTATCCAGTAGTCTGGGAAAAAAACTCATGAAAATAAACTGTGGACTCTTGTTTGTAGCATTTATATTAAAATTCTATACCACTGTAAATAAGCATTATTTCATTTGTTAAAAAAAGAAAAAAACAAGGACTGAAAAACAGAAATGTTGATTAAAATGAGCCCCTGTGGTTTGCTGGAATAATACTCTAAGAGGACAAAACAATCTTCATCTTTGGGGCTTCAATCTGTACATGAAGCAAACATTGTTTTATTTTTTTGTAAAAAAGAAAATAAAAATATTACAGATGTCCGTGTGCACGCACAGCACGAATATGCAGTGTAAACAGTAGACAGATTATCCTTTGGGATTCAGCTGAGTCGACTATGTTACTCTGAAAACTCTTCCTTTTGCTCACTGATGAAAAGATGAGGTACTGTGGTCTCTGCGGTATATAAATAAGAGTCTCTATGAACATTATTAGCAAAGGGGGCGGAGCACATGTTTGCTGTCCGTGGCTACCTCTGACCAATGAAATCTCCTCCTGGTGGAGTTAAAGACAGAAAGGGTTTCACAGAGGAGGTCGGCGTAGTCCTGGTCTCCGCCCCGTTTGTGGCCCAGGGGTGGGCATGTGCTGAGGCCAGGGCGGGGCAAAGTTGGCAGGGTCAGCTTGCTAGTGTTTGCCCTGTTTGAGCCTCTCGATGTGGTAGCAGAGCTTGAGGGCGGGGCCTAGCTTCAGCCCCATGTACTTCATGATCATGTCACTGCGTAGCAGCATCAGTGCCTTCCCGTCAATCTCCTGCACAGACAATGACATCCCATCACTCAAAGCCCCACCCTTAAAACCACCTCCAATAGAACACTAACAGCACTACAATAAATAAAACTGTGGTCAGCCCATCAACAGACATAAAATGTTCAAACATGGAAGGATATTATCAGCAAAGCATGCAGTTAAAATCACAGCAAATTATTTTCCGTAACAAATTTATTTAGATAATAACAAATTATCTAAATTAACAGAGGCAACAATTTCAGTTATTTTTCTAAACAAGGGAACAAGGCCATATCACCCTCTTCAAAATACAGACAATAAGCAATTATAACTCCAGGCAGACATTTTTGCAGATTTGTAAAAAAAACAAAAACTAATTTTCTGCATCCTCTCCTAATAATTGACCACTTTAACTTCTATTTTGGGTTTAATACCATGGAAAAATGGTAGTAACTTAGACAATTCAAGCACAAATTTCCCCCAAAGCAAAAAGCTGATTTGTAAAGGGCAGAGCAGCGTTGCTATGAGCCTCTGTGCTTTGCGTTTGGATGGAGGGCTGATTTTGAAGGGGAGGTGTGGGCGAGACAGGCTGGAAGCGACCTGACGTGGATCAGAGGGTATTTTTCATTCGCGGCACGAGCCGTGATGCTCCCCAGAAGCGGCAGGCCTGTCTCAGGAAGACAGAAGGCAGCCTGTCGGACGGCTCAAATCTAAACACAGAGGACACAGGCAGGCCCGCAGGATGTACACAAACCAGAGGAAGCACAACCCGGCTACCTTCACTTACCCTGCATTCCTGTCAGGCAAAAATGTAGTCTTTTTAAAAAAAAGATCTTTTTTATATAAACACACGTCTTTTTTAATGCACGTTGCATTTTGCCGTCCAGCTCTGTGCACTGTAAATGTCCAAAGACTAAAAAGTTGGTTCAACAGTCCACGTGACCAAACAATAATGCCTTCATTGACCACAGCGAGGATAGTTTTCATAGCTCAACAAAAAGACATTATATAGAGTGCAGTGCCTATAGTTTTTATTGTTAAATTAAATGAGAAGAAAAAAGAACACGTTTTTGGAAATATGAGGGTTTTTGCACGACACTATGTAAAACTGTCTACACAGGCCCGACAGAGACTGTTCATATACGAAGGACTGTCAGCGGAAGGAATGAATCTGTCAAAACAGAATGGGGGGTGGGGACAAAGATTGAGAGGGAGAGCAAAAGAGGGGAGGTGCAGCATAGAGGGAGGGAGGCCCAGTTTTGGGTGGGGGGGAGAAAGGGATGGGTGTGGTGTGGGTGGGGTGTGCGGAGATGAGTTCGGGGGGACTCTAGATTAGTGGGTTTATAGGACAGGTTCCTTAGGGTGGTGAGTAGTTTACATGACAGGGCGCATAAGGTGGTGGGTGTATGGAGAGGATTTTAAGGTGGTGTGTTTAAGGGACAGGGTCTTTAGGGTGGTGAGTAGCTTACATGACAGGTCGCATAAGGTGGTGGGTGTATGGAGAGGATTATAAGGTGGTGTGTTTAAGGGACAGGGTCTTTAGGGTGGTGAGTAGCTTACATGACAGGGCGCATAAGGTGGTGGGTGTATGGAGAGGATTTTAAGGTGGTGTGTTTAAGGGACAGGTTCCTTAGGGTGGTGAGTAGCTTACATGACAGGGCGCATAAGGTGGTGGGTGTATGGAGAGGATTTTAAGGTGGTGTGTTTAAGGGACAGGGTCTTTAGGGTGGTGAGTAGCTTACATGACAGGTCGCATAAGGTGGTGGGTGTATGGAGAGGATTATAAGGTGGTGTGTTTAAGGGACAGGGTCTTTAGGGTGGTGAGTAGCTTACATGACAGGGCGCATAAGGTGGTGGGTGTATGGAGAGGATTTTAAGGTGGTGTGTTTAAGGGACAGGGTCTTTAGGGTGGTGAGTAGCTTACATGACAGGTCGCATAAGGTGGTGGGTGTATGGAGAGGATTATAAGGTGGTGTGTTTAAGGGACAGGGTCTTTAGGGTGGTGAGTAGCTTACATGACAGGTCGCATAAGGTGGTGGGTGTATGGAGAGGATTTTAAGGTGGTGTGTTTAAGGGACAGGGTCTTTAGGGTGGTACAGGGTCAATTTGAGAAGGGCAAACTCACGTGTTTTCTGAAAAGTTCGGCATGGGGTCCCAGAGCCAGGGGGTCAGCCTCCCGGACAAACTGCATCACCTCCTCAATGGACCAGGTGGAAGGGCTCTTACTGGGGCCCCTGGGGGCCTCTCTGTCTGCAGCCTGCAGGTCAGGGCCTGTAGTGGAGCTTGCTGCTGCAAGGGACCAAAAACAGTCACTGAGCACCACGCAGTCTCCCCATAAACCTCTGAACACAGTGTAGTCTCCCTTTAACCCACTGAGCACCATGCAGTCTCTCCATAAACCTCTAAACACCGTGTAGTCTCCCTTTAACCCACTGAGCACTGTGCAGTCTCCCCATAAACCTCTGAACACCGTGTAGTCTCCCTTTAACCCACTGAGCACCATGCAGTCTCCCCATAAACCTCTGAACACAGTGTAGTCTCCCTTTAACCCACTGAGCACTGTGCAGTCTCCCCATAAACCTCTGAACACAGTGTAGTCTCCCTTTAACCCACTGAGCACTGTGCAGTCTCCCCATAAACCTCTGAACACCGTGTAGTCTCCCTTTAACCCACTGAGCACCATGCAGTCTCCCCATAAACCTCTGAACACAGTGTAGTCTCCCTTTAACCCACTGAGCACTGTGCAGTCTCCCCATAAACCTCTGAACACAGTGTAGTCTCCCTTTAACCCACTGAGCACCATGCAGTCTCTCCATAAACCTCTGAACACCGTGTAGTCTCCCTTTAACCCACGGAGCACCATGCAGTCTCTCCATAAACCACAGAGCACCATGCAGTCTCTCCATAAACCTCTGAACACAGTGTAGTCTCCCTTTAACCCACTGAGCACCATGCAGTCTCTCCATAAACCTCTGAACACAGTGTAGTCTCCCTTTAACCCACTGAGCACCATGCAGTCTCTCCATAACCCACTGAGCACCATGCAGTCTCTCCATAAACCTCTGAACACAGTGTAGTCTCCCTTTAACCCACTGAGCACCATGCAGTCTCTCCATAACCCACTGAGCACCATGCAGTCTCTCCATAAACCTCTGAACACAGTGTAGTCTCCCTTTAACCCACTGAGCACCATGCAGTCTCTCCATAAACCATAAACATTCACCAGTGCATTAAAATATGCCGTCTGTGGTCAATGCTTTAAGGACATGGAGCAGATCAGAATTTCTGAGTGCTATGTCAGATATGAGATATTAAAATCTAAAAAGTGCTCCACGTCTTTGAAACAAATCCCAAATGACCCAGTATGTTGGATTTAACAACGAAAACAAATTGCTTGTGTTAATATCACCTCAAAATGTCAATTGAACATAGGCACAGATTATACACACAGAATAGCACTGGCAGGGAAATATCCACCACTAGGTGGCATTGTTTCATAGTTTTCAAATAGCACATTGTATGAATGGTTAAATCATAGAAGGACATACATAATAGTTTTAAAATTGGAGGAAGAATCAAGTCCATGTTATGTAGGGCTTTTCCGGTGTTATCAGCACCCACTGTTAAAGAGACTAGAGCAGTGGTCACCAACCCTGTTCCGGGAGATCTACCGTCCTGTAGGTTTTCACTCCAACCCTAACAATGCAAACCTCATTCAACAGCTAGAATCAGGTGTGCCAAACTTGGTTTGAAATGAAAACCTGCAGGACGGTAGATCTCCAGGAACAGGGTTGGGGACCACTGGACTAGAATATCACATCTTCAACCTTTTCAAAACAGGAAGGCTGAGACTTGGATTGATCTCGTCGTGTTGAAGGTCGTCACAAAGCAGGACGTTCTGGGAACTCTGCTCAGAGCAGTACTGACTGTGTGCTTAATCCACACCGAACAAATCATAATTATTCTGATGCTGTTCCTGAAGAACGACTTCAAACACTCCTGGGATCCATTTTAAATAATCAGAATGTTTCAAAGGCTGAGCTGGATTTGCACATACTTAAGCGGCAGGAGGGAAGGCAAGCAACATACACAGCGTCACATCCACAAAGTTTTAACACTCATATGTGCCTGCACACGCACTGTGAGAACTGACTTTTTAATAGATACATCGATGGTCTAGGAGCAGATACATTTTTTTAATAGATACATTTGGTCTAGTAACATACAGATGATGTTGTGTGTTTGTGTATTGGGGAGGGTGTAGACGACGCCCTGACGTCTGATTAGTTACGGAGATGTCTTGTAACAATAGTGTCTTGCAACCAATCAGGCAGGGGCCAACATCTCACCCCCCCCAGGAAATTCAATGTAAATTTTATAAAAGGACAACTACAATGAGTGTGGCTTTTTGCAACCTTACATGTGTTGCCACGGCCGGCTGTGTGAATTAAAACTTCACGTTTTTATTACAAAGATCGGGTCCGTCTCTTAAATAACACATGAAATTTTCTTCCATGCCAACTTCAGATTTACCAACACACTCTCAGTGTTGCCGACTCACACTCACAGAGTTACCGACTCACTCAGTGTTAAATGACGCACACTCACGGTTAATATCTCACACTAAAATTGCTGACGCGCGGACATACACACACACACACACACACACACACACACACGCACACACACACACGAGATGGCAGGTGTAGTGCGGCATGACGATGCAGAGGGTGGAGGCTCTTACACTGCCTACCTTCCACTCGTCTGTTCAGGCGGGTGGGGGCCAGCTCGGGGGGGTTGGACGCCAGGCGGTGCAGCGGCGGAGGGTGGCTGGGGTAGTAGGGGGTCCCAGCCTGGGCGCGGTACTCTGACGAGCTTCGCAGCGTCGGGGGGCGGGGCGTCATGGAGTTGGAGGCTGAGTCCATGGACTCCTCTGAGAAGCGCTGCTCCTTCAGCACACCGTTCTCCTCATGAGGGAGCGTCCCCGCTGGAGGGACATGCCCAGGGCGCAGTCAGTCATGCTTCAACACTGTGTTACTGGCTAACTCTAACAGTGTCACTGACTAACAAGCACAGTGTCACTGACCAACTCGCAGTGTTAGCAACTCGCAGTTACCGACTCACACTCACAGTTACCGAGTCACAGTCAGTGTTACTGGTTCACAGTAACAGTGTTAATGGCTTACACTCACAATGTTAACTGACCCACATTCACGGTTAATATCTCACACTCACAATTGACCAACTCTCAGTGTTACCAACTCACAGAGTTATCGACTCAGTGTTAAATGACCCACACTCACTGTTAATCTCACACTCACAACTGACCAACTCTCAAATGTTACAGAATCACATTCACAGCATTACCGACTCACTCACAATGTTACTGACCCACATTCACTGTTAATATCTCATACTCACAATTGACCAACTCTCAGTGTTACCAACTCACAGAGTTATCAACTCACTCAGTGTTAAATGACCCACACTCACTGTTAATCTCACACGCACAACTGACCAACTCTCAAGTGTTACAGAATCACATTCACAGCATTACCAACTCACTCACAATGTTAACTGATCCATACTCACTGTTAATATCTCACACTCACAATGCTGACTCTCAGTGTTACCAACTCACACTCACAACGTTTCTGAGCCACAGTCAGTGTGTGTCACACTCACACTGTTAATATCTCAAACCCACAGTGCTAATTGACTCACACTCAGCGTTGCAAACACACTTAAATAGAGTGTTACAGGCTTACACTCAGTATTACTGGCTTACATCCATAGTGTTAGACCAAAACCAAAACCAGTGTTACTGGTTTACACTCATATAGTTACTGGCTCAAACTCACAGTGTTACAGACACTCACTCACAGTGTTAAGACACATAGCAGCATATGCATAAAACTGCCCAGTATTTACCAGTCTAAAAGTTTACCACCTTCTTATGAGCAGGTGAAAATAAAACCCCCACCTTTCATTGGACGGAAGGTTACATTACGGACACAATACTGAGCTTCGTAAACTACTAGACAAAATTTTGCATGTAATTGGCATGGTTGACTATGGATGGCATAAGACTGTTACAGTGGTAATGCAGAGAATGCATTATCTAGAGAATGCATAACAATTCCATCTGTGTTCACGTCGGGCCGATTCTGGATTGCAATAAACACGCTCCACGCAAGTCGAGTGCCTTTTTCCTGCACACATCCTGGTTTGAGTGACACTCGGCGTGGAGCCCTTCCGCAAAGAAGGTGTGTCCTGTTGAATTATGCGGGATTCACACCATCTACTCGTGACAGCAACAAAGCGACAAGATTCCATTCAGCATCTATGGATAAGAGCAACAAAGAGCGGGCGGCATGGAGTGCACAGTGACAAATGCCCAGCATGCTTGTCTCTCTGAAAAATTGACTAGCAGTCAATTTTGTCGCACTGCCTACCAATCATAAATGATGCCGCTCTATATGTTTCAACGAGATCGCGCTCTTTTCCGCCTTTCTGAAAAGCAGCTCATCGTCACGGTCTCAAACCACCCAATTCTATATGATAAGTCTGTACGACTATACGGATGTATTAAAAAAAACAAAAAAACAACTTGCGGCTTGGAACAGAACTGCCGAGACCGTCGGTAAGTTAAATGAGTGCATTGTACTTTGCAATCAAGTGTTTAAAATTAATAAGTTATAGGTGTCGCACCAAATGCGCTTATAACGCCCCTTGTTGGTGCACATGACCAAGTACAGCCATTTCTGTCGCGAGTAGAATCAGGCGTTAACACGTTAACCAAATCCTACCTTGCAGCAGCTGTGCTTTACATCTTTTTATCTAGTTCTATTTACAAGGCATTTGCTCATCTTAAAAGTTGAATAAATAGGACAAATCTATCAGCCAGCATATGGAATTACAGCTCAATTGATTTTTTTTTTCTCCCCCAAGAGGACAACTATGGTTTTACAAGCAATACTGATTTAAACTGACTCAACCATAATCAATTTCAAACTAACGGATCCTATTCAACCATTATTCCAGCCATTTGATTGCAATTTAGACTTTTGTGTTCAAATGAAGAATATGAAGTCAAGTAAAAATGAGGAGCACTTAAACTTGAGTCAAGTAACTGCGGCTTTTGCCTCATCTCCCACTCTGTCACCATTATTTTGGTAACAACACAATAAACCAAGTATGTACTTTTTAAAATATGTATATATAGCAACTGAATAAGGGTGGGGTGTATTGCATAATTCCGTCAAATTAACTGAATTTACTCAATTTAAACAGAAAATCTATATAATAATAAAGACAACACCTTTTGACTTTGCATGTGAATTGTACGATTAGCCACCAAAACGTGAGCTGGAAAGGCAAGTGAATAGCTTTACTACTTATTTTAGTAAAGTTTCCGTATCCTAAATGCCCAAATGAAAACGCAATTTGTAAGATGTACAGTGAGCACCATAAAAGACTCTTGATATCTTATTTTCTGGTACTCTTACAAGCGATACTATAACTTCTCTGTATTTGAATGGATCTCTATGGGAATTGGGGGGTAGGACTAGATTTAGCTGTAAATTACACTGGGACAGCATGGAACACATGGTTGGCTCTAAGTCATCAAGGGTCTGAGGTATCAAACGAGCCTCAAAACATCACTCTGCTGCCAGATATGCAGTAGATATGGATGGATCACTTTAACGGTAGGTTCTCCTGACAAATTTTCCTCTTGAACTCTATGGAAAAATAAGTCAGGAGAAGAAACCCTTCAAGTTAACCATCCATATCTACTGCATATCTGGCAGCAGAGTGATAGTTTAAGGCTTGTTTAATACATCAGACCCTTGATGACATTTAGCCAACTATGTGTTCTATACTGTTCCAGCGTAATTTATAAGAAAAATCTAGTCCCACCCCCCAATTCACATAGAGATCCATTCAAATGCAGAGAGGTTACAGTATCACTTGTAGGAGTACCAGAAAATAAGATATCAAGAGTCTTTTGATATTGTTGGGTCAGTAGGTCATGGCATGCAGAGGATATGCGACCAAATATAAAAAATTATTACTTTATTCTACATTATGTTAAACTGTCCAATATTTTTTGATGCCCGAAAATGGGGGGGGGGGGGGGGGGGACGGGACTATAAAAATAGTCTGAAATTAAAGCTGAGAGTCTGCACTTCAACGTCATTGTCATTGTATCCTTTCAAACTCAAAGTGCTAGAGTACAGAACCAAAATAACAAAAGATGTGTCACTGTCCAATGATTCATGGTGCTCACTGTATATTTGTGTGTGGCTTGGTCGCTTGTTTGACAGGACGTTGTTTCAAAAGTTTCTGCCTACTATTTGATAATTAAAGAAACCAATGCCTTGTCGCACCGAATAGCACGAATAACAAGGGTACATTGCTCTGTGCGAGCAGTTGTAATGGTGATGCAGCCAGAAAATCTCTCCGCAGAAACACTTTCAGTCAGTCAAAGGTGTCCATCAGACTTTTATGCATACACCCCACAGTATCGCAGAACAAACATAACGGAGGAGTCTGATTCGTCTGACTTTTTTCATGAATGAAGACTGGATGAAATAAATCATTTTTACATTCATATGATTGCACACAGCGGTGAATGCACAGTGTATGAGATGGCAGCCCATCTTACCATACTGTGCATGCTGAGAAAGTCCTTCAGTGGCGTAAAATGCACTAATAAAAACAAACAATTTATCAACATGATTCTGTGCATCTTGCGATTTTCCCAAGCCTGTCACAGTTTACAGGGAATCATAAAGGAAGAGGCAGCTTGAGGATTTCGATACAGCGAGAACCGTGAGTGGCAGGTCATCAATGAGCCGTTTGAGCCTTAATTAATAAGCGGTGCGGATAATCCAATTAAGAGAACAGCCACATTAGCAAGAGTGCTTTGGTCATCCGGAATGTTCCGAGGACATTAGGAATAAGTCAATGGGAAGACCCTTTACTGCTGCAGCACTATCGAACAGGACCGGCAGCACGACATGTTCATTTAGTGGAGTGCTTGGATCAGTGAATCACTGCACCCCTGCCCCAGTGCACTGTGGGTAGAGTGTGGGCCCAGGGCCGGGTACCTTCTGAGGGGTGCGCCTCTGTGCGCAGGAGTTTTGGGGACAGGGGAGCTGTGTAAGGAGGAGTCTCCCTCAGGAAGCGCTTGGTCCCACGGTTTATAGACAAGGCTTCTGATGTCTCCTCTTTTACTGTTGTGAGAAAAACAATCATGAAACAAGAACTGGCATAAGTTACTGCCCATAGAGTTCCATCATATGTGTAAGCGTGTGTATGTATGTGTGTATGTGCATGGATTGTTTTTCCAAACGATTCTTTATCCTGGACTATAATTTGACTGTTCTAGTTACTGTAATGGAGAAATTAATCTGAATAAAGGTAAGAATAATAACAAATACAAGCATGTAAAATGTTCTTTGTACACCACATGCATACAGACTGAATGTGTATATTTGAATGCGCAAACACACGTGCACATACACAAGTGCATACACACAGGCACGCACACACACCTACATATTCACCAAAACTTGCAGGGACGCACAAACACATTCACACACACACAATAACATCCACACATGCATGAGCACAAACATGTATACTCGTGCGCACACACACACACACACACACACACACATAAACACGCACCACACAAACACACACACACGCACACAAACAAACAAACAAACGCACACACGCAGACGTGCACACGAACACACACGAACACACGAACACACACACACACACACGAACACACACACACACACACACACACACACACACCAGTACCTGACTTGCTCCTGTCGTAGGCGGTGTGTCCGGCTGCCATGTAGGGGCTGAATGGCTGGCTGCTGAACAGGTTGTCACACTGCAGATGGTGGCACAGAGTCTCCAGGAAGCGCAGCACGAATGAGGCGCTCTTGGCTGAGGGCAGCTGCACAAAGTGGGTGCCCCCATCAGAACGCACTGTCACAGGGGAAACGAGAGCTAAATTAGCAATTCCCATTCACCCCCACTGGCATCAGTGACGCAACACACATGCACAGAGGCATGCAAGCGCGTGCACACACACACACACACACACACACACACACACACACACACACACACACGCACAGAGGCATGCAAGCACGCGCGCACACACACACACACACACACACACACACACACACACACACACAGAGGCATGCAAGCGCGCGCGCGCGCGCGCGCGCACACACACACACACACACACACATGCACAGAGGCATGCAAGAGCGCGCGCCGCGCGCGCACACACACACACACACAGAGGCATAGGCACGCACACATATGCACACGCATATAGACACATACACATATACACACTTACGCATAGATGTACAAACATGCGCGCACACACACCAACTTCCTGTCTGTTTCATATGGATTGATTTAGCCTTTCTCTGCATTGTATGTTCATGGCGTGTGTCAGCCTTGGTAAACCCCCTCCCCCCTTGCCTGCCAGTAGGAGAAACAGGTTTGGGCAGCAGATGTCCCGGCGGGGCCTGGAGCCGCCCCCCTGGGGACAGCGCCAATCAGGCACTCCGAAACCAGGTTATGTGCAAGTGTCACTCCTCGTTACACTGAGAGCGATTACATCAGCGCTGGACCCCCTGCGTTCTGCCCCTTTTCTCTACCCCCAGTATTAGCACCCGCACCCAGCCAGGTCAGCTCAGAATAAGACACCTCTATCGCTACGTCAAGCGTGTCATTCGCAGACCGGGTTCTCATTGATTTCTATGAATATCTAAAGCCTAAAAGCGCCGGACCGTCTTGCCCTCCATCCCCTCTTTTCTCATTTTCTTTCTTCTGCATTCTCACTCGCCCCTCCACTCCCAACCCCCATAATGCCCCCACCTCACAGGACCTCTGCACCCCCAAATACTAATAATAATTATAATATAACAATGAATAATAATAAGAAGAATTTCTACAAGAATCAGCTCAAAATTTAGAGACATAAAAGCAAGGCATCGAAAAATCTAGAGATAATTTAGCAGTAATAAATAAAATTAAAATTTTAATATGTTTTGGAAGAATAAATAAATTAATAAAAAACTTTTAAAATGTTCCCCCATTTCCACCCCACCCTGTTCCTCCACCCTTTAATGAGCTCCCCTCCGTCACCCCGTTCCTCCACCCTTTAATGAGCTCCCCTTCGTCACCCCGTTCCTTCACATACCTTTAATGACTTCCCCTCCGTCTGACTCTGACTGCAAGAAGTTGAAGAGGATCTTGGGCTGGTAGGCACAGTCTACGCAAGCCTGCACGGCCTGCTGCAGGACCAGGTTGACCGGGCCCGGTCCGAAGTGATCAGGAAGCTGCTGCATCTGCTTCCTGTCTAGATGGGGGCCACAGTTCCCGTGCTTGTTCACGTACACACACACTGCACACAGGGACACAAACAGAGACATTGCCATTTGGTGACACCGCAGACCAACGGCTTTAGAGCATGAGTGTGAAACCCAAGTCCTGGAGGGCAACAGTGCCTACAGCATGGATAGTCAAATCTGGCCCTCGAATACAAATCCAGCCCTGGTTTTCTTTCCTTCCAGGTAATTAACTGAAATATTTGTGCTACTGATTGCCCAGATTTTCTTCACACATGAATCCCAAGTAAAGGGAGGGTGGAAACCCAGCAGTCCTCAGCCCTCAAGGACCATGATTTGAGTAACAGGGGCCGACAGGTTTTAACTCCAGTCCAGGCCGGCTAGTGTCTGCATAATGCTAGTACTTCAGGACTGCAGTGTCTGTAGGTCCTTGTGGGTTTCCTTTCAATCAGCAGCCACTTTAGGCACTGGAAACAAGGTGTGTGAACTCGTTAGCCAATCAACGACTGAAATTAAACACACCTGCACTGAAATACAAGGAGAACCAGCAGGACACTGCAGCCCTTTGATACCCCTGCTTTAAAGAATCATAGGGCTATATAAACAGTGCAGCAGAGACAGAGGGAAAGCAAAGTAGCATACCGTTATGTTATGTTTAAAACCAAATGAATGCCTGGGTGTTAACGTACATCTGCACACAAATTCTGACACACAAATTACCATTCAAACAGCAATTCCTGCGAAATGCGTGGTCATTTTCCAAAACCATTCCAACGATCGGATATTACTCAAACTTGCAATAACACCAATGATATTACATGGAAATAGGAAGAAGATTGAATTACATTATGAATTACCTTCAACAATGTACCCTAATACTAAAAAAAATAAATAGAATTTAGATACCAGGAAAATAATTGCCATTTCCCTCTTTTTCATTTGTTATTTTAACAACCAAATATGAGAGAACTCATTTTCCATTTCCCATTAGCATTCCATGCTAGCGTTCACAGAGAGTTCATTCGTTCACAGGGTTTTTCCATTCAGAAGTCTAAGATGAATTTTGTTTTCAACAGTCCTAAATTCTAAATGAAATCACCACATGTTCTCACAGCATATCTACAGTCGACTCAAGAATTATTGGCACCCTTTAAGAAAATGAGCAAAAATGATTGTATAAAATAATCAATACACATAATGATTCAAATGTTCCGCTCAAACATTTGGGGAAACCACTTACTTTCACCCTAATAAAAATTACCTAATAAAAAATTACTTTCACCTTAAAAAACAGTGTACTTTTTTGACTAATAGTATTTTTCTCAAAAACATGGGAGATAGAATTATTTGGAAAATAAATATAAATAAAACCAAACAAAGTGGCATCTGTGAAAAAATTCTATTTAAAATCTCAGTCTCCAAAAACTGTATTGCTGCCTTTCACCATTTCCTGTTTCACCAAGGCATAAACATGAGGTTGCACATAATGTAAAATCCCTTTGTCATCCATCACCATGGGGAAAACCAAAGAGCTTCAACTCAGAAGAGAAACCTGTGTTGACCTACACAAATCAGGTAACGGATATTAAAAAAACATAAACAGCTGGAAGGCCACTAAGCACATACAGGGCAATAATCAAAACGTTTCAGAAGTCTGGAACAGGAGGGTATTCCACAAAGCAGGATTTACTGAGTTAGCTGGATAACTGCACTGAGTAAAACCTGGAACCCTCCAAAATAAGGAACAGGACTGTTCTTCCGGATTTTACTCAGTGCAGTTATCTAGCCAACTCAGTAATCCTGTTTTGTGGAATAGCCCCCAGTAGAAAATTTGCCAGCAAGAGGATGCCATGTGATTTTTGCCAGCAAGAGGATGCATTGTGATTATTGCCCCCACGCACAGTGAGGAATATGGTGAGGGACGCGAAGGAAAAAAAAAAAAAACTGTGATCCTTGGGTTTTAGAACTGCACAGTAATGGCAATAATGAATTTCACTAAGTACTAGGATATTTCAGCCCAAAACCTGGTTGCCTCTGCCAGGAGGACCTTTCAACAAGACAATGACCCCAAGCATACATCAAAATCAACGCAGTAAATGGTTGCTGAATCACAATATCAATGCTTTGCGATGGGCCATCTCAGTCTCCAGACTTGAACCCTATTGAAAACCTGTGGTCTGAATTGAAGAGGACAGTCAATAAGTGCAAACCTAAGAAAATCAAGGATCTCGAAATTTTCTGCATGGAGGAGTGGTCCAAGATCCCTCCAAAAGTGTTCTCCAACCTTGTCAGACATTACAGGAAGAGGCTCAGTGCCGTTATCCTCTCCAGGGGAGGCTTCACCAAATATAAAATCTACATTTTGAAACCTATGTATGGCAAAAGAAATTGAAAACTGATTGTGTTAAGATAAAAGCATACAGCTACCCCATATGTTTGAGCCCAAAATATAACACATTGTACGTGTTTTTTGCATGTTTTTGGTCATTTTCATGAAAGGTGCCGATAATTGTGGAGTTGACGGGATTGTTTTCCCCTCAGAGTTCCAGCATGCCCAAGTTGGGTACAGTGCATCTTTGGTTCCCTCTCAGTACTAAATTTTCACTTCAAGTTTTTATTTAGACCCATTTATTTTTAATGCAATGCATTCAAAATTCTACAAACGAACATGATGGAATTTTTCAGCATTCAGCCTTTTATGGATGCAAAGAGAAAAAGGCTAATACTAAGATACATTTTTACTTATTTATTAACCTTTATTTATACACGGTAGGTTGACTGAGCACACATGCTCTTACAGAAATGCTCTGTTAAAGCTCCCCCCATTAGCCTAACCTACATGGCTCCAAGTTGTGGTTATGCCATCATCTATGAAACTAGCTATAGCCTATAAAATGCTCCTGGTACTGGATGGCACCTACCTAACAACAGAGAATGGAGAATCATTAAAATACTGAAAAGGGTGCCATGATGCCTCACCCTCTCATAACTAGCTAACAGCTCATTTACTTTCTGCTTGCACCGTGTGGTGAATCACTGGAATACTCTGATTCCCTGTCTCAAGATTCACATGGACTTCATGTTGTACTTTATTGAATCAATTAAAGTTTAATTTTCCTGTGACGCTTGAATTTTCCCAAGCTTCCAAGAAAGCGCACAGCAGCCCTGGTGACATGGAGTAGAAGACTAGGCCTTTGGCTGCTGGAATGGACAGGCATGCACTGTGTTTAGATGTGATTCTGTAGCATCAACTCAGCTAGATTCATCTTTGGAAATGTACAGAACAGTTATTTCTACCATGTTACACATACAGCCCAGCAAATGTGCAATTAACCACTTGCGTCATGATCTGGCTCATGATACCATCTATTTGGTGGAATGTGATACTATCATTAGTCCTATTATGGCTCCATAACCACCAAACCTTGCTAACAAATTATACTCATTTTAAAAAGGAAAAAGTTTATATTTTTCATTCCATAGCTTTACGGTCTAAACAAACCACGGTTCCTCGTTAGGTCTTAGTCAGCATGTATTCAGGGGTGGAGGTGTAAGTTTATGGGTTTTAAAAGGTTGAAGTTGGAAACTCTGATTAACACTGTGCACCCATGCCAGAGTCCAGACACGATCAAAGAACGTAAGCCATCTCCCGGCTAATGACACCAACACTGATATTTTTGTGGTGTGCTGTAGCGTGTGCCAGGTCATCAGGGACCCAAGAACATTAAGAGAAAGAGTTTCTGAACTATGAAGTTCATCCTTTGCTTATTGCTTTTATTAGATTCTTTTAATCAGCCTGCTATCTACAATCCATGCATAAACTGTCATCTGTGAAGTACAAATGTATATTCAAAGGCAAGACGGCACAAATTATGCTGTGTAGTGATTTTTTTTTTTGAAGATTAACCATACAATCCTTAACATGTCAGAAGGATTAACCAAAGGCACCTCTAACTAATGGTTATTTATAGCCACAGTTCAAATAGAAAATAGACAGAGGTTATGAAAAAGCGCATGCACATAATTGGCTCTCTGACACGGTGGATCGACTGTCTTTGTTAATTGTGTTCTAAGATCTACTCTTCTAAGAACAGGGCTTTCTAACTCTGGACCTGGAGAGCGGCAGGGTCTCCTAGTTTTTGTTTTCACCTTAAAATCAGGAAACAACTCAGACCCAAGAAACCAGGCAGATTAGCTGGGTAATTAACCGATTTATTAGTCAGGAATGCAGTCATTGGATACTGCTCTAGAAGCCGGATAAGCAGTGGTGTTTTACCTGTGGACATGACTGCAGGGTTGGTGTTAAGGTGGCTGGCCCCATCCTTTGGTACCTGAACGCTGGGCAGTCTGGACTCTGGCGCCACAGCTGGAGAACCCGCCGAGGCCGAGCTCTGGACCACTCGAGGCTTCCTCTGAAACAAAAAGTCCCGCCCACTGTCACGGCTCTGCTCAAACCACAGCCCCGCCAGGATACCAAAGTCCCGCCCAAAAGCCCCGGCAAAGCCCATAGAGAGAGATACTATAAAATAAAATCCCTGGCCCGCCCACTGTGACGGCTCTGCCCAAACCACAGCCCCACCAGGATACCAAAGTCCCGCCCAAAAGCCCCGGCAAAGCCCATAGAGAGAGATACTATAAAATAAAATCCCTGGCCCGGCCACTGTGACGGCTCTGCCCAAACCACAGCCCCACCATGCCTGTCGGTGCTGAGCTACAAAAATCCAGTGTCGAGGTTAATCAGCTCTGGAATGACGCGTGTCTGGGAAACCGGAGACGGGGGGGAGGCGAGGTACCTTGCTGCCCGGTTTGGGCCCCCTCTTCTTGTGGGGCCGTGGGGTGACCAGTGCGGCAGAGGTCGCCTTGGCGACGGCGCCCTGGGCTGTGCCGTTCTGGGCAGAGGCAGCGGCAGCGGCGGCCGCCGCCTCGGCCGCCGCCTTCAGCATGGCGATGGTCTGGCTCTTAGGCCGCCGCCCCCGCACCCCCTTCCTGACGGGCAGCGGGGGCAGGGGGGCACTGAGCCTGTAGGGCGACTGCATCGAGCGCCTGGTGGGCTTCGCCGGCGACGAGGAAGACGACGGCGGTGGAGGAGGAGGGGACTGGAGGCTCTTCGGAAGGGTCACTGCAATAAAGCAAGGGGGAGCGAGTTAGATCAGGGAGTGGCCAATGCTTAAAACCCAACATGCACTGATTCTTAAACATTAAGACATTGTTGCCCATTTTACTTTAAGTTATTATTTACTTTAAGTTTTATTTTTAAAGGGGAAAATCAACGCATTTCAGCAAATGTTTAACAATATCACGATTATGTCATGCAACGCAAAACCAATCTGATTTGACACTGTAATACAATTCCCATCAAGTGTTTCAGAAACATCTCATATACATCACAGACAAAGACTTGCAATGAACTACAGGGCTGGAGGTGAGAGAAACATGGAAATAGCTACATACACTCACTTTAAAGATAAAGTTTAAGAGACAGAAACATTGCGCTAAAACACGACTTGCTCGACTGGTAGAAGACCGTCTGTCCCGCACATGTAGTGCCCTCCACAATTATTGGCACCCCTGGCGAAGATGAGTAAAAAGGGTTATAAAAAAATCACCATTTGGTGAATTAGCTTAATCTCACACTGAAAATTTTTTCAAAATCCAACAAAACCATTGTTATTTTTAACAAAACCACGTGTGCCACAATTATTGGCACCCCTGCATTTAATACTTTGTACAACCTCCCTTTGCCAATAAAACAGCACTGAGTCTTCTCCCGTAAAATCTAATAAGGTTGGAGAATACAGAGCAAGGAATCTGAGACCATTCCTCTTTACAGAATCTCTCCAGATCATCCAGAGTCCTAAGTCCTCTCTTGTGCACTCTCCTCTTCAGCTCAGCCCACAGGTTTTCAATGGGGCTTAGTTCAGGGGACTGAGATGGCCATGGCAGATGCTTGATTTTGTGTTCAGTTAACCATTTTTGTGTTGATTTGGACATATGTTTTGGATCATTGTCCTGCTGGAAGATCCAACGACGACCCAGTTTTAGTTTCCTGGCAGAGGTAGCCAGATTCAGATTTAAAATTTCCTGGTATTTCATGGAGTTCATGATGCCATGTACCCTAACAAGGTTCCCTATGCCTTTGGAGAAAAAACAGCCCCACAACATCACAGAATCGCCACCATACTTAACAGTGGGGATCAGGTTATTTTCGGTATAGCCATCCTTCTTTTTACACCTTGTGTTGCCGAAAAGCTCAATTTTCGTTTCATCTGACCATAGAACACGGTTCCAGTCAAAGTTCCAGTAGCGTTTAGCAAACTCCAGGCGCTTACATTTGTTGTGAAATGACAGGAAAGGCTGTTTTTCTGGCATGCCTACCAAATAATTTGTTGCCATGGTGGTGACGTCTAATGGTAGTTTTGGAGACTTGATTACCCCAAGATGCTACTTTCCTGGAATTCTCCAACAGTGATCCTTGGGGATTTTTTTGCCTCTCTTACCATCCTCCTCACGGCGCGTGGGGGGAAAATGAACTTGGGTCCTCTTCCAGGCAAATTTGTAACAGTTCCAGTTGCTCTGAACTTCTTAAGTATTGCCCTAACGGTAGATATGGACATTTTCAGGTGAGTAGCTATTTTTCTATAGCCATTCCCTGACTTATGAAGCTCAACACACTTTTCCCTCATGTTGATGTATGAATAAGGGAATATGGCCTCTGTGTCACCTCATATTTATACCCCAGTGAAACAGGAAGTCATGGATTACTGCTTGAAAGTTCCTAAACACTCTGATCAACTTTAAAAAGTAAAATATAAATGGAAAAAATTCTTCAGTTACATTTTGTTCAGAAGAATTTCTAGGGGTGCCAATAATTGTGGCACACGTGGTTTTGTTAAAAATTATTTTTTCTTGAGGGATTGTTTTCTCAGAATAAATTTACTTCAATTAAAGGTTGGATTTTTCTCATTTTGTCAGTGTGAGATTAAGCTAATTCACCAAAAGGTGAATTTTTTATAACCCTTTTAACTCATCTTTACCAGGGGTGCCAATAATTGTGGAGGGCACTGTATATATGACTGATTCAGAAGCCGTAAAGATAATGCCAAGACCATCAGCATGAACGCCGACGTAACCACACTTTTAATATTAAACAGGAGCACGACTCATCTCTCATCAGGAGTAATCTTTCTAACTTTTAGAAGCGTTATCTTGTAAAACAGGGCATTACAAGTACAGTGCTTTGGGTGTTTGTATCATCATCTGCAGATAGTAAAAATGCAGTAGATTAAAAAAAACATTTTTGTTTTTTTAGGGTGAATTTTCCCATTTAATAAACATTGTTAATTTTTTAACAAGCACTTTGTATTAAAATAGGTATATTCTTATTTCTGCCCACCTGTGTCATTCAGATTGAAGAGCCTGAATATTCTTCCTTTATTGCTAATTACACAAAAATATTAATCAAACATGTTGCCGTTTATAATTAATTCAAACAATCCAAAGGTGGATGGGCTCTGCACAGCAAAAAGAAGCCTCATAATATCAACAACACATCTCACATTTTAAAGTTTTTTGTTCTAATATCTGTGAGCCAGGAAGTCTCAGCCTTGCCAGGAAATTCTCTTTATATAAATATCTTTATGCAAACAGTTGGGTCTTGACTAGAAACAATTGTACTTAAAACACAAGATTATATTTCAATGAACTCACGGGGGTACAAAGAACCAAAGAATCAACCAAGGTTACTGCAAGTCTCAAGTCATATCTTTCGACTAAGGTTTTTACACACACGTAAATGCAACTGCAAGCACATATACACTCACAGACATGCACGCACACACTTGTACACAAACATGCACACATACTTGTACAAACACACACACACACACACACACACACACTGCTGTTCTAATATACGCGTTCCAAATTTCTAAGGTGAAGCAGTCTGCATGTTCTCAACACGGGAAGATCAAAAAGAGACACAAATGAAAAACTAACTTTGATCTTCCCCTCTTTGAATCATACTGGCTCAAGGACTCCCATGCCTCAGCTTTCATTATTTTGACCCCCCTCTTCCCTGACTGAAAAATTCTAATTTGGCATATCTGAAGTGTCATATTTCAGCTCCCTGCGTTTTGGCTATATAACACGAGCCTGGCTGAAATACAATCCTTTTTAAAACAAACATCTCCAGGCAGGAGGAGGTCATCCGAAATGGAGCCCTGAGCTGTGCGTGGAGTGGAGGGGAGGGTCTGTTTGTGTGTGTGTGTGTGTGTGTGTGTGTGTCTGTGTGTGTTGGGGGTCCATGTGCCCCCCTGGTTTGATAACTCTTTTGTCTAAATGCCCCTCCCCCAGCACTTGACGGGCCCGTTTCCAGGTCTGGGACCTGAATCCTGCGAGACCCTCCACAGCGAGCTGTGTCCCATCACCACCCACCCCAAACACACCTGCAAGATACACTGCATACAAACGCAACATCTACAGGAGCATACTCGCACATTCTTAACCTCCAACACAAAGTCTATTAACACACGAGACACAGCACACAAACTCACCACCAGCACAAGCCTACTCACACCTTACTAACCTCCAACACAAAGTCTATTAACACACGATACACAGCACAAACTCACCATCAACACAAGCCTACTCACACCTTACTAACCTCCAACACAAAGTCTATTAACACACGATACACAGCACAAACTCACCATCAACACAAGCCTACTCACACCTTACTAACCTCCAACACAGTCTATTAACACACGATACACAGCACACAAAATCACCATCAACACAAGCCTACTCGCACCTTATTAACCTCCAACACAAAGTCTATTAACACACGATACACAGCACACAAACTCACCACCAACACAAGCCTACTCGCACCTTATTAACCTCCAACACAAAGTCTATAAACACACGAGACACAGCACACAAACTCACCACCAACACAAGCCTACTCACACCTTACTAACCTCCAATGCAAAGTCTATTAACACATGATACACAGCACAGAAACTCACCACCAACACAAGCCTACTCGCACCTTATTAACCTCCAACACAAAGTCTATTAACACACGATACACAGCACACAAACTCACCACCAACACAAGCCTACTCACACCTTACTAGCCTCCAATATAAAGTTGATTAACACACGATACACAGCACAGAAACTCACCACCAACACAAGCCTACTCGCACCTTATTAACCTCCAACACAAAGTCTATTAACACACGATACACAGCACACAAACTCACCACCAACACAAGCCTACTCACACCTTACTAGCCTCCAATACAAAGTCTATTAACATACGATACACAGCACACAAACTCACCACCAACAGGAGCATACTCACACCTTACCAACCTCCAACACAAAGTCTATTAACTCAAGATACACAGCACACTTACTTGCGATTTCAGCAACAATAAGAGGAAAACAATTATTTTTCAAACAGTTTTAAGCCATGCTAAAAAGTCATATGGTTCAAATTTAAGAGAAACATAATTATAAGAATATACTTAAAGGGATATCCTGGATTCACATAAATGTATATAAACAGATTACTGGGGAAAACATCCTTTATTTGGGTCGGCTGTGAACATCTAGGGACTTTAGCCCTGAATAACAAATATAAAGTAATTATTCCCTTCCAGTTTCACAGGCTGTAGAGGCTGAATTTCTGTACACTATATTATTATTTCTTGTAGGAATGACTTACTGCAAAAAATTTGCCAAAATGTCAGCATTAAACCTAGCCAAAAACCCAAATGCAAACATATGTATTACCACAAAGTGTACTCAAACAAATTAAAAGGCGCCTTTTTAACATAGACTACCATGGCTACTTCGACAAAGCCACATGCAATGTGATTTTAAATGCTTTCTAAAACTGCAATAACGACTGGCGCTTCTTTCAACGTGCGCTTTCCTCCTCAGCCGCCCCCGTCTGACGCGTCTCACGACTGGCAGTTGTGACTGACAAACAGAGAGGCTCGGCTATCTCCAATTCACAGTGTTGACCCATCACTGGGGGGGGTGCAAAATGGCACGTTGAAAAAGCATTGTGGAAATCACACAAAGCAATGCCTCTATCGCTGCCCACATCTCCCTTTGTTAACGCATACATGCATTTCAAATTCGATCAGATAATCATCTAACGTTTCGACAGAACTGAAAGGCTGAGTGCATTGTGAGGGATAGAGAGGGGGAGAAGCATGACGACTGATTCTCCAGGTCAGTCTGAAGGGCTGGAAAACCCTTTCCACCCCCCTAAAGCTGTCTAATTGGAAAGAGCGCAGAAACGGGTCCAGAACAGAGCATGGTGTTGTTACAATGTGGAGAGCACAATCAGTACACACATAGCAGGCGTCACACACACAGACACAAACATACAAGGAAGCGTATATGCGTGCGTCGCACATACACACACACACACACGCATACACAAACACACACACACACACAAACACACAACCATAAGAGCTAGAGAATGGTTGTGCCACCACCCACCCCCAATCTCTTTAACCCCCCCGCCCCTATTCCATCTCCCCTCATTTCCCCTCTTGGGTCTTAAGAAGCAGAATTCCGTCTGAGAGCCAGATTAAAAAAAAAAAAAGCCTGCATTTCCATAAAATACCTCCTCCTGCCATATTACCAAGGCATATGGGGCTGATCAGGATGACTTCATTTCCATGTGACCCAGTGACCCGAGAGCGAAGTGTGTGCGTGTGTGTGTGAGCCACAGGCTCTGAAGTGTGTCTCTGTTGGGGAGGGAGGAGGATTACCGCTCACAGTTCATTAGGCTCTGTCCCACAATATTTACATTTCACCCTGGACCCCGGCTCTGCTAGCTCTGGTTCTGAGCGACCTGGGACACAATGCAAATCAGAACCACATGGCCTAAAATCCAGCTACGCGGAGCATCCAGGCTGGAACGGGGCGGGATTGGAAGGGGGGCTGGAAAGCGTGGTCACAATGCCCGCGGGTGCTATATAAAACAATACCATCTGCGAGCGTGTAAAATATCAAAATATCCATTACACCTCAAACAACACAACCAATGCAACACTGTGGCAGGGTTCCACAGCGTAGCCTCATTTTTTCCCCACTTTTTTCTTTTTTATGACTTCAGACTTAACTTCTTCAAAGCGTGTGAAATATAAGCCACGATTTTACTTCTTTTTTCGTGGTACGCATTTGGGTGCTCCACATTCTAAAGAGCTGTAGAGTCAATGAAAGGCTGTGTAAACACCAAATTGTTTAAGCCGTTGTTATAAACAGTTTTGCAAGCCAAAGGCAATATCTCACAAGAGCTCGGTGCAAATTGATACACCTCAAATCTCTCAAATGAAAAGCGCTCCGCAATAACAACACAGCAACAAAATCCCCTGACCACAAATAGTCAGAGTTCATCCTCCCCGCTCATTTGATTGCATTATATTTCCCATAAACAGATGCATAGAAACGATAAGCCTTCACGTGCGCATAGATTCCCAAATTTCACTGAATTTCCACCAGTATCACTCCACCAAGGCACAGCGAATCCAACAGGCACAAGAGTTGTGCCGAGACACAAGCTAAACAGTGAAATTCACAGCCGCGTTTCAAGCAACGCAAGATAAACCAATCCCCAGCAAACTCTCTTACCTTGGTTAAAAACACACGGGAGCACACAGACACATACCAACTTAGACAAAGAGCCGGTTCCTTCCTCGGATAAGCTGTCACTGTGAGGGCGTCTCAGGCGGGCGGTCACAGGTGAGGCTGTGAGCCGCGCTTCACCGCCGGCGCTCACGAGAGTCAGGACCCGAGACTAAACAAAAGCCGGAGGGGATGGAGAGAGGGGGGGGAGGGAGGGAGGGAGGGGTGTGGAGGGGGGGTAGGAACGGAGGAAACTCACCACCGAGACAAAAGGGGGTTTTAAAATGGAAGCAGCTCCGGTTTGCGCTCCCCCCCCTGCGCTGTTCCCAGCCTGTTCCCCCCCCCTCCCCCTCCGGTCCGAGCCGGTACGATCCGATCCGTGCCGTGCCGGAGTCCAGAACCTGTGGGAGCTGCTCCTGGCTCCCCCCCCCGCGCGACCGAGTGGCTTTCTGCAGCTTGGCACGGACCCACAACAAAGCCCACGCTGTCAGAGCGGGCGAGCAAGTGAGAGGCGCAGGCTGATTTGCATTAGAGCGAGCGAGCGAGGGAGAGAGGGAGGGGGAACGGAGAGAGAGGGGGAGGGAGAGAGGGGTTGGGGGCTGGTTTGGCTGAGGCTAATATGCATATTATCAGTGGGCCGTATTGACAGTGCCCATCAGTCACCTGCTCTCTTTGGCCCCTCCCAAAGCTTTCTAGGAGGTGGGGGGGAGGGGGGGGGGGGGGGAGCAAAAGGTTAAAATGGATCAGAGGACCCTGATCGGGGAGGGGGTTGGGATGTGGGGGGGCTCCTGTTGGCTGCATTAGCTGGCCCTGTCGTTCCCGTAGGAGGGGGTGTTGCGGTAACCCAAGCCTATTCAAAGGTCCCCAGAGGGTCTGTGCTGAAAGGCAGCCTCAAAAACACAGGAAACAGTAGCGCATAACAGCATTACCCGGCTGGAAAAAGTATGTTAGAAGTCCCCCCCCCCCCCCCCCCACCTCTTAATCTTAATAATGAAACGGGAGGCAAACAAAGCAGGCCTAATCCTGAGCAACGGCAACCTTAAAGCCCTTCCCCATCATTACTGCACTTTCCCCAGGAGAAATTATTTTCCTCTTATTTGAATATTCAGTCTCCCCCCCCCCCCCCCCCCCCCCTTTTCCAAAATGCAATTTAGAACTTACACCACTACCACCCCCCTCGGCACATACGCACAGACACACACAGGCACAAACACTATCAAAATGATTCATTCATGATTGGATCTTCTGAAAGATGTGAAACTTTTTAAAAAAATCTTTATTAGTGTGGAAAAAATAAACACGATATTGTGTGTTCCCGGTGCAGGTTGGCGAATTACTTTGTTCTAAAACTTGGTTTCTAAAACTTTGCTGAGGAAAAAAATAAATAAATAGAGAGCAATAACTACAAGAAGTAAGGGGTTTGAAGCCATAATGAAAATCTCAGTGACATGCCAGTTATAAAAAATGATGCCCGCAATTTCGAAACAAAGTTATGAAAAAATAATATTTATGAATTATTTATTAGCTTTTATGAATAGAACAAATGTGGCTGACATAAAAGCAAAAATAAAGTAATACAAATACACATTTTCCTCTTTTAAAAAAAAAAGAAAAGAAAATTCCTTTTAATTGTGACCCACTTATTGGGAATGGGATGTTCAAATCCATTTGGTTAATTAGCAAAGCCTGAAAATAACTTCGGCCTGTGGTCTGTTAACTTGCATTAATGCTGCAGTCCAGTGCATTCTCTTTCTCACTCTTGCCCCTTAAAATATACTCCCCCTCCCCCCATTAAACACTAACTTCAGAAAATAGTTTTATATAAAGAATGAATAAATATAAAAGTCTAATCCCTCATACTTTTAGAGAACTTTAATAAAATATGAAATTGTAACCTTTTCCATGCTGTGTTTTAAAATATAAAATCTCAATATGACTGGGCATTAATGACAGTACATCAAAAAGATCATAAATAAAGCCTACACTACTTCAACTGCTTGTGTTGTGAATTCTTGTGAAGATAAATGAGCATTTCCACTATCTAAGGCAGCTTTAGCCCAATGGAACAAACCATGTAAACACAACTTGGCAAGCTCAAAGCACAAACCATGGTGGGCGTAAAACAAAAAAAAAAAACGTTTCTCCGACCAAGTCGTTGGTAGCCATCGCCTTATTAACCACAGATTGAAATCTGTGGCCCGAGAAGAGCCTGAACACAAGGGGACCGACGAAGAAAACCTGCCGAAATGAGTTTGTGAAAGGACACGCACGCGGTCATAAACGAGGTGATGAGCTTAACAATGTCCAGATTACAGCGGAGTGAAGAGGGTCAGCCAAAGGAATCCTAAATTAAAAGATTTATGTTTACCGCCCCCAAGAACCCTCCCCGCCGCCCCCATTTCCGCCACCGCGTGCGTTTGTGCGTACTCGAGTGTGCGTGTGTGTTCTTGTGAGAGTACCAGAAGGCTCCCCTCCTCACTCAACAGGGCTGAGATGTGCAGCATAAACAATAGAGCACAGGGACCAGAGCGTTGGGGAGCTCTGACTCCGGCTCGGGCTCCTGGGCCACCTCATTAGGGGACTGATATTGGCTAATTAAAGAGCAGCTGACATTCCTTAAACGATTCACATGCAGGTCCAACTACCAGAGGGACTTTTTTTTTTTGGAAGGGGGGTGTGGGTGGGGGCATGTGCGTACCCCCCCCCCCCCCCCCCCCCCGACACACACACAAACCCCTGTTCCACATCCCAACGTCTTTCCTCGCTTTCGTCATGGGGGGGTGGGGGAGAGTTCTTTCAACACGTCTCAAGACGTCCTGAAATCCTGCCCTTTACTGTACGAGCCTACGTGTTCCGTTTCAAAGAAGCACTGAAGCTACTTACCAGGAACCGATTAAAGCCTGTGTCCATCACCAGCACACAAGTAATCAAATAAAGGCTTAGATGAAACAGCAGCGACTCACTTTCAAAGTTCAGCTGGGGTAATGTGGTGGTCAGTGGGTTATTACCGCTATAAAAATGCCAGAATTATGCTTAGACACACTTATTTTGCAGACATACATCAAACAAACTAATAAAATAAAAAAGGTAATTAAAAACACAGCTTTTCAGCCGTGAGTATTTAGGTACATCAATTCATATTTAGCATTTGTAAGTTCTGGAATACTCATTTTGCATTTCCTGCAAAAAAAAAAAAAAAAGTGATGAAAGGGCCATTGTCAGGTCCACGGCAGAACCGAAAACAGGGGACTACTTCAGTCAGCTTGGTCTGTATAAAATAGTTAGCAATGAATCAGGGAAATTCAGTGAGCATTTAACTCTGCAATCAACACTGAGTTATTTTGCTCACAGAAAGTGAACTGTGGTGACTTGCTGTCTATTTCCACAGTAAAAAACTGAAAAACAACAGAAACACACAGAAAAACAACAAACCATCGCAAGTAAAATAAAAACCAGGAAAATAGGCAAGCATTTCCTGGGGTTGCAAACTGTTTCACAGACTTGTAATTGAATGTGAGGAATTTCTCGCATTTTTGAATCTTTGTACAGAGGGCTCTTGAAGACAGGGTAATTAAAGCCCTTCCTCTGGGGAAGAAAGCAAGCACTTCCTAACAACCAAAACGCTGCGTGGAGGAAGACGAATCCTCGTGTCACCCAATACCCGCTCAACGCCCGCACTCAGGACAATGAACACAGGAAGAGGTTTGTAAACACACCAAACACACTGCTAGCCCGGAGAAGCAGAACCAATGGGAACGCTCCGAAAGACACGTATACTGTCCTCATCCAGTCTGGGTCTGTTTACCCAAGTCATATCAATTATACCGCCAGGGACTTCGATCCCTTTCAAAACAACTTCTTGACAGCCTTACTAAAGCAAAAGGCATCACCCTCAATGGAGAAAATCCTACTTTTAACAAATCCGGGGTGTACTTTTTCTGCAACAAGAGCAATATACTTACTATAAGATTCTACACAAGTACATTTCACTCGTGCATGTTTTATTATATAATCCCATAGGAAGGGAATGTTGCTCACTAAAAGGCAGCTACGATTTTTCTCTGAAAACAAAACTCAATGTCTGCTTTGTATACAAATTTTTTATGGGCCAGATTTGTAAGGGAAATCTGTTTTTTTCCCCCAAATGTATGGCAAATACATACACACAACAACAGCAACAACAACAACAAGTGGATTTCAACTGGAAATAAGATTGTACGTGTTAAATTACAGGGGTATATTGAGGTAACCCCAGGCACTTTCCAGAGAGAGTTCCTGTAAAACAAGCAAGACAAAAGGTCTACTATGCTGCATTTAACTCCAACACATTCACTCTGCAAGCACACAGATTTTAGCGTTTGTTCTAATAACACACAAGAGCAGAACTTCAGCCAAAAAAAAAACGTTTTAATCCTTTTTCTTTTTAATCGTTTTTCCTTTTTCTTTTTAAATCCTTAAGCTGAAAAAATAAAAATAAAAATGAACCTGAGGATACTTGCACAACAAAAATAAGACTTCTTTCCATTTGACTAAATAATTACAACCATAAAAATTTCATTTTAATTGAGTAACCGTTTTCTTTGTCGGGGTAAGAGAGAAAACGACTCTAAATCCAAACATAAATGAAAAAACACCAAGAGGCTTGTGACAATCAACAGGGCTGCTGACAAGCGCAGCTTTATAATGGATGAGTGACGAGTGGGTCAACATCACGCTGAATCCTGCCCTTTGTTTGCTTGAGAGGGGAGTTAACATATGTGCATTTCTGTGTGGGCGGGTCTCACAGAAGGCAGAGAAAATTAGTTACAAAAAAAAAAAAACCCGCCAGAATAATTGCCATCTTATTTCAAAAACAAAAAAATCCTTAAACCAATGGTCTCAACAAATTTCACCACACAGGCAGATGTACACAAAAGTAGCTATGTGAATAGCTCTAATTTAGATTATTTGCAAGGATTGTGACATCTTTTTTTAATTTTAATTTTATTTTATTTATAAAGAGCTCTAAGGCTCTGACAGGTACCCAATGGACTAAAGAGAGAGAATATGTTTAAAAATGGACCAAAATAATTAGCATCAGCTTGTCTCGAGTCTAAGAAAAATTCAAGAGACTTTCCTTAAACCTATTAAGGCCTAACAATTTCACAGCACGGAAACGGATACAAATAGCATGTCTGAAATCATTCGGTTAGATTATCACATTAGAGCTTATAGAAGAGCCTTATTAGTCCTCTTGCACAGAATAACCTGAGGGAGTGTGAATTAGTGTGCTTTTGTGCATGTGTGCGGGTTGGATATACTGTATGAGTGTGAGTGTTACCCTTATCACAAGACCCAAAAAGAGAAAGCTGTGCAAAAACTGAGTGAGATTTTGCACATAAAACTAACCATGTCTAGCATAGTTAGGCCACATTGGTCAAGTTTTCTTCCTGTCAAATCCACAACTGCAGAAATCATGGAGAAAAAAAACCCTGAATAGGCTACTGTAATGTGAAACGAAACATCATAAAAATAAAGCCTGAAAACATAGGGTCAGATTATCAACTCTGAAACCATTTTATTTTCTCAATAATTTAAACTATCAACAGACCCTTTATCCCCGTTCAAATTTCACAGAACTAACGACCACGTTAACGACGGTCATTTAAATGCAATGCAGTCGTTTACTACATCGCACAAATGGCATTTCTGCTTGTAAACACGCCACTCCCCTTGCTGGAACCCTTCCGAAAGGTTGAGGAGAGGCTCCTTTTAATCCATGGGACTTCAGGAGAAAGCCCTGTGTCTCCACCTGCTCCAGGTAAGTGTTCTGAAGAGAATTCATATTTTGAACCCGGGTCATGCCTAAGCGGGTCGTGACCTGGGACGGAGCCACTTTGGGTTCCCCTTTCAGACAGCAGGCCCCGGGGCACTCCACACACTGTGGAATGTGCCAGAAAGCTAGTGGGAGTCACGCAGCTCCGTTGCATTTGCCCATACTAAATTAATTCACATTCCACGATAAACCCCTTCACTCACAAACAAAAAAAACAAAAGCAGCTATAGTTAAAATAAACACGAGTATTTTTATCACAACAAAATTGTTTCCACCATAAACAATAAACCAAAAGTTACTCCCATACAAAAGCATACATTCTGTACGCCTTTGTGTAAAAAATACTAAAAATCTGTTTGCTTACCTTTACTATTGATATCAAACTGATACAAAGGTGCACTTAAACTTTCAGCGACATGTTTTACAGAAACAAAACAAAAAAAAGGCAAATTCAAAGCAACGCCACCAATGTTTTCCCACATTCATTCAAGTAACTTGGCCAACTTTTTCATTTTGCTATCTCATCTCTCATTTGGTTCCTTCAAATGTTGCATGGCCTCAAATACATAAATTGCCATGTTCTCCATTCACTTGCGATACACACTTGTATTTATATTTAAATACAATTTCCATTAAAAAATGAATAATCAGTGGACCAAACAGAAGACTTATCACATTCAGAACAAACAGTGTAAAACCCCTCATGACGGCAGAATAGACGACAAACATCTGGCTATGTTGGTGCATGGACAGCATGCGACACGTTTAAACTTTTTCAGGCAGTGCAGATAAAATTTTGATAAGAGCTTACATCAAAAATACATTTTTGTAGGCAAATGGCTGGCCTAGATGGGCCAAATATTCTTATGTAAGTGCATTGCAGTCTCATAGAAAACAAATCCTTAAAATAAATATAATAAGCAACTTTATTTGACAGTCCAAAAATAGTGAACGAGCTGCTGATTAATATGTGACTGACTCCCATTTTGTGCATGCCACGTGCGCATGCCTGAGTGAACAGAGACAAGGCAACATTGGTACAGAGCTCTAACATTATGTCTTTTATATCTTATAGGAAATGCACAAAATCACAGACACGTCACAAACTTTTAAACCGGATCCCTGGATGGTGAATTTACTTCCCATTTATACTGGCTCACAATGATCTCAGATGTGAGAGGCCAAGTGGGAGTGGGGAAAGAAAAAGGATGTCTACAAGCCACATTGCGAAACGTTTCTCAGAAGAATGTGCATAAAGCAAAATTAATCCACGAATTTCAATTGTTTAACCATCACGTTAGCGACATTTTACATGAATTAGAAATGTATCCAGCATGTATCTAGCATTTGTTTCCAAAAACATAAATAATGTGACTGAAAATGGCACAGTACTCTTACGGTGGCACAAAAACATCCCAGGGTCAGTTAAAGATGTCAGTGATAGTGATCTCTCTGACTGTACCAAGCCTGGCTGTGTCCAGGTCTTTGGTTTGAGCGGGATAATCAGCAGGTGGCTTGTTTAATCCGTCAGTCCGCACTTCTCTCTGTTTACATTCCGGGACGGAAATCTGGGAACTTCTGCCTGACACATTTACAAAACCTTGCAGTGCTCCACACACAACAAGATTTCATCATATTGATGGTTTCAAAACTCTACTGCAATTTTAGTAGTCGCCATAACAAAGTTTACAACCCACTTCTAGTAAAGGAGGCTTTGTTCTAAAATAAACCAATCCAATGCCCTTCCACCTACATATGAAAAGTGTTCGCTCTCTTTTTTTATTTTTTTTTGCAATTAATATCACACCATAGCGAGATGAATAACCGCAGACTGAATTTATCACATTTGGTATATCCGTCAATTATTTCGTACACAAAGGAATTGAGGAGGATTTTGGGAGCGCTCAGAAACGTGAGCTCTGTCGCCCTCTGCTGGACGTGACTCACCGCTGTTGCCGGGAGGCTGCAGGCTGTGCTTGGTGACGGAGCACCAGCCCACGGGAAAGATGTCCCGAGAGTCGTATTTGCACCAGTAGTCGAAGGCTCCCCTCCAGCCATCGAACATGACGAAAATCTCATCGCCCCGGACCTCTCCGATGGTGGCGGGGCAGATCAGGTAGGGGTTCTTCTTGTCCACTGCCTCCAACTTCATGCCTGGCTTGAAGCCGTTCTGCAGGGGTCTGCAGGGCTCCTATGTAAAAGCACAGGAAAGAGTTCACTGTGAGTATGTGCACTGGAACAATGTATCGTCTTCTAATCCTGCAACTATCGTTCATGCACATGCAAACGCTTTAAACCGATTTGTCCCAGTTTATTATTTAATGGAGCCCAGCAACAATGTGTAATCGATAAAAAATGTATGCATGTTTGTATTTGTTATTGTGTAGACTATGTCCTGTTTTATATAATATTTTTAACAATTTGCCACAAAACCAGTTTTCCCCTTGAGGGAATAAAAACTAGTACCACTGCTACAACTACCACCAGCTTTTTGTTTTACACCAGCATGCAAACCACGTGGTCAAAGTAAATTTAGCAATGTTCATCAGAACTCATATTTCAAATGTGAATATTCACCTTTTTAAACGCTGTGGCGGGAGCCATCTCGGCTCCACTGAGGGTTCTTAAGAGAAACATGGGCCACGAGGACGCATTCATCCTGAACCCTACAGAGGAAACACATTCATCACATCTGATTCACTTCAAAGCACTGTCACAATGAAACATACTAAAGGAGGGTGATCCACTATACATGTTATAATGTGGAAACCATGACAAGTGCCAAACTCTCAATGCTGTACTGTCATGGGGTATGCCTTACCAACACGTAACTTAGTGAATACCTTGAAAATCTCTGGGATTGTTTGATGTTTATGTCCCCAAAACACAGTAAACAAAAAGTGAACAAACGTTCACACATCATATAGAACAGTCAGTAAACAAAAACTTTACACTTAAAATTATTTTTTACATTAAAAACGTAAAATTTAATTTAAGCATATTTTTTTATTTACATGGAGAAGTGTCGTTTCATTAAATCCTGCACGCATTCTCATTCTGTAAAAACAAAAATCTGTTTAGGCCACCCCCCAGTCACCCTGCCCTAAGATTCCTTTTTCCCATGATTCCACAGCTCCCCGTTTCCCATGATGCTCTGGTGCAGGCCGTCACCTAGCGGTGGCTGCAGCATGTCCCCGTTCTTCTCGCAGGTGCCGATCGGCTGGATATCGGCCGAGTCCACCAACCGCCAGAAGTCGTTAGTGTTGTCGCTGCCGTCCAGCCGTAGGCGGAGTCTTGTACCCATCAGGCCCATCACCGTGGCGATGCAGACGGAGGTGGAGTTTCGTGGGTCGTGACCCTCCAGCTTCATGCCCATTTTGAAGTCGTTGCCAGGCGGTACCCTGGACTGGAGTGACGGACAAAGAGGGGGCGGGGTCACTTGGGGACAAAGAGCTGGCATGAGGTAAATATCAGCTTACTTGGAATGAGAAACCAAGCAAGCAGAGTGCAAGGGTAAAAATAAATGACTGGTTTGAGGGGAAACAGATATACCTAAAAAGAGAAAAAAGGGACAGAGATAAAGAAAGTGACAAGGAGACAGCAAGAAAGACAGAGATAAATAGAGAGGAGGAGATAAAGATAGAGACACAATGCTCAGAGTGACACAGAGGAAGAGCAAAGTTTGCCTCCCAAGTGAGACATAGTCGTGACACAACCGCTGAACTCCAATGGTGATACACACAGACCTGTCTGAAGCAACTTGGAGGGGCAGGTGAAGATGATGTTTCCTTCAGGTATTCCTCCCAACTGAATGCATCTTTTAAAAAAAAAAAATGAGGGTGAGGATGCCTTATCTATTTGTTTGCACGCATAAAAATATAACTAAAGCCATTTTCAAATTTGGCATATATATTAATTTGTCTTCCTGTTGACTTTCTACAGCCAGGGATAAGCGCATTAGATATGACTACATTAATGTACAATGGTGCCCAGTGCAGTTAAGATTAAACAACAGTTGGGCAGTATGCAGTATCCCTTTCTCAACAGCAGAGGGCACTCAGAGCCAATGTTCAAGAAGAAACTACCAGACAAGTTTAGTTTTCTCAGTTCAACATTTGGAGAAAGGTAAGAAGTGTTTGAAGATTACATGACCACATGATTTGTATAAATCATCAAAATAAAGTAATAAATAAATAAGGTACCTTTATTTTGAGGGGGACCAGTTGCCGAGCTACTTCTGCCAGGTTTCTCTTTTTTATTGTCTTTTGGGTCTAAAAAGCAAAAATCCAGCAAGGCTCAGCACAAAAGATAATCAAACGCACCCAGTAGCGCACAACAGTTGGAATGATGTAAAAAATCTGACGTTAGCTGAATTATTGAGTTCTAATCTGCAAATAAACCAATATGTTTTACAGGGGCAATACAATTTTTTTTTAAAAAGACATTCATTAAGATTGATCTTCTTAAGGTATGTCTTTGGTGCCAACTGCATCAACAGTATTAATATATCAATTCACAGGAAAAAGATACATAAAAGATAATAAAATCTCAGAAGAAGGGGAAGAGTTGAGCCGTGTGCCTGCGTGGCTACCTTTTACCGCAGTTCTGCCCATCTTGGCGGCCGGCTGGGGAGGCGCCTGCGCCGGGTGATCAGGTGACAGGCAGGAGGGCGGTCACTCCCCCGCACTGGGGTCCCGTAGGCACAGAGAGAAGCCTGGACTCGCGGTCAGACGGACTGCAGCTCTGCAGCCGAGAGAGATACAAACAGAGAGAGAGAGACAAACACAGAGAGAGAGTCGTCACAAATTAATGTTCGGAAACAAATTATATTGAACATTCCCTCAATTACAATTACTTTGGATTAAAAAGCAGTTCTACAGGAAAGTGAATGAACTTCGATGCCATAAACTAACTGAGTAATTTCTGTAAAGATTCCAAGGAGAATTTGGCTTTGAAACTACAATGGAACCAATCGCTCTTTATGGCAGTCAGGTGTGGAGTCCTCTCATCGATCAAGAACTGGGCAAATGGACAAACATCGAACTGAACCCCCTCAGGAAGAATTCTGTAAACATACTGTATCTTAAAGGTACACAGAAACACAACAAACAATGCGTGCTGAGCAGAATTACGCCAATACCCAAAAAGGCAATCTAATTTTGGATGGACTTAAAACTTAGTGACCTCACATCAATACAAAGCCCCGCCATACCATGAGTTGAGCAAAGAAAACAATCCCCTCACTCAGCTGGTCCTGGTCTTGGTTCTTTACATCCAAACATATACCAACACCTCAGTGGCTCAGGCTCAATACAAAACTACAAACGTAATTAAAATCAACCAAATGACATCACTTATTGGAAACCTCAAGCAAAATCACAAAGTTATCTGGCCCTAAAAAGACAGTACACTCTAGTAAACTACCTGACCACAGTGACTGACAAGAAACCGAGAACCTCCTTGAGGTACAGACTCAGCGAGCGCCGCTTGGCCAGGGACCAGCAGGCACAAAAAAATCATGGCTGCCAGAAGAAAGAAGATTAAACTGAGAAAATTCTACCAAATTCACAATAAATTCGAACCAAAAAGGCCCCAATTCGACAATACACCTGATGCGGATAAGCTACCCTTCTTATTAGGGGAAAACAAAGATATCTGGGTACTAGTAGCAGAATCTTTGTTCTCTTGCCATACTCTTGAGGGACAATGAGTCAACCTGTTGTACACACATACATACATGCACATACGGGCATGCAGCATAAGTATTTATCATGCCAAAAACCAATTTAAATTTGAATTTGAGAGAGAGAAATAATGAGTGGGAAAGGGAAAGAGACAGAGAAAGAGAGGTAGAGAGAGAGAAGGATGGAGGGAGGGAGAGGGAACAGAGAGAGAGAGAGAGGGAGATGTGTGTGTGGGTTCCCGTCAGCCCCACACTCACGGAATCCTGTCCCCAGGATTGATTACAGCCTGCTGAACTAAAGCAACCCTTCATGTAAAAAAAAAGAGAAAAGAAGGAACGATTGCTTTACTGAATCTGATTTCTCCCCTTCCCACCCTGTGCCCGAACTCTGGCCTTCTCTCGCCACTCATAGCACGCGAGACTTATTTGAGCTGCGCGTCGCAACGTCTCCTCTCATTTCTTCAAAAAGGGGGTAAAAAGCTCTTTTGCACATTTGCAGGTTTTAGGTTTTTCCTGATGTGCCACTATGAGTGTGTAGACCCAGACTCACTCCCACACAATGTTCAACTCGCGTGACGATGCGACTCCCTCCATACAGCGGCTCGCTCATTTTACAGGTGGCGCAACAAATATTACTTTGAAGATGTTCCTACACTCTGCCGAGCATACCCTAGACGAGGAAGAAGACTAATAATATCTACACTTAACAACACGTTTGCAAGATTGTACCTGCCAGCCTATTGAGGGGGAAAAAAAAAAAAAACCTTAAAAACCATTGTAAAATGTCTAAGTACTAACAACATGACACACTCCCAACAGACATCCACCATGTTCCAGCTCCAGGTTTCCATGGAGCTCGTGCCACTCGCGCACTTTGGCCGTGATCGATCTGGGGCAGGATTTACACCCAGATTCTCCCAGTCCAGGCACTTAGAAGGGCCAAGTGCTCCACTCGGTTTAATCATTCTGTTTTGATTACGGGGCAGAGCCTGCGCATAGTTCCATTAGCACAGCATTCCGTATCCCAGCTGTTTTCCATGGAGAAACAGCACCTTGTCCAGCCTCTGCATACTGCACTAAATCATAGGGAGACAGCACAGCATGGCCTGCAGTTTAACTCCAGTCTCGCTCGCCCAGCCCAGTCCAGTCCTGTCCTGTCCTGTCCTGTCCTGTCCTGTCCTGTCCTGTCCTGTCCTGTCCTGTCCTGTCCTGTCCTGTCCAGTCCAGTCCAGTCCAGTCCAGTCCAGTCCAGTCCTGTCCAGCCCAGGCCCACAGGTTCCCTGCACATTGGCTACTTCCATGAACTGCTCCCTTGGTGTGAGGGACAAAAAAATTTAAATGGCTTGATTTTAGTAATAGTGCAAGAATAGACTGGGATAGAAATTAAGCTTTTATTGTTACACCATGTGGTAGTTTGCTTTTGGTTTCACAATGAGATATAAAAAAACAAATCAGGCTCATCCACAGTCAGACAGCATAAAAACATCAAAGCATTCCATTGTCAGGATATTACTATCAGCCGTGTAATGTAACAGAGTGACATTAAAAATACTGATGAAAAGTTAAATAAATCCGTAAATAAACATACATACATTAAATATGACTGTAGTTGGAACAAACTATTTTCTATAAACATTTCTAGTGGACAGGGCAGTCATTTAACATTTTATGCTGTTCTAATTAGTGCTGTTACACACAGTAAAGGACTAAGAACAACCACCCTCCACCTCACAAAAAAGTAGAGCTGAAGTTCTTTAAGTAAGCTCTATATATTTAGAAAAAGTACTAACTTTCCACAACGCCCTCCGAGTAGGCATAACGCAAATTATAAGAAGCGCTCTGCTTTTTCATATATCAAATATCTCAATCTACGAGATGAATCTGAAGCCATCCGCAACAGTTTTGCAGGGTCAAAGAGTTCAGGTGTATCGCCCTGCGCGTAGCACACAGTGCCCTTTTTTCTTGCTCGAGTATATTTGTTACTCTCATTGTAACAGGAACTGGATGGATGTTTACATTTCTGACGGAATGTTCCAAGTTCTCCTGAAAAAAAAACCCACAAGTCTCCAAACATTCTGGGTACGGTAACTGTGTAAACTCATCTGATGGAATGAGATTATTATAACAAAATAATGACTGAACAGAGAGGAAATGTGAGTGCACAATTGTCAAAATGCAAAAGAAATTACACATTCAAATTATGTAAGTTCAAAACACAGCAAACCGCAAACTACATGTCAAATTTGTTAAATTTGTTAACAAATTATAAAGATAATCTAAATTTTCATTAATTCGATTTCATACATTTCGATGATTCCGATAGGAAACTTACCCTAGCAATTATGTTTCGGCACTTCAGCTTAGGATAAATATTTGCCTGCAGGTAAAATTTCTGCAACTCATTTATATTTTGTACTTTTCCCGAGCGAGCCGCTTCCTTTAGTCGTAAAGCCAAAAATGATCTCGTCAGTCCACAACATCATTTTGGTTTCTCTTGACCACTTCCTCAGACTTTGAGGCATGATTTGAGTTATCCACATGCTGGAAATAAAATTTTTTTTCCAACATAGCCTGAATCAGGTTTTGAGCCATAAATGTCATGGTATACATCTGAATTAATCCCCACCTAAATTCTGACATGGATACTGTATCAGGACTTCAAGATTTAAATAAACCCAAAGAGAAACATAACCATTCCTGTTCTTCGCAAAAAAGGGAGTGACATTCTTGTCTTTGTGATTTTCAACACTAATTGCTGATGAGCATATCTGTACGACCCATTTTTGAATGACAAAAAATGGTGTTGTGCAGAAAAAGATGTGGTCCGACCAATCTGTACTACTACTACTAGTACTGCTAGATTTAGTCACCAACTTTGGAAAATTCCATTTCCCTTCAGAATAGGAATACTGTGGCCAAGTGGGACAGCTGAGCAGAGAAATTCTGCATTGCAGCCTCTTCCGGAAAGGGGGTTTGGCCCTCCTAGTTCTGTTGCCGCTGCATTCTGGGTGGGGTTTTCCTGTTGCAAACCTTTGTGTTTTAACTTTGGAAAGGTCATGTTTGGAGGTGTCGTAACCCCATGACTCAGAGAATCCCAGACTGCCTTTATAACCTTTAACCTTTGGGTTTTTGTGTAGGCTTGAACCGTCTGAACCGTTTCTTTTATGGTACGAGGAGGCAGGGCCGCCGTCATGGGAGGACAACTGGATACGTTGTTCTTGGCCCAAGAGGGGGGCTCTTGTGGTAAATATTACTTCAAGGAATTTCACCCAGCAGCTCTGCGCTGAGGTAAAATGTTCTTTCATCCACTTCCTCACAGGGTAGCAATTATTCTCATACTTTCTGGATTAATATGGACACTGCAGTCAAAATTAAATGGATCAGCATCATGTGACTTTTTAAACAACAATCACACAGAGGTCAATTCAACCATTTACACAGGTTTCTACAGCTCTGATGATGTACCAGATGAGAGAACTCATACATTTATAGGACTTCATTGTGAGTTCATTAGGAAAGCTGCGCTTTAAAAAAAATAAAAAGTAATATTCAGTAATTATACATTACATTATTACATATGCCATTACTCTTTGACATGTTGGTATTACTATATTTGACCCATTTTCATTTAAGAATACAAAGCGATTGTGCGAAGTGGACTGGTCAAAAATGCTGCTTCTCTCAAAACTATGCTGCTATGCTGATCCTCAGTAAGGATAGCAGTCAGGCGACTCGGCTATAGAATGGTCTGACCATACTAAGAGGCTTCTGGAATAAGCCAAGGGGGCTGAAAGCCATAGAAAGGGTGAGACCCTTCACTTTACTTATAAAACATCATAATACCTGTTTGCATCTGTCAACTTAGTTCATCGATTACTTCAAGTCAGATTTACCCACAGCTTACTGTGAACTACAGTCAACGTTCATTACTAGGGATAGCTGCTACATTATGGGAATGTCTGTTCTGTAGTGATCTTGATGACGTCTCTGTATGCACTTATTGTACGTCGCTTTGGATAAAAGCGTCTGCTAAATGAATGTAATGTAATGTAAAGATAAAGTGAGATGCCTAGTCCAGTTGGCTGCCTACCATACATAATTTAGATACCTGTGGGCGCCTGCTTTCACCATTGATAGACTAACACTTTACATAACGGCCGTAATGTTGTTGCCATCCCGCACACATAGAGTAATGAACTGAATTTGTGATATAGCAACACCAGAACACAATATTAGCAACGTTTTCAACTCTAGAAATAGCCATCCACCATTACCAGGCCAATTATATGAATTGTCAAAGCAAATACAAATTTAGCAGTGATTATCATTGCAAGCCAGTTTGACTTTTGAATTATGAAATGCAGCAGTTCATTTTCTACTCATTGTATCTTTGTACTCTCCCATAACACAAACTCAGGCTTATATTAGAAATGATTTGGATGGGCAAATATAACCGCAAAATTACTGGATCTGCAGTAGCTTCTCAAACTGTTAAAATGCTAGAAACACATTTTGTCATGTAAAACAATTCATATTCTTTTCCCATTCCATGTTGATCTGTTATTTATAAAAGCAATAGCTACAACAAGAGGAAAGTACTACAACACTACTTGCAGTAAATACGGACACAATACACACAATACAACCAGTCTTCTTTTATGTGTGCAGCTAGCAAGCTAGCAGAATGCTAGTAAGAAGTTAACCACCTATATTAAGCACCTTCTTCATCTTTCACTAGCCTGCAAACAAAACACTGGCAGGCCTTCCAACCAAGTGCACAAGCAACTTGCTTCCTTTCCAGCAAGCAAACCATTCTACAACAGGCTGTTATAATACTGTAGCAGATACATCTTCATCTGACGCACAAATCAACTGCCATTGTCTGCGTGTAAGAGCCAGTGCTTTGCCAAGTGCACTGAAAAGTGTGATGAGCTGAAGAGAACAAAAAGTTTAGAAAGCTAAACAAAACAAAGGACGCAATAGGGGAATTAACTACTGATCAGGTTAATATGCAATCATCATCTTGTTCAGTGTAGGCAATCAATCATTACAACTTCCCAATCACGACAGGATAGTTAGCGTCCATGCGTATTATTGATATTAAAATTAGTAACAGGTGGATGGACAGCAGAGAACGACTATCTGGCAAAGGCCAGATATGCCATTAGCAGTTTGATCAGTCACTGGCACCAGCCCTTAAAAAAAGCCGTCCAAATCGGTTTACTTCTAGTACATCATGTTTGTTACAACATAGCCTATCATTAGCATTGGAGACCAGTAAGTACTCTGAAGCAGAGGGATATGAAGTGATTATTTTAAAATTTTTAAAATTTTATATGTCTGCCATTACAAGTGGCCCAGAGAACCAGGGAGAAAGGTGAAGTACTCATCATAAATATGTTTTAAGGAATAAAAGACATGCTCTTTGAACCCCGCTTGATCTCGCTGGCAGGGCAGTAATTTACTGTACCTCGATACAGGAGTGGCTTAAACGATCAAAGCTGCTCCACCACTCTGGGACAGTTTAATCGCACGCTATTTAGACAACACAGAACAGCTGACATACAGTTGGAGAGCAGGGCAAACAGGGTATGAAATTAACTTTTTCATCCACTGGCCAGAGTGGTATGTGGATTCTAATTACAACGTAACACAACCTGGTTGGTTACCAGCCAAAGTGGCTGCCACAATCAAAATTTTACTAGAATTTGGCTGGTGGCTGGTGATAATTTCACACCCTGAGGGAAACAACAGGTTTTTAACCATTTTAAGTCCCTCGTGTTCCATGGGCACTGCTCGATGCAAATAATTTCTTGGAGGAATACATTGGAGTTTCTCTGGTTTTTTGAATCACTATGGAACATGTGCATTCTGAACAACTGTGTGGAAACCTGCTTGTCAATGCTGTTTTGAAAATATAAAGATTGACTAGGTTTAGGGTAGACCTGTGAAGACCTTTACCACAGACATCAAAGGGTTTAGGTGGCGGTTCAAGCGAATGCAACCACATTTCCTGTCAACAGACCGACATGTTATTCTTCATTTAGGGAAGGTGAGGGTGAATGTGTCATCTACCTCCTAAATTAACTCTAGAATTAGGTAGAACTAGAATTGCAGTCATTTCTCAGTTTTCCTTCAGTGGGGAGAAACTCTCATAATGTAAGCACCCTTTTCCAAACTTGTGAATAAACACACCCCCAAAAACTTTTGTCGCAATGCCTTCCCACACCCACAGCAAACTACTATTATTTAAAGAAAAAGTCCAAAAAACTGAAGAACTTCTGCTGGAGTGAGTCTTTAAACTAGAACTGATATGTCTGATGACAACTTTTTCCTGCATCTGAATATGGCTAAATAACTGCTTGACCATGTTGGTTCAGGGTATGTACCATAGACTGTATAAAAATATGAACCCACACCCTGAACCAGCCAGATGGGCTCAGACTCCCCTTACTGAGTCTGGTTCCTCCCAAGGTTTCTTCCTCTTCAGTTCTACCAAGGGATTTACATTGTTTCCATAGGTTTTGGCTCCTGTCTTCATAAAAAGTAGGGATTCTAGATAAAATAGGGGTATGGGCCTATAATAGCTTAAAAGAAATTCATCTGCCATGGCTCAATGTAAAGATTATGGACGATACAATGACAGAACCAGGGGTGGGACGGTTTACTTGAGTAAATTAGTACTCGCTGGAAGATTCCTAATCACTTAGAAAAAAATGTAATCTGAAAAAATGTTATCTTTAAAACTACAAGGTGCAACCAATATACAAAAACAAATGAAGAACTGCTAACATCACGTGTGTGTCTGTGCGGTGCATAGGTTTTTTTGTACAGTTGAAGTCGGAAGTTTACATACACTTGAAACTCATTTTTAACCACTCCACAGATTTCATGTTAGCGAACTATAGTGTTGGCAAGTCAGTTAGGACATCTACATTGTGCATGACACAAGTAATTTTTCCAACAATTGTTTACAGACAGATCTGCATTTGAATGGATCTCCAAGGGAATTGGGGGGTGGGACTAGATTTAGCTGTAAATTACACGGGAACAGTATGGAAACACATGGTTGGCTAAATGGCTCGAAGTCATCAAGGGTCTGACCTATCAAACAAGCCTTAAATCATCACTCTGCTGCCAGAAATACAGTAGATATGGATGATAACTTGAAGGGTTTCTTCTCCTGACTTATTTTTCCATAGAGTTCAATAGGAAAATTTGTCTGAAGAAACAACCCTTAAAGTGATCCATCCATATCTACCACATACACTGCCTGGCCAAAAAAAAACTAGCCATTGCACCCGTCATGCATAGTGCCCACTGTACAAGCCTCTGGCGGCAGTGTTATGATCTGGGGTTGCTTCAATTGGTCAGGTCTAGGCTCAGCAACGTTATGCAGCAATAAAATGAAGTCAGCTGAGTACCTGAATGTACTGAATGACCAGGTGATCCCACCAATGGGCATATTCCAGGATGACAATGCCAAGATTCATGGGGCTCAAATTGTGAAAGAGTGGTTCAGGGAGCATGAGGAATCATTTTCACATATGAATTGGCCACCAGAGTCCTGACCTTAACCCTAATGAAAATCTTTGGGATGTGCTGGAGAAGACTTTAAGGAGTGGTCCGACTCTCCCGACATAAATACAAGATCTAGGCCAAAAACTTATGCTACTCTGGATGGAAATAAATGTTGTGACATTGCATAAGGTTGTCGAAACAATGCCACAACAAATGCGCGCCGTAATCAAAGCTAAAGGCGGTCCAACAAAATATTAGAGTGTGCGACTTTTTTTTTTGGCCGGGCAGTGTAGTATCGCTTGTAAGTGTACCGGAAAATAAGATATCAAGAGTCTTCTGATGTTGTTGGGTCACAGACATCAGGAAGTCATGGCATGCAAAGGATATGCGACCAAATGTTAAAAATTTAAAGGCACAGTGAACTTAGTGTATTTAAACTTCTGACCTACTGGAATTGTGATATAGTGAATTAAAAGTGAAATAATCTGTCTGTAAACAATTGTTGGAAAAATTACTTGTGTCATGCACAAAGAAGATGTCCTAACTGACTTGCCAACATTATAGTTTGCTAACATGAAATCTGTGGAGTGGTTAAAAATGAGTTTTAATGACTTCAACCTAAGTGTATGTAAACGTCCGACTTCAACTGTATATTTGCCCACTCAAATGTGGTGTACTCACATTAACCCCCACCTAATTAAACCTAAAGGATATACAGTGGTGCTCGAAAGTATTCAAACCCCTTCACTTTTTGCACACTTTATTGTGTTGTAGATTTAATTTTAAATGGATAAAATTGCCATTTTTGCACATCAATCTACACTCAATAACCCATAATGACAAAGTGAAAACATGTTTTTAGAAATTTTTGCAAATGTATTAAAAATCAAAAACTGAAATCTCTCATGTGCATAAGTATTCATACCCTTTGCTCCATATCTGACCGTAGAGTGATGGTTTGGGACTCATTTGATACCTGCCGGAGACGGTCCCGGTATTTGCTCTCTCCAAACATATAACTACACCTGAGGGGTTCATTTTAATTAATCAGGTGTAATGAATGCAGCTAACCATGTGCTGGAGTCACTCATTTCACCATTCACCATTCAGAAAATTCAGGCTCAGACTTTTAATCATCCATCAAACTCTTGCGTTCAGGCTCAGATGGAACAAAAACAAGAAACCTCACCGGCACTCCAGAAAGACCAGGGTTGCCTACCCCTGCGATAGATGATCAGAAGCAAACTATCAGATAGATGATATAACACTATTTTCTTCCTTGTTAAAGGGGAATTCCACTGAAAAACAACATTAACCTTATTTAACAGAGGCGCAACTAATTAAGTCTCTCTTTGCGGCTGGCCAAAACTATTACTGGACTGAGATCAGGTAAAGATGAAATTTTGATGGAGGTATACATCTACCCTTCCTCATTTTTTAAAAACTACAGTGGCGTCAAGTGGGCAGATAAGTTATATTTGGAAATACCTCCCCCTGACCTTCCATGCTGTGCGAAAGATGCGTTGATCAAACTCACAGGCCGTGTCCGAATCCATTTTTCTACGGTCTATGGTCCGAATCACCGCACTTGCCTTCTATTGTGTATGGCAGTTGAGTATACTTTTTTTTAAAAGCTGTTAAGTACAGAACAATTCAGAAAATTGAGTGTTCTTAATATCTCTGGAAGATATACTTATTTCCGGGTTTCTGCTGATAATAGTATGGAGGATATTGTTTGCAGTAAGCAGTATACAGCACACTAGTACACAGGAGACAGGAAGCAGTAGATAGGGCTCTGATTTGGACACAGCCAGAGAGAGAGAGGCGGGGAACCTGCCATTACAACTGTAAATAGTATTAGCTTGCGAGCTAGCTCAAAGAGTTCTTAGCCAAGTTACCAATTATTCCAGTACAATGGTTTCCAATAATTCTGTGGACTATACACTGGATGTCCACACCTTCCGAGAAATTTTATTGAATTGGAGGTGAAAGGCTTCGGTTTTGAGCCCGAATCCACGGCGGGATCCAGAGCTGAATGCGCAGCCAACCCAGGACTGCTTTGACTGTGTAAAGAAGTGGTATACGTGTGGTAACTGTACCGCAATGGCAACTGAAATGGAAATGTTTGCTGCAATGAGTGGGACCGGTCACAGTTTCATTTGTCATCTGTGGAGCAAGAAATGGATGAAGATGGAAGCGTCTGTCTGACTAATGTTACACACCTTGATTTTGAACACCACATGCATAAGAGACACATTCTTCTAGATCCCTGAACAGGGTTAGAGGACCGGGAGGAGAAATGACTAAGTGTTGCAGACTTCTGGCTAGGCTAGCTAATATGTTTTCACTATACCAAAAGTAGATAAATGAAAGGCTGTGTTTTCCTAAATGAATGGCTGTATTTCCCCCATTTTTCTGGAGACTCCAGCTAATGGTGGTGATATATTTTTCATTATACAACAATGAGATTCGAGCAAGTAACGCGATTGGCCAAGATGCATTCAACCAGTGCTGGTATTTAGTATAACCTCACTGCTATTGTGTAGACGCGTTCTATAGAGCGTTGCCTAGGAAGCATAAACAACAACAATATCAACGGCAACAGGGTGCTAGCAATTTGGTGAATCTGAAATAAAGAATGAGTTAATCAAAAGTTATTATTTCAATGTTTTTTCATTACTTGGTAAACGTTTATGGTAACATTGTTGTATAAAAGCAATAGATCACTCAAGGATTTGTGCGTTATTGGATATAATCACTGCGGACAGTACTCCGCAACTCGACCTTGGGTCTCGTTGCTGCGATGTCACCGCAGTAATTATATTTCCAATAATGCACTCCCTCTCCTAATCTATTGCTTAAGTAGAACTGTAACATTAGTAGCTAGCTTGCCAGCGAGTAACATAGCCTCTCTCTCGAAGAACCGCTTCAGGACTAGTAGTAATGCCCAGCCCCTCCGGTTGTATTAAGTGGGAGTGGCAACCTGCGACTGGCGTTGACATCGCCCTTACACCCTCCCCAAACCGGACATGTGCGAGCGTCTGTGTCGGTCTGCGTCACGTCAAAATAATTAACGCATCTATTATAATCAATTGTGAAACCTACACCAGCCATGTGCGTCGCGTCATGTTATGCTTCACCCTGTGTTGCCGCTTGCCCTGTTTCTATTTGAGACGTGACACTCCAGACCTCCTTGAGCAAGTCCCACCGTCGCAAATTGACTGGGGGAAAAAAGACCCGCCCCCGATGTTAACAATTGGTTCTTTTGCATCCATTGCGTGATTACTGAACATGTCTCGTGTAGGTATACAACTTTTTTGACGCAACCCAGACTGATGCAGAGGCTTGCTCGCGTCCGGTTTGGGGAGGGTGTTAAACTGTAAGTGCCCGGCCGTTGTAACACAGTAAAGCAGATACCTGGTACATGCACAGTGGTTTGGGGCTATATCTCTGCTCTCACTACAGGTAGAGAGTTGGCTGAGAGCTCATTTTAATCAGGAGGAGAGCTACTTTTCAACAAATCATACATCATTTTTCAGTGGAATTCCCCTTTAAGCTGGAGTTCGGACCGTAATTTATTACAGCATGGTCGAGTATTTTGATGGCATTTTGCTTTTCTCCTATCTCACACTGAAACATTAGGGTTAGCTAGCTTGCTAGCTTACTAACGTTAACTAAGTTAGGTAGCTAGCTAGCTAGTTTGCAAGAGAAATCTGACAGGCAAATGGCAGCCAAATAAGACGAAATGTCAATAATCATCAAACTTGAACTACCTAGGGCAGCCTTTCGGACCGGTTAGTGGTGGGTCGAAAAGTCATACAGTTAGCTCATAGCGTAGTGGGTTGTAAATTACTGTGGGAGAAACACAGCCGAAGATATTGGCATTTGAAATCGACCATTTAGAAATTGGATGATGGAAAGGTCGAAACAGGCGAGAAGGTTAGCCACCTTCCTCAGTTTTGAAAAGCTACTAGCTACTAACATGCTTATTATTTTATCATGACAACATTAGGTATGATCAAAGTGGCCCACCGACCTCCACACCCAGCAAATGAAAAACAAGCGCTAAGATGGATGGATAGCTAGACATATTTACATTAGGTATTTACATATAGCCAGCAGAGACAAGATGCATGCAAACTCATTCGCTAACGTTAGCTATATCATAACGTTACATGAATCTTGAAACACCACCACATAGAGTGACCTAAATCTATAGATAATGCATTGCTACATATTGCAAAATTTGTATATGAATTAATTAATTGTCCAACCATAAAAGATTAATCACTTGACATGATTGAACCTGACTCTGACTCCACTCTTCACACTCAGATGAATATGTACACAAAGATGCAGGTGCAACGAGTCAACCTGGCAACTAGTTGAGGAGGTGTGTGCTTCGAGCAACAGCAGTTAGGGATGTGTTGTTATGAAATGCAATGGGGTAAAAAGTTCTATCTACAGCCTTTAAGAGTTTATTATGTCTCTGCCTTGTAATGAAGGCATCCACATGCTATGGGGTAGCAGCAGGTAAAGTTTAGGAGCTGGAGTCAAAAGTAACTTTAGCTTCTATTACTTATATGGTACTTGGGTATATGTACATATACTATATCTATTTATAGAGTAACAATGGCTTTATATTTTGTATTTGTTTCAGCCTGGCTAATTTTCAGCTAGGTAACTAGTGACATACTGAGTCCCTTGACTCAACCACATTTAAATTAAAACTTAAATTAAAAACACAAAAAAACAACCCTTTCTACATGGTTTTGTTATTTTCTTGACCTAAAATGAAATACTGTTTTTGCATGTAATGTCGTAATGAATATTCATTTAAAAGAACTTTAGTCTAATGTTTGAGAGTTTTCCATATGATTAATAAATATGTTATATCTAATGATGTCCGTCTGTCTGTCTGTAAGAGACATATCTGGAAAAGTAACGACTCAATTGCCATGAAATTTGCTGTGCACATTCATGCTCTCAAGAGGAAGAATGGTTTTGGTTTTGCTGACCCCATATTTCCTCTAGTGCCACCATCAGGTCACATTTTCAATTTTCAAATTTTCAAATGACCTTATCTCCTGACCTGTTAGTTGTACGCAGACATTTTGCTGTGCAGATTCATGCGAGGGGAGATTATTGTGCATTAACAGAGGTCTGCACTCTACTGAGCGCATTTCTATTTCTATCAGGAAAATAGACGAGTAGCTGTCGGGTACTTATTCACTTATTCCTGTCCCTCTGTTCTGTGTCGGGTCTTTGGCTTTAGGCAGCCAAACAGAGTACTCAAGTAGTCACAAGGACTAATCAGCTTGTCATCGTGTAAAGAAAATCGTAAAAAGACACAATTTGAGACGCAACATAAATGCACCAGAGAGGTGATGCATTTGATGCGCTGCTGATGCTATAAAGTAAGTAAAAATGTTGTGCTCAAAAAGTAGCCTAATCATAGTAATCTGAGCCGGTTTAATTTATTATTTATTTAGACTGATCATTTATACCAGCCAAACTCAGTTACAAGTAAAGCTACACAGGCTCAGTAGGTCCCGAGACTCATTCTCTCTGTTTTATAATAAAGTAGCCGACATATTTTGTTAGTCAAACAAAAGTTGTTGCATTTTTTTCTTATGATGTCTGTGCTCATCCAGTTCCATCAATGTACGATATTGCACAAACATGTGGCTGTTTACACCTGTGCTATAAAAATAATGTAAAAATGGAGGCATTGGGCAGTATGGCCAGATAAATATAGTTATTAATTGATATTGGCCACAGAATGCCAATATCATGTATCCCTAATAAAAAGCATTAATATTAAATTCTTAAAATAAGTAGCAAAACTCTTTCTAGAACAGTAAATATGTAGAGGCATTACTTAACACTCACATGTTTCTTGTGGATGAAGAGAAAGAAGGCTAAATAACCTGCAGAAGCCAGATATGATGGTATTTTATCAGTGGATAAAATCAGTGAATATCAGTCAGTAGTTTGTTAAAATGGCACCACCACCACCACCCTCCTCCTCCTTCCCCTCCCTAACCCCCCCCCTCCTCCTCCGCCGCCCCCCGCCCCCTTCTCTCTCTCCCACCCTCCCTCTCCCCCAGCAGACCATTGAGAGTACAGCCATAAAGATTCCAAGCCACAGTAAAAGCCCATTAAGCCCTTTACATCTGGGGAAGTCTGCAGCCCCGAGATGAAAAGGATTCCAGCACTCCTCATTAAGGGACGACGCGCGCAGACCTCGGGCCCCGCCCCGTTTGGGAGGGTCCCTGCCTCCTGCCTGGGCAGGAAGCCCTTTGGAAAAGCCCGCTTTACGACCTGCGAGGAAGCACTAGCGGGCAAGCGAGGACTCAACATCCCCCTTCCCTTTAACGGCATGAAAGGGGAGGAGACGCAATAAAAACGCAGCGGTGATCCAATAAAAACCCATTTCCCTTGGTTTTGGGGAAAAAAAATTCCTACAACTTTTAACTATATATTTCACTCACATTCACTTTGCACCACATTCATTCTTAATAGTCTCGGATGCACCGCGTATGTGCCACTGCCTGCCGCCAAAGTGGTATATGATCGCAGTAGGTAAACGTATACACCCCGCGGGCTATATTCCAGATAATAGAGCCTGAATGTACAGTAAGGATGAGACCTCTAATAGGCCTGAATCGAGGCAAGCGAGCAGCCTATGGGAATGCTCTCCGCTTGACAGGTGACCCATTTCACTCCAAAAACAAACACGCGAAAGGGGTCAGGGGAGAAAGCAGAGCGCTCACAAAGGCCAAAACACGTAAAACAAACAGAGTCAAAAGAGCAGGAGGGAGAGAAGGATGAGGAGGAGAGAAAAAACAGGGTGAAACAGGCATCCTGGGTGGAGTGGGGGCCCACTGGTGCTCTTTTGGGAATGTTTATAATATGTGGGGCCGGAGAGGACCATCAAAGCCACGGGATGGGGGGAGGGCACAAACCAGGCCTTTTACGTGGCGCTAGTTCTTCTCGAGACAGTTGGTACAATGACAATCCTAGATGGGCTGAACAGCCTGTTCTCTGCATCAAACATTCTTTTGTTCTTATGTCCTTATTCTGGATCACAACATTCTCAGATTTCACTGGATGTCAGCACAAACAACTCTTCTGTTATAAGGAGAGATAATCAATCCAAAGACATGCAGGTTAGGCTAATTGGGGAGACATTAACAGGGCGTTGCTGTAAAAGAGCATGCATGCTCAGTCAACCTGCTCTGTATAAATACAGGTTAAATAAATAAAAAATCAACCAAACAAAACGTATAACACAGCAGACTGACAAATTGCTGATAATGATGGTGATAGTGATGATGATGAAGAACTGGAACCTTGACAGCGGCAGTGCAGGCTATGGTCGGTGTCTTCCCCACTGGGCGTGGCCCAGGGATGGAGACGTTTAGCATGCAGGGTTTCCCTTACTCCGTCATGCATTAACGTGCCTGCGCCAGCTGCACAAGAAGCACGTGCTTAAGGGCAGCTCAGCTGCTGGACTGCAGAGAGAAAACAAGAGGCAGCTGGCTGCATGCGCTTCGGGGGACATGCACACTAGTCTGCTTCCTCCAAATCAGATAAGAGGATGATGCATCAATAGGACAATTGGTCTACAAATACCAATGGACATTCCAAACTAGCCACCTCACAGCCCCCTTTTCCACCATTTAAATTGCACTGCAGGTTCAGATAGATAATATTAACTAAACTATACAGCCGTATCTACGAAAACCACAAATGTCCACCACACAGGTACACTACCGTTCAAAAGTTTGGGGTCACTTATCAATGTCCTTATTTTTTAAAGAAACTGATACTTTTATTCACCAAGGTAGCATTAGATTGATCCAAAAATACAGTCAAGACATTGATAATGTTATTTCACTTTAAGAGTAATTTCTCCTTACTTATATTTCCATAGAGTTCAATAGGAAAATGAGTCAGGAGAAACAACCCTTAAAGTGATCCATCCATATCTACTGCATATCTGAGAGCAGAGTGATGGTTTGAGGCTAGTTTGATACCTCAGACCCTTGATGACTTACAGCCATTTAGCCAACCATGCGTTCCATACTATTCCCATTTAAGTTACAGCTTAATCTAGTCCCACCCCCCAATTCCCATAGAGATCCATTGAATTGCAGAGAGATTCTATTATTGCTTGTAAGAGTAACAGAAAATAAGATATCAAGAGTCTTTTGATATTGTTGGGTCACAGACATCAGGAAGTCATGGCATGCAAAGGATATGCAACCAAATATGAAAGATGATGACTTTATTGAAATGTATGTTAATTACCAAAAAATGGGGGGGGGGGGGGGCTATGTGTAAAAATGGCTACAATTGCAAAAGTAGAAATAGAATGATTTGTTGATCAATTTAATGCTACCTTGGTGAATGAACGTATCAATTTCTTTCAAAAACAAATTACACAAAAAGTGACCCCAAAATTTTGAACGGTAGTGTAGGTCCAACAACAATTTGTGGAATAGTGCACGTGTGTGGCCTGCTGTGATTACAAGCAAATTGGCGGTATAAGATTTCAAATATGCAAGTCAATTTAGATTCTTTAAAAATTATAGTAGTAAAAACTACATTAACACAATATAAACACCATGTAGGCACCACTGCATACCAATAGGGTTGCAAAGGGAGGGATTTTCCCAGGTAATTTTCCAGGAAAAATCACCACTCACTGGTATTTAAGCAAGGCTAAAAAAAAAAACTGGAAAAGTTGAAGAAAACAATGAACAAACAAAATGTGCTGAACAGGCCCAGGTCCTTTCTGGAGAGCAGGTTTCTGTGGCATATGGTACCATCACTGCCATTGCACAGCACCTTAATCATGATCAGGGGAACGTTCTTGGAAGTTTGGGTAAATTTTCCTGCAAGGACGGGCTGTGGAGTGCTGATGCCATCTGGGAGGCAGCCGAACACATCAAGGCATCAACCTGGTGGAAGGGACTCTAAAAGGAAAATTTATAGTCCAGTGACAGAGTGTTGCTGGACTATAAAGGCTTCAACTCGAGCTGTCAACTTGCTAGCTAACACATAATCAAACAGTGAACAATGGACGCTGACAGACTTTTTGTTGAAAAACGTTTAAGTGTGGTCATGGGATACCCATGTATATACGTCCATGATCGCAATGACGATACGGATCCTTGTAAGAAAGAGAATGCCTGCTTACGAATTGCGGTCAATATAAACACTTCTTTTAAGTAGCCTACACATAGGCGACTTCTAAGTAAAGTTAACGTTAGCTAGACAATCTTGAATGAACATCTTGTTTCGCTAACAAGTTAGCACCTAGCTGATTAGATAACGTACCTACCTAGCAAGCATGTGAATAGCATTATAAATTAGCACAATTTATCAATCTTATTATTATTAATAACAATTTCACCAACTGATGCTATGCTAGACTGTGTTGAGAATGAGATATAATCCCACACGGGAAGCAGTTGGCTTCCAATGTTACAAGTTACCAATGTTAATAGTCCGCATGTAGCCTATTGTGAATGGCTACAATGACACATTTGTAGCTAGCTACCAAACTATAAGCACTTGCGCCTGCAAGTTACTTGCTTTAAAGGGTAACAAAGCACTCAACCGTTTATTTTAGATGAGAACTGATACATTTGGTTTTTTCTAAGTGTTACTGATTGATTCGGGTCCAAATCTTGACATTTTACTGTAGTCAGCACAAAACAGCGTAAACCCAAAGAATCTGGCTCAAAAGTGTCTCTAGCGGTAAAACGTTGGGTACTGCACGTCCAGTCTGTCATTGGCCAGAAACTACCTCCAGGTGACGTATTCGTCCCGGTGACGAAATTGAAATCTGTACAGCTACGCGAGGGTGTGCAGTACATAAAGCATAGTTAAGCCAGAAGTTGTATTATATGCATGCTGCACGTTTACCTTTGCAACGTCCCTACAACAGACATTCTCTCTTGGAGAGACTTCAGTGCAGTGACCACATGTGCAGTTGTGCACCCGTTGAAATGGAAACCAATATTGTTGATATCTTGCAGGTAGTGTGATTGCCTACAGCCTGTGTAAAATGAGTAGCCTACATGGCATGGGTAACTATTTGTACAGTGTGTGATTTGTTGCTTACTGGCCGCATCATTATAAGCTCAAACGAGGCTATGCGTGCCGCATTCTCCACTATTGCTTCTGCCTTGGCAGCGGCTAGCTACTTGGGGCTCGGCAGTAGCTGGAGATAGCGTGTTTGTTTGTTTGTGTGTGAGTGAGAGAGGTAGAGAGAGAGAGAGAGAGAGAGAGAGAGAGAGAGAGAGAGAGAGAGAGAGAGAGAGAGAGAGAGAGAGAGAGAGAGAGAGAAAGAAAGCAGCCACCGTGAGTGCTGTCCAGAGCAGAATGGGCTTGTTTTGGCTACTAGTGAAAAAAAACCCAGCACGCTTTGTTACCCTTTAACAGTACCCAACTTATCTCTCCTATATTATTAACAATACAGTAGCATAGACCCATTTCTTCTTTGTAAACAAAAGAGGATGCGCGCGCAACCCTGGGTCAAAAAGTGTATCACCTTGGCAGGCTATCATAATGCGGTGGACTTGATCATCAACGGTTTAACGGACTAAATGCATCTAATTTTGTTTTTTGTTTCTGGTTCTTTTATTTCACTTTCATCTTGGCACAGCGAAACAAATTATAGCTAGCGTTAGTCTTATTACAACTTTTCTGTAACTTTTTTTCTGTAACGTTAACTTAAGATAGCATATTTAAGCAATAAGGTACGAGACGCAGTACTATATCGTCAATATAGTCACAGTTAAAGGGTGTTGTTAGGCCCGACGCGAAGCGGAGGTTATGTAAGCAATAATCAACGACGAGGTGTGGATTACACGGTTTTAATCGCACGACGTTGAGGCGAAGAACCACCCGACGCGAAGCGGAGGTTAAAACCGTGTAGCCTCAGCGGAGTGCGGTTAAAACCGTGTAATCCACACCTCGGAGTTGATTATTGCGCTTATACCATGGTTACCAACAATGATTATATATAGTTACTTTCATATTTATAGATTTTTATCGATTTAATCAGCTGAAATTTAAATATACTTCCGCAGCTCTTTGGGCTTGTTGTTTTTGCGTTGTCATGCAAAACAGCTGGTTGGTAGTTCTAATTGAACAGAAAACATCTCGTTGCTAATTCTATTTCTCTAGTTCTATTTAAGTGCGTTGCTATGCAAACCTTCTCGTCGTTAGTTCTGAAAATAATTGATTCTATCGGGGGGAAAAATAGGTCCTTCTCTATGGAGCTCAATAACTGACAAAAGTATTTGAATTTGAATTTAGTATATTTGAATTATATACGTGTGACTTTTCATAAACTTGAATTTTTTTGTGCTGTATTTCATAAATTTGCATTTAAACAAAGATTGAAATTCAGATTTTCAAAATTCAGATCCATAAATACAAATCTCTCTTATTCAAATTTCTGAAATTCAGATTTTCAAAATTCAGATCCATAAATACAAATCTCTCGGATTCAAATTTCTGAAATTCTGATTTTAAAAATTCAGATCCATAAATACAAATCTCTGATTCACATTTCTGAAATTCAGGTTTTAAAAATTCAGATCCATAAATACAAAGCTCTCAAAATTCAAAGTTCTAAAATTCAGATTTTATGTTAACTAGGCCAAAGGTGAAGCATCCGGGCTTCCCAGGAAAAGTAGAAGCGTTTGGAACTGTCAAACTCGCATTTAGCCAATCACAGAGCTGCTACACTTCAGCTAGCGGCGGCAAGTGCAGCAACGCTGTTATTCACGCCGTGGTGCAGATGACGAGCCGTAACGAGGTTAACGAGGTAATTATATAGCTATATAGCCTACGTTAGTTATATACAGGGTTGATACACTCAAAGTGCTGTATTGCTACTAGTGTGATATAATTTGCGTTAGCTAAAGATCGGATGTAGCTACCTGCCTGCGGAAAACATTTTACAATTCGACCACTGCAGCTAACAGTTGACAGCAAGCAAACATAGCCAAGGCTGGCGTAGGTAGAGAACATTAGCTAACGCAAAATAGTCACACTAGTAGAATACAGCGTTTTGAGTGTTTATCAACCCTGTATATAGCTAACTAACGTATATAACTATATACTTACCTGGTCCGTGTAACGTTTTTCAACTTGATTACCTGATGCATATAGGCTATCTCAAATTGATTCGCCAAGGTAACTCATGTGCCTGGCTTAGCAACCCACTGGATTTGCAACTGACTTGGCTGGTCACTGGCATTCCTAGGCTGGTCACTCACGTAAAAACACAATAAAAAACAAACACCAACCAACTCACAAAACATTTGTCTAAAAATGGCAAATGTAATCATAGTAAATAAACCATAGGCTATGCGAGTAATTGTGCAGATGTCAGTCAACAGCAACACTAACAGCATCAGTGTTTAGCCCAAATGTATCGAGGCTAGCCTACAGCAGTAGATGAATTGGATAAATCTGAAAGCTCATCCAATGACACAATGTCTAAAAGGATACTGCCTACATTCTCAGCACTGAATAGTAGGATTGTTCCTGTCCAAAAGTTAAATAGTTCTGCCCCATGTTGGATTCCGACCGAGATCGCAGGGTATAGCCTAAGCAGGAATTCCACTGGGCTACCTAGATATCATAAAGTTTAATGCTCGATCGGTTTTGCTTCATCATTCAAATATTTAAACAGATTTTTAACATGGCAATAAAACCAGTGAACTGTAATTAATCAATTCGGAGCTATGGTTTTTATTTTTAATGGGGTAAAATGACATGTAGGTAGGCTAAATATTTTACTTTGACAAGCCAGTTGTGGATCTCTTATCCACGGTGGCCCCCTAGTGGTAGTCGTCGACATCCCAATTACAGTAGGCCTATTCATATTTCTCTGAAATTATAAATTACAGGTTAAACCCCAAAAGTTCTGTAACCTTCATCTTGGCACAGCCACAGACAATAAAATGCATAAAACCCACCGTTTCTAGTCTACATCAAAAATCATTTTCCCATATAGGAACAATAATAGGCTAGGCCTACCTGATATTATTGAAAAGTTGTAGGCTATAAACAAACTTTCGGTTATAGTTCGCCAATGTCCAATGAAGTTGACATTTCCACAGTGACCACCTATCGCACGTGTGGCTGTAATAGCCTACATTGCTGTGGATGTAAAAACATAGCCTACCTTTTAACGTAGGCCTATTCAAATACTATAGAGCCTATAGCCTACACACAATAGGCTACGTATTTTTATGCCTAGGCTACATATAGACTTATTGTGACATTTATTCTGCTGCAAATGTCTGATGGTAGGCTATAGGCCTCTTCTTCAATTCGAAGTTTAAAAGATGGATGTGCTGCAGTAAATTGTTTTTGAGATATGACACTTGGGCTAAATAAGACAAGTAGCCTAGCAAATAGGTGAAAATTGCTTCTGGTGGGCCAAAGTTAATGAGGTTAATGATTTCCTAAGTCCTTCGCTTGAATTGAACGACTGTTGCCTCGTGGATAGCTGCAGACTCAAACTGCAAATGCAAGAGAGATGATAAATTAGCCTAATTCAGAAATTGTAAAACATAAATAAATCGTCAATCCAGTGGGTTGCCATGCTAGGTACGCGAGTGACCAGCCAGGTCAGTATGCAAATCCAGTGGGTTGCTAAGCCAGGCACATGAGCTACCAGCCTCGGCGAATCAATAGAGGGCTTCTCATTTACCACCACCGGCTTATCAGCTGCTAGATCATTTGCCAGCTTCGAGTAAGATATGCTCCTCTCAGTAGTCTTATTTTTGGCACTTATCCTGCACCCTGAACGTCAAGGTAAAAGGCTAAGCCAGCGACTAATAAGAAAGAAGTCTGTTATCACTACCCTACGGTCCATTGATCGTTGATATTAGAAACTACCCCGGTTTACCCACCCACGCCAATAATGCAATTTCCAACTTTCAAAAGACAAACGGTAAATCAAAAAATTAGAAAAACTAGTTTGAATGGTTCATTTTCCTTTTATTTCAGGGATAAAAAATGGAAATTGAAATATTGAATCCAATTGTCAATTTTTCAATTTGAGATGCATCAGGAAATCAAATTGATAAACGTTACACGGACCAGGTAAGTATATAGTTATATAGGTACGTTAGTTATATACAGGGTTGATAAACACTCAAAGCGCTGTATTGCTACTAGTGTGACTATTTTGCGTTAGCTAATGTTCTCTACCTACACCAGGCTTACGTTAGCTTGCTGTCATTGGTTAGGTACAGTGGTCGAACTGTAAAATGTTTTCCGCAGGCAGGTAGCTACATCCGATCTTCCGTTCCTTTTCATTTATTATAAAGCGCTTTAATCCATAACAACACCCATTCTTTAGGACGAACAAAAGCCACGTTTATTCATGGAAGAAATAGGCTAAAACATTATAGTTTTGCAGGTAAGCATAATATTACTGACATATTGCATAGGCTACATAGGCTACGGTGAAATTAATATATTTTTTGAAATAAATGAAAAGGAACGGCAAGATTGGATGTACCTGCCTGCAAATTTATGGATCTGAATTTTTTTAATCTGAATTTCAGAAATTTGAATCAGAGAGATTTGTATTTATGGATCTGAATTTTTTTAATCTGAATTTCAGAAATTTGAATAAGAGAGATTCGTATTTATGGATCTGAATTTTGAAAATCTGAATTTCAATCTTTGTTTAAATGCAAATTTATGAAATACAGCACAAAAAAATTCAAGTTTATGAAAAGTCACACGTATATAATTCAAATATACTAAATTCAAATTCAAATACTTTTGTCAGTTATTGAGCTCCATACTTCTCGGTTATAACATACAATTGGCACCAATTTTGTTTATTTTTGTCATTACATTATTTAAGAAAATTGTATGAAACCATAACTCAATCAGATTCAACATTACCTCCCTCTCTCTGTCTTGCTTTTTAAAAATGGTTTGGTCACGCAGTGTGTAGCAGATTCGCATCATGATGTCCTATGGGACCATCTAAAAAATACTACGGAGTTTGTTAGATGTAACTTATCGAAGAATTTTCGCTGGATAAAAAGTTTTCTACATATAGCCTATAGGCTACAGATTAACATGCTTTGTGAAGTAGCCTAGCTTGCATTCACAAGCAGTCAGCGTGTTGCCGACATCAATTTACATGCAAATTCCTACTATGATAAATTCGTATTTCCAACTGAATAAATACTGCACTTCTAACCACAAAAATGTTTTGCTAGATTGAAGTAGTTGTTACTAAAATATCTGCCGAATACAAACTTTTTTTAATCTGTAGATTAATGTTGTTTACCGATTTTTATAAATCAGATGTATGCTGCTGCTACGGCAACGTTAACTTCTACCTTAGAGACGGATTTATGGCTCACAGTAAAAAAAAAAGATTAGGCTACGCATTGCACATAAACACCATGCGCTTTGCTAACCCCGTGATAATGTAACTATGGCTAGCTATATAGTTACCTCGCCACGTATTGCATTTGCATTATCTTAAAAACAATGACAAAAGTTTATCGTAGCCAAAGTTGGCCTACTATTTGCAGCATACCTACGAGGCGAAGTAGCCGGCTGCCGTAGGCTACAGTAGCCTAACGTTAGTCACTGAGGAAAATAAAGTAGGTAGGCTACATTTGTTTACTTTATGAATTCACTTTATTTATTCCACTTATTTTCTAGAACGTCTTGGACTCTGAATTGACCAGTCATGTTTGCCATTCCCAGGTTGCATAGTACTAGCTGGCCAGGCAGGCAGCGCATTAATTTAGAACTGTGATTAAACTTGTGACCCGGATGACTGACCGGTTATACAGAATAACGACCAGTCATTGACCAATCAGAATCGAGTATTCACCCATACCATGGTATAAGTGCTAATAACATAATACATCACAATAATAATATAATGTAATAGTTATAACGTTAGCTAAAACAGTTATCTATATATAGCCTATACAGATGTGAAGTAACGTTAACTTGCTTTCACACAACCAGTCGGTAGGCTATGTTTACAGCTAGCTAGCTAATTACTAAGCCTAGCTAGCTAAATTTCAACTAAATTCGTATTTCCAAACTGAATAAATACTGCACCTCTAACCACAAAAATGGTTTGCTAGATTAAAGTTGCTGTAACGTGCCGAATACAAACTTTTTTATCTGCAGATTTAGCTTACGTTTTAACCGGTTTCACGAATCAGCTGTAAGCCTAAACGGTTGCTATCGTTACTAGCATAAAAAAGACGAATCTGGCTCTCCAGTGAGAATGTCACTCCACCGTTAATTTCCTTTCCAGTGGATTTGATTTCCAGTAGCTTTCGATTTTATGTCCACTCACGGACATGATTTCTCTAGCCTCCAGCACAGCATCAGAAAGTTTTTGCTGTGGACGTGCGGAGTGATATTAATTTAAACGTCCAGGAAAACAGGTGTATTATTGCATCATAGGGGTACTATATCGCGAATATAAACACAGCTTTGAACGCCTCTCAACCAATCATAATGCGTGGTCAGAATTACCCGTTTTATAATTAGCTATAGCTTATTTACCTTATTAATGAGCGCAAGCTAACCGTCTTTACTGTCAATGTTTGACAGTGACAAGTTAACTTATTTTTTAATGTTACTCCAATTCAATAACTCGGACATATAGGATACACCACATTCACAATTTTTAAAAACGAGTCTAACGTTAGCCTGTAACTTCTGTTAATGCTGTTATTAACGTGTTTGGCCAGGTAGGATGACTCTACATAGCCAGTCTAGCAGCTACGTGTATGATGTTGTGTTGATAACTTAATGTCTATCAATGGCCACAACAGAAAAGGCACCAGTAGGCTACCACCAGCGTTTTCTTCTGTAATGGTGAGCTAGCTTGCGTAGGCTACCGAACCCTGTTATCGGGCTAAAAATTGAAACTTTTGTGAACAACAAGTCTACGATACTGATATTATTTGGGCACATAATGATAATGTTACTATTGAACATATTATATTTATTAGATTCAAAAAACAATAAGATAACTTTTAAGCCAATAAACATGTAAGTTAGACGTGACCGGTAGTTTTTCAACCAAGACAGTAACATTACAGTGGCTAGCTAACGCTGGTCTAGACACAGACAGACCACATGCTCCCGGTTCACAAATCACAGAGTATTCAAAAAAAGAAGGTGACCAAGACCCAGCTCATCTATGCTGCAAACTAACATTACGGTTAGTCCACCCAATTAGATAGCACGCTAAAGTAAATAATGTACAGCGCCTGTTGTCAAACCGGGTACAGGTAACTAGCAATAACAGCAGCTCGGTTATAAATATCGACCTGTGTCTTGACGACATGAACATATAACCATGCATGCAGCAAGACCTTTTACTTTTCATATCTCATGGCCAACTTGCTAAAATGGTAGGTGTACATTTCTACATTGTTAGCACATTCATTACCAAGCCATTATGCTAGGTTCGCTGTCACTTGTATAACTTGATATTAAATTCTAACGTAATTCGATATTGGTTCAAAATAGTCTCACGTAATTTGATATTGGGTCAAAATAGTCTCACGTATGTTCTCTGTCATGGTTAGCCCACCTAACGTTACTCCATTTGCTTCAAAACCACAGCTATACGGTCAGCTGTTCATTCAATTGAGTGCCTAATTTATATGATGAGGTGGCAGCATAACATAGCCTACTTCAGGACATTTACTAAATTGAATAAATATTACACATATTTACACCAAACTGCTTAGCTATCTCAGTGTTGATGTAACTAAGATATTCGATGTCAAACAAGTGTCTTTCATCATCCATTTCAGCTTCTACAATTACAAGTTCATGTTGATTTCTTTTGCAATATTGAATATTCTGCCCCAGTGTTGCGTGCGCACCTCTACTGTGACGTTGGTGAGAAACCGGTCTATACTACATTGTATATTGCTGTAGGGGTAAGGTCAGTCCTTCTTTCACCGGCGCTTTTTTTTTTTTTTTGCTTTGGCTTGTGTTGCAGACTTGGTCCAACAAGTGACAGTATAAAATAAGCTTGGTGGCATTCTGATGTAGCGAGTGAAATATTCCACATCCCTTTGAACCTCAATTTCTCTAACTAGAGATTTGTAGGCTCCTCCCAATACCGCCTTGTAGCTATTTACATAAGTGACATAATGCCCTCCGTGTTCTAACATTAGCTAACTGCAATAAGAAGTTGCATCAAAGTTGAGGTTCAATTACAATCGTTTCATTATTTGCTACCTTGTTCAAAATCCACAGACAAGTATAAGCTATGAAAGACACATACTGAATGATATTTCAACCAACACAGTGCCCTCAATTTATATTTATAAACTTTATATCAGTGACAAAACTTTTTGAATGACAGGGTAGTTAAATGAAATTCGAAAGTAAATGGTAGCCTAAAAGAAAACGTACAAACACGGATGAACAATGGAGGAAGAAGCAGCTTTAACCATCAAGCTATAGGCTACATCTCATTATCTCTGCTGAGTGTCAACTGTCGCTGGAATGTCGCTGGAGTGCATTTATACTTTTTGCGCAGGACAAGGACCACAGTCTATGTAGAGCAACAATAGAACTTTTATGAACGTTCTGAGATTTCAGTCGAGCAACACTCTGTCGCTGGACTATAAACTGGCCTAAAGTGTGAAGGCGTATTCCCTGTTGCTTCAATTATTCTCCAGATCCCTCCAACATTAGCTGCATCAGAGCAGAACTGGTCCCTATTTGATGGAACATACAGTAGTGTGTGCAACAGGCTGACAAATGAAAGAGTTGAAGCTGGTAGCTATTCAGTCAATCTTGAAATTCTTTGAGCCCATCAGAGATGACACCACACAAATTGAATCTGAGGAGGATTGTCCAGAGTCTCTTTCTGAAGATGAAGCTAGCTGTAGTTGAGATAAATAATTAGCCTAGGTCAAGCAAGACAAGTAAATTTATTTGTTTGAGCTGACTTTAGAACTTTGGCTTGTGTAGTTACCTGGCCATGATATGAGTCCAAATGGTGGCAAAATATGTTCATTAGTTGCTCTGTGCTCCCCTGGGGTGATAATCCAGAATAGGGTATTTGTCGCTCTCCATTCACTTCTATTGCGCAGCTAAAACAGTCTCAAAATGAAACTTCTAGCACGTATACGAACGCGAACGAAGCGGATTATGTCAATACAAACAATAACCAGTCCTCTTATGTATTCTTTTGAGAAAATAAAATTTCCTTTTTCGTATTTCATTTGGAACGTAGATCCGGTAGGTATGTTCTTGTGCCATAAACCACTCATTGGTCCAAATTTCCACGGAAGCAAGTGTTCCTGGTAGTAAACAAACCGACCAGCAGATATTTTGCTAGTCTTTTCTAGTAGCTTGCTAACAGCATAGAAAATAGTACTTTTATAAATAATTTTAATTATACAAAAAAAAAAACGTGAGAGTACTGGTTATTGTTTGTATTGACAGAATCCGCTTCGTTCGCGTTCGTATACGTGCTAGAGCCTAGAAGTGTCATTTTGAGACCGTTTTAGCTGTGCTATAGAAGTGAATGGGGAGCGACAAATACCCTATTCTGGATTATCACCCCACCCCAGGGGAGTAGAGAGCAACTAATGAACATATTTAGTCACCATTTGGACTCATATCATGGCCAGGTAACTACACAACCCAAAGTTCTACCAAAGTTCAATTTTGCTTTAAGGAAGAGGTAAGACAGTGTGTTGTTAGTACACTGGAGTAATGGCTGCTGAAAATGGGGCTTTGCAATCATATGTAAAAACAGTTATTTCAAATAGTAATATGTAACATTATTAATGTCGTGACTGTACATTTTGATCAATTTAATGCCACCTTGGTGAATAAAAGTATCGATTTCGTTCAAAAGCATAAAAAGTCCGTAGTGATTCCAAACTTTTGAATGGTAGTCTATACTGCTAACAATATTTTTCATAAATCATAAGTATGTCTTTGGTTTTTTATGTGTTGGGACTATTTGAGGAGTCACACAATGAAATATTTTGCACACATTGTTAGGGAGAAAACTGTTGGTTTTAAGAAATGTCAAACAAACATGATGTTGGTTTATCATAATGTAAACACATTCATTTGTATGTTTTTTTGTACGTTAAACAAATGCAGTTTGTTTAACAAAAAGCATATTAAAGTACAAGTGAAACAGTTAACAGTTAATACTGTTAAATTTCTTAACCTTTGCAATAAAAAGGTGTTTCTTAATGTGAAAACAACATTATAAGAAGCATAGCATTTGCACAATAGTTCTGCCAAACATTAACTTAGCCATTGATACCAAGCTGGAATTGAACCACTGACCACACACATGGAAAGCCAAGATTGTATCCACTAGGCCAAAGCAGGTTAATAGAAATGTGGAGGCCAAATAAGACTTTTGTGTTGGCATACTGACTTAATAATTCAAACAGTTAACAGGTACCATTGTGAAATTTCTTAGCCTTTGCAATAAAAATAACTTGTTTTATGTTAAAAGAACAGTCTTAACATGACCTGCAGATTGTGTGCCTCAAAAAAAATGTTGGAACAGGTGGGGATCGAACCACCAACCTACTACACAGCAGTCCAATGCCTTAACCACTAAGCTACAGGAACTTTCACAGTTGGTATGGTAGGTAGACGGCCTGTTAAGCATAGATAGTGTACTAGGCGGATGGCATACCTGCCATCCCAACATTTTGAATTTCTATAGCGCCACCACGCGGATTGATTGGGTTAAAACTGCAGGGCTCAAGTCTTGATCTAACTCTCAATCAACCCACCAAGTTTCAGAACTTTATATCAAACAATTTCAGAATTACTAGCATTTTTGTGATAAGCCACAACCAATGCAAAATTCATTGTCTTCATTTTTGACATTGGCCTTAGAAAAGTAAAGCATGTATGAAGGGATGTGGGATGAGTCCCGAGAACAGGTTTGGTGCAAATTGGTCTAATTCTGTAGGAGGAGTAGCATTTTTTTTTAACATTTCGATTGGGTTGAAACTGCAGAGGCCAAGTCCTGATATTACTCTTAACAGACCTACCAAGTTTGATAACTTTATGTCAAATCGTTGGAATTATTAGCATTTTTGTGATAAGCCACGCCCAGTGAAAATTCATTGGCTCGTCAAATAAAAAATCTAAATTCTGTACATAACTTTTATGAGGCATCTAAATTGGTCAAATCTTGTAGGAGGAGTAGCATTTTAAGTGTTTTACAAAAAATGCTAATTAGCGGAAAATCCAATATGGCGGACTTCATGGGTCTTTGAGGCAAATTTGTTCGGAATGAGCAAAGGGACCTGTATACCAAATTTTGTGACTCTAGGTGAAACGGGGCATCGGCAGTGGGCGTGTCAATGTCAAAATATTGTCACGTGCACTACAGCGTGCACTACAGCGCCACCAGGATAGCAGCTATGCTGCTCGTTCCCCTAATTAGGAAACTCATTTCCTTCCATCAAAGACAGCAAATTAGATGGGCCGTATTTAACCTTATTTTAGTCAAAAGATGAAAGATATTCTTAATACATATAACTTCATCTCTTGACTAAAGTAAGCAAAGTTGACCTAGGTTAATTATTTATCTCAACTACAGCTAGTTTCATCTTCAGAAAGAGACTCAGGAGATTCTGGACAATCCTCCTCAGATTCAATTTGTGTGGAGTCATCTCTGATGGGCTCAGAGTTTTTGAAGACTGACTGAATAGCTACCAGCTTCAAGTCTTTCGTTTGTCAGCCTCTTGCACTACCAAAGTTCAATTGTGCTTTAAGTAATCATGCGAATGTGCTAATTTGGTACTAGAGAAACCATTCCCATTGTTTTAGCGCAGCTGAAAACAATTGTGCCCATTTAATGAAGGTATAAAATGTATTTATTTTAGTTGCTAAAGTAGAAATAGAATTAGTAGTTTGTAACATTATCAATGTCTTGACTATCTTTTGATCAATTTAATGCTACATTGGTATCAATTTCTTTCAAAAACAAATAAATATGTCTGTGATTCCAATCTTTTAAGCGATAGTGTAAATTACCTCATAAGTCCTCAAAAAGGGATTATTTCCCAGAACTTCATAACCATAACCACTGACAATGTTGGTTAAATTAAATATCTGGAAGTGAACTGAACTTGAATTAGTAGTGTTGGGGGGCAGTGGGGTGTGGGGTTTTGGGTGGGAGTGGAAATCCCTCTGGTCCCTGTGCAGAGCTCTGTGGATTTTTTTTTTGTGGGGGGTGGGTGAGGTGAGCTGAGATAGTACTAGTCTAGTTCTGTAATTGAAAACACATTGCTCCACTCAAACCACAGAAACGAGTAAATGGAGACATCCAACCAACCTCCCCATAAAAAATGCCTAGCATCAACATCACTGGCAGAATCCTTCTCCTTACCATCCCTTACAGAAATGAAATATACAGTGACAGTATAGTGACAAATAAATTTCACATCAGTATATATTGTAAAATATACTGCTGCATCTCAAAGCAGCAACAATGTGTTTGCCTATATAGCCTATTTGAAAGTATTGCAATATCGTTTCTCATCTGAGGAAACTTAAATAAATTGCATTTCCATGAGGGATGTTTAAAGTCCAGTATACTGACAGCCAACATTAAATCCTTACAAGACCACCTGCTAAAGAATGCTTCCTTTAAAGGTATTCTACAGTTCTACAGATGCTTCACTGCTAAGGGATCAGCAGTTCAGTGTTTGGCCAAGGAGCTATGGCAAAATTACTCATTTTACAGAACAATATAACCTCCATATAGCCTAGTTGCTATAATTCATCGCGTACTGCAATTAAATACATTTGCGTGTGATTTCTTCTTTTCTCTCACCTGTTAAAAATTAAAATGAGATCATTTTTGGCCAGTAGCTTTTTATAGGCTAGATTTTAGGGGGAACAAGTTTGGGGTAATAAACAGGGCAAACTATCAGTGCAGAAAGAGCCCCGCTTGTTTGCAACACAGAAATTAATTCACACAGCTCCAGACAGGAAGTGAGAGAGCGCGGATGTGTAGCTCGACCAACAGCAGCATTGTCATCCGGGTGAGTGGCGCCCGACGTTTCTCGGAGGCAGAGGGAATAATGCGCTCCTTGTGCGTGTGTGAGAAACGCGCACGGGAACCCGCTATCGTGTGTCAACATGTCTGTCTGCAAACAGAGGGTAACAGCAAACTACTGTAATCTCAGGCGGCAAGATCCGAATCCCTCCCCCATTACAGGGCGCGCGCTCAGGCAGCACTGACTGGGGCCTGATGGGTGAGGCAGCGAGGTGGGTCCCCTGGTGGGGGGCGTACATGAGCAAGTCCTTTAAGTCTCTGCTGCCTTGTGAGACTGATTACAGGGGCCAGGACCGCCATGGGAATGCCGCACTGGGAGTCGGTCTCCCACACTAGTTGTCTGTCCAGTTGGAGCGGCTTCAGAGGCAGAGAGCTGGAAAACTGGCCCAGTGAAGATGCTAGAGCCCCGTGATGTGGGAGACCAATTAACCCCTCTCACTTAATCACCCGCTCTCCGTGTTACACGCAAGCGGATGAAAAACCACATTCATCAACCCCCCTGGCCTTAATCTTCCCCCAACCCCCCATATGGAAGTGAAATAGAATGCAATCTTCTGCAAATGTGTGGGATTTCCTGAAAATATAATGATATATATATTTCATAGCATTGTAAAATTGTACTTTTTTTTGTTGCAGTGTTGCAATATCTTGGTTAGATATTTTACTTCAATGTATTTTCAGTATATTCTATCGCTGTAAAGATTGCATGAAAGGATCCAGTTTCCTTCAATACTCTGAAGGTTGGATTCCACAGCGCCGGAGTTCTCAGTGTGAGGCCGTTCCAAAGAGGGGGCGAGCCAGTGGCCGGGTCAAACGTGCGGTGCGTCTAGACCAGAAAGGAGGAGCGCGGCCCCCCCAAATTCCACCGGCGCGGAACCAAAGGTGGAGGTCAGCGCAGAGCAGCAGGACAAAAGCATTCTGTACGTGCGAGGCCCACCCTGTAAACATGCCTTTGGAGCCCAGAGCAAACACAGGCTGCCACGAATCGCAGGAGGCAGCAAAGCATCTCATTAAAAACAACATGGCCTTTGAAAACCCCGTCAATACAAACTACAAAATACAAACTCCAATTCAAAAAACTTGACCGGAAAGTCAGTGAGCGGCATATTCTCTCCATCTGCAGATATATCTTCCCTCTAACTGTAGCCCGATCCCCCCAAACTCTGGCGCAGGACTCTTTGAGAAGCTGTGAAAAAATAAGTTAAATTGTGCTCGAAAGGGTACGTTCCTCCCCCTGTTTAGGACGGGCTGACTTTATCTCAGCTCAAGGTCTTGGTCCCCTGTGCCGAGTGGGCACGGTGGGCAGGGCCAAACCCCCCCCCCCCCCAACACACACACACACACACACACACACACACTACGAGCCAGAGATGCAGACTGTAGGGAAATTATTTTCCCACAGGAATAAAATCCATCTGGTAATTATACAGTAAGCACCGGGCAGGAATACAAAACAACCGTCGCTCTGACATCTTACCTCAAAGGGTAATAAAAGAAAACTTAATTCACAGGACACACTTCCACCACCAGCTGAATAAACTCTGTAACACAAAACGCATCCCTTTGAAATTATTAAACTAATTAAACTAATCTGATAGCATTTATTCAAGAAAAACAGAATAATTACAATTACAAATGCCATTTTTATTACATTCCCTTGAGGTAATTAAAAAATAAGTCAGTCTAACCTCCACAGATGTTTCAATGCTTAAACTGCAGTCTTTCAGGGTGTCTCAGAGGCGTAGCCTGTAAGGGCGCTGTCCACATGCTCATTGCGAGCCGTGACGTCTGTGATTCGAATCTGGCCACATGACTTTGTCGCATGTCTCTCCCTCCCTCTCGCTCCCATTATTCCCGTCTCTCTACACTGTGCTGTACAAAAATCTGAAAAGCCCTAAAAATATAACTTCACAAAACTTCAGTCGTTCAGTCTTTGGCCAGAGTTGTGGCAGAATGGCCCACTATACAACAATAACCCTTCTGTACAACTTTTTTTTCAAGTCTCTCTCAAATTTTATAACTGAATCATCAGATTTCTATTTATTTGTCCTGTAGCCTAATTCAACCAAGTCGCATGCCGATTTCCTCTGCAATGTCTCCCATCGATTCAGAAGGGCACAGTGCTTCTTCTTACTGCAGTCGCCACTCGAACTGCGCAGTCACTGTTCCGGTGGAGTACATTACATTCACAGCTGGAGCAGGCAGACTGCAGGGCACCCCATCGACCAGGAGTCCCTCTTGCACAATGTGAAGAGTATAATATCGGCAACTGAATCCCTCCCTCTCTGGGCGGAGCTACAGCCAATCATGTGCTGCTGTACAGGACCGTTAGCCACTGTCTGTACTGATACTGTCAGGATTCGGACCCAGACCATGGGGCTAGTCAAACTTCCGCCCAGTGTCTTAAGAGGATGAGATACCTGAGCAGCTCATATTTTGTTGTATTGAAGAGATAGTTCATCCAAAAAATGAATTTTATTAATTCATTTTTATTTACTTTTTTTAACCTCAAGATGCAACATGGATAGTCAGGTTTAGAACCAGTTTTCTGAGGAGTAACAAATCGCGACCACGACATTTGCAGGTTACTATTGCCGTGCGATACTATGCAGCTTTCACGAGCGAGGCGGGGGGAGAATAGAAAAGCAAGTGACTTTCACCCTTCAGCCAGTGGTAACAGACAGTGAAATACACAGAGCCGCTCCTCAGCTGTGAGCGAGCAAAGACAGGTGTGAAAGTGGGGCGGGCGGGGTGGGTGACTGACAGTATCTTCCCAAGCCGGCACAGCTGCACGGGGGCTAGTGGGGTTAGCGTCTGCTGCGCACAGCAAACACCGCGTGCCAGACCCTGTCCAGCCTTTGGCAGGGGTCATGACCCTTCCCATACTCTCCAAAAGATAAAAGTTCCACAAACCTCAAAAATCTCAACTATTCCACAACAAAAAATAACTCAAGCATTTTCCAAAGCTATATTCCTATTGGTCTCAACACCCCCCAAAAAAAAATTAAGTAACTGTGGCCCATAGCAGGGAAGGCAAGGGCAGGAATGAGGCATTACAAAACAAAAGGAAATCCTTATGCAAAGTCACTTGCATATCTTACCAGTTTTTTTACATAAAACAGCAGAATATTTACTGAACCATTCATGCAGCTTAACTATCTTGCGTAAGGGTACAACGGCAGAGCCCCACCTGGTAATCAAACCACAAACCTCTGAGAAATAAGCCCGGTCCCCTAACCGTGCACTACACTAACACCATAATTCCCACTGAAAGGAGAGGGGGCTGTGAATAGATGTTCAAGTTGTCACTGCGTTCCCAGAGATAAGAGCTGATATCGGGCGCAGTGATGAGGAAGAGTGCGGTGTGGAGACAGCCAGGGACCCGTCTCTGTGGACATTACTCAGGTCACGGAAATAAGTGAATTCTGTCAGTCCCAGTGGAGACCTGGGAATTAAGCAGCTCAGAGTTTGGGGAGTTGAGGGGGCGAGGGGAGCAGAAAGGCTACAAATAGAAAAGCGAGCCGCTCAAATAATATCCCAAAACTAGAGCTGGGGTCCACATCTCTCACTTCAAGGCTAACATCCTACAGTCAGGATGGCACATTTCTGTCAAAGAGGGCAGCACAGCAGACAGGGAAGACGTTTCCTGTGAGCAATTGAAATGCTGATGCAAATGCCTGCCTTGAAAAATATTAATTTGGGCAAAGAAATCAACACTACCATCATATGCAACCAAATTATGGGATGGAGCTTTAGGTCCGTTTTCAATGATACCACAGAACAAACAAAAATTGCACAAGATGAAATATGCCGCAAGATTACATATTCTGTTTCAACTTTTTTTTATTTAAAAACAAAACAAATGAACATAAGGTACTGGTTTAACTGCAGGCAATCCAAATGGGGATCATTTTTTTAAGAAAATAAGCAAAAACCTACTCGATGGGCTGGACTACTGCCTTTCATAAAAAATAACAATGTCACAAACTATGGGGCAGATTGTAGAGCACTAACGGATTCTTCTTTATAGGACGTACAGACAAGATGCTGAAATCCCTCTCCAACAGCAGAAATCAGCCTGAAATTACAACATTAGTACGTGGCCAATGAGGAAAACACTGGGCTAACCCACCATATGATACTACTAACCTACCACCACAGGACACAACTAAAATATTCTGTGTGGCTGTTTGGAACAGAACCTGTGCCACAACATCCTAAACACATACATACCTAAAGCTCCACTAATTCTCTCAACTGCTGTAGAAGGCGACTTCAACCAGATCTCAAATCTATTTCAGGCCTTCTATTAATAACAGTGTGTTTTCCCCAAAGAGTTATTTCCTGGACAACGTCTCATATTCCTTCTTTATTTTAGGTGAAAGTAAGCGACTGATTCAGGTTCTCATTCCCCATTTGGGAAAGCAAGGGGTTGAATAATCCCAATGAGCTAAGGCCAACAGGACTGCTTCCTGCACTCAAACCGGCCTTGTTCCTCTGACTACCCAGACAGGGAGGAATCCACAGCCTCTAACCTAGCCTTAGCCTTCAGTCTTTATCATCATTAGGTCACCCAAATCAGGATGTCAATGCAGCCATCAGCTTCCCATAAAGCCAAGGTTCAGAGCAGTAAGAAAAGTATTTTTGCCAAGTGTCACCTCCTCTTCCAGGCATTGGTATACAGTACACCTACCAGACAGAGCTTTTCATTGGAGAAATGGGAAGAAGAAAAAATAAATAAATAAACAACAAAAGAAACTTCCAGGAACACGTTATTTACCACAGATCTCTCTGATCACTCTCATGACTTAAAAACATTAAGAATTGTCTAGAAAAACGTATTGTATCAATGGGCCATTTGGGCATGGCAATGTCCTCATTGTTTACAGATTAAGTGATAAACTTGAAAGGAATTGGGAGTGCCAACTTTCTTGCTTTTCAGAGAAACACTGATGAATACTCACACCACCCACATGCATATTGGCAATTTAAAGGAAAAGAAGATAGCCTACTCTCCATACATTTTAATCGAGAACACTGTGACGCAAAACTTCCTGTTGTGGAATTGGTACACATTACTTTGGTATTGTTCAATGTTAATAATATGGAGGACTATTCACAAGCAATACTAATATGGTGTCTGACCAAAATAAACAAGAAAAAACAATTCCATGCATGAACATATTAAATTACAATACAATGAGTCCAGTCCATCTTCAAAAGTTTCAGAAAAGTATAGAATATGCATAAAATTATACATTTACATATTTATTAATAATATAATTGCATATTACAATATATAATAAACTGAATAAGGTCATTACGTAATGTAACATTTTTATAAAACTGTACTTAATATATGTGCCTCATGATAAAGATACTAACTGTGTTAAAATGAAAACACATTAACCTAATTATGTTACTTAATATTCTGAATGGCAAAAACATATCGGGATAAATTAATTATGGATGTTGGCCTACTCTTGCCGCCGCTGTTACTGTCTGACGTAATGAATCGAAAACAGCAAAGTCTTGGTATACCGAGTCTGTGTAACTTTAAAAAGAGTTAAATCGGTTTAGAAAATAGTGACGCTATTAATTTGTTAACGCGATGATGAAACATGTAAAAACATGGACTACGCTGAGCCTATAATACAACTCAATGCGCGTTAGCTATATAGTAAAGGCTAATACACACATAAAAAGAGCCCTTGTGTAGGCTACGGACCGCAGGAGGCGTGTCTCCTCTAACGCTGCGTGACACAATGTAAAACTATTATTTCCCCACAAGTAGGCGAACCAAGATGATTTTAAGAAAATATAATTTAAAGAAACGAAGAACTTCCGAATAATTTTGTATACAATTGTCACTGCATAAATTCATGCTTTTAAAAAAGGAATGAAAGCAATAATTTAGCTACAACACGTCGCTATTTGTTGTCTGTACAACCGCGTATTTATAACATATTGCTTTAGCCGAAAAATGTCAAAATAAAGCCTATATTAACAAGCATAAGCCTATTGACAGAGACCTTGTTAAGAGAATACCGTACGGCAGGCAAGAAACCTTCCAACACTACAGACGTGGAAAAAGCTAACAAGCTAGCAGCTTCCCATTTGTCTGGCGCATTCTGTTACGGTTTTTTTATTCCTATTTCGATCAAAATAAAAATACAACCGTATTCCTGTAAGAAAACTAAACAATTTAATCATCTAAACATAAAATAACTGAGCTTTTCATGAATAATTGTACAAGGTGGTTTTAACGGAAGATGATAGGCGGTAAACACCAAGACAGCTCAATGTGTAGCCTACTATACTAGTTTGGGGAATAACGTAGCCCGTGAAAATACCAAGCGATCGGAATAAACTGTGGACAACTACCCAGCTTTTTACAACAGTGACTTCTGGCTCTCCTTAATCGGTCCAAGCTACCAGTCGATAAAGTGACATTTAAACTTTTCACGAAGACGGGACGATTGTAGTAATAAACGAAAGCGAGTTAACTTACCAATTATTCTTGATAATCGCAGCAGGTTTCAATACTTTTCCTCGGTACTAGGCCGCCATGTTCCGTGCACATCCGCGCATGTCCAGCAGCAACCAACTTGAATTTCATGTAGGTATTTTTTCCATTAGCCTACTCGGGGAGATACTGCCAGCCTACAGTAGTTCATTTTCCCCGACTGCTCCGATGTTACGTCACGCAGAGGTGGAAATCCAGGGGACATAAAGTAAAGGTCCTGCCATGTGTTTCTTCCACCCATAGACTCAGCCAGCTGATTTCACTGATTAGTTCTACCTCCTCGCTGAAGAATTATGTTAATTAGAAAATCCAGGTGATTGGAGCAAAATACTGGGGAGGACTTTTACTTTATGTCCCCTGGATTTCCACCTCTGTACGTCAGTACGTTTATTATTTTCTAACCACAGGCGTATGAATGCATATTTACATATTGCTGGTCCGTTAAAACCTAGGCTACACTAATCATAATTGTAGGCTATTTTATTATGTAGGCTAACTGTAAATTATTAAGCTATGATGTTGACCATCATAGATAAATAAACAGTATACAGAAGTAATAAGTTAAATGTAGCCTGTTGTGGCATTCATTTAAAAATATATCTCATTATTTCACCCACATTTCGCGTGGTTTATGAAACTACACATTGTGTGTGATGGTATCTCATGTGGTCAAAACAAACAAAAAAATGTGCATAGGCCTACATGAATAAAGACATGTTTCTTGTTACAGTTCATCTTTTTAAATGTAGGCCTGGATGAGACTATTATTTTTCTGCCTTATCAAAGTCTATACTCCCTCCCTCCACAAAAATGTTGACACATATAGCACTAGTTATTTGTCAAGTGCTTTACCTTTCTTGTATTTTAATACATAAAGCAAAAAATGAAAATGAGAGTGCATTATGATTCACCTGATTTAAAATGGCTTACTGCCAGGAACTGGGCAGCACAGCTGATGAAATAGCCAGGAAATTGTTTTAATGTTGCTCTTATAAAATGAATACAGATACAGCTGCTTGACTCCAAAAGCATACATTTGTATTTTACTGTAAATTAAATAATTGGATTTAATTTTAATAAGACTAGAATATAATCTTTTTAACTTAAATTTGGGTTTTTACGCCAGCATTTTTTGTTTTATTGCATACAGTTGTTTCAACAAGAACAACTCATCTCACTCAATCACACCTTTCCAGGACATGGTTCTCATTCACTCTTTCTCATGTGTACTTTCTGTTGTTGAGGATAAAAAGCACTTTAGACCTTGTGAAATATGTCGTATTTTTTAAATGTATTTGTTCATTATTTCATTTATTTTGAATATGTATTTTTAGTACCCCCTTCATTATCTAAAAACTTGCTAAAGCTATTTTGTGAAGCTTTGACACATTTCATTTGAAGCCATTTTGAATTTGGGTTTTACATGATTAAAAGACTCACCAAAGCTATAAACATTTTCAGTGGCATTATAAGCACAAGAGTAAGTCACAATAAAGTGAAAAAGAAACATAAAAACAACTTCTGGAAATAATCCTAATTCTGAAATAAATAAAAAAATAAACAGGATGCATAACACAGTCTGTACTGAAAAATAACAGAGGCCTGCTAAATTAATTAATTACTTCAAACATGTGAATACAGTACATGTTATGAGTAGGGTCATCGGTTTGTTTCCCATTGTTTTTTCACAATGTACTTCAGTCCTCCGCCAGCTAGAGGTCACGATAGCCTCTTTGCCAATCGACTCCTCAAACAGTTATCCAATTTGCGCTGCCTCAATCATCTAAGTCGATAAAGTAATTTCCATTTAAGCACGGAGGATGATTGACGGCGATGTTTACAAGCGACACTCATGTTAAATTCAGTTTGACTACTTACCACTGTGGACATGCTGCAGTATTTTAAAATGTTGTACAGGGGCATGTTAGTTTATATTAGAAGCAGTGGGAAATGCCCACATTAAAAAAAGAGCAGTTATATAACATTTAACTTGCACAAAAATGTTAAATGATAAAAATATCGTATTAGTAATAAGAAAATAGTTTTATGTGGTTATTTGTGTGGTTATATTTTATCATGGCCAGATGGTTAACAGTCTCTTCTGTGATGTTCCTTAGTTTTTAAATGTTGGTCCATTGTTATCTTCTTTGTGTAATTTATTGTTAAATTGAAAGTAATGGGAAATTAATTCAATCCGTCAGCATGCAGTGTACCAGGCAGATACTGCTTAATTCAAAGACATGCTTTGTAATATAACATTAAAAACTTCCACCCATGTTCACTTTCCTTCCTCTGACTCTCTCCATATTAGATCAACTAATTGTAATTATAAACGTCTCAATTTGAAACTCAATTGTATGATTAGATTAGTCACTTGACCGTGCCTTGGAGTGCCTATGGGGACCCCTGAAGGACAACCATTGAAATACAAGTTTAAATCTCTGTAGGTCACCTGGTGGAAAGAAACTGGCAGCCATAGTTATGAGGTACACATATAGAGCCTGATTTACTAAGACCTTTAGCATGTACAAAACCTTTTCACACACGCTAACCTAAGAACAGAACCAATGATTGGTGCAAAACAAATACCATGACCAATCATTGGTTTTGCACATGCTATAGGCCTTAGTAAATCAAGCCCATAGTGTGCAAAGATGAAAGTAACATTAATAAAGGACATTAATACACAATTACAAGTTAAAGTTGTGCTCTAAATTAAACCTAGATTAGTAACTTTCGGGTTACTTTGCAGCCTAGTGAATTGTAATTAGAAAGGACACAGTGGATCTGACTTTCAGTATTTAAACAGTATTTGCCAGGTGTCTGATACACCAGTTTACTTTCAGTAATAAACTTTATGGGTATTATAAAACAGAAAAAGTCTTCCATCAAAGGAATATTGGAGTCACTCATATAATTCGACCGAACTGGTCACCTCATATAATTTGGTTAAGCTCTATGTTAAACTGTGCATGTCAGAGGCATTGTTCTACAAAGTTAGTCCATCATGGAAATAATGGGGTCATTCCTATAATTTTATTGAACAGCACATGTCTTGTGTACAGTGCTATTGCTTTTTAAGTAATGTTATGTAAATATTATAAGTCATTCATGATGCAACCTGCAACAATTCTTTAGGCTTTTTTCAAGCAGTTGTAAATAATACTTTCTGTCTCATACCACTGGAAGTTATCTTAATTCGCTATATTTAAGTCATTAATCAGACTTGTGTAAAGAAAGTTTTTTCTTTTTTGTATCAGGCTGGAATTAATATACTTATTGAGCTAATTAGGCTTTGAGGCCAAAGGCAGAGGAAGTCTAGTATTCTTTCTGAGATTTTATATTTCACTACTGTTTTCCCTCTACACTAAAACTGTGTCACAGGCATCACTGATTTGTATGAAGTGTGGTTTGAATATGGGGAACGGTCTAAGGACTACGCAAGTAAGGTAGCAACACAAGCAGCTGAACCTATGTGCTACAACTAAAAGATGGTCATATAACGAGGGCCAAAGGGAAAGGCAAACCAGTGTGATTTGTTCCATCCATCACTCTCCCCTGTTTTCTTTTTATTATGTGGCAATTATTGGATATCCTATTCTATTCTGTTTTTCTGACATACAAGACTGTTGGCAGTATGTATTAATTTCATTCAAATTTAACACACTCATTGGTCATAGTGCTTAGATATGTCATACATATTTTTATTGTCACCACAGGTCAAAGGTTATACCAAGTGTCACTGTCAGTACATTTTCAGTCATGAATATGAGTCAGTCATGATCAATTCTCATGGAATCCTATGAAAGCCATTCATCCTTATCTGGGTCAATGACAAATAAGGTTTTGAAAATGAAAAAAAAAAATACTGACCAAAATGGATTTAAAATACATTCTTAATTCCACAAGAATGTATCCTGTGTATTTATATTTGTTTCATAGCTTTTAAGGTGATATAAATACATTTTTAAACAAGATTTCAGATTTTACCACCCAGAAATGTCAGGTGGCGCGACCGTATATGAATTTTGAATAATACACTTTTAATGTATTTACCACTGAAAACCTGCAAATATTAATCATTGTAGTGTGTAAAATACACATCACATGGTAAATTCCACTTTAATTTCTTTATTTATGGAAGTTTTATTCCATTTATAGAAACGGCCACTTCTTTTTGTTTTCAAACACCTTATTTTCCATAGAGAGAAAGAAAACTAAAATTCTAATAATAAAAATGATTTGTATACATTATTTAAAGATTTTCAGTTATATTTCTGATTAAATTTTGCAGACTGCAATGGGAATGGATACATTTAAATGTAAATTTGCAGGTCGCACCTCCTGACCATGACCAGTCGCGCCACCTGACATTGTGCTCTATAACGATTGAAATTCACTAAATAAAAATAAGGATATGTAAATGCTTTTTACTTTGGTTTCATTTGGCTTTTATTTGAAACCTGAGCATTTTATACTGGAACTTAATCATACAATTACATTTCATTCAGGCCAGCAACAGTGGTAATGTCAATAAGATAACATCAAGTCTCAAGGAACACATTTCAATAATGAAATGTTTTTTTTAACTATCTCTATGCTGTGCTGTTTTTTCTTTGCTTGATAATGGCATCTACAAAAATGAATGAAAAAATAATAACTTACACAACAGGACATCCTCCTTATTAAGAAATCAGTATTGGTTCAGTCACACAGAATGGCAGCCAGATTACGTTTGGAAATCTGAAAATAAAATCAGTATTTGCATAATCTTCAGCATTCAATTGAATTCTGCACTGTCACTTGCATTACCTTTACGCATTTGATACTTATATAACATGCAAATTAACATAGCCAAATATAGCACTGATAAACTTTCTACATCCCCATTTCTCAAAATTCTCAGTGTTCTTTCGGGCATGGAAAGCCATGAAGCAACATTGCTCATTTTGACAAATGTAATCTGAAAGTTTCATTAAAATATAGCATTAACAATACAAAATAAAAAAATACTTCAAATGATGTTATCTTTTACAATAAGAAACACTTTATGAACACAAAACTCAAATGTACTTGGATAGAGAACAATGAGACACTCAAGGTGCAGCACCATTTAAATAATGATGATTATGATTATTACTACAATTAGTATGAATAATAATAACAACAACAACAATAATAATACTTAGTAGTAGTAGAAGAAAGGGTATATATACATTTATATTTATATGTAGCTTTATTATTTTACCTATGAAATTATAGGGTACGTAAGGAATGCAAGGAATTGTGTAACCAATCAAATGAGTATGTTTCTATTTGTGGGAGACAAATGTTTCCATTTATTTTCTCTGAATAGCTTATATTAACATTGTCTTTTGCCATACATTTTCATCTGAGTAATCTGGTTATTCAACCATCTTTCAATAGCTGCTATTTCTCATAAACTATGCTGGGACATTAATGACAAAATTGATGCCTGTTTCACAGGAAACAGGTGCTTCTCCAAATGGACATGATAATCGGTTATAGGTTATTATCTTGTCCATTTAGAAACACGTCCTAAATGGAACATCGCTGATAGCTGAAAAATGGGAGACTATCCTTTCTACTTATCTGAAAACAGGCACCATGCTGGTCGTCAGCAATATGGAATATTGTAGGTTAATGTTAAAATAATGCTAAATCATTTCATATGGGGTTATTTAACAAGCTAAAATAAACTTAACCGCTAGGAGGCAGCAAACCTTAAATTACCAGCTTCCATTTCCAGTCATTTCACCTTGTGTGTAATTTGACCATGTCAAATTGACCTACCAGGTCTATCACTCTTCCCCGTTTCACTTAATTAGCATATTAGCATATATTAGCTTACTGTTTATTAAGAGCACGGGAATCAATTAAGTGCAGGATCTTCTGTGCAGATCCACTGATCGTTATGTCATTTGGGTGGGCAGATAATGGACACCAACAATTACATTCACACATCCATACAATATCAAGTTTAATAGATCTGTGCATTGCTGGCTATGAAATGATGCCCATTAATGATCAGTTTGTGTTGTTTTGTTTATTCCCCCACACCATATGGTAGGCATGTGATCCATATAGGAAACAAAACCTAATTGCACTAACTTAGTTTTGCAATATAGAAAACTGGCTGTACCTGGACTAATACATTTAGTACATTGTGTACCTGTATCCACTGGATAAAAACTGAATGAACTGGAATTTAAAAATTCCCTAATGCCCCACTGATGTGTGCAGTGTTCATCATTTAGCATTATACTAATGATACTACTACTAGTACTACTACTACTACTACTACTACTAATAATAATAATAATAATAATAATAATAATAATACATGTAATTTCATCATTCATAATAATGACAATCTTGTTGTCTCTTTATACTCTTTAACTGTAAAATCACTTTCATTTTTTATTTAAAAAGTCTAGTAATATGTTGATGTTATAAAATGTTATACTTCTATACTCTATACATATATATATACTTTTATCTTGTTCTTTAAAATATAATCTAATGTTTCTAATGGTCATTTTATATTAAGTAATATAAATCATATTTCTGCAATATTACAAATAAATAAATTAAATACACATATAAAAAATTAAGTACTGCTGTGAAATTGATCCTACCACATTAATTTCATAATCACACTATATTAATTAAATCAAATAAGCTGCACAGGAGAATTTAACATCCATTTAACTAAATGATGGGGGAAATGGCATAAGTATACGTTTACATGTTGAGTACGGACCTCTCCAATAGATGGCAGGAGCCATTTGCATCTTTTACCTCTTGAGGGAGAATTACTAAAAACTGGAGGACCTCCAAATTGCCCATGGTTATTATTTCTTTCCTAACAAGCGTGACTCTTAAATACTGACTCATGTCCTGCAATTTGCCTTAGCAACACTCTCAGAATACATATGGCTCGAATAAAATGGCAGGCTACTTTTCCTTTCCTTTTGATTCTTCCCCAAAATTGATACTGAATGGTTCCTAATGACAAGTATCTACAACAAAAAATTATTAGTTGTTTTTCCAACACACACGCACATACGTGCGCTCGCACACGCACGCTTGCTAACATGTAGGCTATGCATACAGTAGGCCTATGTGTGTATAGCTACAAACCATATTTTCATAAATAGCCTACACAATAGCCTACATATGCCATGAACCTAAATAGTCATTAGGCCTGGTGTTAATTAATTCTCAGACGTTTTAGCGTTTAACGATTTTTTCCCTGAATTAAGGTAATTTTAAAGTAGGCTATAGGCTACGAAATGTGGGATGTCACAACTTCGGATAATCTATCGATGGATTCAACCGAACCCAAATTAAACCCCGCCTTTTTAGAACCTACTTGGCGTTCTCTTTCATGATTGGTTTCAAGGAGGAGTGGCGCATAAATAATTATCATTTTTAATCTATTTTGATTGGGTACAGGTACGCCACTCAAAAAGCTGCAGCTGTTGCTGGTAGCCGTGGTAGGTTGTCAACTGAAGGGTTTGGTTACTGTTGCTGCTGCAATGAAAACATCGGCAGTGGATGATGAGAGTGGATCCAGTCCATTAATTACCAAGATTTGAGTAAGTATCCTAACTTGACTCTTCCTTGAATTGCTGGAAATTGTTGTTCTTTATGAAATGATGGAAACGTTTTGACTGAGCATGCTGGCTACCAACATTCTTTCTTCTTCTTCGACCATGTCGCTAGCTAGCTTGCTAGCTAATCAATTGACATCCTTTCTGCTATAGTGTGGGAAGCAAGCTAACGCTACTGTTATGTGACTGACAATTTTTCACTGCGCTCCTCACGATCGTGGTTTTCTTGGTAGTCGTGTATTAATGCCACGCTGATCATCTGAGATAGATACAGAAATGGAAAACATATGTGAAAAAAGATAAATGTAACGTTAGTTTGTGTGATGAAACAGGTACCGATTCATGTACCAGTAATATTATGAATGCCCCTGATCAGCTAGCTTTCTGGCCACAGTATTCCATGATGCGGTTGAAGGTTCTTCAGTGCAGACCAGCATTTTACAAAATGGAACATAAAGCTAGCCTACATTTACACACTGGCACACATGGCATACACAGGCAGACGTGAGAATTATTAGCATCATCGAAAAGATAATTGATTAGATATCGCATTATGGTAGATATTGCAAACTTTGATACATTCTCGTATTTAATTAGCTATGACTATGCATAGCGAGTGGTTACAGTGTCTGTGTTTTTATTCTGAGAATTCTGTCGAGTTTTTTCCGATTTTTTTTCATCCAATCTAAGAATTAATGCAACGCAGTCACAAATTGCATGAGTGATTTAACAAATATTTACGATGTGTTCATGAATTACCAAATTCGAACGACACCAAATAATTATCTTCAGATACAGTGTACGGTGTCCTACATTATATTTGATTTGGACTACTGTACGGTTTAAGTGATAGAGATGAGGAAGGGAAACTGTGGGTGGATTTGTCACTAGTAGCAACAGGGTCTTTGCTATATGACTATAGCTTGCAACATATAAAAACGCAGCTTTGGAAAACGTGACCCAATACTGCCTGTACCATATGCAAACCATTATTGTGCAGCGATGCACCCATATCGAAGTGCTTTTTCGTAATTAGCTTCGTCTGTAACACGAGTGATAATATAGGAAAGCTGTAGACTAGGCTATATCAAAAGGGATTTTTGTCGGTAGAATACCGTCGCATAGACCTTAAACCAGATAAATCTGGTGGTGAACAGACCAACCTCCCAAGCCGAGTTGTAGGTTAACTGAAAGTTTTAGCTTTGGCGAAATTTATTTACAATGTATACTATAATTATAAGTGCAACTTCCGGGTGACACAATTAAATCCCAGCATCAATTTCGTATTTATCTGCAATTAAGTTTGCAGCTAGGCTACGTCAAATTCCGGTGGTAGGATGTTAGCGGCAATAATGGAAGTGTTTACATATAGGCCTTATGTCAGAATTTGTGTTACCCGAAGGCTGCATTGACAATTTATACATTGCTATGATGGCATAGCCTACATATAGCCTGCATCTGAAAAACAGTCACTTATAACTCACCTGCCACTGTGAAGCTATCCAAACCCCTGATGCAGTTCAGTGCACAATTGCCTTGATAACAAAGCCTCGGCCTAAATCATGGCTTCTGTTTTTGAATGACATTGATTCTTTTTTTGTTGATTAGCCTATGACATTCTTCTTTCTTCAAATAATCAATGTGTTTGCTTTTATTGAGTGCAGTATTACTGGTTTACTTCATCAATAAATTAGCCTATATCATTTGGCCAGTCTCAAAGAGACATTGTTCAGGTTGGACATTTATTCAAATAGGTTATGTTGTATTTAACCCCTGCTTACCTGAAATTATTCTTTGAGTATAGATCCTGAAACTTACCAATATAGAGGTATTATTGAATACAGAACATATCAGTCATCTTTAAATTGCATAGTCTACCATGTATCATGGAACACCTTTTGTTAATGGTATTGTGTTCCTACATTCAAAGAGCAGAATGAAAACACGCCTAATGTATCCTCTCCTGAAATCAGAGTGGACGGTAATATTGTGGAACAGGTAGGTTCCACATGGTTCCACATAACTAAGTGACTGACCTTTTTAAAAAATAATTTCTGCTGAATATTAAGGCCATGTGGACTTGGTTACTAGAAATCTGACATCTTGTTATCATAATTTAGTCTACCTTTTTGTCATCAGGCATTTGGGTGACATCATGTTTTCCCCCTTGTTTCAAACTATGAATGGTTCTGGCTTGTGGATAGCTCTGCTGGAATTCAAGGTTCTATTTGTGCTTAGTTAAGTCAGTGAAATAAATAGACAGTTTGTGTTTATGAATCATTCTGATGCCTGTTCTCAACATACATGTTGCGTAATTGAAACACGATTGGAAATATTTGCAAGACTGTGGAATACAAACTCGTAGAGTTTGACTGTCCAGAAGACGGGATACAAATTTGTACTTATGAATGTGCAATAAAATTTTTTTTTTTTTTAATTATATGAATTTTTTTGTTGTTGTTGCTGGATTTAAAAATTTTGCATTTTGTTGAACCTTATAAACCAATCCAGGGTATTGAGTAGGGCTGTAATTGCAGTGTGGTTGGCCCTTATAAGCTGCTACCAGATTCCCATTTGATGAGTTTGACTTCCAGTTTCAGTTGCCTAAATTCTGGCATAAAAAGTCTTAATTCAACTTCCTGTTCATTGTAATAAAGTAACTGTTCCACTGAAAAAAGTAGGTATATACAGTAGGCTTAAGATGTTCCGGCGTCTGGCAAACATTCATGTCAGATCTCTCTCCTATGTCTGAGAATGACATATAAGCAAGCATTTAAGTCAAACCTGAACTGTATGATCAATATCTAAGACTTTATTGTGACAATACTGGAGATTAGCTGGAAGTATTGGGGTGAAGGGAAATTTTTAAAAGATCGTTGGGAATGCTGAAGCCATGAAAAGCCAGCAAATAATCACAATCAACCTTAAAGTCCAGGCCAAACTTCTGCGTTGAGAACAAACGTCCAGATCGCATTAATTCCTGCAAGAACGGATTTCAATTTTTAATGTGTTTTTTTTTTTCACTGCTTGTGTGGGTGTTTCCCAGTGTATGTGTCTAAGAGGGAGATGATTCTGAATGGTGCTGTTTTTAGGCATTTTGTCTTTTTTTTTTGTTGTTCTTAAGACATTTACCTGCAGCTTCACAGTGGTCAAGTAAGCTGTTGTTTTTAGGTTTTTGTTATCTACATGAAAAGAAACGTACTAAGTCAGTCTCCAACAAGCTCAGATCATACTATTAGAATGAGTGATCTGGCCTAACCAGAAAATGCTGAAATACAGAATCAGTCTTAAACATATGTTCTATTACTTTGGTTGTTTTTAACCTGGCCTTTTATGCTTCAGAGCAGTGCTACATGAATGAGGAAAAGCAAGCCATTCCAGTGTATGTTGTGACATGTTCTTGTTATTCTAAGGGTTTCTCCTACTTAACAAATCACATGAAAAAAAATTTTGAATTTTTTTTTTTACAAATGTGTGTTATTACCATGGTCTTTCAACATATTGGCTCTCATTTTAATGTACGGACCATTCCAAGAAGTGTAGGCTGTCTACTTTTCATGATTGGAGCTGTCCTTGGTTTTACGATGGAAGGCTTCTCTCTGGGTGTTTTTGTGGAGCAGATTCAAACTACTGTGGGCTACGCTGGTACAAATAATTTTCTGCATGAGGATGTCGAGATGTTATGCTCTTGGGGGGGAAAAAAAGTGAATTTCACTGACTCAGTCTATTACTCATCCTGTTGTTAAGAGACAAATGGAGATATGGTCCTCTGCAGCTCTCTGTGCATTTGTTGCACACGGTAACACATTATACACCATTATCTGCTGCTGTAAGACTGCATGTTTTTCTGGCAGTGTTTCGAAGCCAGGAGGGCGATCTGTAAAACGTTTTCAGGTCACACATAAGACATGGGCAGTAACTGAAAAGCTGTGGCTGAGGGGGAGTGGCCTAGGCAACAGCACATAATCGCTGGAGATCTGCCATTTAAACGAATGGAACGTCTCCTGAGCCGCCCACAGGTTGTGAAGGCGTTTCCACATTCTTATGCGACAGGCGTCCCTCTCCTGCGTTGGCAGCAGGAAACGCTGGCACAGATTTCCCAGGCTTCCTTGCACCTGTTTTGATGAGACAGGCCAAGGCTTTGGTCATAGCAAATGCCCTCGTCCCTGTGGTCATGTCTAGCACAGAATAGAATCTGGGGTAAGGTACTGTTCTGTCATGACAATTCAGTAACCTCCATAATATGGTGTTAAAAGTTCTGAGGTTTTTTCATTTTTATGTTGTAATGTTGACATCTCTAGAGAAATCTAATCAAACTTCAAATTGAAATGGTTTTGTGGTTCAAAAGAAATCATGAATTGGCAAGTCTTTGCTGGATGATTGGTCAGATGTCCCTGGTTTACAAACTCCATAAATCCCCCCCACCCCCTTCAGCCGGACTGGACTGGAGTGGAGTGGAGTGTAGCCGGGGCGAGCTGTCAGTTAAGACAACCACTCCCGAGTATGGCAGGGAGAGGAAATGGACGCGGAATACACGGCAGCCGCTGAATCGTTCTGATGGCGGCATTTTTCATGGAAGATAAAATCACATTTCTGAGGTACTGCTCAGAAGTTTGTTGGTTTTACTCCTGAAGAACAGCACTGGTAATGCAACACGGACAAAGTCCACCGCCAGAAAACGAATCGGCACCTTTTAGGCATGTTTGTCTGTTTGTTTTCTCTATTTACGCTAGATAGTTCTAGACTTTTTATCGCCCAAAATGAGATTGCCCTAAACTGGCCCCACTAGACAAAACCCTCCCAAGAATGTGATCCTTCTGAGGACACTGTTGGAATTCTGTGCCAACTGAGAATATGAGCTTCTTGAACAGGTCAAGTTTTTAGCCAATTAAGTACTGTAATGCTAAAATGCACCAAAAAACCCAGTGGCCCTCCAGGATTCTGACACCCCTGTTTTTAAATGACAAGGGTCACACAAGCTCAATGCTGTGAACTATTTCTGACATTACATTCACTTACCCCCAAATGAACTTCCAAAAACCAAGGCTGTGACCCCCTGGGTGTGATATCATCGGCTTGTTGATCAGCGTTTTGCAATTGATTTTGGTAACATTTAGCAAGACCGCATGACCCATTTGTCTGAATGATTAACACCCGCAGTGTCCGTTCAAATTAATGAAACCATCAAGCACCTTTCTGCTTGTCATCAAGATGCTTGTTTGTCAGGGAAACAATGTAATAACAATTGCATTCAGCCCACATTTCTTTTGTGTGGCTGTGTTATTTATTTTGACACATGATGGATGTTCACATCCGATTCAAATGCTGGTCCGGGAATCGCTTGACATGTTATTTATTTGCGCTTGAGATCTGATTGAGGAAAATAGGCAGTTTTTTTCCCCGCAGTCACATGTGTAAGCTAGTCTTTACAGCAGGGTCTTATGCTGAAAATACAGTTGGATTGTATCATTTTCTTATTATTAGCTCTTATGTTTAGAAATATTGTCAGAAAAGGTTTAATTAGTTAAAAACTGTTGAGGCAGATTTTTGCAACTTACAAGGCCATCATATTCATTAAATTTAATACTGCAGTAGAAAAAAGAACAGCTTCTCTGCTATTCTGTTATAGACATTTGAGCTGAATTATAGAATAAAGCTGAATTATTTTAGCATAAGCTGTGGGAAATATATCCATAAGAGCTGCATTTCTACAGGATAACATTTCTACAGGGTTACAAAAAGATTTGTGAGGTCAACAATAGCTTCAGCCTTTATCATAGTATTCAAATGGGACAAACCTGCTCAAAATGGCATTATTAGCTTGCCTCATGCCATCATTTAGAGTGACAAGCAATGCATTGACTTTGATTTGATTTGAAAGCTACATTACACTGTATTCAGTGTCACCTGTGAGCTTGATAAGGTGTCTGTGCTTTGCCACCAAACAGGAAGTGTACATTCTAAAATAAAAAATGGTCTATGTGCATGGTAGATTCTGTCTATATCCTGTACAGTTCTGTACATCCCTCTGGATAAGCATTTCTGCTAAATGTATGTAATTATGAGTCTGAATTTACTTTTGTTTCCACATCCTACTTTTTCATTATTGATCATTGTTAATCTTTTTGTGTGTTTATCGGCTTTTCTTGCATTGTGTGTGTGTGTGTGTGTGTGTGTGTGTGTGTACTTGTATGTATGTATACTGTATGCTTTTGTAGGGCTCGACATAGCCACTGGCCTGCTGGCAAGGCAGCGTCTTCCGACCCCTCTGGGCCGGTCAATCAAGATTTTTGAAGGTTCACTTGAAAACTGAAAGAAATACCTGTTTTACATAGCCTTATCTTCCCTTAATAAACAGTAGCCTATTTTGACAAATTCTCTCTCGACTGTGGATCACTTTGTAAAATATGCTAAGTTACTACTTCCATACATGAGGCGTGAAATAGAAGGTAGCCTACGGCAAGCCTTGCAGGCAAGCTTGGCAAGGCAATGTCCCATACACAGAGCATGGAGGGAGTGTGAAATCTGGCTCCGATGACCGGTTTAGCAGGGCTTTCGGAATAACTTGCAGTAACATCAAATTGCAAGCACTAAAATCACAATAGCTATGTGTTTTTGTTTTATTTCCTGCAATTCTACAGCTGTGGTTATTATTGACATATCTAATGCACCACTTAACCAATGTGTCAAATGCGTTAACGTTAAATAGCTACGAAGAAATCTCTGTGACCTACACTGTGTTCATTGTTGTTTTAGCCTACCTGTCAAAACAGCACCCGACTGACATAATGATTACTAACAGTCAAATTTTTTAAATTTTTCCCCACTATCGTTTACGATTGTGATTTAGTAGCTATTGCTTGGTGATAAAATGTAACAAAAATACAGGTAGGCTATGCGCATGCTATAAAACATGTTTTAACTTCACTAGAATAATACTTTAACCAGCCATAGCATGTCTGAATAAACAATTTCTGTGTATTCCGGACAGATAACTCTTTTATTTTGAGCGAAATGTTACGCATTTTATAGCACCAGAGACCCACATTGAGACAGAACCACATATTCGGCTATTTTTATTTGCATACAATGTTTGTTTTTGTGGCGGCACTAACGTTATTGGCCATATCATATAAATATATGCTGCAGCAAGTAAAAGCTTACTTATTGGTGATCAAGTCAAGTCATATTTATAGTTTTGTTTGGTAAGGCTGTACTAAGTAAATTTTCTAAAAAATTGTAAACAAGACACACTCCTCTTGATGCAGCCATTCATGGGGGAAAGGAGAATCGTAATGATTTATAATGAACGTTTGTTGTGATGGCTAGGTTTCTACCTCCTTTCCCAACATTGATCCTATTTAACGGTAGAAAAATAGGGTCTGGTCCAGTGGATACAACAGTGGGGCCAGTAACTTGGAGGTAAATTTATCGACCCCTGTTTTGTATGTGTATGGTGTATACTAGATGTACAGTGCCCTCCACAATAATTGGCACCCCTGGTAAAGATGAGTAAAAAGGGTTATAAAAAACTCATCGTTTGGTGAATTAGCTTAATCTCACACTGAAAAAGAAAATGAAAAATCCAACCTTTAATTGAAGTAAATTTATTCTGAGGAAAAAAAAGAAATAATAATTTTTAGCAAAACCACGTGTGCCAGAAAGTTTTTTTTTATTTTTTAACTGGGAATGGCCACAGAACAGATGGAGATTGTTCTTGTGCCTGGCCTGCCTCTGAATTATTTAAAAACACCCACAGTGTGATTTTGGCCCAAAAAAAAGAGACAATTGAGGAGGACGATTGGGCTAATGAATTCCACTTGTTCCCTTCTTCCCACTCTATGCCACATGCTTCGGACAGGCCCAGTCTTTTAAAAAAATGCATTCTCATGGGTGCAGGTACCACGGTTAAGACGGCATTGCATTGGATTGGTAGCAGGCTGTTAGAGCCAGTAATAGTGGTGATATGATGACACTAATTGGGGTGGGGCCTAAAGTCTGGGATGTGGAATTGGTCCTGTCAGCTATGAGGACAGGGCCAGGGATCAGGTCCTTCAGAAAAAAGGGGGTCCACTTTTTTGGAGGGAGTGGGCTGGGGCGAAGCAGAGAAAGGGTGGGATGGGGGAGATGTCACCAGTGGAGGGGAGGGGGTTGGGGTTCAGGAGCACAGACACCACCCAAACCACAGCTCTCGCTGCGAGCCCCCTTAATTTGTCAGAGGTGTGGTTGCAAAGCGCAGTGGGAGTGGGAGTGGAGTGGGGGGACCCTGTGATGTCTCTTTCCGCGCTCATGTGTCGTCACGGCACTTGACTTTGCATGACTCCAACTTCATTTGCACACCGTCCCTTGAATCTGACCTTGTGACCCAGAGAAATTTTGTCACAATAGCATTTTAATAGTGTTCACTGAAGAAGCTGAAATTCTTCTGCTTAAAATGAAAGTAGTAAATTTTGAAGTAACGGCCGCGTTAGTTCTCTGCTCACCTATAAAACATGTGAGTTGACCATCTTAAAATTATGGCAATGCTGCTCGGACGGTTAAGGGGACTGTCCCGCGCAGGCGAGTGTCCTAACAGAGGTGTGAACCCAAAAGAACAAGTGTAGTAAAATGGGTAAATGAATGATTGCATTGTCATACCAAAGCCAAAAAATTTGGAAAATTTATAGAGACCTTTAGAACATTTAAAATGTTAATACATTTTCCAGGTTTTTTGGCTGCAAAACCAGTGTGCAGCTATTCGTTTGGCTATTATACTGCAGATTAGGAAAATGATTTTTAATGAAGTCTGATTCATTTAATGTCTGTCTGTACCACGTCCGTGTCAACAGTGAAGGTCTCTCTGCCGGACTGAGCTGGAGGTGCTCTGCTCATAGTGTCCTGTTAGGGTGGGGGTCCGAGCAGCTGAGGCATCCAAGACTGTGGATGGCTTTGAAGACACGAAAATGCAGCAGCTTCTCTAATGCACTGGCTCTCGGGGAAAGACAGCGAAGCAGGCACCCAAAGGTGTGTGCGTGGCTGCGTGCGTGCGTGTGTCAGCGTAGGATGACCGGGACAGAAACTGTACTGATTGGGCAGTGGCATTGGTGGTTAAGGTAATTTCTGTAGGCCGGTTCATACTTTGAGACTTGTAGTTCAGTGACTGCTAGGGCAGCAATGACACAGCCACGTTGTAAGTTTTGGTCAAAACACAAAGTGTCTGACGCTTTCGAACGCTAGAGTTTCTGAGCGGTTTGTGTGGACAAGACTTCAGAGCTGAGCGTGGAATGTATGCAAGCATTAGAATGAACTGTGAAAGGTTTGATGCTGCGAGCCAGTTTGTATAGCATAGGGGGTTGGGGGAAGGGGTTAAATTCCCTCACATAGGTTAATTCCACCACAAAAAGCTATGTTCATGAATTTTGCTAATTATTTAGGAAAATGCTTTTAGCAAAGATTGAAAAACATATTTTTTTATACTTAATATATCCTATGTGTATAATTGCTTGGCTTTTTAGCAAATTATATGTAGGCTAATTCATATTAAAGACCATTACGTAGTAAAGATGAATTTTTAATAGCCAGCAGTCACTGTATGCTAAGATTTGCACATACTGTATGTCCAGGAGAGGCAACACAGGGTTTTCTTTTGCAATTTCTGAGGCGCTTCCACCATCCTGTGCATATTTAAGAAATGCCGAGTGCGTGACTGGTTGCCATGTGAGCGGAGAGCCTCTCTGTGACAAGGATGTGGCAGGGGACTGTGTCTCCCCATGGCTGGTGAGCTGTTGGTATGCACAGTGACTGCAAGACATAATTCATAATCTACTTCAATAATGCAGAGGCTTTCCTGAGAAGCAGGCAGTGCACAGAAGGATCATGGGTAGGGAGAGGCAGTGGGACAGTTTGTGTGTGTGTGGGGGGTGTTCTCATTTAGGGTGTGTTGAATTCAAGGCTGAGCCGCACGGTTTAGGTCCCTGTTCTAAGCTTGTGGCTGTCCTACAGTGCATAGTGTACATACCCACATACCTTTACAAAAGTGGAATATACTGCTAATATATTGAAACACTATACATTATCAGTGTCAGTAAAGATAATGGAACACTTTACAATATATGGGTAAACTATACTAGGCCAAATATAGTTACAGTATTTCCTTCAAGTATTGTGATATATATATTTAAAAATGATTGCTGTGGAATTTATTTCTCAAAAGTACATGTACAATATGTTGCAATGTATTTTCCATACAGGTACTGGACAATCTCCCTTTAGTGTTTGCTGCAGTGGGATTTCACCTGCCGTTGAGATCATGTAGCCTGTCTGTCTCGGTCAATCATCTCTCTCTGGTGACTGTGGCCTCTCTCAGCACAGTAGGCATGTTAGAACTTTGACCGGGCATATTAATATTGAGGGTGTTGTTGTCAGACTAGGGCACACATTTCTCTTTGCTGTTTTGTTCATAATAACCTATTTGGTTTCATTGTGTTGACCAGTGACCTGCGAGAACGCCAGAGAATGAGCAAAGATGCGGCCTGGAAAATCGCTGGTCAAGCAGGGAGCCACAAACACCAAACATAGAATATAAAGAGGACAGGAACTAAACAAACTTTTTTTGGTGGTGGTGGATGATGTTACCATTTATACACAATGCTTTTGCAAAAATATCACTGTTGATGAAGAGGACCCATGTCAGCCATTGGCCTGGATGTGTTGCGAAAACATTTTGAAAGTCATTTAACCTGTTGGCCCTGTCCACAGAGAAAGAGATAGGCCTACACCCCCCACCCCACTGGTTCTCCATACACCTTGTCGGGAATGCAATAAACATTTTACATTTAGTCGCCAAGTTCAGTAGCTGAAGTGATGGTTTTGCTATGTCGGGGAAGTGAGGATTAACTAAAAATGTGTTTATTTTCTGAATCCAGCAGTTCCAACTCTTTGTTAAAATGTCCAGCACTCTGAATACTGAACACAGTATTGTGTGCTAAAACCCCTCACTTGGCTTACATTTAAAATATATTTAATGGATTTAATTTAATAATTATTTAAAATGACAATTATCAATTAAATAGCCAAATTCATTGATAGGTTAGTCGAATAGTAACCTGGTGGAATCTTAAGATTAAATAATTGTATTAAAGACAAAACCGTCAATTAGAATGATGAATGTGCGTCATACATTCATTAATGAACGTAGGCGCACTACTTATAATTTACGAAAAAAGAGGACATTAAACCAGACGCTGAATTGAAATTACCAGTCAAGAAAGAGACCAATGAGTCAGATCTTGCCAGAATATTCCAGTTTCAGAGCAGGACAAAAAATAAAAGCGAGCTATAAAAACTTGTTGTGAGTTTACACAACCTAGGAACCACTACCAAAAACAAAAAACTTCTCCCAGGCTCCGAGAACTGCTGTAGCGCCAAATTCAAACTGAACTTACTGGAAAAAAAACTGAAAAACGCCTTTGGCCCCCCCCATAAATACTTTTCTCCCCAAGCATTGAGGATGTATGCTTTGATTGGGTGATGCCGAGGTAAGGTGTGGAAAGTGGGGTGGGGGGAGGGGTTTGACTCCTATATGACAAGGACTGGCTTACCTAAAAGCTGACAATTTACTTATTAAAGTGATCTTATGATGCTGAAAGCAGGGTTAAGCACCATGATATTATTAGCAAAGGATTCATGGATTTAGCCTTTTTTTAAAGGGGTAATAAACACCGGCTTTTGTTCTATCTCCGCCCACTTTACAATTTCAAAAGATGCGAATTGGGCTCGTGAGTGAGAGCATGGATGGGAGGAGGGAGGAGTTACATCGATGGCGATTGATGGTAACATGTCATAGACACGTAGTTGGAGCCAGCTAGGGGAAAAACAATCTCACGTCTGTCAGTGTTCTGGCTCCATCTCATCGCATAGCTAGCTTCGCGTGAGGTGGTTCTCAGGTGGTTCTCTGCTTCCGCGTCGTGCATTAATAAAATCATTAATCATATACAACACACCTCGTCGTGGATTATCCCTTATGTAAATCATGCTTTTGTATAAGCATTATGCACTGGCTGCTAGCTACCTGGGGCAAGGCACGCTACTGACCATACTAGACAACAATAAAAACGCTAAATTAGATCAAAGATGAAAAAATGCAAACTTGTTTGATAGTCATTTTTCATTAAAAGTAGCAGCATCGCTTCATTTCGTTAATAGCACATCTGAGGAAAAAGCATGAGTATCATGCAATTCCACATTTGGAAGAGCATCATCTCGGAGACACAGGCGAATTGAAAAACTCTTCTCGACCGCAAAGAAGTTATCAAAACACTCCGGTGAGAAGTGCCAAGGTTTTCCTGTCCTCTGGCCGACAAAGTGTGGCGGGATATCACACGGTTTGAGGGAAAGGAGAGCAATTTGGTGGTGCTTTTACAGCCACAGAAGCAACAATTTAAAACCATGCTAGCTAACGTTAGCTATCTAAAATAAGATTAGAAAACAGCTAGACTTAGTCTAATTGCTGCAATTGAAAAAATACTACAATCGGAAAATACTACAATTAGAAAAGCCTAAAAATAGAAAAAGCTATGTAGGCAACAATTATAAAAACTAGTCTAATATGACCTAAATCTTAACAATGAACAAACTATAAAATACTACTAATACTAACTAAATTAACAAGCTACTTCTAACAAACTATATTAACCCTTTCATGCATGAATTATTACAAAACAGAGCAATATCTTTTTCACATCAAACTCCGCATGTGTTTCACCCGCCTAGGTCACAGAAATGTGCCCCAAATGGCCCCTTGAAAACATAGACCACACATGCAGATTACAACTCTTAATGCATGATGTCCACTTCAGTGGACAGAAGGTTTTTCGTATACAATACAAGAACTACGGTAATTTTTTGTTACAAATATAACTAATATAATAATAACATCTTCCATTTTTTTAACATGCTCTGTTCTCTAGGAATAGAAGGTTTTCACAGCTACACCAGAGGGCGTTTGTATGTTTCTACCTCCACCTGCCATTTTGACCTTCACTATCAAAACTAGAAAAGCCAATAAAATACAAGATGGAGCATATCAAAATTTAGGCAAAGGTGCAAGCTTTGCTCTGCTCTAATGTTTTTTGGAGATCACAAATGTTTTTGACTATGTTAAAATAGACTTTGAAAAGCCTGTCCACTGTAGTGGACTCCATGCATGAAAGAGTTAAAAGACTTAATATAGAGCTAAATAACAATATAGAAAAATGGAACTAACAAGAATGCAACAACTAAGGAAAGACTAAAAACGATGAGCAAAAAATCACTGTCCAGGCTCTCAACTCGACCACAGGCGGCTTTGACAGTTCATGTTCGAACTTCATGTTTGAAATGATGCCCGTGACAGCCATCAATCAAGAAGATGGTCAGAGAGGGGGCATTGACTTGCTTGCGTAGAAAAAAGGTTTTTGCCTTTTTGTTCACGTCACGGATAGGGGTGTGGCTCAAACTAAACTTTTCAGTTTGGATTTCAGCAAATGCCTCTTTTTTGACACAAAATGCGGTGGCATGGCTTAATTACATTTTTATTTTTTTTAAACAAGAGGACGTGATTTATGAAATGGAGACAAGATACTTGGCTTTATAACTGCAAATATGGGATTTAGTGTTTATTACCCCTTTAAAGAGAACAAACATGAATATGTTAGGAGGTACAAAAAGAGACATTTTCTCCTGTTTTTAAGAACAGAAGTGATGGTTGCAGTGTATTCGTTAAGTCCATGCAATTTCTTCAAATATGGGCAAAATATTATGTCTATGTTACAAGACCAGTGGTAACACACTGGCCTCCGCTTGAAACTGGAGCTCCTCCAAAAAGGTAAATTACAAACTGGCAGGCCTCCACAACCATTATCTAGGTAGACATTTAGACTTTCAATTGATTATTCCAACTTAGAACCAAAAACTATTTGATTTTGTCTCCTCAGGGGTAATTAAACTCTCACAAAATGGTGCCGTCCTAGATCTATGCATAGATAATGAGCTCAGGACACTTCCTTTGATATGGGGGGAAGAGGAGGGAGAGAAAGAGAAACACAAACAGTACTGTAGTATTCTTCTGGTCTGTTCAAGCAGGCCAGGCTACTTCATAAAAATATGATATTGTATGGACCATGAACACGTTTGTCATACCAATTAAGTTGTCTCTCTCAGTTCTAATTTAAGAACAACATATCCAACAGCTATCTAGTGCAGTGGTTCTCAACCCTGGTCCTGGAGTACCACTGTGTATGCTGGTTTTCGTTCCCACCCAAAATTGTAATACCAGAAGTTTAACAAGCCGTTACTTTTTCTTAATTAGGTGTTTTTAATGTTTCGAGGGATTATTTACCCTCGTAAGCCACATTATATTAGCAATAGCTATGCATGCCATGAAGAATAAAAGTCCAATATTCACATTGTGCTGTATTGTAAACAATTAAAAAGAGGTAAAAACTGTTTTAACTGATCAAATTAAAGACTGAGGTGAATCAATAGGCAACTTGGTAAATAATGAAGAATTCAAAGACAAAGCAAATGATAACGAGCCAAACCTGCATTGTGTTAACAAGTTTAAGGAAAAAATTATGAAGGAACTTAAACTTGTGTTTAATTACCTAATTAGGAGCCTATTCACCTCTGTTGTTACCTCTTCTTTGTAATTGTTTGCAATATAAAACAATAAGCATTATGAACATGGGAATTTTAATTAAGAAAAATGAACAGCTTGTTAAAATTCTGGCATTGCAGTTGTGGTTGGAACGAAAACCAGCATACACAGGGGTACTCCAGGACCAGGGTTGAGAACCACTGCTCTAAACATTAAAAACACCTAATTAAGAAAAATTAACGGCTTGTTAAACTTCTGGTATTACAATTTTGGGTGGGAACGAAAACCAGCATCTAGTGGTTTGCGATAGCTAACGTTAGGGAAATTTACATGTAAATTGTTGAACAAGGCTACGCTGTATCCCAGACTTACAATTACCTGATACACCTGGCCCCAATTCAGTATTCTGCTGGACCTTTTACAATAGGACCATTGTCTGGTTTTCATAACCGATAAATAAAGGCGCTAATCTTTCAGTGAGCCAGTTTTTACAAATGCTACAATTGAAAGTGATGGCTAGCTGAATTACGGTATATTAGATAGCCAATTTTATAAAGACTCCAGGTGTAGACTTCAACTGTATATTAGATAGCCAATTTTATAAAGACCCCAGCTATAAACTTATGCCGGGCTCTAGTCAAGTTCGGCGATGCAGGAGCCGGTGAATGTGAACACGCAAGGTCAATCTCATTGTTGATTGGTTCACTGCGTGAACTGGCCTGCCTCTTTGATTTGTGAACATTGTGGACCACTTTGTTTTAAAAACAAGAATTTGGGAATCCCTGAATGCAGAATTTGAGGTAAACAAAGTGTATGGTGCTGGATTTCTCTCACAGCAGTTCCTTCTATGACCATTCCCCAATATCTTTCTCAAAAAAAAGTTGCCTCCTTTAGCTTTAATCATGAAAGCAATTGTCAACCTTTTACTGCAAAAACATGGTTTGATGAGTTAAGTCTCGAGGTTGCCAAACTCACCAAAAGTATCTACATATTAAAAAATTAGCATAACATAAAAAATTAAGGACAAATGCTGGTGGAATCCAGGCCGATGTCTTGCAGATATTATATAGTAATAATCTTTGGTGGATTTCAATGGTTTGGATTTTGGGTAAATACTATCCCTCAACCTTTTTTTATAGCATTATTGTATCCAAGTATAATGTGACTGATAAATGTATGTATCAGGATGAAAACTGGAGGCACGGTACAGTGTGATTGGTGATACAGGACCCTGTGTGTGTGTGTGTGTGTGTGTGTGTGTGTGTGTGTGTGTGTGTGTGTGTGTGTGTGTGTGTGTGTGTGTGTGTGTGTGTGTGTGTGTGTGTGTGTGTGTGTGTGTGTGTGTGTGTGTGTGTGTGTGTGTCAGGTTTAGTTGTGTGAGGATGCAGCTCGGTGTGTGTGGGTGTGTCTGACTGTGGCTGTGTGTTACATGCATCAGGTTTAGGTGTGTAAAGATGCAGCTCAGAATACATACACACTCTGAGGTACAGTTTATTCATTATTTGACACACTACCGAAATTATACCAGCCCAGGAGACTCGTCTGACATTCTGAGAGTGCTGCCCTGCGTGTGCTCTTGTAATTTTAATTTCGTAACAGAGCTGCAGGCCCCGCCCACTCGCTCACTGGAGAGAGGTATAGGCCAGCGCTTAACCCACTGTTGGCCAAGCCACAGTCACCAGAGAGAGAGGAAGGGAAAGGGGAGGCAAAGGCAGAGGGAGTCCACAGGCCTGTCGCACCACGTTCACAGGAGCAAAGTCCACACTGCCGAGGGCTGATTGCCAGATAAACGGGGAATGAGCCCAGGAATCCAGCAGATTCCAGCACAGGGAGAGAGGGTCATGGGTGGGAAATTCAGATAAGGGCTTTGAACCAGGAATGCGTATCCATGACTACCACTCGATTATAAACCTGCGGGTATGCATCTATGCATTTTAACCAGCGGCCTTCCAAGTGGCTGTCCATCAGAAGAACAGTGAGAGCCGTCTTTGGGACTGCGCATGGTGCACTGCTGTTGCCGTTAGCCAGTGTATCGTGCTGTTTTAATGTTGTATCAGGACTAGTACAGCTGCAGGGTATTGTGTTGCGTGCGTGGGGGTGTTGAGGTGAACAGCAGCAGAGCTAGCAGTGTAAAATCAAGGCTTTGGTGATATGCTTTCTTCTCGGTTCCTCTTCCAAACGCCTTGACCCACTGTCATGAAAACCTACAGTGGCCTTTTCATGACTGTTGTCTTCGGCTCCTCATGGCGTCACTAGAAACACGGCGCTGGGGCCTGGCCACACAGGCACATTTACTCAACCAGAGGTTCTAAGCCAGTCAGGACCCCCTGAGGCCCTGCCCCTTACCTCAGATAAGATGCAGAACGCTCTTACAGAGCCTCTAGCCTACGAGATGCCATAAGAGAGATTCATGAGATGACATAAGAGAGATTCATGAGATGACATAAGCAGGCCTCCATGTTAATGATTTTTTTCTACTGCCTGATCGGGGCAACTTTTTGAGCAGTTTCGACCAATCGCAGATGCAAATAGTTGGAAATGGTGGATGACTCCTCCTTTGCCTGGGGCTTTTGAATTTTGAGGCAAGATGCTTGCAGTTAAACTGATGATAAAACAATTATTATTCATTCTCTTAGTCGCTTAGTTAGCTTGCTAGAAATAAAGGTGTTGACTAGATAGCTACCATTATCGGTTTATCTATTAGTAAATGTATGAAACCGAGACGACTAACAGAGATGTTAGTCAGTACAAATATTAATGAATGATCAAGCTGTAAGGTATAGGTTAGTTATTGGTAAGCCAGCGTCGGTACAAAAATGAATGAATGATAAACAACGTTAGTGATAAGCAAGTTTCAGTAGAGAAAGAATGTCTGTAACGTTAGTTATTTAGAAGAACGCATTGATTGTTCCATGGTCTGGGTGAATACTCGATTCTGATTGGCTGGAAGGTGTGCATTAAGTTAGGAATAATAAAAGAACCACCCTATGTGAAGCGGAGGGTGGTTGCCTCAGCGGAGTGCATTCCCTTTTACGCACCTTGGAGTGGATTATTCCATTTATACCATGGTCATTTGCCATTGATTAAAATATAGGGAGGAGTCGTTAATATTTTGGGACAATTCGCCTTCAAAATATAAACTTTTTGGCTGCCACTACTTCAGTTGTCAATTCCTTGTGATGTTTTTCATTTTTTTCTCACTTATCTATCTTCTCCATTTCTTTTTCCTCTGCTGCATCCCATTCATCAAAATTATTATATTCTCCAAATAAATTGAAAGAAATGTGAAAATCATGCATTGTTTGTGTGTTTTTCTTCTGTCGATTGTTAGTTTATTACAAAGTTGTACAAAGTTAGTTTGTTACAAAGTTGTTTACTAGGCTTGCGACTGTTTAAGCATGTTGCTATGGTTGCATAGGTTGGTTAGCTGGCCAGGCAGCGCATGAATTTCGAATGGTAATTAAACTTGACCCAAACTTGTGCATTCGGTGGTTCTTCACCTCCGTGTCGTGTTTTAAAACCCTTTAATGTACGCCACATCATGGATTATTCCTAACATGATCAAGCTATAGCATTAGTTATTGATAAGCAAGTATTGGTACAGAAATTATCTAGAAGTAGGGTAGTGTTTCCAGGATGTTTCTTTTTGACTCGGATAAGACTTATGTAGGGTACTGGCCTGATTGGGCAAGTGATAGATCAATCAGCTGGCCCCAACAAATCTCATTGTGACCCCGGGCCAGTGGGCACTCCTTATTGTCGAGCTCTGCATAAGAGAGATTAATGACGAGTGAACCTGCCTAGTCTTAATGACTACAGCTGTAGTTTGTGTATGGTGCATTCATTTGGTACATGGTGCATAATTTTTGTCATTTTCATTAGGTTTCAGGCTTATAACCCGATGACTTCTTTTGGAATCTTGATCTTGGGCACCATGCTTGTTTTCCTCTTTTCATAAAAAAATATATTTTTTCCAATTTGGAATGGTCAACTGAAAAACTAAATCCAGCAATGAAACTTCCTCAACACGTCCTACAGCATCCTCAGAGAGCACAGAGACTAGGGTGTGTTTATTTCCAAATGCAAACTGACATTTGAATAGTTTTTTCCAAATCCTTGTGTAGAGGCCCTTCTTTTTAGGGGAATAGCTGGGAATTTTGCAGTCACAGCGGAATTGTTCCTAACGGTCGCAATGTCTTTTATCGCCTTCACACACACAACGCATGTTTGATTCAAGAGGCCTTGCGGGCGAAGCTGGCTTGAGTGCATTTTCCGACACATGCAAAAACCTCACAGGCTTCACAGTAGACTCCATATTAACCATATTCCAGATTCAACAAAAACCAGTGAAAACACGCTCGAGAAGGTTATTCGCCTGTGGAGAATCCATCTGTTTACCCACAGGTATTATGGCTTATAGTCTGAAGCCAACTGTACAGACGATTCACCCTACTGTAAAAAATTTTTTGTCAGACTTAGGCCTACTGGTTTCAGTAAAACTAAAAAGAACGACCTTTATGGAGGACTCAGAGTAGGATGTACCCTAATAATCCCAAGTAATTGTAAGCAGAGAAGGAATTTGTGTTCAGTGGCGGTGCACTGTGGAAGGTACAGGATATTACAGTAAAATGTTGAAAGAAAGGAGGTTGTGTGTGGTAATGATGGTAGCTGATATGCCAGGCTGAAATAATTCCTGTGCACCAGATACAGCCAGTCCCTGCTAAAAAAAATTAAATGGTGAATTCTAGGCTAGTTCACTTGCCATCTAGTTACAAGTACAAGGGATTTTATTCTGCACATGGAATAGAACGAGCCTGCTACCAAAACATTCATCAGGTTGTTCATGAGTGTATTTTATTTCAATTGTATTCACCTGTGTGATGCTTTCATTCTCCAGTGTTAATCCATATCTCACAGGTAAGGGTTCACACAGCAGGTCAGAGGCTGGCTCTAACCACCCTGTTTCTTAGACACCGATGCAGAAAAGGTGGGAAACAATCTTTATCGCGGCACTACGTGCGCTGTAGGTCATGGCGATCCTTTGCTTTTGTGTATCTTGCGCCGATTAGCCTCAGAATAATTAAACCCTCCTGCATTTTTCACCTGTCTTTACATAACGACTTCCACCGACTGGCTCATGAATTAATCTTAATGCGCGGGCAGACTGCTTGTTGAAATTAAATTGCAGTCGATCACACGCAGCCCGTCCATAATGAAAGCATTGATGTATTTAACACATTACGTGCCACGTTTTCTGTCACTCTTATTGTTGTGAGTGCCAGGGGCATGGGGGAGGGGTGGAGGGGATGCTGGGGGACCCCTTGTTGTTCTGACCACTTTTTTCCTGTCTCTCCTCTCCTGTTCTGTTCTGTTCTGTTGTAGGTGTGGGTGTGCGCGTGCGCGCCTATGTTTACGGGACGAGCATGTAGCATGTGCTGTTTCCCGCAGCGACCAGGCTCCACTGGGGACCTCCCACTGGCCGGCCCCATGCGCCCCTCTCCCCGGGACACGCCTCGCTGAGCCCCCCAGGCCACACCTCCACCGCCATTTGTCTTCATGAAGATTCCTGACATCGGTGATGTGATGAATAAATTTGAGGTCCTTGGGATTGTAGGTGAAGGTAAGTGCAGACGAGGAGCTCGCAGGGTTGGGTGTCGTAAATCATATCTGCTCCGTTAAAAACCTCGCCACGCCGCCAGTTGTTAGCGTCGCTGTTCTTTCATCGCACTTTGACCCGTCATTGGAAGCGGTGCTTGATGACTGCTGCCAATGAATCACAAAATTCCACGATTACCACGTTGTACCGAGAACGTCCTCTTTCTGTTTACACCTGCCTCTCTGCTTCATTCCCACGCTCTAAGCGGTTTTACTGCAATGCTAACATTTAGACAGATGCACACTTGCCCCAGTCAATCAGTCAGCCATGTTTTGCTCATGCTTCCTTTTAGAGCGGGCTATTCTAGCATCTGCACTTCACTGAGGAAAAAATGCCAATTAGAACTCGTGTGACATGAAATGGCTGGGAAGTATTTAAAGGACAAATCACTGGAATGGCGGTGTTAAAAAAGTAAATAGAAATTTTGGTTCATCACAGTAACATTTCGTGAGAATGCTAGGTACATACCGCAGAACAGTCTCAGCTTAGATGAACTCCATGTTTTGTAACTTAAAATGAAAAAATCAAATAAGTCCTTTTTTCACCTTCCCCTGGCCTGTTAAACATGTTTTGTAGCTGTGCAGTCTTACCCCTGTGTGTATTACTGTTTAAAATGTTTCACTGTGTTACTAAATTGTTCAAGGTGTCAATACTTGTGAAGCAGCCCCAATACATACAGAATTATTCCATACTTGAAAGTACACTGAATGAACTCTTAACAGGTGGGTCAAAGAACATATTTTCTCTCACACTGACCTTGTTTAAATGCTCAACATATCCTGAATAATGATCCTTATTGTAGTTAGGGTCATATTCCGATTATGCTGTTTGCATACAATATGAAAGGAATAACCCAATCTTATTCCTACATGCATAGTCCTAGTAAATCTTCCATGTACATGTAGTGCTTAAAATTCACTGGGTGTGAACGACTGGTATTGTTTGTTTCTTTGTCTTAAAATCAGGGCTGTCAATGTTACCGCGTTAACTCGTGATACATTTTTAATTTTTAACGTGTTGTGTTTAACACAATTAATTGCATTTTTTTATTTTGGCTTAATCGCATGAGTTATGGCATTTTAACATTGACAGCCCTAATTTCAAGGCAAAGAAACAAAACAATACCAGCGGTTCACACCCTGCAAATTTTACACACTTCATGCACATGGAAGAATTACTAGGATGCCATCTTTTAGCACTGCCTGGTTCGACTGAACTCGACATCTTTAATTTTTTCTGCTACAGCCTTGTATACAAATCGCTCTCTGTGTTTTCTGCTCTCTGTGTTTTCTGCTCTCTGTGTGTAGCACAATGTTTAATTACTTTAATACAGAAATTAAAAGAATAACTAAGCCGTCGCGGTAGTACAGCGGTAAAAGCGCAGACTTTCAGGTTGTGCTCCGAGGATCGGGGTTCGCGCCCCAGGCCTGCCAGATCCGAGCATGGCCGGCGCCCTGTGGGAGCAGCAATTGGCGGCTGCTTCCGGGTGGGGGGAGGGGCTCGGAGAGAATCGCTGCACGCATAGCGGCCCTGGGCGAGCTGGAATCACGGTCAGGAGCTCGGAGAAGTCGCGCCCTGAAGAGGACGTGGCGCCCTCCCGTCCTACCGCCGGCTGACGGGGTTGTGTAGCGGTGATTCTCTAGCGGTTGCTACATGGGGGGAATTGAATTAGAATAGGGGTTCAATTGGCTACTAAATTGGGAGAAAATGGGGAAAAATATCAGAAACAAAATTTTAAAAAAAGAATAAGTAGTAAGTGCTCCATGCTTGCCACATTTTTACACTAAACAACTTGGCTGCTTCAACACCCAAAACACCTTGCGAATGTGTACATTCACAGACCGTGTTTAAGAGTTGTAAACGGAATAAGCTGTTTACATGCTTTTCATTTGCAGATTATTAGAGGCAAATGCAACCCATCTTATTCCGATTTTTTGGAATAAGGGCTTAACCGGGCTTTGCTTTGAAATACATGGGCTGTATCGTAACCGGAAAACTTGAGTTATCTGAATTAGATTGGAATAATGATGTGTGCGTAAACGTGGTCACTTTTAGTTGTGTCTGGGACACGGTACATTTGAGGACCCTGTCTTAACTTCTTTGTGTAGAAGGTCCCGCCGGCGGGACCTTTTTGCTCAACTGAGACATTCGTTGCTACTGCAGTCAAACTATTAGTGGAAATCACAAACTCTGTGTTTTAACTTTATTGGTAGGCGGTTTGTTTGATTTCTGCTGAATACCGAGTTTCTAAGTGTCACTATTTAGCCGTAGCAAGTCCATTTAACAAGCAACCCCCCACCTAGTTTATACCTACCCATGCGTAACATAGTGGACAATAACGTCTATGTTTGAGTTCATAAATATATTTATTCATCATATTAAATTAGAATAACGTCATAGCAACGAGATAAACCCAACAATAGCCTGATCGTATGCCAGAAAAGCCGTGAAAAGCCCTGCTCACTCAAATTCAAAATAAACTGTGAAAGTACTGTCTCATTCTACCATGTATTCTACTAGCAATATATGCTACTAAATATGAAATAAATATACAATCCTACCATCGGTTTTACACATCGAGATGTTCCTTTCAAAATTCAGTGGTCATTTATTGTCTGGTACAATCGGTTTGAGAAATATACAACACTTTATACTGCTATTACACTATCTGAAACGTAGACGCGTAATACCCCCATGCCATGTAAGCCTGTCTCATTCATTACAGTTCATTCTGGTTTAATTGTCGGCTTTTTTATCCAATAGAGTACATTATAACCTTAGCAACGGTATATGCCACGTCTTTTTCGGTGCTTTTTACAATTTACTACAGCCCAGCGTAACGGCAGTTTATGTTTTAACTGTCTAGTATTACGCAAGCTCTATAGAATACGCTTTAGGTAGGGGAGTATTTTTGCGTCTAAAATACCGTTGGTCTCGCTGGCTACATATGTACGTTTGTGTTTCCACTCGAGCACCGTCTTTCCAATATGTTTGATAGCTCTATTGTTATTTTAGCATTTTGAGTGCTTTTCACATACTGTAGTGCAATTGTTAAATGTATTTTTTATGTAGGTTACAGATGTTCATTGAAGATAGAACATTTGGCAGCATTTTGCAGATGGTGGAATACTATTTTATGTTCATGTTATCGTGCATAATATAGGCTATGGCATATATACTTGTCTCTTAGGGCATGACAAATGCTCATTTCAATTTTACTGTGCGCTGATATGTGGTAGATTAAGGTAAAAATTTCCTTGGAGTCATTATGAATAGGAAAACCTTTAAAATTAAAAAAATACAGAAAAATGCAATCCCAGGACAAATGTATACATACTGTAGTGTAGAGTACAGGGACAAGTGATGTTTTATTGAGGTACAAGAGTGAATGATTAGGCAACATATTTAGGTGTATGTAACACTGTGATATCAATGTTTTTTATCTTAAGCCATCAGAAGGAACAAATGTATATGCTTTGTAATGGACAAAACAAATGTATTAATTTTATGACATGTTTTGCATAGGGTTTTGGACCCATAGATATCTACCCCCTATACTGATGAAAATATAGTAATTCCCACTTGAAAATTATGCAAAAGTGAGTTTTATGAGCCAAAACTGTTGATTTTTAGTTAAATATATCATCATTTTTTATTTAGAGCAGTGCACAATGTAGCCATTTAGATAGATTTGGAGACACTAATGGACAACAGGGTACACTGCTATATTTTGCATCATAGACCTTTAGTAGTTCTGCATATCATCTTCAGATTTTGCAAAACTTGTGAACATGGAGTTTATGATCCAGTAAATGTATATATATTACCGATTTCACTTACGTAGCTCTCAGCAAAAGAAAAAAAAACAATTTTTAAAAAATTTTTTCCCCAAAGTTTCTTTGCATTTGTGGCACTTTATTTTGACTTAAATTATGAAAATATACAAATCTTCTATTGTAAATGGTACACCTGCCTTGTTTCATTTAACCCATTCACCATCGCGCCAAGGGGTTAAAGTAAAGTGACACCATCCAAATATATTTAGCAACAGTAATACTGTAAATAAGATTGATTATGGTCTCATGTACCTATCCAAGGCTGTTTAATGAACTTTGCACATGTTGCGGGAGCGTCGTCTTCAGTTACTCTTCGTGAGGTGTATTCAGCCAGCAGCGTGATGCAGTATATCACCAAAGATAATTATCTTACAGGAGGAAATAAATCGGTAGCACCCTGTGTTATCCAGAACCTTCCGCATACTGCTCACGGAGCCCTGAAAAACAGGGCTAAAAATGTCTGTCTCTGTGTGTGCCCTGGCCTGGCTCCCAGGCTGCCATGAAGGCATCTTCCCTGGCCCTGGCCTTTCAGATGCACCGGCTAATGCACTGACCAGCCAGCTTTTCATTGCACTGGAATCCTCGATAGATCACCTTTCCGAAAATCAAAAATCTGCACACAGCATCCATCAAGGTTGGGGGTAAATTTTCATTCAGTTCAGGAAATTAATTAAAATTTATGTCATTGAACAAACATCCATATTTTGGGCAAAACTCTCGGTCATATTCGATTCTCCGCTCAGTTGGGGGTTCGATCCCCACCACGGCACTTTATCAGCTGTGGTCCCTTCTCTCTCTGTTGCCTTTCTTCTCTTTCTGCTTTTTATCTGTCTAAATAAAGCAAAAAATGTGGAAGGAGGGCAGACTGTCCCGCTAAAAAAAAAAAATCCATATTTTGATGAATGAATTCAATTCAATGTTATACATTTTAAAAATTCTTTCTCCCCATTTTCTCCTGATTTGGTAGTGGCAAGTCATGCTCACGCAGCAATGCTCATCGCAACCTCAATTTGTCAATGCGAGAAGGCCAGACAAGCGGACTTGTACCTCTTTTCACACATGGTCGACAAGTCGAGCTCTCACAGACAGGAGCTGGAGGAAGACACAACATGTGCAGCTCAGCAGGCGGATACGAGCACCTGATTGACCAGCCGGGTTTGCTGGTGCACAACGAGACATTGTCATCCCGGCTGGTCACGGTCGGAACTGGCACGGTTACGGCGGGCTTATTATTGTCTCATAAATAATTCAAGAAATAGTATGATCCTTACATAAATATTCTCGCTCACAAAATAGTTTTTGCTCACAAAAAAGAATTACTTCACAAGGTTCATACTATTTATTTAATTATTTCTGAGACAATAATACCCCCATTCAAGGTCCTGTTTTGATACCAATCCGTGGGGCACGTCCATGCACTAGAGCAGTGACTTTACACGATGAGCTGTCCAGCAGTTCCCTCCCCTGAGGTGTCCATTTTGTCCATGTTACATTCTGTGGTGTTTGAGTTTGAAGCCCTTTCTTCCTTTTCTGAGTTGTTTTTTATCTATAATGAATTTTTCTGGTCCTTTTCGAATCCTTTACTATTCCTGATTTGGCCTTACGTGGCTGGAGTCTGGATATGCACAGGTGGTGCTTCAGCAGTGGAAGCTTACAGTGGCTTATAGAGCAAACAGTCAGATCACTGGAGACCAGACTGAACGTCATCAACGGCCTCAGTAGATGAGGATAGAAACGTGTGCAAGTTCATGCCAGTGCCATATGAACTGTGTGACCGTCCTGTTGTGATGTAAATCCTGATCGTATCCCTCTTCTTGAGGTGTTGGCTTGTTTTGGAAGGGGTGAGGTCCCATACTGTGGTTCAGGGTGTTTCTCTCCCCCTGGTAGAAAAAAGAAGTCTATGACAGCTGTGCTGTACAAAACGGAGAGAGGAGCTCCACCTGCCGCAAACAATATTTCTTTAATAACAAACAGGACAACACTGGCGGTGACTCGTTGATAGGGTTGTCACGATATCCCATTTTCATATCGTTGATATGCCTTTAACAAATATCACGATATTCGATATTATCCGATATCGTGACAACCCTAGTTTAAATAGCCTGTATACAAATAATAATAACAAAATAATAAATACAGAGCAAATATTAATAACCAAATATTTAAAAAGCAAAGAATACAGAATTTGTTGTGAGGCAGCAGAACTAAAATAGAAAATGGAGTGGGAAAGGACGGTCCACTCAGATTTGTCGGGCAGGCCACGGCACACGCGGTAATGCAAAGATTTAGAGTTATACAGATTTTGGAATATTAACTCACCTATTTATTTCCAGCGAATATTATTATTTAAAATCATGTAGTGTATGTTTCGTCCTTAGAATATCAATAATAATGTTAATATTAATTATAATATATATAAACGTAATATTTAAAAAAATATTGTGGCTATAGACAGTCATCTCTGCGATATTTTCAAATAACGCGATATCTGATATTATTGGATATCGTGACAACCCTACTCGTCGATACTTTCCAGCTACTGTCTATTCATTCCCATAGAAATCCTGAAAATATAGCCAGGGAGCTCTGACCACTCCTGACTTGTAGAATTTAGTGAGCCTAGAGTTGAAAGTGAAGAATGCCCGTTTCCTTCAAACTTGTTGAGAGTCCACTCTGTTTCCAGTTCTATTGGAAACATTGCTGCGGCGTCAGTCACTGTGAGTCAGAGGCATCATTTGGGCAATTGCCATCCCCTAGCTTCTTGGTTGAGTTGGTGAGAATCCTAGGCCTATATATAAAAATATATGTTTTGACACATATTTAATTCCTCTGTGTGCCCTCATAATAAACACCCACTATATCTATCTACAATCTCTAAAATGAGATTAAATTGCAAAAACGTTTATATTGCAGAGCAGGTTCAGTCAACAAGGGGATTATTTGATGCAGCCAGCTTCACTCTTGATCTGAGATGAGTTATTCTGAACGAGAGCGAGCACGCGAGTACGTGAAGGAGGCCGCCAAGTGATGAGGTGCAGCTAGCTAGGATTCAAAGAGGTAGCGTTAGTAAGTTAACTTTATAGTTAGCCTGGTTAATTGAATGAAAAAATGAAACAAACAAACACAGCTAAATATACAAGGATTTTTAAAGAAAACAAAATAACATACACATGATGAGTCAAATTCAGCATCATTAACTACTGAAGCTAACACTGCAGCAGCAACTGTGGATTCCGACACTACTACTAGCATGGACATTAGCACTGCTAATAGCAGCAAGACTAGCAACAGCAAGTGGGGTAAGCAGCATGTTAAAGATTAGCAAGACAAAAAATGACCCCCCTGTCCAGCCTCAATTGTCTTGCTTTCCATCCACGAATGGAAGACGTTTTTCGGCACAAGCATATAAGATTCATGAATGGATTGAGTATTGCATGTCATCAGACTCTGTGTATTGCTTTCCTTGCTGTTGGTGACACAATCGTGGCAGGGGAGAAGAACCAGACTCGAATTTTCATTGATAAGGGGTTCACATTCACATGCTGGAAGAATGTGCAGCTCAAATTTAGAGAACACTTGGAGAATAGAAGTAGTGCCTCCTTCTACTAATATTTTATATAAGGCAGTGTTTCCCCTAGTTTTTTTTTCAGGCCGGGCGGTGAAAGTGCGCCATTTTGCGTAGAGGCGGAAACTATAATTACACCCTCATAATATCAGCGCTGCCATTGAAAATTTTAATTAGGCCTAACGGGAAACCAAAGCTGTTTTGGGTTTTTCCAGATGCTATTTTGATCATTCCCGCATTCTGTGGTAAGGGAAATATTGCAGCTACATAAAAAAATAAATAAAAAAAGATTATATAAAAAAAAAAAAAGAATAATATAAATTATTTCTTTTTTTCATTAAAATGATTTATTTTCCCTCTTGTCCAAGCCGGGCGGCACGTGAGTTGGCCGCCCGGCCAAGATAATGGTAGGGGAAACACTGTAAGGTGTTGACGCAGTTGAGTTTTTGAAAGTCAATTTTTATTGTATTGAAGCAGCCCCGTTCAGTGCTTGTTCTGTGGATTTTGCAGATATATTGCATTTGGTGCGTCTGTTTGTGTAGCCTATATGAAGTGCGTGCGTGTGCGTGCGTGCGTGTGTGCGTGCGTGCGTGTCAGAGCCATGAATAAAATTTGCACCGACGTGTCATATAGGCTAGCTACGCCAGTGATGATACCATTATGGGTTATTGACTTTTTTTTATTTTTATCTTTTTTGCCACCCCCTAGTTTTTTCTGAAATGACGTCTCTGCTGTGAGTCTTTGTTTCTGTTTCTGAAGGAAACTTTTCTGTGATGTAGTCTGCACCCTGGTTTGGGAACCGTTGATCTGTGGGTTAACATGCTTTTGCACTGGTGTAATGAATGCAGGGAAAATGCCCTAAGAAAATGTAGCAGGCCAGCGAGCAGCAGCATCATAGGTCACTGATCATGGTGTCTCCCCCCATAGTGAAGTGCTGCGTTTGGCTGCGTTTTGTGGAGTGCATCCGCTTCTGTCAAGCTAATTGAATGAAGGGAAGTGGCATTGTATCCCCCCACCCCCACCCCCACCCCAGAGGCGGTAAGGCCAGGCCCTCTGATGAGCCAGAGATAATGGACTGGGTGCTCCTGCCTGTCCCTCCGCTAATACAATTTAGCAGCAAAATGAATATCAGATTTTTCATGCAGAGGCCCCCCCACTGCCCAGGACTCCGTTGTCCGCTCCACTTCGTTTGTGGAGAACCTTGCAAAACGTCAACAGGCATTTTACTCTTCATCAAGTAAGTGAGCTATCCCCAGGGGGCAAGGGGGAACTCTGGGGCGTTCTACTCTGGTGAGTACCAGAGGGGAGGTGGGGACTGGTCCGGAACTGGAGTAAGACAGGGTAGTTGCAGACTAAATCATCCGCTTTGTGGGTAGAACAGGCCTGTAAGACATTGGTGTTCTTTCATTTGCTTCTGTCCGTCAGCTAACGCAAAAATTAATTATTGCGATGTTTAGGTAATTTGCTGAATTTAATTGAAAGAGAATGAGAAGAGAGATCAACTTGTCATGACTCATGACTTGTCTAAAAATAACCAGGGGAAAGATTCAGTCAGCTTTTGTTAGACCGTGTATGGCTTTTTGTTTCAGAAAAGGTGATACTGCGTGCAAAAGTTTGGGCACCCTGTCAGTCAGTACTTAGTAACACTTCCTTTGGCAGAAATCACAGCTTCCAAACGTTTCTTGTAGCCAGCTAACAGTCTTTCGATTCCTCCTTTAGGACATTTTTCCTACTCTTCCTTGCGGAATGCTTCTAGTTCAGAAATATTCTTGGGTAAGTCTGGAGACTGTGAAGGCTATTCTAAAACCTTAATCTTTCATTCCTTTAAGTAGGCCATGATTGATTTTGAGGTATGTTTTGGATCATTGATATATCCAACCTCTTCAATTTCTTCACTGACTCTGGGACATTAACTTCTGGGATTTGTTGATATTTAGCTGAATCCATTCTTCCTTCCACCTGCACAATATTTCCTGAATTCAGAAGTACAACCCCACAGCATAATCGATCCACCCCCATGCTTAACGGTTGGCATGGTGTTCTTTTCTTCAAATTCTTCCACTGTTTTTCTCAAAATGTATATTTGGTGGTTGTGGGTAAAGGGTTCACTTTTTGTTTCATCAGTCCACAGCACTTTGTTCTAAAAAGTCTCTGGGATATCTAAGTGCTGTGTTGCATACTTCAGACGTTGTACTTTTGTGAGGAGATCACAGGACAGGTTTCCTTCTGGCACGTCTTCCATGCAGATAATTTTTCTGTGAGCAACACTGCACAGTAAACCGTTGCACCACTACTTCGATGTCAGCTAAACCTTTCTGCCGGTCCTTTGCAATGATATGTGGGTTTTGCTTCGCATATCTGACCAGTCTAAGCAGTTCAGAGATTTTTCTTGGTCTTCCTGATCTTGTCTTGACTTTAAAGTTCCGCTCTAACTTCCATTTCTTAATGATGTTTCTCACAGTAGAAATCTGAAGCTGGAGGCTTTTAGGTATCTTCTTATAGCCTTCCCCTGCTTTGTGAGAGTCAATTATCTTTATTTTTAGGTCCTCAGTCAGCTGCTTGGAGGAACCCATGGTTGTCAAGAATAAGCACAACACCCTGAGAGGTTAGAAGGGTCAGAGCATTTAGCATTTATTTATTAAGCTCTGGGTTTGTCTTCATCTGGTTTAATTTAATGCATAACAAGTCAATAAAGTTTTTGGACCGTACAAAAGTATTAATGGGTCGACTGGAAGGGTGCCTAAACCTGCCACATTTGCTGTTTTATTTGTTAAAACTGTTAAATTCAGCAAAATAATGGCAATTGAGCATTACAATTTGCAGAAATATGCCATGTTTAAGTTTGTACCCTGCAAAGGTTGTGCTAACCTCTTTTCACTTAGAAATTCAACAACATGCAATTTGACCAATTTTCATACCACCAATTTGTAGTCATTATGCCAGATATGAAAATGCGCTGTGATTCATTTAGTTAATGAATAAGTTCTTTTTGCCATTTTATCTGTATACCTTTATGGAAATGAACTTCAATACATTTTTAAAAATGTATTGAAATAAATATATTGCAACATTTCATAGTATACTGGCAAATATACAGTTTTTTTTTGGTCTTTCATATATATTACAATATATTACATTGAGTCCACATATTTGCAGCCTATGCCATCCCTGCAAAGGCAGTCTGAATGCTGTGAAAGCATAGCTGTGTCACCAAGCCCATTTAATTTTTTTGGGTGGACAATGTGAGGGCAACTTCTGTTTCGGGCTACACCAAGCTGATATCAAAGAGAACGATCTTTAGTGGACAGTGCGTTGTGCGTGGGCAGTCGTTTGGCGCACAGTACGTGGCCAGTCATTTTATGAACAGCGTATTAAGCGTTTGGTCCCTGCTTCATCTTTTTCAGTTGTTCGACAGAGAAGGCTTGCTCAGCTACCATCCACTATTCTGTAATGTTTATTTTTCATACATGATTTTCTTTCCCTGTTTGTGTGTGTGTGTGTGTGTGTGTGTGTGTGTGTGGGGGGTGTTGAGGGATGAAGGGAGTGAGTTTAAAAGAGAGAGGAAAGGGAGAGAGATGGAGAACAATATAGAGAGAGGGGAGGGAGAAAGGGAGTGAGTGTGTGAGTGAGAGTTATAGTGAGTGCATGGGAATACCGCTGCTCCTAAAGAAGCCCTGATCCTGATCGCGCAGTAGGAGTCTTGTGTTGTGAAATATGGATGAGCAGATGGAGCGGAAACTAAGGTACCACCCTTATGGAAAAATAATGTACTGCAGTATATTGTAAATATATCAAAATTATCTTATAAAATATTCTGCAGTATATTACATTTCCATAAGGGCAGCTTAAAATTTGATATTTCACTTTGGGTTTCATGTTCAATGTGGTGGCTCAGCTGCAGCCACCCTTAGTACCCTCCAACTCATTGATCACAGCACATGCAAAAGTGTTTCCACCCCTTGAAAGTTATCAATTTTTTCTGGATTACAAATGATTATAAATCAACTACATCATGGGTAAGTCGTAATTGAGACATTGGGCCCTATCTTACACCTGGCGCAAAGCGGCGCTAACCCAAACGCAAGTGTCTTTGCTATCTTACACCCGGCGCTAGGTTCATTATAACGCCTACCGCTTACGTTCTTTAACTACCATGTATTCTTGCGCCCGTTGCAAGTGAACTGGGTGTGTTGGTCTTAAGATGAGGAGTGGCCAGGATTATTTTTGGCGTATTGCTATCTTGAGCCAGCAGAAAGCGCTTGCGCTAGAACCACCACAAACCTGGTCTAAAGTCATGTCGCAGTTGTTTACATGTTTGTGGCAAAGTGAGCACCACCGCTCTCGTGCAGAGACAGTAAACAGACGTTTTGTAGTGAGAGAACACGTTTTTATTTGTTTCTCTCCGTACACAGTACACATTTAGACACCTGGTCTTCCGCCCTCCTCTCTGCAGATGATCCCGCCGGCTTTTATGCACTCAGGCTCACTGTCGAACAATCAAGGCAATTGGTTAATTGATACAATCAATAACACAATCGTTACCAATTGCGTGATTCCCGAGAGCTGTGTCGGCTCCACAAACCACACAAGTTCACTCTCTCTCTTGCCGGCAGCGCCTAAAACCACGCCCCCCTACCACATACCCCCACCGCCCGACTTAGGCCGGGAAGCCATCCGGCCGATGACCGACCCCCCCCTCCTCCTCCCCCACCGGGCGAGAGAGAAAGTCCGCCACCACCATCTGCGCTCCCGGCCTATGAATCACCTTGAAATTAAAAGGCTGTAAAGCCAGATACCAACGAGTGATTCGGGCGTTAGTATCTTTCATGCGGTGAAGCCATTGGAGGGGAGCATGGTCTGAACAGAGGGTGAATGGGCGACCCAGCAGGTAATAACGGAGGGACCCGACCGCCCACCGAATGGCCAGACACTCTTTCTCGACCGTGCTGTACTTAGCTTCGCGTTGTGATAGCTTCCTGCTAATGTACAGCACTGGTCGGTCGACCCCCTCCACCTGCTGCGTCAAAACGGCCCCCAGCCCTCTGTCCGATGCGTCTGTCTGCAAATTAAAAGGGAGAGAGAAGTTAGGGGTGAACAGGAGTGGTTTCCCACAAAGAGCTTCCTTCACCCGCTCAAACGCCTGCCGGCACAATTCCGTCCACTGGACCGGATCTGAGGCACCTTTCCGAGTCAAGTCGGTTAGGGGACTGGTCAGCTCCGAGAAAGCAGGAATAAATCTTCTATAGAAGCCAGCCAGTCCCAAAAACCTCCTCACCTCTTTTTTTGTCTTGGGTCGGGGGCAGGTCGCAATCGCTGCGGTTTTGTCCACAAGAGGCCGCACCTGTCCACTTCCCAAGTGGTACCCCAAATACCGTACCTCCGCTCGGCCAATTGCACACTTCTTTGGGTTAGCCGTGAGCCCCGCCTGTCTCAGGGACTCTTAACACCGCCCCCACATGCCGCACATGCTGAGCCCAGCTGTTGCTGTGGATGATAATGTCATCCAGATAGGCTGCAGCGAAAGCAGCATGCGGACGCAGCACCCTGTCCATCAGACGTTGAAATGTGGCAGGGGCCCCGAATAACCCAAACGGAAGTGTCCGAAATTGGTACAACCCGTCCGGAGTGGAGAAAGACGTTTTTTCCTTGGACTCTGGAGACAAGGGAATCTGCCAGTAGCCCTTGGTTAAATCCAGTGTCGAAAAAAAACGAGCTGTGCCCAGCCGCTCCAAGAGTTCGTCGACCCGAGGCATTGGATAGGCATCAAATCGTGACACTTCATTCACCTTCCGATAATCCACACAGAACCGAATAGATCCATCAGGCTTACCCACTAGCACGATGGGGCTATTCCAAGCACTGTTGGACTCCTCAATTACCCCCAATTCCAGCATTGCCTTTATTTCTGCCTGCACTACTTTCTTTTTATGCTCAGGCAGTCTATAGGGCCGTGAACGCACCGTTATGCCCGGGGTTGTCTCAATGTGGTGGTTTATAAGGTTAGTGCGACCTGGTAGAGGGGAAAACACATCAGCAAACTGCTTTTGCAACAAGGCAAGATCCGCTCTCTGATTCGGTAGGAGATGGCTATTTGAAAGGGGTGAGGTTTGATTGGTAGAATTTGGTACCTCTGGCCCCAGCTCATCTCTCTCCTGATCTACTGTGACCAGGGAGACCGGTACCACCTCTTTCCATGCTTTTAGTAGATTGAGGTGATAAATCTGTTTCGCCCCCTCTCTATCAGATCGCACCACCTCATAATCGACTTCCCCCACTCGTCGTGTAACCACGAAGGGTCCTTGCCACTTGGCGAGTAATTTTGTGCTGGAATTCGGGAGTAATACCAGGACTTTATCTCCTGGTGAAAATTGACGTAGCTTAGTTCCTCTATTGTAGTGCTTCTGCTGACGTTCCTGAGCCTCGAGCAAATTCTCCCGTGACAATCTACCCAGTGTATGGAGTTTTGCTCGCAGGTCCATAACGTACTGAATCTCGTTTTTACTGGGACTTGGACCCTCCTCCCAGCTTTCTTTAACTAGATCCAAGACACCCCGTGGTTGCCTACCGAACAGCAATTCAAAGGGAGAAAATCCCGTGGAGGCCTGGGTAACCTCTCGCACTGCAAACAAGAGAGGAACTAACCACTTATCCCAATTTCGGCTATCATCGTGTACGAACTTCCGAATCATAGACTTCAAAGTCCTATTAAAACGCTCCACGAGCCCATCTGTTTGCGGATGGTATACGCTGGTTTTAATGGACTGAACCCCCAATAATTCATATAATTCACGTAATGTGCGTGACATAAACGAAGTGCCTTGATCCGTCAGAATCTCTTTCAGGATTCCGACGCGGGAGATTATCTGAAACAATGCCTGCGCAACACTCTTAGCCGAGATATTGCGTAACGGCACGGCTTCGGGATACCTGGTTGTATAATCCACCAGAACTAACACAAATCGGTATCCCTGCGTGCTTTTGTCAAATGGCCCGATGAGATCCATGCCCACTCTATCAAACGGGACCTCAATTAATGGTAGAGCCCGAATAATATTGATCATAGGCTACTATTGATCCATATGGCCTATTCCTTGATCGCACTAAACACGCACGAGCATGTCTGTTTCGCCATCATAAGCAATCCGCCAAGGTGGAAAAGCAGGCTTTTAAAGGGAATGGGATATGACATTTTTATTGGTTTATTGCATGTCACGCCCAAGACACACCTATAATTAATGAAGAGACTAGGTTCAGCCCATTTGGACGTTGCGCCGTGCTTAGCGCCCAAAAAACACGCCGTTAAAATAGCAAAAGTGGACACTTTTAATGGACTTTATGGACTTTACGCCATGCGCTTAGACCAAGCGCCAAGATCGCCAAGATAGGGCCCATTATGTCCAAAATTCCGAACTATCCCTTTAAGTGCATTAGAGTTCCTTTTAGGATTCTTCCTTTCTCTTTCGCATTTTCTGTCCTTCATTTTGGTTTTCCTTTTCCAGTCCCTCTGAGACAGTTTTGTCTTTACCGTTTTTCTTTCTACCTCTCTAGTGACTGCTTTCTTTAATTGAGAGCAAGAGGTCTTTTTTCTTTCCTTTATCTTTGTCTACACTCGAGCCTACGAGTCTTTTCGCCCATTAACCGGGTCACTATAATTTATCTTTTGTTTTTTGTTCACCTCCCCTTAGTTTCCTCTCTTATACTGAGAGTGAGAGGTGAATCCTTTTGTCTATCTACTCTCGTGCCTACGAGGTAATTTGCCCGATTATCTGCGGGTCGCTTTATTTTCTTATTTGCTCTCTTGTTTGAGAGTGGGAGTTTTCTCCTTTTATTCCTTCCCTTTTTTACGGAGACTTTTGCGTTCCTGTGGTTTCCACTTGAGGAAATTTTAAGATTCCCTTCTGTCGCGTCTGGTCCGCCGAACCTGACTCTCCCCATTATAGAACATGGAAGCCGTAGTGGAGGAACCAGCGACAGCACCTGCGACAGTCGAGCAGGTTCTGGCCACTCAGAGCGCTGCCCTGGCCACCCATGAGGAGGGCATTCGTGCCCTCCAGACAACTCATAAATCAGCTGCGCTACCAGGGAGACTGCCTGCATGATTTAGCGGACAGTCTCCGCGCAATGACTCTCGCCACTGCCTCTCCCCCAGTTGCACAAGCATCTGTGAACCCCGTTCCCGTGCCCGCCCCACTCGCTACCAGGGAGCCCAAGCTCCAATTACCGCCCGCTACGGTGGGGAGCCAGGGAAGTGTCTGGGTTTTCTAACCCAATGCCTGATTTTTTTTAAAGCTCAGCCGTCCCGGTTTTCTACCCAGGTAGCTTTTATATTAACACTGTTGACTGCCCTTGCGTGGGCTGACCCCTTAATCAAAGCCAAGGTCCCTATTATGAGCAACACGGATCGGCTGATGGAGGAGAAGGCATTGGTCTTTGACTATGACGTCTCCGGTCAGGAGGCCGCCATGAAACTGACCCGTCTCCGCCATGGCACCGACACTGTGGCAGGCTTCTCCATCGCCTTTTGAGCACTGGCAGGGGAGACAGGGTGGCCCGATGGGCCGTTTAGCTCCCTCTTTTTAAACGCCTCGATCCCATTAAAGACGCTCTGTCAGTGCTTGAGCCACCCACCACGTTCGGTGCTCTGGTATCCACAGCCATCCGTGTTGACAACCACATCAGGGAGCGAGAGCGTGAGAGGGAGACGGGAACGTAGAGACCACTCGGTCCGCCACCTTCCTCCTCCTGCCGTAGCGGCCCCTGGCCACTCCTCTTCCCACTCCTCCTTTAACCGGGAGGAGCTCATGCATGTGGATGGGGCGGCTTTGCACCAACCCAGGGACGCTAAGCCGCGGGAGAGCTGGTGTCGGTACTGCAGGCGTTCAGGTCACCTGAGAGATCAATGCCCTAAGCTGGGGGGAAAAGGGGGGTCTCGCTAGGGGAACCGAGGTCCCTAACGAGACATAATAATATTCTCCCTCAGACCCTGCTACCAGTTCAGCTGCTCTGGAATAAGCATTTGGTCAACAGCAACGCTTTTGTGGATTCCGGAGCAGTTGAATGCTTCATCAACACTAAATGGGCCAGGGAACAAAAGATTCCCATACTTTCTCTCGCTCTGCCTCGTCTGGTCACTGCTCTCGTGGGCCGCCCGTTGGGCACCGGGACCATTTGAGAGATCACGACGATATTTTAATTTTCTCTCCCGATCTTCCCAGCCACGTCGGCCATGTCAGGCAGGTCCTGGGAGTGCTTCTAAAGCGCAGCTATTTGTTAAAGCGGAGAAGTGCGCCTTTCATACTAACTCCATTTCTTTCATGGGATTCATTGTGGCAGACGGAAAGGTCCAAATGGATCCCGAGAAAGTTTTGGCGGTTAAGAACTGGCCCACTCCGTCTTTAGTCAAACAAGTACAGTGCTTTTTGGGCTTTGCCAATTTTTATTGGCGGTTTATCTGCTATTTTTGTGCGGTAGCTGCTCCCATCACAGCTATCACTAAGAAGACATCTTCCTCTCGGTTCCAGTGGAACCCTAAGGCGGAGGCAGCATTCTCAGAGTTAAAAAAGAGGTTTAGCTCCGAACCTATCCTTGTTACTCCCAACCCCTCCCTCCCCTTTGTGGTAGAAGTGGATGCTTCTGAGTTGGGGGTAAGAGCCATCTTGTCCCAGCACTCTCCGCTGGACTGCAAGATGCACCCCTGCACTTATTTTTCTTGTGCACTGACACCTGCCGAGAGAAATTATGACGTAGGGGACCGGGAGCTGTTGGCGGTCAAATTGGCACTGGAGGAGTGGCGCCATTAGTTAGAAGGAGCTGACAACCCGTTCACAGTATGGACAGATCATAAGAATCTGGAATACGTGCAACAAACCAAGAGGCGTAACTCCCGACAAGCCCGGTGGGCGTTATTTTTTGTGCGTTTTAATTTCCTGCTCACATACCGCCCGGTTCTAAAAACGTTAAGCCGGATGCCCTGTCTCGCATTAATGACTGCGCCGACAAGGATCCTCTCCCAGAACCCATCATTCCCACCGATCAAATTGTAGCCCCGGTTATGTGGGAGGTCGAGCCAGCCGTGCAAAATGCTTTGTGGTCGGATCTGGGCCCAGGCGGGGGTCCGTCTCACTGCCTGTTTGTTTGTCAGACCCCGGGTCCTTCAATGGGGCCACAGCTCTCAGTTGGCGGCCCACCCGGGTGCCCACCATACTAGGGACTTTTTGTCCCTGCGCTTTTGGTGGCCCGACATGGAGAGGGATGTGCGGGACTTTGTTGCTGCCTGCCCGGTCTGCGCCCGTACCAAGGGTTCACGACTCCCACCCTCAGGTCTTCTGCGCCCCCTACCCATCCCCAGCCATCCTTGGAGTCACGTCACTCGCGACTTTATCACCGGGTTGCCTGCATCACTGGGCAACACGGTGATTTTTGTGGTCGTAGACAGATTCTCCAAGGCGGCTCACTTTATCACGCTACCCAAACTGCCTTCAGCACCAGAGACAGCGCAGCTGATGGTTGACCACGTTTTTCAGGTGCACGGTCTCCCCCTGGATGTGGTGTCTGATCGCGGCCCCTAGTTTACCACTAGGTTCTGTGCCCTGCTAGGGGCGTCTGTCAGTTTGTCTTCCGGCTTTCATCCGGAGACCAATGGACAGACGGAGCACACCAACCAGACTTTGGAGAGCACCCTTCGGTGTTTGGCTGCCTCCAACCCCACATCCTGGGGGACCACCTTGCCTGAGCGGAGTACGCCTATAACACGCAATGCCTCCACTGGTCTCTCTCCTTTTGAAGCTCAGCTGGGGTATCAACCCCCGTTATTTCTGGAGCTGGAGAAAGATGTGGAGGTACCCTCCGTGGGGTCCTTCGCTTGGAGGTGTCGATCGCTCTGGAGGCGTGTGCGCGCGTCCCACCTGCGCGCCACGGCTATGCAAAAAGTTGCGTCAGATAGGCGTCGTCGCCCAGCCCCCTCCTACAGGGTTGTACAACGAGTGTGGCTACGCGGGACCTGCCCTTGAGAGTGGAGTCTCGCAAACTCGCTCCACGTTTCATGGGTCCATTCAAAATTATCCGGAGAATTGACCCGGTCACCGTGCGTTTACAGCTCCCGCGCTCCATGCACATTCACCCCACTTTTTACGTCTCCCGGTTGAAGCCGGTGCTAGTGAGCATCCTCGCTCTGCCGGACAAGCCGCCGTCTCCCCCCCGGTTCATGGTGGGAGGTCCGGCGCATTTTGGCTGAGAGACGCGTGGGCAGAGGTGTCCGGTTTTTAGTGGATTGGGAGGGCTACGGCCCTGAGGAGCGCTGCTGGGTCCCCTCCAGGAACATCTTGGACCCAGAACTCATTAAGGACTTCTTTGATAAACCTTGAGGGATCATCTGGGGTCGTCCCTTAGAAGGGGGGTCCTGTCATGGTTTGGCAGCCTTCTCTTATTTCTGCGGTCGTTCTCCCTCGGAGCGGCTTGAGGGCGCTCTTTCTTTTTTTTCCCCGTTGTTGCTCTGTCTCGCCACTTATCGAACCCGCCTGTTCTTCTCTTCTGCCAGCTATTTAAGCTCCGCGTCTTCCTGTCTCGGTGCTTCCATGTTGTCTTGCATTTTGACACAAAGCCAGTACGGTATAGGAGTTAGGTGCTTAAGGTGACCACTTTGCCCCATCGCATTGCTTTGGAGTAACGCGGGACTTGCCTTAAAGGGATAGTTCGGAATTTTGGACATAATGTCTCAATTACGACTTACCCATGATGTAGTTAATTGATGGAAACCATTTTCAGATAATTCCATGCTGTCCCTTCTTTTGGACATACACACATTGCTAATGCTAGCGCAACTCTAAGGTAACTGCTAGCATCCACTAGAATTAAATAATTAATTCAACGTATCCAAAGGAAGAGACAATAGCATAAAATTTACTCCTGCTTTTAACAATAGAAGTGGGCACTAATTGTTAAATCCAGCCAGTAGTGCAATCTCCACTTTTCGGGCAAAATATTACATCCATGTGACCACACTGACCTTCGTTCGAAACAGGAGCTGCCTCCAAAAATGTAAATTCCAAAGTGGCAGGCCTCAACAACCATTATCTACATAGACATTAAGACTTTCAATTGATTATTTCAATTGAATGTCACAGAATGGCAATCAAACTTAAAATCAAAAAGGAAACCGGGGTCCTTATTGTACAATGGAATCAATTAAAATTAATTGGATGCTTTTAAATATGGAAAAAATAAATATTTAAAATTTTTAAAAAACTGCCATTAAGTCGACCAAGATTTTCTTTAGTCGAAGACAGCCCTAATATGTTTGCCTAGCAGGCAGCCCCATTCATGGCACCTGCGCCTGCATATTTTGTGATCAGGTGATTTTTTTATTAAGTTACAAAGTACAGAAAAAGTTGTTACTTTCCTATTAATCATTCCTCAATTGGTGACACCCTCCAGAAGGATTCCAATGCTAATTGAAACCAAGGGACTAATCTATGGGAACAAACTACAATTAAACTTGTTAGTAAGGCCAAATGCAGCTGATTCCCAGGCCTGTATCGTCCTGTGTTACATGCATTGTCCAATATAGCCACAAATAACATCAAGAAAGGTGTAGATCCGATATAAAGTTTACAGTGCATTATATACATTCCATTCATTCACATTTAGTCATTCCAGAGTGACTTATAAAAGTGCATACAGGAAAAGTGTTGATACCTAAGTTATCGGTATCAGAACTGAAAGCTAGAGTTGATACATCAACCTAAAACACAATGGTGCCAGAAGAAACAGAACCCACTGTTAGTTCAATCTATGTGTACTTTTGTTAATGTAACAAAACAAATTATGATTTTAGGCTATAGAGGCTACAGACCACGAGTAGAGAACCCATACGTGATCTTGGTTCAGCAATGCAGCCCACTAACGGCTTTGTGGGCCACAACCATAGAATTGAACTAGAATTTAACTGTAGCCTAGCTATACATAGTGAAGTAAAGTTTAAATATTTAACAGCAAAATATTGGAGCTTAAATATTATGTATGTAAATAAGGAAAGCATTAACAGTTTTAACAAGAACAAAATGTAATTCTATTATTTTATTCTCTCAGCTGGCCCACACATCTTCTTGAACCCTTACTGCCTGTAATACGTGTCTGATAAGAGGCAGCACGCACCTTCACTCCATTTCTGTAGAATCTGTGTTGCACAGCACAACAGCATTCACTGAAATAACCCTTATGGATATGGAAATACACTCAATATAATATAAAATATATTGAAATTAAATATATTGTCAAGATATTGCACTTCAGAACAGGCAAAATATACAAATTATTGTTGCTTTCAGATATTGTTTATATATACAGAAATATAGAGAGTAACCTTATATATGAAAAAAGGGCTGAAATTCCTACATGGTTCACCCGATTTGGATGTTAATACCCTTAAATTAAAGCTGACGGTCTGCACTTTATGCTCATATTCATCGTGTCATTTCAAATCCATTGTGCTGGAGTACAGAGCCTAAACAACAAAAAAGGGGCCACTATCCAAATACTTATGGACTGCACTGTATATATGAAAATTATAACTTGCAGCACTGCTTAGGTTTGCAAAAATGAACCACAAGACTTCTGGAACACAAGTGCAGCTGCTTGGCGAAAACCGAACACCACAATAACCTCATGCCAACCTTCAAGGTGGTGATTTGGGGCTGTTCTGCAGCCACAGGACCTGGATGCCTCAATCATTGTCCACCATGAATCCCTCTCTAAAACAGCGTATTCTAGAGGAAAATGTGAGGCCATCTGTCTGACAGCTAAAGCTTGGCCAAAAGTGGATCATGAAACAGGACAATTATCCTAAGCACACCAGTAAATCTACGGCTGAATGGCGGAAAAAGAAAGGAATCCGGGTTTTGGAATGGCCAAGTCCAGACCTCAACCCCGTTGAGATGCCACGGTGGGACCTTAAAGGTGATATGTCTAACTTTTTGATGTAGACAAATATTTAAAAAAAATAAAGACATCCACAGAGCTGGCAGAAAGATCAGAGTAATAAAAAAATCAAAGTATTAAAAAAAATGATATGGACTATATGAACTTGTAATTTCAAATATATTTTACGGTCCAGAAGCCATGTTGTGTTTTCTGTCTATCTAAGATGGCAGATACTGGGGTTACCGTCTCCAACAATGCTCTTGAGCCATATGGAGAAAGTGAGAATCTGTTTAAAATGACACTGTGGAGTGTTTAAGTACGTTTGGTAGTGGATGCTACCGGTTGCCATAGAGTTGCGCTAGCATTAGCAACATCATGGACAGCATGGCATGGACAGCATGGAATTAGCTGAAAATGGTTTCCATCAATCAACTACATCATGGGTAAGTCGTAATTGAGACATTATGTCCAAAATTCCGAACTATCCCTTTAATGAATGATCGGGGACGATGCTTGGCCTGATTGGGTGATACCGCGCTAATGTGTGGAAGGGGAGTCAGACAAGGATTGGCTTATCTAAAAGCTGATAGATGTGCTTCTTAAAGTGACCAGGGGCTCTATCTTGGCGCATCGTCTAAAACACTAGGCGCAAGTGCATTTAGGGCGTGTCTAAGTCCACTTTTGCTAGTTAGACGGCGCATTATTTGAGCGCTAAGTGTGGCGCAAGGTGCTAATGGTCGGAACCTAGACTAATTATATATTCATTAATTATAGGTGTGTCTTGGGCGTACGATGCAATAAACCAATCAAAATGTCATTGTTAGGATTCCCGCAGGGGGGACCGGACCCAAACGCAAGACTCAGAGAAGGCTCAAGGGGAAACTCCACAGGGAGTACATTTAATGAAACACAGGCAGGGGGCAAGACAGAGACAGGCGTGTCAGGAACAGGACGGGTCGGGAACTAAGGAGGGGTCGGGAGCTAAGGAGGGGTCGGGAACCGGGAAGGGTCAGGACCGGCGCTCAGGCTGTGGGGGGAACAGGAACAAGACGTCACCCAGGCCGTGGGGTCCAGCTTAAGGACGGCACGCCGGCCGTGGGGTCAGGAACAGGTGCAGGGGAGGCCCAGGGAACAACGTTTGAATACCTGGGGGCGGCGCTCAGCCTAGGGGTAGGAACAGGTGCGGGGTCCCGCAGATAGTGCGGGGGGCCCGCGACGGCACTCGTGGGGGAACAGAAACCAGAAGGGACAGGAACAAGGAAGCCTGGAGGGAACAAGAGGGAACAAGACCAAGACAAGACAAGACCTAAACAAGAGGAGGGGGTCCATAACACGAGGGTACATACCCGGGGGGTACAAAACAAGACAAGAACACAACGGGAAACCCAGCTCACAAAATGGACAAGCACACAAGACAGTCCGGCCCTGAACAAAGAGACAGGGCAGACTATATACAAGACATGACGAGGACAAAATGAGCAACAGGTGGTGGGAGAAGGGTAACGAGGACACGAGAGGAAAACACAATTCAGGTGTGGGGAGTGCAGGACACAAGTAGGTGGGAGAGAGGGAAAACACGTGGTGGACTGTGAGACAATGGGAAAACCCGGGATAGAATCCGGGTGCCTCACAGTCATATCCCATTCCCTTTAAAAGCCTGCTTTTCCACCTTGGCGGATTGCTTATATGATGGCGAAACAGACATGCTCATGCGTGTGTAGTGCGAGCAAGGAATAGGCTATGGATCAATAGTATGATCAATATTATTGGGCCAGTTGTTCAAAAAATTTTATCTGGATCAAAATTATCCGGATTTGGAAATCCCATTTTATGCTATCCAGGATCAGGTAATCCGTCTTAGTTTCATGCCGGTTTTTCAAAGCAACATTGGATTGGATCACCCTGATCCAGATACACAGTTTTTAAGATTACCAAATCCGGATTACTAGTACTCTAAATGGGACAACATATCACAATGTGGACTACCAGCTATGTAAAGAAGAACAGGTAGAAGAGCCAACATGGTCATTTTAAGTGTTTCTTATTTTGAGACAAAATACAAAAATAACATAAACATCCACTTCCATTTATAATTTCTTTTATGACCCCTGAGCCACAACAAATAAAAAACAAATATTAACAAATACATCGTGGATATTTTGAAAACGTCTTAAATTTTAACAAAAAGGCTAAATGTCCAATAGTTAACAAAATAAAGAATGTTCAGAGTTCTTCTTCATCTGAGGAGGAGAGACCAGCATTTTCAATCCCTGCTTTTAGGAGGCGGATCTGAAGTTTCGCCTTGGTTTGCAGCAGTTTTGTCAGCTTGATTTGTTCCTTTGCCAGGAGTATCTGTGCTTCTGCTCTTTCAGTTTCTCGTTTAATAAGTGATTCATAGGCATCATCATTATTTGGCAAAGGACGCTTCAAGCCTCTTTTCTGAGCTCCTGTGACTGCTGGCTCTACCAGTGAGGATCCAGGTTGTTCTTCAGTAAAAGGGCTGAGATCCAGAATAAATGTTTCCTCTGCATTATCAGGAACTGGCTCACTGTCCTCTACAATCGTAGGCTCACCATCCCCTACAACACCTTGAATCCCATGCAGAGCTGTAGAGTTCTCACCTCCAATAATGTCCAGAACCACATCTGAGTATTCACCTTTCCTAAAGGGTTTGTTGCCTGTTTGGGTATATTTTGCTTCAGCAAGGTCCTTTGTTGCTCTGGCTCTCAGATTCTTCCATCTGAATTTCACTTGCTCCAAGGTCCTCTTCTGGCCAGACCCCATTGCATTTACATTCTGGGTGATTTCAACCCAAATGTCTTTCTTCCTTCTGTTAGTCACCATTCCACCTGCAACAGAAATTCCTACTATTGAGGCATAATGGCACTTAACACCCTCCAGCAGTGCATTGGTTTCTGCAACAGTGAAATTAGGTCCTTTTGAGTCCATGGTTCCACCTCATCTGTAGTGAACATAGTAGCCTATTTATAGGCCTTGGGCATGATTGGTTTAATTGAACACAAGCCAAAGCACGTCAGCTAATCAGTGGGTGGGTATTTGACAGCTATCTTATATTCAGCCTCTCTCAGAGGACTAACAGAGAGGCACTGGCATGGCAGGTATTGTTCATCGCTACCACCATTTTGGTGGAAGAAGATACCGTCAAAGGGTGTATGTTGAGCGTGCAAAACCACTGGAGCAATACACCACTGAAGAACTGTATGCTCGCTTTCGCTTTGGGAATGCTGATATTAAGTACATTGCACACCTTGTCAGGCCAACACTTCAACGGAGAACCCGAAGGAGTCACAGTCTGTCTGTGGATGAACAGGTCCTCATTGCTCTGCGCTTCTATGCATCTGGGACTTTCTACCAAGTTTTTGGTGACAATATAGGAGTGGACAAATCAACTGTGAGTGATGTAGTGAAAGCTGTGTCAATTGCATTGGCCAGCCTGGTCAATCAGTTTGTTTCACTTCCAAAGGTTGACCAGATTGCCCAGACCAAGCACAAGTTTTTTCTTTTGGGGAACATGCCCAATACTATTGGGGTTATTGACTGCACTCATGTGCATATACAAGCACCTCATGAGAGGGATTGGGAGTACATCAACCGAAAGGGGAGGCGCAGCATCAACATCCAACTTGTGGGCGACGCCGACCTCATCATCACAAACTGCGTTGTGAAGTGGCCTGGGTCTGTTCATGATGCACGTATCCTGAGGGAAAGTGCTTTATACAGAGAGCTCCAAACCAACCGACCGGATGGCATAATATTAGGAGACAGTGCCTATCCACTCCTACCATGGCTGATGACTCCTTTTCTTGCAGCAACCACACCTGCACAGGCACGCTTCAACACTGCTCATTGCAAAACAAGATGTGCAATTGAGCGTTTAAATGGAGTTCTGAAGAGACGCTTTGCATGCCTTAACTACTTGCGAGTGGAACCACAGGGAGCATGCAACAAAATACTTGCGTGTATTGTCCTGCACAACATAGCTTCCAGGCGCAATGTCCCTCTCTGTGATAATGTTGATGATGCACCTGAGCCTGATGAAGAACCAGACCAACCTCTGCCGTTCAGTCAGAATGAGGGACTGACTGGACGTGTAGTGAGGGATGCAATTGTTAGAAATTATTTTTGACAGGTTCATCTCTGATGATTGTTTCTTTGAAATTAATATACAGTGATGATGACAGAAAAATGTAATATATTATTTTTGTTTGTTATTGGAATCTGTTTGGGGGATCATTTTTATTTTATTTTTACTTTACTATACTGAAAGGCTTAATTGGTAGTCTGTCTACTTTATCTACTTTATCACTGTAACAGTTACACAAGTCAAGTGCAAAATATAAATAAAAGTATATACACTAAATGATACAAATGTTGTATTATTTGACCAATTTTAAAGTTTTACTACATTTTCTCCCTGAAATCCACCCTGAAATCCTACCCCCTGTTGGGATCAGGATAATCCTGTTTTTTTGGATCAAAGTTATCCAAATCCCACAGGAAAGTTTTGAACAACACAAACTGAAGGTTTGATCCAGATTTAAACTAGGATTGGATTACGTGATCTAATCCGATTTCAGAATCCTTCTTTCCCTTTTGAACAACCCATTTTCAAGATTTGATCCAATCCGATCACCAAAATCCGATCAGATTACCTTTGAACAACTGGCCCATTAGGACTAACAATTATGACACGTTTTGATATACACAATAATAATCTTTAGCATTAGGGTTTAACACCGGCACGGGTTCCCAGTAATTCCCGACAGTGCTGTTATTTTAGAAATTTTATGAGGTTAAATTTTGTTAAAAGCACCTGCAGCAGCTGAGAATAAGCTACCAATGGCTTTCGTCTCACCTTAGAAAACACCAAATTAGCCTGCTTGTTTAACGAATTTCGTTTGATTATGCAATGAAGCAATGTCAAACATCAATTCCATGAGGCTGTTCTCATGGAGTTCTCCAAGTTCAAGCTTCATCCGAAGTTTATTACCTGCATTCTAATATTGATTAATAACATAAATACTGTTATTTTGCCTAAATGATGACACTAGTAAATACAATGAAGCTGTCAGGTTGGCAACCGAGAGTGACCAACACGTTTTACTAGCAGCTTAATGCTTTAAAAACAAGTCCACTTTCTCAGGAAGATCGTGAAAAGTGCAATTTACAGCAGGTGAAACAGACCTGCTCCTGCATGAAGTTAAAGCGCACAGGCAGAGAATTGCATTAAAATGAATTGTGAATGAATTGTTCTCTTTCAAATAGTTTTGTTCAGTTATGGTATAACAGGTGAAATCAGCTGGGTTTTAATAAGCTGAGAGTATGGAAGCCTGGTCACTGTAATTAAAAAAATATGAAGGATGAAGAATAAGGCTAAAATTCAGTTAACATGGTGAAATTTATCTCTATCTTTATAAAAAATTTTAACCGTAGGCGATCAAAATCCTTATGCACAGCGAATCCCGGGGACTGTTGTCTAGGCTATTTGAAAAACAATAAATGCAATATTCACTAGACAAGGTTTTGAACTTTTTTCAGTCAAAACTATTCTATTTACTTACAGGCTGCAGGCCTAGATGAACAGAGCTGTATTGTAATGACATCTAAAGTGCTTTTTCAGAACTCAAATGTCCGTCTATGCAGTGCACGAGTTTTCCATTGAATGACAATTCATGCATTAGGTGTAAATGACAATTCGCGCATCAGGCTTAATATAGGTGTTATCAGCGAAGTTTTTAATGGATAGCCATTGTCCCATAACAGAAGATTTTCCTCCCAGAAGATTACAGGAATAATTGCCAAATATGGGCTGTCATAGCTTGATCCAGGATAATTGTGAATAGTCTATACATGAAACCTTACACGTACCATCGCACATCGCCTGGATGTTGATGGAGTGGGCTGAAAGCAATTTAATGCGCCATTCCCCTTCGCTGAGGGACAGGTATGTGGTCTTTGAACCTATGGACCCTTTTATTATTATGCATTTTTTTGATATAGCCTACACAATAATAATATTGCACATTGTAATCTTGATATTTTTAGTCATGCTTGTGCGCTCCCCTGTGTGTAACAGACAGGAGGGTGTACGCGCGTTGTGCACACGCCTATGTAGACGCACTTGTATGGGCCGTTAAAATAATGTCAACAACTGCGACATGACTTTAGACCAGGTTTTTGGTGGTGCAATCTCCACCTTTCCGGCAAAATATTACATCTGTCTTTCGTTTGAAACTGGAGCTGCCTCAAAAAATGTAAATTCCAAAGTGGCAGGCCTCAACAACCATTATCTACATGGACATTAAAGTGATACTGCAATCGCTTTTCTAAGCCCTTTTTTACAGCTTCAATTTGAACTTGGAGCCGTGGGTAGGTGTGGTTATATGACTATGATGCCAAGGTCATATTATGAATATTCATATGGTCAATGAGTGAAAGGGTGTGTCTTGGTGAACTGACTCAGCCCCCTTCCTGCTCTCTGCCACGGAGCTCTCTGCTCACTTTACTAGCCGAGATTCCACCTATTTTTATGCTAAGGATTTCGGGACGTCACGAATCCCCGGAAATGCAGCGCATGGTAAGCCGACACAAAAACTCAGACGACACCCACTTTGACGCAATATGAGATCTTCGGATAAACACTGTTGTGTATGATCATAGTCTAACCCAAAACATCGGTTTTCAATGCAAAAAGTCGGTTTTTGACTGCAGTATCACTTTAAGACTTTCAATTGATTATTTCAATCGAATGCCATTCTGTGACATTCAAACTTAAAATCAAAAAGGAAACCGGGATCCTTATTATTCTGCAGTGGGGCCCTGACCCCCAGTAGCTTTGTGTTCTGTGTCTCTTTAGAAGTTGCTGAGAAAGGTTTCTCCAAGCTGCATAAAACATGAAAAATGCTAATGTTAGCTGTAAAGCTATTGTTCCTATTATAGCTAACGTTAGTCTACATGCATATTGAACAACACAATGCTAATGTTAGCTGTAAAGCTATTGTTCCTATCATAGCTAACGTTAGTCTGCATGCATATTGAACAACACAATGCTAATGTTAGCTGTAAAGCTATTGTTCCTATCATAGCTAACGTTAGTCTGCATGCATATCGAACAACACCTCACGCAACTAGCCCATATAAGACAAATCACGTCACTCAGTGAGCACAAGCCGGAATCTAGACATCTAGAGGAATGAAAATCTATGTTGAGACATTTTGACTAGTTTTGATTTAAACAGACTAAGTCATCCGCAATGTAGCTCAGGTTTTACCTGGATATAGCCTGGCTTTGGCATAGTCGGCTAGAAAACTTTCACTGTTCGACCAAATGTTTCATCTGAAGGCCTAGACGGAATTTCACCGACTTTTCAACACAAAATGGTCACTGGGCACTAGCAATCTGTGTAGCTAATATATAATATATTGCAAAGTTTCTATATAAATATACTATTCATTACTTGTCCGATGTAAGACTCATTGCTCAACAATTTGGATGCTCCAATAGCCAGCTTCTTGTCACACAATGTTCAACAATGTACCACCACCGTGCGCAAAGACAGTTTGCGAGAGAATCTTTTAACTACTCACGGGGGTGGAATTTCGACTGAGACCCACTAGTGAGGTGGTGTCATGCTTTGGGATTACAGTTCTCCCTTGGGGTTTCAAATGATATATTGTTTTTTTAAGAGAACGGTGCATAAACAAATACTCTCAAACATCAATTGTCATGGTTTTGGTAGCCTCTTGTGGTTTCTGCGGTCATTCCTCCTCGGAGTGGCACGAGGGCGCTCTTGCTTTATTTTTCCGTCGTCCGTTCCGGGCTTTCAGGTTTCTGGGCCGCCTTATTTTTCTATTCTTTTGTCTCTTGTGTTTTTCTACTCTCCGGTATCGAGAGTGAGAGGTAATTTTATACCTATACTCAAGCCTACAAGTTTTTCTCCCATTATTGTATGGGTTGTTATTATTTCTCCTCCGTTTCTGTTACCTCCGTTTTGTTACTCCTAGTAAGAGTGAGAGGTAATTTCTTTCGTTCATTCCTTCCCTTCGCGGATTGTTTCCGTGCTTGTGGTTGATTCCTTCTCAGGAATTAACTTTCAGATCCAGTATGGAAGGACCAGCGACACCACAGGGAGTTCATAAAGTGATGGCCAGTCAGGGCACTTCAGGGGGTACTTGCTCTTGCTCTTCAGATACAGCAAAGCCAGCTGATGGAGCAGCTGAGATCTCAGGGAGACTGTCTCTGTGAGTTGACCGAGAGTCTTCGCAGACTAACTATCGCAGTCAATCCACCCCCAGTTGCACAAGCACCAGTACACCCCGTTCCCTTGCCACACACCTTTAGGGAGCCCAAGCTCAATAGGCATTCGGTCAACATCGACGCTTTCATTGATTCCGGAGCAGTTGAGTGTTTCATAGACGCTAAATGGGCCAGGGAATTAAAAACTCCCATACACCCCCTCACTCAGCCCCAACTGGTTACTGCTCTTGATAGCTGCCCTTTGGGTTCCGGGACCGTTAAGGAGATCACAGGCTCCTTACTTATGTGCGCTTCCTTCCAGGGTCATTCTGAGAGGATAAAATGTTTTTTAGTTGATTCTTCGGGACATTCTCGTTCTGGGACATTCATGGTTGGTTTTACACAACCCTCATGTTAGCTGGGGCAGTGACAGGGGGCTTATTCGCCAGTGGGGCTCCCAGTGCAAGTCCCACTGCCGTGCTTTTATTAACCTCTATTCGGACGGGGCCAGTGACAGTTCCGAACTCAGCTCCGTTAGTGATCTGGGGGAGGCGGGGCTCCCTTCTGCCCGGGATACTTCGCCCTCTCTCTCTAAGAGTATAGAGGAGAGTCTGGCCTGGGATTCCTTTGTGGAGGGGATTTCTATGGGGGAGGAGAACCCTCCTGATTCCGATTTCGATTGGGAATCGTGACCTCACTCTTTTTTTCGACCCTGAGACTCCGGAGATAATAGGGGCGCTCGAGTTCTGCTTGCCTCCTAATGTACTGGAGGAGTACGCTGACCTCGCTGAGGTTTTTAGTAAGCAACGCGCTACTACCTTACCTCCTCATAGGTCGTATGACTGTGCTATTGAGTTGTATCCGGGTACTGTTCCTCCCAGGGGTTCTCTGTATTCGTTGTTGATTCCGGAAGCAGCCATGAAAGAATACATTGAGGAGGCCCTGGCTAATGGTTTCACTTCACCGGCCGGCGCTGGATTTTGTTTTTGTTAAAAAAAAATAAAAAAAGACAGAGGTCTGAGGCCCTGTATAGACTATCGGGGTCTCAATGACATAACCGTTAAGAACAGGTATCTTCTCCCACTCATGAACTCCGCATTCGAGCGCCTACAGGGGGCGTCAGTCTTTTCCAAACTTGATCTTCGCAACACCTACAATCTGGTGAGCATGCGTGAGGGAGATGAGTGGAAGACGGCTTTTAATACTCATAATGGACACTATGAGTACCTAGTCACGCCGTTTGGGCTCACTAGCGCCCCCTCCGTCTTTCAGGCGTTAGTTAATGATGTGCTCAGAGAGATGCTGGAGAAATTCGTATTTGTTTATCTTGACGATATTCTGATTTTCTCATTCACGTCAGACAGGTTCTCAAGAGCCTTTTACAAGTCAAATTGTTTGTGAAGGCAGAGAAATGCCTGTTCCACGCCACCTCAGTTTCCTTTCTGGGGTTTATTATTGCCGAGGGTAAGGTCCAAATGGATCCGGAGACGGTTTCTGCAATAAAGAACTAGCCCTCTCCCCTTTCGGTTAAACAGGTGCAGTGCTTTCTGCATTTTGCGAATTTTTATCGACGGTTCATCCGTAGTTTTAGTGCTGTAGCTGCGCCCATCACAGCTCTCATTAAAAAGACATCACCGTCACACTTCCAGTGTAATTTCAAAGCTGAGGCAGCCTTCACGGAGCTAAAGAAAAGATTCAGCTCCGAACCCATTCTCATAATGCCCAATCTCTCCCTCCCTTTTGTGGTAGAGGTCGATGCTTCGGAGTTGGGGGTAGGCGCAATCATGTCGCGGCATTCTCCGCTGGACCGCAAGATGCACCCATGCGCATATTTTTCTCGTGGCTTAACACCTGCCAAGAGAAACTATGATGTAGGAGATCCGGAGCTGCTGGCGATCAAAATGGCTTTGAGGAGTGGCACCATTGGTTAGACGGAGCTGAGCATCTGTTCACAGTTTGGACGGATCATAAAAATCTCGAATATGTTCAGTAAGCCAAAAGACATAACTCTGGTCAAGCCCGGTGGTCATTATTTTCTCGCATTTATGACCGCGTAGACAGAGATCCACGTCTGGAACCCATCGTACCCGCCGCGCAAATTCTAGCCCCGGTTATGTGGGAGATCGAGGCGATCATGCAGAAGACGTTGCGCTCGGATCCGGGCCCAGGCGGGGGTCCATCTCACTGTCTGTTTGTCCCTCCCCGTATTAGATCTCGGGTTCTCCAATGGGGACACTCGTCTCAGCTGGTGGCTCATCCGGGCGTTCACCGGACAAGGGATTTTTTATCTCGGCGGTTTTGGTGGCCGAACATAGAGAGAGATGTGTGGGACTTTGTCTCCGCCTGTTCGGTTTGCGCCCGCAGCAAGGGCTCACGACTCGCACCCTCTGGGCTTCTGTGCCTTCTGCCGATTCCCAGTCACCCTTGGAGTCATGTCGCCCTTGACTCACCGGGTTGCCCGTGTCCCAGGATAACACGGTGATCTTAGTAGTCGTAGACAGGTTTTCCAAGGCGGCACACTTCATTGCTCGGCCTAAGCTGCCATCAGCTCCTGAGACCGCGCAGCTTATGGTGGACCATGTGTTCAGAGTGCATGGCCTCCCCCTGGACGTAGTTTCAGATTGCGGCTCCCAATTCGCTGGCTAGGTTCTGGCGCTTCTTTTGTGCCCTGCTTGGGGCGTCTGTCAGCTTGTCTTTCAGTTTTCATGACCAATGGACAGACGGAGCGCACCAACCAGACCTTGGAGAGCACCCACGAGACCTTGGAGAGCACCCTTCGCTGCTTAGCTGCCTCCAACCCCACATCCTGGAGTCGACATCTTGCCTGGGCGGAGTACACCCATAACAGGTTGCGCAATGCCTCCACAGGTTTCTCTCCTTCTGAGGCTCAGCTGGGGTATCACCCTCCATTATTTCCTGAGTTCGAGAGGGAGGTGGAGGTACCATCCACTGGTTCTTTCGTGCGGAGGTGCCGATCCGTTTGGAGCCTGGTGCGTGCATCTCTCTTACGTGCCACGGCTAAGCAAAAGGTTGCGGCCGACAGGCGTCGTCGCCCAGCTCTTTCCTACTGGGTAAGGCAACGAGTGTGGCTCTCCACACGGGACCTGCCCTTGCGAGTGGAGTCCCGTAAACTCGCGCCACGATTTGTGGGTCCTTTTAAGATCATCCAGAGGATAAACCCGGTCACTGGGAGGTCTACCGTGGGAGGTCTGGTTTATACTGTTCGGTGTATTTTGTCCGAGAGATGGGTGGACAGAGGGGCTCAGTTTTTGGTCGATTGGGAGGGCTATGGCCCTGAGGAACGTTGCTGGGTTCCCTCCAGGAACATCTTAGACCCGGAACTAATTAGGGTCTTCCGCTGCAACAAGGCTGAGGGATCGCCTGGGGTTGTCCCTCAGAAGGGGGGTCCTGTCATGGTTTTGGTAGCCTCTTGTGGTTTCTGCGGTCGTTCCTTCTCGGAGTGGCACGGGGGCGCTCTTGCTTTATTTTTCCATCGTCCGTTCCGCAATTCTCAGGAATTAACTTTCAGATTCCCTCTCCGTCGCATCTGGTCCTCCGAACCAGGCTCCCCATTATATCAATGAGCTGAAGCTATTTTTTCAGGAAGTGTGGGCCAGAATTCCCCTGACGCGATGTAAAAGACTGATAAACTAATTTATGATTACTTCGGGTTATTGCTGCTAAAGGGGGTTTTATATGTTACTGATTCATGGGGTGCAATTACTTTTTCACAGAACGGTTATGCATATTGGCTTACTTTTGGTTGAATAAATAATGACAAAGTAAAATCTGTTATGTGTTATATGAGGTTAAATTTATCAACTGTTAGGACTTAGTGGGGACTAGATGAGGGTTAGTTATGTTCTAATATGTAAACCATAGAGTTGATAAAGGGTGTAATTTCTTTTACACATCACTGTATATTTATCATTATATTTTCTGTATAATTTTGGATTATAAACTGCAACCCTTTTGCCCAGAGCTCTGTGGTAATCATGGCAATAGTTTTGTGGGTGCAGGCCTTGTTTCCCATTTAGTGCTGACGGGCCTCACGGGGTCTTGCTTTGGTCCCCTGTGTTTCTGGGAGGTTTGGCATGCCACGAGCCCTGATATCACAGGATGTCTGAACATCGCAGCACCCTGTAAATGAACACACACATCAGTCAACTGAATCACTTCAATAGTTACTTTACATTAGAGCCATGCAGTCATTTAGGGCCAGAAAGCATCCCTGGGCCACAATTTAATTGACACCTTGGGGGCACAACAACATTATTGTTTAGGGCCAACAAAACCCTAGGGCCAGCTCTGCTTTACATGCACTGTCCCTTATATAGAGTACACTAACTTAATGTAATACAAGGATAAGTACTTATTTGAACATGAGTTCAAAGTATTGAAGGCTATATTTTAAAAAGGGGCGGTTAACATAAAATGTAAGCAGTGTCATGGATTAGGAATGTTTGGAAACCACAGAGTACAAAGTAATAAACTGCTTTCTTTCATCTCCCCCACAGGAGCCTATGGAGTTGTCCTGAAGTGCCGGCACAAGGTAAGCCCAGGGTTCAGCCTGATGCCTCAATTAAACATTCCGCGACGCTGTTGTGACATGTGACGCACACTGGAGCTAACCCATGTTGTGAATGCGGGAACATTAAAAACCGCAGTTTAATCCGCTTGGTGCGCGGGGCAACAGAATTATGGGATGCTTGTTCCTTCATTACTGCTCATCAGCACACGTAAAGGGGAGTTAATCCTCAGAGTGTTTTGCGAAATTGAGGGGGGAATTAAAGCGGGGACGTGTTACAGGAGCATCCCTTGTATAATGTATTCATGCAGGGGCATGATTGGAGCCAGGAGGCATTTGTGTAATTTGTTATTTTAATTCCCTCTGGATTGTAAGAGAAAGTTGATGAAATCGAAAGGTGGCTGAGGTCCGTCTATTAACAGCAACGCAGACCTGGCTATCAGATGTATTTTTTATATTTTTTTTATTTTTTTGTGGGCCGGGAGGAAGGTACCTGCGATGTCTGATCAGATGTTCCTGTTCATGATGTTTCAAAAAGGCTTCCTGTTGTGTGTTGCCATTATTGAACAATCTTTGAGTGTCTCTTTGTGGTAAGCTCAGGTTCTCAAATGCAGTTCTGGGGACCCACTGCATTGCAACCCCTTGAATTGTATCAAACTGTTACTTGTTCTTAATTAGACTCTTTTAATATCCTTTAAATGATGATTTTCCCTCTTCAGGCTGCATTATATCAGGAAAGGCTATGCATGTCACGTGGAATATATGTTTCATATTTACGTCCCAGGACTATCAAGCCAGATCAAATAATGCTTTTCTTTTCTTCAATGGGCTATATGGCAAAGGATTCCTTTAAGTGAATTCAGTAGCTTTGAGCCGCTTATTCGGTTAAAGCGCCACACTGTGGTGCATGAATGAGTCCTGCGGTCTCATTGAATCCTGACCGGGCCAGTGGCAAGTGCCAACTGTGGTTGGTAGCTCCATAGGGCGACGTGCTATTGGCAATTGCATCACCCAGGGTATGGGAGGGTTCAGCCAGCTAGGGGTTCGCGTTTCTCCGCTTCCTAGCGAACTCGATCAGGTCGATCAGGCGTCCGTACACTGCATGCCCGTAGAGCTTGGCTGTAGCCTGTGATGTGAAAAGAAGCAGCAGGTGACGCCGCACATTTCGGACAAGAACCATCAATGTCTTCATTCAGTGGGCAGTGGGGTTCACGCATGAAGGCCAGAGAATGGGGGTGGGGCCAATGGTGTTTGCTGGGTGCAGAGTGCAGGCCAGAGAATGGGGGTGGGGTACTTGACTCAAACGTCAAACTCTATCTTGGCCATCTTAGCGCATGGTCTAAAACGCATGGCGGTCTAAAACGCATGGCAGGCAAGTGCAAATTAAGGCGCAATGTTCAAATGGGCTGAACTTAGCCTCTTCATTAATTATAGGCGTGACTTGGGCGTAACATGCAAAAAAAACAATCAGAGTGTCATCTCCCATTCACTTTAAAAGCCACCTGCATTTGCACCATGTCAAATTGCGAATATAATGGCGGATTTAATAAGACTGCAAAAAAACTTATTTACAGTTGGTGAAACAGACCGATTCGTGCGCAAGGTTAAAGTGTGCAAGCAAGGAATATATGGATCGATATTAGGATCAATGTTATTCGGACTAACCATTATGACGTGTTTTAATATACACAATAATAATCTTAAACATTCGGGTTTAACACCAGCATGGGTTCCCGGTAATTCTTGACCAAACTATTTCCCGTTTCCCATAAATACAGTCAAGCCGGAAAGTCTGAACACTCCTTTCACCTATCCACATTTTATTACGTTACAGACATGTTCTACAATAGATTGAGTTAATTTTTTGCCTCAAACATCTACACACAATATCCAATAATGACGAAGTGAAAACAGGTTTTTAGAAAATATGCAATTTTATTTTACTGACAAAAATAGGTTATTTAGGGGTTACATATCTGTACACACCCTTAGCCTAATACTTGGTTGCTGCACCTTTGGCAGCGATTACAGCTTCAAGGCGTCTTGGGAAAGAAGCTACGAGCTTGGAACACATGTTTCTGGACATTTTTGCCCATTCCTCTTGGCATATCCTTGCAAGCTCCGTCGGGTTGGATGGGGAGCATTGGTACACAGCCATTTTCAGCTCTTTCCACAGATTCAGGATTTGGATTCAGGTCTGGGCTCTGGCTGGGCCACTCAAGGACATGCAAAGACTTTCTCCGAAGCCACTCCTTTGTTCTCTTGGCTGTGTGCTTCAGGTCGTTGTCATGTTGGAAGGTAAACCTTCGCCTCAGTCTGAGGTCCAGAGCGCTCTGGAGCAGGTTTTCTTCAAGGATCTCAGTGTACTTAGCTGCATTCATCTTTCCCTCTATCAGGACTAGTCGCCCCGTTCCCGCTGCTGAAAAACATCCCCACATCATGATGCTGCCACCGCCATGCTTCACTGTAGGGATGGTATTAGCCAGGTGATGAGCGGTGCCTGGTTTCCTCCAGACGTGACGCTTGGTATTCAGGCCAAAAAGTTCAATTTTGGTTTCATCAGACCAGAGAATCTTGATTCTCATGGTTTGAGAGTCCTCTAGGTGCCTTTTGGCAAACTCCAAGCGGGCTGTGATGTGCCTTTTACTAAGGAGGGGCTTCCGTCTGGCCACTCTACCATAAAGACCTGATTGGTGGAGTGCTGCCTGGATGGTTGATCTTCTGAAAGGTTCTCCCATCTCCACAAGGATACGCTGGAGCTCTGTCAGAGTGACCCTCGGGTTCCTGCTCACCTCCCTGGCCGAGGCCCGTCTTCCCCAATTGCTCAGTTTGGCCGGGCGGCCAGGTCTAGGAAGATTCTTGGTTGTTCCAAACTTCTTCCATTTACGAATGATGGTGGCCACTGTGCTCTTTGGGACCTGTAAAGCTGCAGCGATTTTTCCGTACCCTTCTCCAGATCTATGCCTTGACACAATCCTGTTTCTGAGGTCTGCAGATAATTCCTTTGACCCCATGGCTTGGAGTTTGCTCTGACATGCACTGTCAACTGTGGGACCTTATATAGGCAGGTGTTGGCAATCCCCAATCATGTCCAATCAATTGAATTTATCACAGGTGGACTCCAATTAAGTTGTAGAAACATCTCAAGCAGTATCAGTGGAAACAAAATGCACCTCAGCTCACTTTTGGGTGTCATATCAAAGGGTGTGCACACTTGTGTACATGTGATATTTTACATTTAGATTTTTAATAAATTAGCACAAATGTCTAAAAACCTGTTTTCACTTTGTCATTATGGGCTATTTTGTGTAGAATTTTGAGACAAAAAATGAACTCAATCTATTGTAGAATATGTCTGTAACGTATAAAACGTGGATAGGTGAAAGGAGTGTTCAGACTTTCCGGCTTGACTGTATAATAACGGGAAAACAGGAAATATTTCCCATTAGCTTACACGAGTGCTGTTATTGTACAAATTTTGTTAAAGGGGTAATAAACACTAAATCAAATATTTTGAGTTATAAAGCCTAGTATCTTGCCTCCATTTCATAAATCACATATATCCTATTGCTTAAAAAAACTAAAATGTAATTAAGCCGTGCCACCACATTTTGTGTCAAAAAAGAGGCATTCGCTGAAATCCAAATCCTTTCTTCTATGCAAGCAAGTCAACCCCTTTCTCCCTCTTCTTGATTGATGGATATTCAAACTGCGCAAATTAACGTTAGCCCTTTAATTTCAAACGGCTTTCCGTTTGAACAGTTTTCGTGACGCGTTATCGAATGGATCTATCGCCCCTCCTCCCAACTGTAACTCCTCCCTCCTCCCCCCTCCCGTCTGTGTTCTCTCACTCAAGCCCAATTTGCATCTTTTGAAATTGTGAAGTGGGCGGAGACCGAACAAAAGTAGGTGTTTATTACCCCTTTCAAACACATGCAATAGTGATGGGCAAAACAGTTCACTTCAGTGACTCGTATCACTAGAATCAGTTCATTAAAAAGATTCGTTCAAAAGATTCGTTCACCGAATCGTTCAGTGCTTGGGCGGAGCTCCGACTGCGTACTGCGTAGTCCGACTCACTCAGTGAACTGAAACGGCCGAACAGTTCATGCGGAAGTGCTGTCGCTTTGACAAACGCGCCAAACTCCGTTTACAAATCTTGATATTTTAAAAGTTTCCTCGTTGAATATCAATATTGGAGGTGAACGCTGGTTTTCAATGGCTTTTAAGTCTTAACTTGCTGGGCCTGATTCTGGCAGTTTGAGCCGCTGATTATCACTCAGGATCACGTCACGTTAACTCACTGTGTCTAGTAGCCGTCAGTGAACAAATCACGACACGTTTGCTCGCAGAAGTCCACTCTGCACGCTCGCTGCCTCGCTCGGCGCCCGCCCGCCCGTGAATGATTCGTTCAGTACAGCAGAACTGGTTCGCAGGGGACGAATCACGTTCGCTCGCGGCAGTCCCTCCCCCTCCCTGCACGCTCGCTGCTGATCAGATCCGTTCGAGAGCTCAACTGAACTGAGAAATGAACGGATCTTTTCAGTAAGTGATTCAGTTCAGTTCGTTCACCCAAAAGATTTGGTCTTTTGAACGAATCGTTCGCGAACGACACAACACTAACATGCAACAGCTGAGCAGAAAAAGCTACCAGAACTTGGCTTCCGTCTCAGCTTAGAAAAAGGCAAATTAGCCTGCTAGCCAGATTTTGTTTGATTATACAATGAAGCATTGTCAAACATCAATTCCATGAGGCTGTTCTCACAGCAGACAGATCACAGGCAATGGATTTTGGCTAGCGCAGTTCAAGCTTCATCCGAAGTTCATATTACGTGCATTCTAATATTGATTAATAGCATAAATAGCGTTCTTTTGCCTTAATGATGACACTAAATGCACTAAAGCTGTCAGGTTGGGAACACATAGGTTTATGCATATTTTCCTTTGTTTTGTATTGTCCTGCTTATGGAAATATGACCAACGCGTTTTTACTGATAGCGTAATGCCTTAAAGCACAACTGAACTTTGGTGGAACTTTGTCGTGTAGTTACCTGGCCATGATATGTGTCCAAATGGTGGTGAAATATGTTCGTTCGTTGCTCTGTGCTCCCCTTGGGTGATAATCCAGAATAGGGTATTTGTCGCTCTCCATTCACTTCTATAGGGCAGCCAAAGCCAACGAAGTGGATTCTGTTAATACAAACAATAACCAGTTTTTTATTTATTTTTTATTAAATGGCCCTTTCCTGGCTTTTTCGGATTTTATTTGGTACGTAGATCAGGTAGGTAAGCAGGTAGGTAATTCTTGCGCTTGAAACAGCGTTAATGCGCCGATGCGTCAGAAACCACTCATTGGTCCAAATTTCCACGGAAGTGAGCGTTCCTGGTAGTATATATCTATGGTAAACAAACCGACCTGCTGACATTTTGCTTGTGTTTTCTGGTAGCTTGCTAACAACATTGAAGAAAATAGTACTTTTATAAATAATTTTAATTACACAAAAAGAAATATGTACAAGGACAGATTATTGTTTGTATTGACAGAATCCACTTTTTTCACGTTTGTATACATGCTAGAAGTGTCATTTTGAGACCGTTTTAGCTGCCCTATAGAAGTGAATGAAGAGTGACAAATACCGTATTCTGGATTATCACCCCAGGGGAGCACAGAGAAACTAATGAACATATTTGCCACCATTTGGACTCATATCATGGCCAGGTAACTACACAACCCGAAGTTCTACCAAAGTTCTGTTGTGCTTTAAAACAAGCCCACTGTTCCGCGATTCCAGGGACAACGTGCGTCTATTCCGAGAGAGAGAATGTTTTATTTTGGGGGAAAATATGAATCTCCATTTCACAATGTAATCTTGATATTTTTGCATGTTTGTGCACGCCCGCTGTGTGTGTAACAGGCGGGGGGTGTATGCGCGTTGTGTACATGCCTATGTAGATGCATATTACTATCTTAATATATATATTTTGGAACTTAATAGAACAGTATTTAGTCCTATTACAATGGCTTCACTGGTGATTCTTGAATTGGTAACTGTATGCACTTAATAATCTGTCTTCTTTGCACACGTCTTCAAGCCTTAGACATACTGCAGCCCTACCCCCTACTTTACACGGACTGGTCATCTGATGTCAAACCTCTCAAACTTGTATATACTTACATTCTGCTCTCAGTGTATGTGTTGAAATAGTTTTTTCTGTTCTGTTCACGCAAACTACTTCCGCTAAACTTTGCACAGTCACAAAATCTGGGCTGTACACTGTCAACCGACCACATCAGAGTTTTTGCCGACAGCCATTTCAACCACAAACAAAACCACAATTGTGTCGTTGTGGCCCCAGTGGTTCTTGCATCTCACGGGATGAACTGGCCTGAAGACATCACTCGTGCCGGCGAGTGTAAGATGAGTCTCTATTGGCTGTCACGGACAGGTGAGTGACCTTTGACCTGTCACTGGCCTACCTCTGATATGCTGTCGTGTGTAGTGTGCTGTTGACGCATAGCTGAATGGTAGCATTCATCGAGGGCACCTTGCTCACATGCTGGGGTTCTGCGCTCTGACCATGCCTCACCATGGCATCGAAAGATTTCAGAGTTACACCATCTTTGTTCATCGATCAGCCACTCTGGCAGGAAACACAAACCAGATCATTTCACATGACCTCTTGTTAACGGCCCTGATTAATGAAACCCTAGCCGGTGTGCCATTGATAGCTTCAAATCAGGCATTGATCAGTGTTCATTGAGTGCTGTCCAAACAATCAGGAGTGAGATACCTGTGGCACGGGTCCAATAGAAGACGGGTAAATGACAAATTCTGGCCTCCTGTTATTCACAGCTTTAAAGACCCCTTTTTATCTACTGCAGCATGGACTGTAAATGCCTGAAGGCTTTTGGAGATGTTATTTGACTGTCCTAAATGAATTAGAGAAATACTCACGGATTCCCAATAATAATGTTTCAAATGAAAAGTTTGAGTACAGTTAATTACTTCCCAGTTGGTTTGTGTAGGCTATGAGGAGGACTCCTTCACATGGAGATGGGTGGGGAAGGATATCGATTGAAACAACGTTACAGCACATTGAAGGATATTTTCCCACTCTAGTGCAGGAACCGTTAAGCATGAGCAGGAGCCAAAGCTGACTTACCATTGGCTGGTTCCAGCTCTGCAGTGGGAAAGGGGTCACGGATCCGCCACTTACCACCCACCACTCGCTTTTAAGTAGGGCAACGTCAGGGACAGCAGCAGGCTGAACTGACACGGTTCCTGCTCATTCAGTTGGATGAAACGAAAATCCTACACCCATACAAACGTCATACAACCCACCTGGAACTAAACCTAAATCTAAGCCAGCCTGGCCACAGCTCCAGGATGAAAAAAAAAAAAAAGCTGTTGCGTTCTTTTTATTCTGTGTGAGCACCGGCACTTTGATTTAATACTTTTAGATAATATTTCAAGGCCATTAATTATTTGGTTTAAATTTAGTTGACTTTGCTCGAGAAAATACTCCGGTGGACACTGAAATACACCCTGGACAAGTCACCAATGAAAAAATGAAAGGGAAAACCATAGTAAATAGTTTTAAGCCAGCTACCTCAAAGCCTTACTTCAAAAATAAGATGGAACTTGTCAATATTTTATGCTCTTTTGCTCTTTAGTTTGGTCGATTTCAAGTTAATGCTCGGTCAGGCTTAAAGAGATAATGACAGATAATGGAGGGTTATGAAGACCATTTCAGCTTCTTATGAAGCATTATATCAATAGTAATCTTGTATTTTTGTATTTTATTTTTGTATTAAAGTGCAGTGAAACAGACCCACTGGTAACTGCATGCCCGGGTGTCTCCTGCCTGTCCCTGGGGTATCGTTTGGGGGCAACGTGAACAGCACTGCCCTGGGGTACAGAGGGCAGAGGTGAGAGGATATTGTGGAGTCAGGGTTCATAAGCTTTATAATTCACTATAGTTCATAATGATTCATCCAAAGCCATTTACAGAAGCAGCTGCAACAACAAACGTCTCTTTTATATGGTGCTGCATTACTAGCATTAGCATTATGGCAACACAGCCAAGCGTTCCAGTCTTTCACTGCTGTTTCTATGCCTTGTAATTGTCACTTGTTCTTAATTCATTTCACAACCTTACCCCTTAAGGTAGGTGTGTGTGTGTGTGTGTCTGGGTGTACAAAGCTGTGTGTTTGTGTGTGCGCGCCACATGGAGCAGTTTCTTTAAGGTTCTTTTATCAGATTTAATGATCAGGTATCCCCTTTCCAAAGAAAAGTTAAACTCAGTCCAAAAGGGGTAAAGAGTTCTTACTGCTCGTGTGTGTGTGGAGCTAGGTAATTGGACAGTAAAAAAAGAAAAGTCCTGTCCATATACACTAAAACACAGTCTAGCAAAAAGGATTTGCGTATCAACTCATGTGCAAGTATTCCTCAAGTGAATAAGTGAAAATAGGAAATTAACAAACATGACCGGCACTAATTGTCCAAAAGCAAGCAGGAGAAAAGTCCTTATCCCAAAATTAAAATTTTCAATTCAATTTCAACTCAATTTTCTTGCGTATATACATCAACACAAATCTGTCATGTGGAAGTACCATCATTGCTGATTAGAGTAATCAGGGTCCTGAAGCTGTGTGCGTTCTCTCAGGTGGAGTTCCTGTGGCTCTGAGCAAGGGATTGAGTGCACCCCCCCCCCCCCCCCCCCCCGACTTCTCTGTGCGCCACCTGCGTCTCTAAGGACAAAGGCCTCCCCCCGGGCCAATGGCACGCGGGGAACGGCTGGCAATCGAACCAACGTGCCGCCAAGGAGGCAGCCGCCTTTGTGTGAAAGTGACCCGTTGTTTCCTTGTCGCGGCTCTCTGTCTGCTAAAGACGGCGCATCGATCGCTGGGGAGCGCAAGCGGGCCTAGCGATTGCGCCCTGGCAAGTCAGACCCCCGAACATGTCTAAACATGCGCGGCCGCCTGTGGTGTTCCATTTCAGGCCACAGCGTTATTCTGAGCGACGTCCATTGTGTTTGCGTTACTGTGCGCGGTGTATCGCTGGTGTCGAGTTTTGTGGATTAAACCTAATAAGATAGATGCTGGAAAGGTCTCATTGTCAGCGCTAAATTTAAAGAATAGCTCGCAATCTCTTCATCTTGTTTGGTGGGTGATATAGGCCCAATCCTAAAAAGAATAATGAGTTTAAGGCATATTGTTTATGCTCGTGTACCACTGATAAAGTGCGCACGGATTAACTTGGTTCTAGATGTGCACGGGCGGTTGAAAGCCTCCCTCTGCTGTTGTTTTGTTGGGGCTTGTGCGATTGTTATTTTTGGCGAAAGGGCTTGTTGGAAATGCGCGTTGCTATATTTGGAGAAAAGAAAATGGATGGGCTCGGCGCACAGGAACAGGCGTGTTTTCGCGAAGACGCCCCGCAGTGCCAAATAAAGGGACGCGCAGCGGCACCGTCCCTCAAATTCTCCAGATTTCCCCTCAATACCAGGCCATGTCATCTCTGCCCTGATCACAGTAGCGCTCCAATTTCAGCGCATGGTTTTTGTTCAAAGTGACCGCTACCCTATTCTCTGTGTCAGGCTTCGTAGGAAAGTATCGCTTTGTTTTGCGCGTTACTGCTTTCCATTGCGTGCTGAACAAGTGCTGCAGGTTTCGTGCCTGCAGCCTTTTCGTGGCCTGTTTGGGCACGTTGGGCACGTTGCGCGCGGCCGCAGATTTTCCTGTTTGTCGTCTGGAGGACGAGTCTCCCGCTTCTGGTTTCCCGTCTGATTCTGCCCTCTCTGTGGCGGGTCGGTGATGTCCGCCGAGCTCCGGGTACATGCCGTGAGCAGCGATTTGGGGGAGGGGAGGGCGTCTGTTCATAGCCGGCCCACAGAGCCAGGGGAACCTAAAACCGAACTGTATACAGTGTTGCTGACAGTGAGATGCAGTGTTAAATTTTTATTGGCCTGGACTGGAGCCCCCTGTGACCTTCGGTTCACCCCGTGGACTCCATATCTTGGCCAGAGACAGTGTCTGCGCTTGTAGCCGGATTTCAGGGCGACTGCACCCTCACAGTGCAGCTGGGGCGTGTTCTGTACCTGCAACTCTACTGTCCCAAAAAAACAATCTCATCTAAAAATAAGGTGTCTTTTTCAGTGCAGACTGCAAACTATGGAACACTCTGCCTGAGAATATTAGGGTCACACAGCTCCAGGCTCCAGATTGAAGTCCCTCTTAAAGTATTTTAATATTTAATTTTATGTTCCCTGATTTTTTCCTTTGTTTTTACATCCTTGTTTTAGATATATTGATCAATTATGTGTATTGTTTTATTGTTAAACACTTGAAAAGCAGTCAACAAATAAAGTATTATTATTATTTGTTTAAATTTATTATTATTATTTCTATTTGTTTCACTCCATTTTTTTAACCCACATTACTTCCATAGTCACGGTGTAGCATAATGGTTGGGGAACTGGGCTTGTAACAGAGATTGCAGATTTGATTCCCAGGTGGGGTGAGCAAGGTGCGTAACTTGAATTGGATCAGTTTGCTACAAACTTGCTGTACGTACATTATAAATGTATTGCAGGTCTCTCTGGATAAGAGCATGTGGTAAATGCCTAAATGTAAATGTGGAACTCACTCAGTGTGTCAGCCCCGTGACTGCAGGTTGAATACTAGCACTTCAATTTTGATGAAACTTCTCTGCTGGTACCAATACATGAATTGAATACATGAATTGAATGTTCAGTCCACTGCTGTTTAGCTTTGCTGTAACCAAATTGAAGTTCTGCACACAGTGGTTGCAAGAATTCAGTTTGAAAAGTATGCTAATGCTTTTAGCATTCTCCACCTATTTTGAGTCTCTCACATTTCCTGATTCACTGCCACTAAGCACAATGAGGAGGAGCACGTGCTAAGCTAAACATGGGCGCGTTTTTCATAAACCGAGCTTCTGCTGCAGATTATAATAAGTAGGTGCTCATGTAAGGAATGCAGATGCACTGGAAAGCTTGGCCTGTACTCTCTCACCTGTGTTAGCCCCATTCACATTCAGCAATACAGGAAATGTAATTTATTAATTTTATAACTCAATAATTTTGGCCTGTAATTCTGATGCTGATCTTGGATGAGTGCTTTTTACCTCATAATAAATAAAGTTAGTACAGGTACATGTGAAACCTTATCCTAGATCGGTGCTCCTGCTCGGAGATGCTCGCTTCATGAATACGGGCCCTGATCTAGGATCAGTTGTTCTCACACTGCACAGCCTGATCATCCCATTGGCAGTACAGGTGGTAAAGCGCTTCAAATCAGTGACCAAACGATAATCAGTCTCTCGAGTAGATTTCTGCGTTGTCTTTTGGCCCCTCCCTCAAGGCTCAGCATTCCCCATCAGTACCCTGCTCAAAGAAGTGAAATAAAAACTAGAAGACTAATACATTTCTGCTGGCTCCAGATGGACATTATGGACAGAACGGTGCCAAGAGATGAGCCTTTGTTGTTTGCATGCAGGAATAGCTCTGTAAAGGGGGGTTTAAATTATAATTTCAGGCCCATTTCCGTTATCCGTGTCTCCGCAACCCACCGTACTACACTCTATTGGGGTCCTTTACAGGACACATAAGGCTGGCAGTGTAGTATAATGGCGAGTGAGCTAGCCTTGTAAGGTAGATGTTACAGTTAATGTGAGGCACTGCTGCTATATCCTTGACCCTTGATTTTGAGCGAATCAGTACCCTTGATGCATGCTTGCTGTTGTACAAGGCACTCTGTATAAGATTGTCTGCTAAACGCATAAACAATGTAATATGTTTTGCAGCGCAACAAATTGACTCATTATAGAGACAAACAGATACAACATACAGGTGTTAGGATTCTTCACTGGAACCAAATGCAGGACACTGAAGAACACACTGATGACTTCTCTTAAGAGAACTGAGGTTTATTTACAATGCGCAAGGGAGAGATAAACTCATACAGGCTGCCTGTGCTGAGAATATGTCTGAAGAACTGAAGTGTGTGTGTGGTTTAAATGCAGTACCTAGCATTACATTTCAAAGGGTTGATACAGTGAATACACATGCATGTCTGGAGACAACTGGTTTAGGCCCACCCAACCAGAAATGTGCCATTAGCAGTGGTATGCTATAGACCCTATAGAAATGTAAATAGATGGTTGATACATACAGAGATATGCAATATACAAAATAGTCTAGCCAGTTGCAGTCAATACAATACAGTATACCTTGGGTAATAATGGAAACCTGGGAACCTAACACAGGTAAACAGTAAATTTCACATTCATTGTACATATTTTCCTTTGCAATGAAATACAGTATGTGATACAAATGAGGACTTAAAGCATAATACATCTCCATAATGTATACTAAAACAAATATCAATAATGGATTACATTTGAGAAAGGGTCATGATGAAATACTGATTTTTCCAGCGATTGACATTTACAAAATGTACAGTTTCTAAACTGCAATAAGGTATGGGTGGCCAAGGTATATCATTAATGTTGGAATTTACATCCAGTGGCAGAGCTAGAAAATTCATATTCGACCTCAGTAGACATTCCATTGGACATACAGATAAGGAAGCTATCTAGCTAGTTTCAGTGGCTAATACTAATGCGCTCCATAATGACAGTCAGACCGTAGCTGTCAAGCCAATTCCAGTAATACCTAATTATGTAATACTGTTTGGTGTGGTGATATTCCAGCTCACACTTAAAATAATTTTTATCCGCCATATACCGCCAGTACATGTATGGAAGGTATGCGTATGGGCCGATCGGAAAGCAGGAATCTGTTTTGTAATGTAGAACATCATCGTGAGCCTACTTGTCATTCAGACATCCTGTGCGCTCTGGCTCTCCTCTCACTGACCACCACTCCATTACAGTTACCCTGGTTACCCTGAAGCCTCTACATGCGGTGCCTGTCAGTGGAGACGCACCAGAGCCCCCTTTCAGGCCACCCATCTCTCCCTCCCCCAGGGAACCACCTGCCTTGGCTGAGCCTGGCCTGGCCCGCGGACCGGATCGCAGACCCATGCCGGGCCAGGCCCGGGGAAAACCTGTATGGTCGCCATGGTTGCAGAGCACTCCCAAGGTCACCTCGACGTGACGTGCAGCTGGGCACCCAGTGATTGTGAACACGTCTGTCCTAAATGCATCTCTGCTTTATAGCTCTGGCTGATTACCGCAGTCCAAAAAGAGGCGTGTTTCCACACTGCTCACCTTGTAGTGATTGGCCAGCAAAGCTGACGGACAGGGAAGACACCTGCAAGATATTGGAATATCCGCCAAGATATTGCAACGCTTCAAAAATATATGGGCAAATAAACACATTATTGCTGCTTTCATTTATTGATATAACACATTTTTTAACACATTTCTATGAATTAGATTTATTGTATTTACCAAGAATCCACATACATTTACAGTATATTTAATTATATCCCATTTGTAAGGGCAGTGGAGCTCCCAATGACAGAGCCAGTATTGGCCGGGACTCGGGAGGATACGGTAGTATAAGCTGATGGATGTATTAACTGTCGCAAATTTAAATCTCAATCATGGATTTGCAACCCTCTGCCTGCAAGGTGTACTGGTTTTCATCTTACTTACTCAGCACTTAATTTAAAGCAGTTTAATTACACAGTTAACTCACCTCACCTGGTTTCTTGGGACTAAATTGGTTGGCTATGTTAAGGTGAAAACAAAAAACTGCAGGCCACGTGGCTCCTCAGGACCAGGGATTCATACCCCTCATCTAAATGTTTGAAGAGATGTCTGCTGTATAGTAAATGCAGGTTTTTGTCAGATTTCACATAAAAGATGTTCTTTTTCTCTGAATCGCAACTAAAATCCTTCTACAATGTTAAGTTTGTGATCCTTTTGACATTTTAAGTGGTTACAAAGGCCGCATTCCTCGTAAGGAACAGCCAAATCCGTCTTGTCGGCAGAAGCTGAATGATCACTTTGACTTGTTGGTCCACATTTGTGCACTGTAATACGAGATGTTTGTGCTCTGTGTTTGCATGGAAAGGCGCACGCACACATACGTACATACATACACACAGGCGGACCTGTTTTGTTGAGGCCGTGGTCAGCCTTTGTGCTGGAATGCAGAGGCGCGTGCTGTCGAACGGGCCTTCCTCAAAAAAAGTATCCTGAGATTAGCTAGTTCAACTATGTTCTCATAGCTTCTCAGAATTGTAAAATGGCAGCCTGCTAGAGTGTTATTTGTGGAAGTTGTTTTCTGTGTGACAGTAAAGACCGCCCACCTCCTTGTGAGTGACATTCTATGGGCTTGTCTCTGGAAAGCTGAACGGCTTGTGGCATATATGTGCTTTCTGTGTGGAAATGCCCACGACAACCACGTCGCAGCGCCCATTAGACGAGCGGCCCTCTGCCCGCGTCTCGCCTGGCCATGTGCGCCGTGCCATTAAATCGCCCATCTTGGTTATGATCAGGAGCGGATCGGATTCACATTGTAGCGACCCCGTCGCAGGCTAATTGCGTTACCTGTTCAGTGACTCACTGATGACCCTGGGCCAGTTGCATTCTCAGCCAGTACAGTCGCCCGTATGACAGCACACGCGCAGGGCGACGTCTGGCACATACGCGCAGGGAAACATCTAGCGCCCGGCTAATCGCCAGAAATAGGATCAGGGTGGAGAAGGTCCTCGGCGAAAAGCGACAATCCACAGAACCAGCGGCAGACGGGAAACGGAAAGTTTTTCATATCTGCCCTCTGCTGACGCAGCTAGCACAGCACAGGTCTCAAATTTCCAACATCCAGACGTGTGAAAGGCGGGTCAACAAGACACTTCCATTTAAATACATATTTCACCTTAATTTCCATTTAAAAATAGTTTGTGTTATACTTTATATATTATACAGTAACATCGCTGCGTAAGCCGCAGATACGCCCGCGCGGTTACTTTCATTAAAATGCATGACCTTTGAAAGCTGGGCGTGTGAGGCTGAGATTGATCCTCAGTGCGTGTGGGGCATGAGACTGGAGGCCTGTGGTACAGACAGCTGCAAAATACGTGCAGGTTTTAGGGTGACTGTCACTTTATCGCCTTCTCACTCATGCTCCATATTTCAGTTCGTGAAAAACATCATTCCAGCATTGCCTCCAGGTCCAACCGCCTGAACCCCTGGGGTTTCTGTCTCAGAACACTCTCTGCAGGAGCGATATTCACATGTGTATTCACATGTATGCATTCACATGTGTGGAGTGTTTTTCCAAACCTCACTAAGTCCAGTTTTGATAAACCATATTTTTCAAGGTGGGTAGAATTTTTCTGAGAAATGGTTAGATACAGTATTTGAAGTTCTGCTTTTACACTATTATTTTTAGGGATTTAGGTATAAAAACTAGATTTTTTCATGCAAAAAACTCCACCAATTTAAAATAAACAAAATGTTGATTTTCTCAAAATTGGTAAAAAGTGGGCTGAGTGAGTTTTGTAAAAACACACATGCACACACAATCCTTTCGATTTTTGTTTGATATACTGCTGCTAGCTGCACCGAAGCATTGTTACCTTCTCTTTCACTTATCATGCTCTTTGCTGCTTGCCACCTAGTCAGAAAATATTGTCATCACACCATCAGGAACTCAACTACACTAAAGAAACAGCCAAGGGGTTCACAGCTACAACAGGTTATAAACAAAACTTGTTGAGATCGCTAAGCTATACACATTAGACTGAGAAGTCCTGGCTAACATTATCCTTCTTAGCCTGTCCTAGGCGTAGGAATCCAAGCTGACACAGCACTTCATCAAACGCAGCCTGTGCGCCAACATGTTTAGCTTTGGGCTCAAAAACCTTTCCACAAATCATCATGATGATGAATTTATTGTGAAAATACTTTATTGTGAAATAAAGCAGGTTGTATGCTTGCAAGGTGCTATGAGACCCAAGCTGATGTGTTTAAAAAAAAAAAAAAGACCGTTGACCATTTATGTAACATTAGCCAGTTTGCTATCTCCATGTGCTTAGAGCTCTGCTTCCACGAATGAAATGTGGCCCCATGGACCTAGCAGCACATGCAGTGTGCATCTGTGCTGCTGTCGCAGCTAAAGATAAAAGCTTTTCGGTGTTATTGTGAAGAGAGGAGCTACTATAGCCCTAATACTTTGGCCTCATTGCTGTAGTATGTTGGCTAAACGTGGCCTGGCGCATGAGTGTGTTTGGAGAATTCGCGCCATCGTGTTTTTTTTTATGCCAGAGACTGGGGGGCCACTGCAGTTCTACTGCCGTACCTTTCACTTTGTGGTCAGCATTGCGGTGCAGCAGACCCGTTTTAAAAGGGTTGCAGGCATGTGAAATCAATATGCATCAGAGGCAAGAGGGTAATGGGTTTAGGGCCTCCTGAATTTGGGTTGTTGTGTGGTTAGCGACTGCCTCAAATGTAATTAATTAAATAACCAGCGTTAAATGTTTAATTAAGTGAAAAGAATAACAAAAGCTCCATTCTTGGGCTGCTGGGTGGCTCATCCTGTTCACACGTGGATAAACCCCCCAGCCTGGTATAGAAACCGTATTATGATGGTGCCCCGACAGCCCTGCGGGACGACGCGTGCTTGGAGCCGCATGCAAAGTGTCTTCCTCCAACTCAAGTCTGTGCCTGAGAGACTTATCGACTTGTCTTCGACATTCCGAAGTTCTCACACGTCACATGTCCCTCCCCTGCTGAGGTCCCGCCAGGGTCCGGTTCAAAGTTTTGACCCTGGCCTACGCTGCAGCCAACAGGACAGCCCCTTCCTACCTACAGGTAGGATCCAGCTCGACCACTTTGCTCTGCTGCAGCAGGGCGACTCGCACTTCCTGCCCTCTGTGTCGACGGATCTCGCTCATCCCGCCTGCGGAGCTTCTCCACCCTCACTCCCCACTCCCCAGTGGTGGAACAAACTCCCCATTCCTCTACGAATTGTTCAGTTACTCACTGCTTTCCGTGTGAAGGCACGCCTCTTCAGACTACCACTGACCACTGACCCACCAATCTAGTACCACTTTCACTTCACCACTTTCACATAGCACATAGTATCTTGTATCCTGTACCTTGATTCTCTAATGCATGTAACACTAGTGTCTTGTTTGTGATGTTGTAGTTTAATGTGTCTTACTGACATAGTCTTAAGACTTAGCCATAGCTTACTGTGTGAACTAGACTCAATGTTCATGTTTATGGATAGCTGCTGCTTTATGGTAGAACTGTACTTTATATGACTTGTTTGTAGTTGTTTCAATGACCTTCGGTATGCACTTATTGTACATTGCTTCGGATAAAAGCATCTGCCAAGTGAATGTAATGTAAAGTGTGAAAACAAACAGCGGCAACCTCATTTTCTTTGGTGGAGGGCACATACTTGCCTGCACTCTCCTGAATTGACAATGCAGGTCACGATGAGTGCTATAGTGTGAGCTTGATGAAGTCTTTCAAATTGGGGAGAAAAAGAGCATTAAAATAAAAACCTTCCCTAAAGATCTAAAAACCTAAAGATCTTCCCAAGGCCCATCTGGATGCTATATTAGAATTTGGCCACTTGTTTTTACCCTGCGTATTTGGGTAAGGGAATGTTGGCAATCCTGACTGCGCAGGCCTTTTTAGATCTGTTTGTCTATTTTTATCACCAAAAGCTCTGCTTGTTTATCATGTGTGTTTCGTTTTTCATGTGGGCTGGGTGGGGTGTTGCTTCTCAGTGCTGGTGTTCGGTAAAGGGTGTATGTGCGCACCCCATGTTGCGGTTACACCCCGCCCCCCTCTGTTTCACTGTAGACTCTCACCCTGGGCCTACGCCATCTCCTCCTGGGACTGGTGGACATATGTTCATCCTTTTTGTCCCAGGGAAAAGGGGGGAGGGCGCTGGAGCGACCTTCAAAATGTCATCGAGATGCACTGAAACGTAGATATGGACTCAAATCTCAAGATATAGTCACGTGTGTGAAATTGTTGAATGTTCCTGCCTCCGTGTCTACATTTGTAGGCCTTGAAGCTGGATGCTGCGCTCTTTGGTGTTTTCTCTCCTCCATAGTGGCATGCTTCTTGTGTGCCACATGTGGAGAAAAAGTGGGGGTTGGGGTGGGGGGACACAGAGGGGCACAGGGTGCATTTTTCTTTTTCTTTTTTTCTCAGCAAGACTCATTATAAATGTTGGATGTCCAGGGCGGTGCAGAGAAAAAGCACAAGTTTTCCGTAGGGTATTCATTAGTCATTTTCTCAGGCTCCCTCTCTCTCTCTCTCTCTCTTTCTCCCTCTCTCTCTCTCTCTTTCTCTCTACAAGCTATTTACAGGCACTGTGATGAGACGTTACACAACGTGCGGAAGGTTTGTGCGTAAAAGGTTCCCTGGCATTGTTTTAAGTGGAGCCGCTACCTCTGAAGTCTGTTCCACCAGGGCCGCATGTGCTTCCCATGCTCTGTGAAAACCCCTGTCGTTGGGAGCCCTGCTGTGAGTCGGCCTGGGAGTGGTCCAGAGGTTAACGACACGCAGGGTATGTTCGCGTGTGGAACACATGGGCAGCAAACGCAGACGCTCATCCGGGTTCGCCATGGTTACCTGCAGGCCTTAATGAGACCTGCAGCCGTGCCCTTGTACAATCTTGAAAGCCAGTCTGTCAAACTGACAGGTTCTCAGAGATGTCTCTCTGTTGCCTAATTGAGTTTGAGACATGTTTTATAGCACTCCAGTGTGTGCAGTTTGACACGCGAGATATCTCTATCTGGTGGATTAATTAGATGGGCTTTTAGCGCGAGTCAAAAAGTAATGTTGAGAAAACATTGTATTATTGGAGCTACCCTTATGCCCTGACATTCACCTGTGCTGAGTTTCTGCATGTACCTTTTTACATTTCCCTCTTGAGTATTCTGCAAATCCTCGGAGAAGTCATCCTCCCTTCTTTGGTGTTTAAGGCACCATGCATGTCTGGTGCGAATAAAGAAGGCCTTGTTTGGAAATAAGGCCACTGTCTCTGTCTGTGCGATTAAATTACGCAGTTCCTGCCGTTAAGGAGAGAGTAACAGGTCTTTAAATGCAGAAAAGAGTATAAGACGTAAGATTTTCACACTGGCTTGCTATTTGAATGGCTAATTCTACATGTTTATTTTGGTCTGAAATGTTGTGGTAATTCAGCCTCATGTATTCGTCTCTCCTCCCCTCTGTCCGTTTATTTTACCGTTAGTCGCGTGCCTTCATCTTGAAGCAAGCGTTCGATGGCGTCGGTATCCTGTGGTGCCTTTTCAAAACCGCGTAGCTTAATTCTTTAAAAACAGGGACAAATAAAATAAGGTATTTAAATAAATAAATAAGTCGGGGTGGCGACATCCGAGATCGTCTTATTCCATAAAGCAGGCTATTCTCTCCCATTGTTTTCCCCGAAACTGATGTCATTCCAATATCTGTGGGTGGTGAAAAGGCCATTGTACAGCACAAGCAGCCGCAGACCAAAATACCAGCCTCGTTGTTTTTGTTTCCTCTGATAGTCATGCATACTAATTGTGAATGCAAGGCTAGGCAACTGGTTCCCAATCTGTGGGTCGGGTGGCAGGGGTCGAGGAGGGTTGTTAGATGACGCATGAAAACAAAAACAACCCGGCCTATATAATATGTAGGCTCCATTGACATAAACAACTGTCAAATTAAGCACTTCAACCGTTAAGTGCACGGTACTAGTAAAAGTCTGCTTGTAGTTGTTTGGAAGCATGTTGTAAGACATTGTAATCCAGGGGCTGCTGAGAGGCTCATCCTGTTAAGGCACTGTTCTAGTGCGTGGATGGTCCCCAGGACTGAATACTGACCATGCCAGTGCTGACTGTTTCTGTTAGCCCCCAGGGTGACACATAATTGGCAGTATCGGTCAGGGTTATGGAGGGTTCTGTCGGGATCCGCATTTCTCAGCCCTCTAGCGACCCCCACTGGTCGATCGGGTGCCTGCGATCTGCTCTCTCAAGCTGCACATGAAGCGCCTTTCTCCGATTCATGTCCACAGGCTTGGCTTGTGGGCTGTGATGTGAAGAGACATGGCTAGCGATATGTGCACAAGAGCCCCCGCCAGGAGTAATCTATGGCTGCATAGCTATGAAGACAGAGTTTGAGAAACCATGCAGTCATGAGAGGGAAAACAATCCTACCCACCTATCAAGAGCCAGCCCAGGAAGATGGGGTCACAGTTGTTGACAGGTGACAGTAAGGAAAGGATGCCACCCCACATTACTCTATGGCTAAATGCTTCTCTGGTCCTGACTCGAGACTATAGCTCGTTATAAGCCTGATCATGAAGGTGCGTTTTTAATCTAGCCTTAAATATTGAGACTGTGTCTGATTACTGTGTCAATTACAGTATGGTCTGGCTTTCACCATAGTTATTATGGCAGCAACCGACACATAACTGCTTTAGTCAGGCGTGGTGTCCAGTAGGAGGCCCACAATGGAAAAAGGATGTATAACTTTAAGCTGTTATTGTCCGTATTATTTTTCAGGGAAGTAATAGTAATACCAAAGAGTGACTCTGTTTTTCAATACCAAACCCCAAACTGACCTGGCTGAGCAAATGAGGGCTGCGCACTCTTGAAATAAGTCACTTTTAAAGACGCACCTTTTAAACAGCATTTCAATGTTTAATTGTTATATTTCCTTATTTTTATTGACTTACATTTCCTGTCATGTTTCACAAGTTTTATGCAAGTTCTTATCATACCACTATTTCCATAAATTTTTTATTTTAAGTGTATTGTTTTATGCTTTATTGTGTTATTGTAAAGCAATCGTAAAGGACCTATTCTAAAAATAGCGTTTGCCAATAATTCTGGCATTATTATTATTATTATTTGTCTCCTGGGATATGTCTGATTCTGCAGTTCTGTTGTATTCCAATGAATAAACGAAAAGGCCAGCACATACTGGAGCAAACCCCGCTCACCTCCTTAGCTTAGCGGTACACCGTGTTGCAGACTCAGTGCCTGTGCTCTCGGTGTCAGCCGCTCAGGGATCCGAGCTGTGTACAGCAGCGTCGTAGGAGAGCTCTGTGCTCCCTGCTGCGTCGATCCTCATATTGCTCGCACCCGCCACTAGCGTTCATGAGCGTGCCGCAGGAAACTATGGCGGCTCTGACGTGCAAAACACAAATGGAAAAATAGAACGCAAAAGCAACAACTTGTGGCCCTGTAGGCAACATACATACAAAAGCTAGCAGCCAGCCCTTGGTGCAACTACAGCAAACAAAAAGCATACTCATCCCCACACCATTGAATTGTTAGAGTAATTGGCATGAGTTTACTCCAAAGCAGCTTGTACAGTGGTGTAATGGCTCCAGAGGCTGTATGAATGTACATTACTGATTATCAGAAATGATGCTTAATATTATTTTCGGTTGGAATTATTTTATATGGCGTATGCAACCTGCGACCACTGCACTCAAGGAAAAAAGTACTGCCATGATTTTAAAAAAGCTGATAATTATGTTTGTATAAATGTTAAAATCTGTTTGTCTATTCATATAAACATTTTTTTTCCAAAGCCAAAATTGGTATAGATGGTATTAGTTGGCTCTTTTTCCCCAATGCATTTTAAGATGTATGACATCATGTAGTCCTCTGAAATTCCAGACTGCTTCCTGTTATGTCTTCTTGCCAAGAAATCATTTATGAGAGAAACTTGCCCCTTAGCCTGTTTCAAGGTTAAACCAATGAAAAATGAGCTGTTTTTGCTTGTTGTGTGTTGAATAGCATGACTTCGATCAAGGTATGCTATAATTAACTGAGCTTGCAGTAACAAAGGGGACATGACAGCACCTTCTATGGCACAAGATATGTATACTGCAAAGCTTTACACACTTTGGTTATGATTGATAAAACTGCAATGGTCTATCTGATGATAAAATTGTAAAATGTGTACGTTTTATATGTAAAATGTGTATGTTTTTTGTTTACTTTACCTTTTTTCATCATTTGTGTACCCTTATTAATATGTAGGCTTCACAGCCTCGGATCGCTCCATAGGGTGACCCGCAATTGCATCGCCCAGGGTATGGGAGGGTTCAGTCGGTTAGGGAGGGTTCAGCCGCTTTTCATTGCTCTCTAGTGATGCCCACTGGTCGATCAGGTCACCCGTAGACAGCATGTCAAAGCCGCATATGACAGGTCTTCTTCCTCTGACTCCACTTTATGCAAGCTTAACTGTAGTCTGCCTTGTGGGAAAAAGACAGTTGTAGTGACACTCACCTTTCGGAGGAGAACCCGCAGAGATGTCTAAACTCTCCTGAGTTGGCTGTGGGGTTCGCGCATGAACACAGCTGCGGTTGCAGATGATTGGAGCGGTGGGATTTGGATGCAGCCCACGTTGGGTGCCAAATTGATTAAAAAAAAATTTATTCATAAATGTTTTTTTGTTTTTTTTAAGTATGTAGGCTAAAATACACTTTTTCTGTCGTGGATTTAGTCTACCTGTGGGAAGATCCAGGTACAAACATTAGTAAGCCACACATGAAGGCACATGTACTGACAACGTAAAACCACACCAAACCCAAACTCCACAAAACCTCAATTGTCTGAAAAAGGTGCAGTAATTTATCTGCTCAGCCAAACTGCCAAATCGGTGCATTTATCAGAAGATACAGGTGAGATGCAGTTGGACCCTCACAGGGAAATGATTCAGCATGATGCCCCCATGGAAACTGCATCACATCCTACAGACAACCAGAAATGGCATGCTTTAGATATTTCCGAAAAGCTGGGGGAAAAAACTGAAAAAGTTCAGTGCTCAACTTGAATAAGTAGAAAAATGTGATTTGTAACTTTCCTGGTTATATGCTTTATAATTTACATTACTGCTACATCTGCGGCAAATAGGCTTATATGTGTTCAGCTTAAAAGTTTTCCAGCCTCTCAGTCTTGTACGCTTTGATCCAAGCAAAAAAAAAAATTCAATAAGTTTAAGCATTTACTTTGAAAGTTATTTACAACTGGAGGGTAACACCTCTATTGACTTCACATAATTGTATTCTGTGCCACCTCTCCTGAAAGAGTCACATTAGTCTGTAGCTTGGGGAGATAAACATGAATAAATAAAAAAAATTAGCCTTGAATTTTGCCCTCTGAATGTTGTAATGTTACAGGTTCACATACATTTAACGTGAAAATATGAATATGTATAGTGCTACTGCCGATGTTTTCTCTCAGGTAAATTACAACAAAAATCATGCTCTTTATTTTGTTTTCCTGTTTCTACATTCTTACATTCACTTGGCTGCTGCTTTTGTCCAAAGCGACGTACAATAAGTGCATACCGAAGGTCATTGAAACAACTACTAACAGGTCCGATAAATTACAGTTCTGTCAACGTAGCAGCTATCCATAGACATGAACATTGAGTCTAGTTTACAAAGTAAGCTAAGGCTAAGTTTTAAGGCATGATAAACTACATCACAATCAAGACACTATTGTTACATGTGTTAGAGAATCAAGGTACAGGATACAAGAAACAAGCGCTATATGAAAGCGGGTACTAGATGGGTGGGTTGGTCAAGGTAGAGTCTGAAGAGGTGTGTCTTCAGGCTACGACAGAAGGCAGGCAGTGATTGGACAGTTCATATAGGAATGGGGAATTTGTTCCGCAACAGGGGAGCTTGGGTGGGTAAAGATACACTAAGAGGATACACTGCACGTTTGTAGGATACTATACACAGAAGATTGAGTATGTAGTAGGTGCCATATGGCACACACAACACAGACATCACCCTTGACTGCTCATGTTTGCCTGGCATGTCTTGTTAGAAGTCAATGAGGAATTTTGCATGTCCGCCACAAGAATGCAGACATTCAAAATCTTGCCACCATTACAAACTATTTACCAAAGCAAAATAAAATAAGGTGAACGGTGAGGTTTTGTACTACCCAACAAACAAACAAGGACATTTCAAACTACAGTGGGCCTACCTTGCAAACAGCATTACCGTGGCACATTAAATGTCAGTATCAAAATGTAGTTCTAATGAAGTATCACGTTTTAATGGATATTTATGTGTATTTTGTAACCCATCACTAAACTTTCCGTCATGCAGCGCAACCATTTTGAGTGTGTCAACTTATGAGAAGAGCCTAAATCCATAGCGAAGCCTTAATAAGGAAAGTGCCCCGAAACCCTTTTTCGATGCCAGCAGTTATTTTTACCCCTGACGAATTACAATCAGGCCATGAGCCGGGAAAAAAAAGGGAACTTGTGCGCACATTAGCGTTAAATAGGTCACCTTGAGCAGGAAACTTGCGCGTGGCGACCTGTTTGGAGTCAGAGAAGCGCAGAGAGGCTGGTTCCTCCGAGAACAGAGCGGGAGAAATCGTCTCTCTCAATACTGGGAGAATTCAGTTCACTGACGCTCCCCTGACACCCGCCGGCTATTTTTGGGCCACAATTTTAACGCCGGTTCAGAGAAAGATCCAGGTTTTTAGATGGATCTTTCTCTGACACTCAAACCTGACTCTGATTTGTTATATTTAGTTCTATGAGATAATCAAGGACAGATTTAAATTTTTTTCCAAATAGTTATTTATTTTCACAATATTGCATCTCACTATATTCTAATCTGAAAATACCAGCAAAGTACTCATCGCTGTATTTTTTCTTTTATTAGAAGAGCGCCTTTTAGGCTATGTGAATCATTTGCCAGCTCCAAGTCAGAAAGTCTGGGTTCCTGGTGCCTGGTTATCTGGTCTGTTAGGGTGGTAGTGGAGTCGTCCAGGCTATAATGACTTGACTTGGAACTGGGGTAACTCTGATGTTGCAGTTTTGATTCTCGGATGGTTCTCAAAAAATAAATAAATAAAAAGAAGAACAACATGCAAGTGCTTCTGCATAACAGTGTCTGGTAAATGCCTAAATATAAATGGAAGCCTTGCCTGAGGATCAACTGTTAAAGTGTGATCTGACAATAAGAGCATCAGTGTGCCGGCAAGTGCTTGAAGTGGGCCGGAACGGACCTGTACGTCGCACCGGGACTTCTACGTTTTGCTCATATGAGTACCGCCACTTTTTGTAGCGTTCCGCTATACTTCTCATAAGTTCTACGTACGTACATGGTGTTTGTGCCCCTGCAAGATTCTCTTTTTCTCATTCCCACAACAGTCACTGTATTGTGGTCCATATCGATTAATTCAAGTGAGCCCACCTGCTGACGTACAAACGGACTTCATTACCGGTACCTGCTTTCTTGTTTTCTCACTGCTTTTCTGCAACCAAATCTGTCTTTTCCGCTTGTTAGCTTAGCTCAAAAATGGGAAGTTCCAGAACGGACCATACTCATTTGAGTACCGGCACTTTCTACCACTTCAGGTGTTGGTAGGCCTACCAGTGATGGGTATTTGATTGAGCCCCACCATATGAGAACATCTTGCCTCTGAGCTAATCTTGGACACCCCACGCCAGGCCCAGTCTATACGGAGGTCCCTTTGCGACTACTCAGTTAGTTCTCCTGCAGTTTCTCACATGCAGTTCCTTTGATAATACTTAATAAGCCCATGTTTTGAAGGAAAATTCCAATCCGGGATAAATCCAAAGCAATTGTTGTTTCGGTCATTGGCAGCTGGAGAAAATAAACAGAACTAGACTAGCGTTGAATGCAGAAGGAGCTGCTGTTACACACACATCCAATGAACAGAGTAGACCCTGAGGAACTTCACAATGAGAACGGATACCACAATATTACCCTGTTGGGCCACCCGTGTCTGGATGATGTATGGTGGTTTTCAAAAAGTCTTCTCTCAGGCGCCTGTTGAAGAATGCGCAGCTGAGCTTGGCCAGCTTTACATTCCTGCCATCGTACATACGACACTAGAGAGCCAGAAGTCTGCACCCAGTTACGACAACAGATGTTCAGGAGCCCCCACCCACATCCATAGGGGCTAGCAGCCATCACCCAATTGACCTATTGCGAAGCCCTTCCTCCAAATAGAGATTGTCCAATCATACCTTAGCAACAGTTATTATCCTTCTCTGACTCTGACAAGCATCTTTTGCATCCTGAGAACTGTGCCAGATCATTGTATCATATCAACAATTTATGCAAGATTTTTGAGAGCTAAGATTTAGAGAGTTCATTCCAAAACGACTAGTGTTTAACTTACGTTCATTGTGTACAATCTTGTGTGCAAATCTCATCCTTTAAAAATAGATACAGTCTTACAGGACTGCACTGATTCTCTATTTTATGAATTCTATCAAAGCAGTTGTAGTCTGACAACAGGGCTGACTTATCCAAGTACTTATTTGTTCCCACAGCAATGAAAATATATAATGGGTGACCAGTTGAATCTGACATGATGATAATATAGGCAACATAGGCTTATTTATGTCTATCTTATTTATCCAAGAATATATTTATATAGGATTAGTATTCAAGCTGGAGTATGTATCTTTTATTTAGAAAAATGTCTGGGAACGGTCATGCTTGGTAGCAATCATAGAAAGAACTGTTCTGAGAGAAATCCAGCACCATAGACAATGTTTATACCCTCAAATTCTGCACTCTAAAACCAGCAATTCGCTGGAAAATTCGCCGAATTTTGTTTTCAAAACAGTGGCTTAACCATGACCACATCATGGACCAATCAACAGTGAGATTGACTTGCCAGTAGCTACTACTAGTTCAACTAAGTTCAACAGCTAGACATTTCACAGCGACACGTTTCACCAGCGCTATTTCACGGAAAGAAATATTAAAGGGAATTGGATAAAGCTTGCTCGAAAACTGGAGTAAACAGGTGCTAATTTCAGAAGGTGGTGAGATTTTCAGGAACAAATTGGTTTAAAGAGACTGGACAGGTAGCTCAAAAGTTTCAGCATGAATGGACTTTCTGCTTGCCAGTCAACTGCTGTAATTACCTATAATGAATAGTAGCTAGGTTGTTATTATTGATAACGTTACTTTATTCGGCGACTAGTTCTTGGAAAAAGGGCATGCTTGCTAATGTCGTATAGATCGCGTTAGCTCGAACTGGCTACGCGGCTATAAGTTACCAAAGCGTAGCTACCAGCTGTAGCCAGATAATGCCTGGTTCAGACTAACACTACAGAAAACTATGCAACAACAGAAAATATTTTGTTATTTTACCTGGAATTTTACATTACATTTTTACTGTAATATTAGCAATACCAATCTGTAATCCTGCATAGCAGACTTTCACGTTTACAACGAGGTCTGTGGTATGGGGGTGTGTATCTTTCTCTGTGGGCAGGGCCAAGGATGTTGCCAGAACAAATGTGGGGAAAAACTACATACTCTAGCTTTAATATTCACAACGTCCTTCGTAGATATGAGAGTGCCTCATCACTGTACATAGTGTATGCCAATAGACATAGTCTATAGAATATAATCTTATTTGCCCTTGCAATGGGAATTTGTCTTGCACACAGACTCACAGCATTACAAACGCAACACATGCCATCACCTACCAACGTCAACAAAAAAAACATCATCACATTGCACTCAGTAATAGGTTATTTGTACAACGTTCGATGGAATTTCATTCACTTGTTATGAAGTTGTGTGCTTCTTGGAATGAAGAAAGATCGTGTTCTGTTAGTTTTAAAGCAGGGCGTCCAAATTCCATTGACATTAATAATCTTATTTAACTAGTGTTTCAGTTTTGAACAGAAAGGCCATCTCCCTAGCACTGAATACTGAATGTCAGCACTGCCTCTATGGAACTTCTGTAGAACAAAATCAGCACAGCGCTATCTACTTTGAAGGCTGGAAGTTTATACATAAAGAATACCCACTGCTGACCTTCTGCTTAAGCAGAGGTTATTCTTTTTGGTTAGTGTGCATTGCATTAGTACTGGTTGTTTGTTTTGTATTGACCTGTATTGTATTTCATATTGTTTTTAAATGTCTCTGCACTGGACCAACTAACGTCTAAGCCATGCTGCAGGTCTAATACTGAGGCTAAGGCTAGTTGTAGTTAGCTAATAGTATTGGCAATGTTAGATGAGGGCAGGGCTAGCATTAGCCCCTACTGCAACTCAGTGTTTACACTGGGTTACTACATCCTTGGGCGATCATTAGCGACAGCAGTCACCTTTTGAGTTTGTAGCTAGTGTGCACTGGGTCGGCTAGCTAATGTGCGGTATTGATAGATCTGTGCATCATGTCATGTCTTTTGATAGCCGTCTAATTTGAAGGTTTATTTTAATTTATCTGCTGCTTCAAGATATTGTTGTCTTCATCAACATCGATTAACAGCTGGTGAGGCTTCTGGCTTTTACGGTGGGAGCAGTAGTAAAGCTTTGGCTTTAATTCTTTAGTTTTTACTTGTTTGACATAACTTTACATTCTGGATGTAACACTCCATTGCATATTGCAGACCTGTTTGACAGCTACTATATGACATTATTGAGCTGTTCATCCAAAAACCTTCTAAAACATCTTGTGGTAGCTCAGATATGGCTAACTTGTCTATGTTTATAATTGCAGCATGGGACCGGTGGCAGGATTTTTCTGTCAGAGTTAGCAATAGTAACTAATGGGGGTGTGACTTTGTGAAAGGTCAGTTACAACCATAGACTGTATAAAAATAGGTTACAACCAGTTTATGTGCAGGAGAGTCCACCATATTCATTGGGCTTATCAGCCAGCTGACTGTTACTACTTGAGATATACTAACAGTTACTAGCTTTTTTTTAATTTTATTTTTTAGGTATTAGTCACTTTAAGGGTTGTTTCTCCTGACAAATTTTCCAATTGAAAATTTTTTTTTGAAAAATAAGTCAGGAGAAGAAACCCTTCAAGTTATCCATCCATATCTACTGTATTTCTGGCAGCAGAGTGATGATTTAAGGCTTGTTTGATACGTCAGACCCTTGATGACGTAAAGCCATTTAGCCAACCATGCATTTCCATACTGTTCCAGTGTAATTTACAGCTAAATCTAGTCCCACCCCCCAATTCCCATAGAGATCCATTCAAATGCAGAGACGTTATAGTATCGCTTGTAAGAGTACCAGAAAATCAGATATCAAGAGTCTTTTGATGTTGGTGGGTCACAGACATCAGGAGGTCATGGCATGCAAAGGATATGCGACCAAATATTAAAAATTTAAAGTCTGCAGAGCCTTTTCTAAGGCCTTTTTTACCGCTTCAATTTGAACTGGAACTTGTGAGTAGGTGTGGTCATATGACGATGATGCCACGTAGTCATATTATGAATATTCATATGGTCAAGGAGTGAAAGGGTGTGTCTTGGTGAACTGACTCAGCCCCACTGAACTCAATACGCTCTCTCCTCACTACTAAACAAACAACAAAATGGCGAGCGACAAGAGTGACAGCAGTACTGCTGGGAGTTTTGAGGTGGAGGAGTTTTAAAGGATTCCTTCATGGTGGAGAGGACCGGGGATGTAACCGATTGGTAGAGCTAACGTTACCTAGCTACGTTAGCTTGTTTGTCTGCCTAAAGTAACGTTACTATTAAATACATTCAAATACACAGCAAAACCCAGTCACACAGTAACGTTAGTATATTGAACATGGCTGGTTGTAGCGCCCTCATCCACTTGGTCCGGAGAAAATTGTTATCATTAGCTAACATTATTCAGAAATGATAGCTAAGATAACTAGCTAGCTAGCTAAGTTACCAGTTCTCTGGACCAAACGGGGCTAAATTCACACACAATAGACTGCCTTGCATTACCTAACTTATCGATACATTCCGTCTATCGGCAGATTATGAAAGCTAACCGAGCCGGTGGCGTTGCACCGAGGAACGATACATCTCTGACTCCTTGGCATAATGCAGGCAAGTTAGCTAAAGATACCAAAGTAAGACGTTGTAGATGAATAACTCTCTATGGCAGGGCCGGCCCTAGGATTTTGGTGGCCCTAAACAAGATTTTGTTGTGGCCCCAGAACACTCCCAGCTCAACCACCACATCACACACATCGCTCACAACTGAATGAACACAAATATACAAATTATCCAATTATCCAAATACAATTTAACATAGATAGAAAGCAAATGGTAAGCCTGAAACTATTTGGGGCAATTTCATATGTTATGTATTAAATAATAAATCAAAACACACATTTAATGTTGCAAGAAAACATTGGTAGCTTGCTAATAAGCAAAGCTAGCCTTTACAAATACCTGCATTCATTACTTTCTAGCCAGCTTGCCAGGTTAAAATTAGTTGTGGCTATGTTCAGTTTTATTAGTTCAAAATCAAAACATGACTTTAATGTTGGGAAAAAACATTGGTAGGTAGCTAACAATCAAGAACATTAAATGATGCTTACAATCCTACTCAGGTTGGCTAGCAAGCAGTGGAAAAAAAACGAGCATGTTCTAATGAAAAACGTTACAGAATCAGCATCTAAATGTTATAATGCATTTATTACTTTCTAGCCAGCTTGGCAGGTTAAGATGAACTTTGGCTATGTTCAGTTTAATGTTCAAAATCAAAACCACAACTTATTGTTGCAAGAAAAAACGACTGGTAGCTAGCTAGCTAACAAGCAAAGCTAACCTTGCAATCAAGGATGCTTGCAATCAGGTGCTAGCTAGTTGTTCTAATGAAAAACGGTTCAGCGAAAATGAATAATGCATTCATTACTTTCCAACTTGGCAGGTTAAAATTTGCTTTTGGATGTTGCTATCTTCGGTTTACTTTGAGCAACAACTAACATTAGCTAACGTCGGCTAACATGGGTTAAGCTAGCTAGGTGGTTAACTAACGTAGATACAGATTCATAACAATCACACACCTTTATCCCGTGTTCTTTTGTCCTTCCCCAATTTTCTCTTATACCGCCATTGAGCGCCAGTTCAAAATTGTATACTAGGAGCCATTTGTCTAACGTTACTTAGCTCATCAAAATAAGTTGTGAATGGGAGAGAAGGTGCTGGCTGGGGGGGGGGGGGGGGGCAACTGCATGTTGCTTATAAAATCCTTTTAACTAGCTACATGTTATGAAATATTCTCTTTTCCTTCCATATTCAATTAATAACACTAGTTTTGGGGTAGGGGATAAATAACATAATTAAAATATATCAACTAATAACGTTACCTGGTTTAAACATTTTTTTTTAAAAAGGATGGGATCGTGTGGCCCCCCCCCCTAGCAGTCGTGGCCCTAAACAACCGCATAGAGTGTTTATGCCAGCGGCCGGCCCTGCTCTATGGCTACGTTCACACTGCAGGTAAAAAGCAGCCCAGATCCGATTTTTTCCTCAAATGTGACACACCTGATTTTTTATGGAAGTGTGAACAGCGAAAATCACATTGAATCTGACATTTCGAATTCTCATTTGGGCCACTTTTGAATGTGGTATTAGATTCCAATATATAACCGATTGTGTCAAAGCGACCGCAGTCTGAACAGTCAGATCGGAATTAATGTGACTTTTTACGTCATATTTGATGTAGCTAACAGGGCATTAGAATGTAGCGCACGGGCTAGTTAACTCACTATTGTACAGGGTAGGTTATCAACAGATTCACATTATATTATCAAGTGTTGTCATTTTAGATAAGTGGTAAATGTGCAAAGCAGTGGATTTTTTTGGGCACAAACGATACACCATAATAAGTCGGAAGTACACTACGTTTTTATATAATTCGCGGACATCTCGTTAACCGTTTTGTGATTTAAAATAATGTTAGAACTGTCCATAATATTGTCTTGGTTTGTTGCACGGTATTCATTATTCACGGTTTTCTCATATAGCTGCTTATCGAACGTTAATGGTTAACGGTCCAATAATGTGTCAGTAGTTTAATCTAAGGGTGCGCCGTGATGTTGGCCTAGGTAACGTTACACATGAAGTTGAACAGATGTGTCGTGTGATAGCTTTTTTATATTGTGTATTTTAACACGGCTGGAACGCTATATTGGTGGTGGTAGAGGCAAGTTTCCCCCTCGTCACTGTGGGCGCTTTGAGTGTCGAGAAAGGCGCTATATAAATGCAACGTATTATTATTATTATTATATTGACCAATCTGCATCCCGGAACTATCCGTTTTATAAATGTTATATCGACTGGTCTCACTAGCCAAACGGCCGAGCGTTCCATTTTCTTAACTCGCCCGTCCTCAGAATCACTAATTTCATGCCCTGCTTGAGTTTCACTGAAACCGCCCATGTCACGGTCCCCCCATTTCTGGCTCCGATCTCGCATTCACGAGTCCCTCTGCACAGAAGTAGCAGCCATGGCAGCACAAAAAGCTAGTAAAAACCTTGGCTTTTTTCCCCGTCTCCTCACCCTTATCATTAGCTCCACTGCACATCAACTTTAAAATGAACGCAGAAGCTGTGACTTTGATGACTTCCTGTTTGTTGTTGTTTATTTCTGCAGGCTGTGTAACAGGCGCTGTCTTTTGTTTTTGTTAATTTGCACTGGTCATTTGAGGAGAGCAATCGGTTCACACTGGAATCAGATATGGGCCACATTAAAAAATGAATGTGAACAGCCAAACAAAAAAAAATCGGATCTGAGCAATAAATCGTAATTGAGCACTAAGGCCTGCAGTGCGAACGTAGCCTTAGTAGCTCGATATAAGTCGTAATATTAACGTTAGCAGTAATACAAAGCAATTCGCATTTGAACTTGAACTAGCTATTAGCAGTACAATGGTCTCAGTCTCAAAGAGGAAAAAAAAGAGTTGGTCTCTGCTTTTATACCACGTGCCCAGCCGAGACCACCCCTAGGACCACCTCAACTCCACCCATTTTTATGTTAAGGATCTTGTGACGTCACAAATCCCCGGAAACCAGCGTATTGGTAAACCTATACAAAAACTCAGATAAAAGTATTTTGACCAAACATGAGATTTTCGGACATAAACAGGTGTGTATGATCATAATCTAACCCAAAACATCGGTTTTCAACAGGAAAAGTCGGTTTTTGACTGCAGTATCACTTTGTGTGTAAACTTCTGCCACACTGGAATTGTGAATTAAAAGTGAAATAATCTGTCTGTAAACTATTGTTGGAAAGGTTACTTGTGTCATGCCCAAAGTAGATGTCCTAACTGACTTGCCAACACTATAGTTTGCTAACATGAAATCTGTGGAGTGGTTAACCTAAGTGTATGTAAACTTCCGACTTCAACTGTATGTGATGAAGATTTAATTAAGATTCTTTATTCTTTCTTTCATTGCTGTTGAAGATGTAGATATGGAAAGTATAGTTTCCCTACTTGACATTAACAAGGCTAATGAGGATATTGGCCTGATACACACCGTCTCTCACACATTCCCTGGTACGTTCTTATCCGTAGATCACTGAGAACGACAAGGATACCATATCCCTGCATCCAAAAGTGAATTTGGCCAGCGGCTCTTATTGAAGCTCTCTCTAGTTACACATTCATATAATTTTCTTTCTGTGTGCTCCAGAAACCCAGTAGATGCAAGCCTTTTCATATTGTCAAGATCCACTCAAGTGTGCCAAGCAATTAAACTTTCAGAAGTGTGCCTTTTTTTGTGCAATGTCCAGCTATTTCCATGCAAAATTAATTTTAGCCTGAGGTGAACTGTCTGTTTATGTGGCAAACGTAAGTATTTCAGCTGCATATGAGCAAAGGCCTCTGAATTCTGATTTCTTTCTCATTCAAGAGGATTCTGTATGACACCCTGTCCAGTTTTAGTGACACGTGTAAATATTTGTTTAGTTCTATACAGCTGTGGGTTCTGATTGGCACTTTTTCTATTCTTCTCTTTAATGTGGGTTTAGGGCAGGATGTTTCATAGTATATGGCTTTGTGCATTGCTAATGTCATGAAGCTTTGCCCCACCACACAAGCTCTGGGAGGATAAGCCAGAATATTATATGCATTCATTTGTCTTGCGTTTCTAGACAGATGAATACAGACTGTAACTGGAGATGGCCTGTTAAATTCAATATGTGTGCTTACAAAGGTGTGACCGTGTCGGTCATTGTTCAGTGATTCTGTGTGATTGTGTTGATGAGTGTGCAGTATAGTGTACTCAGTGTTGGCCAGTGTTCAGTGATTCTGTGTGATTGTGTTGATGAGTGTGCAGTATAGTGTGCACAGTGGGTACGTTCACATGCACAGCGATATCCGATTACTGGAAACGATCAGCTTACGCCAGTATTTAACTTATCGCGTTCACATGGACATAAGAAATGTGATTACTCCAAAAGCCGCGTTTACATGATTCTCTCCATAATCGGCTCTGTGGAAAACGTAGCTATAACTGCTTCCCGTAGTAAGGACAAAAATGATCCGCCGTCAAAAATTTACGTAAGTAGGCTATTATTATTATTAGAGCTAGCTAGTAATTATTGTAGCTACTTATGTATAGCTAATTGCTAGTAGTGGTTGATTTATATTATTGTACTAGCTAGCTTTACCGATCTCTAAATCTGGCCAATTTCCCGATAATTTCAGTTATTTAATGTGCTAGCCAAATACTAGCTAGTACAAACACAAACACAAGCACGTAACACTGAACAATATATTTTCACCGGTGAAATGCTAATTTAATAATAAAATTCTGGAAGTGAGATGCTGAAGGAACCCCAGGCATAGCAAATGTTGACGGGTGGAATACATTTGACGTTACACCGCCTCTTCTGCCTGACATGCGTAGTTTTGAAAAGCCGAAAGAAACCGGAGAAAGGTGTTTACATGCCCCAAAAAATCGAATGTTTGGCCAAAAAACCAGGGGTGTTAATCGGGTTTCGAAAACACGGATTATGACCTTGCATTATCGGATAAAGGTGTTTATATGACCATTTCAGTAACCAGAGTATTGCCATAACCGGGTTCAGATCGGAGTATTAGTGTGCATGTAAACGTACCCAGTGTTGGCCAGTGTTCAGTGATTGGTGCGAGTCTGTAAGTGAGCATTCACTGTTGCACCGAGACAGTGTTGATGAGTGTTCTGTGATTGTTGTGATTTGTGTTAGTGTGTTGTTGTGACTGTATTGGTCAGTGTTCAGTGCAGTGGCAAGGTAAGGTACTCTCAAGGTTTGCTCTCAGTGAAGTAGCATTTGTCTTTACTCGTGGTCATTGGTCTCACTGAGACGATATCTCTGAAGTTACTGGTGGTTTTAGGGAATTGCTCCTTGTGGTATTTTCAAAGGACAGCTTTTTCTCTGGCCCCTATTTACTGTTGTCTCTGTTGTGTCAGTAGCTACAGGAAATGAGGTCCGGGCATCCTGCCATTGAATCTGTTAGTGATATCACGACTCCTGACAAGCCCCCAGCCTCCTGTTTCCTGTTCTGTCAGCTGTAAGTACAGACCTCCAGCTGAAGCCCTCTGTCCCCTGTGGACCGGACGTGCATTAAACATTGCAGGACATGAAAGCAAAGTGGCGTTTTCTTCTAAATTAATCTAATTTTTGCAAAGCAATAATCTGAAGACTTGAGTCTGAGATCACCAGTCCTTGTGTCTGCAAGTTTTTGTCATTGCTTTTCAGTGAACAGTCAGTTTAGATGTGCATATTCTTTGACCGAACAGTGACTTAAGTACACCAAAAGCCGGCCGACACTACGGCCTTGCAGGACTGGTGTTTTTCTGTTTTTTCATGGTTTTAAGCCATGTTGGAGCTGTCCTTTCAAAAGAAACAATGTATTGCATACAGTTGCTAAAAATGGTGAATTAGAAACAAGGCTCATGACATGAGATAGTCTTTCATTTTCGAGGTTTCAGTTTCAGATGTTGCTATTGATTGAAGAGGCCTGCTGTGGCATTGACCCTGCCACCTCTGCACACACTAATAATAATCTGGGTTTGGAGTCTGTTCCATTTCAATTCAATCAATTCAGGAAATTAGTTGAAATTCAGTTCATTAATTGAATATTATTGACATATCCCAATCCATGATTTAAGTAGATTTTCAGTTCATTTCCTGAATTGACTGAATTGAAATGGAATTAACCCCCCAACTTTAGTCGTCAAAGGTCGTTCCGTGTGGGGAGCAGGGTTCAGCCTGGGGGAAAATGTTCAGTCTAGGGAGCAGGGTTCAGACTGGGGAGCAGGGTTCTATTTGGGGAGCAGGTTTCAGTTTGGGGAGCAGGTTCAGTGTGAGGAGCTGAGTTCAGTGTGGGGAGCAGAGTTCAGTCTGAGGAGTAGGGTTCAGTCAGAGGAGCACTGTAGGGTTCAGTCTGGGGATCAGGCTTCTATTTGAGGAGCAGGTTTCTGTCGGGGGAGCAGGTTCAGTGTGAGGAGCTGGGTTCAGTATGGGGAGCAGAGTTCAGTCTGAGGAGTGGGGTTCAGTTTGGGGAGCAGGATTCAGTCTGGGGAGCAGGGTTCAGTCTGGGGAGCAGGGTTCTGTCTGGGGCAGGGTTTTCTTGTTCTCCTCCTGATGTGACTGTGTGTTGGCCACTCTCCCTGCAACAGATGTGCTGTTGTAGTTTTGGACAGCTCTACACTGCAAACACACAATGCTGTCTGGCTCCATTGAGCTGGTCTTTTCCCAGTGGGCACAAAGATATCTCTCTCTTTCCTTCTTTCTTTCTATCTCTCTCTTCTTTCTCTCTCTCTCCTTCCCACACTCATTCCCTCTCTCTCTTTCTCCATCCTCCGCACATTCTCTCTCCCTCTCCCACTCATTCTTTCTCTCTCCCAATCTTTCACATTCCAACAACCACTCTCCCACTTTTTCTGTTGTTCTCTCCCATTCTACATCTACTTTTCCTTCCCATTCTATACTTCAGTTTCTCTCCCTCTCTACATTGTCCTCTCCCTCTCAACATTTCTCTCTGTGTCTCTCCTCCTTGTTGCTCTCTGCTATCCTTGACCCTGCCTCCACCTCTCAAACTCCTCCCCTGTCTAATTTGCATGGAGGAGGCAGAGGGACCTGTGCGCTCTGACATCTGAGGAGCCCACCATTGATGGGACTGGAGAAAGTCGCTGGCTTTGAGCTACATTAGCCTGCGCAATGGTGTATCTGTGTTTTCATTTTTGTTTTAAGGCATATGGGAGCTGCCCAATCAAAGGACACAATGCATTATGTGCAGTTTCTGAAATAGACAAGGCTGATGAGAGCGTTCTTCATTTGCGGTGTTTCACTTGCACACGTTCTTATGATGAATCAGGCCTGCTGTTGCACTGACGTTACCTCCTCCACCCACACTAACACTAACCAGGGTTGAGGTCAGATCCATTTCTGTCTATTCAGGAAATTAATAGAAATTTAATGTTATCTTGAACATTATAGGCTTGTGGAGTTTCTGCCCAGGCACAGGGTATTCATTGTGTCCTTGTAGTAGCCCACAGCCCTCTCCCCGGCTTCGCGTTGCGGCAGGCGAATCGCGTGTATTGTGAAAATGTGCCTGGCGGCCCGGGCACATGAACAAGTCACATCACCTTCATACTCTGCCCGTGAACCCTCATGCTCCTCTTATATAATATGCAGACGATAAACAATTACCACTGCAGGAATAATTATTTTTGCAAATTGGTAAAAAACCCACTGAACCCATTTTTTTGAGTATTTTATTGTGATAGACTTTTAGATGTTCGCATTTTAATTTCAGGTTTTGTTATCATAGAATGTCACTGCATTTATACAGCTCAATTAATATGCAGGTAAACTGTGTAAATTGAAGGAAATAAGCTTTTATAAGTCCAAAGTTCCCTCAAACCCCCATCTGCCTTTGGACTTGGTACACATGCATAAGCCCCCTTGTTAAACTTTCCTAGAAAACCCCTGCAATTTATGCACAGGGCTGTCTGTTAGAGCAGCGTCTGATTCACCCTCTCAGTCAGGCAGCTCCAGACATCTCATTAAAATTCAAGGTTTGTTTGATTGAATTGTGATTGGTTTGGCAAATAAAGGACAAGAGGATAACAAGCCACACTCCTCGTCACGATTGGGCGCGGTCTGCGCATGCTTATCTCGTTTAAGGGAAAGGTCAGCAGCAGATGTACAGTACACAAGACTGGCCAAATGAGGCCTGGCACAACTAGGCCACATTCAGCTCATTTAAAACTCGAGAAGACCAATCGGTCATTCCATCTGTATCTTTCCAGACTGAGCACAAAAATGTGGCTTTGAGCAAAGTCCTATTCCAATGTTTTCTTGATTATTGATCCCTTCACTGCTGGAAGGTTAAAAAAATCTTATTTTTCCAAGTTATGGTTGTTCCGATATCTTACTGCATACAAAATAAGATATGTATGTATAATATATGTATGTAATAAAACATAAATATATGTATAAAACATAAATATAAATGTTGTAAATACTGTGTTTATTTTGACAGATCAATTTGCCATCAAAAATGGATTCAAGGTTGAAGTTCCCCTTTAAAATGAAATAATACTAGTTAAGAAGAGTGCACTCGTGTGTGAGGGCCAGGTGCAGGATCTGACAGGCTAATTAGTCTGCTGCTGATTGAGCCGCATCTCCTCTCATTGTTGGCACTGAAAGATGCTGCAGAGGGGGTAAAACACTGAGATCGGATGAGCACTGTTGAAACCAGTCTTCTAGCCCCAGTGTGGGGCTAACCCCTCCCCTCTTTTTATCCCGGTGTTCTCTAATTTTGAAAACACACTCAGTCACAGTCGTGAGCCAGTCCCATCGCTGACGCATCCTCCGGCAGTTTGCGGGAGTGCAGACTGGCGTGTGCTTCCTCCTAAGCACATGCACCCAGCCTCCTGTCACTTCTCTTTGCTCCACAGTCCACCAACTGGGCTGTGCAGTTGTGCTTTCGGGCTGCATGTGGCGATTGGTCCACCAGTGAAGCTGTTGCTTCCTGACAGTCAGCGCTGACACAGCACTGACACAGAACTAATACAGTGAGCACTCCCACTATTACCTCTGACCAGTGGCGTAACGTCGGCTGTAAAATAGGCCTTCGGTAACCTTACCTTTATACGGATATTACTCTCAACCTGTTTCTACTTATAGTTCTTAATTATCAATTAAGCAATTCAATAACTGAATAACAAACATCAATGAATATATCAAGTTTTTCTGTGCTAGTATTTTTCTTTGCGTCATAAAATGGGCAGCACTTAAATATATGTAGCGACGGCCTGCGCGTTGGAAAAAGTGGGGATTACTTGTTTCCGTTTATTTAGCTTCAGTAGCCTAACAATCAATCCATTCATTCTCTGAATAATCAAGACCAATTTGTAGCCTATAATGATTTAGAAATGATAATGACAAAGAGACAACTTAAGATTGTTTAACAAGGATCAGGCAATAATCTGAATGCGTTAAAGAATGTAATTAATTTTAAGACGACACTAAAATTAGTCAAAGCGATTTAAACATTAGAAAGCATAAATTTAAAGAGGACAGCCTCTTAAGTGTCTCGAATCGTTGAGAGCAGCGCATAATACAGGCTAGAAATACTCATTTACGAAAATCTACGTTGAACATGGAGCATTTAAAAGTCAGAATCTTCGCATGATAACACAACATCATAAATGTCGATATACAAAAATGCAACACAAGTTTATGTTGCGCAGAACAATAATGCTATCTCAAAATAACTTGGTAGCCTAATAATTTACTTCTTGTTCTTGGTTATTGAGTGAATCAATTATTTGATTGACAATCAGGAAAGTAAACGGAAACAGATTGAGAGTGATCATCCGTTAAAGGTAAGTTTACAGAAGGCCTAGTTCTACTCCCACGGTACGCCACTGCCTCTGACACAGCACTCACAGTCAGCATTCACACAGAACTAATACAAGTCAGTGCTCAAACAGTTACGAGTAATACAGTCAGCACTGACACAGCACTCAGTCTACACTCACACAATAAACACTGACAATTAGCTCTTACACCGTATACACTTTCACAATAAACGCTGACAATTAGCACTCACACAATAAACACTTAAAATTATCACTCACACAGTCAACACTCACACAATAGACACTGACAATTATCACTCACACAGTCAACACTCACACAATAAACACTTAAAATTATCACTCACACAGTCAACACTCACACAATAGACACTGACAATTATCACTCACACAGTCAACACTCACAATAAACACTGACAATTAGCTCTTACACCGTATACACTTTCACAATAAACGCTGACAATTAGCACTCACACAATAAACACTGAAAATTAGCACTCACACAATAAACACTGAAAATTAGCACTCACACAATAAACACTGAAAATTAGCACTCACCCAGTCAACACTCACACAATAGACACTGACAATTAGCACTCACACAGTCAACACTCACACAATAGACACTGACAATTATCACTCACACAATAAACACTGAAAATTAGCACTCACACAGTCAACACTCACTCAATAAAACTGACAATTAGCACTCACACAATAAACACAATTATCACTCACACAGTCAACACTCACACAATAAACACAGACAATTAGCACTCACACAGTCACTCACAGAATAAACACAGACAATTGGCACTCACACAGTTAACACTCACAATGAACACTGACAATTAGCACTCACAGTCAACACTCTTAAAATCAGCGCTGACACAGTCAGCATCTGATTCCTGTCACTGCATCTTAGCAGAACTTTAGCAGAACACAAGACCTGAGAGTCCCTAGATGTCCCTATCTGATTTAGCCAAAATCTGTAATGAGGAGTGTGTGTGTGTGTGTGTGTGTGTGTGTGTGTGTGTGTGCTTATGCAGCTGCAGCAGTTTGGGTTGAGCTGCCGCGTAGTGCTAGCCGTGCGTTACGCACCCTGTCATGTGCAATACCATGGACAGGCACACAGTAGAGTAGCTAGCTGCACATTCCGGAATCATAGCGGCTTCTGTAGACATAGAATTACATCACAGTTGACATGTAATGGCGTTTGAATTTGAGGATACAGTTTCTTCCTCCCCAGTGAGGTGGTCCAATGGACAGAGATGATCTATTCACGATTTTATCCATGCTGCATAAAACCAATATAATTACCAATATAATTTTTTTATTTTTACATTGTGCCCTCCTTTAGTATTTTTGTCTTTATTCAGACAGGTCGAAAGGAGAGAGCATAACAGATAGAGAAGGCACCAGAGCTGAGAAATTACCATGGTGGTGATCTAACCCCCACCCACACGGGGGATAATCACAAATGGCCGAGTCGGCTGCCCTACGGACTGAGCTAAACACGCTAGCGATTGTTTTAAAAATTTCAGACCTGTGTTCAGAACTGCTTTTCAGAAAGTATTAGGGTGAAATTGGCAAGAGGCATGTTTTCACATTTAAGAATATATAGAGGATGTAACATTATCATGGTCACATGGTGAATGAAAATGATGGACTGTATATACAGATGATCTCTCCACACATGATCCATGTCTAAGGCTGTAATCACACCTAATTCGTCATTGCGTTTCCTTTTCTTTGCCATTGCGCAAATTAATGCTCAGAGACCTTTTCTTTTTTCATTAGCTAAAGCAAAACTATACGGGACTGTCTTCTGAACCTGGGTCTCATCTTCAATGGACAGATGTGTCCTGATGGTTCTGGTCGTGGATATTTAAAATTTCCCTCCAAAAATCATGTACAATCATTAATTATGTGAAATGTCACCGCCTAAAAATAGCAATTAAAAAAAACTCATGGAGAATTTGTACGTTTAATAGGATTATTAAAAGCTTCCAAACAAAATTATATTATTATATTACAATATTTATTTCTACAATGACACCATCTGATTTGGCTGAAGGGTGCGTTTGCAACACTGCAAAGCGCCACAACGCATTGGCATCACAAATGAAACACAAAATTTCAGTGGCTACGGATCCTTTCATTTGTAAACAATGAACTTCCGTTGTATGAAGACGCAACGACGGATTAGGTGTGATCCCGGCCTCAGATTGCATTTGCGTGTATCCCAGGTGCGATGACCACAAAAGAGTGAAGACGGCACTTAAAGTCCTCAGCAGCTGTCAAGGACTGGCAGAAATGTTGTACTGGCCTGTTTTAAACCACAGTGGCCCTGCCTCCCCCTACAGGTCATTGGCGTGTTTATAAATGGCATGAGATATTTTACTGCCAAGAATGGTGAAAAGATGGCCTTCGCTGGCACAAATGTGAACTTGGTCTGAGGGATCTCTGCCTACCTCCCATGAAAGGGCACTGTAGCGTGAGGGAGGATGTTGGAGGATCCAGTGACCCGATCTTGGACCCCTGTGTACACTTGTGTTTGTTCCAGACAATTCCTGCCATTTGTTAAGCTAGTAGAGAACAGACATTGATGTCCAGGATTTTTGTTTTCAATTGAACCTACTCGGGGTTGGCTCATTGATGTTCAGTATCTTTGTTTCCCACAAACGGTTTTAAGGCTTTAGTAACTATGTATGAGCCAGTTATGGACTGCATTTTGGGCTACTACATGAGGTTTATTTAATATAATAGTGATATATATAAAAGTTACCATATCTGTAACCCACTGTTTTGAACCGATAATTGTATTCTGCTGGGGACAGAAAATTCAAGCAAATGTTTCAAACAACTTACATGATTGAAACTGGTTGTTGTAGATTCGTTCTCCATCCATTATGGTGTTCACGAATCCTCTTTATCCCTTCACTGCTTATCATGCTACAGCTCAATTAATGGCTCTTTAGCAGCTAATTCAGATGAAATAAAATCCAGCATATGCAAGGGGTCCCAAGGGCTGAGGTAAGGAAGGCCTTATCAACAGAACCATCCAGACATCTATGCAGTGTTGCGCATCTAGCTGGACCAGAAAAACTACCAGTCACCTACAGGTTGAGGTTGAGGTTGTGGTTGAATGGACCACTGCTTCGCCCTTGAGTGCAGTGCCTAACCTCAGGATCCTCAGAAAATATCTGGTCGTACAAGTTCGGTTGAAACTCCAGGTGGGGCTACTTCTGTGGAGCCCACAAGCAAAGGACAGAGCTTGAATCTCTTCAGTAGATATATACTGAGCTGTGTGAAATAATACATTATGGGCCGGATTCAGAGATGGTGTGCCTCTCCTGTGCGGATTTAACGCGAGGTGACTTACGCCGTATTTTAACTTGTGTTGCACAGGTGCTTATTTCAAAATGTGGGTGGTACAGGGCATGATATTCTAATTACCTGTTTCTTGTACCTGCCCCCCTGGTTGCCAGGTATCTACTAAAAGAATGTTTGTGGGGTTATGCGTTTTCAACGTGTCAGTGACAGTGCCTTTAATAACCACATTTGCCTTTTGGAAAATCCTGCCTTTGCGCATCGTAGTTGCTCTTGCGTGACGGGGTATAGGCATGCAGTGAACGTATTAATACATCGCATTGATAAAATTATCATAGTTTCTATTGATGACTGGGATATACCCATCACACAATCAAAAAAATAATCGCTGGACAGTGGTTGCACACAATATTACTAAGTAAACAAATAAATTGTTGGATTTACTTTAAAAAAAAAAAGATTTATCAATATTATTTGTACGATTTGGCCTACCTAATAAAGTAATGTACGGTAACATAATAGCCTAGATGCAACTTCTTCCACTTAAGAAGTCACATATACTTTATAATAGCCCATTACTTGCAACCACTGTCCAAAGATTTATTTTTTGAGTGTCTGTCACATGCTGGAAGGATGTGGCCAGGAAGGAGAGAGATTTTAACCTGGAGCACTGGTAGATCTACACTGCGCAGAGTTACTTTGTGCTTTCTAATGATTTTGGAGCAGCTGTGCTCACACAAGTAGGCTACAAAGTCGTCTCTCTGTCAAAGCGATTATGATCCAAACACTGTCTATCAATGAATCCATCTAATATTGGTCTGGTATTATATACCAGACAGTCAATCATAGCCTACTTTTACATATTTTTCTTTTTATGACAGCTCTTTGATAATTGTAAGTAGGCTAGGCAAAGGAAAATAAAACCAATATTTTTTTCAAAGAACGTGCACTTTTGTGAAAGATGCTGCATTTTTCATAATAATCTATTGCCGGCGCTAGACATATACTACCTTTTTTTCCGAACAAAGTTGCGCAGAAAAAAATGATTAATTTTAAACTTTGAATGTGCGCATCTTGCAGACAAGCCTCCTTTTCATCAAATCTCCTCCCCACGCGCATAATGGCGCGTATGTACTGGAGAAACGCTTAAAACAGCGGTTAAGTCAAATGTCTGTATCACAAATAATTAAAGTTACGCGGAATTTTGGGAGTAAGTCCCATGCTTATCTCAACTGTGAATCTGGCCCTAAGTTTTTAAGCTGGTATGTACTGTATATGCTGTGGAGTCACCCAGGATAATGGCTTCTATTCTGCATGTGGTTTGAAGGCGCACACGCATAGTTTTTGTGTTTTTGAGCTTTTCATATCATCCTGGAGCTTTTCAATTGTGTTCCATACTGGTTCAAGTAAAAAAAAAAAAGCAATTTTTGTGAAAATATGCATATTTTAGGGTTTAAATGCGATTTCTCAGAGTTCTTGGTAAAACGATTTCCCACGTGATATGACGTATGTTTTTGCATAATTTGTTGGGGTCGCAATCCGAATGTATACAGATAGGGGGCGGGGTTTGGGACAAAAGCTACCTCACTGCTCTTTGCTAATGTTTTGTGGGCGTTTCAGATACTAAAACCAGGAAGAGAATGTCAATGCGTGTGGGCCTTTAAAAGTCACACACTTGTGTCATCCTTGTTTGTTTAGAGGGCGATGACTTCCTTAGCCAGCGATTTGTTTTGACCTAATTTCACCTCATGGGTTTGCTCTGTGGCCCCAGTTCACCCAGGGACTGTGGGGGTACCCTTACTGAAATGGAATAAACTGGTAATAAATTGAAATAAAGTATATTATCAAGATCAGATATATTACAACTCTTCAAAATATATAAACAAACATACACATTTTTGTCACTTTCAGCTATTGCAATATATTTTTTGAAACACTGCTGTGAAATACACAGAGGTGGAAAGTCCAGCAGTCAGAAAGTAAAAGTCCTGCCATGTGTTTTGTCCATCCATGAACTCAGCCAGCTGATTTCACTAAATAGTTTTAGCTCCTGGCTGAAGAATTGTGCTAATTAGCAAATCCAGGTGATTGGAATAAGATACTGGGGATTTACTTTCTGAACCGGGATTTTCCACCTCTCAAAATACATTTATCATTGTATTTTTCCAAAAGATCTACATATTTACAATATATTGTTGTATATTCCATTTCTGTGGGCCTCACTTTTAAATGAACGCAATCCAATCCATGCTTTCCCTTTCTCGCCGATGTTAGAAATTCCCTCTTAAAAGCCTGGTAATAGCCTCCTTGTGCACAAGTGTTTGTAATTAGTTGCTGCCTGTGTTGCAGGAGACAAATGAAATTGTGGCCATTAAGAAGTTCAAGGACAGCGAAGGTAAGGGAAACCCATTGTTAAGGCTGCAAACGGGCTGTGAAAATGCAAGCTCTCCAAAAACCTTCCCACCATTTCCAACTCTCCAAACATGCGGCTGACAACTTCTGGTGTCTCATGTATCTCAATTCATCCCGTCTTTTTTTTTTTTTTTTTAAAGCTGTCATCATGGTGTACAGGTCAGCTGTGTACACCAGCGCTGGTTCAATCGGACCACAATAAACTTTTTCTCACACAGGATACATGTGCATTCTGCGTCTGTAGCTCATTATTTTAAGATTTAAAAAAAATGCCAGATCAAGTAATAATCATGGTTGAGCTAATTTTTAAAAATCATGAAAAGGTTCAGCTTTTTTTGCAGATCACTGTTTTAAGTACCAATTTAGTAATAATATGACTTATGTATGAACTTGATGTGGTCCATTCCAAAAAACAAGGAGTCCATAAGAGCAGTTTGATCTGGTAGTGTCATTTCATACAATGAGGAAACATTGTGTTTGGGATGGTGCCATTAGTAGAAGAGGACAATGAGAGTGTTTGTTTTGTTCGGCCAGTGCTGTGCCTGGGTTGTCTTAACCTCCTCTCTATATACTTATAATATATCCTGGTTCAGGATCTCACCACCTCTTTAGAAAATATTAAATGTGTATGTGTGTGTCACACACACATACTGCTGTATTTATGGGATATACAGTATAATCATTTATTTTGTAGCAGTCTGGTGAGATCCTGACCCAGCCCTTACAGAAATAAAATATGCTGCAGCATACAGAAATCAAATGTAATGCAATATATTTTTGATATATACGTACTTCAGTATACTGGAACATATGTTGCCGTATATTTCATTGCTGCATGGGCTGGTTCAGGATCTCAACGGTTTTTGGTGCTGGTTTCACCCCCCACAGAGAATGAGGAGGTCAAAGAGACAACGCTTCGGGAGCTAAAGATGCTTCGCACGTTAAAGCAGGAGAACATCGTGGAGCTGAAGGAGGCGTTCCGCAGAAGAGGCAAACTGTACCTGGTTTTTGAATATGTGGAGAAGGTTAGTCCCAGACACGATTCAGCAGACTAACTAAGTAATGTGCTCCCCTCTTTTTACCCTTCTTCACGGTCACCCAGTTTGGTTGATTTCCTGTCACTGCCGTGGTGATTTCTGCTTCTCTGTTTCAATTTACATAATTTCGCAGACACTCTTATCCAGAGCAAATAATGAATTTCAGTTCAACATAACTTCACATCTGCATATTTAGTGAGTAAAAACCAATCAAGTAAAAACTACTGTCCACACAATTTATTATTGGTTTGGGAAGTAAGTAAGGGTTAGAGAAATAAAAATTGTATTGAGGGTGGGTGTGGGGTAGGTAGGAGCTTTGGCCTTGTGTTTTCTAAAGAGATGGGTTTTCATTCTGCAGCGGAAGATGGAAATAGACACTGCTGTTATGGTGGTTCCACCACTTAGGTGCTAGGACAGAGTTGTGTTGGCTGAGCTGGGGTGTAGGGCTTGAACATAGCCTGGATGTAGTAGGGAGCAGATCCATCCGTGGCCCTGTAGCAGTGGTTGAGTCGAGAGACTGGTAATATCATAATCGAACTTGAAGGTTTCGATCTAACTGACAATACTGTCCCAAGCATGACTCCTCAAATTACACATATGAAGAAACGATGCCATATTTGCAGTGGTCATAAGAGGGGGAACTTTAGTTTGGCAAACTTAATACCAGTAAAACTGATAGTTTTAATAAACTATAACTGGGCCACCAGGATTCTTTACATTCACCTGCATACACTGGGTTGTCACAAGGAAGAGTATAAGGATTAGAGGATATCAGGATGCAATACCAAGATGGTATAATGTCTGAAAATAATGCTATCTGTGGTCAGTAAATCAGTTTCTTGTTGATACAGTGCAGGGCATCAGTCTGCAGTCTCCACATGCACACTAGACTGATATTTACATACTGTTATTCAGATAGTGCATACACTAGAGAGTTTGCTTTTTGTCAGTCAGACATTATACGCACTAATCCTGGGGTGTCCAGTGGGTTTCCAGTGTGTTTCAGCATTTATGTTAACTGATTAGGTAAGGAGTCCCAAACCTTTTCTACATCTAAATGGGGGATTGAAAGGAAAGCAGAAAAACGTACAGATACGACAGCCCTCCAGGACTGGAGCTTGAGATCCCCGCCCTACACTGATATTTCCTCACTGTACATTAAAAGTACAACCAATCTGCCCAGTGATGAGTGCATGTTGTTTGAAATACAGTATACCAACATACACGTAGCTACAGAACTGTATAGGTCAGATATAAAAAACAGAGTACACTGCAAAAAATGCCTGTCTTAACAAGTGTCTTGTAATGTCTCAAAAGTGGAAAATATTAGCTTGTTTTAAGTTACTGTTTGCTTGCCAAGTGAAATTATCTTACCCCACTGGCAAATCTTGAAATGAGTAAAACTATCTCACCCCACTGGCAGATAGTTAGTCTTATTTAGAAAAAAAAGTAACAGAAATAAGATTCTAAAGTCTAAATATAAGATTAAAATGCGTTAAGATTTGTACTGGAAATCCCTGATAATGTAGAGGTGAAGTTTGGCTTGGTGGTTCTTGATTGAATTTTCTGTCTTTTGTGGCTTTTGACCAAGCCAAAATTATCACTTAAAACATAGTTTTTTGTTATTATACACTCTAGACTGACATTTCCTCACAGTTATTCATGAAGTATATATGCTCAACTAATATTTCTTTAATGTCTGCTATTTCAGAATATGTTGGAGTTGCTGGAGGAACTGCCCAATGGGGCGCCACCAGAGAAAGTGCGAAATTACATCTATCAGTTAATCAAAGCAATTCACTGGTGCCATAAAAATGACATCGTCCACAGGGGTAAGTAACTGCCAAACTGCATCAGAGTGTGGGAGTCCAGTTGAGGAGCTGTGTTGCATCTCAGAAATCACTCACCGGCCTCAAACGACCCTCAAACATATCTGGGCTTGGCATGAATCTTTCATGTGAATGGTTCTTGATACAACTTCATTCAAACGGCGTAAATAAACTCAAAGGGGTGAATATGTTACCAGTGCATTTTAAAATCTCTCTCTGCACACATTAGCATCCAAGAGGCGCATAGGTTACATTTCCTGGTGGTCGAAAGCAGGTTGACCAGAGAAATATTTCACCCTTTTACTCCAGACTTGCCTTATCGTATGTGAATGATAAACAGGACACCATTAGGTGGAAAGGCCACGTTGCTGAAACAGATCTTGATTTTTTATGGAATTAATGAACTTTGACTAATTGGGTAATTAGGATTTACCAAGATACAGCTGACGCTGCAGTGATTTCTCACTGGTAGGAAAAGAGTGTGTTTTGTCTATTTAGTTGCAGGTAGGTCTGGTTGAGGGATACTAAATTTATTGAGGAAATGAAAACAATACTGCCCCCAGCATTTCCTTGCTGTACTTAGAGGCAGTGTTGATTTTACAGTTAAAATGGCGCCCTCATACAGCCAACACACTAAGGGCCTGATTTACTAAGACCCTGCAAAACATTTTAGCACATGCAAAACATATACCATGACCAATCAAGCCCTAAGTCTCTTTCTTTCAATTATATAATGCCGTTACTGCTTAATAGCGTCCTCTTGCAGAAGGCACACTGATATTCACTTTAGAGTGTAGCCAGAAGGCTTGGATCCTCACATAGAGAACACATTGATACCCTAAAGCTGTATTTGTAGGATAGGATCCTACATGGAGAACACACTGATACTCCAAGGCTGTAGCTGAATGTTAGAATCCTCGGCAGGAAACGCACTGAAATGGAACGCCGATTGGCCAAAAACCTGTATTTTGACGTCCGCGTTAAGACGTCAAATTTGACCGTTTTGTCTTAAGACGTCCATTTTGAACAGGTATGCCATCCGCCAAGTTACGGCTTGGTGGGGCATGCCCCATACCTGTACAGCACCGAGAGTTTGGAACTTTTCAGGGTTTCCTACAAAAGTAACCACAATGACCACAGACTCTGAGCCCTTAAAAACATTAACTTCTGTATGTTCTGACCTTATGTAACCACACAGCATTTAGATACAACTTCACACATCCACACAATAAAGCCTCAAACTTGGGTTATTTTGCCGTTTTTCTCCTTCCTCTTCCGCTTCTTCTTCTTCCCATTCTCCTGTCAAACTGCCTGCCTCCGTCGCGATGTTATCCAGTGGGGAGAATTATTCTTTGAGGGTATGGTCCGTATACCTGCTCATCAAGCTTATCGCCCAATGAAAACGCTTCATACTAATGGTTTTTAATGTTAATACAGCTAATGGCTTCATGCTTTCCAAGAAGTTACTGTTGCCTAATGGATAGAGGTGCCGTCTCTCACACAGAGGATTGTGGGTTCGAGCCCAGCAGGGCACATGTTTATTTTCCACAAAAACAATGTGCACCTGTTAAGTACTTTTCATTTATTAGACTGTTATTATTTTCACATTAACACATTAACGTATTTTTTATTGCAAAGGCAAAAGAGGTTTCCAATATTAACTGTTCAATGTTTCACTGACACTTGACACTCGCTCTTGTCTGGTTTGGGGAGGGTGTTAAGCTCTGCTCTTGCGGTCATGACTGACTGACTGTGGAACCGAACCTCAACGTACCCTTGCCTCGGCCAACATTTCTTTATTCATTAATTTCTTCACTTCAGCTCTGTTCACTTTATCCTTTTCACACATAACACAATGTCACCATAAAATTAACTACTAGGAAAATTAAGAATTTACGATAATAGCCTACATTAAGAATTGATGATAGCCTCATTTAAGCTGCAATCCTTCAAGAGATCGGATTTATAAACCGCCAATTCCCGAAACATATCTCATTCATGGTTAGTCACTTAAAAAGAAAAACAACAATAGCCTCCGAATGTGGCTCTAGTCTACGCTATTCTCCAGATAATGTAGGTTACTACAAACACTTTTAATTATAATAATAATAATAATAAGAAGAAGAATAATTTCTGGTATGTACTTTCTTAGTAGTATCTAGTGTTTTCTTTCTGGCTAAAATTCCTGGGAAATATGCGTTGTCCAATTAAGCTTGTTAGCCAACCTTACTGTTGCCAGAGAAGCGTCAGTCTGCTTCTAGTCAGGAAGCAGATATCAAGCTAGGCTACTACGAAGCAAATCAACATGCCTTATAGCCTACATTCATTGCACTACAGAAAACTCAACTAAACCTAGCTGTCCGGTACCAAAACATTTCCCGCAGGTAACGTTCTACACTACCGGAAAAAAAACTGCGAAGGAATTTCTGCGAATGAACTCACTCGCTCGCTCGCTAGCTCGTAGCCCACACATGGAAGGTTGGAGTTACGCATCCGGCAATCCAGTGTTGAATAGCCTAACGTTAAATGTATTTCATTTTCTATAGAATACTAATAGCCCTATTTTAAAACTGTATTTCCATATTTTACTGATGCAAACTATTTAGGCTGTACTAGCTATTTAGACTGTATGTCTTTCAGCTAGAATGTGTTTGCGTCTAGCCCATTGTGCATGCATGTATCCATGTAGACTTGGTTCATTAATTTACATGCTTCTTCATGATCCATAGCTCAGGTGGTGCTGTTCATTGTATTTCATTGCACATTAAATACTGCTCATCTACAAACTCTTTTAATGCAATTGTGTGCTGTCTGTAATAGGATAACTGTTCTCATTCTTGTCAGTAGAGGGCGTTATAGTTACGCAAATGTCTGCATGCATTTCTTTGGAATGCATCTCTCTCTCCGTGTTTATCTTCATGCATTATTCATCATTAGTTAGCTATAAAAAATAAGTGATATCACATCAAAAACGTCTACGACGTAAAAAAAGCCAAGTTACTCACGCATAGCCTACATAGCACTGTCTATAAGTCCTTAGTTCCAACTTGCAAAAACTAGGCCTGCCTTTAAAAGTCTTGATATCAAAATGTGGCCAAGTTACAACTAACAATGTTGGGCCATATCGTTGCATTAAATAATTTAGGAAAGTTTGGATAGCATTGCTTTGGAATAGAGCTAGTTTATTTAGTGTGAGCTACGATAGGCAATATTGTTAGTTGTAACTTGGCCACATTTCGATATCAAGACTTTTAAAGGCAGGCCTAGTTTTTGCAAGTTGGAATTAAGGACTTATAGACAGCGCTATGTAGGCTATGCGTGAGTAACTTGGCTTTTTTTTTACGTCGTAGACATTATTGATCTGATATTGTATACAAGCTACAGTTTTTCTCAATAAGTAACCAGTAGCCTACAAAAAATGCAGATGTTAATAATGTCACCGTAAATCAATATTATTTCTTAAGCCCAATTCATACAAGGTAGGTTGAGTGGGGAATTGTTTTCTCTCTTGCAATGATTGTATGAAGGGTTTCCCCTCAGAAACTGATGAAGTGGTAGCACCCAATTTTAAGACGTTCAAAATGGACGTGTTAACACGGTATTTTCTGACGTCTTAAGACGTAGACGTTCAAAATGGACGTCTTAAGATGAGCAAATTTGACATCTTAAGACGGTCAAATTTGATGTCTTAACGCGGACGTCGAAATACGGGTTTTGGGCCAATCGGCGTTCCATACACTGACGCTCTCTATTAAGGAGATACTGCAGAGCCTTTTCTAAGGCCTTTTTTACCGCTTCAATTTGAACTGGAACGTGAGTAGGTGTGGTCATATGACAATGATGCCACATAGTCATATTATGAATATTCATATGGTCAAGGAGTGAAAGGGTGTGTCGATATAAGTCGTAATATTAACGTTAGCAGTAATACAAAGCAATTTGCATTTGAACTTGAACTAGCTAGTTAACAGTACAAGGGTCTCAGTCTCAAAGAGCTTTTATACCACGTGCCCAGCCGAGACTACCCCTAGGACCACCTCAACTCCACCCATTTTTATGTTAAGGATCTTGTGACTTCACAAACCCCCGGAAACCAGCGTATTGGTAAGCCTACACAGAAACTCAGAAAACGCCCATTTTGACTAAACATGAGATTTTCAGACAAAAACTAACCCAATCTAACCCAAAACATCGGTTTTCAACGGGAAAAGTTGTTTTTTGACTGCAGTATCACTTTAAGGGTATAACTGAAGGCTAGGTAGGACCTTCACTCAGGGCCCTATTCAGACTTGGAAGCCTTGCGCACCTGCTTAAGCATTTTGGACCAAGTCAAAGTTACACATGTTTTCTAAGCAGGTATTCAGGGCCACCTTGCGTACCTGCTTATCTCAGATATTCAGAGTTGCTTCCTTGCGCACACTGGAACATGTTAATTTGCTGAGGTTAGGCACACGCCCACGGCGGGACAAAAGTGCTGGCTCTGAAATTCCACCAGCACTGCATTCCTAGCATCTCTGACTCCTCTAAACACAGAAGAGACATTAATTATGGAAAAACTATTAAATTAAAGCACTCAGGGAATCGAGAGGTTTCTGTGCATTCACGGAAGTCGTCACCATAAAGGTCAAAGTAGCCCAGCCTATGTTGCAAATACTCTATGCATTGATTTAAAGCCCCTGTTTTGTTTCTAATTGGCCAAAGTGATGAGAGTCCCTCTCCCCATGGAATGCGTGAGTTGAAACAAGGGAGCAATTTGATCATTTAAATAAGGAAGCTGAAAGTCACCTTAGAAAAGGTTTATCATTCAGAATGTATAGTGGAGGAAGCTGTCATTACATCAGCGTATTTTACATTATGGGAGACGTATATGCACAAGAGGGCATAATTAAAACCCCAAAAGGGTGTCTAGAATGCTGGCTTTTCTTGATCACGTCACATCAACACAACTGCGTTGGCTGCATTTTGGTTGTCCTGGCAACTGCAGTCTGCAACGTCAGCTAGCTAATTGTTCAACGACAGCTACATCATGAAAAATTGTACCTATCTCCAATGCAAAGTGGACTAATCCCTCAAACGAAGACCCCAACTCCTCCACATAACCCATTATCATCACCCTCCTGCAGCAGCAATGAACACGTACCAAAGGGAGGCAAGAACGCTTGGTTGGTGAGCGATAGACTACAATGACAGAGTTATTTGGTCTGACAGCTCGACCATACAGTATGTGAGGGAAAACTCTCAAATAACACCTTGGTTGCAAATTTAAAGGGTAAGTTCGCTATTTTGGACCTTGGACCCTATTTGCGGTCCGTCTTCCATGAACCTGACCCATGAAGTCCATTTTTTCGCTGATCGGTCCAGTATTGAGTTCGGTACAGATTTCCTGTAGGCTCTCACTGGGCTACAATAGAAGTCAACGGGGCAATTAGAAATGTTATGGAAAAACAACGATAAATGTGCTTTTATAGCTCAGTGTGTATTCTTACGGTCTCAGTATGCTCTCCTGTGAAATGTAGGCTATCGCAAACGCAAACCGAACGTTGAAACAGTTCCATTTGAAACAGAACTATTTCTCCGACCGCACTACCTCGCACTGACTTCGGATAACATTACCTGCGCAACTTCAGCCTCTCTCTCTTCTCTTGCTCTCTTATCATCCATCTCTTGTAGTTCCGTGTCCGTGTATTCTGGCTCAAATCTGTAGCGAGTAACGTCAGTCAAAATCGAATTCTTCGTCTTCGTAATCATTATAGTCATCCATCATCCAAGTTTTTTTGTGGAAATTGTAGCCTACGTTGCTGCAGGTAAACAAACGCAGACTGCTCAACTAGATAGTTTCGTAAACGGCCGGCACACCTTCCCGCTCCCCTACCCCCGACACATAGTACTCCGCGGGAGCAGCGAAAACAAGCAACAGAGAAATGCTTACTTCCAAGCCATGCCAAGCACGTAAAAATGTTCGGATTGAGATACATTTCACAGGAGAGCATACTGAGACCGGTAACAATACACCCTGAGCTTCCCGTCTCATTTATTGTACATGAAAGCACATTTATCGAACATTTCTAATTGCCCCGTTGACTTCTATTGTAGCCCAGTGAGAGCCTACAGGAAATCTGTAGCGAACTCAATACTGGACCGATCAGCGAAAAAATGGACTTCATGGGTCAGGTTCATGGAAGACGGACCGCAAATAGGGTCCAAGGTCCAAAATAGCGAACTTACCCTTTAAGCATCACCTCACTACTAATCCTCCCTCGCTTTCTTACAAGGGCCGAGATTATTTATATTCATAAGCAGGTGCAAATACTAAAGGGGTGTGCAACTTGAGGCTAGCTGTGGAGTTGCTGAGATTGTGGCAAAAACGGAGACAAAAAAGCCACACGCAAAGCCATCGTGAGTAAAATGTTAGGTTCACAAGCAGTAAAGTAAATCAAAAAGGTTTTACTTTCAATATAACAATCTGTGCTATTTCATTGAGCTGCCAAACAATACAATCAGTTGACTGATTTACATTTACTGATATTGAAAGTGTTGTCTTTGGGGGGGGGGGGGGGGGGTAATGTTCAATGGAAATTTTGCACTCTACATTTTTTTATTTGTTTTTGGCTTCTGAGAAATTAGTGCACCATGAAATTGTATAGTTTTACTAAGTGTGCTATGGTTGAAAAAAGGTTTGGGAATGGTGTTGTGGGTATAGATTGGTTAACTAACAAGCTAGCTAAAATGTCATCTTTCAAAATGAGATAATGAGATAAAGGGTTAAGGGTTATAAGTTAATTGAATCCACTAATTTGACATGTCACAATCATGGTCTAACAAATTTCTTTTGCTTTAGTACCTGCACCAACAGCCAATACAAGTTCATATTTTCAAGCGGCGGAGGCTAAAAAATGCAAGCCTAATTTTAGTCATGAGCTGGGGGAATGTAGTATTTCTTGTGGTAATTCATTCATCATCAATCGAAAAGAACATTTGTATTGTTATTATTATTTAATTCCAAATAGATGGAAATAAATTTGGAATTGAACAGATAATATGACACGATAATATGATAATATCTGTACATAAAATGTACTGAACTCGGGAGTCTGAATGCACTCATCTCGGTCCAACATGGCACACCCTCAAACCCTGCCCCTTGTGCCATATCTCCCTCCCCTTCACTTATGCACCAGTTACACTCCTAAGTATGAATGCATGCAAACTGCTTAAGTGTGCAATTCTGGACATAAGTTGACTTGGCGTGTGGGTATCTCAGGTCTGAATGAGCTCCATAGAATGCACACTGATACTGTAATGGTGTAGCTGCAGGCGAGGCTAGGTAGAAAACACGTTGGCTTTATGGGCGTAACTTTATGTAGGCATCCTCATGTATAAAACACACTATCGCAGAAACACACTGGCACTCTAAGGGTGTAGCTGCAAGCTAGGATTCTAATGCAGAAACACACTGGCACTCTAACCCCTCATTCCCACAGCGAACAATTTGGTCGCCCAGTTGCCGGAAGTCCGTTCATTTTCCATGAGGCTGAGCGACGGTCAGCAACCTGAGCAACTGGGCAACTGAGTGACAAAAATCGGCCGATAAATGTTGCCTGCAATTTAATTTTTCGTGGCCATCACCCGTAACTGCCAATCAGAGTTCCGCGCTTCCTATTTCTCCAACCGATATGATACCATTTCATGAATAATTGTTCCGCCTCGCTTCACTCATTGCAGCAATGGAAGATCAGTTAATAATTATGGTCCAAGCCTACCCTGTCCTGTTCAACCTTAAAAAACATGTTCTATAGTTTTATACACTACTAGAGATATGGCCGGCTATTTATTTACCTATCTATCTATCTATCTATCTATCTATCTATCTATCTATCTATCTATCTATCTATCTATCTATCTATCTATCTATCTAGGGAGAGAGATAGAGATCGCTAGCTGGCTAGCTAGCTTGAGAGAAAGACAAATATATCACTAGCTAGCTAGCTAGAACAACTAATAATTATCATTGTCATGTCATAATTATAAATAATAGGCTTTATGGCAAATACATCTTTGATATATTGTGTATTGCCATTTTTTCTCATCATCAAAATTTGTAGCTGCACAAGCTGACTTAGAGAACACAACGGGAAGCTCTTACCCCACCCTCAGCATAGTGGACATAGCGACCGAGCCGTTGTGTGAACGCGGGTGTAGCTGCAAGCTATGATGCTAATGCAGAAGCACACTGGCACTCTAAGGGTGTGGCTGAAGGCTAGAATCCTCATGTGGAGAAAACACTGATAATCTAATGGTTTAGCTGCAGATTATGACCATCACAGTCTATGTTTGACTATGCTGAAAGAATGATTGCAGTCCTCTATCCTTGGAAAACGTGCTGAATTATTTCTCTGTTTTTTTGCCAACTGGCCTGGATCACAGCACAACAACTCCAGATGGCCTGTGATGCACTGCAAGATAAATGTAAAAATATTTGAGGGAAAATGTAGTCCGTTTGATATGATTCGACTTTCCCTTGTGCTCATTACAAGTTCCCAGGAGAAGAGTACCAGAGGCCTATGTTTGGATCCAGCCGAATTTATATGAAAATTTATTGTCACGTTAAAAATGCACATATGAGATTACGGTCTTACTAGAGTGTAGATTGACCATTTCTCCAAGCATCTGAGTGCAAGTCTAAACTGGGCTGCATAAGTATGTTTATTATGTTAAAGATCTTTTGAGATGCAGTCATCCTGCTTTATCCATGTCTTCTTCCTCCCTATCAGCATTCAGCTCAAAGGCTGAGATTTATTGTGTGTTATCTTAAACTTATTAGCAGAGCCTATTCATTTTAATTTGTAAAGCAATTTATTTAGGGCTCAACAGTTCAATATAGTCACCCTAGATGATTTTACAAAAACAGATGTACCGTCATCAGATCATTGTTAATGGCTAGAGTGTGGCCTTCTTTGCCCTTACTTATCACTGATCTTTGGTGGCACCACCAGTGTGTAATGTGTGAATGTATCCCAACTCTGTCTCACCTCAGATATCAAGCCTGAAAATCTCCTCATCAGCTCTGAGGACGTTCTCAAGCTCTGCGACTTCGGTGAGTAAAGCGACTTTCCATGTCTTTCCGAACTGCCACACCCCTGTGCGACAGTGCCGTGCAGCGTTACCGGCGGGAATGACGCTCCAGTTTGCTTTGACCTGATGGCTCGTCTTGCTAAAAATGCCATGAGTACTGTGAAGATGTCATTACGTCAGCGTAATCACACCCCTGTAGATCCCTTCATTCCAAAAAGCTTTCATGCTCTCTTCACTCATTTGGAAATTAAGGGGCCTGGTGCTGATGGCTTTTTTTTTTTCTTTTTGATTTCAGCAGACCGATGCAGCAGTATCTTGCACTCTGAGCTGGAGTACACTGTCTTTTTAAAATGTATTTATTTATTATTATTATTTGTATTATTTGACACCCAACCCGGGGCTGTATATATCCAATTCCCTCCCCAGTCTGTAATGCCCAACTGTCTCCAGTCGTGTTCCATGTGGGAACCACCCTGCTAATTGGGGATAGCCGGGACAACCACGGTTCTCTGACGAAACACGTGCCGTCCTACAGCTGCTTCTTATTTGCATTTGAGACTGCAGCTAAGCTCACAGAGCGGTGTCGGAGGAGGGACCTTTCCTATGCGGCTTTGACATGTAGTTTTACAAGCAGCCGTATCGTCCAGCGGGGGTCGCCCAAGAGTGACCCCTGTCTGACTGAACCCTCCCATAACCTGGGTCACGCAGGCGCCAATTGTGCGTCGCCCTATAGAGCTACTGGCCCCAGTTGGCACTGGCACGGTCCAGATTCGATCCGAAACCATGAGGCTCATCCTTGCACCACAGGATGGTGCCTTAACCGAATGAGCCATCCAGCAGCCCACTTTTGGCCACCCCTGACATTTTGTTTCAGTTTACTAGCTACCAACACACTGAGCAGTTTGAGAGCTACATCACAGCTTCGTTTTGGCATTCCTATCCACAAACCTGCCTATTTTTATAACAAAGTAAGATCACATTGACTAGTGTCAATTTTCTGACCGCAGTTAGACCTACTTATGAATTTTTTGTAGAAGTTCAGCGATGGAATTTCTGTATAGTTGTTTGTCGTTAACCAGATCACTTAGAATAATTTGTTCTGGTGCCTGCTTAGATGCTTTGAATGACATGGAGGGCCATATTGCCATATGTGTTTGGTAAAATACATCACATTTTCCTCACAGATGTGCATTGTAGAGTTTTTATCATAAGAAAATATCACAGTATTACGACAAAGCAGGTGGACATTTTAGATTACTCTGGAGTATTTATTTAACATGAAGAGTCAGTAAAAACATGTTCTGCTCATTTTTTCTACTTGCTACACCTGGTGGTGTATATGTATAATTGCAGGGAAATATCAATGACAACATTAGAGCCCTGTATGGAGTTTATTTTTATTTAATGTATTTTGGATACCTTTTAAAAAATATTTCTGAATCATATTATTTCCATCATATATAGTTTTATCTGTACACAGTTTAAAATATATTACATAGTTGGTTCCCTTTTGTGCGATACACACTTTTTATAGCTTTATAATATATTGATATAGACCAGTTAAACAATTATTATATATTGAATTAAAGAATTTTCTTGTTGTTACTTAAACTCTAGCATGACTGCCTGAGTTATTGACCATGGCCTGGAATGTACAGTCCTGCTGTGTTGGGCTTGATGCCATCATGAACTCTGGAGATGACCTTTACCCTCTGACCTGTTCTGCTGGCTCCTCCCTCAGGCTTTGCCCGCAACCTATCAGAGGGAAGCAATGCCAACTACACTGAGTATGTGGCCACACGCTGGTACCGCTCCCCAGAGCTCCTGCTAGGGTGGGTCCTATCTGTGTGCGTGCGTGCGTGTCTGTGTGTTAGAAAGCTTATATATCTACATGCTTATGTGTGCATGTATGTGTAGTAGGGGTGTAACGTTACATAAAAAACTTGGTACGTACACACCTCAGTTTTGACTTCTCGGTTTGGTACATTTTCAGTACAGCAGAGAAAGATGAAATGCAAAATATAAAATAGCTTTTCATTTAGTATGAAAATTCAAACAGTGGCTATCTGGTCATAATTTCTTGCTGAACAAAATAAGGCACATTAGCACTAAGTCATCGGGTAGAACACACACACAAAAAAATGTATGTAATGACTGTAATTGTTCAGTTTGCAGTGCGTAGCGAACCAACGGTTTAGTACGAATACGTGTACCATTACACCCCCACATGTGAAGGTTTGTGTGTGTGTGTGCATGAATATTGGTGTCTCTGTGGGTGCATGATATAGGCATGTGTGCACTTGTTTGTATATGCATACATGTTTGTGTGTGCATGTGTTTTTGTGCATGCATGCGTATGTATGCTTTTCTGTGCAGTGCGTATATGCATGCACATCCATCTGGCTGTCCATGTGCCTATATGCATGCTTCTGTCTGTGTGTCTGTGTCTTTGCATTTGTGCGCATGGTCATGCGTGCAATTGTGCTTTGTGTGTATATGTGTATGCATATCGCGTGTGGGCATACGTGTGTGCATGTGAGTAAATGTGTTATGCGTGAGTGTGTGGATGCCTGTGTTTGTGTGTGTCTCTTGTTTTTACTGAATTGTCAGATTTCCTAAGGGTGTATTGTTACAGATATGGTGGATCTGTCGAGAGTTTCTTGTAGAATTCCATACCAGGTGTGTTACCGTACCACGCTGCAACGTTCTTCCCGCTTAGCGTTCAGTTCGTCTGAGAAATGTTTAACAGTCACCTTTTTCAACTGCTAGCAATTGACTGTGGGGGGGAAAAAAACTGGAAATTCTCTTGATATTTGAATTCCTCCTACACAGTTATGCTCTTCCACCATCACGCATAGCCTTTCAGCTCAAATATGTATCTTCCACACCCCCATCTCTTGTGCTTACTTTCTCTATCTCGTTACCTATTTACCCATCTCTCTCTCTTTCCTCAGTCCACAAGTTCTCTCTCTATATAAAACATATGCTGTACTTCTCCAATAGTTAAACTGACAACTTGCGTGAATGATTTGGTGAGATTATACGTGTTAGTGTTGCATCGTGACAGTAGCCAGCTGTTCATTTGTTTGCTGTCGATGAGGTTCCTCCTGTAGAGGGCAGGTCCATATAACTGCCACTGGTTTCTCAGGGCACCGTACGGAAAGGCTGTGGATATGTGGTCAGTGGGCTGCATATTGGGGGAGCTCAGCGATGGGCAGCCCTTGTTCCCCGGCGAGAGCGAGATCGACCAGCTCTACACCATCCAGAAAGTTCTGGGACCTCTGCCGCCTGAGCAGATGAAGCTGTTCTACAACAACCCCCGCTTCCACGGCCTACGGGTGGGCAGCCTCTCTCTCTCTCTTTCACTCTTTCTCTCTCTCTTCCACTCTCTTTTTTTCCATCCCTCTCTCCTGCTATCTCACTCTTTCTGTATCTCCCCTTTCACTTTCACTTGTTCCTCTATTCTTTATCTTCTACCGCTCTTTCCTCCTTCTGATCTCTCTTCTCTCACTCTTTTATTTTTCCCTCCCCTATCTCTCTCCTTGTCTCTCTCTCCCTCTCTCTCTCACTCTCTCCTGTTTCTCTCCCATCTTCCTCCTCTGTTTGTACCTGGCTTGGTTCCCTGTGCTGTGACTAACTGGATCTGTGTGTGACTCACAGTCTGAATGTTGCTCCTGGATTCCTGTGGCCTGCAGTGCAGCTGGCTCCTCGTTGTGTGCGATAAGCGCTGGTGTGGCGCAGAGCAGCCAGGACTCCCACACCATGCACAACGCCGGCCCCACTTTTCCTCTGGTGCACTGCACCTGCTAGATTATTCAACAAGGGTTCTAAACAGGAGCACAATTTCATTTCAAATGGATCTTTATCATTTGTAGAGGTGACATTTTGTGGTTGCCCCATTTATATAGTTCTGAATTATAAGTTAAGTATACTGTATGTTTATGCGGTGCTGAACTTAAGCAGTATAGGCTGCTTACAATATCTTTCTGAGTCAGTGTTTTGTCATGTTTATAGGAATGTCTCGTCTCGATTTGTTTTTGTTATTCTCAAGCCGCCTACAATAAGCGCGTTATTTTTAGATTTATTCACATGCTCTTTAATGAATCTTTCTTTGGCTCCATACATCCTGGTAACCGCTTGGAAAGGTGATGGGGGTTCACACTCTCAATTGTCTCATGCATGTGCATTTCAGAGTATTTAAATAAACTCTTATTATTTATGAAGAGTTTATGTAAATATCTGAAATGCACATGCATGATAAAATTGAGAGTGTGACCCCCATCACCTTCCCACGTGGTTACCAGAACGTATGGAGCCAGAGAAGAAAGATCCATTAAGGAGCATGTAAATCCATCTAAAAGTAATGGGCCTCATTTATCAAGCTGGATACGAATTCATTTCTTCGCAATCATTCGTGCAGACGTTTACATAAATGTGTTCATTAAGGTTTTCGGGTGTCAGGCTAATTCGGAAAAATATGAAAATGTTCGTATCTTACAAGAGCTCCTGAGCATGTGAAAATGTTAAGTAAAAGGCGACATATACATTCATAAGTGTTATACTTTCTCATTTTGACTTGGCTGGAGACTATAAATTTCATTGGCATGAAGTAATCCAATTTCAATTATATAAGGATTAAGATATTGCCATTTAAATCATTATTTAATTGCGCGCTAGAATTTGGAAAATTTGAAAATTGCGCACAGCCCAATAATCTGGATGACAAATGTATTTGTGCAACTGGTGGCATGTCACTCTCCCCAATAAAACCTGGTATTCCTGAAATCGATGTTTCTCCAATAATGGCACCAACGCGCTAGTCGACTTTCAAAAGCTTAGTCGTGCATTGGCCTCCCCCGGTTTCAGAGAGAATTTGGCGATTAGCAGTTATTCCCTTTTTTACTCTTTCACCTCTGTTACGATGCACTCGATTGACGAGACACCATTAACTTCTGTCTGCAATTTCTTTCCAAATTTTTGGTCTTTCCGGGTGCTGTGACCTCGCTGATCACACTATTAAATAATATAGGCCTATTTTTGAGTGGAGGTATTCAAGCTCACCTCAACGTCTGTGTCGGAGAAGTCCCACTTTTTCGGCATTTGGATGCCATTCTGGTGAGATCAGGAGCCTGCCTCTTTTGCCTTTTATAGGGTTTATGGGGTTCCATGGGCGTAACTGAATATAAATGAGCTGTGCCATGAACGCGCTTTTTAAATAACGAGTGATTGGTATTTATCAGCAAACATCAGTATGAAGGAAATCAGCGCTCCCGAAACTTGTAAATCTAGCAAGAATTTTTAGTTTGGTTTGGCCTACGACTACATTTATGCACACCTTTACTGAAACATTAATAAATGAGGCCCAATGTGTGTACTGTAGGCGGCTCGAGAAAAACAAACATACATATACAGGGGGTAGAATAGAATATCGGAAACACCTACAAAAACTGATTATCTAGTAACTAATAACGAGTAGGCCTACCCTTTGCCTTCAAAACAGTTTCAATCCTTCTAGGAATGCTGTCATACAATTTCTGAACTGTGTGTAGTGGGATATTGGCCCATTGTTCAAGAAGGAGTCTCCAGTTCTTTGAGGGATGAGGGAGGTGGAAATCTAGTTCGCACTCTGCGCTCCAGAACTTCCCATAAAGGTTCAATTATGTTTAGATGTTTTGGTGATTGTGTAGGCCATGGAAGGCATTTGACGTCATCCTTGTGTTATTGGAACCATTCTTTAATGTTTTTTTTTGCAGTGTGTATGGGGGGGGGGGGGGGGGGGGGGGGTAGTAAAAAGAGTAAAAGATGACTCATCAGACCATATCACTTTTCTCCATTGCTCAGGGGTCCAGGTTTTGTGTTCCTTACACCATGTTATGCGTTTTTGTGCAGTAGCCTTGGATACAAATGGTTTCCGAATGGCGACCTTGCCATAAATACCAGCTTTGTGAAGCTCACGATGTACTGTTTTTGTTGAGACTGTTTTTCTGGTTCAGATATGGATTTATTCTATTCTGTGGTGATTTTTAGAGATGTAATTCTGTGGTTATTAGAGCAACTATTCTACCAAGTGTCCGTCTGTCCCTGTTGGAGAGCTTTGACTCGCAGCCACAGTTCTTTTTTGCTGATGCTGTTTTTTGGTGTTGGGCATATGTTTTCATAATTTTTGACACTGTTCCCCTTGCCACCTTCAGTAATTTTGCCCGTTTTTGTGTCCAACGCACCTGCAAATCAGGCACCAACTATTTGGCCCCTTTGGAACTCTGTTAGTATCCTCATCTTGCTTTGGAGACTTTCCTAGCAAAGTGCTGCTGGTTAGACCTCTTTTAAGCAGACACATGCCGCTAATTAAATTCTAATTAATAGGAATCACCTGTGTAGATGCTTTTGTAATTGTGCTTTAGATGCTTCAAAGTTAAAGTCATTTTTCAGGGGTGTTTCCGACATTTTTTCCCTGTAGATAGCTTCCATTTCACAGGAAGTCACTACGAAGTTCTGATGGGAATATGTTTGTCATTACTCATAGTACATGATGATGTTGTTATACAACTGTGTCTCATTGTGTGTTGCTTTTTAAGTATTTTCACCTCTTTTTTGTATTTGTGTTATTAGCAGGGAACTCTTTGATTTGTGTGGTAGATCTCACTTATGAGCATTTAGCAAGGGTGTGGCTGCTTTTCTGTTAGTGTGTGTGAGTGTGTCTGTGGGCATGTGTTGGCTTGTGTTCTGGAAATTGAGCACATGGTTCCTTGAGCAGAGCTGTAATTTACAGGTTATCTGCCTGAGTTTCTATGCTGATGTACAGCAGTGCTTCACCAAAGCTTGTGATTTACAAAAGTGGATTTGATTATATCCAGTCAGGTTCCCAGCCCTGATCCTGGACTGGAGTGATATAACAACAACAACAACAACAATAACCAGTTGTTCAATGCTTTTCTTGCACCTGTGCAAAACACTATTACACTATTTACAGTAGAGTGAAACATTAGTCACCAGCAGGGGGAGCCCTGACTCTCCTTATTACAGGAAGTGGCCCTTTGGGAGAGAGTATTGAGGCCACCAAGTTTAAAGACATCTTTGGGCTTTCTGGGCTTTTTGATTTTATTTCAGGTTTAGTGTGTATTTTCTGTTGGCCCAGATCTATTTTTTGGAGAATATTTGAGATATTTACAAAGTTTCTGGCAACCTACCAACAATGGCTGGTATAGGGGGCTTTGAAAAAAGCTAGAATAAGTGAACAATATAAAAAACTGATATTTATAATTGTGAATGAACACTATAAACCTAATCTGTTCATATCTGTAGCCTCTGGAAATATAATGACATTGTACAAGCTGCTTTGGCGTTACTTGAAGCCCATTTTCTTGCTTTTTCAACCATGAACACCTTAAAGCCCATTTTTATACCAGCAGGTTGTCAAATACTAGCCTAATGATAGTAATCTGAACCTTTTTTTCCTTCATAAAACATCTGTGGTCATCATCTTTTCCATGAGTATGGAAACTTGGTTACAGTTTGCAATTGTAAATGAAGGTATCGGCATCAGCCAATATGGTCAGATATAGCTTATTATTAACGGCGCCGCAATTTCAATATTGTGCATCCCTGCATAATAATAACAATAATAATAAATCCAAGCAAAAAAGCGCCTTTTGTGATTAAAAGTTTTGTGATTATGTGGAAAGTTTAATGGATTCTTTACATAGTTTAATGGTTTCATTACATATTTAAATATGTAAAGTATGTTTTTTTTCATAGTTTGAGTTCTATAGTATCACCATGTGTTTTTAATGGGCCAATAATGGAGAGTTGGACCCTTTATGTGCCTGTTTTAAAAAGGTGCACCTACTGAACAAATCAGTGCAATTTTCAAGTGTCTGTTATAGCGCCAACATGTGGCTAATTGGCACCATATTAACAGGGTTTACACTTGTTACTGACCTCTATAAGCCTGCTACATTTGGTGAGTTTTTGTCAATCCCTATTCATTTTATAGGCATATTTCAACTGGAATAATAATAATAATAATAATAATAATCAGAGCAATTAACATAGGGACCCCTAATAATGATGCATTTTATTTAACAAGCGCTTTCCTCAGGCTCAAGGTTCTGTCAATCAGAGATCGATAACTTCCACAAAAAACTCAGAGAAAGAAGGGCCAAAAAAGGCTTGACATTGTCATTCTTTACACACAGTTCTGAAACAGTCCTTGTTTATTTGGCTGTAGCGGTGAGCCCTGTTGGGGAAAGTGTGGGGCTGCACACAGGTCCTGAGAAAGGTGATGCCGAGCTCCGTTCCTTACGGACGAGTCTCACACGAGGTGGCGGTTGACGAGACGCCCTGGAGCCCTCTCAGCCGAGTTGCGTTTGTCACATTTCGTCACCTGCGCGCCACAGTGGGAGGGCTTTGATTGGCGCATCTCCGGGGTGTCGGCAAGTGAGACCCTGCGGTAATTGAGCGCGATTGTCTGCCGTGACAACACGTGGGTCAGAGGTCACAGTCTTTACCCAGATGTCTGGTGAGACCAAGGAGCAGAAGACAGAGTTATGACTTTCTGTCAGACCCTTGTCTTGTCACCATGAGAAACTGAAGACAGGAGGGAATTTTTTTTTTAAAGAATCCGTTCCTCCGTTGTCTTTCTCTCTCTTGCACTGTCTCTCCTCTGTGTGTGACTGAACAGAGGGATTACATGTACCCTGGGCAGATGTACCTGATTGGAGCTGGCAGATAGGATTAGCTGACCTTGTTGCCAAGGTCACACATGCATCAGACCAGCTGAAGATCAGTTTTCACTCTCTATGATACAGAGACCATGGGCGGGGTTGTGCCATACTGTAAAGTGGGTTATGAATGTGTTCCATAAACACACCACTGTGCATGAATCACGTTTGTCATGCCCTTTTATGGCTATGTCATAGCAGCTATCCCTGTGGGTGCAATCAAGGGGATCACACCAGTAAAATATGCCTCTAAACAGGAGGTTGAAGTTGATATGTTGGGGTCGGTCAGAAGCATGTTTGAGCAACTGAAACTCACAGCTCTTAAGATTACGTCTGTGTCTCTCTGTGTATCAGTTTTAAATGTAAGGTGTTTGTGCTTCTCGTCGTTTAACCATGATTCTACAAGCGTATGTGGGTCTCAGTTTTAATCTGACTGGTTCAGCTTTTCTCTTGGAGTATATGTGTGTTTCAGCCCCTTCTAATTGTGTGTGTGTGTGTGTGTGTGTGTGTGTGTGTGTGTGTGTGTGTGTGTGTGTGTGTGTGTGTGTGTGTTTTTCAGCTCCTCTACCTCTGTGTGTATGTGCGTGTGTGTACGGTACGCGTGTATGTGTGTGTGTTTCAACTCCTCTACCTCTGTGTGTATGTGCATGTGCATGCATGTGTGTATGTGTGTGTGTGTGTGTACGGTACGCGAGTGCGTGTGTGCGTGCGTGCGCGTGTGTGTCAGCTCTTCTCTAACTCTGTGTGTATATCAGTTCCCTGCAGTGAACCACCCTCAGACCCTGGAGAGACGGTATCTGGGGATTATCAGTGGCCTGATGCTGGATCTGATGAAGGTAGGCGCTCTTTTTTTCCCCCTGCCTCTTCCTCCAGGGTGCAATGGAGCTCCGATTTCTCTGCCAAGCCCCTAATACTCACCAGACCCTCACATCGGCAGCTAGAGGCAGACATTTCACTCCACGAGGGAACAAGCCCCTATCACTCACCAGACCCTCACATCGGCAGCTAGAGGCAGACATTTCACTCCACGAGGGAACAAGCCCCCTATCACTCACCAGACCCTCACATCGGCAGCTAGAGGCAGACATTTCACTCCACGAGGGAACAAGCCCCTATCACTCACCAGACCCTCACATCGGCAGCTAGAGGCAGACATTTCACTCCATGAGGGAACAAGCCCCTATCACTCACCAGACCCTCACATCGGCAGCTAGAGGCAGACATTTCACTCCATGAGGGAACAAGCCCCTATCACTCACCAGACCCTCACATCGGCAGCTAGAGGCAGACATTTCACTCCATGAGGGAACAAGTCCGTATCGCCAGCAGCTGGAGTGAAAGTGAGGTGGTTCCAGCGTTTAACTCTGATGGAGTATCTAACTCTCCTGCTGCTCTACCACCGTGCCACTTAGGCGTAAGCAGGTCAGATGGACAGGCCCACTTCTCAGCAGGAACCCGCGCTGCACACATCCAGATTCACAGATCTTTCAATCATCTAGTTAGCTCAGCAAAATGTTACCCAACATTCAGTATCAGCTGATCGGCATACTATAAAAAGTGGCGCACCATTTTCGATGTTGATGCAAAAACCCAAAGAACCGATCTCTCTGTAATCCCAGGTACACTCTTTGGTTGCACAATTAAAAATGTATGGGCTTTGTACATGCAGTAGTATAGTATCCTCTGCAACAGTCATGTTTTGCACACGTGACGCTTCTGACCAGTCGGGTTGCAGTCTAGCCTGATTTGAGCATTATGAGACTACAGAGCCATTTGTTGATTTCACGATTAATATCTCATGTATTCCGTGATATAAATACCATTTTTTCTAACTAAAGCAACAGTTTTTCTCCGGACTGCAAATAGAGGGGAAAACGGTTCCTCTGTTTTTACGGGCCATTCCTCAATTCAGTTATTATCTGGCAGATTGGTCAGATTATAACCGGATCTCTAATGCCTCCCACCAGCAGCCAGGCAGCTGAAGACACGGTAGTATATTGTAAATATGTGGACTTTTCTGAACATATATCGATAATATATTTTACAGTAGTGTATTTTTTAATAATATATGCCAATGCCAAATCATTATATCTACACCGTAATGATTGGGTGCACAGTATGCAACCAGTGTGCAACGAAATGGCACACGCATGAGCATGGTTTTCGATACAGGTTTACGTCAATTTGTGCTGTGTGACGGTCAGACTCCTCCTGTCTGCCTCCCACAGCTCTGCTGCGCAGACGGGCAGCGTCTGTGACTGCGTCTCTGTGATGCGCAAAGGCTCCAGCGGCTGAGGTACCAGCATAGCCTCCCTCGGTTTGCAGCGTTGCGTAACAGGGAGGGAGCAGCTCCTATTGAGCTTGTGGGCAGCGCTCATGGTGTGAGCTGCTGAGAGTGACTCACCGATCGGACAGAAAAAAAAAAATATTTTTCTTCTACAGTAGGTTCTACATAATGACATCCTCAGGCACTCGAGCATTTTTGCATTTCTGGAATCCAGCATTCTGCCTTTATTTTTCTGGCTCTAGGCTTAAAAGCAGAGCTGTTTGTCTGAGCCATAATGAGGCCTGGTCACCGTGACCCTCTCAGTGGATTGATTGATTCCAAACCCACCAGTCTCCCTGGACAGTCAGACTCCAGCGAAACAGCCACTATTAGTATTGATTTTTCCCTTGTTGTAAAAAAGCAACTAGTGATCCATTGTAAATGCAGTGTTTAATCGCATACAAGTTCAATTACATTAAATTTAAATCCATTTAAATAAATATGTGTGTGTATGTGTATGAACATTTTACACAGTGCATGCAATGTACCTGTTTCTGCACAAGAAAAGAGTTAATTCAGGAAACCCAGTTTCACCCAGCTTCCCAAACTCTGCCTCGAGCAAACCTGTGGAGATGAGTGTAAGATGAAAGTGATTCCCACCCCACCCCCCACCCTCAGGGGGCACTGTGTAAACTAATGTAGAGTTATTTCACACCTGACTCATGGTAATGTATGACTAACATCGCAGGTCACTCAGAATTCTGAAAACGGTAAATGTACTTTTCCAGCAAGCAGTCTTCGTGTTACAGTTTCACCCACGTGCGTGGTGTTCAGTCTGTAAAAGGCCGCTGTCACAGACGTTAAGATCTTATGACGGTTTTGGCTGAGTGTCTATTTGTCAGGGAATTAATTATTTTATTTTTTAAGAATCAAATCAACAAGTCATTAACAAGGGCTCAGCAGAAGTGTGCATAACGTGCAAATGGCGCCCTTGTTCCTAAACTGGCATTCATATGAAAACGTCCACTGGCAGGTAAGGTAAAATGAGACGGGCAGACCAGAGCTTGCACCACAAGTGGTTTAATTTGACCTTTTTCAACTTACGAATTAAAGCTGGAGTAGCCTACGCAGCTTTCTCAACGGTCGCATTTGTTGTCAAAACATTTAAAAGTCATAACATTCCTTGGCCCTGCCCACAGAGAAAGAGACACACCCCACCCCAGTTTCCACAGACCTTGTCGTGAACGTGCAACCGGCCTATCTTTTCGATTGGTTTTCGTCATGAGCCACTTTGTTTTGAGAACAAAAATTTGGGCCGATTAGCTGGTTTTAGAATGCAGAATTTGAGGGTATAAACAAAATGGGCCTCATTTATCAATTTGGTTGTGAAAATGAAATTCATCAAACTTCTGAAAATCACTGATCTGTGTAAATGTGTTCGTAGGTTGATGCATCAGACTTGACCGTATATTTAGAAGCGGGTTCACATCATTATGAATTACCATACTCGCACGCCCATTTTACTACCATATTTGGCAAGGCCGCCTCCATTAAAACGCACATGCCAACGCAGTTTTCTCCAGTATTATAGGCCATGGTAGGCAACAGGAAAGCAAAAAAAAAATAAAAATGCTTATGAATGAACATGAAAATAAACGTGTGCTTATTGGGAGTGTTAGCAGTGGTGTGCAGCCTCGCTCAAAAGTCGCTGGCAGAGGATAACCAGAGCTAAAATGCTTCTTGCATCTGAATTGCGAACTATACAGCTGAGATAAAAAATAAAATACCCATTCACAAAAAAAGTTCTGCCGGTACAGGTAGAGGAAAGGGCATCCCGCACCTCTCGTCTGCAGAAGAGAGGATGGGGGTATCACTGGGAAAGTGGCCGCGTGGAAGCAGTGATTTACGACTGTGATATAAGACTGATTCGTCAAGACTTGACGTTGCTCTCATGCCGGGTTCCGACGTTTGCTAGGTCTTCTATGCTAATAAAACTAGAGCGTATTTTTAGAAGAAAAAAAATTGACAAAGGTTAGCCTACACTTTTGCGTCTTGCATAGCCTACAAACATGACTGGTGATGCGTAATTATTTTCATGTCTGTCTCCAATAAATCCTTATACAGAGGCTTTTCCCGGATTTAACCATTTTAACCGGCTTATGCTTCATTCCATTTATAGGCTGTATAGGCCTATGTGATGAGAAACTAGCGATGTCAAATTAAAAATCAACTTATTCACATATTACAGCCACAACGCATAGGTCAAGTGCATTTTAAAATAGCCTATTTCCCTGATGCAATAACGGATTTTAATATTTTCATAAATGGAATGCATGTTATTTTACCACTTTTATGATCAGCTCCTCATTTGAGACGAAATCAGATAGGCCTATTTAAGCTCACAGCACCTTTTTGTTTATCACCTGTTGACTCCGCAGTGCTCTGGACAAAAGTATTTTTTTTTTCATTATTTAGGCTGCACAACTATTGTTCCCTTGCCAAGTCAAGAGCTGTCGTGATATTTCATCGTACCGTACACCCACATTCATTTTGATTAATCCGGATTAATTTGCCAAAACATGGTTGTACGTACACTTTACGATGATCAGATTTGAACGTACACATGAATGATAAATGAGGCCCAATGTAGACTATGGTGCTGGATTTCGCTCAGAACTGATTGCTACCAACTGAGCATGACCGTTCCCCGATATTTTTCTAAAACAAAGGTTGCGTACTCCAGCTTTAATTTCTGCATTGCAGAAATCATGAAGGGAAAATGCAGCAATTTTAGAATTGCTTTGTTAGAAACACGCAAGCGGTGCAGAGACAGGGGACCAAAATCTGTCTTAACGCTGTCGTGTCCCACGCAAGCCTGACCCCCCATGTGCAGATGACACAAAGTTCTAGAGAGTTCTTGTTGATGGCATGTACGTTGGGCCCGCATACAAATGTAAAGCTTTTCCGTTTATTGTCTCTGGCTCATCCTGCCCAGTTCTGAACCCCGGGAGACAAAAGCAGACATTTTATTCATGTCATTTCCATATGCAGATGGAGACAGTAGAGATGAGAGCACTACGAATATAGCGTTTTTCAGTTTCTGGTTGGTCACGATTAGATTTCAACAGCGTTCTGTTTATGATAATGAAGATGACTCATTGAATTAATTAAGTTTAAGGATGGGGCACGCATAATAAGCAAATTCACATGCAGTGAATTTTGAATTTCTTCTAAGGGAAACAAGGTTCTGTGTGTGATCTGCGCAACGTTTTACCTCCATTAAATTGTTCGTGTCAACGACAACTGAAGTTGGGGTGTCTTGGTGGCGTAGCCTGTAAGATCACCGTCTATACGCTCATTGCGGGCTGTGACGGCGGTGGTTTGAATCCAGCCGCGCGACATAGCCTATGTTGCATGTCTCTTCCTTACTCTCGCTCCCAGTCCCGCTACACTGTGCTGTGCGATAAAAAGCTGAAAAAGCCCTAAAAATGTTTTTAAAAGACAAGTGAAGTTGAGCCAGTGCTGGCTCTGGCCAGCAGCCCCACAGGGTAGCGCATTATTGGCCACAGCGCTGCCCTGGGACTGGGAGAGATGGATCCCCCTATCCATGTCTTATTGCTCACCAGAGAACCCCTCTGAGCCCACAGTCAGCCATCCAGAGTTGGTGTGCTCAAAGCCGCATATGGGATGAGCCTTATGGCCTGGATCGTGCCGACTGAGTCCGGTAGCACCATAGGGCGATTGCATCACCCAGGGAATGGTTGGGTTCAGTTGGAAAGGGTTCTGTGTGCATTGCTATCGAGTGACTCCTGCTGGTCCATCCGGCGCTCGTCGATCGCAGTCAAAGCCGCATACGAAAGGTCCCTCCTCCGACTCCACTCTATGGGAGCTTAGCTGTAGTCTGCGGTGTGAAAAGAAGCAGCTGGCGACATCATGCGTTTCTCGTAGGAGAAGCGTGGATGTCTACACTCTCCCGATTCGGCAGTGGTGTTCCCGCAATCCATGAGGTTGCAGGCGATTGGCCATTCCAAATTTGGGTGGGATGGATATGCTGAGCCCCGCTTTTGGCACCAAATGTTTTAACGAAAAATTTTTATATAAAAAGCTGCATATGAAGTGTCTACCTCGAGACTCGCGTTTGTGCAAGCTCACTTTGTGGACCACGGTATGAAAAGCAGGGACTTGATATCCGGTATTATGGAAGAGACTGTGTGCTTGTCTGCACTCTCCAAAATTGAAAGCGCACATTACAGCAACTAGGAAGGTGAATTGGCCATTCCAAAATATTGAGAAAAAAATGGGGAAAAAGCATTTTAAAAAGCTTGAGAGTGATTAACATGGGGCACCTTTTACAAACCAGCGTGGCTGGTTAGATCAGAACCTCTCTTCTGGGTCTGTTCTCACAATCAGAACATCTCTGGGTCTGTTTCAGAACCTCCTGCTGCTGAACCCGTCGGAGAGGTTTCTGACCGATCAGAGCCTGAACCACCACGCCTTCCACACCCTACGCCTACTGGACCGGACCGGACCACCCTCGCCCACGCCCCCACGATCCTCAAAGAGAAAGCCTTACCACGGCGAGAACAACGCCTCCAACAGGTCAGGAGGTGGTACTGCCACTCTGCAGACAGATTGTTTTATTTATTTTACTATTTTATTGTACCATTATTTTACCAGGTAGGTCAATTGAGAATGTGATGACCTGGGGAATTTGGAAAGGGACTGTATAGCCAATCAGTTATAGGGGGAATCATATTGTAAACTATTTGTATTTTTATTTTTTTTATTTTTTTTAAAGGCTGTTGGGTGGCTCACTTAAACACTTGGGATCTGTGTGTGCTTACGGCCCAAACCCTTATGGAAAATGCAACAGTATGCTGCATATGTATTCAATATATTTCAAAGCAGTATATATTTTTTCAAATATCTTGCAATATCAGAAAACGGCAATGGTTTTTGTTGTTTTGGCTCTGTACTCAAGCATGTTGGATTTGAAATGGAACAGTGACTACGAGGTTAAAGTGCAGACTTTCAGTTTTAATTTGAGGGTTTTTACCCTCGGGTGAACCGTGTAGCAATTGTAGCCATTGTTATACATAATCCCCCCATTTTAGGGGACCAAAAGTAATTGAACACATTAACATAAACTTAAATAAAGTCATCATATTTAATATTTCTTTGTATATCCTTTGCATGCTATGGCTATCCATAGAGTTCAATAGGAAAATTAGTCTGGAGAAACAACCCTTAAAATGATCCATCCATATCTACTGCATATCTGGCAGCAGAGTGATCATTTGAGGCTCGTTTGATACCTCAGGCTCATGATGACTTGCAGCCATTTAGCCAACCATTCCTGTGTTATTTACATCTTAATCTAGTCCCACCGCTCAATTCCCATAGAGATCCATTCAAATGCAGAGGTTATAGTATCACTTGTAAGAGTACCTGAAAATAAGATATCAAGAGTCTTTTGATGTTGTTGGGTCACAGACATCAGGAAGTCATGGCATGCAAAGGATATGCAACCAAATATTAAATATTATGACTTTATTTAAGTTTAAGTGAATTAGTCCAATTACTTTTGGTTCCCTGAAATGGGGGGGCTATGTATAAAAATGGCTACAATTGCTACACGGTTCACCCGATATGGATGTTAAAGTCGGCACTTTAACCTCATAGTTACTGTTTAATTTCAAATCCAATGTGCTGGAGTACAAAGCCAAAACAACACAAATTGTGTCATTGTCCAAATACTTACGGACTGCAATGTATATGCTAATGGCATCTTATTCTATTATTGATATTGACAATATATTTCAGTATATTGCAGTGTATCCCATTTCCATAAATGATAGCCTTGTATCAAGTCCTAACCATGCCCATGCTGACACCTGCGGTCAGCCCTGCACATGATAGGCTAGTGTGTTTCCTAGGGAAGGAGGGACTCCGTTGTCTAAGTTCACTTTGTGAAACCTCAGCCCCTTGTGGTTGGTCAGGTGCAATGCAGTTTGCCTGCGCGAGTTGCTTGTGAAGGTGTACGCCTCTGACGCAATGGCCACACAGAGACAAAATTGGGGGATTAAATGCTAGTTTATAAAATAATAATTAAACATCACTTTATTGAAAGGACAGTCTTGTTTTCCATGGTTCAGGAATCATGGGGGCAAGAGCTCAGGACACCACCGTTCAAACAGTAAGGACTGTTCCAGCCTGCCCCGCCAAGAGGACCTGCACCCCAGCAATGACAGTTTCCTCAATGGGAACATGCCGGCCTCTGCCAGCCTCAGCCCCACCCTCCACCCCAAGACCTACCAGGCCCAGTCCCTCAACCGCTCAGCCTCCAGCAGCAAGGACCTGGCCAACAACAACCTTCCGCACCTGCTCAGCCCCAAGGACACCAAGGGCAAGACCGAGTTCGACTTCAACGTGGGGGCCAAAGCGGCCGACGGCCCCGGAGCCAAGTACCTGAAGTCCAACTCCCGCTCTCAGCAGAACCGCCACTCCTTTATCGAGGGGAAGACGAGCACGCTGCAGTCCGGCGACAAGCACGGCCGCCACAGCTACATGGAGACCTCCCACGGCTCCATGCCCTCCTCCACCAAGAGCGCCGCCTCCTACCTGAGCCTGTCCAAGAGCCACGGGGCCCTCAGCGATGCCAAGTCCGTGGGGAACCTGAGCGAGGCGCGGCTGCACCCAGACGACCAGCCGGGGCCTGGGTCCCGCTACTTCCCCACCAGCTGCATGGACCTTAACGTCCCGGGGAGCCCGTCCGGGCGGCACGGGGAGCGGCCCGCCCTCAGCCCCTCGGGCCGGGCTAACCCGCGCCTGGAAAGCGGCACCCTGGACTCCCGACGCTCCTCCGCCCGTCACAAAAACCTGGAGGAGACGGTGTCCCCGGAGCTGCTGGACCCGGGAGGGGGCGGAGGAGGGGGAGGGACTGGAGGGAGCCACGCCCACTCCCTGTCGGCCCCCCACGAGTCGTTCCCCTACGGCCTGGGCTACACCAGCCCCTTCTCGTCGCAGCAGCGCCCCCACCGGCACTCCATGTACGTGAGGCGGGAGCGGCACCGAGCGCACGGGCCCGACACCAGCCTGGCGGTCGGCCAGGGCATGCCGACGCGGGCCAGCAGCCTGCAGCTCCTCTCCCCCCAGCTGCAGCACCGCACCCTGACGCGTCACTCTGGCGGCTCGTCCAGGGAGGACTGCACCGAGGACGTGAGCAGGGTCAGTAACCCAGCGTTTGCTTCCTCTACCCTAACCTCTCTTCCCCCTTCACTCTGACATTCACATACACAGAGGAAGGAGTGCTGACAACTTCCTGTCATTGCCACCTCTCAATGGTCGGGTCTCTAGGAAAAAGATAAACAGATAAGGCGTTCCCTTCTATCCAGGCTTCCCGTTGCCATGGATCCCAGAGAGGGCGCACACTCCCTGTGCTCCATACTTCACACAGGGAAGGGCAAAACGCAGCTTCTTGTGTCGCGTTGGCTAGAAAGTGAATGAGAATATTGCTTCTGTTTTAGTCCCATTTTAACAAAGTGTCTAGCTTCTTCCGCCACTTGCTTTGACTCAGTTATAACTAGTTCACAAAGCCCTGAGATGTTAAGACTAGGTGTTTTGCTTGTCTGTTTGTTTGTTTGTTTTTTAATACGTTGCCTACAGCCTAAATCTTGTTTGTACAGTCAGACTGCAGCACAGAATAGATATGTGTTAATGGGCTACTTGCACTAATAACTTCTGTACAGGAATGAAGTGGCTAATTTTAACATGAATTTTGTCCACTATGTTACAAAAACAAATTGGAAAGGTTTCTTGTTTATCGCCTACTGTAAGGGGTCTTGTAAATAAACGATTACGGAATTTTCCCATTCCTGATAGTTCACACTTATTCACTTAGTTGCCTGTTTTTTACCAGCATTATGGAAGGCAAAGTGTTTTGCTAGGTGTTCTATTAATAAGGGTCTGTAAAACCATAGTAGCATTACGAAACAGCTGTGTGGCTACTCTGTGTCGACTCAGATTTGACTATTACCATTCAGTCCACCTTTAGTCTAAACCGGGCCGGCCAGCGAAGGATGGGCACCCCCTCTCTAGCCAGGTTCCTTCCGAGATTTCTTCCCACTGGGGAGTTTTTTCTCGCCACTGCTCAGTGTTTTTTTCTCCCCTACCGGGGAGTTTTTTTACCTCATTTTGCTGGTTGGGGGCTAAGGCCTGGTTTTTTGCTCAATTTTCCTTCTGTTTCCCTGTGCAGCGTCTTTGTGACAGTTCTCTGTAAAAAGCGCTATACAAATAAAATTGAATTGAATTGAATTGAAAGCAGATGTGGAATTTTACTATATGAATAAAATTTTTACAGATTCACAGAACTCTTGGCCACATGAAGCCGAGTGTTTTGCTTTTAAGCCTAGAAGTGGCTGTATATTTCAAAGGTTTTTTTTAATGCTTAAACCAAGCAGCATCATCTCAATGTATTTTACATTGGTTGTATCACTGTATCTGTCTAGATTTACATAAATGCATCTCGTGGCATTATTTTGTAATAGAGCAGCTTTTACCACACACTCCAGATGTGAATTGAGATTTGAATTGTTAGTCCTCAGGCCCCTGGCTCAAACTGGTAGCAAGTATGCAATTCACAGCTTTCTGTGATGTAATTAGTGCAAGTAGCCCATTATAGGATGAGTGATACGCTATGAAAGTGCAGCGTCATCAATGTAGTAACATACATAGCAACAACCAGCTGCAGACGCACAGTCCAAATACAATAGTGCCTCCCGATAGTTCATTTATTACATTTCTTTCATTTAGCAAACACTTCTCCAAAGCAACTTACAATCAAAGATAACACAACTGCATCCACCAATTATTTGAGCAACAGTGCCAGACCTGGCTATAAAAACAACATCAATAAAGCATTAAATGTAAGCTGACCAACACAAAACTATAATACATGGTATGTGTACCTAGAGGAAACCCACGCAATCACAGGGAGAACATGCAAACTCCTCACAGAAAGGTCCCTTCTAGGATTTGAACCCGGGACCTTATTGCTGTGAGGCGACCGTGCTATCCACTGCACCACCCAAATAAAATCTCATAGGGCATCTCATTATTTTTTAAACTATTAAAGCTTTGTAAACTAGCAGACAGTGCAGGTCACATTAAACAGGTATTCCACTCAAATATCAAATTTTCATCCTTTTCTACTTACTTTGAGTGTTCTTGATCCATCCAGATATATTTTTGTAAAAATTCTTTTTACATTCCAATGTGAGTCAATGGTCAAAAACCTGCATGCTTAATCTAAACTGTCAAAAGTGCCTTCAATTAACCGTGTTTCACCACATAATCCACTTGCTAGCAAAACGTTCACCCTGCTCCCTGTATGCAGGGATAATCTTAACTAACATAATGGAAACAGACTTTATTTAATTGTATGCCTTCTATTTTTTTTTGTTGATGTAGTGATTGATGTGGCTAGGTGCCTAGCTGTTAAAGTGCAACTTTTAGATTAGCATCCCCAGTGAAGTAATGTGTGGGGAATTGAAGTAGCACTTGGGATTTTTTTATTTATGCTTAAAATTACAACTGGAGTTTATTTCATAAAGTCATTAGCCACGTCCAACTCAAAAACCACTTCATGGTTAAAAATCTGGAAGTGATGTAGCATAAGAGAGTCCCTAGAGTGAGATATATACTGGGCAGCATACAGCTAGAAAGATGAATCCCATAGTGGAGAAGGAATATTAAATTAATTATGGGCACAAAGGATCACAGCCATGCAATTTTGAGCCCGTTATGCATCCAAGGGACCAATAAGAGAAGGGGAGGAGGCAATGGGGATTGGCATGAGATGCGGTCTGAGGAGAACTTGTGGCACATTGGACAGATGTCTTGGTGACTGACCATAGCTAGTGACACTGCTGCTATGATGTTAGCTAATGTTAATTGACTTACATCAGCGCTTTAGGTGAACCTCACACAGGTCTTGGAGGGCCACACACCCGCAGTATCTGTTGTTTTTTAGTGTTTGTGCCCTTGAAGCCAATGATTTTTGCAATTAATTCAAGATGTTGATTTTCTAGAGTCTGTACTCTACAAGGCCGACATTGTGCTGCTGATAGAAAGGAAAACACAAAAATGCAGACTACGCAGTCTTCTATGACTGGAGTTAAAGGGACAGTTTGCTTTCTTTTTTCATTTATTAATAAAGCAAGAAAATGCAAAAACTCCAAAGCTGCTTATACAGCAATTTTCCAAGAGGAGCAAATTATTTTATAGCATCTATTCACAAATATAAACCGATAAATCAGTTCTTATATCCTGCCGGTACTTGTTTCCTTCAGTTGTGTATTTACAGTCAAGCCGGAAAGTCTGCACACCCCCTTTCACCTTCTCCACGTTTTATTACGTTACAGACTTATACTACAATAGATTGAGTTCATTTTTTGCCTCAAACATCTACACACAATAGCCAATAATGACGAAGTGAAAACAGGTTTTTAGAAAATATGCAATTTTATTTTACTGACAAAAATAGGTTATTTAGGGGTTACATATGTGTACACACCCTTAGCCTAATACTTGGTTGCTGCACCTTTGGCAGCGATTACAGCTTCAAGGCGTCTTGGGAAAGAAGCTACAAGCTTGGCACACTTGTTTCTGGACATTTTTGCCCATTCCTCTTGGCATATCCTTGCAAGCTCCGTCAGGTTGGATGGGGAGCGTCGGTACACAGCCATTTTCAGCTCTTTCCACAGATGTTCAATTGGATTCAGGTCTGGGCTCTGGCTGGGCCACTCAAGGACAGGCACTTTCTCCGAAGCCACTCCTTTGTTCTCTTGGCTGTGTGCTTCGGGTCGTTGTCATGTTGGAAGGTAAACCTTCGCCCCAGTCTGAGGTCCAGAGCGCTCTGGAGCAGGTTTTCTTCAAGGATCTCAGTGTACTTAGCTGCATTCATCTTTCCCTCTACCAGGACTAGTCGCCCCATTCCCCGCTGCTGAAAAACATCCCCACATCATGATGCTGCCACCGCCATGCTTCACTGTAGGGATGGTATTAGCCAGGTGATGAGCGGTGCCTGGTTTCCTCCAGACGTGACGCTTGGTATTCAGGCCAAAAAGTTCAATTTTGGTTTCATCAGACCAGAGAATCTTGATTCTCATGGTTTGAGAGTCCTCTAGGTGCCTTTTGGCAAACTCCAAGCGGGCTGTGATGTGCCTTTTACTAAGGAGGGGCTTCCGTCTGGCCACTCTACCATAAAGGCCTGATTGGTGGAGTGCTGCCTGGATGGTTGATCTTCTGAAAGGTCCTCCCATCTCCACAAGGATACGCTGGAGCTGTCAGAGTGACCCTCGGGTTCCTGCTCACCTCCCTGGCCAAGGCCCGTCTTCCCCGATTGCTCAGTTTGGCCGGGCGGCCAGGTCTAGGAAGATTCTTGGTGGTTCCAAATTTCTTCCATTTACGTATGATGGTGGCCACTGTGCTCTTTGGGACCTGTAAAGCTGCAGTGATTTTTCCGTACCCTTCTCCAGATCTATGCCTTGACACAATCCTGTTTCTGAGGTCTGCAGATAATTCCTTTGACCCCATGGCTTGGAGTTTGCTCTGACATGCACTGTCAACTGTGGGACCTTATATAGGCAGGTGTTGGCAATCCCCAATCATGTCCAATCAATTGAATTTATCACAGGTTGACTCCAATTAAGTTGTAGAAACATCTCAAGCAGTATCAGTGGAAACAAAATGCACCTCAGCTCACTTTTGGGTGTCATATGAAAGGGTGCGCACACCTGTGTACATATGATATTTTACATTTTGATTTTTAATAAATTAGCACAAATGTCTAAAAACCTGTTTTCACTTTGTCATTATGGGCTATTTTGTGTAGAATTTTGCGACAAAAAAGTAACTCAATCTATTGTAGAATATGTCTGTAATGTAATAAAACGTGGAGAAGGTGAAAGGGGTGTGCAGACTTTCCGGCTTGACTGTAAATATATAAAGGATGAGTGACACTTCATATACACCAATAAGCTTCTGCTATCTATCTAAACCAAGCTCTCCCCAGGCCAATCTTACAATTCTCAACTTTCCCCAAATTGCTCATGGCTGTATTGTAATTTTCTAAGTGAATAAGTCCTACGCACCAGTCGTGGAATACTGTACTCTGTCTCCCTCTGCTGGTCTCAATTACTTTTCTAGCTGGGTTCAGACCAAGGGGCCAAGACTGGGCTTTCGTTTTGAAGCTCACTTCCTGGTGCCGTTGCTCACTAGCGCCACTGCGGTTGGCTCCAGTATAGGTCGTTCACCATGTAAGTCAATGGCAGCAATGTGGTCAAAATACTCAGTCAATATATTTTTCCCACAAAAAAATGTAATTGCAATAGGTGCCTTTCCTTCATCTAATGCCTCTGCATGTGCTGATTTAAAAAAATATTGTGTTGTTTGGACAGGGTATTAACATCTGTTCAGGACCAATCAGAGGGACAAGTTGAGTCCTGGGATCACTGGCATAGATAGGTTCTATATGGTTCTCACTGCCCTCTGTTTCGTAAGATGAGGGGATGTTGCAGCTACACTACAGGCCCAGCGTCTCGGAGCAAGCAGCCAAACTGTGGGTTAAGTATCTCAAATCAATTGCTCCATACCTGTAATACCTTATCAATTTAGATATTAACTTAGTTATTCCACCCCCTCCCGTATGCAATCGCCGTACTCCCCGTCATGAACGTTACCATTGCTTAGCCATGCTGGGTTAGCTAGCTAGCAAGCTAACGATATCTCACGGCAAATCGTTTTAACATTTAGCTAGTGTAGGGAATATTCATTTAAATCTATACCAAAAATGTAGTGACCACGTACCAGTCTGATAGCAGTGAGAAAGACGATCAGTAACATGATCTCTGAATCATCAGAGTCCGTACGCGGGGCACCAAAAATGTAGGGGACATACCTCTATTTATACACGGGGCGTCATTTATGTACTGCGATACGCCACTACCATCCTTATACAACTGGTGGCATGGTTTTGTATAATAAATCAGTCTCATAAAATTTATATATTATTCTCAAAAGAGAATATACTAACTAAAAATGGGTAACTTGAATTAATAATTAAATTACCAATAAAATTACACATTAATAATTGTCTTAGCAAAATCACAATATCATGTACTCAGTTGATACCAAATTAATATAAATGATTCCGCTAGAAGGTGAAGGCATTTTGGGGAATCCCTGCAATTAGGGATGATTCAGTTCAACACAAGAGCAACATTACTACAGGCAATCTTGGATAAATGTAATAGTTTATTGAACACAAAGTACCAAACGGAGCAAGGCACGATTCACTACTGTAATGTACAACAAACTGTGTGTGTCTGCGTGCGTCGCGTTGGGCGTGTGGAATTTCCATGTTCTCCTACGTGTGGGGGTTGCAACGGACACGTGTTCAGTGAGAACAAAGAAACTAAGATGGAGGGAGGTTTGAAACTAGCTTTTGCTGGAGCTAGCTAATGGCGGCGCATGAACCATACCATACACATAAGGGATAGCCGTAAGCTTAAATGCGTGCGCGTTGAGATCAGCGTGCAGTGTTAGGACTACGACTGGTTAGTGTTTAAAGACAGATCACATGCAAGATATGTTCTGTGCGTGATGGTGATGCATTAAACATAATGCAGCACGGTGGATGGCTTAAAACCATCCAAAGTAAAACTGTAACACAAAACTTTTACGGAACACACATTAACCTTTCAATAGCAGTTACATGCATCCAGTCACAAACATGTTGCGGTTGCTAACTAATACGCTATTGCCCATGTTACAGCCTTACTTGAATTAAAGTCCGTTAAATAGATTCTTCCATTGGATCGCACACTCACAATGAAAAGGGGAAATCCGGTCGCCCTTTTCCAGTGTTGGCGAGTTCGCAGGGTTGTGATAGATAGGGGAACTGGCCGCCTCATCTTGGGTCCCTGGAACAGGTTTCTTTCGTCGTCAGGGTTACGGGATAATGGAACCGGTCACATTATCTCTCCCGAACTATGCAGCACCATCCTACTGCAGACCGCTTGCCTCTTTGGGGACTCATCGGCAGTGCTCTGCTACAGGATCAGTGGCTGCGTGGTCCGCTTGCTGGTTCTTCTTGACCACCGGGTGCTCGCGTTGCCTCCTTGCGTCTCGTCTCCGGTCCTCCGTGGCCGATAGCCGGGGGTAGATGAGCCCGCCTCGCTCGGTTGAGTCGGCGTCGCGGACGGCCGATGCATCCTGTAGAGCGAGGGCTCGGCCCCAGGCGTGCTCCAGGCCTCACGGGCCCAGAGACGAGACACGTTCAGCGGACAACTGGCCCGGAAAACTGCGGGATCACGTTACAGTGCGGAAATCGCAACTGGTACAACATCCTACGTCACTTCCAACGTGGAGGAGGAGCCTCCTGTGGACTGTATGGAATTGTAGTTCCTATTGTCCCTACACTAGCAAGCTAACGATAGCTTATGGCAAGCATAGACTATCAAAATATGGACAAAGCCACTGTGACGTCACCCATTACCTTTCCACGGCCTCGTAAAAACTGAATTGAAGCTCGGAACCCATTTTTATACAGTCTATGGTTCAGACAGGTAATTTTGATATATATTAGTATTATTACTTTAGAAATTAATGGTGAATTAATTAAAGGTGAATATCACATATTTAACTAAGGACTTTTCCTTAGCAGGAAATATTGATGCCAAAGACGCATATAACACAGCATTAAATGTCCTAACTATAGGCTGGTCTCAAAAACCAGGGCATGTGGTCATTTTCTGCAAAGCAATCAGACTGACCATTCACATTCAACAGGCCTTTCTGATAAGTAAACCTAAAACTCTGTTAAACTTGACAATGGTCTAAAAATCCATCTCATCTTTGACACACATAACTGATAATAAAGTTGGCATTTATTGAAGCAAACGGCTGAAACAATGCAGTAAATGGCACTGCAGGAACACAGTGGGGAAGAAAGACGTGTTTAAATACAGAACGTGGCAGGGGAAAAACGTGAAAACGGTGCTCAGTACTCTTCTCCCTCTTCGTCTCCCTCCATGCTGTCGGCCCCCACCTCCTCGTAATCCTTCTCAAGGGCGGCCACGTCTTCCCTGGCCTCGGAGAACTCGCCCTCCTCCATCCCCTCGCCCACGTACCAGTGCACGAAGGCGCGCTTGGCGTACATCAGGTCGAACTTGTGGTCGAGGCGCGCCCAGGCCTCTGCCACGGCCGTGGTGTTGCTCAGCATGCACACGGCCCTCTGCACCTTGGCCAGATCGCCCCCTGGCACGACTGTGGGCGGTTGGTAGTTTATGCCCACCTAAGAGAGAGAGAGGGAGAAAAAGAGAGAGGGAGAAAAAGAGAGAGAAAGAACAGGAGAGAGAAATAATGAGAGAAAGAGGCAGGGTTAAACTGGAGCTGAGAGGGGAAAAGCTGTAAGCACAGGCTAAGCACTGTTGACATGGCTCACCTTGAAGCCGGTGGGGCACCAGTCCACAAACTGGATGGTGCGTTTGGTCTTGATGGTACCGATGGCGGCGTTGACGTCTTTGGGCACTACGTCGCCGCGGTATAGCAGGCAGCAGGCCATGTACTTGCCGTGACGCGGGTCGCACTTCACCATCTGATTGGCCGGCTCAAAGCAGGCGTTAGTGATCTCGGCCACGGTCAGCTGCTCGTGGTAGGCCTTCTCCGCGCTGATGACGGGCGCGTAGGTGGCTAGGGGGAAGTGGATGCGGGGGTATGGCACCAGGTTGGTCTGGAACTCTGTCAGGTCGACGTTGAGGGCTCCATCGAACCTCAGCGAGGCTGTGATGGACGACACGATCTGGCTGATGAGCCGGTTGAGGTTGCTGTAGGTTGGCCGCTCGATGTCCAGGTTTCTGCGGCAGATGTCGTAGATGGCCTCGTTGTCAACCATGAAGGCGCAGTCTGAGTGCTCCAGGGTGGTGTGGGTGGTCAGGATGGAGTTGTACGGCTCCACCACGGCTGTGGACACCTGGGGAGCTGGATAGATGGCGAACTCCAGCTTTGACTTCTTGCCGTAGTCCACGGACAGACGCTCCATCAGCAGGGAGGTGAAACCGGACCCGGTACCTCCTCCGAAGCTGTGGAAGACCAGGAAACCCTGGAGGCCTGTGCACTGGTCAGCCTGGGGTGAGAACACAAGGGTTCCATTCAGATCATAGCCATATCTTTCATCACTTTTCATTAGGGCTGCCCCCAAATAGTCCACTAAACCATTAGTTGATCAAAAGAACTTGGTCGACCAAAATTTTAATTAGTCGAATCGTCGCAGTGTGAAAAAACGCGAGAGTGGAACTATTCAATCCGGATGTGCGCCTTGTAATGAACAATTGGTGTCTATTAATTAAGGAATAGATCAGTTATATAGAATTTCTGAGAGAAAATCAAAAGTATGTGAGCATTTCAAGCGGCTGAAGGATGACCCAAAAAAGTTAAATGTAAACTCTGCAAGCAACAATTCGCCTATCATTCAGCACATCTTCTCAAAGGCCGGCTTCATCATCAGCAAAACGCGGAGCTCACTTCTCCCGAGCAACATCAACAAACTCGTGTTCCTCACGCATAATATGAGAAGACTGCGATCGGAGGAAAAACAGCAGTGAGTAGGCCTAATGTGACGTGGTTCGCAGGCTAAAACGCACTTTTACGTTGCTAATATAGATTATAAGTAATCTTTTGTTTGGCCCGTTGTTCATATTTCTCTTTCAAGTGTTTCAGTTTGCTGTGTTTTTTATTTATTCATTTGTTTATATAATTTAGCCTATTTATTTGCATTTTAAAAAGAAATTAAAAGATTCCCCCCCATATCTAGTTTTCATAACCGTGAAGTTGTTAAATCAGCCACATTGTTTTTGCTCTTTCGTATCACCGGACAAAAGGCTGCTTTTTTATTTAGTTATTCACTATTTGTAAGTTGTGTGTTGTTATAAAGAGTATAAATAAAAATAACAATGTTAAATGTCTCATTGCTTGTTGTTCTGGCACATTAATTTACCGCTTTGTCTATGCCGTTAATAGCCTACAGCGCAGGCCATAAGCAAACTGATGTCGTTAATCGGCAGCGCAGGCCAGCAAATCGCAGCTAAAGATAAGGGACAAGTTTTGTGTAGTCTTGCTGGATAGCTGAGTCTTGGTTGCATACTTCAGAAAATGATGGAACAATCCTCCTCTGTTGTACACGTAGCAGGAGTAAAATGTTCCAGCATTGTTCACCATCTCAAGGTCAAATATATGTTTGGCCCTGCTCCAGTGTCTGCAGCCAACATAACGTTTCAATGTGTTGAGCAGTGCTTTCACTGCTAGGAGTTTTTCCCATCTCTGTATGACTTCATCTACTTAAAGGGGTAGGAAATACTAAAACACATTTTTTGATGTTAACTAATATCTAGGCATTGCCTCAGATGGAAGAGAAAAATAGTATGCATTATATCTACAATTTTAGGCAAAATGTTTCAGTATTTTAGCCGTTACATTGCCCATTCTTCTCCTTCTGGGATTGAAAATTAAAAATGGGCTACATCATTGAAAATTATTTTTGTACTTTTGGTACGCTTCTACGTAATAAGGTTTGCACTTTGTTACCGCCTCCAATATAAATACATTCCTCAGAAGGCGTGGCCAATGGCCATATCCATTTGACAATCAGTATTGTAGCTTGTAGTTAGTCTCTTTCAATTTATTAGCTTTTTTCCAATTATGTTAGTCAATTGTAAGTACGTTTTTTTCAATTCCAGTAGTTTCAATTTACAAGCAATGACCGATGGGTCGCAAGTGTGCTTTCTCTGGGTGCAAGAGCATCAGCGCATTAACATTACATGCTTTCCCGAGTGTATGAGCTATAACGTTAGGTTTGATACTGCGTTGTCAATCCTACTGGCCTGGGGTCTGTATCAGGAAGCAGGAGTTACGGAGTTACATTTCTTGGATAACAGTTAACCCCCCCCCCCCCCATGTCTGGAACATGTAACTTACTGAAATAAAAATGGTACAAGGTAGGCTACAAAGTGATACAAGCCTCATGCTGTGACTGTTAACTTATGTCTTAGTTAAGTTATTTGGATAGCTAGCTAGCTATAGTAAACATGCAGTTGTGAATAGCTAGGATAGGTAAAAAGATTTTTAAAAAAGAAGCCAAAAGCCGTTTAGTTTCACTTGACATTCATTAGCCTACGTGTTGTATTTTTTCATGTAGGCTGCAGGTAACGTTAGGTTAGACTGAATATTTGCTGGCAAACATTAACTTACTGGGCAGAACATCGATTTGAGCAGGTCATGAAGTCTCCCATTGCCTAGCCTTCAGCTAACAGCCGTTTAGTTTCACTTGGCATTCGTTTACATATTTCATTGTCATGTTCGTGTAGGCTACAGGCAGTCTACGTTAGATGTAACGTTATAGATGGCTAAAAAAGCGAGTTACTTTCACAATGGAGTGATGGTGTGACATGATGCTTCGTATTTACAGAGTAACTTAACAGCCGTTTATTTTCACTTGGCATTAATTACGTATTTTAGTTATTAATTGTTTATTTATTTGACTCATTAAGTCATTTGTGTACAGGTAGGTTAGACTTAATATGTGCTGACATAACATCGATGTAAGCAGAAGGAGATAGTCGAGTTCACAAGTGGGATAAAATATAATTAGCTAGACTACCACTCAGAGACTTCTCCCAACGGCTCAAACTGATAGTGCTCCGGACCATTTCCTCCTTCATACTCCTGGTCGGTGGGAAGACCAGAGGATTCCGGAGGGGAGAAGTCCTCCACCTCGAACTAGCCATTGATTGATACCTATATTCTCTGTGGAAGTACGGCGGTGGAGTGAACGTGGCCATTGCAACTTGTTGCTCTTCTTTGTTGTAGTCGACCAGTGCCGGCACTACATTCGTAGGTAACGTAAAGTATCGATCCGCCACTATACTTCCACAGAGAATATAGGTCAGCACAAAGTAAAGGATTCAACGATAGTTTGACTTCAAAAATGATGGTATAAACACTCAAAATAACCCCAATAGACTGTCGTCGTATTTTATTTGCTTTGGGTGCACTGTGGAGTGTTTAAGTGCGTTTGGTAGTGGACGCTACCCGGTTACCATAGAGTTGCACTAGCATTAGCAACGTGTGTATGTCCAAAAGAAGACAGCATGGAATTAGCTGAAAATGGTTTCCATCAATCAACAATCATGGGTAAGTCGTAATTGAGACATTTTGTCCAAAATTCCGAACTATCCCTTTAAGGCATGCACCCCTAGTGCAATTGCAAATACAAAAACTGAAACTGATCTGCTATACACAGCAATACATTTTCTGTTATGAATACAAAAATAAAACATGACCTTATACACAGAGGAAAATTTACTAAACAATAGAATATATATTATTGGATACATTATTAGCTACACAATGACATTCTGTGCAGCACCAGTTTGCGGATCCTGTCGAGCAGCAGGTCGATGATTTGGATACGTTATTGGCTACACAATGACTAATATGTTTTGTGCAGCACTGTCATAGACGCCCACCAGTTTGCGGATCCTGTCGAGCACCAGGTCGATGATCTCTTTGCCGATGGTGTAGTGGCCGCGAGCGTAGTTGTTAGCCGCGTCTTCTTTTCCAGTGATGAGCTGCTCGGGGTGGAACAGCTGGCGGTATGTCCCAGCACGCACCTCATCTGTAGAGACCAAAACACAGGGGTCAAAATTCTGATCAAAACTGCCACACCAAAAGAGAGAAAAAAAAAAGAAAAAAATCTGTTAGTGGTGTAACGTTACGGAGTAAGGCTACGGTTACACTAGTCACTTCAGTCTGACTTCTGTGCGACTTCTAGCATCCGATATCACTAGGCTGCATTAAGTGACAGGTCTGAACGTGCACAAATTGGATTTTGTCCGCATTGGGATTGGATCTACCAAACCACTTGGCGAGGTGGCGTAGCACACTGAGATCGGAATTGCTTGTAGTCTGGATGGAATCGGACTTCTCAAAACGCATTCAACGGGAAAACATCATTAAACTCGCCCACATTTTAGGCTCGGGGAGAGGAGAACGCCGCACAGAACTGTTCTGTGGTACGCTGGCGGTAAAGACGAGGCTGTAACTGTTCACAAACGTGATTGAATGTGTGCTTTTGCATGCGGAAACTGAGCACCCAGTCAGAATCCGTGAAATCATGCACAATATGGTTCCACCAGTGCTGTCTACGTTCAGGAACCCATACCCTCCTCTCCACCGAAACAGCTGTTGCACCCAGAAACGCAATGCTCACATTAATAACACGCCTCCGCTGCTGCCTCCTGATCAGTGCACGGTGCACGCCCTACCTCTACTACACAATCTGAACAAAATTAAAAGAAGTAAAATTTCACAAACATAGAACGTAATTTTCCAGGAAGTCTATGTCAAGTATTTAAATATTGCGTAGGGGAATGAAATCCGAACTGCAATCTGACCACAGGAGGTCGGGAGGTCGCATTGAACTGTCAAGTATGGACGCAACTCAATCTGACCTGCTGTGATCGGATGTTGGAGTTCCGATTCCAGAAGTCGCATGAAGTGACTAGTGTAACCGTAGCCTAGGACTAGAGTCCGTATCGAAAAAATTACTAAACTATCAAGATAAGGGACTATCAAGTTAACTATAAAAATATATAGCAAAAATAGGTTACTATAACTTACTAGAATATTCAAAAAGGCTAAACTGTAAGATAGCTATATATATCGCTTGCCCGCTGTCTCTCCACCCTGTTCACGCAGATCAACCACCAAACTATATAGAAAACGGTGAGATCAACCGCTGAGATTCGCTTTTATAGATGGGCGTAGCCCGCCCTCACTCCAAAACTTCAGGGCGTAGCTGTACCGGTTTCAATAGTCACCGGGAGGAATATGTCAGCTGGATGAAGTTTCTGGCCAATGACAGACTGGACGTGCAGTACCTAACATTTTACTAGAGACACTTTTGAGCCAAATCCTTTGGGTTTATGCTGTTTTGCGCTGACTGCAGTAAAATGTCAAGATTTGGACCAGGATCAATCAGTAACACTTAGGAAAAAACCAAATGTATAAAAAAAAAAGAAATACAAAAAAGTGGTTTTAGTGCTTTGTTACCCTTTAACAATGAGTTGTGGGGTTAGTTTAGTGGATTTGATTTCTTTTAACTATGGGAACCAATATTTAACTTGTCGAATCTCAGGATACCACAGCAGACGTTCAAAAACTTGGTAGTTCACACTGAAAACGTTCTAAAAGTGTCTAACCAGCTGATGAGTGTCGTAAGGGAGCTCTGCTGCTCTGGCCCCAGTGACAGAGAGCTTACCGATGACCGTGGGCTCCAGATCCACAAACACAGCCCTGGGCACGTGCTTGCCCGCTCCCGTCTCACTAAAGAAGGTGTTGAAGGAGTCGTCCCCTCCTCCGATGGTCTTGTCGCTGGGCATCTGTCCGTCCGGCTGGATGCCGTGCTCCAGGCAGTACAGCTCCCAGCATGCATTGCCAATCTGGACACCAGCTTGACCCACATGGATGGAGATGCACTCACGCTGCAAGAAGAATGGAGGTCAAATCTTCATATTTCCTTTATAAAATATGCTCAAATGAAAGCTTTTCACTGCTGCATGTGTTCAGAATTGGTTTTCACTGGGACCCTGTGGGTTCATGTAACTTGCAATCATGTCAAAAAGCATTGAAACTACATGCTGGAAATAAATAAAATCACATCATGTAAAACATTGCATGTGTTCAGAAAAAATATTCTGGAATATCAACATCTCAGCACTTTGCTTTGACCGTTCTTTATTAATAACCATCTTTCAGACTAATTTACTATGCTTCCTGACTGTGGAAACCAAATATGATACTGCCTTCACTGAAAATGATGTTAATAAATTTAGCAGTTCACTTGCAGTGCTTTCAGACCAACCGAACCATCACTAACATTAGTTATGGGTGAAATAAACGTTGAATTTCAATACTTTTCTGTATGAATGTCAACACGGTAGCCTCCTCAATTAATTTTATTTCATACTCGTGTGTGCGCAGCAATAATGTAGTATTAACGTTAACTTAAGCAACGTTAAAGCTAGACGTCCAAATCCAGCCACTACGTTAGTTACCCCACCACCCTAAACTCAAACATTTGTCACCGTTTTCACAAATGATAGGTTTGCATCCCAGACAATTACGTTCCGTTATTCGGCCAGGTAGCTACCTGAAGAGCAAAAGTTTTCGTTACCATGTAGCTAAATGATTTCAAAATCTAAATTGAACCCCTGCTTCTGTTAAGGTCATTTTAGCCTTATTTGCAGGCCAACTAGGCCGGTTTCAGCCAGTTGAGTGGACACGTGCGCTTTCGGACACGTGACTGACAAATTGAAAAACCCTTATTACATTTTAAATATTATATAACTGTTCGTTTAAATGTATGATCCGAAATGTGACTGGTGCATTAAACTATAAAGTGGAATTAAAAACGCGTTTTCTAGCTATAAAAATGATCTAACTAATTATCTAACCTGGCTAACAGTTCCGCCATTTTTAATTGAAAGGCTACACACGTTAGCTTCTTGCAAATCAAATGGTTTGAGAGCGTGCACATAATCCTTTTATCAACCGATCATTAACATCAGTTAAAGCCAATCGCATACTAAAACCAATGCCAAACGAATACAAATCTACGCTGATTTTTACTTACTGGTTAACTGCACATACTTGACACAGCTGACAAGATACAGCTAGTTAACGTTAGCTAATTTTGGTAACAACCCACATGCCATCAATGGCTAACTAATAGCTTGATAGCGTAACCGTATCTAGCCAGCTAACGGGCCTAATTTAGAAAGTGACAGTCCGAGTAACGTTACCGGTGGTATTAACGTTACACTTACCATAGCGTATTTGAATGATTAAAAACAAGAAAATGTAAAATATATATATATATATGTGTAACTCTTAAATTTAGGGTCCGTTCTATTTTGTCCTGGAGACGATTTACAAGCACACGTTAGTTTTACGTTAGTTAAGACTGGACTGAGAGGCGCTAGATTCGTTTTCCGTTAGCTCACAAGCTACACTGCACTCATGTAGTTCACAATCAGAGGAACAGCCACCTATGTCTCTCATTGGCTAATTTAAATATAAAGCTTGTTATTTTTAATCGGTGCAGCCGCTTCTATACTTGACGTGTGTCCGTCCGTTCGTAGGATGAGATTTAAACCAATCAGGAGTCGCCTATGCGTCACATGCCCGGCAATACAATAGTAGCTTGAGAAAAGCATGCCCAGCTTCAGACAGCTCTTTCTCAAAAAATATACATGTCACAGCTTAGATATTCAGACCGTAGGAATCCTGGGAACCAGATGCATATCTGTATATAATATGTCTTGTGTAGCTTAAACTGTAGTCGTGGTCACAAGTTAGAAAATGGGTTTGAAATTGAAATTACCAGCTGCCGCTAGAGTGGAGTTTTGAACATTCCACCATTTGTGTGAATGGGGAGCATGGTTTTCAAACACTGAATATTTTACAAACTAAAAAAAATGTCACAGCTTAGATATTTACACAATAGGAATCCTGGGAACCACATGAACATTTTGATACATTATGTCTGTGTAGCCTACCTTAAAAACTGTAGTCGTCACAAGTTAGAAAATGGGTTTGAAATTGAAATGACAAACTGCCGATAGATTGGAGTTTTGAACATTCCACCTGTTAGCAAGGTGAGTCGCCGTAGCAACCCCCGAAGCAAAATCTACCACTGTCCCAGTCAGTTATGGAACGGCCCAACAATCCATGCACCCTCTTGTTGAGTTTGGAATTCCATTGTTATTGTTCAAGTAATAACTAATCTTTCCTGTTTGCTATCAGAGTAGCTACTAACCATAGACTGTATAAAAATAGGTACTAACTGTCATATTTCCGGTTTCTTCTGAAATACCAATGGCTGTCCTTTAATCTCTTTCTATCTCTCTTTTACATGTTTGTTAAACGCAATGTCACTCTAAGTATACTAATTAATAAGCATAATAGCGCTGTCCAGGACTTACCTTTTTTGATATTGTTCACAAATAGTTTATTAACCTGTTAGCTTCTCCTTGCTAGCTTTAGCCTTTCAGCTACATGCTGACCTGTGTTCATTTGCTTAGATTTATTATTATATTGCGTATGTAAATAAATATCACCAAACCAGAGGCCATTGTTTTTGTACATGTAACACACACATTCTCTATTGCATTTTTAATATTACATGACATTACATTTTAGTCATTTGGCAGACGCTCTTATCCAGAGCGACGTACATTAGTGCATTTTCAAACTAGGAAGAGGTGCGTTAAAACGACCCTAAAAGGTAAATACGATTTCAAGCACCAGACGTAGTCATATGAATATGATTGCTCATAAACCTGCACCGCTTACTTCACCACCTGGGTGTGATTTTTTCATTCACTCAGAACACACAAACGGCCACCCTCCCTTTACGATTGGTTAATCGCGTTGTATGGCCCTTTATGATTGGTTAATCGCGTCGTATGGTTTGTGGAAGTTCAAACAGTTCCTAACGGTGCGCAGTGCAGCTGCGCATTGTGCACAAAGACTGGTTAGTAAGATTGTGCCAAATTAAAAAACAAGTGAACAGTCGAAAAGGGGCTTATGTTAGGGAGGTCAAACCAGTTTTCGTGATTTTTCAGAAAACATATTTTGCCATCTTATTTTTCATGTATATTGTCCTAAATGCTACAATATAATCAAATAACAATATATAAATCGCTAGCTTGTCCGAAAAAGGACGTTTATTCGCTTTAAAATTATTTTTTAAATTAGCCAGTTTCACTTCCGTGTAATCACTCTCGGACAGAAACACATCATCATCTATGCTGCTTTTAGGATACCGTTATCCTTATTTTTTCAACAACAAGAACCGATATTTTGTGGTATTCGTACAGGAAAACTAATATACTCTACACATTTACTCACATATATTGTTATGGCGTGTTGACGTATTTAATTAAATATGTACTCCCAAAACGCTATACTTGACAAACGTCTCAGTTTCAAACTTGGCGGGTCCCGCGGCTTCAGAATTCCACTGTATTCGCAACAGTAACATTGATTAGCCTACTTAATGGATCTGGGTCTGACCCATGTTCCCTTTTCATGTTAATAAAAAAAAAAAAACACCCATTCGCAATATTAAAATGCTTTATACCATACTGTAGACGAGATTTTGATGAAGATCTACATGTAAAAATGTCGTTCATATGGAGTTTACCGGCGATATGGTCCAGAGAAAAACATAGCAGCTAGCGACTTTAGCTGGCACTGGTTATCAGAATGCCATTTTTGCACAGTCTCTTGCTTATTTTGGAATCGTGAACACTGACCTTAACGGAGGCCTGCAGTTCTTTAGATGTTAGTCTGGGTTCTTTTGTGACCTCCTGGATGAGTTGTCGATGCGCACTTGAAAGAATTTTGGTAGGCCAGCCACTCCTGGGAAGGTTCACCACTGTTCCAAGTTTTCTCCATTTGTAGATAATGGCAATCACCATGGTTCGCTGGAGTCCCAGAGCCTTAGAAATGGCTTTGTAATCCTTTCCAGACTGATAGATGTCAATGACTTTGTTTCTCGTCTGTTCTTGAATTTCTTTAGATCGCGGCATTATGTGCTGCTTTTTGAGACCTTTTAGCCTACTTCACATTGCCAGACAGGTTCTATTTAAGTGATGTTTAGATTCAACAGGGCTGGCAGTAATCATGCCTGGGTGTGTCTAGTGAAATTGAACCCAATTATCAATTAAAATTGGTTGATTTAGTAACTAAGGGGGCAATTAGGCGGCAGTGTAGTATAATGGTTAAGGAACTGGCCTTGTAACCGAAAGGTTGCAGGTTCGATTCCCAGGTTAGGACACTGCCGTTGTACCCTTGAGCAAGGTACTTAACCTGAATTGCTTCAGTATATATCCAGCTGTATAAATGGATAATATGTAAAACATGATTTTAAAAAAAATTGTGTAAGTCGCTCTGGATAAGAGCGTCTGCTAAATGCCTATAATGTAATGTAATTACTTTTTCACATAGGGCCAGGTAGGGTTGGATAGCTTTTTTCATTAAATATAATTTAATTTAAAAACGGCATTTTGTGTTTACTCGGGTTATCTTTGTCTAATATTAAAATTAGTTTGATTATCTGAAACAAGTGTAACAAATATACAAAATAGAAGAAATCGGGAAGGGGGGCAAATACTTTTTCACAGCACTGTATGTCCCTAAATAATACATTATGATATAGTTAATGCCATTAGAATACTGTGTTTTTTTATCATAATATAATTTAGTATAAAAAGCTATTCTGATCATTTTTCATAATGTGAACATCCAGATGCTTTTCAGTTTCATATTATGTCGTACGTAGGAGATATGATCTCGTACATTAAGGCAGGGCCAAGGGAACCAGATCCTAGGTCTATTCTGGGGCATACAGGGGCACTGTACAGAACAGAAGAAAACAGGAGTGCCTATGTACAGGGAAGTTGTTTTAACTGGTCCCTATTGTACAAAGTGCCCTGTTTAAGTAGGGGGGAAAATGTAAGCGTGAGAGCGGTGCTTGAGACAAAAGTGCCACCCCACAAGCCTGATTTGCTGATTTTGACAATTCTTGCATTATTAGCTTAATAAGATAAAAACAGCACTCGATTCAAACAAGTACAACTTCCAATAGTATTAGAATGGTCAATCATATAAGAGGAATTGTAGTTTTTAGAAGAAGGTTTTTTCCCCCATTGGATTCCATTGTGTTTGCCCAGTCTGATCTGATGGCTTATTTGAAATTTAACTTGGGGACATATTTGCGGACACATCGATAACACAAAATGTAAGTGGAAAATCATGACTCGAGATTTTTGAGTGGAATATTCCTAATGCATTTCATTTCATTTATTGTCCACACAAGTTAATTAACACTTTATTGACTCTAAGCTAACCTTACTAGCCTACTTAGCTAAATAAAATTAGCTTGCTAATGCTAACGTTGTTAATCTAGCTGCCTACTCTGTAACATTTGCTAGTAAGTATGGAACACAAAATAAAACTTGGTTTCCCCATCAATACAGTGAGCGAAGAGTGTGTGCACAGCACGTTGGCAGTTGAGGTATGTGCGTCTCTGGCGGATCACAGTAGCCTATGCACTTTCATGGCGTATTGTGGTGGTGCGAGTCTGCGGATGCTTAATGTCGCAGGGCTCTGTAGCCACAGCATTCATTGTGTGTATGCGTGTGCGTTTCTATGTGGCGCTGTTTGTCTGTAACTCTGCAATGCGTTGGGCCCCGGCCTGCTGTCTGCTTCACTGCTCTCCATTCTGCCAACAGAGCAACCAGTCTCCCACAGAGGTGACCCACAACCGAGCCCCGATAAAAGACTCCACGCGGGACAACACAGCACCCTTTCCCACACAGCGTCAAAAAAAGCGAGGTCCGACCTGCTGTCACCCCTGCACACGATCCGGCACCCACCGGTCCCAAACCAGGGGACCGGCACCCGCTCTTCTGACATGGAGACCCAAGCAAGGGGCAGCACCCTGCTTTCATTAAACTCCACCTACTAGAGACAAGACAGCCTCCTCTCCCCTCTGAGCGCCTTACCTCAGTTAACGCTTAGGCTCATACACACATGTAGCATACATGTAGCATTGCATAGGTCCATTAGTCTTACACAACTGATTAGATTATGTATTATAGATTGGATTTGTTTCTTTTAGTGTTTATATGCCTGTTTTATGAATGTTTTTCAGCTGAGGCTGTTTTTAAAAGTCTAGTTCATTTTTTTTTTTTTTTTTAATAGCATGAAAAGTGAGTGACTGGCTGGGAAAATGGGTTCCCTCCTTTCTGTTTGCTTTCTTCCTGCACTCTGTCCATCCCTCTCTTTTCTTTATCAGAAATGTCGCACAAGAGGTGGATCCTGGAGCACACGGCTCGCAGAGTGGTTTCGAATCCCACACTGCTGAACAGAGAGATTTGTTTTTCTTTTCTTTAATGCACGCTGGTCCTCGTCTCAGTAACGCCCTCTTGTGGTCTAGGTTGGCATGTACCACGACACGCACCCTGAGGACGGAGCGTCGTCCAAGGAGAACCGCATCATCTACAGTGAATCTATGCCGCGCCGGGTGGGCAGCTTCTACAGAGGTACAGGCGGGTCGAAGCCCCTCCTCCTCTCCCTCTTCCACCTCTTCCTCCTGTTCCTCGATTTCCTCTTCTTCCTACACCTCTACCTCTGCCCATCTTCCATCCTCATAGCCCTTCTCTTCCTCTTTCATCTCTTTTCCCTCTTCTTCATTCGAGTCCTACTCTTCTAGTTCATCCTTGTCTTCCACCTCTTCCTTTCTTCCTCCTCCTCTTCCTCTTTATTGTGTGTTGGATGTCCACCTGCACAGCAGTTCTCTCATTGAGTTTGGGCCTGTGTTTTGGGGTTCAGTACCTTCCCCCCGACCGGACAACACCTTCCATGAGAGCAGTGTGCCAGGCCGGGGGTCTGCAGGGGGCGGGGAAAACAGTGCCATGACCAATCACTCTAAGCGCCAGACGACCTTCGACCCCTGGTGAGATCTCAAATCCAGCCAGTGGATCTATTTTCAATGCGTTTGCTTTTTTTATGATGTCATATGATGAAAGAAAAAGTTATTTGTTATTATGTTTTCCTCCATTTTGTTTAAGCAGCAGGTCCATAGAGTAACAACGTGTCAGTTACTGCAGAATTATAATGTGTTAGTGTCTTTTTTCTTTGCCTGACAACTCCATTGTTTTGTATGAGGCTGTAAGCTCATATCATTTTGAAGTGCTCAGCCAGATCCTTCGTGTTGCCATCTTTCAGGAACAACCCCGAAGCGGTGACCATGAATCCTCCGGAACCTTCCAAAGAGAAGGAGAAGCAGGGCTTCTTCAGAGCAATAAAGAAGAAAAAGAAGAAGTCTCAAACGGTGGGTACCACACGGCCTCTGTCCGGTCTCTGCTGCTGGCTGGAAAAGAAAGTGAGAGGGGCTGTCCTGGCACTTTAAACAATTAGGGGTGTCCGTGATCTCTGAGGCACAAGCATGACTCCCAGTGAGAGACATGGTTAGCTCAAAGCTCAAAATACCTGTGTCCTTGGAACACAGCACTGAAATACCAGTGTCCTTTGAGCAAAAGAACTGAAATACCCCTGTACTTGGCCCAAGAGACTCATTAAGCACGTATTTCTTAACAGTGGCATTGTGGTCCTTACCAGACCCACCCACACAATCACTCTCAGTTCAAATTCTGGTTGCCATATTTCAATTCTCACTCAATTTCTGTTTTCTGAATTTTTCCAGTGGATTTTTTTTTGTCTGTGTGAAAATGATGTTAAATTTTTCTTAGAGAACAAAGTTTTAACATTTGCGATTGATTTTTTTTTATAGATGGAAATAAGCTTGATATACTGTTATATTTCTTAGTGTATGGAGGAAAAACCATTGGCCCTTATTTTATCAAACTTTTTTTTTATCTACATTTTTTAATAGTCTCTGCCACAGCACCAGGACCTCTGATAGGTCAGAATCTTGTTATTCATTGATGTGATTGGCTTGATCCCACACCACAGAAGCCAGTAGTAGGACTGTTGTATAATTTAGATTATACATTATATAATTTCATCTGTTATTGTTTGTTATACTTTTGACTTTGTTGCTATTAAACATGAAAAGACTACATAATGCTGGCCTTGGCAACAGACAGTCAAAGAAGCAGTGGTGGTGGATATTGGTTCATGGTTGTTTGGAACTCATGGGACAAGGGGATTCAGTCCCAGATTACCATGCTGATGTTTCTCTGGAGTATACTTTTTTGTTGAAAGACAGCAGCTGGAAATTTGATCAAAGGGCCGGTACTGGATTTAAATATCATATTAACAGTCAACAGCGAGAATGACCTACATCATTGCATTCGATGGGAACTAAATCAGACACAGCAATATATGAGTATTTCTCCCGCCTTTATGTAACTGTTGAACCATGCTATATACTTCCATTTAGTGAATAAAACAACAAAAGATTGTGCTGTTGCCTGTCTTGAGTTTTCCAATGTGCCACTCCAGTCTTTTGCATCTTATATTGCAGACAGAATTCGACGATGGAAGGAATCCGAGCATCAAGAAATGCCTTTTCCCTCTGTTTAATTCAAAGAATAACATAAAACATAGCTTCTCTATGAAAGCCCCTCCCGTAGTCTCCTCACCCATGGTATTACATTTGTGTATTGTACCTTAACTCACCAGTAACCAAACCACCAATGCATGCTATTAACATTATTAATCAACATTGATTGATTTTGATTTTTTGTGTTTTTTTTCCAGTGTATGACGGCATAATTTTTATTTTGTACAATGAACATGAAACCAGGAGCAGCTCCATCACGTGACCGCACCACTCTCAGGGTGTGGGTGACAGATTGACGTGGGTATGGGGGGAATTAGGTCATACACGGAATTGGCTTTGGAGCACGAGCATTTCAATGGGGGTAGCGACCTTGGGTCTCCCTGAGGATGAGGAATCTGAGGATGTGCGTCTGTGTGTGTGCGTGCGTGCGTGCGTGCGTGTGCGTGTGCGCCTGTGCAAGCATGTGTGCGTGGTGTGTGTGTGTGTGTGTGTGTGTGTGTGTGCGTGTGTGCATGCATGCAGGTGTGTGTGTGTGTGTGTGTGCGTGCGTGCGTGCGTGTGCGCCTGTGCAAGCATGTGTGCGTGGTGTGTGTGTGTGTGTGTGCATGCATGCAGGTGTGTGTGTGTGTGGGTCTGTGTTCCCACATATCGTTATTCTGTAGTGGGCAGTTTGGGCATAGCAAAAGATTACACTACTACAAAAGGTCCTGTTCTCTCAGAATTTATTTCCTCAGAAATAATTGTTCAAGGCTCAATTTTTCAAAAATCTAGAAATGACTGAATTGGCTGTTATTTGTCCAGTCACGTATATCAGTTGTTGATAGTCCTCTGGTAGAATCTGTTATTGGCATGGCAGTGCTTAAAATCTTTCAGCTACATATATGTTTTCAAGGGTAACATCCTTTCTGTCATGCAAAAAGAAAATCCCAAACTTGCTACAGGCCGGCTAAATAAAAGAGGACTAAATAGGTGCCCAACAGCCAGGACAAACAAGCTATAAATACGGACTCCTTTCCCGGACAACTTCACGGGGACTAACCCGAAATAAGGAAGGCTGGAGCACCCACAGCTCAGAAGAAAACGCATTTATATGCATTTTAACTCCCCTGTTCTCTCTAAATGTCTTTTGTTCTGACCTCTGTGTGCTCCAGCCTTCCTTATTTTGGGTTAGTCCCAGTGAGGTTTCCCAGGTAAGAAGTCCTTTATTATCCTTTCTGTCATTGTTGTGCTGTTATAATTAATACAGTTGAACTGGCATGTCAGAACTCTTTAAGTTACTAAACCATAATGTCCTGTTAGTAAATGGAAAACTTTTTGCTCTTCCTGGGAATTCAATTTTCTTTTTGTAGATATGGGCCTGTCATACCTATCTCTAAATGAAGGCATAACAGTGCACTGGCCCACCTGGCAGTGAGCAATGGGTTTACCCTATCATACCTATCTCTAAATGAAGGCATAACAGTGCACTGGCCCACCTGGCAGTGAGCAATGGGTTTACCCTGTCATACATATCTCTAAATGAAGGCATAACAGTGCACTGGCCCACCTGGCAGTGAGCAATGGGTTTACCCTGTCATACCTATCTCTAAATGAAGGCATAACAGTGCACTGGCCCACCTGGCAGTGAGCAATGGGTTTACCCTGTCATACCTATCTCTAAATGAAGGCATAACAGTGCACTGGCCCACCTGGCAGTGAGCAATGGGTTTACCCTGTCATACCTATCTCTAAATGAAGGCATAACAGTGCACTGGCCCACCTGGCAGTGAGCAATGGTTTTACCCTGTCATACCTATCTCTAAATGAAGGCATAACAGTGCACTGGCCCACCTGGCAGTGAGCAATGGTTCTACCCTGTCATACCTATCTCTAAATGAAGGCATAACAGTGCACTGGCCCACCTGGCAGTGAGCAATGGGTTTACCCTGTCATACATATCTCTAAATGAAGGCATAACAGTGCACTGGCCCACCTGGCAGTGAGCAATGGGTTTACCCTGTCATACCTATCTCTAAATGAAGGCATAACAGTGCACTGGCCCACCTGGCAGTGAGCAATGGGTTTACCCTGTCATACCTATCTCTAAATGAAGGCATAACAGTGCACTGGCCCACCTGGCAGTGAGCAATGGGTTTACCCTGTCATACCTATCTCTAAATGAAGGCATAACAGTGCACTGGCCCACCTGGCAGTGAGCAATGGTTTTTAATGATTGACTATAAAATATGAGAGGGGGGGGGGTTCTGAAAATGCAGCATATGCGGCGAGTGGGATGTTCCAGAGCGAAGCGGAGCAGCTGGGCCAGAGTGACGGCCCCTTGTCTCTCTGAGAGGGCTGTCGTGTGATGGATCCGCCGTGTGGTTTCCTGGTGTGATGTGACATCACCACAAGGGGGGGGGGGGGGGGGGGGGGGGGTGGCAGCGGGGCAGCTAACAGCATGCGTTTGGGTGGGGTCCGGGCTGCGGCTGGGAGCGGAGGAGCAGGGATGCATGCTTTCACAGCCGCCTGGAGCTGAGCCTGGTGCCTGCAGGAGCCAGGGTGCACGCTGTCACCCATACAGTGCCCCAAAATCGCTCAGGGTCCCGGGATGGGGAGTGGGAGAGTCCATCTGGCCGGCAGAAGCAAGTTATCCCCTTATATTTCTATCCAAGAGGCAGTGGTGCTGTGAGTGCAGGAGGCAACACCAGTTCAGCCAGTGACATACTATAGGTAGTACTGGAATATCAGTGATGAGCTTGTAACTCAGAGGATAGATTCTAGAGTGGTCAAAGTGCTTTGAGTAAGGTGCTTGAGCTGAATTTCTCCAGTATGTGTCCACCGGTTTAACCCCGTGAAGTGTAGATTTTTTACAATGTTTTTTTCTAAATTCTAAGTCAGTGTTCTAGAACTACGTTGCTTTTATTTACCAGTAGTGTTACATCAGAATTAGAATGTTCAGTTAAGAACATTCTAATCACATTTTTGTGATCTTACACCTTAAAGGGTTGGATAGCAAGTGAAAATGTAAGCAGTACGAGTCACTCTGGATAAGGGTGTTTGTCTGCTCAATGCCTAAATGTGAATGCATAATCAGCTGTAGGGGAAGTGGAGAGGCACTGCCTGGTGATTCTGTCCAATGCTCTTTTTCTTTCTGAGCGTGGTTCACCCTTACGGAAATTGAATATAAATAAAGTATTGAAAATTAATAATGAAATGATAACAATTGGAATAAACTATACCAATATTTAAATTACATATATTATCAAGATATTGCAATACTTCATAATATATGTGCAAATGTGGAAATTATTGGCTAAATTTGATATTACAATGTATTGCCATATATTCCATTTCCATATTAATATTAAGAACTATATATCACCTGAAGGCAGTGATAAATAATTTGATAATTAACCCTTTAAGGTGTAAATATGTGATTAGAATGTTCATGACTGAACATTCTAATGCTGATGTAACAGTGAGCAATGGGTTTACCCTGTCATACCTATCTCTAAATGAAGGCATAACAGTGCACTGGCCCACCTGGCAGTGAGCAATGGTTTTTAATGATTGACTATAAAATATGAGAGGGGGGGGGGGTTCTGAAAATGCAGCATATGCGGCGAGTGGGATGTTCCAGAGCGAAGCGGAGCAGCTGGGCCAGAGTGACGGCCCCTTGTCTCTCTGAGAGGGCTGTCGTGTGATGGATCCGCCGTGTGGTTTCCTGGTGTGATGTGACGTCACCACAAGGGGGGGGGGGGGGGGGGGGGGGGTGGCAGCGGGGCAGCTAACAGCATGCGTTTGGGTGGGGTCCGGGCTGCGGCTGGGAGCGGAGGAGCAGGGATGCATGCTTTCACAGCCGCCTGGAGCTGAGCCTGGTGCCTGCAGGAGCCAGGGTGCACGCTGTCACCCATACAGTGCCCCAAAATCGCTCAGGGTCCCGGGATGGGGAGTGGGAGAGTCCATCTGGCCGGCAGAAGCAAGTTATCCCCTTATATTTCTATCCAAGAGGCAGTGGTGCTGTGAGTGCAGGAGGCAACACCAGTTCAGCCAGTGACATACTATAGGTAGTACTGGAATATCAGTGATGAGCTTGTAACTCAGAGGATAGATTCTAGAGTGGTCAAAGTGCTTTGAGTAAGGTGCTTGAGCTGAATTTCTCCAGTATGTGTCCACCGGTTTAACCTCGTGAAGTGTAGATTTTTTACAATGTTTTTTTCTAAATTCTAAGTCAGTGTTCTAGAACTACGTTGCTTTTATTTACCAGTAGTGTTACATCAGAATTAGAATGTTCAGTTAAGAACATTCTAATCACATTTTTGTGATCTTACACCTTAAAGGGTTGGATAGCAAGTGAAAATGTAAGCAGTACGAGTCACTCTGGATAAGGGTGTTTGTCTGCTCAATGCCTAAATGTGAATGCATAATCAGCTGTAGGGGAATTGGAGAGGCACTGCCTGGTGATTCTGTCCAATGCTCTTTTTCTTTCTGAGCGTGGTTCACCCTTATGGAAATGGAATATAAATAAAGTATTGAAAATTAATAATGAAATGATAACAATTGGAATAAACTATACCAATATTTAAATTACATATATTATCAAGATATTGCAATACTTCATAATATATGTGCAAATGTGGAAATTATTGGCTAAATTTGATATTACAATGTATTGCCATATATTCCATTTCCATATTAATATTAAGAACTATATATCACCTGAAGGCAGTGATAAATAATTTGATAATTAACCCTTTAAGGTGTAAATATGTGATTAGAATGTTCATGACTGAACATTCTAATGCTGATGTAACAATCGCTACTGATGAAAGCAATGGAGTTCTAGAACACTGAGTTTTAATTCTGAAAAAACATTCCAAAAAACCTACTCTTGTAAGGGTTAAATAAATACATTGAACAATGAGGGCTTGTAAGGCTTGCACTGTTTGAACAGGGTACTGTTCTTCTTTCCCAGTGCCATCCTCACACACCTCATTTTGCACTGGAATAGGAGCGCCTTCTGCATGTCAGAAAAGTGTAAATAGGCAGGAAGAGAGGAAGAGCTGGCAGGGAGATTATTATTACTGTGCAGGGGGCTGCCGCCGCCACTCTAAAATTAATGCATTTCTTACCAAAGCCCATCAGAACAGCCAGTGCTGGTAAATACGGAAGTCTTGCATCCGAACCGGGGTACCTGCCTCTCAGCTGGGCTCTCCCTCACCCAGGGCTTGCGGGCGTTTTGGAACGTACACTTTTGGGCTGGTGGAACAGGGTGTGTCGGGTCTGACAGTTGCATCTCTGACCGGAACCCCCCCACCCCCCACCCTCGTTGTGACCGGCAGGTCCCCAGTGACGGCCAGGATCACCTGGTCATACAGAAGGCCGTTCGGTCTTCCACTCACCAGAGCAGCCGGCACAGGAACCGAGACCGCGACAGAGACCGCGACAGGGACCGGGATCGCGACCGAGACCGTGACCGAGACCGGGAGCGAGAAAGGGAAAGAGAAAGAGAGAGAGACCGAGATAGAGACAGGGATAACGAGTGGCCTCCAGAAAAGCTGGCCGAATCCCATTCTCAGGTAAGACGCCTTGAAATTACATTTAAACATGTGCAAAAATAAATTAAATATTATTATTATTAGTAGTAGTAGCAGTGATGTCACACCAGCCAGAAAACATGAGTTTACCGCAAAAGAAAAGCTAAATACAACACAGTGATTACAAACACACTTCATTACAAAGCAACCGATAAATGTTTAACTGACCGCAAAGGCTAGCTCAGACTCCAGACTTCAACCCAATCAGAAATTTGTGGGGCATCTTGGGGCATCTTGAAAGGTTCTGTTTGTAGAACCTTTGATGATGTAGCATTGTCCTTGTGAGGGGATGGTGACAAAATACTGAGAAGAGATCACTTGTTAAACTAAGTTTTTTTTTTTTCTGAGCAATTGTATTAGTATAAAATAATGTAATTTTCACATTTAAGATCAGTACCTGTATTGCGTATTATCTACAGCCTTCTTTGCTCATCTTTACCAAGGGTGTGAATCATTTCAGAGGGCACAGTGTGTCAGAAATCATTGTGCTCATTATACGCTGTTGCTGTGTTTTGGTTTAAAGTGTCAAATTTGAAGATCCCGATTTACATCATTCTCCTGAATGAGACCTGATTGACAGCTGTCAGTCATACATAAGAACATGAAAACCTAAGAATTCACAGTAATGAGGGCAGGCCTTTCAGTCCATCTAGACTCACCATTTACCTGGCAAGCTGTTCTCCTGACAGAGTTATTACCACAGAAATGGCATGTTGATACAGACAGATACAGTTGTGTTAAAAAAAATAGCAGTACAACATCAGTAACCTGATGAACCACTGTTATTAGTAGTAGTGATATTTCTGCATGGCAAATAATTTACTTGTAGATGTAGTAGTGTAATAGAAAAACAACAGACCCAACTGTCATGACGTGCACACTGCTTGTTCTGAGTAATTGACTCATTCATTGAAAGGGGCGTGTTCAAAATAATAGCTGTGTGGAGTTTAATTAGAGAATTCATTAATTCTGTGAAATTAATGGAATATTCCTATATTAAGGAAGAAGGGAAGCAAATGTTTCACACATTGTTATAAAATATATTTCCTTCTGAATTGCTAAGTAAAATGGGCCGTTCCAAACATTGTTCGGAGGAACAACGTAATTTGATTAAAAAGTTGATTGGAGAGGGGGAAAACGTATAAAGAAGTGCAGCAAATTATAGGATGCTCAGCTAAAATGATCTCAAATGCTTTAAAATGGCAACAAAAACCCTAAACACGCGGACGAAAACGAGCAACTACTGTTAAAACGGATCGAAGAATAGTCAGAATGGCAAAGATTCAGCCAATCATCACCTCCAGAAAGATCAAAGATGATCTAAAATTACCTGTAAGTGCTGTTACAGTCAGAAGACGTTTGATCGAAGCTAAGCTATCAGCAAGAAGTCCCCGTAAAGCACCATTGTTGAAAAAACGGCATGTGCAGAATCGGTTAAAATTTGCCAAGGAACACATCGAGAAAGAGAAATGAGAAATGGCGTAACATTCTGTGGACTGATGAGAGTAAAATTGTTCTTTTCGGGTCTAGTGGTCGTCGACAGTACGTCAGACGACCTCCGGGTACTGAATTCAAGCCACAGTACACTGTCAAGACAGTGAAGCATGGTGGCGCAAAAATCATGGTATGCGGATGTTTTTCATACTACGGTGTTGGGCCTATTTATCGTATACCAGGGATCATGGATCAGTTTGAATACATCAAAATACTTGAAGAGATTATGTTGCCGTATGCCGAAGAGGAAATGCCCCTGAAATGGGTGTTTCAACAAGACAACGACCCCAAACACACGAGTAAGCGAGCAACATCTTGGTTCCAGACAAAAATGATTGAGGTAATGGAGTGGCCAGCTCAATCCCCCGACCTCAACCCCATTGAAAACTTGTGGGGTGATATTAAAAATGCAGTTTCTGAAGCAAAACCCAAAAATTCACAGGAACTGTGGAATGTAGTTCGTTCATCCTGGGCTGAAATACCTGTTTCTAGGTGCCAGAAGTTGGTTGACTCGATGCAACGCAGATGCGCAGCAGTAACAATGGTTATGCAACTAAATATTAGTTCAGTAATTTAAAGTGAAGTTAAATCTTGAAAAATTTATACAGTAAGTGTTTGAGTTTGAAGAGAAAAATGTCGACACTGCTATTTTTTTGAACAGATTAATATTCCTTTTCTTTGCTTCCTGTAAAAGAATAACGCAGACTTGATAAAATTTGTTAATGCTTTGATTTGGAATTGAATGTGTAATGTTTCCACTACATTTGAAATATGGAACTAAAAGCTATTAAAAAATATTTGCACTTTATTTACTTTTTTTAACACACTGCTATTTATTTGAACACTGTACATGGCCTTATTTGACACCCGATATGCATTCCCTCATAGGAAAGGAATATGGTATGTACTACCATCTATTTTAAATATGTGGACCTTTTAGAACATATAATGATAAATAAATATTTGAAAGCAGTATTAATTTGTATATTTGCCCATATATTGTTGCAGTCGCTTGATTGTTTATTTTATCACAATACATTTTCTGTATATTCCATTTGTTGGGTATAATAGATCTGGATGGTTGACCGCAGTGTTTGTTATCGACTGTAATTGGAAGGATAGAGTCTTGGGCAGCGAGGTTATGAGTTTCTCCTCCTCTCCCCACTCCTCTCTCAGAGTCAGCCACTCAAATCCCTGCGCAAGCTCCTGCACCTCTCCTCCTCCTCCTCCAACCAGGCCACGCCCTCCGAACTGCGCTTCCAGCCGCTGCCCAACCCCCCCTCCAAGGGAGGCTTCAACGAGGGGAGGGGCCACCCCGGCGGCGTCTCTACCCAGCCCAAGAGCCGCCAGGCCGCCGCCTACCCTCTGGCCGGACAGATCGAGTCCAACTGGCACGTGTCGGCCCTCAATCGGGCCGAGGGGACCGGCTACCCTGAGCAAATATCCAGCAAAGTGGGCCAAAATGGGCCTGGGTTCGCCCGCCCCTCCAGGGCACGAATGCCAAACCTCAACGATCTTAAAGAAACCGCTCTGTAGAAGAGCAGTGCCCTGCCCCCCAGCCCCCAGTGGGCATGCTCTGACCCCGCTCCTACAGCTTCCCCTACTGGCTACTGAACTGTATTCCACAAACAGGCAGGGGGCGTGGCTTAAGAGGCTACACCCTCAGCTGGAGGGTAGCGCTCTGTATGTCTTAAGTTTTTTTAAGCTTCCATATTTGATATAATTTGTAATATTATTTATGAAATTCTGATTACAATGTTTTTTGTTTTAAAATAAATACATTGCAGTTTAATGAAAAAAAATATATGTACTATATATGACAATTGAAAAAAAAAGTATAGTATACGTGCGAGAGCTATAGTTTATACACAAAAATAAATATATAAATTTTTTCCTGCATAATAATGCTATATTTCATTATGAGTATTTAGTTGTTTGTATCTGAAGTATTTAGATTTTTCAGATTTAAGAGTATTGTTGTGAAAATATTTGCCATTTTTGTTTGCTATTTTGTGTTGGGTTTATTTTTTTAAATTTCCCCTCTATTTAATTTTTTATTCTAATCTGAACCCATTGACTGGAGGAGCAGAAACACTTTGATGTGTCCTTACCCAGTCTGGCTGAAGACTGCTTTGCTGGCTCAGTGTTGTGCAATTTGGGCCACTTTTCCAACCACATTTATTATAAATGATATAAATTCTGAACCCAATTGGGCCGCTTTCCCCCTGGGACTACTTATTGAACCAGGAGAACACCAGCAGCCTTGGGCTTCTGCTCTGGTTGTGAATGTGTCACCACTCCTGCAGTGCATTCTGGGAGTTGGTACATAACTGCAGAATGTCAATGAGGAGAGGAAACTCCTTTGACTTTGTCCCTCTCACCATTTTGCTTGCGAACCAAGACAAAACAAACGTGACTTTTTTTGACTAGCTGTGGCTTATGTGATAGGAGGGGGAAAACTGCTTTCACAGCCAAGACAAGAGAGAGTGGGCATGTGAACACACTATGTTCCAGTCAGGATCAGAACCCTCCACTGCCTTCCGCTTTCTAGTCAGTCAGGTCTCTCAGGTTAGAATTGCAACTTAACCCTAAAGTCTGTTTTTGTGGTAACTTGGTCTATCCATTGATAATATGGTCAAAATGCACACCCAAACACATACCACTCTTCTAGATATCAGTCTCCTGCCCTGGAAAAATCAGCCTGGGTGACATGTTTTGCATCACTGTGGTGATCACTCTCAGTGTAATAACCACAACCACTCTCAATTGAATAACCACACCCACTCAGCTATATAATAACCATGCCCACTCTTAATGTAATAACAACTCAAAGGGGCACATTTGGGACACAAGCATACCTAGACAATCACAACTTCAAAAAATCTGGGGTTTTTTTTGTTGTTTTTTTTACCTAACAGTAAAATACAATAATAGTGAGGGTGTAGTTTCCCTTTACATGGTTGGCCTCCCTGGGGACAGGAGTAGTATTGTCCCTCAGACCCAGGGCAATCCCCAGCCTAGGCCCTAGGGGCACCCCTCCCTGCATTTCAGACTACACCCTGGCCTGCTGATGCACAGTGTCCAACAGTGCCACCCACTGGCCGTCAGAGGGCATTGCACCAAACACCAGTCATGCAGAGAGAATGGAGTCAGCCCCTCCCATGCTGCTTTTCAGAAACCATTCAGTCCATGACTAGACAAAGAGCTAAGAAAATCAAATGTAACCAGCACTGACTATGCTCAAGTTAACCTTTTTAAAAAAAAAAATATATATAAGCACTTTAATAAAAGAAAAGAACTGCAGTGGTCACAGGCAATTACTCTTTATGAATCACATAAGAAATTAGGATTTAAATGAAGTAGATGCTATTTTTAAAAAGAACTACATATAGAGGATAATCAGTATATGTAATATTTGCCAACGGAAATACAAGCAATACAAACAGATCAAAACTACTTAAGTGTTGAATACCTTTACAGGTTTATTTAAACCAGTCCTCTGCTATACAACCTTAAAATGATGTTTTGATATAGTAATGTGCATTGTAAATAGCTTTAAGAGTATTTAAGATGTCAGTAGCAGGTAATTAGCAACTAAATGACTCATCTCTCATTGAACAAAAAGGATCACCTCTTACCCCAAGCACTGAACTGCACCTTTCATGCAACAAACTCTCTCGTTCTCTCACCTCTGGCTAGTGACTCTTCAGATATGTTTTGCACAGCAATGAGCCATCTTTGACCAGTCTGCATAAGACAGCATCCTTGAGCCTGGCATTGAGGTACTTAAATGTTAACTAGTCTAATTGTATTTTATGGACATGTAGAAGAAACAAAAAAGAAACACTACAAAAAAAGAGTAGATCAGTTAAGTCTCATTGTCTGTTCTTAATAGTGCACTTTAAACGGGCTAAGTAGTCAGAAAAGTAACTATTTCTCTTCACTTTGTGTTCAGTGCTCATACGGTGTATTATGAATATTAAACACGGGATATTTCCTTTCTGCCTTGGTGTCACCATGATCGCAACCACAGATTTTAGTATTGTACTTCTGTTTTGTGTATTCCAGGTATGTTAACTAAAAAGTGAGTATGTATCTGCAGTTTCTACTTTACATAAGCTAATGTATTTTTTTCTGGAAAGATTGTTATGTTGATGAACACAGTGTATTATATTAATACAAATGTGTGATTATTTCTTTGGTAATATTTATATATTAAAAAAAACTACAGACAACTGAGATGAAACAAAGTAAACCGTTTTTGTGGTTGTAATCCAGACACAATCATAAACTCGTAGCATAGATTTTTCTTTATTTTAGTTTGTTTTGTTTCTTTTTTTTTTTGTGGGAGCATTATCATTGTTATGTTATCAAAAAAGTCTGAAGGGACACAGGAGAAATTATTGGCATTCAAATCACTGTTTACATCTGTTTCGGTCTATGGTTCTCCCAATAAAACTAATGAACAGACTTGAATTTTTTTACAAATTGATACTTGGATGGAACTGTCACCAACCTTAGTCAAAAGCAAGGGGAAATCGTGTTCAACTGCTTCATGGTTTCTGTATCCAGCGAGAGGAAAGAGTTTGTTTAATTTCAAGAGTCAGCCACCAACATGTTTAATGTGAGTCAGAAAACTGGTGTAACTAGTTTTAAACCATGAGTTGAGAAATCGGTGTTCAGCGTTTGTTTCCCTGGCACACTGTCCGACTCCCAAGCAATAATGCTAAAAATCTGTCATGTGACCCTTCCTTGGTGAGATGGCACTGTCCCTGCTGTTATTGCCCAGTGATGCAGTGTAGGGGCCTAGGGCAGGGATATATTATTGTGGCACCAGCTCTGTATCCCACTCTGAATGCTTTCCTTTCCACTATGGGGACCTGTGTGAATTTACTCAACAACGCTTCTTACAATTAGAGAAGAATTTCCATTTAAATATTTCAGATTCCTATAAGCCATGGCCAATCTGCAGACTATTGGATAAATCATTTGGTTTTTTTTATTTTTATTTGAGCTAGTATAATTCCATTGTGTTAATCTGTGAGGGACCCTTGAAATTCTGATATTTTAGGATAGCATCCCTTTGCTGCTGCAGGATCCCCCTCAGTTTAGTTTTCTGCACCACAAGCCCCTTAGCCCTGTGGAGACACACTCACGCCAGGCTTTGTTCCTGCAATGTGCAGAGCTGTTTGGCTCTGAGCAGTCTTTCTACAGTTTATAATTGGGGTTTTTGATTGCCTTAATTTAGATTAGAGGTACCATTCAAACAGGACAGTATGGACCCTGCAGCTGTGGGAATGTCTCTCCAGTACTTAACACACTGCCATACTAATGCACCAGGGTCTTAACATTGATACAGTGATTGGCCTTATTTCAGCTAAACTGCTTTCAACAACACACAAACACACCAGGAGAATTATGTGATAAACCCGGGTTGATTTAAGCAAAAAAGTTGTTCATTTGGTGATTAGTATGGGTGCCAAGCCATGGTTTGAGTCAACTTGAATAGATGTAACCACAGCTTTTAAAATGCTGTGTAAAGTTATTGAGGGCCTTATTTTTTTTAAAATCAGTGCCCCCACCCCCATCTACTGCCAGTTTAAACCAAGCCCTGTTATTGTAGGCCACTGTTACTGCATAACATGGGGTAAATGTAATCTGTCTAAATGCCACTACGCATCTCGTATTCTCCCAGACATGGTGACTTTCCAGCCTGGTGTAAAGGAAAATGCTCAATACAGCTGGCCTCACCTCAGTGTACATACAGTTAAAGAAACCATGAAGGTAGCCATTCATGCCTTCTTCACTGGTCCGGGCTGCAGTGAATAGCCAGGATCAATTTACTTATCCTAATTCTCCAACGTTAGGCTTCTGAGTGAAAGGGAAAAGCTGGGTCCTTCCCCCCAACACAGGTAGTTGTGTGTACAGTATACAGTATAATGTACACTCCATCTTCTGTTGAATCAAATACCTGGAAATGGCACCTGAATAATAAGCTGTTTTCTATGTCATGTTTTTTGTGCTTGATTTTTCACTGTTCTCTTCAAAAAAAAGAAAAAAACTAATCCAGACACTAAAAATAAAAACGATGTGTCTCACATTTCTGAATTTTAAGTTGCTCACTAAAATTGAACTGTGACGGCAAATGTGTTTTAAGAGTGTGCCGACAGATAATAAACGCAAGGTGTTTAATCTCTCCCGTTATATATTCTTACCTTTTTGTCAGGGGTTCGCTGCAGATGGTGACACATAGGAGCTTCTCCTCCTGATGTGGGAAACCCGGGTCGGTTTGATTTTGTTTTGCGTTCACCTGGGAACGCTTTTGAGGAACGGAATGTGATGTGATGCTCAGGGCTGAACTCCTCATTTTGCGACAGCGAGCGAGGAGATGGGGTTTTGGGGTGCTGTCTACGGCTGGTACTGCTGCTACAAAATGCGTTAATGTGAGAAGCCTGTCGTACAAACCAACTGGGGTTTATCTGGGGTCAATTGAAAAAATGACAACAAAAGTAAACCCTGTTTTCACTTCACATGTTTATTGTCATATGCAGCAGAAAAAGTAGTCAAGACAGTAGTTCTAAAACTTGCCACTTTGTCTCTGAATGAATGTAAATGTCTGTCTCTCTCTCTCTCTCTCTCTCTCCCGGTCTTGTGTTTCAGGGAGCCTTGAGCCGAGTCAGATTTAACATGCTAACAGTGTTTTTAAAAAGCAGGTTATTTTCTGGGAGTTTTTTTTCCCCCTCCCCCACCCCCCCATGTTTTCATTTTGTCCGGTTTCCATGGTTACTGTGCTTCTATCTTAGCATGACATGATCGCCGTTTATATTGCTGCTGTATATACTAACCATGTTTATGTACTCCCATGTCTGGCATGAACACGGCTCATTTTTATTAAGCACATTTTATTTTATTTTTTTTGTTTGTTTGTTTTTGGATGGACTTTGCAAAACAAGTCTTTATTAAAAATGCAGGTTTTGCCCCTCAACACTGGGTTGCTGTGAGTGTTTGTTTTCTTCGGTGTTGACATTTTTTTCTGTTGCACAATGAAGCAGTGACAATGTTTTGATCTTGTTCATACTGACAATGACTATTAATATTAATGTGTCTGTTTCTATCTCACCAGAGAATCCTCCCTGATCAGATGCAGTGCATACATAGAATGTGTATGTACATGTATATACATGTATGTATAGAGTAAGTTACAACAAGCTTTGCTTTTTCTACAGAAGGATACACAATGAAAGAAAAAAATAAATCAAATCAGATCACCAGACCAGGCTGCTTTCGTAAACCTTTAAAATACAGTCAAAGTTGTGCTTCTAAACAACAATATAAAAGTACACTCCCCACTGCAGAGGGACATATATTAACGCACTCTACATCACGGTCACAAACCACATCTGAGGTCACACACACACATACACACAAAATACAACTATGACATCACCAAATGCCGCCCGCCCCCCCCCCCCCCCCCCCCCTCCCCCATCATCACGTGACCAGCTTCCGCAGTTCTTCCTCTGCCTTCGTTCACCCCTTCCTGTCTCCCCCTTTCGCCAAGGTTAAAACTGGACCCACTACCTTGCATAAAATGTGGCACACACTTGCCATCCTGCTCTGCTCTTTCGATGCTGAAAAGAAAAGCAAACATTCTCACAATATGGGGGTGGGGTATTGGTGGTGCGGGATTTTGTGGGGCTCTACATGGGGACTGCATGTACCACTTTGGCAAGTGTGGATTCTGAGGGGAGCAGGGTGGGACAGGGAGCGGTTGTCGGGGGGTCAGGGCGGGGCAGGGAGCGGTTGTCAGGTCGGGGCAGGGAGCGGTTGTCAGGGCGGGGCAGGGAGCGGTTGTCGGGGGGTCAGGGCGGGGCAGGGAGCGGTTGTCGGGGGGTCAGGGCAGGGCAGGGAACGGTTGTCGGGTGGTCAGGGCGGGGCAGGGAGCGGTTATCGGGGGGTCAGGGCGGGGCAGGGAGCGGTTGTCGGGTGGTCAGGGCGGGGCAGGGAGCGGTTATCGGGGGTTAGGGCGGGGCAGGGAGCGGTTGTCAGGGCGGGACAGGGAGCGGTTGTCGGGGGGTCAGGGCAGGGCAGGGAGCGGTTGTCGGGTGGTCAGGGCGGGGCAAGGAGCGGTTGTCAAGGGGGGTCAGGGCGGGGCAGGGAGCGGTTGTCGGGGGGTCAGGGCGGGGCAGGGAACGGTTGTCGGGTGGTCAGGGCGGGGCAGGGAGCGGTTATCGGGGGGTCAGGGCGGGGCAGGGAGCGGTTGTCGGGTGGTCAGGGCGGGGCAGGGAGCGGTTATCGGGGGGTCAGGGCGGGGCAGGGAGCGGTTATCGGGGGGTCAGGGCGGGGCAGGGAGCGGTTATCGGGGGGTCAGGGCGGGGCAGGGAGTGGTTGTCGGGTGGTCAGGGCGGGGCAGGGAGCGGTTGTCGGGGGGGTCAGGGCGGGGCAGGGAGCGGTTGTCGGGTGGTCAGGGCGGGGCAGGGAGCGGTTGCTCAGGTGCACTTGTTCATACAGAGTAGCAGCTCCATGCGAACCGCGATGCGTGTGTGCCAGCCCAGCGGCAGCAGCCGGATGTAGCGAGCTACGATGGGCGGGCGGAGCAGATTCTGTACAGACGATGATCGGTCAGAGTTCCCGTAAAACACCTTAGAGAAAAGAACAAAACCATCAGGCATCACTAACATGTCGCTTGCTTTGCATTCTTTCATTGCTGGAACAATCTGGGGCTCCCTAAAATACTAATGCCTAACACTGAAGCACCAGTGGACATCTAGACCGAATCCTACATGTTTAGTAAAGTGGTTCTCCATAATATAATAGACTTTCATAAAGTTTTCTCAAATAAAGAAAAGACAACTAAATCCAGTGCTACCAATAAAACCACTGGAAAGACCTGGCAACCCCAGATTCAGGGCTTTGCCAAGTGTGAGGAAACACCAGATTGGCTCCCAGAAGCTCAACACTAGTAATTGAGGTCCTGTGTGTCCAGTGTGCTAATGTGCCTCTCTCGATGGATATATATAATAATTTTGGTGACACACTGGACATTTCATATGTACTAAAGCAGACACTTAAAGGCAGTACAAATGAAGACAAAAATAATGACATGAAGGTAAAAGTAACAATGAATCCGAGGTAAAATATACCGTGTGAAAAAGAAACTTATGAAGAAGAAGAAGAAGAATATTACAGGGTACATAATAATAATGGATGTACCCTGTTGTTCCCAGTCTGGTCCTTGTAGTAGATCCAGTTGAGGTTCTCATATGTGCGGTATTGCACGCTGTACTTGGTGACCCACTCGTCTGCATCGCAGCGGCCCTGGGTCAGGATGCCTGAAACCACGCTTACCTCCTTCAAGTCAATCTGAATCCACTGGCTCGTGTCCTGGAACTTAGACAGCCATGCACACCTACGGAGAGGGGAAGACAGAGACACCGAAAGGAGGAGAGAGAGAGAGGGAAGGAAGGAAGGACGGAGGGAGGTGGGATATCACACCCAATATTACTGAAAACTCACCCCATGATTTATCTTCCAACAGCAGCCATTCCACCTTTCAATTATACGCATCACATATCTTTAGTGCAACATATTCGCCTCTCTCTCCAAGGTCAAAACTGGCTTCGTGTGATTTTGTGGGAAGGTATCCCAGAGGAACACTGTGGTGAGGGTGGGGGTCCTGCAGTGTTTTCAGGGGTAGAAAATGGAGGGCGACTCACCCGAAGCCCTGGTTGTTAAGTCGGGCCTTACTGGATGTCCAGGAGGAGTACCAGCCTGTGTACTGGTCCTCGTTGGAGCAGCTGATCTGGTCAGCTGAGACAGATCCAGCTTCAAAACCAAGTGGTTTGTGATAGGGGCACTCTGGGAACACACACATAGTCCTGTAACTATTGTTCCTCCCCTGTCTCCAAGGTCAAAGTTTTCTATTTAAATCAATGGTCTCCACATCCAGGTAAAATATCAGTATATTTTACCAGTCTGGCTAATGCATAATGCATTGTCTTTTTTCACAATGTTTCATAGAATTAGCCTATTTTCTTACATCTGATTGTATTTTAGCTGGAGAATAGGTGAAGTGGGTACCTTCACAAAGAGAAATAAATGGCATATGAAAACCATCTGTATAACTTTACTATGCTGCTTCTCTGGCTAACTTGTCACTAAATTATCATAAGTTAGCTAAGCAACAACACTGGTATAAGCCTAGCATTTGTCTGACTATTACAAAATGCATTTTTGCTATTACAAAGATTTCAGTTATTCTGTATTATAATGACATCTTGGAAAACCAACAATTATACACAATGTAGTCTAGAAAATATATTTTAAAAACAGTAGAGTAGAAATTGCCCTTTTCAAGTCTGAAAAAAGTCTGTGTTGCTTTTGTCCCTGTGATCATGTTTTCAGTTGATTGTGTCCCCATCCTGATTTTTGTGTAAAGGATTCAATCAACATTTGCACTTTTTTGGCGGTTGCTGAACTTGCCAAACTGTGTTTGTGGAGAAAAATTAACACTTGCATGTATTTCTAAATTAGTGTTAAGAACAAATGTTTAGTGAATCCAGGGCTTAGACTTAATTATACTATCCTGCAGAGGACACTCATTGCAATTTAGTGTTTCCTGCAATAGTGATTTTCATGGAAGAACGGCTCAGTGTTTAAAAGCGCATTAAGTTATAGAACTAGAAGAATTAGTGTTCCTTGCAGCACACACATCAAGCATAGATTGGCACTATTACAGTATGAAGAAACATGTATAGCGAACAATAATATTAATAATAATAAAGTATACATTTTAATTTTGTTTCCATGCTTTGAATTACAGCTTTCAAATGAACACCAGCATACAGAACTACTCATTTTGGCTAAATACCCAAAATGTGCCAAAATCTGTTTCCTGTATTGGCCTGTTTTTGGAAGATTTCATATTTTAAAGCCACAGTGAACTTTAGTGTCTTGTGCACCCCTTACAGCAGCTGAGCAGAACAGAATGCTTGTTAATCGGCACAACAGGGAAAAACACAATGGAAAGCAACCTATTATACTGAATTAAGCCGCTAAGCTGTCCAACTGGGTGTTCGACACATCACTAATTCCAGTTCCATCCTTGTTCCACATTCCATCCGCACTCATCCATTTCCAATCTGAAAAGCTTTCCTTCTAATTCTCCATATTGAGAGATAAACATCCATTAAGATCGGAGTATGACAGATGGCTATATCCTAAAGTTAAGCTTCAGCGTCCACAAACTGCCATTTATTCCTGGCAACTCCTCTACCTCCACTCTCACAGTGGGGTGTGTACAGTACAAGCAATGCGGAGATAACCATCAACTTTCTCCGTCCTTACGCTCTTGTTGTGTGATGATAACAGACTCCCCTTCCTGTGCATTACCCTGCTCAGATGGTGCTCTGTGTCTCGCTGCAACCTGTTCAAGACTGCTCTGACGAAGCAGATATAGGGAATAGCAGGTTCATTAAGTGGTGTGCCTTCACCGAGGCGAACATTCAAGGCGAACTACGTTCCATTGTAAGCCAATTGTGTTCCCTGCGTACTAGCCTACTGTTCGCTAATGTTCGTGCGAACAGAAAACGATGAAAAATATGTTACCTAACATTCAGCTTGTTGATGCACTGATAACAAATGTGCTCTCTCAGTATCATTCTTTTTCTAATTGTGTGAAGGGCAGGCCCTATTTTGGGCCCAGTAATCTGTACATCACTTTGCTGTTCTAGTAATGGGATTATCTGATCACATTCTGGCTCATTCTCTCTGTCTGCCTCTATCTCTCTGTTTATCTCATGCCCCTCCTCACCTTTGTTTCGCATGCAAATCAGTGTAGTTTTTGTTGATCTGGAACGGTTTGTCATTTTTATACTCAGTGTTCAGAGTACAGGCCACCAGACAGTGTGTCTCCAGGAAGCTTGACAGCAAGAAGACTTTGGTCAAGCTAATAAAAACAGATCAATCATGGGGAAACCACCAGAAGAGGTAGTTAAGAAGATGATTTGCTATAACAATCCAAATGTTTATACCACGTAGAACTGATGCATCTTATTATTTGGTGAAAATGTGCATTATGTACTGACTCTGGGATCATACACACACAATAAAAAAGAAAGGACTTAGTAAACATCCTGCAGTACCATAGAGATGAGCAAGATGGAGCAGTCATGGCACTGATTGGCTGAGCAGATGAAACGTCAAGACTTTCCCACACAGGGTATGCCACATCAGACAAACCTCTGCAGACAACCACGCAGACACGAACCGTCAATGTGAATGGTGGTTATTTCTAATGACACAATAGAACACAGCTGCCGGGGAGGAAACCAGTGCATCTGGGCATAAGGTCCTAGGTCAGCCAGAGCAATGACGGCTGTCATCACAGTGATGAATGACCTTCAGTCTGAGTGGAGACAGGCGCTCATGGCGGTTCCTTCATTTGCCCTCTTTCTATCTGCTGTTTGACAGCCCAGCTTTTCTCACTAATCATTTCAGAGCAACACCACCGAGAAAAGGACAGAGGAAACCTGTCCTGATTCTCGATGAAAACATTTGTTTGTTTTTGTTTTGTTTTGTTTATGGCTTCATTTTGGCTCGGCAGAGGAGTGCACATCAAGGTAAATATCAAAGGAAAATATCAAGTTTCTCCTTTTTTTCTTTTTCTTTTTTGTTGATACACTGTTCTGAAAAATGGCTGTTTGGGTCATTTTGCATATCCTTGTTCCGACACCCGCTTTCTCCCCGGTGCCATTTCTGTGTGGCCTCGGTGTGGCTTATGCCTACCACCAGTGTTGGGATCAATTTAGCCAATTCATTAAATTATTTGAAATTAAATGAATTTGAAAATAAAATGTCCACAATGTCCTAAATGGAACTGACCCCAACTCTGCCAAATACTGCAGTGCAGTCACAGGATTTTGTCCTTCTGCGCCTCTCCAGAAATGACATCCCAATGGGAGAATTTGCTGTCCATTGGACTATAGCCTATAGGCACACTGCTTGCCTCTGGTTAAGGTTGAAGAGCTTTGTAATAATACAGGAGGCAATAAATTACATCTCTGCACCATAGATGACCTCATTCGCCCTGAAGGGCAATGACAAAAAAAAAAAAAAAGTGAGGATCAGGCGAGCCAAAGGTTTTTGACAGGTCAGTGGAAATATGGCATCCTGATGAACTGCTCAGATCCTGGTTTTCTGGGAAGTCTCCCCATAAAGTAGCTAAGCCTTTTGCCATAAAGCATTAAATAAACTCATATCGGGCTTACTGCAAGCAATATCCATAACCGCCCACATAACGTGTCATAATGTCGTATGTATGGCGCAAATGAGAGGCCCTCCCCCGGCCCATCCCCCACAGGAACCAAATCATGCCTCAGCGCACAGACCGGCACGCAGCACCGCGCAATGCTCTATTTCGCGCAGATGGGAGAGCTGGCTGGCATCATGAACGATACGGTCGGCTCGTGACGTGGGTCAGCTGACCCTAACCGAGTCGCTCACCTGGCATGCAGTCCAGCAGGCTGCTGAAAGGAGGGGAGGGGGTGGGGGGGGAGGACGGTGGTCGACTTGGTGGACTCCCCATCACAGTCGCACTTGCAGGCTTTCCTGGTCCATGTCTCGATGACGTCCTGCTCGTCCGCCTCTTCCTGGGGTGCACACACGGGACAGGATGGGATGGGGCAAGGAGCGCAATCACCTTTTGCTTTGACCCATCATCACCCCCTCGCCGAACAAATCCCAACATTTTTGCATTTCAGCCAAGATACAGAATGTAATGAATCAGACACATACCTCCTGTGCATGTGCAGTGAATAGCACTGTGACATAGGACAGAGAGATGGGGCAGCCAATGCAGCACAGGCAGAGAGAGGGACACACAAAAGAGGCTTCAGTAAAGCCAGAGCCAGAGCCGGGCAGGGCAAAGCACTCATGCAACATTAATATCCACACTAACAGCAGCATCCATCATCTGATTAAAACAAAGGAACAGCAGGGGGTCACCAACACACATAATCTCAACCTCACATACTACAGGCATATGGCGCCCGGCTGTGCTGCTGACTCTACAGAAAAAAAGAAAATCATTTCTCATTCCAAAGTGCTCGTACATGGATTAATTATGCACTGCCAAAATGTTCGCATCCTGTCATATTCTTACAAGATTCCAAAATTAGCAATTTTTAAGTGTTTTAATCTTAATTTAAAAATGTGCGCAAATTTGTGCATCTTGCAGCATTTAAAGCAACCAAGACATGAACTTCAGTCGTTCATTGTTCATTCCAAGACTTTCAAAGACATTTTCATCGTTTTTGAGAGTGCTTCAGTTGTGCTTCATTTCAAAATCTCCAATAAATATACAACTTTAACAACAATCTTTAACAAGTTTTAATAAAGCAGGGTTAACGGCATCGCAATCCTTCACACTTAAGGAAAGGAAAGACCAGACTTTGAAGGGAAGCCATGGAGACATACCTGTGGAAAGGAGCACTGTGGACAGCAGAACACGCCGCAAACTGATCTCCATCTTCACTCACTGTGTTAGAATGCGGGGACTACGGTGCAGTCTGTGGCAAAGGGACTGGATTACCATAATCCACAGGAAACTAATGGCTTTATCTAATGCCCTTCAATCTCTCTACAAAGCCCCTCCCTCAGCTGTTAGGGCCAGTTTGGCCAATGTGATACCGAGGACCTTCCCCTTCCGTGACAAAAAAAATAAAGCCAGAAAAACAGAGATGCTGCCCCCACCTCAGTCTACACCATCGTGACTCAGTCCTGTAACCTAGTTAATGCTTCAGCAAATACAGCCAATGCCGAATTGCTGTTAAAATATGCATGGCTCTAGCTCTCATGTTACAATATTGCAGGCCTGCTACTAATTGGGAACATTAAACTTAAAGCTGAAGGTGTTAAAATGACATATGTCACCATATAGGGTGGTGCTATTCATGTTACTGACCTGAAAACAGCCAAGAAAAAAATGTGGGTAAAACATGAGCTCATTTATATACGTAGCACATATTTCTGATGCAAAGACACATACACACACTCACAATTCAGTAATGGGTCATTGTCATTGGGAATGTTACTCTCTTCCATTAATGCTTACGTTATAAGAGCCATCTCTTCCTTATCGAATTCTCCGAATTTTGTAACACTGCTGCACGGCCACAGGGAGGACCCACTCGCCCATTTCACACTGTGGAGACATAAGGAAACAATTGTGAAATAAATCCACCATCCAATCCCATTGTTTACTGTATGTGACTAGGCCGCAGGAGGCTCAGTGCTCGCTGTCTCTTTCTCTCTCGATTAACTTAATGCCAGGCTGTATTATGCAGGTTTAACAATAATTATCCAGCTTTGCCAGATGAACGTTCTGCAGCACTAGCAGAGTAAATTTCACCGAAGCAATGCGCTAGTGCTGTAAATGAGTAGGGGGGTATAATGTTTTCTTGAGTCAAAGAAAACTGTTTAAAAAGAAAAATAACTGATGCCAAACCGACTTACCTATTAATATAGCCTACCATACCCAACCTATAAGCCTTTTTACAGTTGCCTACCTGTGAAATTCATTAGACCAGAAGATCCCCTTTAACCCTTGTTATAGGCTACTTTCAAGTTATGTTCTATATAATATTTGTCTTCGACATAAAATTAACATTCAATGACATAGCTACCAAACCGCATATAGGCCTACGTATTCCATTCTAATTTATGGGGTATGCTATGCTTTCAGGTGCAGACGTTCTCCTCCAACTTTCTCATTCTACATTTGAGTTTCATTTTTTTAAATGGGTGAGTTGCGCCCTGTAGTTTTGCTTTTGCATTGTATTGCAATTCGCATTGTATTGCAATTCGCATTGTTGCTGCGGCCAACACATTATTAGCCTCTAATTACGATACATGGACGCTGACTTCATAGCGCGTACAATGGTTAACTAGGCTACATAATTGCTTGCAGCCACTGAAAATTTGTTGCAATTAGAAAATTAGTCGGCTGCACTTACTCTTTCAAATATTGTGTCAAATATGGTTCAGCAACACCTGTCGCCTGTCACGGGTCATTAATGGGCTATATAACGAACCTATTCTACGTTAGGTTAAGGTCTGTTGGTGCATTACTGGCTGTTTGTTGTAAGTTTATTGCCTGCGAGCCCATTGACTTCGGCAAAAAGGCATTTGAGGAGATATTGATTTTACGTCTATATTTATAGCTCCTAGTATTTCTGTGGCGATTATGAAGACCCCTCGCGTTAAAGTGATGAAGAGGACAACTAAGCTATGCCGACGGGAGAAAATAAAAGCCAAGGCCTACTCAACTTACATCTACAGACTCCAGAAAGAGGTTCGGTTTGTGAATTATCAATTTATTAATATTTCTGATTAATTGCTCATTATAAGTGATTGTTTTACAGGGCAACTCCGTGAGTAAGTGCATCACCGTGCCCAAGTCTCTATCCGGAGAAACGTTCGAGCTGGTGTTATACGAGGCTGCACGCCTTTCAAAATACAACAAGAGGAATGCCATCACCCGCCAAGAAGTCCGCTCCGCTGTGCTATCGCTACGTCCTAAAGTGAACTTCGGGAAAGAAGGCGCTTAACGACACGGGTCCTAGTTTATTTTGTATGTTTTTAAACCTTAAATAAAAATTAAATTTTACTAACTGACTTCTTGCCTGTCATTGTAGGCTGTGGTCTCAAACTGAGCAAATGAGTCTGCTAAATGCCCCCCTTACTAACTTGTAGCGTTTCCAGCCCTTTCAATATTTGTGTGGACAAACTGCATGCCCAACTATAGCACCAGCAGACACTGGTGGTCACAAAGTTTGGTTTTGGTTCCCTTGTGCATTGGTCTGTAGGTGAGAAGAGGAACCCCTATCCACCCTCATTGGAGTTCTACATATCCACAAGGAAATACAGCAAGCATGGGTCTTTAGCCCTGTTCCTGGAGAGCCACAAGCTCATTTTCACATTATCCATGCCCAATTCAGACCCACAAGTAACCAGGTGACGTGAGCTCACTAAACTGCTTTAAGTGCAGAGTAACAAAAACTGACAGCCTGTCCTGATGTCCAGGACTAGTGTTGCAGAAGCTTGTACTAAAGTGTTGGTTTGCTATAGCTGCACTCCTGTACTGTTTAAAATGTAGAGCATGTTTGCATAATTTATATGCACCTTTGTGAGCCTTGCCGTAGCTTTGCAGTGCATCTAGTTTTACCAGGCTTTCAACTCTCGGTTCACTTGTCGATTAGACCAGGGGTTCCCAAACCGGTCCTGGGGGACCCCTGTGTATGCTGGTTTTCGTTGCAATCTCAGAATTTTAACAAGCTTAATTTCTTAATTGGGTGCTTTTCGTGTTTGAAGGAGTACACCCTCTTAAGACAGTCAGAAATAGCTATGCATGCCATGTGGAACAAACCCCATATTCACGTTGTGCTTATTGTGCTATATTGCAACAATTACAAAGAGGTTACAAAATGTATTTTCACTCCAATTAGTGAAGTGAATCAATAGGCTCCTAATTAGGTTGTTGAACATGTGTTTAACAATTTTCTTTAAGCTTAAAACAATGCAAGTTTGGCTTGTTTGCTTTGAATTCTTCATTATCTACCAAATGGTTAGTTTTTGTCCACTTTCACCAATTAGGAGCCTATTGATTCAAATCAGTTTTTAAATGGATCTGTTAAATATCTTTTTTTAAAATATAGCACAATGTGAACATTGAGTTTGTTCTACATGGCATGCATAGCTATTTCTGACAATGTGTCTTAAGAGGGTGAATAATTCCTCAACATGACAAGCACCTAATTAAGAAATTAACAGCTTGTTAAAATTCTGGGGTTGCAACGAAAACCAGCATACACAGGTCCCCTAGGACCGGTTTGGGAACCCCTGGATTAGACCACAAGAAAACATTCCATGTAGTGATCATCAGCTCTCTAATGAGTGTCAATATAGCTGAATGTCAGAACTCCTAAATGATTGGGCTAATTAAGAGTGGAAAGTGGCATGAAATCCATAGGCTGATGGTGCTCCTGATCAAAGTGGTTCACTCCTCACTACTGTGCTCTAGCCAGCAGAAGATGAATAGTACAGGTCTAAAATCCTGATTCCAACATGGTTATTGGATGAGTTTATGGAAGGTTATCCCTCGATCTGTTAAATTATTCTGTCTGCTGTCTAGGCTATAATGTGTTTGATCCTGGATCCTAAACCTGCATTTTTCATGAAATGGGTACTTCACTGCCTGCTCTGACTAGTTCCATTAGGGGTGTTTGCTGCGGTCATAGCATTTAACAAATGGTTATACCTGGCTGAATTTTACAGAGCACAGCAATGTATGTTCACTGTGGGCTACTCTAGAGTGAGTTGTGCCAGTACTGATTACTGTCCAGTCAGGCCAGCAAGGAAAAGACTAATTGGGCTTTGGAGGTGTCAGACTTCAACTTGGGGAACAAGCCTTAACTAGCTACTGAGTATGGAATCTGCAAGAATTTTCTGACACTGTGGCTCTCCCAAGACTTGTTTCACACAGGTTTAGGAAAAAATCTATTTCCCTATGAGGGCCCCTTGAGAAAGAAAAGTTTGCACTGGCCATTCAGTGTACTGCAGCCTTTAAGTAGGAAGAATTTGGTCCCTCTTGTGTTGATGTTTTACCAGCGTTTGTTTAATCCGCCTGGGAATATGGTGTTGAGTTTTCTAATCCAATGTCTTTCTGTCCTTTCACGTCTGTCCTCCTGTGTCCAGTTAATGTTTGAATGGAGGCCCGATATTTCTACTGCTTCAAGTCCATGGTGTAGGAAATGAGCCACTATGTGTGTGTGCCACTATTTCTTATGTTATATATGTGTTGTGCCAATCTGGTCTTGATTGTATTTCCTGTCTCTCCTACATATATTATGTTGCAGTGTTTGCACTTTATGACATATATGCAGTTGTGTTAACTGTGAGTGTTTGTTTAATAAGGTATGTTGTGTTTGTAGTGTTGTTTTTCACTGTTGTGGCCTGTTTGTAAAATATCGGGCCTTGTGTGGGTAAAATGTTGATTTCCGATAGTTTACTACTAACCAGATGATTCTTAAGGTTTTAGGTTTTTTTGTAGGCTGGAATGATTTTGTATTCCTGAAGCAAGTCTGTGTTTTGCAGAATCCTGGCCAGGTTCTGTTTAATTTTTCTGTTCGCTATTTGGCTGAAAATCAACAAGCTCCCACTTGGCACCATACTGTGGTTCAGAGAGGTAGGGTTTAAGAAAGTGAGGTAAACCGGGTTACCGGCTCTCACGCTTTGGGTGTCAGACACACTTTCAGGCTCTGTCTCACGTCACCCAAACCAATCTCACGCCAGTTGAAAAGACTGCAACTAAAAAACAAAGCCAATTTCTTTTCGTGATTAAAGAAATTTGGTGTCAGCTACCTGACTTGTTCCAGTCAACAATCTCAATTGTAACAACCCTCCACACCACACTCACCCCCGCGACCGTGAATCTCACACCAGCAAGCTCACCAAAATTGGCAACAAAATCGGTAAACATAGCTTCAAATATCAGGCTCAAGCTCTGTCATAATTGGGTAAATTCCACATCATTGCTCAGTAGTGACTACTCTGTTTGATCATATGCTTGCACTCTGCTGTCAGTTCCACAGCTCTCAGTAGCTGGAGTGCACAGTGGAAGAGTGTGTGGTCCTAGCAAATTGACATTACAATTTTCAATTTAATCATTTGGCAGATGCTTTCAGCCAAAGCAAGTGTATTTAATATGGTAAGCAGACACCACTTAAGCTATAGATGCACGAAGTTGCTATTAAATAAGTGTTACCATCAAGGTGCAAGGTGCCTCAAGTCCTAAAACATAAAGGGAAAGGGGTTAGTTTTAGTTTTTAAAAAAAACCAAAATATTAAGGGCCTGATTTACTAAGGCCTTTAGCATGTGCAAAACCTTTTAGTGCACACAAAACTAATAACACAACCACTGATTGGTGCAAAAGAAATACCATGACCAATCATTGGTTGTGCTATTGGTTTTGCATGTGCTAAAAGGTTTCGCGGTCTTAGTAAATCAGGCTCATTAGTGTAGTCTGAAAAGATGTATTTTTATACATTTTCAGAAAATAGCAAATCTGCCTTCCTGACTGATTGGGGAAGGTCGTTCCACAATTGGGGGATGAGGGGAGAGATGAGCCAGGGCCACAAAGAGTGGATGTGATTGGACATTCCAAATTGAGGGGAGATATTGTGGAGGAGAACTTGTTTTACAAAGGCATTTACAGTTATGTACTAAGTAGATGCTCTGTCCCAGAGTGGTTTACACTGCTTTTCATATATCCACCTGGATATTTACAAAAAATTAATTAAAGTTAAGTACCTTGCTCTAGGGTACAACAATACTGCCATACCTGTGAATCAAACCTGCAACCTTTGAAATGCTAAACTCCCTTTTTCATATACACTACTTGAAAAAGACACAGGGGCTTTTACTCTCCTATTTAGAGGCATGAGTAACAACAGGATATCAGAATGTGGTTGTGAAATCTGTATGGGTGGAGGAGGCAGAAGTGTGAACTGTGAAATAACTGAACTTAACCCTTTTATGAAGCAATAAGTTAAAACAACAGGAACCACACAAATAAGTCAGCATAAGCTATTGCATATAGCTTATTGAAATTCAGATCAACCTTTGTAGATCCGATGCCTACTGAATTCACCAGTCTTATTACAGGTAGATATAACATTCTCTTACTTTGGATTTTTCTGTTTTTCTTAAAGGAAACAGGCTCAATAGGGAAGATGACTAAGCTGGGAAGTAGTACAGTATCTCAGTTTTAGTTAAGTTGAGCTTTAGTTGATGATTTGTCATTCAGCTTGAGATGTCTTGGAGACAAACTGAGCTGTGTGCAGAGACTTTGGAGGGGGGAAGGAGAGAAAGAGTTGCATGCCATTAGCGTAGCAATCATAAGCAGGCCATGGGAGGAGATGAGAGGACCATGTGACTTGGTATAGAGAAATAAGAGGAGAAGACTAAGGACACCTGTTAAGGGGCGGATTTTGTGAAGACAGGGATGAGTTCACAAGAGAAGAGATGAATCGGGTTGAATCCACTCTTCAAAATAGCTTTGGCAGAAGTATGTGCTGTGGGCTGCTGATGAAGAAAATGTAAACAAACTGGTCAAGCCAACTGACAGTACATCAACAGTGGTCATAGACAAGTCAATAGATGGCACAAACAAGCCATTTCCCCAAAGTTCACAACACTATTAGAGTTCTTAGAAAGGGTTTTAAGCTTTGTCCAAGCAGAAAGTTGATGTGCTACGCAGAGCTTTTAAGGAACACAATAACAGAGAAAATGAGAAGGGGAATGAGAATTGGTATTGCTGCTGTGTTGTACCATTCACAGTACCTCAATTTCAGTTACAGATCTGTGTACCTGGGGATGGACATATTACCAAATACTGCTGGGCTGGCACGAGGGTTTAGGGATACAGTTCATGTTAATCACAGAATATGGTTAAAGTCTTGTTGAAATGATCCATTGGTTTGAGAGAATGTAAATCGGAATATGAAATGTATGACTGAATTACTAAAAATAAATAATACCAAACACTCGCTCAGGCTAGATTAAGCTGTAAATTACACTGTAACAGTATGAAACACATGGTTGGCTAAATGGCTGTAAGTCACCAAGGGTCTGAGGTTTCAAACAAGCCAAACCATCACTCTGCTGCCAGGTATGCAGTAGATGTGGATGGATCACTTTAAGGGTTTCTTCTCCTGACTTATTTTTCCATAGAGTTCAATAGGAAAATGAATCAAACCTTACAGTGATCCATCCAGATCTACTGCATATCTGGCAGTAGAGTGGTGGTTTGAGGCTCGTTTGATGACCAGGGATGGACAAGGTGGGTCGTATTTGTTTCTGGACTAACATCTGCTCTTAATGATTTAATTAGCCCAATCATTTACATGATCTTATATTTCAGCTACATTCCATGATATGAACAGCAGTGGATGGAATGTTCCTGTGCCTGTATGCATGTACTTGATGCAACCAGAGTCCCAGATGCACCACCCCGCCCCTTTGAATTGAACATTTTACATCCTTTCATTGGACTTTCTACTTACCAGCTAGTTTAATATCTCAGACTATAACATGTTCAGCCCAGTAAATTCTTTGCTATGTTAGATCCCGCATTACATTCTGTTACCATCCATTCCACCTTTAGTTTAAACCGGGCCGGCCAGCGAAGGATGGGCCCCCCCTCTCTAGCCAAGTTCCTTCTGAGATTTCTTCCCATTGGGTGTCACGATTTGGCAGCCTTCCTTTCATCTCTGCGGACCTGGCTCCTCTGGGCCGCGAGAGGGCGCTCCGGATTTACTTTTCCGCCGGCCGCGCTGTGTTTTTCCGCTGCCAGGTGATTACCTGGCGCACCTGTTCCGAGTTTCCTGTTGGCTTTATAAGCGTGCTGCTTCCTTCTTCCGGCACTTGTGTGTCATTCTTGCCACTCTAGCCAGATAACGCGGTTTAGGAATTTCAGGCGACCACTTGTACTTTTGAGCTTCAAAAGAAAACACGGGACTTGCCTGCAGAATTTAGAGTATTTTGTTCTTAGGGTTTTGTTCTCCTTACTCTTTATTTTCCTGCCTTGGTTTTTGTTTCTCTGTCTTGCTACTAGACAGTAACCTCGGCTTCGCCTCGTTTCCGTTTGCCTTTATTTTAGCTCTGATAGTTTCTGAGCTAGAGGCTATTCTGTTCTGTTTCTTTTCTCTGCTCGAACCTGCGAGCTTCACCCAAATAATTTGGGTTGTTATTATTTTTGGCTTATGCCGGGACTACGTTTCTCTCTGTTTAATTTCTCTAATCTGCGAGTCTCACCCAATTTTATTCGGGTCGTTTTCATTTCTTTTGGGTTTTAGATGGGAGTTTCTTTCCCGTCTTTTCTTCTTTCTCCTTCCCTCTATTGGTTGTCCACAGTTCGTGGATAACTTTCTGAATCCCTTTCAGTCGCATCTGGTCCTCCGTCCCGACCCCCCTTACAGTGGGGAGTTTTTTTCTCGCCACTGTTGAGTGTTTTTCTTCCCACCTGGCAGTTTTTACCTCGTTTTGCTGGTTGGGGGATCAGGCCTGGTTTTTGCTCAATTTTCCTTCTGTTTCTCTGTGCAGCATCTTTGTGACAGTTCTCTGTATAAAGCGCTATAAAAATAACATTGAATTGAATTAAATTGAATATTGTAGTGTTTTATTGTGATCTAATTTAGGGCCAGGGTAACTAGTGGCAGAAAAAACCTGCATACACATCCCTGCCTCAGACCCTTGGTGACTTACAGCCATTTAGCCAACCATGTGTTCCATACTGTTCCAGTGTAATTTACAGCTTAATCTAGTCCCCACACCCCCAATTCCCATAGAGATCCATTCAAATGCAGAGTTGAAAATTTGAGTACCTGAAAATTTGATATCAAGAGTCTTTTGATGTTGTTGGGTCATATACATCAAGAAGTTATGGCATGCAAAGGATATGCAACCAAATATTAAATATGATTACTTTATTTAAGTTTGTTAATTTGTCCAATTACTTTTGGTCCCCTAAAATGGGGGGACTATGTGTAAAAAGAGCTACAATTGCAATGCGGTTCATCCAATATGGATGTAAACACCCTCAAATTAAAGTTGAAAATCTGCACTTTAATCTCGTAGTCACCTTTTCATTTCAAATCCAATGTGTTGGAGTACAGAGCCAAAACAACAAAAAATGTGTCACTGTCCAAGTACCTTTGGACTGCACTGTATGATTAAAGAAAGCTCTAATGACCTTGGGCTGAGGGATGACTGAAATACAGGTGTTAATATAATTAGGGCCAACATAATTAGGGCCACCAGTTTATCTCGACCACCTGACTTGCAGGGATTTAAACTTGTAATTCAACTGTTATCCTCCAGTGGGCCCTATATGCGCTCGAATGGCACAATCAAGTGACTAATTATACAATTGAGAAAAAAATTATTATATAATTGTTGACCTAATACATGAGTCAGAGAAAGGAAAGTTAACATAAATGGAACCTCAAATGACACAAAAAGCATATCTTTGAGCAAACAAGTACAGCAGCATCCACCTGGTACATTGCACACAGACAAATAAAATTTATTTTGCTCAAGTTGCAATGTAATAATGAATTGTGCAAAGATAACAATAGGCAGACAAAACAAAGAAACATCAATTAAAGTCTGGTCAAGACCAAGGGGGAATCATCTGTCCACAGGAGAAAAGAGCGGCAACAGGGTGTCGTTCAGGATTTAATATTCCACTTGAAAAAGTGAACAATCCCAAATTACGTGCATTTCTAAACAAGCATGTAATAAACAGTGGGGCAATTCCATAAGATAAACGGCTTAGACCAGGGGTAGGGAACCCTGGTCCTGGAGAGCCGCAGGGTCTGCTGGCTTTTGTTTTCACCTTAAATACAGCAACAACTTAAACCAAAGAAACAAGGTGAGGTGAGTTAACTGTGTGATCAACTGCTTTAATTGATCAATTAAGTGGGGAGTAACAACTAAAACCAGCAGACCCTGCGGCTCTCCAGGACAAGGGTACCCTACCCCTGGCTTAGACAGAAGTATGTGCCGCATGAAGTATGTAAGTGTCAATTACTTTTTCAAAGTAGATGATTGGGGCAATGAAATCGGGATAATTGTTTGACACATGGCTTGACAAAAAGTGCTATCGACCTGGCAGAGGACTGAAGTTCATGTGAGAAAACAAGTTGAGATGAACTGGTGGCCCTACCTATCTGCCTGTTCCAAATTCTGGACCACATAATATACTGTACTCAAGCAATGCAGATGCAGTAACATACACTGTGCTTGTTTACAGAAGGGTCTATCCCTGGAAACTGTTTCTCTAAGTGGCATCATTTAAGAATAACATCATTCAGTGGCCTTATACACAACAAACACTATAAGTAGTATTAGTGTTAATTATAAAGAAACCCAGATTATTTACAGCTAACATATCACACTAACCATGCAAAAATACACATTTGAACCTTGAACCGAACTATTCCAAATTCCACTTTTATTGTTCATAGAGTTGGATACACATAATTTGGGTTAATACAGCTCTCTTGTGCCCTGCTCACAAATGAGCCCCTCCTTGTTTTTTTATTGTAAATGTTGATCCATTGTTGTTTTGAATTGATTTTATGAGGGTCACAATTAACCACTAATTGAGTAGGTCTATTTAATGAGGTGTTTTGCTAATCCAGTGCCTACGAGATCCCACAAGTATATTGTCACGTCCCGTGTCATTCATGTATAGTTCTATGTATTTTTTCGTCTAGTCCCCTGGTATTCAAATCACGGTCCTCGAGGTCCGAGACCTGCTGGTTTTCCACCCTCCCTTTACCTGGCAGTCAGGTGTGACGACAGTCTGGCCAATCACTAGCACTAATTGTTCAGTTAATTACCTGGGAGAAGGAAAACCAGGGCCAGACTTCGATTCGAGGTCCAGATTTGAATATCCATGGTCTAGTCCATGGGTGTCCAATCTTATCCGGAAAGGGCCGGTGTGGGTGCAGGTTTTCGTTTTAGCCCAGCACTACAACACCTGATTCAACTAATTAACTAATCGTGCTCTTCAATCAAGACCTTGATAAGTAGAATCAGGTGTCATAGTGCTGGGCTAGAACAAAAGCTTGCACCCACACCGGCCCTTTTCGGGTAAGATTGGACACCCCTGGTCTAGTCCATTCTGCGTTTTCCTTGTCACTCATGTTTAGTTCTATGTGTTTTTTCGTCCAGTCCATTCCGCGTTTTCCTTGTTACTCACTTTAGTAATTTTCAGCCACGTTACACATTACAAGTGTCTGCACCTGTTCGTTGTTCCCCAGTGTGATTCCTGCACGCCTGTTCCTCATTGAATCTCGTTACCTCTGTGCATTTAAGTTGTTCGTTTTCCCTTGTTCTGTGCCAGATTGTCTCTGTGTCTGCCTTGTGCTCATTCAGCTTTCCAGCAGTTTCTCCCAGTGCCTGTTTCCCGGTTTCCTCGTTCACCCTGGTCCCGACCCTCCTTTGCCCGTTGCTGATCCCTGCCTGTCTGACCATTGTATTAAAGCCTGTTTCTTTCACCTGTGGGTCTGCGCTTGGTTCCTGGTTTCTGTGCCCTGATAGACATGGATTGTAATGCAAGTCTAAATTCCTGTCAGTCACATGTTTTATAAAAACGTGACCCTGATTATTGGCTACCAATGCTGAAGAGTCTAATAATTACATAGAAGTCTGTGAGTAGCCTAAAGCACATTTTCCCTGCACGGTTATAGAGCCATAGTGGTGCGATTGGTGTCCTTCATAAATAATGCTCGTCCCTAAAGATTTCAATAATTATCTTAATTTTCTGTTTAATTTTCACATAGATGCATAGCCTATTGTGTTGTAGCCTATAATGCTGATTAAACCCCGTTTTCTCTTAGCTGCACATAGGCTATGAATAAGTATAAACCTGTCCATTATAATTAGGATTCTTAAAACATTATGAAATGATTAAAAAAGAAAAGAAAAGTGTTCTAATAGTTCTATGTTTAACTGTTTATCGCACGTAATTTGAAAACCATGTTATCGTCTAGACACCGTCAACAAGAAGCCGTGAACGAGGGTAAAGTTATGGTTGCTACGTGCAGGGGCCGCTCTATGTAATTTCCAGATCTAAGATCAGCTTGTTGAACGAAAACGCTTTACAGTCGTTTACAGTGCGCATTTTTATACTGATCTGGTATCAGCTTGAAAAAAAATGTAACGTAGCCTACCGACCTAAAACAGCAGTGGGGCGCTTTGTACACGTGGGCGGGAATAACGGAATTCTTGAACCAATGAAAAATACAGAAACTATTCAGTAAACCAATGAAGAAATACCGGGTCCTTGATAGTCGTACGTGATTCCCACTGATGAAAAGGAAGGTGAGCAGGGCTGACTGAGTAGGCTACCTTGTAAATATTGAACTCTTGAACAACATATGTCCACGATTTGTGCATCGAGAGATTAAATACAGCTTTGAATGTAAGTCGTTTGGTGATCTATACTGATTAGAGGACGATTTTAGCTATTTCGAGAAATGTGAAAATATATCTCTTCAGTAACGTTATTGTCTGTTAAAAGTCTAGACGTAGCAACTGCCGGGTTTTAGCTTGCTCGCTAGCTGGCTTGCTGGTGTTAATTAGCTAACGTTAGCTAGCTAGATAAATCATAAATTAGCAGACAATCGAGTCTACAAGTCGACGTCACCAGCATTTTGTCAAAGGCATTTAGCTAGCAACCGCGTTTAGGTTAAGTTACACAAATGAAGGGTTGTTTATTTTCTGAATGTGGAACTAGCCAGCTAACTAACGTTAGCTAGCTCAGTAGGGATCAGTGTCCCACTCACTCAGCACGAGTCCAGTCGTACAAAGAAGGCAAATGTCTTGCCAAAGTTCGTGTTGCGTTTTTCCTTCTTTTTACAATGTAGCCTAATGCATAATTTATGTTCACTCAACATAATTAGTGACATTGATAACGTTAAAAGTTTCGACTCAAAAACACCGACGCAAAATGTAAGAAAAAACTCAATAGCCTAAATAATGCATCATTTAAAGGTCCAGGGTTTGTAGGCTACTAACGTTGTTTTTAACACCCTTGTTTAAATGTGCGTCGCTCTCCGTGTTTAAATTAGCTTGTTGTTACACCGATCGGGGCAAAGGTTTTGTTTAACGATATAAGCTGAAGATCTTAACGCGTCAATTGAGCGAAAATAACGTTACCTGATAATTGAATATTATCTACATTTGCGGGTTTATTGTATTATAATTGTATTTTTCAGTGATTTTTTTCACATCATGGCAATTTTAATTATTGGCTATATTTTTGTGGGTGTCATTTGGCGTCTTGCTACATGTAAAAAAATATGTAGCATATATTTATTTGTAATTTATTGGCGCCATCTGACGGGACCTCGTCCGTCGTTCATGTTTGAACTTGTAGTGAATAATTTGCAACGTAGAGCGCTGGCGAGAATTTAAATATACATCTAGAACGTTGTAAAATGCAATTCGCATATATCTTTATTTAGCAATATATGAGCTAGTATTTTTTTTTAAGTCAAGGGCAAACGAGGTGGGTGAGGGGGACAGTTTAGCGGGAAGGAATGCAGAGCCTCCACATTTTGATTCTGTACCCGCTACTGTATTCACTCATAAGTCCTTCAAATGGGATTTGTACATTGTGGCGATTGTTATGAAACCGATGCGTTATGTCGAACTTATAAAGAGCTGTGAATCTCTTATCACTAATGTAATGACACAGCTTAACATACCGCTATACTGTAAGCTGAACAAGCAGGACACCAGACCGTGGGCCGCTCCTTCATAGTAACTTGAATTAGTTAATTAATTGAGTGATGAGATGTGATCTTGCAAAAACGTGTTGTTATCTTTATAAATAGGGTGGTGATAATAATGGTGGTGGTTGTTATTATTATTATTATTAATTTGAATCTTTTTACAGATTTATTCAATGCACACTGTTTTATTGTCACATTGTCTCAAGATAACATGGTGATTTGAAACATGTTGTACCGTGTGTCCTGGTGTTCTCACCTCATCTGCGCGTGTGGTAATGATGGAGTATCTTCTCCAAACCACACCCCACCCCCACCTCTTTCAGATGCAGTTCATGCTGCTGTTTAGCCGGCAGGGGAAGCTGCGGCTGCAGAAGTGGTATGTGCCGCTGTCCGACAAGGAGAAAAAGAAGATCACCCGTGAGCTGGTGCAGACCGTGCTGGCGCGCAAACCCAAGATGTGCAGTTTCCTGGAGTGGAGGGATCTCAAGATTGTTTACAAAAGGTCCGCCATCTCTTTCAGGCCTCCATCCATGCTGCTGTCTGTAGCATTTTCAGGGGGAAAATGACACATTTGGAGTATGGAACACACTAAAGTGACAATTCACACAACCTCTATACATTGAGGGCCTGATTTACAAAGACCTTTAGCATGTGCAAAACCATTTATTACATGCAAAACTAATAGCGTTACCAATGATTAGTGCAAAACAAATACCATGACCAATCGTTGGTCATGTTATTAGTTTTGTGTGTGCTAAAAGGTTTTGCACACACTAAAGGTCTTTGTAAACCAGGCCCTTAATTGCAACCCAGCCAGCAGACATGCAGTGTCCACTAGCTGCCCACTAGCAGCCCGTGTCAGAACAGCTGTTGGTTTGCCAGCGTTTTGCATATTGGAACTACAGCAGTCCCCTAGGAGACAGCTGAGGCAAGGCAGTTCAGATGAAGACCAGCTGTTAAAAGAATGAAAAAAAAGCTATTGAGTGGTCCTGCCACTGGTAGACTGCTGATTTGCAAAAGGCTGGCAGAACGACAGCTGGCAAAGACTGCAGTCTGATAGTTATTGCCCAGCAAGCCAGCACCTATTAAATCAGTAGGATGAAATGGTAAATAAGTGACAAGTTTGACACTGGTATTCTGTCACCGGTCACTTCTGGAAGTATAGTAAATTCCACACCTCCTCAGTGTCATATAATAATATTAGGTCACACTAACTTTCAGAATTTCTTTCATTTTGGCGAATTGCATTTAAAACAAACTGACATTATTAATAAATCATAATGCAATTCAACAGAGCGCTAACGTGGCAATCAAACACACTTGTGTGTTTAAACGTGTGTTTATGACCCAGCTAGCAAGCTGTTATATCTTGCATCTGTTAGTTAGACCCCCCCTCCCCCTCTGATGCTGCCTGAATGTTCAGCATTCATCTGGTTGGGAGTGCTTATTTCGTGTACGTTCGCAGTCAAAACCAAAAAGTGTGTTGCTGTTGTTGCCATTGGCCAGGGATACCATATTTTTGTGTCTTTTTAAAATATTTTATTTAGGATCAATTTTTATATTTATTAATATTTTAAAATAATATTTATTATCCATTTCTGTTTTCTATTGCGGTAGAGAAGCACTGGAACTTTCCTTTTGATTTTTTATCACTGTTTAGTGATTCCACTTTTGGCATACAGGAAACAACATTTTTCTTTTGGTTATGTTTAGTCCTACATGAAGCCAAGGGTTAAACACAGTCTTTCATACAAAGATTGCATTTGTCATTAAAACTGTTAAGCACTGTGCTAATTTCTAAGGAAACTATTATTTCTTTCAGGTTTATTCATGTCATAAAAAGTCAGCGTGGTTTATGAGAAGAGAAGACGGGTTACTTTAAGATATGTGGGGGAAGGAGAAACGAGAGATTATATTTGCATCATTATCTACAGTTGCCTTGCCAACTAATGAGCTAGCTCTGGGAACAGGGAGACAACACTGACCCACAGCCAGTGGTTCCGGACTCTACTCCTGTTTGAGAGCCACTAACCCCTTTCACACATGCAGCCTTATCCATAGATTTTCCGGAACATTGCCAGATAGGGGTCATGTGTGAATAAGAGCCGAAGTTGAAATTCCGGAATATCCGCGCCGGCAATTTGCCGGCAAAAGACCTAGTGAGGTTTCCGTAAAAGTTCCGTATCGATGTGACGTGTGAACAAAGCCAGAACATTACCGGATCAATCACGCATGCCATGGGGTCGCTCCCGTACCCACATTCGTCTCGCCGAGCCCCGAGCCACATGAAAGACTCGTACAGCCTCCAGCCGCCACAGGCGACGTCTCCGGCTTTGAGCCAAGCTAAAGCGGAGTTGTTCCCGACTTATCCTGATTTTTTCGTTAAGTTTTTGTTTACGAATGGTGTTTCGTGATTGGAACAGATGTATTATTGCCAGCGTTTGCCTCAAAAATGTAAAAATAAACAAGAGTAACTGTAGTACAACATCATGCACACTCTGTCACTTCATCACCCACCATTTTTTCAGTAGTAGGCTAAGTAAACAAACGTATCCTAGCAACATAGGGTAGAGCGTTGGTTGTATGAACGCTACCAATACGGAACATTCCGGAATATTGCTGGATCAACTTTTCCGGTAATATTCCGTATTGCATGTGTGAAAGAGGCTATTGTTTGAGTAACCTTGTAGCACCAGGAAAGAACTTTCCCCATCAGTCAAATGTAGAGGGGAATACGAGTGCTTTGGGTCCTATTTTTTTGTTTTACAAGCGTGCTGCCAACATGTAGCTACATGTTAAAGGGAGGCATAATGCCTTTTGCTTTGCAAGGGGCATATAACTGGTAAGTGTGGACAATCAGGATTTTTTTTTAAAAATACCTCTTCCTGGCGGTCAGATTCTTTTCTAAAAATGTTACATATGAGCCAAATGTTTTCAGCATTTTATTCATAAAACAATGTGAGAATAACATGAATTGTTCATGTTCTTAAACAAAGTAGATGCTTCTTAAAACGTGCATAGCTGTCACTGCTCATGCTGTCAGTAGTTGGAGATGGAGAAACTGTGCAGATGCAGCCCTGGATATGGGTACAATTTTTGAATAATATTTTTTCCCTTTTTCTCAATGGTCAAAGGGCCAAAAGTACCTTTGTGGTGGGCAGCAGGCCCCCAGCCAACAGTTGAGTAGCCCTGTTCCACATGCCCCTGTCATGACGAAGCATTTTCAGAACCGAAGTCAACTCAAGCAGTCTACAGGGGTGCACGTACAGCGCTCATTACCGCTATTCCATTTGCCGTACTTTGATAATAATGTACCATTTATTGATTTATTGATATTATTCCATATATACAAGCATGAACCTCTGAAAGTTGTATCTTCTTGAAGAAATTGATCAATGTCATGGTCGCTCACTGCATATCTGAAGAGATATGTCATCTTCCACGTCTGTCTGAGGAGAGAAACCTAAATATGCCATTTTCCAAAAAGAAGCCTTTTTAACTCACTTGTTGTTCTGTTTCCGTGCAGACAGGCAGAATGACTTGCTAATTGTTCCTTATCACAGACCTATCGATGTGAAAGTCAGAGTGTAATGATCTTGGCAGCGGAGCATTGCCTGGGCCTTTTATGGCTGCACCTAAAGTGATTGATGGCAACCCCACTGCACAGAACTGTATTGGTGTAGTTCTAGAGGCACAATAGCAGCCCTTTTGCCAGCTCATCCTGCCATGACGATGTTGCAGGGGAAAATAGCAAATGCTGTAACAATGGCAGAAGGTGCCATCGGCAGCCTGGTGAAAGACACACACTCTGGCCACACCTTTCACACCGCACCAGCCCACCACTTGACTGCTTTGATGTTTTTAACGTGCACCAATTTTAAGAATTTGAATCCTTTATTGATTGAAATCATACTTACATTATGTTACTTGCTCTCATTTCGTTCCTAATACCCACCGCCAGGATAACAGAGTGTGTTTGCGTTGTGACGGTCACCCTGCTCTGTTTTCCAGGTACGCCAGCCTATATTTCTGCTGTGCCATTGAAAACCAGGACAACGAGCTCATCACACTGGAGATCATCCACCGATATGTGGAGCTACTGGATAAGTACTTTGGCAGCGTGAGTCACCTCACCCTTTTAACATCCACTACAGTTCATTACTTTATGCCAGTTAAGCTTGGGTGATAGGAGTTTAATGAATGTTGCTTAATTTATTATGTATATAAAATATATAATTTATATAAAATTATTATTTTTGTTGAGTCATAGTTTAAGAAGTTTTTACCAAGTATTATTATGCATGTACTGCAGTCTATGCATACCCTGAGAAGCAACCCATGGTGGAAAAACAAGCCCTTGCTTGGGTTAGAAAAAATCCTTGGATTCTTAATTTCATGAATGGAACTTTAAGGAATGTGAATGAGTGTGTGTGAGTAGTTTTAACAGTGGAGTACCCCCACATCCTGTCCCAGTTGATCTTCTCATGTTTTTCGCATCTATTTCGTTTGCTTGAGCTTGTGTTTCTCTCTTCTTTTTTTTTTTCTTCTTTTTTTCCACCATGACTAATTTGGTTTCACACCCTACGAATTCTGCTGAACTGTGGTGTGTTTTCACATCATAAACATTTTGCATTTCTGCTAATTCTTTGGATAGTGAGCCACTAATGATGTTTTCTTTTGTGTATGGACCCACTGTCTTATTTCCTGGAACTGGAGTGGATTGGTGGAAGTGGACCACTGTTTATTTACAGCTGACCTAAGACTGCTTTGTACAAACAAACTTCGACATGTTTATTAGGTGTGCCCTTTGGTTTATAAAGCTTTCATGTATGTCAATTTAACCAATATTAGAAGGCAAACAGGTTCATTTAAAGCCCTCCAAATGAACCGAGTGTGAAAGCCACCATAGAGTAGCTATAGCTCCTCCTGTTTGTCAGTATGCGTTACTGCAGTTTCTTCACAGGTGTGTGAGCTAGATATCATCTTCAACTTTGAGAAGGCGTACTTCATCCTGGATGAGTTCCTGCTGGGCGGGGAGGCCCAGGAGACCTCCAAGAAGAACGTGCTGAAGGCTATCGAGCAGGCCGACCTTCTGCAGGAGGTAAGGCAGAGTCTATCCCTCTGTGTGAGCTCCCTCACTTCTCTAACCCTAACCCTAATGGAGGACAGGATTCAGAGCCTTCACGTTTTTTTTACCTGTCGTGAAATATGATTGGAGGACGTTGCTGTGGCTCGGCTCTTTCCGAGCCTCCCGATCCGATCACTGCCTCATTAGCCTGAGCTGATGATGGCAGTGTTAGAACCTGGGCCTTTCACCTTACACTTATTGTAGATGGATGGCTCTCCATAGCTGCTATGTCTGTCTGTATACATTCATTCCCAAACAGGCAAAGTGCTTCCACACATAAACCAGCCTTACACTAGATGTGCATGCACATATATTTTACTCATATACACACACATATAGTGCCCTCCACAATTATTAGCACCCCTGGCAAAGATGAGTAAAAAGGGTTATAAAAGCTTAATCTCATTTAAAAAAATTAGAAAAATCCAATTAAAGGTTGTATCAGCGATTTTGGGTGGAAACATAAATGATCACATTCATCTGATTTTTCCTCACGATCCGCTAGCTGCCCGCCCCATAAGCAGGCCGTCAAAAAAACGCGTCTCTGTAGGCAGCCTATGCTCCGAGATCGTACACAAAAACAAATGGTACTACCAACTACTCAAAACCAAAATAAACAGTATTCCAACCAATCACAATGATCTGCACAAACGCTAATACTCTTATCTCGCTGAAATCTTGACGGATTTACAAACGGTTTGGTTTCTTACAAACGTTATTAACGTGGTTATAATTCTGGATGCTTGAACACTATTTTTTAAAACATAACATAATTATTCATAAGTATGTTTGTTTGGGATTTCGCTTCAGAAGTGACGTCACGTTTGTGCAGATCATTGTGATTGGTTGGAATACTGTTTATTTTGGTTTTGAGTAGTTGGTAGTACCATTGTTTTTGTGTACGATCTCGGAGCATAGGCTGCCTACAGAGACGCGGTTTTTTGACGGCCTGCTTATGGGGCGGGCAGCTAGCAGATCGTGAGGAAAAATCAGATGAATGTGATCATTTATGTTTCCACCCAAAATCGCTGATACAACCCTTAATTGAAGTAAATTTATTCTGAGAAAAATCCCTCATCAAGAAATAATTATTTTTAACACAACCACGTGTGCCACAATTATTGGCACCCCTAGAAATTCTTCTGAACAAAATGTAACTGAAGAATTTTTTCCATTTATATTTTACTTTTTAAAGTTGATCAGAGTGTTTAGGAACTTTCAAGCAGTAATCCATGACTTCCTGTTTCACTGGGGTATAAATATGAGGTGACACAGAGGCCATATTCCCTTATTCATACATCAACATGGGAAAGATAAGAGAACACACAAATAAAATGAGGGAAAAGTGTTGAGCTTCATAAGTCAGGGAATGGCTATAAAAAAAATAGCAACTCACCTGAAAATGCCCATATCTACTGTTAGGGCAATACTTAAAATGTTCAAAGCAAGTGGAACTGTTACAAACTTGCCTGGAAGAGGACTCAAGTTTATTTTGCCCCCACGCACAGTGAGGAGGATGGTAAGAGAGGCAAAAAAAATCTCCAAGGATCACTGTCGGAGAATTGCAGAGGAAAATAGCATCTTGGGGTCATCAAGTCTCCAAAACTACCATTAGACGTCACCTCCATGCCAACAAATTATTTGGAAGGCATGCCAAAATAAAAGCCTTTCCTGTCATTTCACCACAAACTTAAGTGCCTGGAGTTTGCTAAACGCTACTGGAACTTTGATTGGAACCGTGTTCTATGGTCAGATGAAACGAAAATCGAGCTTTTCGGCAACCAACACTCAAGGTGGGTTTGGTGTAAAAAGAAGGATGGCTATACCGAAAATAACCTCATCCCCACTGTTAAGTATGGTGGAGGTTCCGTGATGTTGTGGGGCTTTTTCCTCCAAAGGCCCTGGGAACCTTGTTAGGGTACATGGCATCATGAACTCATGAAATACCAGGAAATTTTTAATCTGAATCTGGCTGGCTGTGCCAGGAAACTAAAACTGGGTTGTAGTTGGATCTTCCAGCAGGGCAATGATCCAAAACATAAATCCAAATCAACACAAAAATGGTTAACTGAACACAAAATCAAGCTTCGGCCATGGCCATCTCAGTCCCCTGACCTAAACCCCATTGAAAACCTGTGGGCTGAGCTGAAGAGGAGAGTGCACAAGAGTGGACCTAGGACTCTGGGTGATCTGGAGTGATTCTGTAAAGAGGAATGGTCTCAGATTCCTTGCTCTGTATTCTCCAACCTTATTAGATGTTACGGGAGAAGACTCAGTGCTGTTTTATTGGCAAAGGTAGGTTGTACAAAGTATTAAATGCAGGGGTGCCAATAATTGTGGCACACGTGGTTTTGTTAAAAATAATAATTTCTTGATGAGGGATTTTTTTTTCTCAGAATAAATTTACTTTAATTCTTCTCATTTTTTCAGTGTGAGATTAAGCGAATTCACCAAACGGTGAATTTTTTTTAATAACCCTTTTTACTCATCTTTACCAGGGGTGCCAATAATTGTGGAGGGCACTGTATGTATATAAAAGCATAAGACATCCTCTCCTTATTTATTAATGTGTATATAACTGTGTTGTTCTTTTTATGTACTCCTTTTAATGCATTGTAACAGGACAGACAAGTGCTTGAGGTTACAGAAATGTACAATTGTTAATATTACAGTGAGTCACTTTCATAATATGAATGAAATCCATTAGTTGCGGTCACCCTTGTATTGGTAAGGTGTTTTTGTGCACTTATGTCTGTAGACGACGGTGATTTCTTATCATTTAGAGTTCTTCCTTTCTTTCTTGCTTCCAAAATGTACTTTTGGTTCTAGATGGTGCCCATTATACCACAACAGAGAGATTCTGACTACTGCATTACTGGAACTTAAGTTGATGCATACTTGTATTTCATTCTTTACTCTCGTTTCTGAATTTCAGAATTTAGACTTACAGATTCGCCTCTTTCCAGGTACAGTCCACTCATACTAACAGCGGTTACTCAAACAAAATCCCTTAGAGGTTAGCCTGTTAGCTGTAGCTGTGTCCACTGCCAAGTTAATCACCACATGCAGGTCTCCACATGCCAGTAACTACATAGACGCTCTGATTTCTTACCAGATAAAAATGTATGACGTAATAATTTTTGTTCAGAGCTACACCCTTACAGAAATTGAATATATATCTAGCAAACTATTTAAATAAAAAATATTTTTAAGATATGAAAAGATTCTAACAATAATTATAGCTGCTTTGAGATATTCCAATGAACAATATATATTTATGATACATTTTACAGAGATCTTACATATTTAGAATATATTGCAATAAATTCAATTTCTGTAAGGGCCCAAGGATTGGAAATGAAAAACTTGGTTTCATTTTAATATTAAATGGAGTGTTATCATAGTTACTGGCATGTGGCAGACCAGTTTGAAAAATACCTTTCCTTTTTTACATTCTTAATTCTGTGTTATAAGTCAACGCTACCTTAGATGCTGTGTATGTGTATAATTAGCAAACATGTCGTCTTAGGAATATATAACTGTTGTTAGCTCAAACCCCAGAGTTCCTTAATCCTAGTTGTTTGTGACACTGTATTTGTTCTATAGTCTGCTCCTGACAAACACAGATTATAAAGTTCCTGTTAGTCCCTCTTCAGTAAACAATCTTATGGATGTAGCTGATGTTGGTGTGATTGTGGTTTATTAGATTGATTCCTCATAAATAATATAGCCCTGGCACTTTTGATAACAGCTACACTGTAGTTGGTAATATCTGCACAAAGGCAAAAACCAAAACCAGTTAGTAATGGGAGCGTTCTGTTTCACAAACCCCATATTGTGTTGAGCTACAATGAGCTGTCAATCAATCAGCTGTCTTTTTTTTTTTTAACCAACCAAAATATTTTGCTGTTCACAGAAAACACAGCATCTGGCTCAAATCAGTGATTCACCATATCATACAGTAGCCCCACCCATTTTTGGTTTCCTGAAACCTCACATACCATCACTGGGAAACCCAACCCACAGCCTGTTTCACTGTTGCAGATTTTGCAGCATTGAGCAAAGAAAACCCCTGACATCACATAACTGTTTCAGATCCACAGAAAGCCAAGGGAATCTATAACTAATGTTCTGTTCAGTCCAAAAGCACACTTGCAAAAAGAAAAAAAGAAAATGAGCACATATTGTGTTCTTGTTTTTAGCTATTCAGCCCACAGATTTATATACTTCTGTCACTAAAAACAAAATAATGCATACTCTTAATTTGGCAGCTTGTAATGGATAAGTCTACTGTAAAATCCTACCACAATAGCATGGAATGATTTCCCACTTTATTTTTGCATGTTCTGAAATCATTCAGGGTTTGTTTTGTAGTCGTGGCCTTGCCTGTTGTTTTTTTTTTTTTTTAATGAGCAGTACGACGAAGGGCAGGCAGGCGACCGCGAGGGGCCCAGCAACAAAGCTCAATTGTGTGCAGCAGAGAACAAAGGCAGAGCCCTGACCTAAATGTGCAGTCCACTGAGTGGGGGAGAGGAGAATGACAATGATTTCTCATCAGAAAAACAGCCTGTCCCTCTGCTTTTTAATACTTCAGCAACTGCGCGGCAGCTTGGCGCTAGTGTAGCTTCTGCACTGTGTGTGCGTGCGTGAGCTCTATTCTGAGAGCTGTACCATTTACCATTACAGTTTTAATATATTGTACGAAAAAATCCATAGTGTTTCCTGTTGTCATTTAGCAGCACATACAGAACTGGAATATACTGCAACATAAATATGTGGATTTTTTTAACTACGATAAATATATTTTAATGTGCAGTGTCTAGCTAGCTGTCAGATGTTAGCGGTGTGGTTCCACAGACAGTTTAATATTACATTTAAAGGATAAGTTCGCTATTTTGGACCTTGGACCCTATTTGCGGTCTGTCTTCCATGAACCTGACACATTGAGTCCATATTTTCGCTGATCGGTCCAGTATTGAGCTAGCTACAGATTTCCTGTAGGCTCTCACTGGGCTACAATAGAAGTCAACGGGGCAATTAGAAATGTTATGGAAAAACAACGATAAATGTGCTTTTATAGCTCAGTGTGTATTCTTACGGTCTCAGTATGCTCTCCTGTGAAATGTAGGCTATCGCAAACGCAAACGCAAACCGAACGTTGAAACAACAGTTCCATTTGAAACAGAACTATTTCTCCGACCGCACTATCTCGCACTGTAAACTTCCGCAGTCTAGCTACGTTGTAGAGAGGCCGCTTGAAAAGCAGTTGATCACAAATCCTGACCTCCCGTTGGAGTTTACTAGCTTGTAGCCTACAGCAGAACTATTTGTAACGCAGTGTTTGTAATCGTCATTTGTAATAATTTACATTACCTGCGCAACTTCAGCCTCTCTCTTCTCTTGCTCTCTTATCATCCATCTCTTGTAGTTCCGTGTCCGTGTATTCTGGCTCAAATCTGTAGCCAGTAACGTCAAAGTCAAAATCGAATTCTTCGTCTTCATCCATCATCCAAGTTTTTTTGTGGAAATTGTAGCCTACGTTGCTGCAGGTAAACAAACGCAGACTGCTCACATAGATAGTTTCGTAAACGGCCGGCACACCTTCCCGCTCCCCCACCCCCGACACATAGTACTCCGCGGGAGCAGCGAAAACAAGCAACAGAGAAATGCTTACTTCCAAGCCATGCCAAGCACGTAAAAATGTTCGGATTGAGATACATTTCACAGGAGAGCATACTGAGACCGGTAACAATACACCCTGAGCTTCCCGTCTCATTTATTGTACATGAAAGCACATTTATCATTGTTTTTCCATAACATTTCTAATTGCCCCGTTGACTTCTATTGTAGCCCAGTGAGAGCCTACAGGAAATCTGTAGCTAGCTCAATACTGGACCGATCAGCGAAAATTAGTAGTGTAACGATTCATGCGATGCATCGATGAATCGATTGTCAGTCCTACCGATTCAACTAAATCGATCTGCTAAAATAAATAAATAGAATGAATCGCTTTGGCTTCACCAATAATCGATATAAATGCTTTAAATATTATGAATCGCGATTCTTAATTATGATTATTGTTTTAAGACTTAGTTTACAAATTTTTTTGTGAAATGCAGCTCGGTAATCCGTAACTCTGTCATCAGCTGCTAGTCAGCCTGCAAGGAAGTACCGCCAAGAGTTTTTTTTCCCCTCACCCTCTACTGGTGCATTTCACCCACTCACTCACCCACCCACCCACTCACTCACCCACCCACCCACTCACTCACCCACCCACCCACTCACTCTCACCCACCCTCTCATTCACCCACCCACCCACTCACTCACTCTCACCCACCCTCTCACTCACTCACCCACCCTCTCACTCACTCACCCACCCTCTCACTCACTCTCACCCACCCACCCACTCACTCACTGACTCTTAACTCACTCACTCACCCACCCACTCTCTCCCCTGCCAGCATGTAGCCTATTGAAAAATGTTAAAAATAACTGAGCCATGTTTAATTACATTTTTGTATTCAGCATAAAATATTATGCAGGACTACTTTTTTTATAGAATAAATATGTTTAATAAGTAATTCTGTTGTCTGTTTATTTTTTCACCTTTCAGAAGAATACAGATAGTCTCACTCGCATTATTGCATGTTTATTTCATGGATATAGAATTTTGGTTAAAAGTTACTGAATCGAATCGTGGTTTACAGAATCGAATCGAATCAAATCGTTCCAAAAAAAAAAAGTGTCCTTGAATCGAATCGCCAACTACTGAATCGTTAATCGAATCGAATCGCTGTGAAGCCAAAGATTCACACCCCTAGCGAAAATATGAACTCAATGTGTCAGGTTAATGGAAGACAGACCGCAAATAGGGTCCACGGTCCAAAATAGCGAACTTATCCTTTAAATGGGATGTTTCAGGTAACATCTTATTTGAAAAATTACAGTGGAGCGGCAAGGAGAGACTTTGCAATGGGCCCCAAGCGAGTGCATAAATGGAAGGGGCAAAAAGAGAAACATAATAAGCAGTACACCCCAGCTATTAATTGACATTTTATGGTATATTTTATTTCAGTACCTTCAACAAAGGGAAACTGTAGCTGATACAAATGGGCGTAGTGGTGTGTTAGGTGTCAACCTGTCATATAAATAATCTTTGCTTTCAGTTCTCACTGTAAACACTTTTTTCATCTTATAGTACCACAGACAGTACTTGGAAACATAGGTTGGTTATTTTTTGTTGTGTGTAAATATTTTAGTCACAGTTTTAATACTTTGATCTTATAGTGTAGTTCTGACATCCACAGTCCTTACATCCCTATACTTCCTATAGTTTTCCACAGTGTGTCATTCAGCAAAATGTGAGGTTTTGTTTTGTGTAGTTTAGCTCCACTTTAGTCAAGCCTCATTTTAGTTGTGTTTGTTTTTGTTTTTAGTTTGTCGTCAGTGGTTTAACTTTCAGACCTGGATGCACTCGGGCCCATATTCATAAAAAAAAAAATTCATCATTTTTTTAGCTTCTAATGAATAATGTTAGGAAATGGACAGGGGAAACCTGCTCCAAGATTGGAACTCAGAATCTGAGACATTTTATGAATATGGATCCTGGTCTCCCTTGAAAAGGATTTCTCAACTCAATTGGACTTTAATGTAAAATATGGGGATCATAGAATTGGGGAATAGGACAGTCATGACCAGTCACCCTACATGTAAAAAACTGAGTGGAGCTCCACCGATTGAAAAGTACATTGGTAACAAACAGTAGAACAAATCTAGCACTGATTGGTTGATTCAGGTTGGCCTGTGGATATCCAGGAAGTAGTATCCACCAATAACTGTTGCTGTTGCTCTACAGGTTTTTTCCAGTATACTGCAAGATTTGTGGAGCTCCTCTGTTTTCTACCAGTGAGATGACATTTGAACTGTATTTGACCTGTATTTTCTTATCCCTTATAAAATGAAGGTAAAATTAAACAAAAAAGAATTTGCAAGAGAATCTTGGGCGTGTTCAGCAACCCTGGAAAAGGCAGACAGAGGGGATGACTCTGACTTACACAGTTTTGTATTGTGTAGTGCCAGACTGAAGACTGGGGAGGTCTGGCTTCTGAGGATATCTAGCGCAGAAAGAGGAGGCCGGTTCCTCTGAAGGTTGTTCTCCAGGTGTTGGTAAATACCAGACCGGCCCAAAGAGGCAGTGTGGTCCTGCAGAGTGTGTGATGCAGTTTGGATGCACCACACTTTGATACTCTTGGCTTGTGTGGTGTCCCTTGGAAACACACAAGGCTACATCAAAGTGAATAGGCTTTTAAAGCCCCAAATTGCATGTTGGGGGGGAAAGCCTTTTTGAAATGATTATTGTACTCCTTATGATACTTTTAACATACTTTTTTCTTTTCAATTTGCTGTTTTTTTTTCTTTCGCTGTCCCTTTTCTGCATGATGAGAGCATTTTTCTGACTAGAAGAATCGCTCTTTACTTGCCCAGGTGAAAGCGATTGGGGTTTTTTTTCTCTCTGTGACTTTGTTACCCCTGCTGTCTTTTTTCATGGGCTGTGTCCGAATCAGCACTCTTCCACATTATTTAGTATACTTGTTGAGTAGACAACATGAGAAGGCAGTTAAGTAAGCAAAAGTGTTCTTCAAACCCCCGGATGATATACTTACTTCCGGGTTTTCGCTGAGTATATTCGGGAGCATGCTTTTTCAAGAAGTACACAAACATTTTGGTCGCATAAATATGACGCGCACCTTCGTTTAAAAATGAAGCACTGCTTTGCTGACATTTTTCCTTCAATAACAACAAAAACAACGTGTCATGGCCACGCAAGGGTGGGACGTCTTCTGACACTTCCACAGTATGGTTGAAAAATTGTATGGAGGATATTTTTTTTCTTACTGCGCGTCACGTACTAAACAGTAAACGGTACACAGGAGACAGGATGCAGTAGATAGGGCTCTGATTCAGACACAGCCATGGTGAATTCATTCATTTTACAGTGAGATGTGGGGCACCTGCACGGGGACTGTGATTGGTTCTCTCAGAAAGGAACTAGGAAGTGATAGTGACTGCCTCTCATCACTCGTGTCATGTCACCCATGCAATCTGCTCCAGTAGTGCTCTCGCTCAAATGCAGGAAAAAAGAGTAGGCTACCTTCTAATTTTAATGAGCATCATCTTCTAAAGCCGGTCATTACACATATCATGCTCTATTTGTGTTATCATCTTCACATGGTACACTTTTCCTTTTTTCCTGCAGGAATTTGTCCTACAATAAAAACCAGGGCCATTCTGGTGAAATGGGATTAACCAGCCCAGCCATGAGTTGTACTTGGAGAGGATGTAATTGGAGTGAAGCCACAGGCTTCTTTATGGCTCCAAGATGAACCTATGTTCATTAACCTTTTAATGGAATATTTCTGAAGTGTGGTTGTTCACACAATGAAAGCAAAATGAAGCTCTACTTTTAGCGAGACTATGCGTCTGCTTTTGCGAGCACACGGAAGATCCGGCTCAAGACGATTATCAAGCTGTTGGGGAATTAACTGTGATTTGTCCTTTAGGGGAAAAAAACTGTTGTGTTAATATAAAACTTCTAAAAATTCTCAGAGGAATATTCAACTGAAACACAAGTTCTCCGTGCAGTGATGTGCCCTACAGTCTACATTTAAAAAATAAATAAATTTAAAAAAAGACTTATTTTTCTCATTGCTGCAACTTCCTTTGTCAATTTGTGAGAGCACTGACAAGCACATGCTCTCCTCTGAAACACGTGATCAACTTCACTTTGCAGTCCACCAGCTAAGCTAGCGCAGACGTTGTCAGAGGACTGTTCGTGTGCATCTTGTGCAGGTAGACTTGTGCTCACCCTGATTGACTAGTAGGGGGTTGCTGGTGAGCAAGGAGTCTGATTCTGTCCCTCCCTGCCTGGTTGACACTACGGCACATTATGGGCTACTGGCTACATTTGGTGCTGGTACAGTCTCGATTTGATACCAAACTTAGGCTAATCCACAAGTTACAACTGTGCCTTTACAGGATGAGCAGCCCTCACTGTGGTCTGGCAGGAAACGCTGGCTGTGGTAGTGACTAGTGTGGTGGGGTGTGTGGTAGTGCCTATAGTGGTGGGGTGTGTGGTAGTGCAGTGGTGGGGTGTCCTTCCTGCAAGGTTGTGCATAATTGGCCTCGATGGCCTTCTGTGTCACTCCGGAATGGAGGAAGGATTTCAATTAGCAGGGTATCCTCACTCTTCAATCCCACCCCCTTCAACCCTCACTGTAGAAGACTGCCACTTTCTTTGACAGGAAGAAAATCCTCCCATTCATCTCCTCTCCGGTGAACACCTCCCTGTCCACTGGATGTGTCCCTGCTGTTTTCAAGCTTGTATTACCTCCACTGCTCAAGCAACCCACCTTTGACACCACTGTCATCCAGAACCACCGTCCTGTTTCTCTTTTTCCCTTTCTCTCCAAAACTCTCCTTTTCTATCATAGAACAACTTTGTAGACCCTCACTAGTCTGGCTTCAGGGCTGGCCATTCAATTGACTGTCCCCCCTGCAGTCGGTGAGCTTTATGCTGCAAAGGCAGCTTCTCTCCTCTGTTTTTATCCTGCTTGACCTCTTTGCAGCATTCAACACTGTTGACCACTAACTCCTGTGATCTTCCCTATTTACCTTGGTCCTGGGAGATTTGCGACACAGCTCTCAAATTGTTTGCTTCCTCAACTGTCGCTCCTTCCAGGTTGCATTAGGGAGTGCAACTTTGAAACCTCAAGAATTCTAACAGGTGTCCCTCAGGGTTCAGTCCTCGGTCCTCTCCTCTTCTCTCTATGCTAAGCCCCTGGCTCTGTCATCTCCTCCCATAGCCTGTCTTATCATTCCTAAACACAATTTTGTCCCCTTCCCCTCCGCTGATACACTGGTCTTGGCATGCATCTCAGCTTGTCTACAAGGCATCTCAAGCTGAATGAGAAATCTTAGGCTAAAACTCAGATACTCCCCAGTTAATTCCTCCCCAGGCTGGACCTATCCTTCACCCTAGATGACACCACAGTGTCACCCTCTTCATCTGCCAGGATTTGTGGAGTGGTACTCGACAACAAACTGTCCCTCTCTGAGAACACCATAGACATTTGTTGGGTGTGCAGATTCTTCCTGAAGTTCCTGTACAACATTTGGAGAATTCACCCTTTCCTCGCCACCTGCTGAACACAGCCATTAGTCCCAGCACTGGTCATCTCAAGCCTGGACTACTGCAACTCGTCTGATCTACAACCTCCCCAGACTCAGCTGTGTCACTCACCTTTTCATCTCCCTCCATAGGCTACCTATATGAGCTCACATCAAGTTCGAAACCTTGCTGCTAGCCTATCGGGCAGATAAAGGGAGACCTCCGTTTTCTATATTCAAAAGATCACCTACACACCTACCATACCCCTCCATTTAGTCTGGCACCCCCTCCCCCCTGTGCTTCCAAAGGTCACATCTCCTGTCTGTTCTGCTCCACCCCACCCCAAATGGTGGAATGATAATTTTACAGGTATAGCTGTGTAAAGACAGGTTATCTGTTTAGCTGTACTTTCTTTAGTTACAATACAAATTTTTTGTTAGCTTAACCCTTTCATGCATGAATTACTACAAAACAGAGCAATATTTTTTTCACATCAAACTCCGCATGTGTTTCACCCGCCTAGGTCACAGAAATGTGCCCCAAATGGCCCCTTGAAAACATAGACCACACATGCAGATTACAACTCTTAATGCATGATGTCCACTTCAGTCGACAGAAGGTTTTTCGTATACAATACAAGAACTACAGTAATTTTTTGTTACAAATATAACTAATTCTGCTCCGTGCATCTTCCTTTTTTTTTAACATGCTCTGTTCTCTAGGAATAGAAGGTTTTCACAGCTACACCAGAGGGAGTTTGTACATTTCCACCTACACCTGCCATTTTGACCTTCACTGTATCAAAACTAGAAAAGCCAATAAAATGTAACAAGATGGAGCATATCAAAATTTAGGCAAAGGTGCAAGGAATCTGCTCTGATATTTTTTGGAGATCACAAACGTTTTTGACTATGTTAAAATATACTTTGACAAGCCTGTCCACTGTAATGGACTCCACGCATGAAAGGGTTAACATTACACTTATTGGGCATCTGTGCCTTCTTGGAGATACCACATTTTTGTACTCCTGCGAGTTACACTGACGTTCTCCACTTCTGTACATCTCTGTGGATAAGAGCTTCTGCCAAGTGATTCTAATTTAATGTAATGGTATCCCCGACCTCGTCCCGCATTTGGAATTCCTCGATCAGGTCGATTTGGCTCTTGCTGTCTGCCTGCTGTCCTCTGGCGCAGTAGCTGCACAGCTCAACTGGACTGCCAATTGAAAGGAAATGGAAGCTGACTGCATGCTTCTCTGGAGAGCGAGGTTGCTAATGTACACCTTCCCAGATACATCGGCAAGCTGCAGGACTGTGAAGATTATCAAAGAGCTGCTGAAATGCAAAGATACAAATGTTTAAGACCAACTCAACTTGTGGCCTGAGGTGTGAAAATAAATAGTGGTGTGATATCATGTGTTTCGGAGGATAACGTGTGCTTGTCTGTGCTCTCCTAAATTGATAGTGGAGGTTGCAGCAAAGGGTGCTGGAAAATATGATTGGACATACAAAATTGGAAGAGATGAGGGGGGAGGGGGCAAATAAAAATAAATAAATCAGTCAAGGACTGTTAATTAGTTTAAAACAGTCAGTGGGAACGTATTTCCTGTATTGATTGTTTTTTCCCTAGCAGAGTTGTGATCTGGTGGCTCATAGCCATGTATCAATGGGCCAGTTTGAGCACAAAGTGTAATTCACACACTGATTTCTACCCTGTAGGCATGCTGGTTCCCAGTATGGCTTCTGAGTCCTCTGGTCTGTTCCAGCACTAGAAGTACAGAGGTGAATATATTTGTGTGGAAGTTATATTAGTTCCACCTCTAGTAAATAGACCACACGGTAGTCGTTGTCCCGACCCCCACCCCTCTCCCCACCCGTCTTATTAGAGACGCAACACTATTCCTAATCCTCTCCTACTGGTGGGAGTTGTCCCGACCTCCACCCCGACCCCCACCCCTCTCCCCACCCGTCTTATTAGAGACGCAACACTATTCCTAATCCTCTCCTACTGGTGGGAGTTGAAACTGGTCCTTTGCAATTGACAGTTTTTGTCCATCAGGGAACACAGTGAGCAGAGGAGCTACTCACTTTGAAGCAATTCTGTGTGTTTTGTATGTGTATTTTTGTGCCTGTCCTTGTACGCGTGCTGTCCTTGGGTTGCTATAGAAATTAGTATTATGTAGTCAGATTTAATAAGAGTGGACTGAACTACAGTGTCACACAGGTAAGTTTATGATTGGTAATGCTGCCCTAAAGAGAGGGAAAACAGCATGCTAGTAATTCCTCACCCCTAATCCATAGCATCTAATCGTAACCAGGGCTCAAAATTAATTTTTACTGAGTAGCACTGGTGCTCCCAACTTCAAAATGTTAGCACTAACATAAAATTTTAGGCACAACAAATAAATGATTTAGGAAAGTGCGCATGTCACTGTTGACATCTTGTGATTGCTGGAGACACATACAGCAACTGTCAAAGTGGTGATTTGCTTCACACCGGTATGAACCCATCATAATGACAGGGACAGTTGTAATTTTTCTCCAAAGACTCCAAATTGAGAAATTGTGGGAGAAACAATGTAGGTCTGTAGTTATGTTAGCATTTTTACTGCTATTCATTTGTATGAAAGATAATGTTCAATAACTAAGTTAACTATCTAACATTATTGTTCCTGTGTACCAGCTGGCAAACAATAGTTAAATTAGATTTTATTCACCGAAATACTAATGTTTGCTATGTTAATGGTTGGAGTGTTATAGTAAATGTAGATGTCAATTCACTTGTGGTTTCTTAAGAAGTTACTACACTTTGTTTCTCTATACATTTAATTTTAGATGGCAAGGCATTGCCAAGGGTGTCAGGCGCCAAGGGTACAGGGCTGCAGGGCTGTCATTTCACAAGTGGCAAAATATTGCAGGATGAACATTGTTTAAATGGAATGAAAATTGTCTTCAGATAGGCTTTATGAGTTTAGACTCGTCTGTTAAAAATACTGAGATGCCAGCAGTCTATTCGGACAGTGTCTCCAGCTGGTATAGCTGCTATGTGCTTTACTACATTGATAAGGCTGCACTTTCATGGCATGCTTACTTTTAACCAATCTAAAACCAGGATAGAGGTAAGTAAAGAAAAGCTGGCTTTTTAGCTTTGTTGCCACCAGTTGTCACCTGTGTTTCTGGGGACAGCGTGTGCTTGTTGTCAAACATAAATAGTAGTTAGTCTGCACTGCTCCTACACTATTTTTCATTACTAAAATGAAAACTATGTAAGTTGTAACAGGACAATTATTTGCAGTTGCACAATGCTCCAAATTTTAATTTCCAGTAGCAGTGTTTTTTGGTTGCATATGTCACCAATACGGATGACATTTTGAGCCCAGAAAACCTTTCTGTACCCTGTCTCCTTGACCTGGCAGCAGCTTATAGCATTGCTCTGTGTTTTTTTTACTGGGAGTTGCGGTGTACGTGTCCTTCACCTTTTTGGAGGTAACAGACGTACACTGCAGTAATAGCAAATATCACTTATGGAGCTATTTATTGTATATCATATTACAGTACAGCTATGTCACTAAAGACAAGGAATAAATTAATACTGCATTTCTTTGGCTATAAATGTTACCGCCTTGGGGGCTGCTGGGTGGCTCACCCTGTTAAGGCACTGTTCCAGTGTGTTGATGGGCCCCATTACATTACATTACATTACATTATGTGCATACCAAAGGTCTGGTATTGATTCCGGGCTATGTTGGAGCAGACTGTGGCCAGCAGCCCCACAGAGTGATTCCGGGCTATGTTGGAGCAGACTGTGGCCAGCAGCCCCACAGAGTGATTCCGGGCTATGTTGGAGCAGAGTAATGCATAATTGGCTGTAACTTTGCCCAGAGAGGGAGTCATTCGGTCAGCAGGGATGAGCATGTCTCATTGTTCCCCCTCTGGTCAATCGGGCACCCAAAAACTGCACATGAAGTCTTTCTTCAGCTCATGTCTGTTTCAGTTCAACTTGTGGCCTGTGGTGTAAAAGAAGCAGCAGCTTGACATCGAAGTTTCTAGGGAGCACACATACTGACTTGATTGTCTGGGCTCTCCTGACTAGATAGTGGAGGTTGCGACCGTGAACGTAGCTAGTGAATATGACAGGGCACTCCAGATTGGGAGAACGGGTAAATGCATTTAAGTTATCGTTCAGCTTGATTGGATGTGTTGACAGTAGGACGCAATCAGCAAAGGTTATGAACTGAAACCACAACCCCTCTCCCATCACCTCTCTCCACCCCAGTGTGTAGTTCAGCTGTGAGACCAGAGAGTTAGCGCTGGGTACCCCGACACTTCCCTGTGTTTCCTTGTACCCTGTTTACCCCCCCACACATTTTTGACTGTGTGATGTTGGTGGGGCCCTGGCATACTTTATGCGCTGTGACATGAGCGTCATTTATCTTTTCCGCATTTCTCTCCCATAGCTCCAACATGACTATTTTAACCAGCCTGTGTGCTACGTAGCTGCCACTGGTGCCTGTCCAGCATGCAGAGCCCTGCCCCCTGACCCCCTGGCTCAACGTCTTCCCCCTCGACAGCCACATCTATTAGTCCTGGGGCACCGTCAGCCCCCAACACTGAACTCCACAGAAAACGTGTCTCACATACACCTATCATCACCGTCTTTGTACCCAGTCATCTTTGTTAGTGTGTGTGTGTGTGTGTGTGTGTGTTACTTTGTATGTCAGTGGAATTCTCACATATTACTGGCTATTCTTTCATATTATTTGGTTTGGTTAGTATTAGTATCATGTTTGTTACCAGCATCTAAAGAGTACAGGTACTTCAGAATATGAATACTTCAGATATGCATCTGACCCAGGCCCCTGGTGCCTTTGTGCATGTGTGCAGGAAGAACTTGTCATACCGTTATTTTCAAAGGCATGGATATGAACATAACCTGTATAGCCTAGCCTTGAGGGTTCATTTTCTTTCATGGAGTGGCTTCAGTAGATCTTTTGGGGGGAAAAGGTTGAGGTAGTATACATGCACAGCAAACAAATTATGACAGTTTAGTTCGGAATGTTTTGATGTTTTCAGACCGTGGTTCAAATGTATTTTATTGTAATGCAGTAGTGTAAGTAATTTGTTTCTTATTTTGGTTTGTTTGATTTATGTGGATATTTTACAGTGTATTACATGGTCTCCGTGGGAATCATTGAGTTTGTATATCTCATCCTAAAAACATGAAATACAGAACAGGTGGCAATAGTTTTACACTTGAAATTGTTTTACAGCATAAAAAAACTTAGTGTAAAGCCTGAAATGTTACACCCATGGTCATCTCATGGTAAGTTAATCTTTTTGCCTAATTATTGAACTGGTTAAACAATATGCATTTTTCTCGAATGGTAGATAATATTGTCAAAAGAGACATTTCATAAATGATTGGGCCAGTTTTAGCAAAAATAGGTTCACATTGTGATTGCTCCTACATTGATCTAAATTGCAAAGGAAACCTTTATGTACAATAAACCATGGCCACAAATTAGCATGCAAATTACACATTCTAATTTAACATTGGGTCAGTAGTAAGCATTTGGGCCTTTCTGAATTGAGACCCACTAACAAGATAAGGATTCCATGAGTGAATGAAATGTCAATTGTATTGTTTTGGTGAAACATTCAAACGTAACTATATATGGGTCAATGACAAATAAGGTTTTCAAATGGAAAAAAAAAATACTGACCAAAAAAATTGATTTTAAATACATTCTTAATTCCACAAGAATGTATCCTGTGTATTTATATTTGTTTCATAGCTTTTAAGGTGATATAAATAAATTTTTAAACAGGATTTCAGATTTTACCACCCAGACATGTCAGGTGGCGCGACCATATATGAATTTTGAATAATACACTTTTAATGTATTTACCACTACTGAAAACCTGCAAATATGAATCATTGTAGTGTGTAAAATACACATCACATGGTAAATTCCACTTTAATTTCTTTATTTATGGCAGTTTTATTCCATTTATAGAAACGGCCACTTCTTTTTGTTTTCAAACACCTTATTTTCCATAGAGAGAAAGAAAACAAAAATTGATTTGTATACATTATTTAAAGATTTTCAGTTATATTTCTGATTTAATTTTGCAGACTGCAATGGGAATGGATACATTTAAATGTAAATTTGCTGGTCGCACCACCTGACATTGTGCTCAATAACGATTGATATTCACTAAATAAAAAGAAGGATATGTAAATGCATTTTACTCTGGTTTCATTTGGCTTTTATTTGAAACCTGAACATTTTATACTGGAACTTAATCATACAATTACATTTCATTCAGGCCAGCAACAGTGGTAATGTCAATAAGATAACATTTGATCAATGCTTAAAAAATATAACTGAAACATCAAGGAACACATTTCAATAATGAGGACTACATTTCATTCAGGTCAGCATTCAAAACAATGCTGCACATTCAACATTTAAAACAATACTGCCACAATGGTAATGTCAACAAGACAACATTTGATCAATGCATTCAAAATAAAACTGAAACATGACATCTCAAGGAACACATTTCAATAATGAAATGCAACTGGATACTTTTTAAAACTATCTCTATGCCGTGCTGTTTTTTCTTTGCTTGATAATGGCATCTACAAAAATGAATGAAAAAATAATAACTTAAAAGGTAGAATATGCAACTTTGAGTATCAATTTTGGTTATATAGTCCTATATTATTGAAGAGTAGGACTTTTTCACCTTTAAACAACTTAATATCATACAGAAAGATGTATATATTTAAGAAAATGTAAATCTTCAAACATTAATTAACATCACTTTTTTCAATTTGTTTAACTGTAATTCTAGTCGCCCCACCTGACATATTGGTCGCACCACCTGACTTTTCAAACTCAATTCAAATCTAACAGGAATTTACTTGGACACCTATATACATTTTTGTCCTTGAACTCAATGTTATAAATATATTTTTTCAATCAAATACACATTTTCTGAATAAAAACTAATTTTCATAGTTTTCCAGGGGTCATACCACCTGACATGGTAAGTTGAACCAACCTCACCATTACTCAAAAACGTGAAATTATGTAATATTTGTGGGATAGTTACCAACCTTGTTACTGCATGACAGGGGTCCTGAGGGGTCTTCTATGTGATGTCACACCCTGTTGCATTGTTTTCTTACAGGCACAGTACATAAAATGATGTTTTTATGTCGGTCGCCCCCCCTGACATTTGGAGAAGTCAATTTCTCGGACAAAGGTTTTTTAAGTAGTACAATAGTTTTGAAATAGAACTGTTAAACTACTTTCCGTCATTTATAAGTAATCTAACATAAAATCATGCCAAACTATTTGATTAGGAATTTTATTGAGAAAATTATCCTTTTTATTACAGTTTTGTTCTCTGCATGTATGTTCGGACGGTCGCACCACCTGACATTTTGGGACTTTAGAACACCAAAACTCGAAAAAAAAATAGAATTTCAATAAAATGAGAAAGGTTTCTCATAAAGGAGATATTGTAGTGCAATTTGATATATAACATGTTTTTTTTATTTATTATTGTTTTTAGGAAAGTAATCAATTCGGACACAAAAAAATCACGTCGTCATTGACCCATATGCCTATAGTTATAGCTAACAGGTGTGAAACATATTTTGCATATGACACCAGTTGATAGTGGTAGCTAATGGCCATTTTATGTATGGACACAAATCATTGCTGCTTGCAGCTATACAAAATTATATTTTCCTCATGGTGTTGATGAATTTCTGCAACTAAATGTAATTGTGTTACATTCAACTCCTTTTGAATTTGTCAGAATGATCTAGTTAATATCTGTCTGGTAGTTGTACAGAATAATAAACACATCACATTGATAAGACATGCCTAGATGTGCCAGTAAATAGTTTTGAGAAATGTTTGGGTGGACTGTCTCATTTTGGTTGAGTGGGCTAACTTTTCAAACTGTATATAAAGTACTTTGTTGCTCTCTCTTTGATTTTGATTACCTTTTGTAGTTATGTAAATATGCACATGCATGCATGCACACACACACACACACACACACACACACACACACACACACACACACACACACACACACACACACACACACACACACACACACACACACACACACACACACACACACACACACAGGAGGTTCACAGTGTTGAGGAACTGGAAATGTCAAGCAGCAGCTGAGTCATACCTTGATCATGGGGTGATTCAGTTTTCCATTCAATCAGGCTCCTGTACTGTAATTAAGGCCTGGAAACTGCGGATCACCACTGGACTCCATTTGCATTTGACACATTGAATTGCGGCCCATAGAAGCAGACAGTTGCTAGGCAGAAGCAGAAGCAGATCTCACAGCTGGCTAAAACTGGATGAAGGCTCATGTGTGCCTCCATATTGAATTTCCCTGGAGGACATCTGTCATAATTAAGATGTAGTTCATTCCAGTTTTATTTCTGGAAAAAGGAAGGCCGCTTTGTTTCAGATAATCAGTGTCTCTCATGGCAAATGGTTTTTGGGCTTTCAGGTCAATAATGTAATCCTTTGCCTGGACTCTGACCCTGAAACATCCCTTTGTCTACATTTCACATTCCTGGGATAATTTTGTTGTAAAGAGGCAGAATATAATTTCTAATAATTATAGTGCATATACAACACACACATACAGTACATCTCCAAGGATACATTGCCTTCAATTTTATGAAAATTGTAATATCTAGAGGTGTCATAACAAGGCAACACGCTGGCAAAAGGCAAACAAGGTATTGTAAAACCTACCACAGAATTTTGGCTTTTCTAACTTTTTCCCCCAGAGCACATTGCCCAAGCTGTTTTCCATAGATGTCAAGATGACAAATGCACAGTTTAGACATACTGTTTGCAATAGAATTAGTAGTGTTGAGTGCAGAATGCGAGAGCATCAATGCAGAAAATCAAGATAAGGACAATTTATACATATGTTAAAGGATGCCAGACCTTGATTCTCAGAATGATACAATAAAATGTGTTGTTTCAACCAAACAATGTTTGCGTATTTACCTCATAGAGGTTCATCTGTTTTTTTCATTCTTAAAACTTTTTATTTTACAATAACATTCATTTTTACAATGTCAAAACCTGGGACCTGGTTATTTTACTGGGCACCTTTTTTTTTTTTTTGCAAAGATAAATAAAACTGCAGAGTTTGTCTTTGGTATATTCGAAGAAGCTGCAAAAGCAACTCATTTTGAAGTTCTTGTTTCTGTACCATATTAAATCGAGAAATTCAATTGAAAAGGTGAGATTAACATAAAATTTTCTCTGTAATAAATTTGTTTTACTGCTTTAAAACTCCAGTCACATTTGCTGACTCCGATGACAGGGCAATCCCAGAGAAGCAGACCAGCTTTTAATTGGATTTTCTATCCAGCAGAGAAGGTCCTATATTTTATCAATAATTTATGAATCCTGGACTTAGATCTGTGTTGTAAATTGAGAAAGATCTTTCTGGGTTGAAAGTGAAATGGTTTATACTTTCCTTGTCCCTATGCACTGAATAAATGCTGACTCTTGTGCTTAAACAATTCTCTTTATTTTGTGCTAATCCTCATGTTAGGATGCAAAAGTAAGTGTTGCTGACTATGTGTTTCATCTAGCAGTTAAAGAGACAGTACCCAAAACCTCACACATTTGTTTTAAGGCAGGGCACCTACTTATATAGTAGGTGTGGGTCTGCAGTATTAACATTCACAGTATAGCATACAGTTAGGTTTGTGCCATGCAGTACCATCCATCAAACTTGACCTTGTCACATAGCTTCATTAATTTCTTGATTTATTTTATTTGACCTAAAACCAGTACACACATGAAATGGATTTGAAGGGTGGTCCGTGTGCTGTCTCTTTAATTCTAGTCCAAATGTCCCCATGGTGACAGTCTTGAAATCCAACCTCATCCCAGAACTTAATCCCCAGTAGTGACCATTCAAGCGTTAAATCCCGTCACTCATAGAAACGCATTTCACCCTCTCCACTCCTCCCCTTCATGCTCTCTCATCTGCAGATTTTTGACCCCTCTCTTCCTCCTGGTGCGAGTGTATGTAAATTGCTAGTCCCAAGTCTGTTACTTGAGCGAGATGTCCAGCTGCTAGGCTTGTCTCACCCATGCTGCTGTTCCTTTCTCCACCTGCAGGAGGCAGAGACCCCACGGAGTGTTCTGGAAGAGATTGGACTGACATAAACCTGACCTGCTATCACCAGCCCAGCCACCGCACTCCTCTGCCCACTTGTGTTTCCTGTGTCTGCTAAATGACATAACACTGTGTTCACAAGCATTTCAGTATTGGGACAAGTGCTGTTCCGCATCATGCCCTTTTCTTTTTTTGTATTATTTAATGTGTGCTGTACATACACAATGTAGCACTGTACAGAGTCAAAAGCTAACGGAGCACTAGGTCACTACCATTATTATTATTCCTTATCAGTCATTTTTTCCAATTGCCTTAAGATTACTCCACAGTATTTCTCATATTGCCAGCACCTTGATCAAATTACATTGACTACACTTGTGTGTGTGTATATTTTCAGTACAGCAAAATACACAAAGTCCAAAGCTGGACAGGAAGGGAGGATTCTAAAGGGTAGAGCAAGTCCTTCATATTCAGGTACAGGTATTTACACATGCTGATTTGTGTCCTGTGCAAATGGAATAAAGGAAATGCATTCAAAACTTTTCACAGGTGGGGTACAAAAGAGCTTTAAAACCAGCCCATTCCATTTACAAGGGATGATATACATTTTAAAAAAAAATGGCATAGGTAAAGCATACCATCATTTCCAGGGCACCATTTATTGTTTACAACCAAAGAAATACTGTGCTATAAATGCTAAATTACATTCAGAGGTGAACTTCGTGTCATCTGTGTTGTATTAAATGGGGAAACTAGAAAAGGTATTTGTTTGAGACCAAAGAGTTTTTTTTTGTGTTTTTTTTTAAATTGGACTTTTACATTTGTAAAACCTACGCATCAATATGATTCAGTTCGGCATATCATTCATTTAGTTTTTTTCAGAAGATGCAAGCACAAAATATTTGATTTCACTGCCCAGTATTTATATATATATATATATATATATATATATATATATGTATTTTAGGAAGTCACTGTGTAAATCATGGTTAAATACTGTACTATATACATGTCCCCCATTAATGTATAGTAAAACATGCCATTTATAATTATGTATTTGGCTCAGGGTAGCCTCGAAACTAACTTTGCATGGATTTCCTCTATACTGCAGAAAAGGGATATGATTCACATGTGTATTTTGTTGTGCCCACCTCATTAAATGCATTTCTTACAAACGTTCTTTGTATCGCTTTTACTACTGCCATGTACAAGTCTGTCTCACGTGGAAATGTTGTGTACTATCGTCTCAGTGGACTAGTGCTGCAGTGTTTGGTGTTCAAAAGGAAAATAAATTTGTTTACAATCGTTCATGATTGTTTTTTTTTTATACCACAGTACAATTGAGCAAAAATGTTCCTGTATCCTTATGGAAATGGAATATACTGAAATAATATTTTAAATGTGGCCTTTCTGGAAAAATTCATATTTAAAAAAAAAAAAATATATATATATTTTTAAAAAGTTAAAAAATATATATTGCAATATCCTAGTGACAATAATCTGTATATTAACCTCTGTAATGTGAAGTGTGCTGCAAAATGTTAACACATTTGCATTTAGATAATTTGGCACTTACGGTAAGTATGACAAGATGGCTTTGCATGGGTGTATTAGGAAGTAAAAACATTTTTTTGACAAAACTACTGTCCACACAATTAGTGCTAATGTTTTTTTAAAGGGTAAGTACAATCAGGGTACGATAAATAAGGATTAGGGAAGTTTTTATAGAGCGTAAGTGTTTAGTCCCGGTGTTCTCTGAATAAATGGGTTTTCAGTCTTAGATTGCAAATGACTGCTGTTCTGGTGGCAATGGGAGGTCATTCTCTCACTTGGGCGCTAGGACAGAAAAGAGACGAGATCTTGAGTATGCACTGGATCCTTGCAGAGATGGTGTTGCAAGGCGATCTGTGTGCTGGCAGTACAGAGTGGCTGAGCTGGGGTGTAGGGCTTGACCATAGCCTGGATGTAGGAGGGAGCAGATCCATTCATGGGCCTGTAGGTCAGCACTAGATTCTTGAACGTGAGCTAAAATGGGAACCCAGTGGAAGTTGTGGAGCAGTGGTGTTGGACATTCAGCTGCATTCTGGATGAGCTCAGGGGTCTTATAGCAAAGGTAGGGAGTCCGGCCAGGAGTGAGTTGCAGTATCAGTCAGGAGATGACAAGGGCCTGCAGAGAAGCCTAGGCCGCTTCTCTTCTGAGACGAGGCTATACCCTCCTGATTTGAAGAAGGAACCTGCAGGGTTGCAGTGTGATATTTGCCAAGAACGACAGCTGGTCACCAAGGGTTACTCTGATGTTCTTAGTGGTCCAAGTAAGGAAAATGGTGGTGTTTTCAATGGTGACAGAGAGGTCTTGGAGTGGGTGGACTTCCCCAGGTAGGAGGAGCAGCTCTGTTTTGACAAGGTTGAGCTTCAGGTGGTGTACTGCCATCCACGATTAGATGTCTACTAGGCATGCCAAGATCTGTGGTGGTGCCACCTGTGTTCCAGAAAGGGAAAGAAAATGTAAGCTGGGTTTCAAAAGGATAAAGGTGATAGGAGAGGCAATGTGAGGATAACTGAGTGATTTGGTGTATAGCAAGAAGAGCAGGGAACACAAAAAGGGACCCTGAGGGAAAGCACTGATAAGATTGCATGGTGCAGGATCATCTAAATCATCTCTACTAACCCTGAGGACCCAAACTATGAGAGAGCAGTCAGAGACACCCAGCTCAGCAAAGCTTGTGAGGAGCTGGCAGCTGATGCTGTTGAAGGTAGTGGAGAGTTTGAGGATGTACAAATGACAGGTTGGTGGCTTTCAGCCTGTCATATTTCACTTCTATATAATGGAATAGGCCTATACTCCATTTCCATAACGGTAATTTCACAAGAAAATTATTTCTCTATCATAGCCCCATTCATAAATTCTTAACTGAGGTCTGTTCCCGAAGTCCCTCTGGCAGTGAGTTTTTTTTGTTTTAAAACCAGCCACATCTGGATAATATTTCCTTTACCTTCGTAGAGGCACTATGAAATAGGTTAGGATAAGGTAATCAACTTCGCCTCGTTTGGATATACGAGTGCTCCCACCGGACTTGAACACCATTTAAAAATAAAGTCCTACCGGCCTTCGCCACTGAGAAGTATTGGATAGGCCTACATGCGAAACCTCTCGATACTCCGCTTGATTGCCTTACGTGAAAAACTGCTTTCATTTACATCTGCATTGCCTCTGTGCTGGGCGGATATGTCTGTTTTCTGATACTGTTCCCTCTCCCGGTACCTTTCACTCCTATCTGTGCTTTTCAATAGAAAACATACGCATGACCCACTCAGACGTGAGTAAATAAATATTCTGCTTAATATATACACAAAGCCGGTGTATGCATTACTATTGCTATTAATCACATGCGAAATACTGTGAATAAAGAAATATTTTATTCGAATATGAATTCGGTTGTTACTGACATTATGGTCACCATTTATATATTTACTAAAAATGCATTCTTGTTAACGTGGAGTAGACTAAACCAGTGAATGACAACGATCTGGTAGAACTGAAAGCGCGCGTGAGTACAACATGATTTCTCCTGGTCATCTAAGCACTTATGCGCATGCTCCGTGAGTTGAATCGGAAGCACGGATTGAAAAACAGCGGGCTGAAACGGGTGGTCAAACTAAAACTACTCCAAGACCAATATATATCGAAGACGGAATTTTCCGTCTGGACCGTATGTTCAATTGTTGATTCTCAACTTCATTCGTCTCCGGCGCACATCAAGAAATGGCGGACAAAGAAGGTACAATGAGCACGCCTTTTTCTGCGTGCAGTCCAGCCGGCGTTGTTCTTCTCTGCAAGCACTCTAGCTGGCTAGCTAATGCTTGCTGGCTAACACGAAAAATATGACATTGTCAATACACAAATGATCAAGTTGGCCGTTCAGTTAGCCAGGTAGCAGCAGGTAACGTTGCAGTGGCTAACTATCTAGCTGGATTATGCACTTGGTCAGCAATGTTTTGTAATGTTGATTTCATGTACGTTAACGTTAAGAGTGTAATTCAGGAATTTTATTGTCGACGCGAAATAAGCTAAAAAGATGCTAATTAACAGTAGCTTATATCGCTAGCTAGATTATTTCTAGTTATTGGTTTTGCAGAACGTTGGCGATGTTGGGCAGTCTTCTTGCTATTTAATGCTACCTATATGTATTTGGTAAGTTAATGTTGGCTAGCTAACGTTATTATATCGTGTGCGTCTCGCACATTCTACGCAGAATGTTTCGGTATCAGCCATTTTGATGTATGACAGCTAGCACTGCCTGCATACTAGGTCACTAGCTAGTAGTCGTATTTTTGCAGTATGCAAGTAACGTTAACTTAACAGGGAAACGAGTTAAAGTTGTCCAGTGAGCTTCGTGTTCCTACTTTGGGTTCTCCTCAATATGATCTAACTTGCCTCTCATCGAGTTCAAGCTGCAAAAACACCATTCTTCGGGTACGAGGGGTGGTAAAGACCAGTTGCAGAATAAATAAATAAAAAATATATATATATATCCCCGATGCTTTATTACCTGTTACTTGAGGCGAAACTGAATTCTTCGCCAAAGTTTCGATCCTTTGGAATGTAAGGATCGCACAGCAAGTTGTAGTTCTCATTGATTCAAAATCACAATGTTCCTACGAAGCTGTGATATTGAAATATATTGAAAAGGATTCAGAATGAAGAAACTTTAGTGAGGGTCGCAACCATAGACTACAAAAAATGTCCCAACCTGTCCATTGATCACTTCATAAAGAAAGTGATTCTGTTTACTTAATTCAGCGTAGGACTAAGTGGCTCAGTCTAAACTAAAGACACTGTTAAACGCGAAGTTTGAAAATATGAGTCCTAGAGCTCATATATGGCGTCAACGAGTGACTGCTCAGCATCTAACGACCTATATTTTGATGTTGCGGTCCTGTCCACAGTTACCTGTTGAATTGTTCTGGCCATAGTCTCCAAAGTGGTTAATGCACAAAGACAGTCGAATATGGTTCATATGGTTTTAGAACATCATACAGCAATTTTATTTCATTTAAAAAATGCATGATTGAAGTTGGAGCAATGTTTCTGCCCCATTTTGAAAACCTCTTTTGAACCCATAAAGTAAATGTGTGTGTGTGTGTGTGTGTGTATAATATATATATAATATATATATATTATACAGCTAACGTTACGCTTATTATACGCAGTTAGCACCAGGGTTCTACATTTAGGTTACCCCATGAATGATCTAAGAAAATTGCACACACGATCGAGCAATTCGTTGATCGTGGCTAGCTTGCCTACGTAGTTTCTCTCTTCCAGTGTACGACGATGCCGTGGAGGAGCGGGTCATAAACGAGGAATACAAAATATGGAAAAAGAACACGCCTTTTCTGTACGACCTGGTAATGACACACGCGCTGGAATGGCCTAGCCTCACCGTGCAATGGCTTCCTGACGTCAACCGGTACGCCATCACCAAATGCATGCGTTAAACTCTACATGCCGCTTCCACTTACGCGTTAGACTGACTATATCTACGCCTTTTTCTGCTACTGTGCAGGCCGGAGGGGAAAGACTACGCCGTCCACCGACTAGTGTTGGGCACCCACACGTCTGACGAGCAGAACCACCTGGTCATCGCAAGCGTCCAGATCCCGAACGATGATGCACAGTTTGACGCCTCCCACTATGACAGCGAGAAAGGAGGTTAGTGTTTGGCGTGGGATGTTTGAAAAGCTAGCTCAGAGATCCACAGTACAAAGGGAAGCCAGCAGTCTTTCCCTTGTCTCGATGTAATTCAATTTGTTGCATTGTGGTGTAAAGCATCATATCTTCTTGGCTCAAGTCAGTTTTTTTAATTACCATGTGTACATGCACTGAACATAATCATTGGAATTCTTTGTTACACAAGCCAGTTTATTTTTTTTAAATTTTATTTATGTGATCATAAAAGCTTGATATTTTATGTCCATTTAATGCTGAAATGTTTTATTTTCTCTCCTATCAGCAGGTAAGCACATCCTTATCCAAGATGTGGTGAGGGTCACCAATGTTGGGAAGGCAGTCGGCATCATGGGAAGGGATTAAGGGAAGGGAGGGAAGACTCATGAATGGAGGTGGTTATTTCTAAGTGGGAAAAAATCCCTTGGTTAAGTATTCGCCTAATGGGACCATGATTCATTCTGCTTTATCAAATCAAGCCCAGTTCTAAAAGCATTAAAATGCTCACATGTTGAAATTATTTGTAATGGGTGTTTAAAAAAAAAAAACATCCATTCAAGCTAGATGAATTCGATGAGTGGATGGCTCAGTCACATATTAGCAGAGGAAACGTAGAATGAAATGTGGCTAGTTGCATGTAATAGGTGAAGATTAATTGAATCAACACTGCCTCTGCTCAACACAAACCATGAACTGAACATTCATCGGCTTACTAGCCTACCTGTGCAGCGTCATAACATTATACCCCCATTTGCTACTTAATGCACTATATTCTCAGTCTCCCTCTTGCACTTATAATGGCACTTAACATTATTTATTTGGTTTACCTACAAAATAATACTATTGGTTATGACTTATGACATGTTATTGTCACTGCACTCTGCTCTTTATGCAACTCACTGGGCAAGAGTATCTGATAAATTTAAATGCATGTAATGCAACTTGTTTCATTGTTAAATTTATGATGAAACAAAGCATACATTAACAGACATGTAATGTGTAAAACACTGGGACATATCTGGCTGCAGGGTTTCTTACTATAGTCTCTGTTGTTAGAATTTGGTGGATTTGGCTCTGTGAGCGGAAAGATCGAAATCGAGATCAAGATCAACCATGAGGGGGAGGTGAACCGGGCCCGCTACATGCCCCAAAACCCCTGCATCATTGCCACCAAGACGCCCACCTCCGACGTGCTGGTGTTCGACTACACCAAGCACCCCTCCAAGCCAGGCCAGTAGTTCTGCTTCCTGTCTAAGTCTCTGCTACCAGGGGTTTTGACTACAACTGTTAATGAAATATACAGTGGTGTTTAAAAAAATAGCAGTACAACATCAGTAACCTGATGAACCACTGTTATTAGTAGTAGTGATATTTCTGCATGGCAAATAATTTACTTGTAGATGTAGTAGTGTAATAGAAAAACAACAGACCCAACTGTCATGACATGCACGCTGCTTGTTCTGAGTAATTGACTCATTCATTGAAAGGGGCGTGTTCAAAATAATAGCAGTGTGGAGTTTAATTAGATAATTCATTCATTCTGTGAAAAAAAACAGGTATTCCACAGGTAAACAGGTGATGCCATCATGATTCTGTATAAAAGGATATCAAAAGACTCCTGATATCTTATTTCAGGTACTCTTAGAAGCAATACTATAACCTCTCTGCATTTGAATGGATCGCTATGGGAATTGGGGGGTGGGACTAGATTAAGCTGTAAATTACACGGGAATAGTATGGAACCCATGGTTGGCTAAATGGCTGTAAGTCAACAAGGGTCTGAGGTATCAAACAAGCCTTAAACCGCCACTCTGCTGCCAGAAATCCAGTAGATATGGGTGGATAACTTGAAGGGTTTCTTCTCCTGACTTATTTTTTCAATATGAAAATTTGTCAGGAGAAACAACCCTTCAAGTGATCCATCCATATCTACTGCATATCTGGCAGCAGAGTGATGGTTTAAGGCTCGTTTGATACCTCAGACCCTTGTTGACTTACAGCCATTTAGCCAACCATGGGTTCCATACTATTCCTGTGTAATTTACAGCTTAATTTAGTCCCAACCCCCAATTCCCATAGAGATCCATTCAAATGCAGAGAGGTTATAGTATTGCTTCTAAGAGTACCTGGAAATAAGATATCAGGAGTCTTTTGATATCCTTTTATACAGAATCATGATGGCATCACCTGTTTACCTGTGGAATACCTGTTTGACCTGTTTTTTTCACAGAATGAATGAATTCTCTAAACTCCACACTGCTATTATTTTGAAAACGCCCCTTTCAATGAATGAGTCAATTACTCAGAACAAGCAGCGTGCATGTCATGACAGTTGGGTCTGTTGTTTTTCTATTACACTACTACATCTACAAGTAAATTATTTGCCATGCAGAAATATCACTACTACTAATAACAGTGGTTCATCAGGTTACTGATGTTGTACTGCTATTTCTTTGAACACCACTGTACTTTCTATCATGTTGTGTGTTGTGTTTACGGCGTTCTTGTTGAGTGTGGTGTGGTAAGAGTTCCTGGCTTCCCTGTGTAGATCCCAGTGGCGAGTGCAGCCCAGATCTTCGGTTGCGGGGTCATCAGAAGGAGGGGTATGGCCTATCATGGAACCCCAACCTGAGCGGGAACCTCCTTAGTGCCTCTGACGACCATGTGAGTGTCTGCAGGATCATGCATGTGCACAGATGAGCACACAAACACAACACGACACAACACACACACACAAACGCATTTTTTTTAAATTCTCAAAGCACTAGTTAAACTAAGCCTGTTCACTTTAAGGGTTGTCTACCTGTTCACTTTAAGGGTTGTCTTATTTTTCCATAGAGTTCAATAGGAAAATGAGTCTGGAGAAACAAACCTTAAAGTGATCATCCATATCTACTGCATATCTGGCAGCAGAGTGATGGTTTGAAGCTCGTTTGATACCTCAGACCCTTGATGACTTACAGCCATTTAGCCAACCATGTGATCCATACTGTTCCAGCGTAATTTACAGCTTAATCTAGCCCCCCCCCCCCCCCCCAATTCCCATAGAGATCCATTCAAATGCAGAGATGTTATAGTATCGCTTGTAAGAGTACCAGAAAATAAGATATCAAGAGTCTTTTGATGTTGTTGGGTCTAGTGTTGTCACGATACCAAAATTTTGACTTCGATACCAGGTTTAGTATCATGATACTCGATACTGAAACGGTACTTGAAACTGAAACGATACTGATTCGATACTCGGTACCTCTACTGAAATGACCTTAACCCTATTTACTTTGGCCCTTCAGAGGCAATTTCCTCCTCGTTTCTACTAGTTTTATTTAAATTTCAATATCTAAAAAAATATTCCCTGCACATCCATGGTTTTAAATTCGAACTGAAGAAGAAGCTGTATCATTCAGAAATTTGCTACAGAATACATTTATTTCAGAATAGTCACATACAGTACAGTGTTTCCCCTAGATTTTTTTTCAGGCCGGGTGATAGGCCCCTCGAAACTACCAGTTTTGTTGCGCGTACACGGTGTCATCAAACGCGCGTGCGGGGCCGAGGTAGTATCATCGCGCAGGTCGGGGGTACGGAGAGTCGTCGCACACATGGGGAGGGTGTTGGTAACAAAGTGGTGCATTTCTCCATTCTGAGCAAAAATAACATTTGCTCACAAAGGCGTATGGTAAATAAATATTAGTTATTTATAATATTAATAAACTTAAAACAGAACTTATATACAATAAACCCCCCTTAGCTTCACAAATGATATTCAGAAATATACAACTTAAACCCAGGACAAGGAGTTTGTTTCTACCGGTTTTTAAGGACTGTTTCTGGATCAGCTATCTTTGCAGCACTGTAGAGCTGCTTTTGAGACTCCTCCATAGTGCTGATCCATAATCAGTCCTTAAAAACAGGCAGAATCAAACTCCTGCCTCTGCAGTATTAGCTTTTACTCTACACTAAAATGTAAGAGTTCTGGTCAGATAGCGAAACGGACGAAAGTGCGCCATTTTGCGTAGAGGCGGAAACTATAATTACACCCTCATAATATCAGCGCTGATATTATTGAAAATTTAATTAGGCCTAACGGGAAACCGAAGCTGTTTTGGCAAGGGTTTTTCCAGATGCTATTTTGATCATTCCAGCATTCTGCGGTAAGGGAAATATTGCAGCTACATAAAAGAAAAAGAAAAAGAAAAAAAAGATTATATTAAAAAAAAGAATATAATTTTTTTTTAAACTACCGAACGTCGGAAAATTCTAATACCGAACCGTTTTTTTTTTTAAGTATCGAAAAAGTACCGAAGTTTCGGTGTACCGTGCAACACTAGTTGGGTCACAGACATCAGAAAGTCATGGTATGCAAAGGATATGCAACCAAATATTAAATATGATGACTTTATTTAAGTTTATGTTAATTTGTCCAATTACTTTTCGTCCCGTAAAATGGGGGGACTGTGTATAAAAAGGGCTACAATTGCTACACGGTTCACCCAATATGTCACTGTTCCATTTCAAATCCAATGTTCTTTAGTACATATCACTGCCCAAATACTTTCCATCCCCACTGTACAGTAAACGTATATTGTAACCTGACAAGGTTGTGCCGTTTGATTTATTTTGGTTTTGGTTAGACGATCTGTTTGTGGGACATTAGCGGAGGACCTAAGGAGGGCAAGATCGTGGATGCGAAGACCATCTTCACTGGGCACACGGCCGTGGTGGAGGACGTGTCATGGCACCTGCTCCACGAGTCGCTCTTTGGTTCCGTGGCTGATGACCAGAAGCTGATGATGTGAGCAGCCCAGAACATTCCCTCTGTTTAACAGTTTACAGCTATTTATTTTTCAGCCCCTCTCCCTTGTGTTATATGACCACTGTCACGTCTTTAAAAAACAAAATAAAACAAAGAAAGAAATGCATACGCATACGCATGTACATGGCCAGGCGCAAAAGTGCATGTTGGAGAAGGCGCTGTTTTTATATCCCTGAATAATTGCTTTTAAATAGTTGTGTAAACTGACTGATTAATCAATTTTACAATATCTGTGAAAACTATGACATGTATGGACTAGTGATGGGCGATACCACAAATTTTCTTTTCGATACGATACCAAGTAATACCAAGTCAAGTATCCCGATACCAATACAATACTTTTAAATAATACTTTTTAAAAGTCTTCTTGTGTACATAAAAAAGGGGAGATCTTTGTGATTTCTCCAGTGAAAATTGGTCAATGTGGACTTCAAAAAATGTTATTTGAAAGCCTTTGCATCAGTATTAACATATAAAGACTTCTCTCTTTTTTATAACAGCAATTATAAAACAAATGTTCAATTGTTCAACAACATTTAAGAAACGTTCAATTATACTACCTAATTGTGATAAAATGACAGCTGGGATGAGAGTTAAATTCACTACAGATCATTCCTGAAAGTAGCCTATTGGCAACATGAGATCTATCCTTTCAAAACGCGGTAACATTTTATGAGATGTAATCTATGTTTTAGAAACACAGCAATACATATCAGTTATTCCGCAAAATGGATATAATGAATTCAGATATTGTTTGAAAATTTGTCCATTCTAAGCCTGATATAGCCTACACCTATTCATCAGCTTATACTGTCATGTTCTACTCCTCAAGAAATAACTAGTGTTTCCTGCTTTCTGTTCGAAAGGTTAAAATAACCTAATATTATCACTGTATACCTGGATAATGCCTGCCTCTCTGAAAGGTTTCTGTCGGGAAACTCTGCTAGACTCTGGCTCCAGTTGTGGGGGTATTTGCCTGCGTTCCCTCCCCTCCTCTGATCGCTACCGCTGTAACTCGTCATGCTCTTTTATATGGCTTATTTTCATGAATTCCAGCAGGTTTGTGGTAATGCCACAAAATCGTACACACTTTTGACACCTATCATAGTTTACTTCAATACTGTTTAGTGGAGTGAACTCCAAACAATGCTTCGCTTTCTTTCTGCTATATTAGCAGAGCAGCAATGGTGCCGTCTCGTTGTATGACTGTCTGACTCCGACTGCTGCTTTGCTTGTGTTTCTCGGCATGCCTGTGTGGCAGAGGGAGAGGGCGGAAGGAGAAGTAGTTCCTATCCTACACATTATTTGCTACAACATTTAATTTTTTCACTTTTTCAGCAACAGATACGCATTCAATTTCCTTAAAAAATTAATATTAAAATTACTGGATAAATAAAACACTTGGCATCAATATTTTTTCATGTGTATATTTTCCCTTGTTAGTGACACGTACAAATCTGATAGCAGTGAGCAAGATGATCAGTAATATGATTTCTCAATCATCAGAGTCCTCACACGGGGCACCAGAAATGTAGGGAATATTAATTTAAATCTATACACGGTACCAAAAATGTAGGGGACATGCCTCTATTTATACACGGGGCGTCACTTATGTACTGCGATATGCCACTACCGTCCTTATGCAACTGGTGGCATGGTTTTGTATAATAAATCAGTCTCATAAAATGTATATATTATTCTCAAAAGAGAATATACTAACTAAAAATGGGTAACTTGAATTAATAATTAAATTAATTACCAATAAAATTTCACATTAATAATTGTCTTAGCAAAATCACAATATCATGTACTCAGTTGATACCGAATTAATATAAATGATCCAGCTAGAAGGTGAAGGCATTTTGGGGAATCCCTGCTATTAGCATTGGCTGATTCAGTTCACCACAAGAACAGCATTAATACAGGCAATCTTAGATAAATGTAATAGTTTATTGAACACAAAGTACCAAACAGAGCAAAGCACGATTCACTACTATAATGTAAAACAAACTATGTGTGTGTGTGTGTGCGTGCGTGTGTGCGTGTGTTCTCCTGCTTGTGGGGGGTTGCCTCGGCCACATGTTCAGAGAGAACAAAGAAACTAAAATGGAGGAAGGTTTGAAACTAGCTTTCGCTGGAGCTAGCTAATGGTGGCGCATGAACATACCATACACAGAGGGGATAGCCGTAAGCTTATCAATGCGTGTGCGTTGAGATCAGTGTGCAGTGTTAATATTACGGCTGGTTAGTGTTTAAAGACAGATCACATGCAAGATACGTTCTGTGCGTGATGCATTAAACCTAACACAGCGCGTTGGATGGCTTAAAACCATCCAAAGTAAAACGGTAACACAAACGTTCACATAACACACATTAACCTTTCAATAGCAGTTACAGTGGTGTTCAAAAAAATAGCAGTACAACATCAGTAACCTGATGAACCACTGTTATTAGTAGTAGTGATATTTCTGCATGGCAAATAATTTACTTGTAGATGTAGTCGTGTAATAGAAAAACAACAGACCCAACTGTCATGACATGCTGCTTGTTATGAGTAATTGACTCATTCATTGAAAGGGGTGTGTTCAAAATAATAGCAGTGTGGAGTTTAATTAGAGAATTCATTCTGTGAAAAAAAAAAACAGGTCTAACAGGTATTCCACAGGTAAACAGGTGATGCCATCATGATTCTGTATAAAAGGATATCAAAAGACTCCTGATATCTTATTTCCAGGTACTCTTAGAAGCAATACTATAACCTCTGCATTTGAATGGATCTCTATGGGAATTGGGGGGTGGGACTAGATTAAGCTGTAAATTACATGGGAATAGTATGGAACCCATGGTTGGCTAAATGGCTGTAAGTCAACAAGGGTCTGAGGTATCAAACGAGCCTCAAACCATCACTGCTGCCAGATATGCAGTAGATATGGATGGATCACTTGAAGGGTTGTTTCTCCTGACAAATTTTCCTATTGAACTCTATGGAAAAATAAGTCAGGAGAAGAAACCCTTCAAGTTATCCATCCATATCTACTGTATTTCTGGCAGCAGATTGATTGTTTAAGGCTTGTTTGATACCTCAGACCCTTGTTGATTTACAGCCATTTAGCCAACCATGTGTTCCATACTATTCCCGTGTAATTTACAGCTTAATCTAATCCCACCCCCCAATTCCCACAGAGATCCATTCAAATGCAGAGGGGTTATAGTATTGCTTCTAAGAGTACCTGGAAATAAGATATCAGGAGTCTTTTGATATCCTTTTATACAGAATCATGATGGCATCACCTGTTTACCTGTGGAATACCTGTTTGACCTGTTTTTGTTTTCACAGAATTAATGAATTCTCTAATTAAACTCCACACTATTTTGAACATGCCCCTTTCAATGAATGAGTCAATTACTCAGAACAAGTAGCGTGCATGTCAACACCACTGTACATACATCCAGTCACAAACATGTTGCGGTTGCTAACTAATAAGCTATGACTATGTTACAGCCTTACTTGAATTAAAGTCTGTTAAATAGGTTACTCCGTTGGATTGCACTCACAATGAAAAGGGGAAATCCGGTCGCCCTGATCCTGTGGTGGCGAGTTCGCAGGGTTGCGATAGATAGGGGAACTGGCCGCCTCATCTTGGGCCCTTGGAACAGGTTTCTTTCGTCGTCAGGTTTACAGTTCGCACAGGATAATGGAATTGGTCGCATTATCTCTCCCGAACTATGCAGCGTCATCCTACTGCAGACCGCTTGCCTCTTTGGGGACTCATCGGCGGTGCTCTGCTACAGGATCAGGGGCTGCATGTGGTGCGCTTGGTGGTTCTTCTTGACCACCGTGATGGTGCTCACGATGCCTCCTTGCGTCTCGTCTCCGGTCCTCTGTGGCCCATAGCCGGGGGTAGATGAGCCCGCCTCGCTCAGTTGGATCGGTGTCATGGACGACCGTGCTTCCTTGTGGAGCGAGGGCTCTGACCCCGGGCGTGTAGGCCGCACGGGGCCGTGATACGAGACAGTGAAGGCCCTGTCGAGCTGAGCGGAAGAACTGAACTGAACTGAACTGGGAAGAACTGGCTGTGTTGCCCCTATTATAAACTTTATTGCCAGTCGCGCATTCCGCTGTGCAGTATCACGTTTCAGTGTGGAAATCACAACTGGTACAACGTCCTACGTCACTTCCAACGTGGAGGAGGAGCCTCCTGTGGACTGTATGGAATTGTAGTTCCTGTTGTCCCTACACCCTAAATATCTAGGTTATGGTAAAACATCAGTTTAAACTGTGTGTGTTCCACAGCTGGGACACTCGCTCTAACAACACCTCCAAGCCCAGTCATTCGGTGGATGCTCACACCGCTGAGGTCAACTGCCTGTCCTTCAACCCCTACAGCGAGTTCATCCTAGCCACTGGCTCTGCAGACAAGGTGCTTGCTTACTGCTTCCCCTCAGCACCACACAATAAGTCCTTAGTTTTTGGGATGGCCATAATGTGCACAGAACCTAGGCTCGACATTGCACACGACCTAAGCTCGGTTATAGCCACATTGTGCAAACAACCTAGGCTCTGTTATAGCGACATTTCACACAACCTAAGCTCTGTTATAGTCACATTGCACACAACCTAGGCTCTGTTACAGCCACATTGCACATGACGTAGGCTCTGTTATAGCCACATTGCACAAGACGTAGGCTCTGTTATAGCCACATTGCACATGACCTAGGCTCTGTTATAGCCACATTGCACATGACGTAGGCTCTGTTATAGCCACATTGCACATGACCTAGGCTCTGTTATAGCCAAATTGCACATGACCTAGGCTCTGTTATAGCCACATTGTACACAACCTAGGCTCTGTTATAGCCACATCGCACACGACCTTGCCACACTGCACACGATGTTGTAGCCACACTGCACACAACCTAGGTTCTGTTATAGCCACATTGCACATGACGTAGGCTCTGTTATAGCCACATTGCACGCGACCTAGGCTCTGTTATAGCCACATTGCACAGGACCTAGGTTCTGTTATAGCCACATTGTACACGACCTAGGCTCCGTTGTAGCCACATTGCACGCGACCTAGGCTCTGTTATAGCCACATGGCACACGACCTAGGCTCTGATATAGCCACATTGCACATGACCTAGGCTGTTATAGCCACATTGCACATGACATAGGCTCTGTTATAGCCACATTGCACACAACCTAGGCTCTGTTATAGCCACATTGCACACAACCTAGGCTCTGTTATAGCCACACTGCACATGACCTATGTTTTGTTGTAGCCACACTGCACATAACCTAGGTTCTGTTATAGCCACATTGCACACGACCTAGGCTCTGTTATAGTGACATTGCACGCAACTTCTGCTTTGTTATAGCCACATTGCACACAACCTAGGTTCTGTTATAGCCACATTCCACGCGACCTAGGCTCTGTTATAGCCACATTGCACATGACCTAGGCTCTGTTATAGCCACGTTGCACATAACCTAGGCTCTGTTATAGCCACATTGCACACAACCTAGGCTCTGTTATAGCCACATTGCAAACGACCTAGGCTCTGTTGTAGCCACACTGCACATGACCTAGGTTCTGTTGTAGCCACACTGCACATGACCTAATTTCTGTTATAGCCACATTGCACACGACCTAGGCTCTGTTAGTCACATTACACGCGACCTAGGCTCTGTTATAGCCACATTGCACGCGACCCAGGCTCTGTTAAAGTGACATTGTATGCGACCTAGGCTTTGTTATAGCCACATTGCACACACCCTAGACTCTATTATAGCCACATTGCACATGACGTAGGCTCTGTTATAGCCGCATTGCACACAACCTAGGTTCTCTTATATCCACATTGTACACGACCTAGGCTCCGTTATAGCTACATTGCACACGACCTAGGCTCCGTTGTAGCCACATTGCACACGACCTAGGGTCCGTTGTAGCCACATTGCACACGACCTAGGTTCTGTTGTAGCCACATTGTACACGACCTAGGCTCCGTTGTAGCCACATTGCATGCGACCTAGGCTCTGTTATAGCCACATTGCACACGACCTAGGCTCTGTTATAGCCACATTGCACATGACCTAGGCTGTTATAGCCACATTGCACATGACGTAGGCTCTGTTATAGCCACATTGCACATGACGTAGGCTCTGTTGTAGCCACATTGCACATGACGTAGGCTCTGTTATAGCCACATTGCACATGACGTAGGCTCTGTAGTGGCCACATTGCACATGACCTAGGCTCTGTTATAGCCACATTGCACATGACCTAGGCTGTTATAGCCACATTGCACATGACGTAGGCTCTGTTATAGCCACATTGCACATGACCTAGGCTCTGTAGTGGCCACATTGCACATGACCTAGGCTCTGTTATAGCCACGTTGCACATAACCTAGGCTCTGTTATAGCCACATTGCACACAACCTAGGCTCTGTTATAGCCACATTGCACACGACCTAGGCTCTGTTATAGCCACATTGCACGCAACCTAGGCTCTGTTATAGCCACATTGCACACAACCTAGGCTCTGTTATAGCCACATTGCACACGACCTAGGCTCTGTTGTAGCCACACTGCACACGACCTAGGTTCTATTATAGCCACATTGCACATGACGTAGGCTCTGTTATTGTCACATTGCACACGACCTCAGCTCTTTTATAGCCACATTGCACACGACCTAGGCTCTATTATAGCAACATTGCACACAACCTAGGCTCTGTTATAGCCACGTGGGACACAACCTAGGCTGTTATAGCCGCATCGCACACAACCTAGGCTCTGTTGTAGTCACGTTGAACACAACCTAGGCTGTTATTGCCACATTGCACACGACCTAGGCTCTATTATAGCAACATTGCACACAACCTAGGCTCTGTTATAGCCACGTGGGACACAACCTAGGCTGTTATAGCCGCATCGCACACAACCTAGGCTCTGTTGTAGTCACGTTGAACACAACCTAGGCTGTTATTGCCACATTGCACACGACCTATGCTCTGTTGTAGCCACATTGCACATGACCTAGGTTCTCTTGTAGCCACATTGCACACAACCTAGGCTGTTATTGCCACATCGCACACAACCTAGGCTCTGTTGTAGCCACACTACACACGACCTAGGTTCTGTTATAGCCACATTGCACACAACCTAGGCTGTTATAGCCACATTGCACACGACCTAGGCTCCGTTGTAGCCACATTGCACACGACCTAGGCTCCGTTATAGCCACACTGCACATGACCTAGGTTCTGTTATAGCCACATTGCACGCGATCTAGGCTCTGTTGTGGCCACACTACACACGACCTAGGTTCTGTTATAGCCACATTGCACACAACCTAGGCTCTGTTATAGCCACATTGCACATGACCTAGGCTGTTATAGCCACATTGCACATGACGTAGGCTGTTATAGCCACATTGCACATGACGTAGGCTCTGTTGTAGCCACATTGCACACCACCTAGGCTGTGTTATAGCCACATTGCACACAACCTAGGCTCTGTTATAGCCACATTGCACGCAACCTAGGCTCTGTTATAGCCACATTGCACACGACCTAGGTTCTATTATAGCCACATTGCACATGACGTAGGCTCTGTTATAGCCACATTGCACACATCCTAGGCTCTGTTATAGCCACATTGCACACATCTTAGGCTCTGTTATAGCCACGTTGCACACAACCTAGGCTGTTATTGCCACATCGCACACATCCTAGGCTCTGTTATTGTCACATTGCACACGACCTCGGCTCTGTTATAGCCACATTGCACACAACCTAGGCTCTGTTATAGCCACATTGCACACATCCTAGGCTCTGTTATAGCCACGTTGCACACAACCTAGGCTGTTATTGCCACATCGCACACAACCTAGGCTCGGTTGTAGTCACGTTGCACACAACCTAGGCTGTTATAGCCACATTGCACACTACCTAGGCTCTGTTGTAGCCACACTACACCCAACCTAGGTTCTGTTATAGCCACATTGCACACATCCTAGGCTCTGTTGTAGTCATGTTGCACACAACCTAGGCTGTTATAGCCACATCGCACACAACCTAGGCTCTGTTATAGCCACATTGCACATGACCTAGGCTCTGTTATAGCCACATTGTATGCGACCTAGGCTCTGTTATAGCCGCATTGCACACGATCTAGGCTCTGTTATAGCCACATTGCACATGACCTAGCCTCTCTTGTAGCCACATTGCACACAACCTAGGCTCTGTTGTAGCCACACTGCACACAACCTACGTTCTATTATAGCCACATTGCACATGACGTATGCTCTGTTATTGTCACATTGCACACGACCCAGGCTCTGTTAAAGCCACATTGCACACAACCTAGGTTCTATTATAGCCACATTGCACATGACGTAGGTTCTGTTATAGCCGCATTGCACACAACCTAGGTTCTCTTATATCCACATTGTACACGACCTAGGCTCCGTTATAGCTACATTGCACACGACCTAGGCTCCGTTGTAGCCACATTGCACACAACCTAGGGTCCATTGTAGCCACATTGCACATGTCCTAGGCTCCGTTATAGCCACACTGCACATGACCTAGGTTCTGTTATAGCCACATTGCACGCGACCTAGGCTTTGTTGTAGCCACATTGTACACGACCTAGGCTCCGTTGTAGCCACATTGCATGCGACCTAGGCTCTGTTATAGCCACATTGCACACGACCTAGGCTCTGTTATAGCCACATTGCACATGACCTAGGCTGTTATAGCCACATTGCACATGACGTAGGCTCTGTTATAGCCACATTTCACATGACGTAGGCTCTGTTGTAGCCACATTGCACATGACGTAGGCTCTGTTGTAGCCACATTGCACATAACCTAGGCTCTGTCATAGCCACGTTGCACATAACCTAGGCTCTGTTATAGCCACATTGCACACAACCTAGGCTGTGTTATAGCCACATTGCACGCGACCTAGGCTCTGTTATAGCCACATTGCACACAACCTAGGCTCTGTTATAGCCACGTTGCACACAACCTAGGCTCTGTTATAGCCACATTGCACACAACCTAGGCTTTGTTATAGCCACATTGCACACAACCTAGGCTCTGTTGTAGCCACACTGCACACGACCTAGGTTCTATTATAGCCACATTGCACATGACGTAGGCTCTGTTATTGTCACATTGCACACGACCTAGGCTCTATTATAGCAACATTGCACACAACCTAGGCTCTGTTATAGCCACGTTGGACACAACCTAGGCTGTTATAGCCGCATCGCACACAACCTAGGCTCTGTTGTAGTCACGTTGCACACAACCTAGGCTGTTATTGCCACATTGCACACGACCTAGGCTCTGTTGTAGCCACACTGCACACGACCTAGGTTCTCTTGTAGCCACATTGCACACAACCTAGGCTGTTATTGCCACATCGCACACAACCTAGGCTCGGTTGTAGTCACGTTGCACACGACCTAGGTTCTGTTATAGCCACATTGCACACATCCTAGGCTCTGTTGTAGTCACGTTGCACACAACCTAGGCTGTTATAGCCACATTGCACATGACCTAGGCTGTTATAGCCACATTGCACATGACGTAGGCTCTGTTATAGCCACATTGCACATGACCTAGGCTGTTATAGCCACATTGCACATGACGTAGGCTCTGTTGTAGCCACATTGCACATGACCTAGTCTCTGTTATAGCCACATTGCACACAACCTAGGCTCTGTTATAGCCACATTGCACACGACCTAGGCTCTGTTATAGCCACACTGCACACGACCTAGGTTCTATTATAGCCACATTGCACATGACGTAGGCTCTGTTATTGTCACATTGCACACGACCTCAGCTCTGTTATAGCCACATGGCACACAACCTAGGCTCTATTATAGCAACATTGCACACAACCTAGGCTCTGTTATAGCCACGTTGGACACAACCTAGGCTGTTATAGCCGCATCGCACACAACCTAGGCTCTGTTGTAGCCACACTGAACACGACCTAGGTTCTCTTGTAGCCACATTGCACACAACCTAGGCTGTTATTGCCACATCGCACACATCCTAGGCTCTGTTGTAGTCACGTTGCACACAACCTAGGCTGTTATAGCCACGTTGCACATGACCGAGGCTGTTATAGCCACATTGCACATGACGTAGGCTCTGTTATAGCCACATTGCACATGACCTAGGCTGTTATAGCCACATTGCACATGACGTAGGCTCTGTTGTAGCCACATTGCACATGACCTAGGCTCTGTTATAGCCACGTTGCACATAACCTAGGTTCTGTTATAGCCACATTGCACACAACCTAGGCTCTGTTATAGCCACAATGCACACAACCTAGGCTCTATTATAGCCACATTGCACACAACCTAGGCTCTGTTATAGCCACACTGCACATGACCTAGGTTCTGTTGTAGCCACACTGCACATAACCTAGGTTCTGTTATAGCCACATTGCACACGACCTAGGCTCTTATAGTCACATTGCACGCAACTTCTGCTTTGTTATAGCCACATTGCACACAACCTAGGTTCTGTTATAGCCACATTCCACGCGACCTAGGCTCTGTTGTAGCCACACTGCACACGACCTAGGTTCTATTATAGCCACATTGCACATGACGTAGGCTCTGTTGTAGCCACATTGCACACGACCTACGCTCTATTATAGCCACGTTGCACATAACCTAGGCTCTGTTATAGCCACATTGCACACAACCTAGGCTCTGTTATAGCCACATTGCAAATGACCTAGGTTCTGTTGTAGCCACACTGCACATGACCTAGGTTCTGTTGTAGCCACACTGCACACAACCTACGTTCTATTATAGCCACATTGCACATGACGTATGCTCTGTTATTGTCACATTGCACACGACCCAGGCTCTGTTAAAGCCACATTGCACACAACCTAGGCTCTGTTAAAGCCACATTGTATGCGACCTAGGCTTTGTTATAGCCACATTGCACACACCCTAGGTTCTATTATAGCCACATTGCACATGACGTAGGTTCTGTTATAGCCGCATTGCACACAACCTAGGTTCTCTTATATCCACATTGTACACGACCTAGGCTCCGTTATAGCTACATTGCACACGACCTAGGCTCCGTTGTAGCCACATTGCACACAACCTAGGGTCCATTGTAGCCACATTGCACATGTCCTAGGCTCTGTTATAGCCACACTGCACATGACCTAGGTTCTGTTATAGCCACATTGCACGCGACCTAGGCTTTGTTGTAGCCACATTGTACACGACCTAGGCTCCGTTGTAGCCACATTGCATGCGACCTAGGCTCTGTTATAGCCACATTGCACACGACCTAGGCTCTGTTATAGCCACATTGCACATGACCTAGGCTGTTATAGCCACATTGCACATGACGTAGGCTCTGTTATAGCCACATTTCACATGACGTAGGCTCTGTTGTAGCCACATTGCACATGACGTAGGCTCTGTTGTAGCCACATTGCACATAACCTAGGCTCTGTCATAGCCACGTTGCACATAACCTAGGCTCTGTTATAGCCACATTGCACACAACCTAGGCTCTGTTATAGCCACATTGCACGCGACCTAGGCTCTGTTATAGCCACATTGCACACAACCTAGGCTCTGTTATAGCCACGTTGCACACAACCTAGGCTCTGTTATAGCCACATTGCACACAACCTAGGCTTTGTTATAGCCACATTGCACACAACCTAGGCTCTGTTATAGCCACATTGCACGCGACCTAGGCTCTGTTATAGCCACATTGCACACAACATAGGCTCTGTTATAGCCACATTACACACGACCTAGGCTCTGTTGTAGCCACACTGCACACGACCTAGGTTCTATTATAGCCACATTGCACATGACGTAGGCTCTGTTATTGTCACATTGCACACGACCTAGGCTCTATTATAGCAACATTGCACACAACCTAGGCTCTGTTATAGCCACGTTGGACACAACCTAGGCTGTTATAGCCGCATCGCACACAACCTAGGCTCTGTTGTAGTCACGTTGCACACAACCTAGGCTGTTATTGCCACATTGCACACGACCTAGGCTCTGTTGTAGCCACACTGCACACGACCTAGGTTCTCTTGTAGCCACATTGCACACAACCTAGGCTGTTATTGCCACATCGCACACAACCTAGGCTCGGTTGTAGTCACGTTGCACACGACCTAGGTTCTGTTATAGCCACATTGCACACATCCTAGGCTCTGTTGTAGTCACGTTGCACACAACCTAGGCTGTTATAGCCACATTGCACATGACCTAGGCTGTTATAGCCACATTGCACATGACGTAGGCTCTGTTATAGCCACATTGCACATGACCTAGGCTGTTATAGCCACATTGCACATGACGTAGGCTCTGTTGTAGCCACATTGCACATGACCTAGTCTCTGTTATAGCCACATTGCACACAACCTAGGCTCTGTTATAGCCACATTGCACACGACCTAGGCTCTGTTATAGCCACACTGCACACGACCTAGGTTCTATTATAGCCACATTGCACATGACGCAGGCTCTGTTATTGTCACATTGCACACGACCTCAGCTCTGTTATAGCCACATGGCACACAACCTAGGCTCTATTATAGCAACATTGCACACAACCTAGGCTCTGTTATAGCCACGTTGGACACAACCTAGGCTGTTATAGCCGCATCGCACACAACCTAGGCTCTGTTGTAGCCACACTGAACACGACCTAGGTTCTCTTGTAGCCACATTGCACACAACCTAGGCTGTTATTGCCACATCGCACACATCCTAGGCTCTGTTGTAGTCACGTTGCACACAACCTAGGCTGTTATAGCCACGTTGCACATGACCGAGGCTGTTATAGCCACATTGCACATGACGTAGGCTCTGTTATAGCCACATTGCACATGACCTAGGCTGTTATAGCCACATTGCACATGACGTAGGCTCTGTTGTAGCCACATTGCACATGACCTAGGCTCTGTTATAGCCACGTTGCACATAACCTAGGTTCTGTGATAGCCACATTGCACACAACCTAGGCTCTGTTATAGCCACAATGCACACAACCTAGGCTCTATTATAGCCACATTGCACACAACCTAGGCTCTGTTATAGCCACACTGCACATGACCTAGGTTCTGTTATAGCCACATTCCACGCGACCTAGGCTCTGTTGTAGCCACACTGCACACGACCTAGGTTCTATTATAGCCACATTGCACATGACGTAGGCTCTGTTGTAGCCACATTGCACCAGACCTACGCTCTATTATAGCCACGTTGCACATAACCTAGGCTCTGTTATAGCCACATTGCACACAACCTAGGCTCTGTTATAGCCACATTGCAAATGACCTAGGTTCTGTTGTAGCCACACTGCACATGACCTAGGTTCTGTTGTAGCCACACTGCACATGACCTAGGTTCTGTTATAGCCACATTGCACACGACCTAGGCTCTGTTATAGTCACATTGCACGCAACTTCTGCTTTGTTATAGCCACATTGCACACAACCTAGGTTCTGTTATAGCCACATTGCATGCGACCTAGGCTCTGTTAAAGCCACATTGTATGCGACCTAGGCTTTGTTATAGCCACATTGCACACACCCTAGACTCTATTATAGCCACATTGCACATGACGTAGGCTCTGTTATAGCCGCATTGCACACAACCTAGGTTCTCTTATATCCACATTGTACACGACCTAGGCTCCGTTATAGCTACATTGCACACGACCTAGGCTCCGTTGTAGCCACATTGCACACGACCTAGGGTCCGTTGTAGCCACATTGCACACGACCTAGGTTCTGTTGTAGCCACATTGTACACGACCTAGGCTCCGTTGTAGCCACATTGCATGCGACCTAGGCTCTGTTATAGCCGCATTGCACACAACCTAGGTTCTCTTATATCCACATTGTACACGACCTAGGCTTCGTTATAGCCACATTGCACACGACCTAGGCTCCGTTGTAGCCACATTGCACACGACCTAGGGTCCGTTGTTGCCACACTGCACATGACCTAGGTTCTGTTATAGCCACATTGCACGAGACCTAGGCTCTGTTGTTGCCACATTGTACACAACCTAGGCTCCGTTGTAGCCACATTGCACGCGACCTAGGCTCTGTTATAGCCACATTGCACACGACCTAGGCTCTGTTATAGCCACATTGCACATGACCTAGGCTGTTATAGCCACATTGCACATGACGTAGGCTCTGTTATAGCCACATTGCACATGACCTAGGCTGTTATAGCCACATTGCACATGACGTAGGCTCTGTTGTGGCCACATTGCACATGACCTAGACTCTGTTATAGCCACGTTGCACATAACCTAGGCTCTGTTATAGCCACATTGCACACATCCTAGGCTCTGTTATTGTCACATTGCACACAACCTAGGCTCTGTTATAGCCACGTTGCTCACAACCTAGGCTGTTATAGCCACATCGTACAGAACCTAGGCTCTGTTATAGCCACATTGCACACGACCTAGGCTCTGTTATAGCCACATTGCACACAACCTAGGCTCTGTTATAGCTACGTTGCACACAACCTAGGCTGTTATTGCCACATCGCACACAACCTAGGCTCTGTTGTAGCCTCATTGCACATGACCTAGGCTCTTATAGCCACGTTGCACACAACCTAGGCTCTGTTATAGCCACTTTGCACACGACCTAGGCTCTGTTATGGCCACATTGCACATGACCTAGGCTCTCTTGTAGCCACATTGCACACAACCTAGGCTCTGTTATAGCCACATTGCGCACATCCTAGGCTCTGTTGTAGTCATGTTGCACACAACCTAGGCTCTGTTAAAGCCACGTTGCACACAACCTGGGCTGTTACAGCCACATCGCACACAACCTAGGCTCTGTTATAGCCACATTGCACATGACCTAGGCTCTCTTGTAGCCACACTGCACACGACCTAGGTTCGCTTGTAGCCACATTGCACACAACCTAGGCTCTGTTATAGCCACATTGCACACATCCTAGGCTCTGTTATAGCCACATTGCACATGACCTAGGCTCTCTTGTAGCCACACTGCACACGACCTAGGTTCTCTTGTAGCCACACTGCACACGACCTAGGCTCTGTTTATAGCCACATTGCACACATCCTAGGCTCTGTTATAGCCACGTTGCACACAACCTAGGCTGTTATAGCCACATCGCACACAACCTAGGCTCTGTTATAGCCACATTGCATACATCCTAGGCTCTGTTATAGCCACATTGCACATGACCTAGGCTCTCTTCTAGCCACACTGCACACGACCTAGATTCTCTTGTAGCCACACTGCACACGACCTAGGCTCTGTTGTAGTCACGTTGCACACAACCTAGGCTCTGTTATAGCCACGTTGCACACAACCTAGGCTGTTATAGCCACATCGCACACAACCTAGGCTCTGTTATAGCCACATTGCACACGACCTAGGCTCTGTTATAGCCACATTGCACACATCCTAGGGTTTGTTGTAGTCACATTGCACACATCCTAGGCTCTGTTATAGCCACGTTGCACACAACCTAGGCTCTTATAGCAACATTGCACACAACCTAGGCTCTGTTATAGCCACATTGCACACGACCTAGGCTCTGTTATAGCCACGTTGCACGTGACCGACGCTCTATTATAGCCATATTGTACACAACCTAGGCTCTGTTATAGCCACATTGCACACAACCTAGACTCTGTTATAGCCACATTGCATGCGACCTAGGCTCTGTTATAGCCACATTGCACACATCCTAGGCTCTGTTATAGCCACATTGCACACAACCTAGGCTCTGTTATAGCCACATTGCACACAACCTAGACTCTGTTATAGCCACATTGCATGCGACCTAGGCTCTGTTATAGCCACATTGCACACATCCTAGGCTCTGTTATTGTCACATTGCACATGACCTAGGCTCTGTTATAGCCACATTGCACACAACCTAGGCTCTGTTATAGCCACATTGCACACAACCTAGGCTCTGTTATAGCCACATGGCACACGACCTAGGCTCTGTTGTAGCCACACTGCACACGACCTAGGTTCTCTTGTAGCCACATTGCACACAACCTAGGCTCTGTTATAGCCACATTGCACATTACCTAGGCTCTGTTGTAGCCACACTGCACACAACCTAGGTTCTCTTGTAGCCACATTGCACACAACCTAGGCTCTGTTATAGCCACATTGCACACTACCTAGGCTCTGTTGTAGCCACACTGCACACAACCTAGGTTCTGTTATAGCCACATTGCACACAACCTAGGCTCTGTTATAGCCACATTGTATGCAACCTAGGCTCTGTTATAGCCACATTGCACACGACCTAGGCTCTGTTATAGCCACTTTGCACACGACCTAGGCTCTGTTATAGCCACATTGCACATGACCTAGGCTCTCTTGTAGTCACACTGCACACAACCTAGGTTCTCTTGTAGCCACATTGCACACAACCTAGGCTCTGTTATAGCCACATTGCACACAACCTAGGGTCTGTTATAGCCACATTGCACACATCCTAGGCTCTGTTATAGCCACATTGCACATGACCTAGGCTCTCTTGTAGCAACATTGCACACAACCTAGGCTCTGTTATAGCCACATTGCACACGACCTAGGCTCTGTTGTAGCCACACTGCACACAACCTCGGTTCTATTATAGCTACATTGCACATGACGTAGGCTCTGTTATTGTCACATTGCACACGACTTCGGCTCTGTTATAGCCACATTGCACACGACCTAGGCTCTGTTATAGCCACATTGCACACAACCTAGGCTCTGTTATAGCCACGTTGCACACAACCTAGGCTGTTATAGCCACATCGTACACAACCTAGGCTCTGTTATAGCCACATTGCACACGACCTAGGCTCTGTTATAGCCACGTTGCACACAACCTAGGCTGTTATTGCCACATCGCACACAACCTAGGCTCTGTTGTAGCCTCATTGCACATGACCTAGGCTCTTATAGCCACGTTGCACACAACCTAGGCTCTGTTATAGCCACTTTGCACACGACCTAGGCTCTGTTATGGCCACATTGCACATGACCTAGGCTCTCTTGTAGCCACATTGCACATGACCTAGGCTCTGTTATAGCCACATTGCACACAACCTAGGCTCTGTTATAGCCACATTGCACACATCCTAGGCTCTGTTGTAGTCACGTTGCACACAACCTAGGCTCTGTTAAAGCCACGTTGCACACAACCTAGGCTGTTACAGCCACATCGCACACAACCTAGGCTCTGTTATAGCCACATTGCACATGACCTAGGGTCTGTTATAGCCACATTGCACACATCCTAGGCTCTGTTGTAGTCACATTGCACACATCCTAGGCTCTGTTATAGCCACGTTGTACACAACCTAGGCTCTTATAGCCACATTGCACACATCCTAGGCTCTGTTGTAGTCACATTGCACACATCCTAGGCTCTGTTATAGCCACATTGCACACAACCTAGGCTCTGTTATAGCCACGTTGCACACAACCTAGGCTGTATTGCCACATCGCACACAACCTAGGCTCTGTTGTAGCCACTGTTATTGCACACGACCTAGGCTCTGTTATAGCCACATTGCACATGACCTAGGCTCTCTTGTAGCCACACTGCACACAACCTAGGTTCTCTTGTAGCCACATTGCACACAACCTAGGCTCTGTTATAGCCACATTGCACACAACCTAGGGTTTGTTATAGCCACATTGCACACAACCTAGGCTCTGTTATAGCCACATTGCACACATCCTAGGCTCTGTTATAGCCACATTGCACATGACCTAGGCTCTCTTGTAGCCACATTGCACATAACCTAGGCCCTGTTATAGCCACATTGCACATGACGTAGGCTCTGTTATTGTCACATTGCACACGACTTCGGCTCTGTTATAGCCACATTGCACACGACCTAGGCTCTGTTATAGCCACATTGCACACAACCTAGGCTCTGTTATAGCCACGTTGCACACAACCTAGGCTGTTATAGCCACACCGTACGCAACCTAGGCTCTGTTATAGCCACATTGCACACGACCTAGGCTCTGTTATAGCCACGTTGCACACAACCTAGGCTCTGTTGTAGCCTCATTGCACATGACCTAGGCTCTTATAGCCACATTGCACACAACCTAGGCTCTGTTATAGCCACATTGCACATGACCTAGGGTCTGTTATAGCCACATTGCACACATCCTAGGCTCTGTTGTAGTCACATTGCACACATCCTAGGCTCTGTTATAGCCACGTTGTACACAACCTAGGCTCTTATAGCCACATTGCACACATCCTAGGCTCTGTTGTAGTCACATTGCACACATCCTAGGCTCTGTTATAGCCACATTGCACACAACCTAGGCTCTGTTATAGCCACGTTGCACACAACCTAGGCTGTATTGCCACATCGCACACAACCTAGGCTCTGTTGTAGCCACTGTTATTGCACACGACCTAGGCTCTGTTATAGCCACATTGCACATGACCTAGGCTCTCTTGTAGCCACACTGCACACAACCTAGGTTCTCTTGTAGCCACATTGCACACAACCTAGGCTCTGTTATAGCCACATTGCACACAACCTAGGGTTTGTTATAGCCACATTGCACACAACCTAGGCTCTGTTATAGCCACATTGCACACATCCTAGGCTCTGTTATAGCCACATTGCACATGACCTAGGCTCTCTTGTAGCCACATTGCACATAACCTAGGCCCTGTTATAGCCACATTGCACATGACGTAGGCTCTGTTATTGTCACATTGCACACGACTTCGGCTCTGTTATAGCCACATTGCACACGACCTAGGCTCTGTTATAGCCACATTGCACACAACCTAGGCTCTGTTATAGCCACGTTGCACACAACCTAGGCTGTTATAGCCACATTGTATGCAACCTAGGCTCTGTTATAGCCACATTGCACACGACCTAGGCTCTGTTATAGCCACTTTGCACACGACCTAGGCTCTGTTATAGCCACATTGCACATGACCTAGGCTCTCTTGTAGTCACACTGCACACAACCTAGGTTCTCTTGTAGCCACATTGCACACAACCTAGGCTCTGTTATAGCCACATTGCACACAACCTAGGGTCTGTTATAGCCACATTGCACACATCCTAGGCTCTGTTATAGCCACATTGCACATGACCTAGGCTCTCTTGTAGCAACATTGCACACAACCTAGGCTCTGTTATAGCCACATTGCACACGACCTAGGCTCTGTTGTAGCCACACTGCACACAACCTCGGTTCTATTATAGCTACATTGCACATGACGTAGGCTCTGTTATTGTCACATTGCACACGACTTCGGCTCTGTTATAGCCACATTGCACACGACCTAGGCTCTGTTATAGCCACATTGCACACAACCTAGGCTCTGTTATAGCCACGTTGCACACAACCTAGGCTGTTATAGCCACATCGTACACAACCTAGGCTCTGTTATAGCCACATTGCACACGACCTAGGCTCTGTTATAGCCACGTTGCACACAACCTAGGCTGTTATTGCCACATCGCACACAACCTAGGCTCTGTTGTAGCCTCATTGCACATGACCTAGGCTCTTATAGCCACGTTGCACACAACCTAGGCTCTGTTATAGCCACTTTGCACACGACCTAGGCTCTGTTATGGCCACATTGCACATGACCTAGGCTCTCTTGTAGCCACATTGCACATGACCTAGGCTCTGTTATAGCCACATTGCACACAACCTAGGCTCTGTTATAGCCACATTGCACACATCCTAGGCTCTGTTGTAGTCACGTTGCACACAACCTAGGCTCTGTTAAAGCCACGTTGCACACAACCTAGGCTGTTACAGCCACATCGCACACAACCTAGGCTCTGTTATAGCCACATTGCACATGACCTAGGGTCTGTTATAGCCACGTTGTACACAACCTAGGCTCTTATAGCCACATTGCACACATCCTAGGCTCTGTTGTAGTCACATTGCACACATCCTAGGCTCTGTTATAGCCACATTGCACACAACCTAGGCTCTGTTATAGCCACGTTGCACACAACCTAGGCTGTATTGCCACATCGCACACAACCTAGGCTCTGTTGTAGCCACTGTTATTGCACACGACCTAGGCTCTGTTATAGCCACATTGCACATGACCTAGGCTCTCTTGTAGCCACACTGCACACAACCTAGGTTCTCTTGTAGCCACATTGCACACAACCTAGGCTCTGTTATAGCCACATTGCACACAACCTAGGGTTTGTTATAGCCACATTGCACACAACCTAGGCTCTGTTATAGCCACATTGCACACATCCTAGGCTCTGTTATAGCCACATTGCACATGACCTAGGCTCTCTTGTAGCCACATTGCACATAACCTAGGCCCTGTTATAGCCACATTGCACATGACGTAGGCTCTGTTATTGTCACATTGCACACGACTTCGGCTCTGTTATAGCCACATTGCACACGACCTAGGCTCTGTTATAGCCACATTGCACACAACCTAGGCTCTGTTATAGCCACGTTGCACACAACCTAGGCTGTTATAGCCACACCGTACGCAACCTAGGCTCTGTTATAGCCACATTGCACACGACCTAGGCTCTGTTATAGCCACGTTGCACACAACCTAGGCTCTGTTGTAGCCTCATTGCACATGACCTAGGCTCTTATAGCCACATTGCACACAACCTAGGCCCTGTTATAGCCACATCGCACACAACCTAGGCTCTGTTATAGCCACATTGCACACGACCTAGGCTCTGTTATAGCCACGTTGCACACAACCTAGGCTGTTATTGCCACATCGCACACAACCTAGGCTCTGTTGTAGCCTCATTGCACATGACCTAGGCTCTTATAGCCACGTTGCACACAACCTAGGCTCTGTTATAGCCACTTTGCACACGACCTAGGCTCTGTTATGGCCACATTGCACATGACCTAGGCTCTCTTGTAGCCACACTGCACACGACCTAGGTTCTCTTGTAGCCACATTGCACACAACCTAGGCTCTGTTATAGCCACATTGCACACATCCTAGGCTCTGTTGTAGTCACGTTGCACACAACCTAGGCTCTGTTAAAGCCACGTTGCACACAACCTAGGCTGTTACAGCCACATCGCACACAACCTAGGCTCTGTTATAGCCACATTGCACATGACCTAGGGTCTGTTATAGCCACATTGCACACATCCTAGGCTCTGTTGTAGTCACATTGCACACATCCTAGGCTCTGTTATAGCCACGTTGTACACAACCTAGGCTCTTATAGCCACATTGCACACATCCTAGGCTCTGTTGTAGTCACATTGCACACATCCTAGGCTCTGTTATAGCCACATTGCACACAACCTAGGCTCTGTTATAGCCACGTTGCACACAACCTAGGCTGTATTGCCACATCGCACACAACCTAGGCTCTGTTGTAGCCACTGTTATTGCACACGACCTAGGCTCTGTTATAGCCACATTGCACATGACCTAGGCTCTCTTGTAGCCACACTGCACACAACCTAGGTTCTCTTGTAGCCACATTGCACACAACCTAGGCTCTGTTATAGCCACATTGCACACAACCTAGGGTTTGTTATAGCCACATTGCACACAACCTAGGCTCTGTTATAGCCACATTGCACACATCCTAGGCTCTGTTATAGCCACATTGCACATGACCTAGGCTCTCTTGTAGCCACATTGCACATAACCTAGGCCCTGTTATAGCCACATTGCACATGACGTAGGCTCTGTTATTGTCACATTGCACACGACTTCGGCTCTGTTATAGCCACATTGCACACGACCTAGGCTCTGTTATAGCCACATTGCACACAACCTAGGCTCTGTTATAGCCACGTTGCACACAACCTAGGCTGTTATAGCCACACCGTACGCAACCTAGGCTCTGTTATAGCCACATTGCACACGACCTAGGCTCTGTTATAGCCACGTTGCACACAACCTAGGCTCTGTTGTAGCCTCATTGCACATGACCTAGGCTCTTATAGCCACATTGCACACAACCTAGGCCCTGTTATAGCCACATCGCACACAACCTAGGCTCTGTTATAGCCACATTGCACACGACCTAGGCTCTGTTATAGCCACATTGCACACATCCTAGGCTCTGTTATACAGGGTGTCCGCGGGTCATTAAAAAGTCTTAAATAGTCTTAAATTCATATTTATTAAAAAAAGGCCTTAAAATGTATTAAATTGTATTAAATTCGTTTTTGAAAGGTCTTAAATATTTTTTGAGGCGATGTGTTCCCAATCTCACTATACGGTGTGATTGAGTTTTGCCAAATGATAAACTGAAAGAAAACCAAATATGATAGAAACTGGATTTTTTTTTAAAAAATACGCAAGGATCCTTTTTAGGTGAAGTCACGTGACCGCAAGAGTTCGCGGGTGCTTCTACGTTACCAAGCAATCTAAACTGTTCCACAGTAGTAGGCTACTGTCAGTAGGAGCGATTCTGACAAGATTACTTTCTGCTAAATTTCTGCTTCGGATTCAGTCAAGGGAGGTAACAATCTAAGTTCTATGTAATAGCCAAGCTAGCAAACTAACGGATTCATGGGTAAATGCAAGTTTAACGATAAATGGCTTGAGAAAAGCGAATACTCATGGTTAAAACCCATAACATGGTTAAAACCCGTGCCCGGTAATGTCTCCGAAGCCCGATACAGTATATGTCGCAAATGTTTCAAGCTTGGCACAATGGGATTCAGGGCGGTAGAATCCCATATGCAAAGCGAACAATATTCAAGAGCACGCCAGCAGACTCCAATTGCTCCGTTCTGCACAATTATACGATCCCAGATTTATGCGTTTTAAACCAATTTCGGTACTTTCCTGTTCTTTATCCTGCTCTTAGTCTTTTAATGTTTATTTGTTACAGGGATCACTCATTGGCAGCTGAAGGTAGTGGCGATTCTTTTTTTATTGTATAGCTGATTATCTCGCGAAATTCGTCTGTGTGCAAAGCTATTTTTCATTGACCGCGCAGTTTATTTTAGCTGTTTTGGCGTCATGAACGGGTTTTCTTTGCAGCGCTTATTTGGAGTTAAAGCCCACACTCGTGTTGCCGCAAATTCGAACATCTCTTCTTGTATTTGCCCTGTCAAGTCAGGATTGAACTGACCACAGTGTGTACGTGTACAGTCCTTACACACCAATAACCACTTTCCTGGGATGAAGGAGAATTATTCTTCGTTGTCCAAAGAAGGGCATAATTTTTTTCCGTGCCATTTGATGTTTGAGGGCAATAATGTAGCCTAGGTCTAGCGATTGATTCATTAAACGGGAGCACTTCCTTTAACAGTGTGACCTTTAGGACAGAGAGTGGGTTTATAAAATGCTTGCTTTGTTGTCTAATGTTAATATCTATTTTCAGCTTCATATTACAATCATATATCCAACCCCCGCCCAGTCACCATAGCTAGCTGCATAGCTAGAGGTAACGTTACTTACAGGTCCAACAGAAAACACGCCAACTCCACATCGCTCTTCATCCCCTTGCTGAACTTCAGCTGTTGCCATCGAGGAAAAGCAATTCCGATTCTGGTTTTTGAACGAGCCCTGTCGGCTTGTCATTTCACTTCACTGAGCTTCTTCACCTCCGCCATTGCAGTAGCTATCTAGCTACAAACCCTCCGCTGAAACCTGATCCCACCCCACAGGCTCTGTAGCCACACCGACCCCTATTTCACTGTAATAAACATTTGGACAAATGTCCTTAAACTCAAGTAATTAGTGTCGTTTTGCCTCAATGTTGATTTAGAACTGCATTCATCAAAAGTTTGACCTCGATGTAAATTAATTGTAAATCTAATCTACACATTTATGTTCCCATTTACGATCAAATTTGTACTTGAATGAGGCCCAATTGGGTGCTGAGGCCCAGTGGGTGCTGTTTTCAGGCTCTTACTCCAGTGCGCTGTGCACTAAGACAGGTGGTGTGGCGAAAATGCGGCATGGAATTGAATGCAGTACACATGCAGTAGACACAGAGCATTCCATTCCATTACACATTTTTGCCACACCGCCTGTCTTAGCGCACTGGAGTAAGAGCCTGAAAATATCGCCCATTGTCTTCTCCAGTTAGGCGTACTGCTCCCTTTCAAGAGCATCCGGTGGTTTGTGGAATACTAGAACCACTTCTGCTAACTTCATTCTTGACAATATTACATACTCAGTTGCGAAGAGTGTATACACTTTTCATGTTTATTTTTGTTGCAAGTTTGGTCTTAAATTTCATTCTAGGTGGCATTAAAAATGTCTTAAAAAGTCTTAAAATTAACTTCTTGATACCTGCAGACACCCTGTTATAGCCACGTTGCACACAACCTAGGCTGTTATAGCCACATCGCACACAACCTAGGCTCTGTTGTAGCCACATTGCACATGACCTAGGCTCTCTTGTAGCCACATTGCACACGACCTAGGCTTTGTTGTAGCCACATTGCACATGACCTAGATTCTGTTGATGTTGTAGCCACATTGCACACAACCTAGTCTCTGTTATAGCCACAATGCACTCAACCTAGGCTGTGATATAGAGGACTCAAGTGTGTACATCAGACGTGGGCGGAGTTTGGTTTTGGAAGTAAATTCCCTATGACATATAGAATGGGCTTTGGACACTATCGACTATTTTGAAATTTGATTTATAGAATGAGCCGAAACATTCCTGGATTATCATGTGTGGTATAAGGATATAGACCATACATCGCATGTTCCAATTTTTATTTTTTAAAGTAATGGATTATTGATTGTAGTTCGACTTGTTGTCCAATTTAACGGACTACATATCCATTACTGCAATGCACGGGTGGTTCTCGACCAATCAGATCATCTCGTCCGGACATTTTTGGCAGTGCTACTGCTGAAGATGAGCTTACGTTAGCTTGCTAAGTTGAGAAGCCCGCCCGACAAGGTCAGAAACTACACTACGGTTAACCACATGAAGCAATTCTAGCTTTTAGTCCTTCAAGTTAGCTAGCTACCGTTACTAAAAAGTGATTAAAAACAGAGCTGTGTGCTACTGCTGGCTAACGTTATGTGACAACGTTTGGGGACAACACTACGCTACGGTTGTGCGTCCAGAGGGAATTATGGGACGTCAACAGTGCCAACGCTGGTATATTCACAAAAAATACTAAAACCTAAGCTGGTCCAGAAAAATGACATATTTTGCGAATGGGCGTTATATTGAACAATCCAGGAAATTGATGGTAAGACATAATCACTAGAAATTGTTTAAAAGTAAGTCTTCGTTAATGTCTATAGTCTAAATGAATGGGGAAGTTACTTCCGAAACCAGTGTGACATAGCCACATTGCACAGAATTGTCAGCATATGGTGGCCACTAAATAAAACTACACTAAGATATATATTTTTAACTTTTTCTTTTTTTTGTTTTCGTCATATGACACTTAAACCTGTTTGACATCTTACGCCAAGGCCTGTGGTGTGTGCATATGTATTCTCCTGTGCTAATTCATGATGTGCTTCAGCTCTGAGTACGGCTTCTCTCTCCTCAGACAGTGGCACTCTGGGATCTGCGTAACCTCAAACTGAAGCTCCACTCTTTTGAGTCGCACAAGGACGAAATATTCCAAGTATATGTTCCGCCGAGCATGAATTAGCATCGTTCCCTTGTCTGAAGACATTGACTCCAGCATCATAAAATACACAAATTTGTGTCCTGTTACTTGTGTATAGTTTGTAGATGTGTTGTGTATTCTCTCTGAATGGTTTTCTCTGATACTTGTTCATGAAGCAGTTACCAATTTTTGGGATCAATACAGTATGCTAGAACTTCTCATACTGCTAATACTATTAGTATTAGTACAACTACTAAAAATGAATATTTTTCAGATAGTTTAAAAACATAGGTAAAACAATAGTACCTGTCATAATCATGAACCTCAGTGAGGGTATTGTTAAATGACCAGAAACGTTATTTATGCTTGTTTATTATTTAATGATGTTTTTGTGTTGGACTTTATTGCACTGACAGTGAATTACTGAATTCTCCGGCAGGTGCAATGGTCCCCTCACAATGAAACCATCCTGGCTTCAAGTGGAACGGACAGAAGGCTCAATGTGTGGGATTTAAGGTGAAGATCTATGTCCCACTCTTTTTAGATTTTTTAATTTTATTGCAAAATAAACGGTCTGCCCCGTCCCTCCTGTTTTTATGTGGGGTATGAAAAGTGACAGAGGCGCTCTCGTCTCCTATCCAAAAATGCACCTATGCCGACTGCAGTTTCAGTACATCTGGGTTCCAGGAAGGCCAAAAATGGCTAATTGAAGGCTGTGGTCTGTGAGATATTTGGGATGGAATTGTTTGCCGTTTAGTGGATTGTAGTTGACTGTGAGGAGCACAGTTGAGACATCACCACCTTTTTGCATTTAGGGCCTGATTTACTAGGGCCAGATTTACTAAGTGTGTGCAAAACCTTTTAGCGCACGCGAATCCAATAACATGACCAGTGATTGGTCATGCTATTTGTTTTGCACTGATCATTAGTTGTGTTATTAGTTTAGCGTGTGCTAAAAAGGTTTTGCACATGCTAAAAGTCTTAGTAAATCAGGCCCTTAGTTGTTGCCAATTTCCCATTTTTTGGATCAGTAAAATACTACTACTGAAACTACAAGTCGTACTACTCCCAAAAAAAAAAAAAATCTATGTAATGTACAGGTGACGTCTTGCTTTACACAACTACTTTTTGGGATTAATGAACCGCCTCTAAGACTGATTCACCACCTGTACACATGACCCTTCGTCTCTAGGAACAATAAATTAGACTGCCGGCTGTTTGTAGGCCCAGTGATGGAGATGTAAATTGGTGTGACTAGAATGTTTGCCTCCTTTTCTCTAGTAAAATCGGAGAGGAGCAGTCAGCCGAGGATGCAGAGGATGGACCTCCTGAGCTGCTGGTGAGTTGTGACATCGCACGCAAGTGGGCAAAGTCAGCAGGCTCGTTGAGCAAGCTGCTTACATTTTACCTAAGTTTGATTGCCTGGGCTCATTAACCATTCGTTCTTTGATCAGATACTTTTGCTCAGGTTTTGGTCCTAGTTTCAGTAATCTGACAATTGCGGAGAGCTGTTCATGCAGTCTAGTGTTGAGATCAGACTAAGTTAGCATGGGAGTGACAGAAGAAGATTGGCTTTCATTGTAATCACCAACCCTCTTCCACTCCTGCTCAGTTCATCCATGGTGGGCACACAGCAAAGATCTCAGACTTCTCCTGGAACCCCAATGAACCCTGGGTAATCTGCTCCGTGTCAGAGGACAACATCATGCAGGTTTGGCAGATGGTAAGTGCCAATTGAAATCCCTGGTATCTGTCCGCACCTTCTATGGAGAAGAGTTGCCGGAAAGGTACTAACAAATCTAACTGAATTGAAACCAATTGAAATTAATGATGGGAGATTCAGGTATGACACCAAAATGGATGGATCTATCATATGCTACCAGCAAGACACTGATTTGAACCAACACTTCTGTTTTGTTGCAGACTTAATCATTAACGATTTAAATGGTTTGTACAGGATTCACAATGATAGGATTGACCATTTCATCTAAAAATATTTTAGTGCATGCGTTGTTTTTATTGTGGCAAAAACGTTTAGGTTATTCTAATGGAGGAAGAAAAAAATATATTTTCTTGAGCACAATTATTACAAGCATGTGAACCATCTAGCAGCGGATTTTTATTACGCACAAGAAGAATGAAGAATGTGGAGCATGAATAGTTTCACAACTAAATCTGTATCACTGAGGACTTTACTGTATGACAGGCAGGTGACAATGTAGTATAATGATTAGCGAACTGGGTTTGTAACTTTGGTTCCAAGGTGGGGATTACCGCTGCCATTGTACTTTTAAGCATTGTGCATAACCTGAATTGTTTTGGTAACATACCCAGCTTTTTAAATCTTATGTTTAAAAAATATCTAATAATAAAAAGAAGATACATTTGAACAGCTTGATAGTATACTAAATGCTGAACTGTATATGATACAGCCCCTTTCTCCTTTCCAGGCGGAGAATATCTACAACGACGAGGAACCAGACACCCCAGCCTCTGAGCTAGAGGGCCAGGGTTCGTAACCCCCTCCATCTCTACCCTGCAGGGCTGAAGAGTCTGGGCTGGGGGTTGGGGGAACTTACCCCTCACCTCCCAGGCCCCCTGTGGCTGCTGTGGTCAGCCTTTACCTGAATAGATACAGCAGTGTGGATGCTGCCTGAAGGGCCAATGCTGGACTTACTCATGGCCAAGTTTCTTCCTTACCTTTTTTGTTTTCCTTTTTTTGGTGACGTACATTGTGACATTTCTGTAGACTGGTCTCAAAATGAACAGTATTTCTCCATATTTCTAAAAAAAGATATATGGAGCTGGCAGTTGGAACATTATTTAATGACCTTGGTATTACGACAAGCTGCAGTTATTTTAGTTCCATCTTAATTTTGGCCGCCAGATCAGAAGAGCACATAGCATAATTACCTTCTCCCTCCAGTGTAATTACACATTTTGTGCAAAACCTGGTATAAGATGCAATAAAATCTTTTGTACCAACCTAATGGAACTGTACAGTTTTTATAGTGTTAAATGTACGATGAATTGATACATGAGTTTGCTGAATGCGTCTACTCTTGAATTCAATTGTAAAAAATTTGCCACAAACAACCCACTCTTTTGGGCAGTCACAACTGCATACTGATGCTATGCAAATACTGTATAGGCATTTTAATTAAAACCAGACATGGAGTGATGTGGAAAAATTCTACAAAATGTTTTATTGAAAAGCATGACAGGACTATCAGAACATTTTACAATCAAAGGGAAAAATGGGCAAATTTTGAAAAATAAAAAGCTTTTCCTCTTCAAAGCATTAAGTTGACTTTTTCCCCCTCTTCTTTCACAGTTAGTCTCATGTACAACCTGCAGAGGTAGATTTCTTGCATAACCTGAGAAACAAACTGTGGCATTGCCAAAGAGGGCTTTGGGGGGGAGGGGGGCAGAGGCTGGGCACATCCACAATATCAGTACCATCGTTCCTTGACAACACAGCTTTAAACAGCCTAACGATCCAAAACACAGGGGATAAGGAGTTCAATAGAGACCTACACATTCTGATTTTGCAGAGTGGGATTTCTAGCAAAAGCAGTACTTTGGGGATTACCGAAAGCTAAGAATAGTTAAGCCCTCGTATTCCAGATGGTTTTAGGTTTAAAGTGTTAAATAACCTCTAGCAATGGACCGAGGGCATTTATTTTTATCTTTCATCCAATCTGTCAATCCGTTTTACATTCAGTTTTCAATCCTCCATGGAAACTAACCTTTTCCTCTGTGGTTTGATGTCTAAGGCACGGATGTCAGAATCCAGTCCTGGAGGGCCAGTGTCTGCTGGTTTTTGGTGCGTTTGAGCACCAGGGAAGTTGTTGATTGGCTGAAGAATCCACAGACCTTGTTCTCAAAGCATTGATTGGTTGCAGATTGAAAGCAAACTACATATACCTGCAGACACAGCGGCCCTCTAGGAGTTTGACACCCCTGTCTGAAAGCAAGGATAACAATTGTAAGATAACATTTTGTTTTTGACCTGGATTGTTCCAGTGGTATAGCAAAACGGGGTTGAATGTTGGAAAGAAAAACTCCAAAGATGATAAAGCTGCTCATGTCACTACATAAAACACGATCTGTGAAACAGACATGCAGGCCATATCATCATAGAACTAAAATGACATAACCAAGCACAAATTTTGTGAAGACAATCTAGACTTTCCTAATATGTGGATTAAGAGGTAAAACTTCTACAATGACAGTGCATGCGGTTGGCTGGAAAACCTTGATTTCTTGATACAATTAGATTCCCAGTATGAAGCCCTGGCCTTACTGTGGTGGAGATGGTTTTGGCTCCCATCGAAATTTAACTGCCAGTTCAGCTAAAGCAGGTTATGTGCTCAAGTTAATCTGCTTTTTTACAATTTAAAGATGCAGAAGATGCGGAAACATGGTACCATTGCTCAACAAAATATTTCCCCTCCTCTATGGTCTACTTTTTAAGACAAGTAATATCAGGATGAGGATGCCTGATATCCAATACCCAATGGTTTTAAGAAAAAGGTAGCAAGTATGGTTCAACAATGCACTTTTTTTACCAAGGTTTATAACTGCAGGGGTATATCTATTTCTAGTTTTCCAACTGCTGACATTAATTATTAATTAGCACAGTCATTTATGTGCTCTGATATTCATTGCTAATCTCATGATTGACAACTGGAAACAGTTCTTGTGTTCCTATATGAAATATCTTACTGCGGTGTAATATATGTGTGCTGTATTGGTGTATACAATTAGCCAATGGAGCCAGAGTAATTGGTGTTAACAAAATCCAGCAAAAGATATATCCCTCCAGGAACAGGGTTCCCCCACCCCTAATTTGGAATAATACTGCTGCATGAGTCTGAAAATGCACTTGCATTTGTTATGCCTTCTTCCTGTGTTATAGGTATTAAACATAGAAGTTCCGTACTCATGTTCCAGAAGGAACTTCACATGAGGAACCTGAACTTCAACCAAGTATGACAAACCAAACACAAATATGACACCAAGTGGTGTGTATTGTGATTGACAAAAGAGTTTGGAATTAATGGTATGCATGCTGAGCAAAAATAAGTTTTGAAACAGTTCTCGACCAAGTGGTATCTTAATGCTGGTGATGGAAGTTCGGGAGAGACACCTTGTTTATACAACTGAGGAAAATGTTTTCATATATATATATATACACATAGTATTTAGATTATCTTTTATTTTCATAGTCAAAAGGCCAGACTGGCTTCAGCAGTATTGATTACCCTGCTCAATAATAGTACGGGAGAAAATATGGGGAATGGGGGATCTACACAGATATGGGGGTTCATTCCTTTCTGCAGACATTAGATTCTGTCTGCAGTAAGCCTGAGATCAGGGCCAAATTCAAGTCAGCAGCAATGACATCACTAGGACGCTTGAGCATAATGTGACATTCCACATGTTCTTTACTAATGCCCTAATATTAAGAAATTAAGTATGGAATCATAACTGATTGATCAAAAAAAGGCCATTAATACAGTTTTGTGAGTTTCCTTCAGCTACCGCCGATTCAAAACATGGAATAAACATGTGTACAGACAGCGGAAGTGGTTACATATTTCAGTGGTCAACGATGCTGCCAACCTGAAAGGGAGTATAGGGGGGAACAGTAGCAGGAAAGGGGGTGTGTGGGAACCCCAGCTGGACTGTGGCGATCAGGAATGGGGAGCAATTCATTTCAATTCACCAAATTAATTGAAACTCAATTCATGCATTGAAAAATGGCAATAATGTTTTTAATTAATTTAAATTCAGTGCATTTCCTAAATTCCCAATTTGAAAGGGAATTGATACCCCATTGTTGGTGAAAATGAATCGCCATTTTTCCAGTCGTGGTTTGCCAGCAGAGGTAAGAAGGTTAAATCACTTGAGACCCAATAAAAGCTGAACATGAGCTTGGCAACAAAAAGCAGTATTTCTACATTCATCAATTTGGGTCTCCTCACATTGTCAGAAATTATCTACAATGCCTTTAAGTTCCTCTGCAACATTAGCATCGAGTGCAATGGCTGAATTAGATTTTATTTGTGTTCATTTCAAAGTAAAAAAACAAAACAAAACACATTCTGTATCTTCAATATAAAGGATTAAAGACATGAGAAGGCAGAGGCCACTTAAAATGTAAGAGTATTTTAGTGAACTTAGTTTCAGAGAGGAAACACAAATATAATATTCCAAGGCCCATGACACGCAACACTGAGATGCTACTGTCTTGTCAAATCTAGCAGAGTGATATGTTTGAGTACTGAAGACTGATTCTTTTGGAATGTAAAACATTTTAATTGGACCCTAAACTAGACTGCATCTTGCAAGACGTTAACTGGCACGTGTTCTATAAAACTGTAGATTTCCCAAACATGAAAGCTACAACACAATCCAGTCAGTACTTCACAGACTGTTCTGAGGAGATCAGAGATAATTTACCATTTAACTCAAGCTGTAAACCATCATCGCAAGTTAATTGTGGTCAACATCCAGGACAAAGTCTACCCTTTCCCCTTGATTTAACCAAATGAATATTTTTAATTTTATACTGTGTGAGAGTTCAGTATGACTGATGCTCAGCAAACTATGCTATGAAAATTTGTTAAAAATACTATCAACATAATAGATTAAGTGAGACTAATTAAATAGTCCTATAAATCTTTTACTTAAATGATTTTAAATTTCCTCTGAAATGTTAATTAACACGAATGTTAGTGGCGAGAGCTGGAATTGTCAATTGGAAAGGAAAATATATAAAAATGAGGCAGATATGCGCAAGAAAGGTTGAGAAAAAGTACAAAGCAAGAAACTAAAGCTAAAACATCACAGCTGCCCTTCACCACATTAAGTTTCCTAAGAAAATACAGATGTAGAAAACGGGAGTATGAAATCCTCACCACAAAGCCATATATTTACCATGTACAGAGCAAAGTATTATATTCACTATTGCAAGTATTCTTCTTACTTTATCATTAATCATTACACAAAAATATATATACCTCCAAACAAACCCCCATGTGGGGCCTGGCTCAGTTGACAAGGGGCTGTACCTGGGCAGGGTTAGGGGCGGAGTCTCCCTCTGAATCAGGGGGAGGAGGCTGTAGCCCCACCCCCTCTCTGTCAGACTCCACCCCATCCTCTTCAGAGGACTGCCCGTCAGGCTGGTCCTCTAGCTGCAGGCCAGGGGGCGCAGTCCCCTTCCCCACCCCCACCCCTCCCGCCTGCGCCGGGGAGCCCTGCAGACCCTCCAGCGTCTGATTGAGGTCGTTGCGCTCCCTCTGTAGGGCCCTGCACAAATTTTCCAGTCTCTCCAGTTTTGCCTGGAGGGCCTTGTAGTGCTTGTCCCGCATCGTTTTCTGCATGGACAGAAACACAGACAGAAAAATAGGAGCCAATGAGGTGCAGCTGAAGAGATACACCATAAAAATCTGTCAATGAACTACAGCTGCCAACAACCCAATCCAATGCACAGTTCATTTCACTAAACATCCAATAGGTTTCATATCAGACCCCAGCCTAAAATTCCCACAAAAGCCAGCCTCGGACAACAGGAGCAAGGACAACTCCCTTGGTGGGCAAATAGGAAGAAACCTTAGGAGGAAGTAGACTCAGCAAAGGGAGCCAGCCCATCCTCTGGCCAACCCAGGGTGTGAACTCAATGTCCAACATGGTCAATTTTCAAATCAGTTGCTCTCACTGAGGTGGTTGCTAGATAGTGGTAAGCAATGAAAGGCTGCATTGGATGCCATTCGTCCCCAATACCAGAATTTCTTATGTAGTATCCGTATAGAGCTATCCCCATTAGACTATGTTTTTGGAAGAAAATAACTCAAAAACAATAGAATAGTGCACATGTACTGTAAACAGTCAATGGGGTGACCACAACAAAATATATATATATATATATATATATATATATATATTTTTTTTTTGTTAGCTCTTTAGTAATAGCTGTAATTGCACTTCCAACCAGAAATTTACAGCAATTTACAATTTAGGCACATGGTAGATGCTTTTAGCCAAATCAAATTAGAAAGGGGTCCACCTCTGGACTCAAACGACTTACCCTATGATTACCAACCAAGTATGCTAACCACAACACTGCTGCTCTAAACTTGAACGTTTCAGGTTTACTTTCAAATTGGGAAAAAGCAACCTTGAGCATGATACATAACCTGAATATACAAATATACAAAAGGTCTATATATTTAGTATATACAAATATACTAAATATACAAAAGGTCCAGCAAGAAATGCTTACGACTGTCTGCCAAACAATGTAATCATTTTGTGCAACCTGGAACCTTAATCTGTGAACATATAAACTTGGATGGTTGAAATAATGCTGTGTAATGCTGGCTAGCACAGTTAAATGTTTAATGAACTAGCTCAGTCTTTAGCTTATGTAAAGCTACTTGTGTAGACTGTAACTGGGTGCCCTTCCTGTCCCCTTACTCAGCTGAAGGGTGATCTGTACAGGACCAATCTGCCTTCAGTATACTGTTGTACTGCCTTTCCCTGGGTTCTATGCTTGAATATTGCTTCTTCTTCTTCCCCATTTAGCAAGCACTCTTATCCAGACCGCCTTACAAAGTTTTGTTTCTTGTTGTTTTACATACAATCCATTAATGCAGCCGGATATGAACTAGACAATCCAGGTTAACTCAGACAAAGGCTGTGCCCAAACTGGAAATAGACCCTGCAACATCTGAATTACAGGCCCAGTTCCCTAATCATTATACCACACTGCTGCACACTGCCAGACTTGCCCCTTTCCAATCCCACAACTCTGCCTGCTTCACCTCCTCAGCCATCTGCAGCAAGGCCTGGTTGTTGTTCTCCCACTTTGTACGCCACAACATCGTCTCCTTCTCCAGCTTCTTGATCTTCTTCGTCATCTGTGGAGCAAACAGAGAGGGATTAAAAGCATGGTAGAAAACAGAATCTCCAGGGTGCAGGCTTAATTTTACCCTTCTAGGCCAGTTTGGACATCAATGTATAGAACATGGCTGATGAAGACATTTCTTTAATGAAAATCATGAAGGCATCTTTGGTAGGACAACATCACCTTCAAGTCTGGAGATATGCAACAATTTGCGTTGGTTCGTTTTTAAAAAAAATGCTTGTTGCCATTTTATCTGTATAACAGTACCTGGATAAGGTTATAGTCTTAAAGGGGTAATAAACACCGGCTTTTGTTCTGTCTCCACCCAGTTCACAATTTCAAAAGACACGAATTGGGCTTGAGTGAGAGAGCACAGACGGGAGGGGAGGAGAGAGGAGTTACAGTTAGGGGGAGGGGCAATAGATCCATTCGGTAACGTGTCATAGGCACGTAGGCGGAGCCAGCAAGGGGAAAACCGTTTGAAATTAAAGGGCTAACGTTAATTTGTGCAGTTTGAATGCCCATCAATCAAGAAGAGGGGAGATGGGGCGTTGACTTGCTTACGTGGAAAAAATGTTTTTACCTTTTTTTCACGTTACGAATAGGGGCGTGGCTCAAACAAAACTTTTCAGTTTGGATTTCAGCAAATGGCTCTTTTTTGACACAAAATGCGGTGACACGGCTTAATCACATTATTATTTTTTTTTTAAACAATAGGATATATGTTATTTATGAAATTGGGACAAGATACTCAGCTTTATAACAAAATATAAAAATATGTGATTTAGTGTTCATTACCCCTTTAACATACAGAACATTTACAATTTACTTATTACGATGAGACAAATAGAAATCCTGGAACAGTCAGACCCACCCACCTTCTCCATTTCTTGCCGGAAAGTAGTGAACACCTCATTGCTCTTAGCAAGGGTAGTCTGGAACTCCTCAAATTTGTCCATGTATAGAGAGAGCTGCAGTGAGATGGGTGAAGAGTCAAAATCATTACGCAACTTCCATCGCTGGAGCGAATATCAGATCAGAGATTATACTGACCTACAAGATATTCAACTCCCACGTTCCATCCATCCTTTCTGCTTCTTTGCTACAGGATGTTCTGGTTGCCAACAGCGAGTTTCCATTGCTATGTTTAGTAATGGATATACAATACTATAGTATTGTATTTGACCATGCCCCTTAATATATTTTTAGAAGGTGCGTCAAATTGGAAGGATTTGGCTTCACAGTAGGGAGCCAGAATTGTTCATCTTTATGAATGCAGAGCAGAGTATGTATCTGATGGGCCTATAGAAACTGTGGTCAAATCTCTGGTACTACCAATAGAAAGAGTATTCAACTAAGGAGAGGGTGAGAGCATGGGATTTTGGGACAGTACCTGCTGTTTCAGCTGGGATTCCTGCTCTTTCATCAGCTCACATTTGTGCCTGGACTCTGTAGCTTCCTTTAGGAGCTGGAAAAGGAGTGGGGGTCAAAACCACGTTCTCACCAGCACATAAAAACCAAAGACTGGTCTGTTCTGGTGCTTAAAAGCTGTGCCAGTTACTATCCACCTTTAGCTTTAAAACCATAGGGTCCCCCAACCCTGGTCCTGGAGAGGCACAGAATCCTCCTGGTTTTTGTTTTTACCTTAAAACCAGCAACCAGTTTAGACCTCAGAGACCAGAAGATGTGGATTTACTGTGTAATCAATTGCTTTAAAAGAGCACAGAGTAACAACAAAATACCAGCACTTCCTGTGGCTCCAAGAACCACGGTTGGGGACCTCTCGAACAGTAACTTGTGCCAACGTAAAACAAATTAAACAAACAAGCATCCTGAGCAAATTAGCTGATCGAGTTTGAGAATGCTGAAGTGCCCTAGGCAGTTGCTATGGTGGCTCTCGGCAAGACTCACAAAATCTCTCTCCCTCTGGTGCTTGTCCTCCATCTCCCTCATCAGCTCTGTGGTCCTCTGCAGCTTGGCGTCCACCAGCTGCTGCTGCAACTCCTTGTGCTTAAACACCTTGTCTATGTGCTGGGAGGTGTGAGACAGACAGACACAGAGAACTTTGTCAGAATCAAATCTCAGGGTTCCTATTCAAGTCAAATGTATATATTTCCAGGAATTACTCTGACATTTTACAAATATGTGTATGGTTCTGACTGAGGAATTTATTTTTGGTGCCATTGTCCTCAAAGCCTTTGTTAGGGAGTGAAAACTGCTTAACTTGCTGAAACTCAGTTTTTAAAAAGGCATATTAATATTTTTTCCACCATAGAACAGATCCTTGGTTTTTTCTCTTCTGTTTTATTATACAGCCTTAGTTGGAATGCAAATCCAGTTGTGGTAATAATTTGAATGTGTTTTTCCAAAGGAGATTAGTACACCTTGGAAATCTATGCTAATCGTAACACAATCTAACTGGCAAATCCTGTACTGCCAGAGAGAACATGACTTTGCAATGATATCTGCAATGAAAAAACAATTACAATACTCATGACTTCACTGCACTATTGTATGCTACAAAATAATATATCCCACAACAAATACTGCTTTGTACTTATGTAAACTTTTAATTTTTATAGTTTTATAGTTATAATTTTTATTTTTTATTTTTATAGTTTAATTTTTATATATTTTTATAGTATAGTTTTTTATGAGAGTACAGAGCAACAACAGAATTGTTGTAGCATTATGGAATTCAGTGTGAGCATTATTGATTTTAGCTTCTTCTCATCTACAAAACAACTCGTTCTTGCTCAGTTTGCTGGTCTTAAATTGATCAAATCTTTCCAATAAAATACCTATCTACTCAACCAATCATATTAAAGCTAATCAGTTTTCTAGACAGTTACAAGAGTGATGTTGTTATTTCCGTGTTTCTGCAATTCTGAGTTGGTTTTAAAAATCCATACCGATCACACAGGATCGAAGGTCATTTCTTCATCAGCCTTGCATGCCAGGCTTATACCTCTCTGCTATAAGTCTGGTGAATGCAATGCAGTCCAGAGTGATGAACCCACACACTTTTGGAAAGTCTCTCAATCACATGGACTCGGTGAAGGTGGGTCTATGGTTATTCAAACAAACTACAGGGAAGTGGTTGAATAGCGAGGGGAGATGCATGTAAAACATCACAATTCCACAAACTGACCTCTCAGCACCAGACCAATGACCTAGCTGGCACATCCATGGTGTGACCTATCGCTGGTACAGAAAGTGCTGTTCCCAGACAGCAAGGCAAGAGCATCTAAAGATCTTTATATGTCGGACCATCTGGGGTTCTGAATCCCCAGCTTCCAGACTCACCTCCTCCCTGAGCTCGTATTGCTCGATGAGCTTCTTCAGCTTCTCAGCCAGCTCGGCGTTCTCCTGCCGCAGCTTGCTGTTGTGCACGTTGTGCTGCTCCATCTGGACCTCAATCTCGTTGAGCGTCATCTGAAAGTGCAATGTGGCCTCCTTGCGCCTCTCCTCGTACTCCCGGGATTTCTGGGTATTTTCCTCCTGTGAGAACAGAACAAATTAAATACAAACAAACACAGACATCGCAATTTGTGGTTGGACAAACACTTTTTAAGAGTGCGATACAATATAGAAATGCAGGCAATTGATCAATCAATTGGAAGAAAACGGTAGGGACACACTAGACGGCACATAGCCCAATTATAATCCTTTTAAATCCGTGGTGTGTGAAATTTTTTCCATCGTGACCCCATAATAGGAGAGTGCGGTCAGTCAGTTACTTCCCTGAAACTAATCTTATCCTGGGGGGGCGGTAATATGGTGGTGTATTTCCATTATGTAATGAAGGCAACAACCAGTCCCGACCCAAGAAACCAGGTGAGGCGAGTTAACTTTTCAATGAGAAGCTTTAATAGATCAATTAAGTGCTGAGTAACAACAAAACTGGAACATGTTGTGGCTCTCCAGGACCAGGGGTGCAGATTCCTGGCATAATGTGACCATACCCAAATGTTGCAACAGTGTGTATACACTGCTACCATGCACACCCAGGGATAATAAAATAGGGATGATTTCACCTTACTGGAAGAAAACAGTGGGGACCTCCACCCATTACAGAGTACATCGACAACCAATAGAACAACACCGATAGCGACTGTTGAATACTTCCTGGCTATACTTCCGGGGATCCCTGTAGGAATTACTAGGAAGCAGCCAAAAAGTATCCACCAATCACCATCAATGTTGTTATACGGGTTGTAACAAAAGTACTCTGTGACTGATGGAGTTCCTCTGTTTTCTATGAGTAAAGCAATATGGCGCCTGGCGTATCCCTTTTCACGCCCTGGTGCATGCTCGGCCCTCCCTGCCGCACCTTCAGCGTCTTATTGTGTCTCTGCAACTCCCTGCACAGGCTCTCCAGCTTGCTGCGTGCCAGGATGGCCTTGCTGTGCTCGCCCTGAAGGTGGATCTTCTCCTTGACGATCTGAGACTGCTTCTTCTGCAGCACCTTCATCTGTTTCTGCATGCTTCGGCTCTCCTCCAGCTGCAGGACAGCAGAGCGGGGAGGCCCATCAATCAATCGCCAGGATAATAATAATAGTAACAACAGACAAAAATGATATATTCCCATTGGTTGATGGATTTTATTCTCGTTGTTCACTTCATATTGGTTTGTTCCAAAAAAAAAAAATGAAGAGGTTCCTGAATTGGTACACTGCTCATGCTCACCAGGTCTGCGTATTTCTTGCACAAGGCAGCCAGTTTCTCCTCTGGTGATGCCAGCGTGTTCAGGGCTTGCATCAACAACAGAACCTCTTTCCCTGTTGTAAAACAAAAGCAAGACAATGCTGTGCTATGAATTGACAGTCACCTCTTAACCTCAGTCCACATTCACACAACATAACACTTGTGATATTAAATTTCCAAAGATGCTACACTCCGTCCTAAACAATGTTGATGATATAATTAATTTCAAAAGGGAGAGTAGTCTGTCAAACAGCCCTAAACACAATCACTAAAAATGGATAACAATAATTAATATGTGGCATGGATACATACACATACTACTAATAATAAATACAGTTAAACAGTTAAAAATCCTTTAAAAAAAATGGTCACGCTTTTAAAGTGATTTTATGCCATTGAAAAACCTTGCCAGGTGTGAAAATGTTCAAAATATCCCTTAGACATCAAATTGATTGGGCCGTTTTTACACTCGGGTCACATGTAAACCACACATTATCCCAAAGCCTACCTAACCCTTTCTTTTCCTTTGTTTTTTCACCGTCAGGGTCGAGCTCTCCATCTGGTGGGTCGATACGGCTGTCCTCGCGTCCCGGGGTCTCCCCTCTGGACTCCTCGCTGCAGCAGGCAATGGACAACTCTCCAAGGCTTACCAGTGCATCCTGGCTGGAGCTGTCCAGGTCAGGGAGGGAGCCACTGCTCCCCAAAAGGCCCCGAGCAGCCACCTGCATCCCACAAACCCCGGCTGTCTCCATGAAAGAGCTACAAAACTGATCCAGTGAGACAGAGACAGAGAGAGAATTGTTTGCTTGTCATACCAATAAAGCACATTTGAACTTGAAATTAGACTAGAGAGGTCTATACAGAGAGAAAGAAGCACCTTCACGTGAAATGCTTATAGTGAGGGAAACGGAATTTTCAATTTCACAGCTTGTAACTAAATGGTGCAGCTGCTGCACAAACAGTATATTTCTATCCTACATTTCCTCCTGTTTAGAAGATGCTTAATTTACAAAGCTAACGTTACCGATTGCCTGCACGGTCTATGCCCCCAGACAGATTATATTAAGAAGATTGCCCATCTCTACTAAGCAACTCAAATCGCAGTACAGAAAATGGTTTTGAATTTGATTCTGCCAAACGTAAAATGCTGCGGTCATCGACAGGTTTCATAACGCCTGCGAACTTTAACCACGTGTTCGACAGCACAGCATCAATAGCAGCGCCGTCCACAGCCACATGGAAGGCGCTGGAATTTAGTTGCCAATGCCAGTGCTACATCCAAACAGGTTAACATGACTTTGATCTTAATGAGGTAACATTAGAATGCCGACCGTAAATGCTATACCAATCCCCACAAGAAAGAACACTTACAATCTAGCTCGCTAATGATGTAGCCATCTCACGAACCAGTTTTTTGAGTTAACGTTACTGCCTGTTCCCAGTTTTTATTCAAAGCATTTGCAAACTATGGATATGCATATACAACACATTAGCTACCACAGCCTGTAATTGATTTAACTTACCTAGATAGACAATATTCGTTGCTAGCTTCATCAACTAACTAGTTCACTTAGCCAGTTTATCTCTCACAATACTGAAAGTATATTACGCAACACTTATTATTTACAAGAAACTATGGCTAGCGAGCTAGGAGGAAGGACTGAAAATAGAGGCTACATAGCTTCAGTAAAAGGAACAACTTTGGTAAAAACAGGTCACTTTTATCAGACAGACGGTTAACTTAGCTAACGTTATCAGTCTGACGACTGAATGTGTAGCTAGCTTGTGCTAATTCTTAGTGCGTTGCAAGGCTGGCCGTCAAGCAGTTGAAGAGTTATGTTCATTAGCTAACGTTAGTTGAATTGGCGATTTATATAATCCCTTTAGGGCCTTGATGGGGCAAGCAATTTAGCTAGCCATATTGTTAACTTTACATTAGCTAGCTTAGTCAATTTACCTAACGTTAATGAGACTGCTTTCGCAACATAGACTGAAACCATGACATTAATGTGCAACCAGATATTTAGGTAGCGCAAGCTCGTGCAAACTGCAAAGTTCCTATCGGAATGTTCCACGGCACGCGTGTTCCAGTTAGGACATTACCTACAAAATAATGCGTAGCTAAGCTAACTTAGCTGGTGGGCTGGCTATGAACAAACGTGAGCACAAACACAACCTGCTTGAGGACAGTCCACTTCTAGCTACTAGCTAGCGAGCTATTAGCAGCATTTCCTGGTTTTCAAATGCTTGTCTTACAGACTCACCCAATACTGTGACCTGGACATTCAGACTACACCTTTGATTTCGGTTCATCCTCGCGTTAATTATAAAACTGTACTGTTTACAAAGATGTGAGTGTAAGAATCGGTACCTGGTTGTTTTCTGGGTTTAAATCGACCCTGGCATCAGAGTGCGTCGCCATGTTGTGACGAAATATAGAGTGGGAAAATATCTAGATAAGAATAGGGGAGGGACTGGCAAGAGAAACGACAGCAAATCAACTACGAGTTAGAGCAACTATGTATGCTTATATTGAATTTACAGGGGAAGACCTTTGCAACAAGTTAACAAGTGTTTTTGTCGCATGGCCCTTGCACATGACACACATCTGAGTTTCAGCATCGGCATTGATTTTGATACAATTAATTAACAGGGTTACACACTACCAGTCGACGAGCACTTTTCATAATGGGCCTTCCCTCAAGTATGTAGAAGCTAAGCTATATGTTCCAGTTAATGTATCAGCAAGGTTCATGATTAGATCTTGAAGTATACAACGTGAATCTCCGTTTTTGACATGATCGCCTTTAACCTATGATATTTTCTGAATTAAAAAACAATACACCTGACACCTGACCTGCGGGATCAATGAGTTAATCATGCAGAGAACAAACTGCTCTTTTGTTAGTTTATTAAAATAAAGGCCTGTATTCTATCTACATTGTTATTTAATATAATTACTAAATTGGTACATTTAATAAACTTTAAGTTTGGCTGGGATTCAATCAAGATGTATCCTTAATTTTGGCTTACATGTAAATGCAAGTGTAATACCTTTTCTTCACAAACTGAGTTTAACAAGCTATTTAGTGATTGCTGAACTCCAAACTGTTTGTGAAGACAAAATACTTTTAAATGGTGTTGTTAAGTATTAACAAAATTCGTAACCAATTCTCCTCTACCCACAGGTAGTGATGTTACGCTTGATGGGCCTGGGTAAAAGGCGGAATTGAACGGCGGAATGAAGCTCGGAATGGCCAATAGTGCTCTGTGCCAAAAAGGACCTCAGTTCAAATGCTTGCAGCACTCGCTGTGGAATGCGCATCAATACAATCTTAACAGATTCTGAATGGGCGTCATATGTTGTTTCATTTGAGCACGGAATTTCCATGAAATATAACTTTTTAATATATGAGAAATTGATCAAAACTAATAGCATTACCAGACATGTTTCAGAGCCCCTCATCACCCTTTTGGAATAAGACATCAAGATAAGGTTTTCAACTTTTTAAAGTGCAGATTTTCTTCTTTAAAATGAGTATATTCAATCCTTGATGACTCAATTATAAGTTGATCAAAATTATATTTTAATGGAAAAAGCCTGTTGGAGAGGATATGAATATATTTGAATATAAAGCCCTAAAAATCACATTCTGCATTCTCACAGCAAGGCATGATGTATACCAAATGAAAGCTCTGGATCTCCCCTTCAAGTACGTATACATGATGTTATGAGTTCGCACGGAAATTGTGCATTATTTGGACTGCAATCAAGTCTGGCCATTACATCTACCATAAGTCAATTATCATTCAGAGCCCCTTATAACCATAACAGAATAAGACATCAAGAAGAGGTTTTCACCTTTAGAAAGTGCAGAGATCTCCGTTTAATATGAGTATCTCCAGTTCTTGATGACTCAATGATAAGTTGATCAAAATCACGTTTCAATGACATCAGTTTGTTAAGATGAAATGGTGTCCATTTCCTCTCCAAGCCCCAAAATTCATATTCTGCATTCACAAATCAAGGCATGGTGTATACCAAATGAAAGCTCTATTCTTTAATGACTGAAGACTTATATGTCCTCTTGGTGATGTACGTGTCCTAATTCCACTCCAAATCCCAAAAGACTGTGTTCCTATTTAGTCCCCACAAAGTGTTCCACATCAAATTAAACAGCACAAATTTATCTTTAAAAAGAGTCCAATCAAACTCTGGGGTCTAACTGGCTCTAATAGTGATTCCAGTTTCAATCTACAGATATTTAGAGAAATGAATGGTCCAGTATGACTCCAGTCATGAAATAATATATTTTATTTGTGAAAACCGTAACATCATATGCATGTCCTCGAAGGGTAGATCCCGAGCTTTCATTTGGTATACACCATGCCTTGATGTCTGAATGCGGAATGTGATTTTTGGGGCTTGGAGAGAAAATGGACACCATTTCATTCCAACAGACTGATGTAATTAAAAAATGATTTTGATCGACTTATCATTGAGTCATCAACGACTGGAGATACTCATCTTAAACTGAGAGCTCTGCACTTTCTAAAGGTGAAAATCTTATCTTGATGTCTTATTCCAAAAGGGTGATGAGGGGCTCTGAAACATGTCTGGTAATGCTATTAGTTTTGATCAATTTCTCATATATTTCAAATTTATATTTCATGGAAATTCCGTGCTCAAATGAAACAACATATGACGCCCATTCAGAAACTGTTAAGATTGTATTGATGCACATTCCACAGCGAGTGCTGCAAGCATTTGAACTGAGGTCCTTTTTTGGCACAGAGCACTATTGGCCATTCCGAGCTTCATTCCGCCGTTCAATTCCAGCTTTTACCCAGGCCCACGCTTGATACCGAAGCTTCGGAGCGTCGAAAGTTTAATCCAAAGCACTGTGCCGATGCTTGTTTCACTCTTAGTGAGCCTTTTTCTAGCAACATACTTAAACAGAAAAACTTGTATATACTTAAAAAAATGTAGACTAAACTTTTACTACAGAAATAAACCAAGGATCTAACCCCGATCTCTCCATGCTTATTGCTGCGCGCTAACCTCTCACAAATATTATTCAACGATGGTAGTTGTAGGCCTACTTTAATTAAATGTGTATATAGCCCAAAAATAATTTAAAAAATAATAATATATACTAATAAATAATTTACAAATTTTTATGAATTAGGCTAGGCGTCTCATTGCATTACAGAACACTCATAAAAATTTACAGTATTTATTACAGTTATACAGTAGGCCTACAGTCATTGGTTAGGCTACTAAATTATTATATAGCCTATAATATTAGTATGCTATATTATATTAATATTAAATATAATATATTATAATACTGTATGTATTTGCTGGGCAACATTTAACGTTAATGTGCAAGCTGCTTCCATAGACGGCTGCTTCACGTCCAACTTTGACACATCATGCGGTAAATTCTTCTGACCAGCAGATGCCACTAGTGCGCACTGTGTTAATCAAAGCTTCGAGTAATGAACCCATTTTCAACACAATGGGCCGGAAAGCTTTGTTGCTTCAGAAAGCTTTGTTTCCCTATCACCACCCACAGGAACTAACACCCACTCCATCCAACAACACACCTGACATCCCTCACGCTAATCATCAACACACCTGTAAAACATTCCACTAAGCTAATCACCAACACACCTGTAAATCATGCCACTAATTATGAACACCTACTTAAGACCAAACCAACAACATGCCTCATTTGTACCTGTGATCTCACTCTGAACAGTTCGAAGAGAACTAAATAAGGGACCTTCAAGGACTTTCAATTTAAAAGGACTTGAGAGAGGGAAAAAAAAAACTGTCATTACCTACCAGCAACAACAGCCACCACTGCCCACCATGGACATCCACCCCGCCCATGACGGACATCCACGCGTCGGACAACAAGCTATTTCCCGCATTCCCTGACATCGCTCCCAAAAGCCCGCAAGAGAACCCCCCACGAATCGAATAACCTATCCGTTCCACCATCAGCATCCCCAAGCAATCCTCTCACCGAACCCAGGCCAGACCCGACCCGGAAGCAAGGTCACCCGGCACAACCAACCAGCCCCCCCATCAAGCGTGCGTTCCGACCTCGGGCCCCGCCTCCCATCGCGGCCGACCGGCTCCCTAAACACCATAGCAAGCTGGACCGTGGCCAACTACAACAGACCCTGCACTCAAGGAAGCCTCGGCCACCCAGGCCCCGCGGTCCTCCCCAAACTCTTCCCTCCTCTCTCTCCCTTGCCACATGGTTTCTGGCAGCATCGCAACCACCACACCATTGCCACCCTCACCCCAGCATCGGCCACCCTGAACCCTTCCATCTTGTCTCCTCTGCCCAGCGGAATCTGGCAGGGTCCCAACTACCATAACCAGGACACCCCCCCACCCCCCAGCATCGGCCGCCTAGCTCCGGCTATCCTCCCTGAACCCCTCCCTGAGGGAACTCTTGCCTCTCCTCTGCCCACCGGAATCTGGTAGGTTCACAACCACCACACCCTGGGCACCCAGTATTCCCCCAGCTTCGGTCACCCAGGCCTGGCTGTTTTCCCTAAGCCTCCACCTACCTTCCTCTCCCACTCCCACAGGTTCCAATCCAGTGGCCCCCGACCCAGCGATGGCTCCCAGCTCCACACCCACAGCTCTCTCAGTGCTGCAACTCGGCAAGCAACCTAAGCCCCGTCAACCACAGCCCAGCCCAACCCGGCACCACTGCACCTAACCCTGGCAACAGCCACTGCCACCCCCACCTCCACCCGGAGCACTTCCCTCTGGCTATCACCCATCATTTCCTCTCTCCGGCAGCAATTCTGCAAGGTAACGCCACACCATCCGCCCCAGCACCCCATCAAGGCACCCAAACCTCGCGACTCCTGGAACGCCTCTGCACACCCATCAAGATCCCTGCCCTAGAGCACCAAACAACAACAACTCTCTCTACTGGACCGCCATCCGAATCATTACCCAAATTCGCTCCTTCACCTCTAACCTCCTTTTCCTCGCAAGCTCCGTCCCCTCACTCCACCACACCTTCATCTTTGACCAGCCCCGTCTCTTGAGATGCGCCTCTGGTACCCTCCTCCAGCATTGGAATGGCATCACCTTTTCTACAACTAATTGATCTCCACCCCTGAAAACATCCAACTCTTCACTGACGCAGCCCCCACCCTAGGGCACGTAGTCTACTACAATGGTAGTAAGTTTGCCTTCTCGTGGCCCCATAGCCCCTGGAGCAGTTCTCCCTTTCCCCCACACCATCCCCAGCCATCTTCAAATTATACCCCATCATCGCATCAGCCGCCCTCTGGTGCCAGGAATGGTCCAGGAAGGTCATTCTCATTTTCACTCCGACAACATAGCAGTAGTTCACATCATCAACAAGGGTAATCCAGCTGTCTTTCTATCATGTCCTCATGCGCCACCCTCACCTGGCTTTCAGTCTCCCACCAGTTCATCATCTGTACCTCCCATGGCCCCGGCCACAATAATTCAATAGCAGATTTTGTCTCGTCTCAATTTCCAGGGATTCAGATGGCTGGCCCCAGACTCCAACCCAACGCAGACACCGGTGCCTCCATTTTCAACCCTGACATTCCAGTGAACCACCCACTGCAATACCTGGTCCCCTAATCTCAACAATCCGTGCTCTCAGCCCTCGCCCCATCCGCCCTATCATCCTACTGGACCACCTGGAAGTCCTTCCAAACTTCCACTCCATCCACCACCTGCCTTTCCCTACCCTCAACCTTCTGACTATCTCCTCCTTCATCACCTACTCCAGCACAGCCTCATCCCTATGTACCTCCACCTTCTGAGCATACCTGACAGGCATCGACCACGACACTAAGCTCCTCATCGGGTTCCCCTGCCCAGCTATCAATCACCCGTGGTGTTCAAAAAAATAGCAGTACAACATCAGTAACCTGATGAACCACTGTTATTAGTAGTAGTGATATTTCTGCATGGCATATAATTTACTTGTAGATGTAGTAGTGTAATAGAAAAACAACAGACCCAACTGTCATGACATGCACGCTGCTTGTTCTGAGTAATTGACTCATTCATTGAAAGGGGCGTGTTCAAAATAATAGCAGTGTGGAGTTTAATTAGAGAATTCATTCATTCTGTGAACAAAACAGGTAAAACAGGTATTCCACAGGTAAACAGGTGATGCCATCATGATTCTGTATAAAAGGATATCAAAAGACTCCTGATATCTTATTTCCAGGTACTCTTAGAAGCAATACTATAACCTCTCTGCATTTGAATGGATCTCTATGGGAATTGGGGGGTGGGACTAGATTAAACTGTAAATTACATGGGAATAGTATGGAACCCATGGTTGGCTAAATGGCTGTACATCAACAAGGGTCTGAGGTATCAAACGATCAAACCATCACTCTGCTGCCAGATATGCAGTAGATATGGATGGATCACTTGAAGGGTTGTTTCTCCTGACAAATTTTCCTATTGAACTCTATGGAAAAATAAGTCAGGAGAAGAAACCCTTCAAGTTATCCATCCATATCTACTGTATTTCTGGCAGCAGAGTGATGGTTTAAGGCTTGTTTGATACCTCAGACCCTTGTTGACTTACAGCCATTTAGCCAACCATGTGTTCCATACTATTCCCGTGTAATTTACACCTTAATCTAGTCCCACCCCCCAATTCCCATAGTGATCCATTCAAATGCAGAGAGGTTATAGTATTGCTTCTAAGAGCCATCTCAGGCCTACCAATCCTACATCTGATTGGACACTTCAAGCCTCAGGAACACCCACAGCATCATAGTCACTCCTCCCCTTTAACGGCCCTAACCAGCTTCCTCAGTGATGATCAATCATCTCATGGAGAAGGCAGACCACCCAAGTTCCCAACACCAAGTTCGCCCCCTGTTCAACTCCAACCGGACATCATGCTCGGAGTCCCCGGGAACAGTCGTCGCAGCCGTTCGGAATTACTCCAACACCGTTCACGGCTGGGCATCCCTTAGACTCCAAGCCAAAAACTTACTGAATTGCCCTGGTCGTCTCCTCTACCCTGGCATCCACTCCCATTCCCCTTTCCCCACGAACTTCATAAACATCTCTTAATTTTGATTCAAGTGTGGTCCTGCCTCGTGAATTATTAGTCAAAGTTAAGGACAAATGTTGATTGATCCCAGTCAAACTTAAGGTATCTTAAATCTACTGATATTGACAGCATCTTTGTACTAATAGGACCATTATTAGATTAGTGTTTAGGTCTGTCTGCAAATTCAAATTGCATTTATAGGACCCCAGTCTCCCCATAAAATAACACAAAATGGGACACATCACATGGACACTAGAAAATGATAAAAGTAGGTACAGTAATTGAACAATAAGTCTGTAATTGATGGTGAATATTTTACTTGATAATGCAAAACTTTATAGAGAATAATAATGATGTGATTGAATACACAGTGCCCACTAGAATTATTGGCAACCTCAATTAATGTTTTGTTTACAAAATGTCTTCTATGCTAAGAAAAATTAGATGCCTGCATTTAAATGGTTCACCCAGGGTGCGTTGTGATAGGCGAGCACACCCATAGCTTGGCTTTACTTCAGAATTCGCCTCCTGCCTCTCTGTTCTAGCTATCAGGATAACAACATAAATTTTCTGAAACCTAACGCAAGCCAGGTGGCTGGCAACTGGCAAGAGGGCTAAAGTACCCACTGCCACAAGCGCCACAAGCCTACCTCCAAACAACTACGAAGATGCTGGACGTAAGCATAAACTTGTGGAGAGTTGGAAAGAGGAATTTTCTTGGCTTGCTGTTCTGCACTATGTGCGGGGGATTTTCCGAGCCACGCTGACACGACAGAAAATTTTTAGCCTTTTCCTGATTTGAGCTATTTCCTGATTCCCTGCATTTAAACACAACCTCACACAGGGTATTTTCTAAAATAAAATGTTTTATTTCTAAATATTTTGGAGAAAGAATGGAATTTTTTTTCAAAGCCTTATAGGCTTATAGATGCTTTCATAAAAACCATGGTAGGCCAATCAGTAGCTACATTAATGGATAAGATAATTTGATAATTTTATTACATTTTAACCCCCCCCCCCCCCCCCCCCCCCCCCATCTTATAGGTGGACAACTTTATTTATGCCCAATAATACCAAATCATTATCTAATCTTATATGGAAAGAAGTAGGCTACATTAATGATGCCACGCTAGGCTGTATTAATTTTAGTCTCTTTGTGCTATTTTCTATTTACATCTGAAACTAAGATACTGTAACCAGCTCATAATTTTCATTTGTATTTCAGCCCTCATTTGTATTTTCATTCTCTTGTCTAATGAAGGTAATGTACGATTACCTATTAGGCTACATTTGTGCTTTTAATAAAAAATAAATAAATAATTCCAAGCGATTCTATTCAAAGGGAGAATATATCAATCACTTTTTTCAGCCTATTGCATCCAGTGTTTTCCACAAGCGACGGCTAGGCCATTACTTTTTCAGCCGGCTACTTTTTTAACAGTAGCCAATGATGCTCACCTGATGTTTCGTTGCAACAGGCACAATTTGCAATGGAATTAATTAAATTATAAATTTTTCTACTGACCAAAATTTCCCAGTGAACATTTTTGTGTCGAAAAGTCAGTGAAAAGACAGTGAAATGCCGTCTCGCGTCTAGGTGAAAAACTGGTTAAAGCGAAAGTTTTTTTAACCAGCTAGGATGTAGCCAGTTAGATCCTGTAAAACCTGGGCTAAATTGAGCTAAATATACAGTACCAGTCAAAAGTTTGGACACACCTACTCATAGAAGGTTTTTTTCAGTTATTTTTACTGTTTTCCACATTTTGGAATAGTAAAGACATCAAAACTATGAGATAACACATTAAATTATGCAAAGCCAAAAAAGTGTTAAACAAATAAAAAAAAGTCATATATTTTAGATTCTTCAAAGTAGCCACCCTTTGCCTTGATAACAGTCTTGCACATTCTTGCCATTCTCTCAAACAACTTCTGTTGTAAACAGGTATTCCACAGGTAAACAGGTGATGCCATCACGACTCTATATAAAAGGATATCAAAAGACTCCTGATATCTTATTAAAAAACAATATCTTGGTCTCATTGTAATCACAAAGCTCAGTCATGTTTGAATACTTGCAGTCAATTATTTGCATTAAGTAAGAATTAAAATTAATAACCTAATTCTCAAAACTACTATAAAAAACGTTTGCTCAATTTTTCATATGTTGTTCTATACAGGCTGATACACGTCAATTTACAGTGTATGATTCCTTGTACTTTTTGTCTTACAGTACTATTACAAAAGGGGTGATTGATTGGTTAAAGGATGGGGTGCACAGCTACAGTCCTGGATTTGGTTCCAACCAATTACCTTAGTTTTTGTTTTCTGATAGCTCTATAAACTATGTTGTAAACGACACACAGTGAAATCTTTAGGATACACTTGATTACCCGGGGAGCATATATACTTGTGGCATTTCTCTCGTTGGGAGTTGATTCATCTTTTTCTTTGGTTTGCTTCATGCACGTTGCCAGCCTTGCCGTCATGCTGAAGCGCATATTTAAAATTGTTATTGCTGCGTCAGTTTGATTTGCAGCCACTTCGGGAGGAAGCTCTCACCTTATTTTTATAATGTCACTTTTTAATAGAAAGGAACAGATGGAGAAGCATAGCAAGCCTGCGGAAGACTTTTGTTTTGCTCTCGTGCACCTTTTGCTTTTAAAAACTAATAGATCAGGTGAGTTTGCTTATGAGCTTCCTGTGGTTTTACTGCTGCTACTGAGATTTCTCTAATTTAAAATAAAATCTGTTTTGATTTTCTTGAGTTTTTTTTTTTTACTGGCTTATTTGTGCAAGGCACACATTTCTGTTATACCCTTTGTAACTCCCTCGGTTATTGTAACACGGTGGGTTTCGGGTGTAACAGAGTGTAAGATCATGCTGATAAACAACAAAGACTTGATTTCTATAACAACAAAGACAAAGATTTTTTTATCCTTACCTTTTGTGCTCATATTTTCCAGGGTTTCCGATAATTAAAGTGTTTTTTCCAAAACTCACTGAGTCCACTTTTTGAGAAAATAACATTTTTTGTTTAAATTTAAAAATTACGCTGGTACAGTATGGAACACATGACTGGCTAAATGGCAGTAAGTCATCAAGGGTCTAAGGTATCAAACGAGCCCCAAACCATCACTCTGCGGCCACATATGGAGTAGATGTGGATGGCTCACTGCAAGGGTTATTTCTCCTGACTCATTTTCCTATAAAACTCTATGGGGGAAAAAGTCAGGAGAAGAAACCCTTAAAGTGATCCATCCACATCTACTCCATATGTGGCCGCAGAGTGATGGTTTGGGGCTCGTTTGATACCTTAGACCCTTGATGACTTACTGCCATTTAGCCAGTCATGTGTTCCATACTGTACCAGCGTAATTTACATCTGAATCTAGTCTCACCCCCCAATTCCCATAGAGATCCATTCAAATGCAGAGAGGTTATAGTATCGCTTGTAACAGTACCTGAAAATAAGATATCGAGAGTCTTTTGATGTTGATGGGTCACAGACTTCAGGAAGTAACAGCATGCAAAGGATATGCGACCAAATATTAAATATGATACTTTAAAAATACATTAAAGCAAAAGGGGTGAATACATATGCACGTACCACTTTTCAGTTTTTTTCTTCCATTTCACTTCACCAATTCGGACTATTTTGTGTAAGGCCATTACATAAAATCCAAATAAAAATCAATTTAAATTACAGGTTGTACTGCAACAAAATAGGAAAAATGCCAAGGGGGGTGAATACTTTCGCAAGGCACTGTATTTAATTAAAAACCTTACAAAGAAAATATATGTAATGTTTTACCATATCAACTTCATTGATTTTTGCAAATACCCGCAAATTCCGAATTTGATGCCTGCAACACGTTCCAAAAAAGTTGGGACAGGGGTAAAAAAAAGACTGGGAAATTCAAAAAACATCTATTTGGAACATTCCACAGGTAAACAGGTGATGCTATCATGACTGGGTATAAACAAAATGTCAAAAGACTCGATATTGTATTTTCAGGTAGTCTTAGAAGCGATACTATAACCTCTCAGAATTTGAATGGACCTCTATGGGAACTGGGGGGTAGGACTAGATTAAGCTGTAAATTACACGGGAATAGTATGGAACCCATAGTTGGCTAAATGGCTGTAAGTCATCAAGGCTCTGCGGAATCAAACTAGCCTCAAACCATCACTCTGCTGCCAGATATGCAGTAGATATGGATGGATCACTTGAAGGGTTGTTTCTCCTGACTTACTTTTCCATAGAGGAATAGTTTTGCAGGCATCAAATTTGGAATTGGCGTATATTTACAAAAATCTATAAATTTGATAAGGAAAGACATTAAGTATCTTTTCTTTGTACCGTTTTCAATTAAATATATGTAAAAGAGAATTTACAAATCATTGCGTTCTGCTTTTATGTGCATTTTACATACTGTCCCAACATTTTTTGGAATTGGGGTTTGTATTATTTTGACAAAATACAGAATCAGCTTGGCACAATCCTGGTAGCATTATGGCCATTTATATTGAGGTGTAGGATAGAGTTTTGAAAATATTTTCTTATTTCAAATTCAGCTGAAACTATAAGTGAGCTCAAATAAGATTTCAAATCTTAAATAAAAAAACAAAAAACAATGTTAGCCTATGTAACAATGCTATAAATGATGGTTCCCCATGATTACCCTGTATACAGTCAGAGATTAAGCAGCTAACGGCAACAGTTTGGGGTGTCATTGGGCAGGCTATCAGTCGCTTACCTAACAGTTTTTCCATGGTGACACATCAACAGGGGAGAGCATTTTGATTTGATGACAAATAGTTTTGTCAAATTTATGGGGGTTTTGTAGTGAACTCTTGTATTAACAGATAATTTGATAAGAGATTTGATAGGTGTTGCATTAGAAAAATCACAGGAGGATGCCACAAGACCAGTAAAACAAACTAAGATTCCCGATATTCTTGTATGGTCTAGAGGTTTAGGGAACAAATGGGACAATAAAATAAAAAAAAACAAACACTAGCATGTAGTTACATGTGATTTAAAGGCAACGTATTTATTAATATTGTCAGAAAAGGTAGACAATACTAGATAGACAATTTTCAGCAACACAAAGGTAGAAACATATTACTTGTTCTTTGTTAAGTTGGAAAAATATTCAGGGATTGATTCTATTTTTTAAAGAGCATCTTAAAGTAACGATACCAGGAAAATCTAGAGATTTCACATTCCATCTTATTACAGGAGCGAAAAAGCCATCTTGGTCAAAATGACCCACTGTACATTTACAAATTTCACTTTAACAGGAAAACAACCAAAATAATTGCACAAACTTGAAAATAGAAATTAAGATGGACAGTTCAGTTAGACCTAAGAATTTGCTAATGTCAGACAATTGCTCATCTCTATTCTTCCTAACATACAGGCAAGTTAAAGACACTGCAAGAACTCAACATCATCTGACTGTAACAACATGATTTCTGGTCCACAGGGGTGACCAATAGGCCCATACTGGCTTACCTCAGCTATCCATACGACCATGCTTTAGTTCTACTTGAAACAGTAAATTGAATGGGGAAGACGACCTGTGGCTAATTAATTAGATTTTTTTCATTTTGTGGTCATGAAGACAAACCAAATGTAGCTGAATGTTTCTTGTCTACACCGCATTCATTTAGATACACAAGCAAAGCAGAAATTAACCGACTAGTAGATTTTTCCCTTGATAAATAGAACCTGTAATATCCTTCATTTCTAAAATACCACAAAAAATTATGCCCTGAAGACATGAAAGTTTATTTTACCAGTACCCACAATCAACTGTTTTACTTAACACCAAATTAGGAGGGAATGCATACTGGGGTCAGGTAAAGAGTCCTTGAGCATATTATGCTGTCAGTTTGCAGTTTGGCACTTTGTCTACAAACTTCATTGTGGTTAAAATCATGTTTTAAAATGCTTTCGCAATAACATTTTTCTAGGTTTCATTGTAGTTTAAATGCACTTCCACAATGCTATGCCAATGTATACAATTCAGGCCAACATTGATGATCTAACATGGGCTAATTCTGGAAAGTGCTGAGGGACATGATCTCTGCATAACTGCTTGTTTGAGAATGTTCATCACAATGGTTAAGAGTCCCATAGCTGATATAGTACTTTGTGGTCCTCGTTAGGTTTCCTTCAGGAGATATAGGGGACAGGGCTAAGTAGTAATCCCTGGGCCGCAACACTAGCTGTTCTCCTGTAGCATCTCCTCGATCTCCTTGTCCCAGTTATCATCTCTGTTCTCCGATTCAACCACCACTTCGTACTCCTGTAGCTCCTGCTGCAGTTCCTTTTCCCAGTCAGCCGTCTCCTCTGCAAGAGTGACAACATTTCAAATGCACAGTGTACAGAGAGCTGATGTGGGCATCTATCTCTATAGAGACTTCCAATTTATCCCAGCGTGCGTCTGTCAGTCATAGGGGTCTCACCTCCTCCATCTCCTGACAATACCAGCAGAGGAAAAAAGAAGCGACTCCCTCAACAACAGTCTTACAAGGGCATTTCACCCAAATTCAATGTTACTATATTTTACCCTCCACTGGAAGGGTGGAGGGTAAAATTATCCCTCTGCTGGGTGAATGGGTGAATTATCCCTTTAAAGGGGAAGTTCACCCAAAAATGTTATTTTTATATGTTTCTACATACCCAGAGTGTTATCTATCCATCCAATTAGTTTCGCTGAGAACTCACTAGTTTTGTAGATATCCGCTGCAGCTCACCGTGATATCACCCTGATAGAACGGACCTCACTGTGATATCACCCTGATAGAACGGACCTCACTGTGATATCACCCTGATAGAACGGACCTCACTGTGATATCACCCTGATAGAACGGACCTCACTGTGATATCACCCTGATAGAACGGACCTCACTGTGATATCACCCTGATAGAACGGACCTCACTGTGATATCACCCTGATAGAACGGACCTCACTGTGATATCACCCTGATAGAACGGACCTCACTGTGATATCACCCTGATAGAACGGACCTCACTGTGATATCACCCTGATAGAACGGACGTCACTGTGATATCACCCTGATAGAACGGACCTCACAGTGATATCACCCTGATAGAACGGACCTCACTGTGATATCACCCTGATAGAACGGACCTCACTGTGATATCACCCTGATAGAACGGACCTCACTGTGATATCACCCTGATAGAACGGACCTCACTGTGATATCACCCTGATAGAACGGACCTCACTGTGATATCACCCTGATAGAACGGACCTCACTGTGATATCACCCTGATAGAACGGACGTCACTGTGATATCACCCTGATAGAACGGACCTCACTGTGATATCACCCTGATAGAACGGACCTCACTGTGATATCACCCTGATAGAACGGACGTCACTGTGATATCACCCTGATAGAACGGACCTCACAGTGATATCACCCTGATAGAACGGACCTCACTGTGATATCACCCTGATAGAACGGACCTCACTGTGATATCACCCTGATAGAACGGACCTCACTGTGATATCACCCTGATAGAACGGACGTCAACGGGTCCAAAGTTTATGGCGCTCAAAGCACCAAAAATGTACTTTAAAAAAAATCTAATCTCTTTCCTAATACAATGACACGGTTACTCACGAAAATCCACAAACCTTGTTGTCGAAGGTTTTTCGAAAACTACTTTCTACCGAAGTACTTCAACAGTGTATCCCTCCAAAAGTGTTCTGGGCTCAGTGCCGTTATCCTCTCCAGGGGAGGCTTCACCAAATATTAATTATAGGGGTTTTAATAATTTTGAAACCTGTGTTTTGCAGAGAAAAATTGTACTACTGAATAAAACCTTTTGTAGTTGAAAAATTATTGTGGTAAAATAAAAGTATATGGCTCCCCATATGACTGAGCCCAAAAGATGACTCATTGTATGTGTTGTAAATTTTTTACAGCCATTTTTGGTCATTTTTACTGTCCAAAGTGTGCAGGGTGCCATTAATTCTTGAGTTGACTGTATCTTACCAGCCACAATCTTCACCCTAAGCATTCCTCTTTGACTTAGCTGTACACCACTACTTCAGAGAGAATGGGTGTGGCTTCCCCAGTGATGCAAAATACATCACTCAGGCAGATTTGTCAAGGTCGGGTTAATCTAGAAGATTGGCATGTTGAGAATATTAAAGTTTTTTACCATCCAGTCAGTGGGCACATCAATCAACTATGAAAAATTTACTTTAAGGTTAAGTTTCCCTTTAATGTTACATCTTTGTACGTTAGGTTCAAAACTGAGGTAATCATGGTGCTGGGAAGCTCATCCTGTTAAGGCACTGTTCTACTGCATGGATAGGTCCACGGACCGTATGAAGTCTATCCAGTGATGACTGTGGCCGGCAGCTCTGCAGGGCAACCCACAGCTTGCTGTAGCATTGCCGAGGGATGGGAGCGTTTCAGTTGGCCAGGATGATCGCGTCTCATGACGCACCAGCGACCCCTACTGGACAATGGGACACCCATAAATCCACCTTTTAAAGGGTAACTACACTCTAGATCACTTTTTCTTTTTAGCTGTAAATGTGTTTGTATGCTTACTTTATAATGAAACTTATTCATCCATTCCGTTATTTCAACAATTCTGAAATAATATTGTATATCATAAGAAACTGGAAGAAAAGCGTCTTTGTGCTGCCCTCTAACGGTTGAAATTTACTTTCTGCTCCCCACACTGCCTCCGCCCCAATCGTAATGTCAGAGTACCTCTTTGGAGGGACCTCTACATCATATGGATAATTGTTGTCGCCCACAACGGAAATAGCCGGTACCTGATTGGTTTGACGCACTACGGTCCTTTGGTTTCGGCTCCACGTTTTTTTAAACTGGAACAACGTGGCGTTCATAAACTCTCTTATTCCACCTAAATAGTCCACTAAAATATGTTTCTGAAAATATTTGAGGTGAGAAATAGGCCATGCAGTTGCTGAATCTTGATTCATATTTGATCTGCAACATCTATTTTGACAGTTTGATCCGAGTTTTATTAAATCATTTGTACATTGTACGTTCATTTATACAAATGAAGATGGACACACCTCCTCCGCCCCTACCCCTCTCCCTCACTCACCCCACAAAGTATTTTTCTAAATTGTGTAGTAGGCGGAGACAGTGGGTGCACTTACTCTTTAAACTGTACGTGAAATGTCTTCAGCTTGTGTCTGTATGAGCCCCACGTGCGAACTGTGGTGTGATATGAAGTTGCAGCTGACATTACCTGTTTTTGTCTGCGCTTTACAAAATTGACAGAAGGGGTTGCAGCAATTAACGCTGCTGAATATGACTGGGCATTCCAAATTAGGGTGGTTGTTACGACCTCTGTCACAAGTTTTGCGTTTCATTTTGTTTCTCGGGTGCGTGCATGGGTCTGTTCTCACATTTTTGTCATGGCGTCATCAGATCGACTGTTTCCGTCACCAGTTCTGTTTAAAAAGGTGCGGTTTGCCATTCAATGGCAGAGACTCGCTCTTCTGATTTTCTCAGTACTTGTGGTTTGCGATTTCTGAGTGGATTTCATGCGTTTGACCTGTTTTGCTCAATTCAACATCGATTCTTGCCTTAGCCCTTGTTTGATCTTGTGTATTTTGATCCTGGCTGTGTCCGAATCAGAGCCATATTTACTGCGTCCCATTTACAGTGTACTAGCATACTGTATACTGCTTAGCCTACTGCATACTCACTGTTTACTGATATGCAGTATGTGCAAATATATCCTTCATACTATTATCAGCGAAAACCCAGAAATAAGTATATCATCCGTGGATATTATTTTTTAAAGTATACTCAACTGGTATACTCAATAGTAGGCAAGTGCGCTGATTCGGACATGGCCCGTTTCGTTTCGTTCCAATTCTTGCCTAGCACTTCTAGTTTGTTTGCCTTGCGGACTTGATCTCGTGTGTTTGACCCTATTCCGTTTAATTTGACACTGACTCTCGTCTACCCTCCTAGTTTGTTCGCTGTGTAGTAACTCTGGTTAGTTAGGGTGAACCCAGCTGGATTGCTATCCTTCCATCAGGACACCATTTTGTTATTGTGCTTTATTGTTTTTGAAGGTGACTCTGGGTGGAAAATAAATCTCCGTGGGTGTACGCTATTCTGACTTTTTGGTCTCAGCCCACAGACTGATTTGTTCCGAAGCGCTGTGTTTAAAGCCGCCGTGTACCCAGCAAGCCTTCGTAGACTAGATAGGTCGTAGTTAGTTTTGGTCAGGCAGTGAAGGACGCATTTTCCCCATTTCCTACTCATTTCCCATATCTCGTTATGACCTAGACAGGGTCGTAACGGGGTAAAGGATAAGTAAAAACTTTTTAAAACTGAGATAAACGTGCATCACATTGCACAGATGCTTGTCATGATTTGCATGGTAGGGACAGGCTCTGAAGCAAGGATACTCAAAGGGCCAGATTTGAGTATCCTTGAGTATCCTCAAAGGGCCAGATTTGAGTATCCTTGCTCTAGAGTCACAGGTTTGTTAGAGGTTGAGGTCCTTTGATCAACACCACCTCCCTTTACATAAATCGAATACACAGCAAAACAATAAAAATATTGTAAAACTTTTTTTGTATAAAATATAATGATAAATATATTTCACAGCAATGTATAAAAAAAATACAATATCTGAAGTGGCAATAATTTATATACAGTTGAAGTCGGAAGTTTACACACTTAGGTTGAAGTCATTAAAACAAATTTTTAACCACTCCAAAGATTTTATGTTAGCAAACTATAGTGTTGGCAAGTCAGATAGGACATCTACTTTGTGCATGACACAAGTAATTTTTCCAACAACTGTTTACAGACAGATTATTTCACTTTTAATTCACTATATCACAATTCCAGTGGGTCAGAAGTTTACATACACTAAGTTGACTGTGCCTTTACATTTTTTATATTTGGTCACATATCCTTTGCATGCCATGACTTCCTGATGTCTGTGACCCAACAACATCAAAAGACTCTTGATATCTTATTTTCTGGTACTCTTACAAGCGATACTATAATGTCTCTGCATTTGAATGGATCTCTATGGGAATTTGGGGGTGGGAGTAGATTTAGCTGTAAATTACACTGGAACAGTATGGAAACACATGGTTGGCTAAATGGATCTAAGTCATCAAGGGTCTGAGATATAAAACAAGCCTCAAACCATCACTCTGCTGCCAGATATACATATACATGCCAGATATGCGACCAAATATTAAAACTTTAAAGGCACAGTCAACTTAGTGTATGTAAACTTCTGACCCACTGGAATTGTGATATAGTGAATTAAAAGTGAAATAATCTGTCTGTAAACAATTGTTGGAAAATAGTTTGCTAACATGAAATCTGTGGAGTGATTAAAAATGAGTTTTAATGACTTCAACCTAAGTGTATGTAAACTTCCGACTTCAACTGTATATATGCTCATATATAGTCAAGTGTTTCAATATATTTAATATATTTTATTCCAGTATACTGCTGTATCTTTAAATTGCAAGGGTCTCTCTCTCTCTCTTGTAGTACCGTGTGGCCTGTAGTGTGTAAAATGGGCAGGGACTCTCGGGTGCACATTAGCTGTCAGAGCGGTAACTCGTGGGACATAACAAGCAATTCCCAACTGAGGAGGAAAAGAGGAGCCACATTTTGCAAGACTTCAGGGCTTCTGGGAATGTCTAGTGGTGGATATGGGATTGCTACACTCACCTTCCTGCTCTGTCACCTCACCCTTCTTATCCAGCACCAGCTGCTCCATCTCCTTGCGCAGGTCTTCCTGGTCGATGTTGCACGAATCAAAGGCATCGCTCACAAACTCGGATACCCCGGGACTGGTGGAGATCTCCTCTTCTTCCTGCTGTCACATGTCCCAGTCAGAAACACGGCACAAAAAGATGCAAACAAGAAATGGGACCTATTTGACCTATTTAAATGCAATTGCTAATAACACCAGTTAACTGCAGTTCAACCAACAGACTGTGCTGGTAGCACTGGTTACTCAGTTCAGTGCCCCTTCAAGTAAATTCAGTCACGCGGGCAAATCTGTGTGCCCCTCTGTAGGGTGCAGTGACACAGTAGTCAGTTACGTACACAGATAAAGACACATACATGGAATCCCAGCTTAACCCCTTCCTGGACCGTGCTGACCTCAAACACATGCCACAGGCTCACTACGATCCAGCTCTGAAATGCACACACAGACACTGCCTCACCTCCGCTGACTTGGGTTTGCTGGTGATGGGCATGGGAGGGGTTTTTGGCCTGATGTCTTCTGCATTATAAACAAATAATAAAAGTTAAAACCACATCACTTCAGGTAGCTCAGTTTTTTTACAAGGATGCAAGTAGACAACTGAGTACAGAAGAGCAAATATGAATGCATTTTGCATCAATTAACCTATTGTGCAATTTTGAAATGCCAAATCACTGCAATATGCTACCACACATCCTCTGAAACAGTTTAGTGTAAGCACAGTGACGTGCCCCCGCAGTCGGGCAGTTAATCCTGACTGTGGCCAGGGGCCCTGCCTTGGCGGGTCTCTGTAGTCCGCCTGTGCCAGACGTACAAGGCGAGCAGGCTGGCTGCATAGCCTTAGCTGTGTGGACTGGCACATAAATAACAGCAGCTGGCTGCATGTGCTTTAGACCAGTGGTTCACAAACCCGGTCCAACCACAATAACAATCCCACAATTTTAACAAGCTGTAGATTTTTCTTAATTACTCTTCATGTTTATACCAATTATTTACCCTCTGAAAGCAAAATTGAACTTCTGTAGAACTTTGGGTTGCGTAGTTACCTGGCCATGATATGAGTCCAAATGGTGGCAAAATATGTTCATTAGTTGCTCTGTGCTCCCTTGGGGTGATAATTCAGAATAGGGTATTTGTCATTCTCCGTTCATTAAGATGGTTATTGTTTGTATTGACAGAATCCCCTTAGTTTGCGTTCGTATACGTGCTAGAAGTGGCAATTTTGCGCTAAATTTGTCGCTCTCCGCTAAAATGGAGAGCGACAAATACCCTATTTACCCCAGGGGAGCACAGAGAAACGAATTAACATATTTCGCCACCATTTGGACTCATATCATGGCCAGGTAACTATACAACCAAAAGTTCTACCAAAGTAAAATTTTGCTGTAAGCCACATTTTGTTAGGAGTTTGAGAACCACTGCTTTAGAGGGCATGTGTGCCAGTCAGTGAACTCCTCAACCTGCAAAGAATGTTGCAGTGATAGGACGGGCTCATAGTCGGGCATTCCAACTTGTGGAATGAGGGAAAGGCGAAATAAAAAGTTTAAACATAGGTTACTCCTGGATGTCCTAGGGAAAATTTTATGTGATAACTAAATGCCCAGTTATGGAGTCTTTCCACAAAGCACTTGCAAGTTGCAACATTATCCAGGTTCCACGTATTGTGGTAAAAATCCTAAATAAAAAGGGGGGCTGGCAAAGAAAACCAGGTGAGCCAGGTGAGCCGAACCAGTTAAAATCCAACTGCATTAAAAAAAACACAAGTCAAAACTTAACGTAAACCGAGTACAAGCGAGAGGACAACGCAGGGACACTACCGGTGAGATGATCATTTTCAGGACTCTTCTCCTCCTCTTTCTTCTCTGCAGCCTGTTGCTGAGCTGCCAGTGCGGTGAGCTGAGCCGACTGCTTGATCAGGGAGACGCGGTAGAAATAATTCCTCCAGAAGACATCCTCCTTAACCCTGCAAAACACATTACAGTAAACCAGGAGTTCATATAGCACTTGACTAGTAATCAATGTGATTTACTCTGTAAATGGAAAATGAGAAAAAAGCACAAAGATTATGTAATCTAGTCACAGTAGAAGCGAGTCCCGCATACAACATTAGACTCGACGAAAAAATCTCAGTTGTGCCTGGACACTGATTATTTTTTAATCACTTAAAGGGAAAACTCCACCCTAATTCAAGGTTATTTTATTTTTTGTTTATCCTCCAGTCATGAGATTTAAAATATATATTTTTTCCCTATGTTGTGGTTATGTAGATACTTGCCATGTCCTGCACCTGAGATACATCACAGACTCAGCTGGGTGTGGGCTGCCCTGTTTAATCTAGAACAGGAGATGGATATTTAGATGGCTGGTATGTTTTAATTGCCGTTTTTTTAACCGTACTATTGGAGGAAAGATCAATGTACCATTGATTTTAGGGTGAAGTTCCCCTTTAAGAACAGTGAAGCAGACACAATGACTCAGTTGGATTCAGTAGGAACAATACTTTTGGTATCGGTCACCCAAACCCTTAGGCTACTGGCAGGTGGGGATGCTCACTGTTTAGGGACCAGGTCGAAACGCATCCTGTTGAGCAGCTCATCCTCCTGCAACATCACCAAGGCGATGGGGTACATATTCTCAAAGTCAAAGTGGAACTGAACCCCAGCAGGGGGATCCCGCAGGAAGTTCCTCCTGTCCTGGAACGAGCAGAAAGCAGCCATCAGCACTTGTGCTACGCCTCCAATGGACATGCTTAGGACCAGCTCAGTGTTCTTTGAGTTTTACTGTCTTTTAGTACCTAATAGTACCAGCAATATCTATACACCAAGCATGAATGTAGCCAGCTAAATATTCTATATAGTGAGATTGAACAGATAGACAATTAGAATTGGGGAGGGGCTTTTGTTTGAAGCAGGGCTACTGAACTGATGGTCCTGGGGGCAAATGTAGCCCACCACAAATGTACTTTTGCCCCTTTGCTCATTGAGTATAAAAAAAAAAGAAGATGATTCAGTCCCCAAAAAATGGAGACTAGGTCCAGGTCTACATCCGCAGGGCTCAAAAGTATGAGTTTTAGTTGCATATGCACATGTGCAACCACAAATAACTGCCCTGGTGTAACCCACATAGTTGTCATTTTAGCAATGAAAACCAGTCTTTGAGCAGTGCAGACTAAGTAGCCTACTATTTATGTTTTTCAGCATTTTGTCTCATGAAATTTCTCAATTTTGAGTCTTTGGGGAAACCAAAAAATTGCTACTGTCCCAGTCATTATGGTGGGTTCATACAGATGAGAAGCAAATCACCACTTTGACATTTGCTGTATGTGTGTCTCCAGTGATCACGTGATGTCAACAGTGACGTACACACTTTTCAAAATTATTTAATTGTATTTAAGTGCGACTTAAACTTTTGCTTCAGCTCCAAAAATAAATTCTGGTGCTTTGACAATTCTGAAGCTAGGAACACCAGTAATACAAAGTAAAGAAGCTCATTTTTATCTGACCAGCACACCCACTAGTGCCAGAAATTCCAGAATAATAAGTAGGGATGGGAATCGTTAGATTTTATTGATACCGATGCCATTATCGATGCCGCTTATCGATCCGATTCTTTATCGTTTCCTTACATATTATTTGCTCCCAGGATATTAAAAGACCAACTATTACTATCGGGTGCTCATCTAAAATGGATTCAATGACACAATATTTATAAAGTATAAAGCATTCGTTTTTCATTCATATTTCTTAGTCATATCATGGAAAATATTTATCTGGCAGTGCATCCAATAAAACAGTCAGAATTGTATCATTCTGTAAATTGAAATGGCATTATAAATGTAATTTGGCTTGATCAATATGAGTGCTTAAAAATATCAGACATCAAAGAAAATAAGAGACACCGGAAAATAATGAAAAAGGAGAGGATAAATTATCAGTTTAACGTTATGTCAAAAAAGCTGGCTAAAATATTGTTGTTTAACCGCTGCCCTGTGATTGGGATATAGTATAGTAGTAGTTCCATTCTCTAACGAAGATCGCAAACTTTACTTCTGAGTTAGTTACGCTCCTAGGCGTGTTTCATAAAGCTGCACCATAACATTTGTGTCGATTTCTGAATTATCAGAACAGTTTCAACTTTCAACTGTCACCATTCTCCCCTATCTCATTTAGCCTATACATTTACATGGAAGAAAGATGAGATCTTTAACGTTACCTGAGGCAAGTTGGCTTCTCTTATTAGCTGAAGATGACGAAGATTGAAGATTATCATTTAACTAATTTAGGTTAGTTATTCGCTTTCCAAATCTAGGCTACTCATCTGTGCGTCGCCAAGCAGGCAATCATTGTCAGATTAGTCTACCGCCAATCAAAACACTGTAGTTTTACACTTGTAGTTGGTTATAGGCTCCCGAGGGAAGTCCACACACTCCACAAATCTGTTGAATAGTTGATCATTTCCGAAGACGGATCACAAAATGGAGCTTATGTGAACACATTTTCTATTGATTTTTAAATTATAGTAGCTTAAATTAGTTTTTCTTAATTTTTAGACGCCAAACTCTGCCTGCCATCACGTGTACGATTCCGAGGATTCCCACCCCTAATAAGTGACAGCTATGTATTACAATGGCATCAACATAGTTGATACCAACATGTACATTTGCACATAATACATATTTTATATAATTTTTTGTTTTAAGACTAGCGTGTGAAAAAGTTTGAGCCATATGCACAATTTGTAAAAAGAAACTGGCCCCCAGGAAGAAGCAGTTTAAGAATGCTGGTTTACAGAATACTCTCCAATTAAACTGAACCAACTGTAGCAACATCATTTTAACATTAAGTCTCAATGTTTATAATGAGAAGAGAGGTACCAATTCATTTGTGTGAAATAAAAACATACACTGCAACATGTTTCTGGCAACTGTTTTTGACAATGCAGAGGAACTGCATAGGGGCTGGCAGCTTGCTTGTATCCACACTCAGCTGTATCCAAAATAATGCAAGTGTAAATGCATCATATGGACACAGCCACATTTCAATAGGTCAGGGTTCTTCAGTTACACCTTCCTGGGGGCCAGATTCTCTCTTGGTGCATAACGGCAAAAACCTTTTTCCACATACTATTAATAAATTTTAAAAAAGGGCGTTGTTGTGTACATACATGTGCACTGTTAATTGTAGTGTAGCCAGCTAGCCACAAAAGAGCTATGTTATGCAACTATTCTGTGAGGGCATCATTGTGCCCAGTGGCCCACTTACAGAGATCTCATGTAGCCTATCCCTTCTAGACACAACACAACAGCGCTAATATAACAGAATTGCCAAGATATGTTTCAAAGTCAGTTCCACAAGAGTGCTGCCTGGCCACACTATAAAAACAAGTCAGAGTCTGTTTATGTGAGTGTGTTTTCACTGTTTTTTACATCTTTTATCAAATAAAATTCATGAGGGTCAAGGGCAGCGCCGCTCGTTGCGGATTGTCAGACTGACATTAACGGCTTCTTTTTTTTACATTATGTATAATGGTAATATCGGTTTTGCTGATGGCTGTAATAATAATAATAATAATAACCACATTTGTGTGCTCCGGCAAGTGCCGATTAATGATCATTCGTTCATGGCAAATCCCAAATAATCGACGTGGACAAACTGGGCTTATGTACATCCCTAACATCTAGGCTATTCATGTGCTGGCTGTCATGTTATCAACAAGACAAACTTAGTTTTTATCATGCATCAAGTTATGCTGAAAGCAGAAAGTTGCCATACCGCTGACCTGGGGGAGAGAGGATGATTTTCCAGCTCCATTTTCTCATCATCTGCATTGGCTATTAACCCCTTTGCACAGATCCCCTAGTGGCTATGGCGCCGGCGACAAGATTTTGCTCGACTCAGATATAAATTTTTCCTGCAAGCAAACTATGAGTGGAAACAACAAACTCCGTGTTTTAGCTTTATTAGTACACGGTTCGTGACAATTCTGCCGAATACAGAGTTTCTAAGTATCACTATTGTCGTGTAGCAAGTCCATTTAACAAGCAACCCCCCGCCCAGGCTCGCCTGCAACTATACCGACCAATGCGTAGCACAGTGGACAATAGCGTGTGTGAGAGTTCATAAAAATATTTTTTCACCACCAAAAATTCATATTCCGTCATAACAACAAGATAAACCCAACAATAGCCTGATCGTATGCCTGAAAATCCCTTCTCACTTAAATGCAAAATAAACGTGAAATTCTTGTGTACTTAATACCACTTAATTCTACTATCAATATCTGCTACTAAATATGAAATAAATATCCAATCCTACCATTGGTTTTACACATAGATTCAGTGGACATTCATTGTCTGGGAAAATCCGTCCCAGAAATTACACAAACACTTTATAACGCTATCACACTATCTGAAACGTTGACGCGTAATTACCTCCCACGCTCTGCAAACCCTGCAAATACTCATTAAAATTTACTCTGCGTATGTGTTAGATTACGGTCAAATTTTCCTTGGAGTGAGTATGAATGTGTATATGCTTTATAATGGGAAAAAAATGCATAATAATAAAAGGGTCCATAGGTCAAAGACCACATATCTGTCCCTCAGCTCACTCCATCAACATCCAGGCGATGGTACGGGACAATGGCTATCCATTAAAAAGGAGCTGATAACACCTATATCAAGCCTAATGCGCAAATTGTCATTTACACCTAATGCGTGAATTGTCGTTCAATAGAAAACTTGCGCACTGCAATAGACGGACATTTGAGTTCTGAAAATGCGCTTCAGATGTCATTACAATACAGCTGTGTTTATCTAGGAATACAGCCTGTAAGTAAATAGAATGGTTGTGACAGAAAAAAGTTCAAAACCTTGTCCAGGTGAATATTGCATTTGTTGTTTTTCAAATAGCCTAGGCTACAGCGGATTCGCTGTGCATAAGGTTTTTTCGATAGCCTATTGTTAAAAAACGGAGATAAATGTCACCATGTTAACTGAATTGTAACCTTAGCTATTCTTCGTCCTTCATATTTTTTTAATTACAGTGACAAGGTTTCCATACTCTCAGCTTATTAAAACCCTGCTGATTTCACCTGTTATTCCATAACGGAACAAAAGATTTTAAAGAGAACTAAGCGTATAATTAGAAACGAAAGCAAATTTGCAGCACGTTACACAATTAATTTACAATTAATTTTAATGCCATTATCTGCATGTGCGCTTTACAGGAGCAGGTCTGTTTCCCCTGCTGTAAATCACACTTTTCACGGTCTTCCTGGGAAAGTGGATTGTTTTAAAGCATTACGCTACCAGTAAAACAGGTTGGTCACATTTCCATAAGCAGGACATTATAAAACAAGGGAAAATATGCTGAACCTATGGGTTGCCAACCTGACAGATTTATTGTATTTAGTGTCATTATTAAGGCAAAATAATGTTATTTATGTTATTAATCAAAATTAGAATGCAGGTAGCCTAATGAACTTCAGATGAAGCTTGAACATGAGTTCATTGCATAATCAAACGAAATTCGTTAAACAAGCAGGCTAATTTGGCGTTTTCTAAGGTGAGATGGAAGCCATCGGTCGCTTATTCTCAGCTGTTGCAACGAGATTTAACCGCATATATTTTGTAAACAGCACTGTCAGGAATTACCAGGAACTCATAATGGTTAGCCCGAATAATATTGATCATAGGCTACTATTGATCCATATAGCCTATTCCTTGATCACACTAAACACGCACGAGCATGTCTGTTTCACCATAAGCAATCCGCCAAGGTGGAAAAGCAGGCTTTTAAAGGGAATGGGATATGACATTTTGATTGCTTTATTGCATGTCACGCCAAAGACACACCTATAATTAATGAAGAGACTAGGTTCAGCGCATTTGGATGTTGCGCCGTGCTTAGTGGACTTGGACACGCCCTAAATGGACTTTATGCCATACGCTTAGACCAAGCGCCAAGATCGCCAAGATAGAGCCCCTGGAGTTATGAAGTCGATCACTCATCGGTGCATCCAGACTTTGGGACTGCTGAATGATGCAGTCGCTGTCTTGTTATCGCTCATCCAGTAGAAGCGAAAATATTTTCATCAATTTTCGATTTTCAATCAAAATCGTTACACCCCTACACGTTAACTAGAAAATTACTGCGTAGACTGGAGCAAGTTCTAATGGAGCAAACATTAGCTAGTTTTTCACTTTGATCTGTAGTTTACACCTGCTAATGTTTGCTTCCTATCACAATTTATGCCGGTGAAGGCAGATAACAAACAAAATGGTTCTCCCTCGTCTTAAATTCTGGATAAAACTTGCTACAATCTCATTTTGTGCATCCAGGTTGTGAATATGATTGTTCTGCTGATTCAGATAACCTAACTCGCAATCTTATTTTCAACCCAACAATAGGTTTAAGGACAAATAATGTTGTGTAGGCCTATGGCAAGTGTATATTTCCCAGCTTAGGTTGCAACAACAGCTGCATCTACGTACGTTGCGAGGTGGCTAGGACCACAGTGACTGTTCTCACTGATACAGGCTCTACCATCAGCCTGATCCAGCCGGGACTGTTAGCACATAGCATGCCATGGGTATTGGGTAGCCACGGACATTAAACTAGGGACAGTAACCGAGCAAATACTTAGCATGCAAGGTTGCTGTTGGCTACCCCTACGGCCTACGCCTGGGCCCGGTCACCATCAAGCAGGAGTTTGGCCGGGGTGACTATCAACACAGAGGAGGGCTCACCCTCCTGAAGGGCCGGTGCCAACCGGCCTCTAGCAACCACATCAACGCAGCACGTCACACCAGCACAGGTAGCAGGAAGTTCAAGAAATTCAGGCTGCAGTGGGAGAGCTTGCCAGATGGAGACCCCCTGCCACTTCTCTCTACTCTCTCACAGGCATAAAGGCGTTTGTGAGTCAGTGGGATTGTCTGACACTGCACCAGAGGTACAGCAGAGGCACCAGTCCTGGGTCCTGCAGATGGTTCACGGTGGTGGAGAACAACACCCTGGACTGGCTCCGGCAGCTGTTCTACTGGGGTGCCACCGCCACCGCTACGATGCCTGCACAACCAAGAAGGGACCATGGAGCCAGTCAAGGGCACCAGACCTTGTGAAGCGGGGCGCCGATGGAGTGGGTGGCGGTAGATGTCTTGGGTCCGTTTCCAGTCACGAACAGGGGGAAATCGCTACGTGTTGGTGGCCATGGACTACTTCACTAAGTCTGCCAGTAGTCCTCCTGGCCCCCTGTCAATAATCAAAAGGGCTGAGAAAATGCCTATGATGGGCCAAATTTGTCACCCTGGCTGAATAGCCCTGATGTATGCAGCTTTTAGATTGTGAGATTAGTTATTCAATTTAAAATGCAAGCCTTTGAGAGGATCCATACATGATATAATAATACACACAAAATAAACTCGTAAATTTGTAGATTAATCTGTTCAAGAGGCATTACACAACATTTTAAGTAGGCTAGATCCTACAATAGTCTGGGGACTATTAATATTTCAAAAGAATACTTATACTCACAGCTGATAACGCCAATATCTGTTGCTGTATGGTTTCTTCCTCACTGTAGCCAACCCATGGTGGCACTGCTGCATCTAGAAATTGATATTTGGGGGGAAATAACCTACAATTGTAAAATCAGTTGGTAAATTATGGAATCACTACACTTAAAGAATGTTCACCCAGCTTTTTTACTTCGTAGCAAATAAACAAATCACAGATATGACACAAAACTATTTTTGTTTAATAGCTGAACATTCTGGCTTTGTGAAACATACCTCAAACAAATTAAATTACATTATTTTAATTAATGGCATATTTCTTTCCAGATCAAGTAAAGAAACAAATGTTGAGGAAAGAATTATGGAATGACCTTGTAATTTGCATTTCTAAAACAAATACCAGCACAAGCCGTTCTAATGAAACATATATAAAAATGACTGCCTGAAGAAAACAATCAAATTTCCCCAGTCATTTATGATATGGGGTTGCATGTCAGGTAAAGGACCAGGGGAGAAGACAATCATTACCTCAACAGTCAATGCACAGGTGTATATTGAAATTTTGGACACTTTTCTCATTCCATCGATAGAAAATAGGTTGGTGATGAAGTCATTTTCCAGGATGATAATGCATCTTGCCACAGAGCAAAGAGTGTTAAAGCTTTTCTTCAGGAAAGGCATATCTACTCAATGACATGGCCAGCAAACAGTCCGGATCTCAATCCGATTGAAAATTTATGGTGGAAATTTAAAAAATTGGTCCATGACAAGGCTCCATCCTGCAAAGCTGATCTGTCAACCACTATTCAAGAAAGGTGGAACCAGCTTTATGGAGAATATTGTTTTTCATTAGTGAAGTCCATGCCTCAAAGAATTCAGGCCGTCATAAAAGCCTGAGGAGGAGCAACAAAGTACTAATTGTGATTTTTTTTGTTGATGATTCCATTTTTCCTCAACATTGAGTGATTCCATATTTTTTCCTCTACTTGATCTGGAAAAAAATATGCCATTAATTAAAATAATTTCATTTAATTTGTTTGAGGTATGTTTCACGAAGGCAGAACGTTCAGCTATTTAACAAAAATTGTTTTGTGTCATATCTGTGATTCGTTTATTTGCTACAAAGTAAAAAATCTGGGTGAACATCCTCTAAGTGTGGTGATTCCATAATTTTTGCCAGGGTTTGTAGAACTAGATTCTTGTCTGTGATAATTACAGGTTTACAGGAGACATAAAAAGGTATCGATACTTGCCTGTCTTTTTCGCATTCTTTTCTTGAAGAAATTTTTCCTGTTCTTTTTGAAAATCACCCAAAATTGTCTGTGGGGGTGGGGGTGGGGGGTGTAGAGGAGTGTATTACTTTAGCTCAGGAAAACGCATAGCTGGAATCAAACTATTTTAATGGTCTTATTAAAACTCGGCAGGTTTTAATAACACCCAATAGTAAAAATGAAAAACCAACAAACTAAGTTTTTTTTAACACAAGGCAAGGACTGCTGCATCTCATTATGTTACCAATCTCTGTGAAAACAGGACAAACGACATTTTAGTAAACCTTGTCAAGGATTCCGTCTATCTTGCCCTCTTCAACGCTTTTCTTGATAGTCTGTGCAGTCTCTGCCACCGAGTCGGATATCTTCTTGGTAGCGCTGCTCGCAAAATTATATATGTACCCTTAAATAGAATAAATACATTTACTAAGTTTATTAAAACAATTCACAGCCATTGTTTCAATACCAATGTAAATCATGCAGGACCTGATGGTGGCGATGTTGCTTTGAAAACATTAACACCGTGCCAAGAAATATAACAACTGTTATGACATGATGTTAGCTAACCAGTGCTTTGTTTTTCTTTTCCATTTCTGTGCTGGAATCGCCGAGCAACCCTAAAGCTACATACGTAGCTAAATATCATACAATTTTGTTGGTTCTGTTCAAGAAATCGTCGAGAGAAAAAAAATCTTACACAAAGAAAATTCGATGACATTTAAATGTTAGCGACACTCCGTGTAGTACTAATGCACAAGTATTGTCACTTGAGTTGAACACCAATGTAGTTAGCCAGCTATTTTCAATAACAGGTAACATTAGCTTGCATGCTCCGTCTTGACATAATTGCTTTCTCTTTGTCCTAACGTTAGTTATGAATCAAGATCCTCTCTATTAGTTGTTGTTAAACAGTTGGTTGTCACTGTTAACGTTAGCTAATGACATAGCTGACAGCTAACGTTAGTTCGTTAACCGACTAGAAGAAGCAAGAAAAAGTGGGCATCAAAAATTCTGCAATAAGTTATAACATTAATGTTAGCTAGCTAATACACTTAAAAGCTACTTTATGTAAACAATACATATTGGCGATGACGAGGAACTAGCTAGCTAGGTGACTGCGCAGGTAACAGTTAAGTGATAATTAACGTTATAAGTTATATCAAACGTTAACCTAGCTAGCTAATTCAACGAGCTAACGTTAGCTGGTAGCTAAGTTTGCTAACAAATTCTAGGATATAATTAACTTAGCTGACTTGCGAAATCCAACCTACCGCTCAGCCCTTTTGCCTGCTGCAGAAGTTGCGGAGCTCGCTCGTCCTCCTCTCCCACTGCCACTTCATCTGGAGTCGTCTGTTTGTTTACTCCACTGTCTTCCAACTCGGTTATCTTCTCTTCCCTCACGACCATTCCTGACTGTCCATTTTCCTCGACTGTTGATGGCTCAGTAGGGCTCTGCAACCCTAACCATGTCCCCCAGCCCTTAAACATTTTCGTTTCAGTATGTGTCCGTAATTAAATTAACTTACATAAAACACAGAGATCACCTACTATACATGCAGCTTCGCCCAGAATCGTCACCAGGAAACACATACCTTACGTATACTTCCGCGTTTTGTTGCCGAACACTTCTGGAACATATTTGGGCCTTACCGCTAGCCATACCAAGAGGATTATTCGGTTGTCGTGGAAACATGCTAGTTTGGGTTGAAGTTTGTTTGAAGCGAAGATTAAAATAAATGCGACTTCTGGAATCGGAATTCCAACATCCGATCACACCAGGTCAGATTGAGTTGCGTCCATACCACAGAACTTCTGTGGTCCATACTTGACAGTTCAATGCGACCTCCTGTGACTCCTGTACTACTCATCTCCGAGCCTATATGGGCCATTCTACAGAAGTCATGCAAATTGCTGCCCTCTCTGATAAAAGTAAGAAATTGACCAATAAAAATTTTCAATGCTATATAATTCATTAGATCATGTTATGTTTTAATATAATCCAAGATATAAATAGCAGTAATAATAGTTAAATGTATCCAAAATCAACACTTATACTCTTGGGAGTATAAATTCCTATTGGGAGATGGTCGTCCCCACTATCAACCCTTAAACTGGTGCATTAAAAAATAATATCCAAAATATTTTTGCCAATTTTTTGACTTGTCTCATTCAATAAAGAATGTAAATTTTTATCATATATAAGTTGAAATAATGTAATCTGTTTTGTAATAAATTTTATAATTCAAAAAACATCGAAAAAATGCTGTCCCTAATTTTTACGTCACAACCGAAACATACAGGCCGTGTCCGAATCAGCACTCTTCCACACTGTTGAGTAGCCTTGGTGAGTAGATAGGGCGAGAAAGTCGCAGAGTATGCAATTTTTTTTCAAATTGCAGTATACTTCAAACACCCGGATGACTAGCCTAGTGACTAATTGTCAAAAAGGGCTTTAGTTTTTGAGATACCCCTCCCGGAGGTAGAACAAAAGCCAATAATGTTTTTCCTCATCTTTAAGGTCTCCCATATATGAAATGGATTCTTGGCAAAAAATATTTTGGTGCAAAAATGGTTAAATTGATAGATATTGTTATACACCCCAAAACAAAAAAAGAACAAAAATCTAGCCTGGCCGTATGGGAGTTGACACATTTAAACTCATGTAGATTAATAATACAAGCTCTGAGAGCTTTCAAACTTTACATGCTATCAGTCAGGAAGTTGCTTAACATATTGGGGAAACAATTATGTGATTATCTTGAGGAATGTAGGAAATATAGCGCTCTGAACACATAACTAAAATAAGCGGAAATGTAAAAAATCAATATATATACAGAATGTTCTACTTTACTTTGTAGTAACTCTGCCATGGATTGTGATAGAAACACCTATGATGGCTTGCTGGAAAGGTGTGGTTGTACTGAATCCAGCAATGTCACATGTGTAAGTGTACCTTGCATAGTCAGGGAGTTACATCCTCAAATGTATGAGGTGTCCCAAACGAAAGAAAACAAAACATTGACATAATAACTGTATCATTATCAGGGGCGAGAAGAACATTGACACATTCAACTCAAGCAGAAGCAATGATACTATAGAGGAAATTCACTTGATTAAAAGTAACTGAATCCAGCAATACCACATGTGTAACTATAGCTTGCATATTCAGGGAGTGACATCACTAAATGTATGCAGTGTCCCAAAGGAAAGAAAATCAAACATTGATATAATGAAACTCCAAAAAACATTGTCAGTGTCTTTACTGCAAAAAGTCATTTGAGGAAAAAGTTGATCTACAATGTGAATATATGATATTTTTCATTATGGAATATATGATATATGGAAACAAAGATACAATTGAATCAGATTGAAATTGAACACATTTATTGTAATATTTTCATCCACTTCAGTTTCTTTTTGGCCAAATCACTACTATAGAATGCAAAATAATGTTAGCTACTGGTTCAAATAAACTTGTTATAACAAATTATGTATAAAGGAGATGCTTTAATTCTGTGGATGAAAAAGCTGTGAATTTTGTTATCTCTGTTGACTTTTCATTAGCATTGCAATCTACTGCAGACATCACCGTCACTCATCCACATGATCATCCATGGCAAAATGGGTCACATTTGGGCAGTCAGGGAAAGAGCAAGAGCAAAACTCAGTGCATGCCAAGCCCACTGATAGACATTGGCATTTGCTGGCATCACTGATGCAGATGTGCTCTCACTCTCAGTATTTGCAGCTTGCTGATCATTGATGTTGGCCCTACTGCTGCAATAGTTTGCTCTACATGATACATGATATGACACCTTTATTTTGGAGGAAAGTATGTCATCTGTATATGGAGACAGGGTTTTATGTACATCATCATCTCTCTGATGGGCAAAATGTAGTATGCGTTGGAGGCCTTCTACTGTGGGCTTTTTGACGTAGGGGTCTTGTTTCTTGTCCTTTTCTAAAGGTTTATCACAGATGATGCAACGATTTGGATCCAGTGACTGTAAGGCACTCTCCATATTCAAGAGATTCTTTGCCTAAAAAAAAGAAGAATATACATTTCAGAATCAATATTTTCATACACATGTAATAATGTAAAATTATGTTGCACTGTACACTATTGTTAGGAGTAAGAAGTGTGCTAATCATGGCATACTCAGTGGGCTAAGTACTTGTTAGTTAATCTATTTAGCTACTTAGATTAGGTCACTCAGCCTTTTCACATCACACACTGTAATATTATTTGCAATGATTGCATGGTGCTATTGTTCTTAGCAGTAAGAATTGTGCTAATCATGGCATACTCAGTGGGCTAAGTTGTTGTCAATAGTTAAGATAGGCTATTTAGCTACTTAGATTAGGTCACTCAGCTTTTTCACATCACATAATATTATTTGCAGTGATTGCAAGGTGCTATTGTTGTTAGCAGTAAGAATTGTGGTTTATTTGTTGGACATAATTACAAATTACAAATTTTATAAATTATTTTAAGATGTGACGACCCCTCTTTTGAGTGTTTTGAACATGTAGCTGCCTGAATATAGAAAAATAACATTTTCAGTCCATTGACTCCCATTGTATTTTTTCTGAAAAGTGGCACCAGACGTTAGTCACCAAAGTGGAGCTCTATATTTTTATACAGTCTATGGTTCTATAGAGCGTTGCCTAGGAAGCATAAACAACAAAAATAGCAACAGCAACAGGGTGCTAGCACTGGGTTTTCCACTGGGTTGTAGGAACTAAAAGAGGGCAGGAACTAGGAACTAGCCACATCGGGGACTAAAATGGTTCCTGGTGCGCATTCCTGGTTGCTTTCCCACCGCACCTCGAGAACCGTGAGGATTAGGAAAAGTAGAAGGAAGTCACGGTTACGTTTGAGAAGTATTGTGGTCTTTATTTTTTTGTAGTCCAGTTTCAGTTTTCACATTTTTCCCGGCACTGTTTAACTGAGTGGTCTATGTCCAGTTCAGCTAAACAAGTAGAAGTCTTTTAGTAGACCAATTTCATATATGATTTTCCCATATGAAGAATAAAATGTTGTATTCCTTATTGAATCAATATGGGACACAATTTGTTCCAGATTTTCCTACTACCTAAAGTTCCACACACATAGGGCTCTATCTTGATGATAGAATAGAATAGAATAACTTTTATTTTCCCATTAGGGAACTTCAGTTGTAGCCACCAGCAACAACGGAAAAGACATAGACAGTGGGGCAGACCCACAACACACAAACAAACATCAAATAAAGACATTCAATAGAATCATTGCATTAATCAAATTAATTAAGTGAATTAAAGTGGAATGCAGCCAAACGTCATGATTAAAAAAAACCCCAGCTGTCCCGAGATGTCCAGTGTCATCAAGCAGTCCAACACACAAACTTAGCCTCCACGACTTTCCTCCATAGGCTCCGCGCAGTCTCTGTCCACTGTCGAAATGGAGCTCAGCCTTCCTAGTCGCCGCCTCACTCCTCCCCTGCATTATCTTCTCCTTCCCTTCCCTGGTGGCCTTTTGAAGATTTCCTGCAGTCCTCGATCAGTTCCAACATCTTCAACTGGTAAACTTTGTGGCTGCAGATCCAACGGACATTCCCGAGCATATGTTGCGAATGTGTCGCTATGGTAATGACTACAAACAAAATTATCCCGACTAGACAATTCGTACATATTATCAAAACGAGCAACAGGAGTGCCCTGAACAATCCCCAGCCCGCTTCCCCATCCCACAACACACACACAGCGCATGAAATAAACTAAATACAAAAGCCTGACACAACAAAATACATTGAAATTAACAAACACGAACACAAGAGACAGATGGACTACATGTCGCCATTACAGTGCCACGTGACGTCATGACGATGATCTTAGTGCGCATGGTCTAAAACGCATTTAGGGCGTGTCCAACTCCACTTTTGCTGTAATGGCGGCGTGACGTGTGAGGTAGGAGGAGCCAAACGCAGCAAGGGGATTCATTAAGCCCTAAGGCAGGGGTGTCAAACTCCAGTCCTGGAGGGCCGCAGTGTCTACAGGTATTTGTGGTTTCCTTTCAATCAGCACCCAGTTAAAGCATTGAGAACAAGGTGTGTGGACTTCTTAGCCAATTAGTGACTTAAATTAATCACTTGTGCTTAAACGCACCAAAAACCAGCAGACACTGCGGCCCTCCAGGACCGGATCTTGACACCCCTGCCCTAAGGCCACTAAGGCAGGAAACCCCGCAGTTAAGGAAGGGAGACAAGACAGGGAACACACGTACCAAAGCTACTAACCGGCTCACTGTCACACACCAATGAGTAGAAGCGCAAACGCCAGGTTCCTCAATAAGAAAACCAAATAAGGCTAATGGGACAAAGATCTGCGGTCCCATACCTCTACGAGCTAAGAAACTAAAGAGCCAGCAATAATAAACGCCCTGCCTCGGTAACAAGACGCATAAGAACAGGCGAGTAGCATAAATGATAAACATAAAACACGCGGCCAACAAACACTGCAAACTAATACGAATTAGTATACGAGGAGGCGAAAGGAACGGAGATCTAACGTTCCAAGGCTACCCTCAGAGACTCGCAGTCAAACTCAAATATGTCAACAAAATCGCCCAAGCTCCATATAAGGAGAGACATACCCGGAGAACGAACAGAACTACAGTTCGAACAAAATCGTCCCACAGGTAAAAAGGACAAAACAGGACAGCTGCACTGGACATTTACCGGCTAAAAGACTAACGCGAATTTGATAGAGAATAAACGCCCTGCCTCTTGGTAAAGAGGAATGTAACGAGGAGGCGAAGGAACAGGGATAACGTTCCATAGCTACTTTCATAAGCTTGCAGTCACATGCAGAAAACATAAAGGGGTAAACGCCCAATCTCCCAGGAGAGAGAAACATTTTACAGGCGAGCCGATGGAGCACTGCCGTCCCATAACTTTAATAGCAAAATGACTAACACAAGCTTAGTAGAAAATAAACGCCCTAACCTCTCAGTAAAGGGAAATGTAACGAGGCGAAAAGAACAGAGCTAACGTTCCAAGGCTACTTTCATAGACTCGCAGTCAAACGCAAACATGTCAACAAAATTGCCCAAGCTCCATATGAGGAGAGACATACCCGGAGAACGAACAGAACTACAGTTCCGAACAAAATCGTCCCACAGGTAAAAAGGACGAAACAGGACAGCTGCACCAGACATTTACCGTTTAAAAGACTAACGCGAACTTAATAAAGGGGAATGTAACGAGGCGAAAAGGAAAAGAGAGCTAACGTTCCAAGGCTACTTTCAGAGACTCGTAGTCACACACAAACATGTCCACAACATCGCCCAGTCCTCCCTATAGGAAGACGTACCGAAATGACGAAACAGAACTACAGTTCCGAACAAAATCGTCCCACAGGTAAAAAGGACAAAACAGGACAGCTGCACCGGACATTTACCGGCTAAAAGACTAACGTGAATTTGATAGAGAATAAACGCCCTGCCTCTTGGTAAAGAGGAATGTAACGAGGAGGCGAAGGAACAGGGATAACGTTCCATAGCTACTTTCATAAGCTTGCAGTCACATGCAGAAAACATAAAGGGGTAAACGCCCGATCTCCCAGGAGAGAGAAACATTTTACAGGCGAGCCGATGGAGCACTGCCGTCCCATAACTTTAATAGCAAAATGACTAACACAAGCTTAGTAGAAAATAAACGCCCTAACCTCTCAGTAAAGGGAAATGTAACGAGGCGAAAAGAACAGAGCTAACGTTCCAAGGCTACTTTCATAGACTTGCAGTCAAACGCAAACATGTCAACAAAATTGCCCAAGCTCCATATGAGGAGAGACATACCCGGAGAACGAACAGAACTACAGTTCCGAACAAAATCGTCCCACAGGTAAAAAGGATGAAACAGGACAGCTGCACCAGACATTTACCGTTTAAAAGACTAACGCGAACTTAATAAAGGGGAATGTAACGAGGCGAAAAGGAAAAGAGAGCTAACGTTCCAAGGCTACTTTCAGAGACTCGTAGACACACACAAACATGTCCACAACATCGCCCAGTCCTCCCTATAGGAAGACATGTACCGAAATGACGAAACAGAACTACAGTTCCGAACCAAAATCGCCAAAAGCTCCATGTACGGAGACAGGTACCCGAAGGACGAACAGGACAGGTGCACCGACCATTTACCGGCTATAAGACTAACGCGAGATTAATAGAAAATAAACGCCCTGCCTCTCAATATAAATAAAGCCCTGCTTGTCAGTACGATAAAAACGACTGGTCTCTTAGTAAGAAATGACTATACAAATACATCCACAAACAAACAAAGACTCCTCTCGCTTTCATGGAAGAAAGCAGACAGAGAGGAGGGAGAGACAGAGAAGGCAAAAGGTCTAGGCAACGGAAGCAAGGAAAGACCAGGAAGCGGAGACAAACAAAAGCCAGGGGGAAAAAGTCCTAATATATCCACAAAGGCAAGTCCCGCATTACTCCAATGAAACACTCTGGAGCAAAAATGGTCTCCTAAAAAACCTAGACAAAATCGTACTGGCTAAGCAATCAAAGGGCAAAATAATACCGCACACTAAACAGCACAAATAATGCCAGACAATACACCACAATACAAAACAACAAACAATCAGTATCGAAGCCCAGAACGAAGTGACCATGGGCTTATATAGCTCACCGGCAAACACGCACACCTGTGAACGCTGACAAGACTTCTCCGCGAAAAGACGAGATGGAGCCAAAACTCCACTGTGGCGACCGAGGAACACGACCATGACATTTGCGAGACGGCGTGTTATTTGAGCGCTAAGTAAGGTGCAAGCTGCAAATGGGCTGAACTTAGCCTCTTCATTAATTATAGATGTGTCTTGGGCCTAACATGCAATAAACCAATCGGAGTGTCATTTCCCCATTCCCTTTAAAAGCCACCTGTGTTTGCACCTTGGTGGATTGCTAATATAATGGCGGACAGTAAGACCGTGAAAAGTGTGATTTACAGCTGGTGAAACAGACCTGCTCATGCATGAAGTTAAATCGCACATGCAGAGAATATATGGCATTAAAATTAATTGTGAATTAATTGGGTAATGTGCTGCAAATTTGTTTTTGTTTATAATTAAACTCTTAGTTCTGTATTTCTGGCAGCAGAGTGATGATTTAAGGCTTGTTTGATACGTCAGACCCTTGATGACTTAGAGCCATTTAGCCAACCATGTATTCCATACTTTTCCAGTGTAATTTACAACTGAATCTAGTCCCACCCTCCAATTCCTATAGAGATCCATTTAAATGCAGAGACCTTATAGTATCGCTTGTAAGAGTACCAGAAAATAAGATATCAAGAGTCTTTTGATGTTGTTGGGTCACAGACATCAGGAAGTCATGGCATGCAAAGGATATGCGACCAAATATAAAAAATTATTACTTTATTCTATATATAAATGCAGGGATGCCAATAATTGTGGCACACGTGGTTTTGTTAAAAATAATTATTTCTTGATGAGGGATTTTTTTTTCTCATAATAAATTGACTTCAATTAAAGGTTGAATTTTTCTCATTTGTTCAGCGTGACATTAAGCTAATTCACCAACGGTGAATTTTTTATAACCCTTTTTACTCATCTTTACCAGGGGTGCCAACAATAGTGGAGGGCACTGTAGGTTATCAGCAAAGTTTTTAATGGATAGCCATTGCCCCCTAACAAAAGATTGCCCTCCCCCAGGAAGAACCCTAGGAAACCCAAAGTTTGCCGTGAACTCCTGTTTTACCCGTTCTTGGCTGACAGGTGTGATGGGGACTTGAATGTATTCATGTCGGATTAGGTTGAGCTATGGCTGAATTTACGGCGAGATTGGGATTTGAATTTAGGAGATACTGGAACTCGCCGTTAATTTCACAGCAATGGGGAGTGCATATAGGGACAGAAGGAATTCGTCTCCAGCTCAGCTGCCAGGAGATGACAGAAACTGGAGGGATGAAAGCAATTTAAGGCGGCATTCCCCTTCGCTGAGGGACAGGTATGTGGTCTTTGACTGATGGCCGCTTTTATTATTATTATATTATTATGCATTTTTGATATAGCCTACACAATAATAATATTTCACATTGTAATGTTCATCCATGTGGTGATGCAGTGCTTCTAGCTTGGCTACCGAGCTCAGCTGGTATGCTAGCTGGTAATCAAATTAGCTGATGTTAGCTGAATATAAATTGAAGATAACTGAAGTGAATGTTAATCATGTGACAAATTTCACACCTTCAATGCTAATAAATAACACAGTAAAATCGAGGATGAAAATTAAATGTTATATTATAAAACCTTATATGAAGCTAAAGGAAATTTACCGCAAGTTTGTTTTGCAATAGAAAATGGGGGGTAAGGTCAGGTCATGGGCTTTTCCACCCAATACTGTGCCCGGACCATGATAACAATATCCGGTTGACCCTCCTCCTGACAATGTCACTTTGGCTCCACGGAGCAGACTCAGTTTGTACAAACATGGCGGCGAAAAAGATTTCCAGAGACTCAAAACGGTTTTTACGAGGTTGTGGGAAGGCAATGGGTGACGTCACAATGACATATTTTTATACGGTCTGTGGTTGTGCATCATTTCAGTGTTTGAAAGTACTGTAAGCCTACCCGACTGGCATGATGGCATACACCATAAACTATAGCCTCCTTTCTCACTCACCTCCATATTACCTGCTCTCTCCATCTCCCTGTCATCTCGCTCTCTCCCTGTGTCCTTAATACAACAGCACAAACATGAATTCAACGCTCAAATTGTCATGGTTCATACTATGTTCAGTTTTATATGACAATTTGTGCCATAAATACACTAATAACATTTCCTAGACACATATGGTACGTCCTCTCTATAATTAATGTGCTAATGTAATGAGTGAGTTACGCCAGGTTCACATCATCTACTCGCGACAGCGACAAAAATGCTGTAGCCTGCTTGGTAACGTGCAGCGACAAGGTGGCGTTGTAAGCACTTTTGGTGCGACACCAATAATTTACCGATTGTAAACACTTGATTGTAAAGTACAATACAGTCACTAGACATGCCAAAGGTCTTGGCAATTCTGTTCTAAGCCTTCTAAAATCCCTATAGTCGTACAGACAGTTATTGTATAGAATTGGTTGGTTTAAGACCGCGACGATGAGCTGCTTTTCAGAAATACAGAAAAGAACTTGACACGTGAGCTCGTTGGACATTTTTTTTAACCATGTAGAGCAGTGTAGTTTCTGATTGGTTGGTCATGCAACAAAGTTGACTGCTAGTCAACATTTTAGAGAGACAAAGATACGGGTTATTTGTCACTGTGTACTGACTCCACCCCTCCCACTGTTTTTCGCCATTATCCATAGACTTGAATGGAATCTTGTCGCTTTGTTGCTGTCGCGTGTAGATGATGTGAACCCGGCATTACCCTGAAGCCGCACAGAAATTTCTCTATTAATTTTCAATGAGAGGCGATTCCTTGTGTCTGCAAGGCATGTTGGGATTTCTTGTGATGCGAGGAGACCAGACAAGACGGGGAACGTGGCACAATAACCAATCAGATTAAAGATCCGACTTTGTTTCCCTTTTCAAATTTCAATTTCCCCACACCTAGTTCTGTCATGGAGGACCCATTAATTATTGCTGTGTGGGTATTTCCCATAGAATCCGATCGATATAATTTAAGAAACACAGTGTTTTAAAAATAGAACACACACCCACAAGCGATGAATTGTGGGAGGCGAAGGCGATGCCAGGAGATTTCATCGCTTTCCGTGTGGCTTTACTTTTAAGATCGCTTGATTAGGCAAACTGAACGGTTAAGAAAAGGTATGACCCACCGTTGGGGGGTTTAAATTTTAATACAATTTGACTTCAGACAGAGTTGGGGAAACAGTTGAATATTTACTATTAGACTTACCTAATTTATGTAAAGATTTTAGAACCTCCCCAACATTTTGTTTTTACTTCCTTCAGGGAGGTTCAAGTCTAAATTAAATTATGGGGGTCAGAACCCCCCCCCCCCCCCCCGTAGTTTGCACACTGCCCTTAGTTACTTGTTCGAGCTGGAATTGGGATTGGAGGACACTGCGTTGTGGCTTTGTGGTCATGGAACTGGTTTTATAGATAGCTTCAGATGGCTTATTTCAGTTCTACACCAAGCTCTCCATAACTAGTAAACATAAACCCCTTCACACAGATGGCAAATTTGGTCAATTTAGGTCTCTGTTTAAGGCTTTATAACTCCAGGGGCCATATGTATAAAACTCTGAGTAAAAGATTGCTTAAAAGAATGCTCATGGTGAGTCGGAAAAAAAAAGTTTAAAAAAGTTTTGCATTTTCCACCTCTGCCTTTCGGTCACTATGTCACCATATAACACTGACACCAAACATTGCTTACATATGGTGTCCAGCATGTGCAGAGGTACGCAGATTCTCACAGCACGTGTTATTTTATACATCTGAATTTCTGTGTGGAAATTCCCTTACGTGGCTTTCTGAGGGCATTTTTCTGCTCAGCACTGTTTATGCATGTGGCCCCATGTGTGAGCATCACAGAAACTTGGCAAATGGCTTAAATGAAACAAGAAAAAAATGAAATGAAAAACCATTTACACTATGAACTTTGTATTTGTTTATTTTCACAATTTAAGTCAAAATAAAGTGCCACGAATGCAAAGAAACTTTGGAAAAGTTTTTCTTTAGTTTGCAATGAAATACTGAGAGCTTCATATGTGAAACAGGTAATTCTATGCATTTTCTTGATCATAAACTCCATGTCCACAAGTGTGCAGAATCTGAGGATGATATGCAGAACTACTAAAGATCTGTGATGCAAAATATAGGCAGTGTACCCTGTTGTCCCTTAGTGTCTCCAAATGGCTAAATTGTGCACTGCTCTAAATCATAAAATGACATATTTAACCACAAATCAACTGTTTTGGATCATAAAATTCACATTTGCATCATTTTCAAGTGCCAATTACTATGTTTTCATCAGTATAGGGGGGTAGATATCTATGGGTCCAAAACTCTATCCATAAACCCTATCTCATAAAATTTCAAAAATTATTTTTGTCCATTATAAAGCATATACATTTGCCCCTTCTGATGGTTTAAGGTGAAAACATTGATATCACACTGTTACACACACCTAAATATGGAGCCAAATCATTCACTTGTGTACCTCAATAAAACATCACGTTTTCCTGTACCCCACAGTATGTATGCTTTTGCCCTGTGAATGGATTTTCTGTAATTAAAAAAAAGAAAATGTTCCCATTCATAATGACTCCAAGAAAAAGTTTACGTTCATTTAGCACAAATCGGCGTACAGTAAATTGGAATTAATATTTTCCATGCCTTAAGTGACAAGGATAGCCCAGGAAGATACAAAGCCTAAAGCCTATATTATGTATGATAACGTTACAATAAAATAATATTCCACCAGCAGGAAAATGCTGCCAAATGTTCTAGCTTCAATGAAAGTCGGTACATCAAACATAATATATAACGTGTGTAATGAATGCTCACACTACAGTGTGTGAAATGCACTCAAAATGCGGAAATAACCATCTCTAACATAGCCTACTGGACAAGACAGTGATCGAGTGGAAAAACTAACGTATATATGTAGCTAGTGAGAAGAACCGCATTTTACAAGCAGTACTTTTTTCATATCGAGGACGAAAAACTCCCGTCAGCGAATGCGTTTTCTGTAGCTGTTCGCATCATAGTACATTGACTAGATTAAAAATTCTGTTACGCTGGGCTGTAATTTATTGTCGAAAGCATCCCAGAAAAATTTGCACAGTTCAAAAGGATACTGTCCTCTATCGGATAAAAAAGTTGCGAATAAAACCGGATTGACGTGGAATACTTCAGAGCTGCAGGTAGGGCATATGGGGGTACTGCGGGCAGACGTTCCACATTGTGTAATAACGTGCTAAACTGGTGTGTATTTCTCAAACAGATTGTCCAAGACAATAAATGCTTTTGAAAGCACCATCTCTATTAGGGGTGTGCAGCTATGCCACTATCTGTATCTGTATCTGTTCGACCATCAACATTATCTGTATCTGTATCTGTATTTGGATAAAAACCGGAAATGGTCGGGGCTTTAACCGGAAGTTGTGTTACATATAGGAAATGTGATCTTTTCTAGTCTAAAATTAATTATTATTGCAATTTGAGTATTCACCCCCTCACTGTCATTTTTCTTTTCAAAACTTTTTATAAGAACTATATTCTGTATTTTATACTTATTTATCTATTGTTTTGTTTTGTTAAAGGTTGTTTTTGTTAACCTATTTGAACCCCCCACCCCCTAACAGGGGGACACTGAAAAATTATTTTGGATATGAACTGGAAAAAATCTGAGGTACAATATATAATCAACTCAGAATGAAAAGGCAGTTTTATAAAACATTATACATTTGAATGGAAACTATTTCCACAATAACAGTCCTTTCTGCCTGTTGTGATTACATATTGTACTTTTTTTGTTAGTTCTTAATTTTACTAAATGAACTTGGATACATAAATGATTATGTATAGTAATATTATTATCATTACTATTATTATTATTAATATTATTATTGTAACGTTCCGTTCCCGTCCTGTCCGTTTTCCATGTTTTCCTTGTTTCCTTCCGTGTCATGTTGGATCCCTTGTCCGTGTTTCCCTCCTGGCTGTGGACTGGGCGTCTCCCTCGGGTACTTTTGGTTTCATTTTCCACTTTAGCTTCCGCCTATCACTCGCCCCTCTCGTTACTCACATTCCTCACTGCTGTGCTTCGGCAATCACTCCTGATTTAACATCACACCTGTTTCTCGTTTTCTCCTTCACTTCCTGCACCATTTAAACCCCTGGCTGGCTGCTATTCGGCGCCAGTTCGTTGACTAACCTACCGTGTTCGTTTCGTATCCCGTTTCTGGTCCAGTGTTTGTGAGCCTGCTGGTTCATACCTGTTCGCCTGGTTTCCTGACTGGTAGCTATCTCTGCTAATCTTTCGCTGCTGCATGCATTTACCTGTTTCCCTTCAAAACCTCCAGACGCCGCAGTTCCAGTCTTCCCGCAGCTGTGTTTGTCCTCCCCGTGTTACGTACCTCCCGTACTCGTGTTGCGGTACCAGGACCTCTGCATGCCAGCCGGCTTACGCCAGTATTGCCCGAGCTACGCCGCACCTTCCAACTCGGCGGTGCATTCACCAGCTACAGTCCTGTCACAACACCCTGCCTTTAACCTCTGCTTTCTGCCCGGTTACTCAAGCTACCCGGTCCAGTTTCCAGTCCTGTTCCAGCCCAGTTCCGATCCAGTTTCCAGTCCAGCTCCAGTCCAGTTCCCAGTCCAGTTCCAGTCCAGTTCCGGTGTTTTAGACACCTCCGTTCAAGTCCAGTTCCGGCTTGGAACAAGTTCCGTGCCGTCCCCTGTGTTCCTGAGTGGACCTTCCGGTCCAGCTTCCAGTCCAGTTCCAGTCCAGTTCCGGTGTTTTAGACACCTCCGTTCAAGTCCAGTTCCGGCTTGGAACAAGTTTCGTGCCGTTCCCGTTTCCTGAGTGGACCTCCCGGTCCAGTTTCCAGTCCAGTTCCCAGTCCAGTTCCAGTCCAGTTCCGGTGTTTTATACACCTCCATTCAAGTCCAGTTCCGGCTTGGAACAAGTTCCGTGCCGTTCCCGTTTCCTGAGTGGACCTTCCGGTCCAGTTTCCAGTCCAGTTCCGATCCAGTTTCCAGTCCAGTTCCAGTCCAGTTCCAGTCCAGTTCCGGTGTTTTAGACACCTCCGTTCAAGTCCAGTTCCGGCTTGGAACAGTTCCGTGTTTCTTCAAGTCCAGCTCCGGCTTGGAGCAGTCCTCAGTTGGACGCTATCCTGTGTTAACTAACTAACCTGTTTTGCTCCCGTGTACAGCTTTGGGACCACCCCAACGCTTAATAAAGTTCCACTTTCTGTAATCTGTCTCCTGGTCGTTGCACTTGGGTTCGTCCCGTATCAGGATCGTAACAGAACGAACTGGCCAACAATATGGACCCAGCCGATCTGGAACAGATTCGCCACGCCTTCTCCTGCCAAACTGCGATCAGCGACCAACAGGGTCGCCGTTTGGATGATGTGCTGGAAGTAGTTAGGGGCATCACGGAGCAAGTATCCCAACTTTCGCTCCACCAACCGCTACTACGGATTCCAGCCAACCCTACTCCTTCCTCTCCCGAACCCCATCCGGAGGCACCGGCTCCCACTTCCAGCCGTGAGCCCCGTGTACAACACCCCGAGTTATATCGCGGGGGGTTGGGGAGATGTCGTGAATTTCTACTTAAATGTGACATAGTGTTTCGGATGCAGCCCTCCTCCTTCGCCTCTGACTCCAGCAAGATCGCGTTCATTATGAGCAGCCTGGGAGGGAGCGCCCTGGAGTGGGCTACATCCATCTGGGACAGCCAGGCTCCGTTATGCAGCAACTTCGCAGCCTTTACGGCAGAGATGCGACGTGTGTTTGAACACCCGACCTGTGGACGTGACGCTACCCAGCGTCTGCTTCAAGTTCGCCAAGGCAACCGCAGTGTCGCAGAAATGGCCATTCAGTTTCGTACCCTCGCCGCGGAGTCAGGATGGAATGACGCCTCCCTCCAGGGGGCTTTCCGCCAAGCTCTCAGCGAGGAACTCAAGGACCAGCTTGCCACTCGGGAGGAATCCAACTCCCTTAATAGCCTCATCAGCCTCGCTATAGCCATCGATAATCGTCTCCGCATCCGGGCCCGGGAGCGGGGAGGAAGTTCCGGGCGTCATTCGCCCTCCGTCGTCTCTAATGTTCATTCACACTCCATCACTGGATCTCGGGCGCCTACGGGCGGGTCCGAGGAAGAGCCCATGCAACTGGGCAGAGTTGCGGTCAATCCCGAGGAGCGTCAGCGCCGTCAGCGCACCAGATCCTGTTTCTATTGCGGCAAGCCTGGCCATCAGATCGCCTCCTGTCCCATTCGCCCAAAAGAAGGGGCTCGCCAGTAAGACTGAGCGTACTGACGAGCCCCATCGTCCCCAACCATGCTGCCCAGGACCGCCTCATGTTCAAGGCTACTCTCCTTTGGAGGGACAAGACCCTATCTTCTTCGGCCCTAATTGACTCCGGAGCTGACGCCAGCTTCATGGATATCACCTTCGCCAGGAGGGCCGGCATTCCCACGGAACGTCTCACTTCACCCATTTCAGCTCTAGCTCTGGACGGTAGGAGGTTGGGGTTAGTTACCCACTCCACCGTTCCTATCCAATTAATTCTATCTGGCAATCATCGGGAGTCCATTCAGCTATTACTGATTAACTCCCAACAATCTGCTCTGGTTTTAGGTCAGACCTGGCTTCGCCTCCACAATCCCCATATTGACTGGAAAGCCGGTCGCATCCTGGCGTGGAGTGCCCACTGTCTAGCCAGCTGTCTCCGTTCTGCACTACCCCCTCCGGGGCCCAGTAAACCCTGTTCCATGCAACCTATACCGGACTTAACGAATGTTCCCAGCGAGTATCACGACCTCGCGCAAGTATTTTCTAAATCACGTGCTCTGTCCTTACCTCCTCACAGGCCGTATGACTGCGCCATTGACCTACTGGCTGGAGCTAAACTGCCATCGGGACGCCTCTACAGTCTGTCTGGACCGGAGAAACTAGCCATGGAGGAATACATCCACGGCTCCCTCGCTTCGGGTATTATCCGTCCCTCTTCATCCCCAGTCGGTGCAGGGTTCTTCTTCGTTGGGAAGAAGGATGGCTCCCTGCGACCCTGCATCGACTACCGGGGCCTCAACCAGGTCACCATCCGTAACAAATACCCTCTTCCCCTCATTAACACCGCCTTTGAAGCCCTCTCTCCAGCTGTGACGTTCACCAAGCTCGACCTCCGGAATGCGTATCACTTGGTGCGTATCCGTGAGGGGGACGAGTGGAAGACTGCTTTTAATACCCCGTTGGGCCACTACGAATACCTGGTGGTCCCTTTCGGCCTTACTAACGCCCCAGCAGTCTTCCAGAGCATGGTGAACGACGTCCTGCGGGACCTCCTAGGGAGGAGCGTTTTTGTTTATATCGATGATATTTTAATTTTTTCTCAATCCCCGCAGGAGCATGTCCGTCACGTTCGAGAGGTTCTCCAGCGGCTGTTGGAGAATCAGCTGTTTGTTAAGGCTGAGAAATGTTCTTTCCACGTTTCCACGGTCCCGTTCCTCGGCTTCATTATCGAGGAGGGCAGTATCCGGGCGGACCCTGTGAAAATCAAGGCGGTGACAGAATGGCCCCAACCCACCTCCCGCAAGCACCTTCAACAGTTCCTGGGGTTTGCAAATTTCTACCGCCGCTTTATTCGCAATTACAGTTCCATTGCTGCTCCCCTGACTAAACTCACTTCCGTTGCCCTGCCTTACTGTTGGAATTCCGATGCCCAGCGAGCTTTCGAGCTACTCAAGGCTCGGTTTTCCACAGCACCTATCCTCCTTCACCCTGACACTTCTCGGCAGTTTGTCGTTGAGGTGGATGCCTCCGACACCGGCGTGGGGGCCATTCTGTCTCAACGGTCCGCCTCTGATAGCAAGCTCCATCCCTGCGCATTCTTCTCCCGGAGGCTGTCCTCCGCCGAGAGGAACTACGATGTCGGGGATCGGGAACTGCTGGCGATAAAACTGGCTCTTGAGGAGTGGCGCCACTGGCTGGAGGGGGCAGGTACCCCTTTTCTTGTTTTTACCGACCATCAAAACCTCATTTATTTAAGATCTGCCAAGAGGCTCAATTCTCGTCAGGCTAGATGGTCGTTATTTTTTGCACGCTTTAATTTCTCTGTTTCTTTCCGCCCTGGTTCCCGTAATATTAAAGCAGATGCCCTGTCCCGCATTTTTTCCCCTCCCTCCAGTCCTGCTGATCCGGAGCCCATTTTGCCGGCCTCCTGTGTGGTGGCTGCGGTCTCCTGGGAGATTGAGGGCATTGTGAAGGCCGCCCAGACTTCCCAACCGGACCCCCGCAATAACCCTAACTCCTGTCTTTTTGTCCCCGATTCCGTCCGCTCCCAGGTCCTCGAATGGGTTCACGCCTCGTGCCTGGCATGTCACCCAGGTGTCGCCAGAACTATCGCCCTCGTCAGGAGGAGTTTCTGGTGGCCTACCCTTAAAGGGGATACCCGTGCCTTCGTCCTGGCCTGCTCGGTGTGCGCCAGGAGCAAGGCTTCCCACCAGCCTCCCTCCGGTCTTCTCCTTTCCCTCCCCGTCCCTGGCCGTCCTTGGAGTCACATTGGTGTGGACTTCGTAACCGGTCTGCCGTTGTCAGAAGGTAACACCGTCATTCTGACAATAGTGGACCGGTTCTCCAAGGCGGTTCACTTTGTTCCCCTCCCCAAGCTCCCGTCCGCCCTTGAAACCGCTGAGCTCTTGGTGCTACACGTGGTCAGGCTGCACGGGATCCCCTCTGACATCGTGTCAGACCGTGGGCCCCAGTTCTCCTCCCGAGTTTGGAGGGCGTTCTGTGCAGCCCTGGGTGCCTCTCCTAGTCTTTCCTCGGGTTTCCATCCCCAGTCTAATGGTCAGGCAGAGAGGGCGAACCAGGACCTGGGGGCCGCCCTGCGGTGCGTTACAGTGCGCAATCCTGCCTCTTGGAGCCGTTTTCTCCCCTGGGTCGAGTACGCACATAACTCCCTTAAGAGTGCCTCTACTGGCCTATCCCCGTTTGAGTGTGCTTTAGGCTATCAACCCCCTCTTCTGTCGACCCAGGAGGCCGAGATAGCTGTCCCCTCTGTTAGGGCCCATGTCCTTCGTTGTAAAAACATTTGGAGACTCACACGCACCGCACTCCTTCACGCCAATTCCCGCTCCCAACGTCTGGCGGACCTTCACAGGACCGCAGCCCCACAGTATAGGGCCGGTCAGCAGGTCTGGCTCTCCACTGCAAACATCTCCCTTCCCTCTTCATCCAGAAAGCTTCAGCCCCGTTTTATTGGTCCCTTCCCCATCATTTGTCTAGTTAACCCGGTGTCTGTTAAACTTTCCCTCCCCGCCTCCCTCAAAGTTTACCCTGTGTTTCATGTGTCCCAGGTTAAGCCTGTCTCCTCCAGCCCCCTCAGTACCCCTACCATCCCGCCTCCTCCCGTCCGAGTTGTTGACAACGCCCCGGCCTACACGGTGAACCGTGTTATTGATATCCGCCGCAGGGGCCGGGGTTTCCAATACCTCGTCGACTGGGAGGGGTACGGTCCTGAGGAGAGGTCGTGGCTCCACAAGAGCCTGATCTTGGACCATTCAGTAATCCAAGACTTCCACGAACAGTTCCCTGACAAGACCAGGCCTCCGGGTACGCCAGGTGGCGTACATTGAGGGGGGGGTACTGTAACGTTCCGTTCCCGTCCTGTCCGTTTTCCATGTTTTCCTTGTTTCCTTCCGTGTCATGTTGGATCCCTTGTCCGTGTTTCCCTCCTGGCTGTGGACTGGGCGTCTCCCTCGGGTACTTTTGGTTTCATTTTCCACTTTAGCTTCCGCCTATCACTCGCCCCTCTCGTTACTCACATTCCTCACTGCTGTGCTTCGGCAATCACTCCTGATTTAACATCACACCTGTTTCTCGTTTTCTCCTTCACTTCCTGCACCATTTAAACCCCTGGCTGGCTGCTATTCGGCGCCAGTTCGTTGACTAACCTACCGTGTTCGTTTCGTATCCCGTTTCTGGTCCAGTGTTTGTGAGCCTGCTGGTTCATACCTGTTCGCCTGGTTTCCTGACTGGTAGCTATCTCTGCTAATCTTTCGCTGCTGCATGCATTTACCTGTTTCCCTTCAAAACCTCCAGACGCCGCAGTTCCAGTCTTCCCACAGCTGTGTTTGTCCTCCCCGTGTTACGTACCTCCCGTACTCGTGTTGCGGTACCAGGACCTCTGCATGCCAGCCGGCTTACGCCAGTATTGCCCGAGCTACGCCGCACCTTCCAACTCGGCGGTGCATTCACCAGCTACAGTCCTGTCACAACACCCTGCCTTTAACCTCTGCTTTCTGCCCGGTTACTCAAGCTACCCGGTCCAGTTTCCAGTCCTGTTCCAGCCCAGTTCCGATCCAGTTTCCAGTCCAGCTCCAGTCCAGTTCCCAGTCCAGTTCCAGTCCAGTTCCGGTGTTTTAGACACCTCCGTTCAAGTCCAGTTCCGGCTTGGAACAAGTTCCGTGCCGTCCCCTGTGTTCCTGAGTGGACCTTCCGGTCCAGCTTCCAGTCCAGTTCCAGTCCAGTTCCGGTGTTTTAGACACCTCCGTTCAAGTCCAGTTCCGGCTTGGAACAAGTTTCGTGCCGTTCCCGTTTCCTGAGTGGACCTCCCGGTCCAGTTTCCAGTCCAGTTCCCAGTCCAGTTCCAGTCCAGTTCCGGTGTTTTATACACCTCCATTCAAGTCCAGTTCCGGCTTGGAACAAGTTCCGTGCCGTTCCCGTTTCCTGAGTGGACCTTCCGGTCCAGTTTCCAGTCCAGTTCCGATCCAGTTTCCAGTCCAGTTCCAGTCCAGTTCCAGTCCAGTTCCGGTGTTTTAGACACCTCCGTTCAAGTCCAGTTCCGGCTTGGAACAGTTCCGTGTTTCTTCAAGTCCAGCTCCGGCTTGGAGCAGTCCTCAGTTGGACGCTATCCTGTGTTAACTAACTAACCTGTTTTGCTCCCGTGTACAGCTTTGGGACCACCCCAACGCTTAATAAAGTTCCACTTTCTGTAATCTGTCTCCTGGTCGTTGCACTTGGGTTCGTCCCGTATCAGGATCGTAACAATTATTATGCTTTATAAAATTAAAGGAGAAGACTTAAGGATTATAGCCTAATGATTTATTGAGAAAACCACTCTAAATGAAAACAGTAAAATGAACAATCCAACAAGATGCATTTCTGAGCTAGCAGTAACAACAAAGTTCTAGAACACATGAAAAGCTTTTAATTCAATAAAATGAAAAAAGTCTAGATATGGTTGCATTTCAACAGCTTTTAATATGCTTTTAGTATTCCATTGGTTAAACTGATCACCGTGACAAGCCTAGTTAAAACATTTTTTTCTGCAGTGTAAAACGTCACATTTTCGTTTTATTAATTGCGTTGCAAGTTTGCTCATGGAATGGCGAGATTGACGGAATTGATTACGCAGCAATACGGAGGCAGAACGGACGGTCGGTAGCTACAGTTTAAAAATACAAACAACACAACTAGCATGAGTACAATAATGATTTTGGTAGACAGTAAGTGACATTTCAATATGGTACATAGGCTACTGATTCTATATGTTCCTTTGCTTTGTTTTAAAAGGTGTTTTTACGTTCTAAAAAAGTGGTGAGATTAAGCGCAGCTAAATTAAAGCGAGCAGCATTAAAGGGATAGTATCGTTTGCATGCAATATGTTGAGATTTTTCACTTAAGGTTTTGTTTCTTTTTCTTTTGCTCTTACAAGATTGACGTAGGCCTATATAAACAAGGCACACTGTTCGAGTATAACAAGCACGTTAAAGATATAGGTTGAGTATCCGTAATTTCAGGGACTGCCGATTGAGTTGCATGGCCCATATCGAACGGCTCCATCCCTAATTATATGTTTTAATAAACAAATAAACAATCCAATGTTTAATTCTGTAAAGTTCAGAAAAGGCCTCTTCTGGGTTTTCGGCTTTGGGCACACCCCTAATCGCTATGTGTAAAACCATTGGTAGGATTGTATAAAACTCATCTTTTTAGTCTGTCCTATAGTTGAGGGGCAGGAGTGGGTGGCTGGCATTAGCTATAGAGTCGCTGGTGGACTGAGCGGTCTGTGCTGTCACTGGATCATTATTGGTAGTGTTGTGTTAAGCTCGACCGGTCATGGTCTAGTGGTGACTGTCTCAAGCCTGCCCTCATGGCTGTATTGGCCCCTGCCTCTGTTTAGCCCTTAGCTATGCTGCCATAGCCTTATTCTGCCGGGGTTTCCTTATCGCAGCAGACACCTCTGTCTCTCCTGCTGCGCTTGTTCTGCTACCATCTGAACCCCCTAACAATGTTTTTTCTTTTTCTTCCTCTTCCCTGCTCTGGGCACCTGCCCGGAGCTCTAGCCCAAGTTTCCAGAGTTTCCCGCGTCTTTCCCCCGCCCCCCCTCCTGGCCCGGAGCTCCAGCCCAAGACCAGCTAGGCGCCCCCCACCTGCCACTGCTGATCTCTACATGATGGAGTCATCTGTATCGAATACCTCCCTATGACATAATCAACCCATAGGCCAGTGGAGGATGGGCATCCCCCCCAATAGCCGGGTTCCTCTCGAGATTTCTTCCCATCGGGGAGTTTTTTCTCGCCACAGTATGAGGGTTTTTCTCTCCTACTAGAGTTTTTACCTCTGCTATCTGGGGGCTTAGAGCTGGCTTAGAGCTGGCATTTCCCATTTCCCCTTTCCTCCCCTTTCTGTTCTGTAAAGCGTCTTTGTGACAGTCATCTGTGAAAAGCGCTATATAAATAAAATTGAATTGAATTGAATTATATTTATTTCATATTTAGTAGCAGATATTCATAGTAGTATACATGGTATAATGAGACAATAATTTCACATGTTTATTTTGCATTTGAGTGAGCAGGGCTTTTAATGGCTTTTTTGGCATACGATCAGGCTATTCTTGGGTTTATCTTGTTGCTATGACGGAATTCTAATTTTATATGATGAATAAATATATTTATGAACTCACACATAGACGGTATTGTCCACTATGTCACGCACGGGTAGGTATAGACTGTGTGGGGGGTTGCTTGTTAAATGGACTTGCTACGGGAAAATAGTGACACTTAGAAACTCCGTATTCGGCAGAGTTGTCACGAATCGTGTACTAATAAAGATAAAACATGGAGTTTGAGGTTTCCATTCATAGTTTGGCTGCAGGAGCAACAAATGTCTCAGTTGAGCAAAATCTTGGTGTCCTGGTCACTAGGCATCTGTGCAAAGCGGTTAAAAATTAGCTACCCACTAAGCAAGCAACGTCCAGCGACATTGCATGGACAAGCAGATTAAGATGAAACATGTCACCTGAGAGATTTGGTTAGAGTGTGGCTTTTTTTACTATGGGTACAGTCAGGTCACATATTTTTACAGCTGCTAAATGCCACCTTATCGAAAATGATGACCCCTATAACATTGTCTGCTTGTTGACACCAAACATAAGAGGATGATGTGTCAACTCAGGGATTTTCTTTAGTGTGTGGCCCTTTTTTTCCATTGGTATAGTCAAAGAAGATATTTAGGTTGATGTTAAATGCCTTAAAAAATGGTTTCCCCTGTTGTATTGTCTGCCTATACATACCAGTCAAAGAGCTTTGCTGTGTACACACATGAGTAGATGTAATAAAACTATAATGTAATATTGTTTAATAACTATTATCTGTCCATAAAATGCTCTCAGAAGTTCATATTATACACATGTATAATGCTCATACATTAACCATGGTCTTTAAGTAATTGCATTTTTCCATAAGCAGAATATTTTAATGAACAGATTATATAATCAGTGCATTGTATTTTTGTACAGGGATACACACAAGAACACAAAATATAATTTTACCACACTTACATCATTTTACTACTTACATATTTCACAATAAATCAATGGAAATTCATGATTATTACTGATGTTTTTGCATCTCCCACCTTTTGTAATAGTTTAACCATATAGAATATATTCTTTGTAAAATGCAATGCAAACAAAGCATGGCAAGTTTTAACAGATGATAATCTACTTCACAAGCCCAACGTAGCCTAGGTAGTGCACTTTATATAATATGTGAGGTAACAGCATTACCAATTTAGCAAATAAGTGCAGTACAGTTCGCAAAGATGAGAGGATTTGGATGGAAGTGACATCACTATAGAATTATCCAATTCTGTTCAAAAAAGCCTAGTTTTGCAGTGACGTCAGTGGTTCTGAATGGTTTGGAATCTGAAAGAACTCTGCAGAAATGTTTTTGTTTTATTCAAAACATTAATGTGGAGGAGAAGGAACAATAATTCTTGGTTCAAATTGTTCAGCTTTGTTTACTGACCTTCAGTATGCAGGGCATTTGCCAGAAGAAAGGACCCCTCAGAATAAAATGGAGGCTATTATGTTTAGTGTGGCGTCAATGTGCTTGGTCTTCCACTGTTTTCACTTGAGAGTATCATTAGTCAGTCTCCGCCAAAGAAATAATTAGTTTATTTGCTGCCAAAAACGTAATGGGATAAAGGCTGCAGGCTCACATCTTTACGAGAGCTATTTTAGTGCAACTTTCACTTCAGGTGCAGGTAGCCTACTGTCGTGTACTGTGTTTGTTTCTGTGATCACACTCACAAGCACAATCACAGTGCATTACTGAGCTATAAAAGAGATGTGAGTGAATATTTCATGGGCCCCGTGGGGGATCTACGGGAAGATTTATTGTGCTTCATAAATGAGCGTAGTACAGGCCTGTGAATTTGTCCTTGAGGAAGTGTCTTTCATTAAACCAAAGTGGAAGTGATCATACAATCAAATTGCTACTTTTTATTGTGACTGAAATGATCACAAGATACAGTTTTGTATAGTGTTTCATGGTAGGTGTCTCATGCAGGAATAATGGCTCCACACTCACTTGTTTAAGATACAAGGTACAGCAGTTCCCTATCTGGGACTGAAACCTGCAACCTTTGAGTTACAAACTCAGTTCTCTAATGATTGTAGTACACACCTGTCCTGATTACACCGTTGCATTCTTAGAATTTATTGTTGATAATAATTTGAGCATGGTTTAGTTACTAATTATTGCCTCAATTCCCTTCTGTTTCTCCTCATTTTCATAGGACCTGTAGCTGCAGCCATTACTCAAGAGAGCTGGGAGCCATGAGATCCTCGACCTTGGTCAGCAGCTGAAGCAGATTTCTTTTGAGAGAGAGGAATTTTATTTAAAAAAGGGAAAGAATCACTATGGATGGCCTGCACAAGGACAGCCAGGCCAGTATGCCATTGGACATGGCAAGCGGCCAGAGCGCAGGCAGCGGTGGTGGGGAGGGTGATGGCGGGAGCGGTAAGCTGGAGAATGGTGTAACCCAGCTGATCACGGCCGAGGCCTGGAACATCAACTCCAGCGGACTGATGAAGAAGGCCCTCTCCCCCATGGTGGCCGTCCCGGCTCCCTCTGTGGTCAGCCCCAGTGGTGAGTCCCCTGGAGGGGTGGCCCTGAAGGTAGCTGCTACTGTCCTGCAGCCCATCTGTCTTGGGGACAGCCCAGTGGTGCTCCCCATCCACCTCCAAATGGCTGGGAGCACCGCCCCCCAGGTCAACCAAGCGGCCAGTTCTCCCTACCTCATGACCAGCCAGGGCCCTGTCTCCCTGCCTCTGGTCTTGGAGCAGCAGATGTTCCAGCACCTCAACTCCCCCGTTCTCCCGCCTGGTGCCGCGTGTCCCACCATATCCCTCCAGAACAATGTCCTGTGCCACAACTCCTCTCTCTCATTCAGCCAGCCCTCCCCCCTGGACCAAAAGCCCATGGGGCAGGCGCAGGAGCCCGGGGTCCTGCCCCTCTTCCAAACCCCGGGGCTAGCTGCCATTTTGCAGGACATGTTCCCATCCCAGAACAACTTGGGCTCCTCCCCTTGTCACCCAGCCGCTCCTCCCCCAGTTGACCCCTTCTCTTCCTCCACGTTCTTCCCGCAACCCCCTCTCCCCCATCCATATGGCTCCCTGCTGTCTCCCCTGGTTCCTCCTGCCACCCTGCTCGTCCCATATCCCGTCATTGTACCCCTGCCTGTTCCTCTACCCATCCCCATCCCAGTCCCCATCCCCATTACACCTAACGCAGAGTCCAAGGGTTTTGCCGACCCTCCCAGGCCAGTTTGCACTTTGAGCAAAAGCACCCAGACTAACAGCAAGGAGATCCTCAGTCCCTTGCAGAATTACGGCAGAGAAATGGCCCTGCTGGTCCCTCAGTTGGACTCCCCATCCTGCATTCCTGTCTCCAGTGGAGAAGTTCTGGACCTTTCTATGAAGTCCCCACCATTTCAGACCAAGCAGGAAGTCCTGGTTCAACAAGACAGTGTCCTTGACTTGTCAGTGGCCAGCGTGAGGAAACCATGCATCCAGTCGTACATAAGCAAAGATGTGGGGGTTGAGCTAGACCATGCTTGCCGCTCGGGTGAAGAGACAGCTCATGCTGCCTTGTCTCTGGAGGTTCTGCGTCCCATTGAGCATGCCCAGAAGCTGGACTCTAAGATCCTAAATGGCCTGGCATCTCTGGAGTTTAGCCGGCAGCACAAGTGGGTGATGGACGGGGGTGGAGGAGGGGGGTGGCGGTGGAAGGTCTGGCTGCGAACCCAAGTGTGGTGGGGGCAGCAACTTTGAAATAGTCAGCACCTCACAGACAGCCAAGGTCATCGTGTCGGTCAAGGACGCGGTCCCAGCCATCTTCTGTGGGAAGATCAAGGGGCTCTCTGGTGTCTCCACCAAAAACTTCTCCATCAAACAAGATGCCAACCAGCAGGCTGTGTTACAGCAGTGCTTTGAACGGAAGGCTCAGGCCGACCCCCGTGACCCCAATGACACCCTCAAAAAGACACCCAAAAACAGAGCCATAAAGTTAAAAAAGGTCAACTCCCAGGAGATACACATCCTCCCCATCAAGAAACAACGACTGGCTGCATTTTTCCCCAGAAAGTAAAAGTCTGCATGTACGCTCAAATTCAAATGAAGGTTGGGCTTGTCTGTGGTCTCCTGTAGAAACGTACAACACAAGACCTCTGTTTCACAGAGTAACAACAATTTAGTAAGGGAAAAGGACATAATACCATAGCCAAAATTCCTGTGATGTGATCTACTTGAGGTTTTGGAATGCTTCCTTAGCCACATCATGAATATGCATTTGTTCAGAGTCAGTAAATATTATGCTCTTATAGCTTATTCCCTCATTTACCATCAAGTTAATATTCATGAGCATAATATTGTTTTAAAAGTGACAGTGATGGTATGTATTTCTAGCCTTAAGATGAAAAAGGTCAGATTTGAAAAGGTCCAATGAGCAACGTGATTCAACCTTGACAGAATGTCAATCTATTGTTTTTTTTGTTTTTTTTATTTATTTGCTCAGACATATAAGCATTAAATAGATTAATTTCCACTTTGGGGAAGTACTGCACCATGCACAGCCATCTTTTTAAAAAAAAAAAAAAGAAACTTTCAGTGTCCAGACTTGACTCTGCATGTTGTTTTTCACAAAGCCCAGAAATAATCCAAAATGTTTGGAGAAAGTGAATGGAAATGCTGAGAGATCTGATTACAGAACGGAATCGGCCTTCATCTTCATATGGAGCCCTATGTTATCTCTGTACCTTCTGTTTGTGTGTATGTGAGCTCTTCAAAATGGCAAGTTTTGTTAACTTCTATGTTATTGTTTTAAGTATTTTTACCTGTTCATGTTTGTGGTCAGAACTGTAATGTACATGTAAGTGCTTTTGGGTTGAAGTAGATGCTCTTAATCTTAGCATTTTAGTCAGATAGCTGAATTGATTTATTTTCTCCACCTTTTGAGGTGATCTTTTACCAATTTTTTTTTATTAATTTTTTTATGGTGAAATCATATTGCTCTGTAAAGATGTGAAGATACGGTACTGCATATATATGAATACTTTTGGTAGGAACTGAGTTTTGCAAATAGCAGGGGAAAAATTCTAACTATAAAACTAGTGTTTGGATTTATGATAAGAATATGATTTAAGATGTGTTCTACTTTAGAATAGTAATTTAATTTTACAGATTGATTGGTCACATTTTTCTTGTTGTAATTTATTTTAATGTACAGTGCAATTGCACAAGTTTTATTTTTTTTGAATGAAAATAAAATCAATTTACCGTTGAGTGCAATACCAGCTGCTACTTCTCCAAATATTTTTATAATGTACTGACATTGGTCAGACCGATTACAAGGAACATCGGGTTTATAGACTAGATATGGAAATGTTGACCAGCTGTTTTAAATAAATAAATAAATAAATCACACAGGCACACAGACATATGCGCGTGTGCACATATAGCATGAACACTCATAAACACATGCAGACATGCATATGCATGCACGCACACATGCACCCAAACACACACACACCTTCAGTATGAAGGATTCCTTTATGTGTGTGGACTTTTCCCTCAATGCTGTTGTGTTAGATAAAAGTAACGTGTTGGCTTTAAGCCCTATAGGTGTGTAAAGTGTTTGTGTGTGTGGGGGGGGGGGGTGTTGAGAGGCTGGGTGAAGGGGGTTTGGTTGGGGACACATTTTCCTCTGCACTGTCAGTTGTGATTGCTGTTAAAACAGCTGAGTCTCTTTGAATACAAAGAGGTATTCAAGTGGCATGTGACGCTGATCCAATCTGACCACTCAAATATGTTGGCAAGTATGTGTAACTTTGAAAATATATCATTTTTTAGGTCAGAAAAACAGTGCAGGGCCTCTGGAGTCATGTCACAATTAGTTTTTCTTGGTTGCTATAACAAGACAGAGCAGCAGAGTTCAATAGGCTATTAGCTTATAGAAAAGAAAAAGCAGCACACCCTCGTCCCTATGGACAATCATGTGGATATATTTTGACAAGTGGTAGTATGTTTTCAGCATGATAAAGTGAAAAATCAGGGCCCCATTCTAATCTATTTACCTGATACTAGACCTAACTGGCCCCAACATTGTAACCACTGGCCCAGGAAGTATGACCCTGTTAATATTGACTCGGCAAATAAAAATGTTACAATTTGATCACCATAGGATTGACCACAACAAATCACAAATAAACAGATGTGATGCAACAATAACCATTTAATAATGCGTTTTCAATATAAAGAACATATTCTAATTCTTTACTCTAACTCTTTATGGATTAGGGATGCAGAAATAAAGTTAATTTCAATCCAAAATTAATTTGTGTGCCTGCCTTATGCTGAGATTTGGCACGGGCTTCCATCTCGCACGCACTACAGTAGCCAAGTATTCACTGAGACAGGTGACAGCTAACTTTAACAGCTGACCTCACGTTTCTATGGACGTGTTCTATAAAGAGTCCCTAACAACCAATCTGTCGCGCGATCACCCGAATAGCCTGTGATAACGTTAATGATAAAAGAAAAACAACCAGGTAACGTTATAACCGCGCTCTGTAAAAAGACGAAACTATTTTTTAACACTGTTAATGAAATACATTCGGTCCAATATTTGTGAAGGATTCAGCCAAATCCGAACCATTACAAAAGGACCAAATCCAGCCGAATCCGAAACCGAATATTAATGGATCTGTGCATCCCTAATTATAATATAATATAACGTTACACATTAAAAAGTATTGGCTGATACTGTAGTCAAGTAGACTGGCTAGCACAGTGCATTCTCAAAACCGATAGGTGGCAATGTGTATCAAGCTAAGGCACAATGCAAAGTTTTTGAAACTGGAGCGCTGCCTACTCGGGCATCTCTGTGAAATAACTACATCGCCAAAACTGAACTGAACTAACTAGCTAGCTAGCTAGCTAGCTAGCTAGCTACCTTATCGACTATATATATTCCACTCACTTGTCTGCGTAAACAGGTGTTGTGCCGTATTATGCACCCCTGCCGTGGATTGCACCCCCTCGCGGGAGCGCGCGCGCTTACGTCATTCGGTTTGAAAAGTAGACGAATTCGCTTCGTTTCATTATCGCACCAAGATAATATGAAGGAAATATTCATATTATTGTACCCTAATGCTTTGTGAAGGATATCCTTGTTTTAAAGAGGGTAAACAACCTTCGATTTGATATAATTTGAACTTAAAACACGTAATTGATAACGTGTAGGCTAATAGCTATTAGACGGAAATCCAGTTTCCTTATTCCACGATCGCGAATTCTGTGGTAATATAGCCCAGCTGTAATTACAAAATGAGCTGGAATTTTACTGGGGTTAGCCTGTATGTAGCTACTCGTAGCTGGGGAAATAACAGCTTCCTTATCCAGGAGATCCACTGTTATCAGTGCATATGCCATATATGCAAGTCAAATAGCTAAACTATTCTTGTAATGGATACTTGGCAGTACCCCCAATGATCACCGTAAAGTATTTGCTGATGAATTTATTTAATAAAAAAGTATGTGTATATTATTATATGTGTACATGTGTATTATTATTATTATATTAAATGAGTTAATAAAAATGTATCCCCTATCTATCATTGACAATTGCAGGCTTAGACCCACCAAACACACAGGTAACATATACATTTCCCCAAATGTATGCTGTGTGCAGTATGTCATGCTGGAGCCAAAAAGCTGCTGCATGTCCTGACAGGGCTGCTTTTCCAGTTGCCTGAAATCTGCTTGCCGTGAAATGCACCCCCTTCCTAACTTTGGCTAAGAAGATCTCACATCCAGGAAACACACAGTGGTAACTCATATTGGCTCCATATGTATGCCCTAAAAAGCATTTGATGCTGGGGTCACCAGAAAAATAATTACAAGGGGGTGCATATTCCGGCAGGGCTGGATTTCCGCTTGCCGTGAAATGCACCCCCTTCCTAACTTTGGCTAGGACGAACTCGCATCCATGAAACTCACAAGGGTAAGTCATATTGGCTCCATATGTATGCCTTAAAAAGCATTAGATGCTAGGGTCACCAGAAAAATAATTACAGGGGGGTGCATATTCCGGCAGGGCTGTATTTCTGCTTGCCGTGAAATGCACCCCCTTGTAATAATTTTTCTGGTGACCCCAACATAAAATGCTTTTTAAGGCATACATATGGAGCCAATATGAGTTACCCCTATGAGTTTCATGGATGTGACATCTTCCTAGCCAACGTTAGGAAGGGGGTGCATTTCACGGCAAGCGGAAATTCAGCCCTGCCGGAATATGCACCCCCTTGTAATTATGTTCCTGGTGACCCCAGCATCAAATGCTTTTTAGAGCATACATATAGAGCCAATATGAGTTACCACTGTGAGTTTCATGGATGTGAGATCTTCCTAGCCAAAGTTAGGAAGTGGGTGCATTTCACAGCAAGCGGAAATCCAGCCCTGCCGGAATATGCACCCCCTTGTAATTATTTTTCTGGTGACCCCAGCATCAAATGCTTTTTAGGGCATACATATGGAGCCAATATGAGTTACCCCTGTGAGTTTCATAGATGTGACATCTTCCTACCCAAAGTTAGTTGGGGGTGCATTTCACGGCAAGCGGAAATCCAGCCCTGCCGGAATATGCACCCACTTGTAATCATTTTTCTGGTGACCCCAACATCAAATGCTTTTTAGGGCATACATATGGAGCCAATATGAGTTACCCCTGTGAGTTTCATGGATGTGACATCTTCCTAGCCAAAGTTAGGAAGGGGGTGCATTTCACGGCAAGCGGAAATCCAGCCCTGCCGGAATATGCACCCCCTTGTAATTATTTTTCTGGTGACCCCAGCATTAAATGCTTTTTAGGGCATACATATGGAGCCAATATGAGTTACCACTGTGAGTTTCATGGATGTGAGATCTTCTTAGCCGAAGTTAGGAAGGGGGTGCATTTCACGGCAAGCAGATTTCAGGCAACTGGAAAAGCAGCCCTGCCAGGACATGCAGCAGCTTTTTGGCTCCAGCATGACATACTGCACACAGCATACATTTGGGGAAAAGTATATGTCACATGTGTGTTTGGTGGGTCTAAGCCTGCAATTGTCAATGATAGATAGGGGATACATTTTTATTAACTAATTTAATACATTTAATATACACATACTTTTTTATTAAATAAATTCATCAACAAATACTTTACGGTGATCATTGGGGTACTGCCAAGTATCCATTACAAGAATAGTTTAGCTATTTGACTTGCATATATGGCATATGCACTGATAACAGTGGATCTCCTGGATAAGGAAGCTGTTATTTCCCCAGCTACGAGTAGCTACATACAGGCTAACCCCAGTAAAATTCCAGCTCATTTTGTAATTACAGCTGGGCTATATTACCACAGAATTCGCGATCGTGCAATAAGGAAACTGGATTTCCGTCTTATAGCTATTAACCTACACGTCATCAATTACGTGTTTTAAGTTCAAATTATATCAAATCGAAGGTTGTTTACCCTCTTTAAAACAAGGATATCCTTCACAAAGCATTACGGTACAATAATATGAATATTTCCTTCATATTATCTTGGTGCGATAATGAAACGAAGCGAATTCGGCTACTTTTCAAACCGAATGACGTAAGCGCGCGCGCTCCCGCGAGGGGGTGCAATCCACGGCAGGGGTGCATAATACGGCACAACACCGGCATTGACTGGCAGAGCTGACAGGAAACCTTATTGCTGACGGGGTCATAGCCCAGCCAACCCCACCGCTCCAGCCATTGGGGTTGAAATTTCCTCACCCTCTTCGCCTCATACTCCCTATCACTCTCTTTTTGTTCTTCTGGTGTTTTCCTTTTCTTTCCCGTGGTTTTCCCCTGGTGTTTGTCCCTGGCACGGTGGTTTTAGGAACATTTTTTTAACTTTCCAAGGCTGCGTGCGGTGCGCTAAACGAGTGACAGGGATCTAGTGAGCGTGGATATCTCGAAAAAAATAAGTGACCCTGGACCAGTGGCAACTTCACCAAACATGGCGAGTGCTCCCGTTGTCACGGTGATGAAAGGACGCGATCGCAGCTGTGAGATGCGCGTTCACTCGGTGCTCTGCGATTTCACCGAAGTTTATTCACATCGCATCATTAGTATTGAAGGAAAATAGTGTGAGATTGTCTTTTACTGTATTGTATTTTTAACTGTATTGTATTTTTTTTGTATAGCCTGCCTGGCTAGTGGCCCCACGGGCCATTGAAAAGTTTAATCAGCTGGCCCGTAGTGGCCCGGAGGGTTCAAAATATGCCGCCGGGCCACCGGGCAGATGGTAATGTCGAGCCCTGACCTTGTAAGGGGGAATGTAAGGTTCGGAGAACCAAACGCGACCGATAAGGATTTCTAAAAGTGTATCTAGAGAGATACGCCGCAAAACACGGAAGTAGCCACACCAGGACTGAGATAACACACGATCGGGAGCAAAACTTCCGTAGCACAAGGCAAAACAAAGCAACCTCCAAAAACTGAGGCGATCTCGATAAACAGCGAGAATAACTAACAAAATAACCTCACGCACTAAATAATTAGGCATAACAAGAGGTGGTGAAACAAAACAAAACTCGATAAAACAAGTGAAGGAAAAGAATAGAAAAAACCTGTTAGCCAAAGCTCTTGTGGCAAAAGAACTGAACACAACTGGCAACAGGTGAAAAGAATAAAGGATAAAGAAAGATTGGAAAGGAAAGAGAAAACCAATCTAATCCTAAATCTTATAACCGGGCTTGCTGCGTTTCCTATTCGTACGAACCAGAAATGCAGCGACAGGAATTCCTATACCTTACCGACTTCGTTTGACAACATAGCAAAGACAATATCGGAGTGCGGAAATGCGGAAGTCCTGAGGTATTTATAGCCGGCAGGAAACGCAAAACACGTGAAGGGAATAATTGTCGGGCAAGATGCGAATACCGGAACGGAGGCGTAAAAAATCCGATAGAGCGTTCTGACTACGCCAAAAAGGAAACCAAAACGTAGAAACGCAAAGGCTGCAAATAACCATGACACACCTGTGTCACGTCAAAGTGTTTATGCCAATCATTTATAGTGGAAATAATCTGCAATTCAGTTGTGTTTCACTTAAAAAACTCTGCATCCAGTCGGCTACTTTTGGTGTATGAAAAGTAGCCTACATCATGAATAAAATTAATTATTGATTATTATTATTATTATTTAGTTGGACTGTTTTTCCCCGCGACCCTGACCAGGAATAAGCGGGTTAGATAATGGATGGATGGATGGATGGACTATTTTTATTCGAATAAGAAACCTGTGTGGTCCAATAGAGCCTAGACATTCTTTCGTTCACAAAATTGTGTTCACAAATAGCCTAATATATTTTTGTAAATTGTTTACTTATTTGGATAAACTATCTGACCCACAAACATACAATACCTTAATGGGGCAAACATTTGTGTAGAGGTTTGTAAGATTTAATATTTATTTAGTAAGTCTAAATATTTCTAATTTTTATCTTTATTAATTTCCCCCTTTGTATGTATGTTTCTTGGTATAAATGCCTCTTTGTAAATGTGAATATTGCTGCTATATTAATTTCCCCATAGGGATAATAAAGCCTATTCTATCTAGCCCTATCTATTTATGTATTTACAGTGTCATGTTTATTTTAAGTTTCAAAATTTGGATATTTTGTAAAAAAAAAACTTGACAACCAAGTATAAACATATCCTTTCTGGAGTGTCATCAGTTAGTTAAAACATGTTGTAACGTTCCGTTCCCATCCTGTCCGTTTTCCGTGTTTTACCCTTTCCCTCCGTGTCATGTTTGATTCCCATTGTCCATGTTTTCCCCGTTGCTGCAGACTGGGCGTGTTCCTTCCGTTTGTTTCACTCCTTTTCCCCATCTCCTTTCTCCGTTGCAACATGCATTCCTCACACTTCGCTTGTTCAATCACCCTCGCTTACATTTGCACGCCTTCTTAATTGTTTCCAATCTCACTTCCCTATTTAACCCTCCGGCTGGGCTGCTATTCGGCGCCAGTTCGTTAACGTTGTTCGTTTGTATCCTGGTCTTTGAAATCCCTGTCCTGTGCATCTAACTTCAGTTCGGTTCTGTCTCGGGGCTTTAATGCTCACTGCCTTCTGTTGTTTTGCTACCAGTCCTGTCTGTTTGCGGTTCTTCCTGCCTAAACATTGCCTGTCTCGTTAACCACCATTCTACTGTTTCTGCCAGTCTGTAGCTGTTCGCGTTTCCCTGATTGTGTTGCGGTACCTCCGCTCCCCACCTGACGTTGCGCCCGCAGCTGGGTGTTCTGCTCCTCCATTCTACTGTGGTTCCTGTCCGGCCGTGGCTATCGCCATTGTTACGGTTACGGTTGCATCTACTACTGTTGCCCTGCTGCCTCAACCAGGCCAACCCGTGGTCCGCTGCACTGCTCTGCCTTGCCGTATCCAGCCGCTAATCCTTCCTCTGCTTCCATTACCTGGTTTCCTGTAACAATTATTCCCCGGTTCCCCCTCCTTACATTTCATGTATTCCATAACCAGTTGTCTGTTCTCTATGTCCTCCCTCGCTTCAGGAGACAAGTTCGAAGCATATTTATTGGATGCCTAGCGCTCCCCCTATCTGTCCCGTTTGTCCCGTTTGTCCCGTCTGTCCAGATCCGTCAAGTCCAATTCCAGTCCAGTTCCGGTTTGGAACTTACCTGAGAGACCCGCACAGTCCAGTTCCGGTTTGGAACATTCCAGTGTTCCAGTTGTCCTGTTCCAGTGAAACCTGATCCAGTTCCTGTCAGCCCAGTTCCGGTTTGGAACATCCAGTGTCCCGTACCAAGTCCAGTTCCGGTTTGGAACACTCCGTGTTCCCGTGATCCAGTTCCAGTTTGACTGTCCAGTCCCAGTCCAGTCCAGTTCCGGTTTGGAACAACCCAGTGTTCCATACCAAGTCCAGTTCCGGTTTGGAACAACTCCGTGATCCAGTTCCAGTCTGACTATCCAGTCCCAGTCCAGTCCAGTTCCGGTTTGGAACTACCAGTGTCCCGTACCAAGTCCAGTTCCGGTTTGGAACAACTCCGTGTTCCCGTGATCCAGTTCCAGTTGACTAACCAGTCCAGTCCAGTTCCGGTTTGGAACAACTCCGTGTTCCCGTGATCCAGTTCCAGTGTGACTACCCAGTCCCTGTCCAGTCCAGTTCCGGTTTGGAACAACTCCGTGTTCCGGTGATCCAGTTCCTGTTTGGTCCGTTCCAGTTCCAGTACCAAGTCCGGTTCCGGCTTGGAACATCCTGTTGCCGTTTAAAGTCCAGCTCCGGCTTGGAGCAGATTCTAGGTCCGGAGAAGCTCCGGACTTATTGTGTTAACTGTGTATTATCTGTGTACAGCTTGGGACTACCCCAAGCTATAATAAATTGCCCTTTTCTGTCCCTCTGCCTCCTGGTCGTTGCATTTGGGTCCAGCCCGTATTAGGTTCATGACACATGTTCCTGCATCAACATCCCCTGTTGTTCCTGGAACAACATTGCTTCCACTCCTGAGCCATTTCAAAATTCCCTCCAAAACACCCCGGTTTTCAGAGAGGTAAGCTATTTTCTGCATCAGAGCTCTGCATTTATTTTAGGAAAATTGTCCAAAATCATAGGTTTAGGCAAAATATTTTAGTAGCACCTTATTTTAATCATTCATATACAGTATATGAGCCCTATTAATGGCTTGTATTTGTAGCTAAACTAATATGCTCGTAAACCTGCAAATAATTAATAATTAAATAATTAATTACGGCACTAAATAACATTTAGATTAATTATTTTTTAACATTTCAGTTACTAGAATACAGTTGAAGTCGGAAGTTTACATACACTTAGGTTGAAGTCATTAAAACAAATTTTTAACCACTCCACAGATTTCATGTAAGCAAACTATAGTGTTGGCAAGTCAGTTAGGACATCTACTTTGTGCATGACACAAGTAATTTTTCTGACAATTGTTTACAGACAGATTATTTCACTTTGAATTCACTATATCACAATTCCAGTGGGTCAGAAGTTTACATACACTAAGTTGACTGTGCCTTTAAACAGCTTGGAAAATTCCAGAAAATGATGTCATGGCTTTAGAAACTTCTGATAGGCTAATTGACATTATTTGAGTCAATTGGAGGTGTACCTGTGGATGTATTTTACGGCCTACCTTCAAACTCAGTGCCTCTTTGCTTGACATCATGGGAAAATCAAAATAAATCAGCCAAGACCTCAAAGAAAATTGTGGACCTCCACAATTCATCCTTGGGAGCAATTTCCAAATGCCTGAAGGTACCACGTTCATCTGTACAAACAATAGTATGCAAGTATAAACACCGTGGGACCACGCAGCCGTCATACCGCTCAGGAAGGAGGCGCGTTCTCCTAGAGATGAACGTGCTTTGGTGTGAAAAGTGCAAATCAATCCCAGAACAACAGCAAAGGACCTTGTGAAGATGCTGGAGGGAACAGGTACAAAAGTATCTATATCCACAGTAAAATGAGTCCTATATCGACATAACCTGAAAGGCTGCTCAGCAAGGAAGAAGCCGCTACTCCAAAACCGCCATAAAAAAGCCAGACTACAGTTTGCAACTGCACATGGGGACAAAGATCTTACTTTTTGGAGAAATGTCCTCTGGTCTGATGAAATAAAAATTTAACTGTTTGACCATAATGACCATTGTTATGTTTGGAGGAAAAAGGGTGAGGTTTGCAAGCTGAAGAACACCATCCCAACCATGAAGCACGGGGGTGGCAGCATCATGTTGTGGGGGTGCTTTGCTGCAGGAGGGACTGGTGCACTTCATAAAATAGATGGCATCATGGGGAAGGAAAATTATGTGGATATATTGAAGCAACATCTCAAGACATCAGTCAGGACTCAGGAAGTTAAAGCTTGGTCGCAAATGGCTCTTCCAAATGGACAATGACCCAAACCATACTTCCAAAATTGTGGCAAAATGGCTTAAGGACAACAAAGTCAAGGTATTGGAGTGGCCATCACAAAGTCCTGACCTCAATCCAATCGAAAATTTGTGGGTAGAACTGAAAAAGCATGTGCGAGCAAGGAGGCCTACAAACCTGACTCAGTTACACCAGTTCTGTCAGCAACTTATTGTGAGAAGCTTGTGGAAGGCTACCCGAAACGTTTGACCCAAGTTAAACAATTTAAAGGCAATGCTCCCAAATACTAACAGAGTATATGTAAACTTCTGACCCACTGGGAATGTGATGAAAAAATAAAAGCTGAAATAAATCATTCTCTCTACTATTATTCTGACATTTCACATTCTTAAAATAAAGTTGTGATCCTAACTGACCTAAGACAGGGAAGGTTTACTAGGATTAAATGTCAGGAATTGTGAAAAAATGAGTTTAAATGGATTTGGCTAAGGTGTATGTAAACTTTCGACTTCAATTGTATATATAATTCAGGACTGCAATGCTAGTGCTAATCCCTGATCATCATCAGAGGGTTGATCCTGGATATACAGTATTATGTGCTAATGTTGAGCCAGGATCATTATCGCCATGTTGATCCAGGATGATCATCTGAAATGTGGAGCTTTACAATAGCTCTCTGTAAAGCAGGGTGTTCTGGAGAACTTTGAGAGTACGGCACACAGTGATGACATGAGAGGGCAATGATTGGTTAATAGGAATGTTGTTTCAGGTACAACAATCATGATGTTGATCCAAGGGGCCAAAACCGGGCTTTCGTTTTGAAGCTCGCTTCCTGGTTGGGCTGGGAGCGGCCATAGTTCCGTTGCTCACTAGCGCCACTGCTCCAGTATAGGTCTTTCACCATGTAAGTCAATGGCAGCAATGTTGTCAAAATACTCAATAAATAAATCAAAATACTCAATAAATAAAGTCAATAAATTTTTTCCACAAGAAAATGTGGTCGCAATAGGTGCTTTTCCTTCATCTAATGCCTCTCCATGGGCCAATTTTTTAAATTATTGTGTCTTTTGGACAGGGTATTAACATTTGTTCAGGACCAATCAGAGGGACAGATTGAGTCACTGGGATCACTGCCATAGATAGGTTCTATAGAATTCTCACTGCACTCACTCGGAGGGGCGGGACCAGAAGGGGGAGACAACAATCTGGTCTAAAACGCGTAAAGCCTGGGGTCTTGGGACCTATTTTTAGGTCTATGCTTGGGACAGGGAGACACGCTGTATTTATTTTTTATTTTTTTTCCCATTCTCTCCCAATTTGGTAGCCAATTGAACCCCTATTCTAATTCAATTCCCCCGTGTAGCAACCGCTAGAGAATCACTGCTATACAACCCTGTCAGCCGGTAGTAGGAAGGAGGGCGCCACAACCTCTTCAGGGCGGGACTCCTCATGCTCCTGACCGTGATTCCAACTCGCCCAGGGACATGAGACACAGGTACTATCAACACAAGTATTCATAGCACTTCACATAAAGACATGCAATTTTATGCTTAGCAATAGTACAATACGAGAGCATTGCAACCACTTCCAAACAATGTTATATGAATAGAAAAATACATTTTCCATAAAGAAATACATCCCACATTTATAAGCACTTTCACTTATTATATATACAGATGATACAAATAGCAAGGCCATGGGACAGTAAAGGCAAACAGTGGTGACATTGACTGGCAAAAGCTTTTAAAATCTGGTATATGTGTGGGTGATTTGGTTGTATGGAACGTTACCATTGGTTAGCAATGCTGGGTTAGCTAGCTAGCAAGCTAATGATAGCTCACGGCAAGTCGTTTTAATTTAACAGTTAATCCACTTCCTTAAAGTCATCCTTGCTGGCTGGCCATATAACTTGGCTAGCTACCGTGATTGCCTAGCTAATGTTAGCCAGCTGCTCCAACTAGAACCCTAACCTAACTCTATTTCTATGCCTGGATAATTTTTTTTCGGTCGCAAAAATTAAGAAAATGTGCGGGGAATAAAGCCAAAGTGTTAGCGGTATGTTTGTACTGACTCAATACGGGGATGTTTAAAATAAAACCAATAATTTATTGGAAAAGAAAATAATATGGAGTCATACGGCGTTTGTAAATGTTCGCAATGTTTGTGATTAGGTTACAGGATGCAGATGAAAGTTAATGCCAGCTACGATGTAATGTAGGCTAGCCTACTATGCTTTAGCTAGCCTGTGAACCCACTAACCTACAATGCTGACTTTATCTGGAACAGTTTTCAGAACGGGCTTTCATGCTGCGGAAAACCGTGACAGACTGCTCTGTCACAGTTGAGTTCATTAGCGGTTAGCTAAAAAGACGGTGGTGGTTTGCTCATTTAAGACTATGGGGACAGCTTGCTACCTATCTAGCAGCGCTAAGGACATTTATAATAAAATTAGTCTTGTCAAAATAACATCTGTGATTGATTGACCGTCAATATAGTTCATGGTAATAGCTTTACCCTATGTGGGTCCGTGTGTGGTGATGCAGTGCGTCAAGCTTGGCTACCGAGCTCAGCTGGTATGCTATCTAGCTAATCAAATTAGCTGATGTTAGCTGAATATTAATTGAAGATAACTGAATGAATGTTAATTATGTGACGAATACCACACATTCAATGTGAATAAATGACACAGTAAAATCGAGGATTAAAATTAAATGTTATATTATAAAACATTAGCAACTTAAAGGTTGTATCAGCGATTTTGGGTGGAAACATAAATGATCACATTCATCTGATTTTTCCTCACGATCCGCTAGCTGCCCGCCCCATAAGCAGGCCGTCAAAAAACCGCGTCTCTGTAGGCAGCCTATGCTCCGAGATCGTACACAAAAACAATGGTACTACCAACTACTCAAAACCAAAATAAACAGTATTCCAACCAATCACAATGATCTGCACAAACGTGACGTCACTTCTGAAGCGAAATCCCAAACAAACATACTTATGAATAATTATGTTATGTTTTAAAAAATAGTGTTCAAGCATCCAGAATTATAACCACGTTAATAACGTTTGTAAGAAACCAAACCGTTTGTAAATCCGTCAAGATTTCAGCGAGATAAGAGTATTAGCGTTTGTGCAGATCATTGTGATTGGTTGGAATACTGTTTATTTTGGTTTTGAGTAGTTGGTAGTACCATTGTTTTTGTATACGATCTCGGAGCATAGGCTGCCTACAGAGACGCGGTTTTTTGACGGCCTGCTTATGGGGCGGGCAGCTAGCGGATCGTGAGGAAAAATCAGATGAATGTGATCATTTATGTTTCCACCCAAAATCGCTGATACAACCTTTAAGGGCGTTTACCGCAAGTTCGTTTTGCAAAATGGTGGGTTTGGCCAGGTCATGGGCTTCTCCACCCCGAACTGTCAATCATACTGTGCCTGGATCATGAAGACCAGATCCGGTTGACCCTGCTCCCGACACTTCGGTCACTTCGGCTCCACGGAGCAGACGCAGTTTGTACAAACGGGCGGCGATAAAGTCTTCCGGAGACTCCAAATTGTTTTTACGAGGCCGTGGGAATGCAATGGGTGACGTCACAGTGACTTTTTCCAGATTTTTATACAGTCTGTGTTAATCCAGGAGAATATCGTACTTGTCTAAATCACCATGTGCACACTGTAGCCATGAAAATGTGAGGCGCACTACCAGTCTTCATTATTATAAAAATGATAAAGGCATCAAACTCTTGTAAAATGTGGCCCAATGTTTGTCTTTTAAAACCATGGATAAGTGGCAAGCACTTGCCTTTGCTCTTTTGGAGATTGAGCAACAAAAAGAGCTGAAAAACCAAAAAAAAAATGACAATGACATAGGATGTCATTTCAACTAGGTCCCTCCAGCTGTTAAAGGTGTGTTCTGTCTCCTGTGTGATCGCAGCTATATGCAGCTGGCATGCAGATGATGGGTGCCCAATCCCCCAGCGGGGCCACCAGACACCAGATGTACGTGGACCTAGGCTACTGAACCCACCCAACCTTGGGTGACACAATCACAAAGTAGCTACAGCACGTTGCTTGTGTTTTCTAGCTTCATGTTGCGCACAGTCATACTTTCTATGCTCATAATCAATGCAAAATTTATTAAGCATGCCAGGACTGTGGGAGCTTTAAAGGAATTGACAGCGAGGTCACATAGAAATGTGTTTGAAACAGCAATATTCTCAGACATGTCAGCAAAATGTGGATTGTGAAACTGCTCCAATCGTGCAACAGAAATAAACAAAAACAGCTTGCCAGCGAAATAATTTGGGACAAATGCTGATGGTATTGAAAATGTTAGGGTCCAGGATCGCTACTTACCCACCCCCGCTCTGCGATCGCTAGTTAACCTACTCTCCGGTCATCTCATGCACAAAGGCTACTTACAAGGCCTTAGTTCTGCTGATATTGACAGTTCTCAGACACATAAAGGGCAAGACGGTCTGTAAGATTTAATAACTCCATACAGGGGTGGAGCTAAGGGGGTTTAACAGGGCACTAGTGGGTCCAGGGGGGCCCCTAGAGGTGGTGTGTATGTGTGTGTGAGTGTGTGCAGTGGTGGGTGGTTGGAACCCTTTTTCATATTTTTTTCCCTTGCACAAATCATTTTGAAATCCCTCCCTGTTTGTATGTTTGTATGTATGTTTGTATGGAGAATGCTGCACAAATGAATTTTTAAAAATGCGTAATTAATTTAAGCCATAAAGTACATTAAATATACACAAACATACATCATGAATGTATTTAGTTCATGTTTCGCAGCAGTATCATATCTCCATCTAATACAATAGTTTCTCCTGTAGAATAGAAATCCCCCCCCCCCCCCTTTCCCTCTCCTTATTAGGCATTCACTAGTGGTTTTAAGTTACTTCATGTCTATCTCCATTGGTGTTCTTGAATGGTTGTTACTCCATATTAATGGGGTAAACATACTTCCAATGTTAATATTGTCATCAATGTTGTACAACGGCTGCTCTCTGCCTTTTTCTGTAAGTCAGATGTGTTTTTTAAACTCTATTGTGTAAATAGGAATATTCCCTACATTCTGTACTGTGGCAATTCATGCCCAGCTGTCCAGAGTGTGAGATGGAGTCCAACAACAATGGAAATACAGAAATCGCTTTCTCTCATCTGGACCAGGAGGAGTTTTTCTCAAAAGGTGAGATTTATTTCTTTTCTGTACATTTCTGTGACACAGCCTGAGATACTGTTAATTGGGAGCATGTTAAATGTTCAATGCATTCAGAATTTAAAGTTAGACAGGCACCAGCAATGTTTCCCTTATGATTTTTGTCTTCAGCTGTACTTCTAATGTTTCTTTATTAACTGTGTAATATTGACTGTCTTTCTTTAATCTGACCTTTTTACATATAGTTAATGTAGATGTACAGTAGTAATGTCAGCAGTTTTTTTTGTATCGGGAAATGAGTGGAAATTATTGGATATGTTATGCTGAGGGAATATTTGGATCAATATCTTTTGTACATAGTCCCCCCCCCCCCCCCATTTTTAATATTTGGTCACATATCCTTTGCATGCCATGACTTCCTGATGTCTGTGACCCAACAATATCAAAAGACTTGATACTGTATCTTATTTTCTCGTTCTCCTACGAGCGATACTATAACCTCTCTGCATTTGAATGGATCTCTATGGGAATTGGGGGGTGGGACTAGATTTAGCTGTAAATTACACTGGAACAGTATGGAACACATGGTTGGCTGAATGGCTCTAAGTCATCAAGGGTCTGACGTATCAGACAAGCCTTAAACCATCAATCTGCTGCCAGATATGCAGTAGATATGTATGGATAACTTGAAGGGTTTCTTCTCCTGACTTACTTTTCCACTGCATATCTGGCAGCAGATTGATTTGAGTGTGAGAGTGATGGTTTGAGGCTCGTTTGATACCTCAGACCCTTGATGACTTACAGCCATTTCGTCAACCATGTATTCCATACTGTTCCTGCATAATTTACAGCTAAATCTAGCCCCACCCCCCATTCCCATAGAGATCCATTCAAATGCAGAGAAATTATAGTATCGCTTGTAACAGTACCAGAAAATAAGATATCAAGAGTCTTTTGATGTTGTTGGGTCACAGACATCAGGAAGTCATGGCATGCAAAGGATATGCGACCAAATATTAAAAATGATTACTTTATTCTACACTATGTTAAACTGTCCAATATGTTTTGATGCCTGAAAATTGGGGGGGGGGGGGGGGGGGGGGGGGGGCTATGTACCAAAGGTTCTATAATTTCTAAACGGTTCATCCGATATGGATGAAAATACCCTCAAATTAAAGCTGACAGTCTGCACTTCAACCTCATTGTCATTGTATCCTTTCAAACTCAATGTGCTAGAGTACAGAACCAAAATAACAAAAGAATTGTCACTGTCCAATGAATTATGGTGCTCACTGTATGTAACATCTAACTGAAATCTTAACTCTGTTTCAATGTTAACTATTTAAATGTTTCAACAATCCATGTTTCAGCATTCACTGATCAAAATATATCAAGAGAGATTAAACTGCCTTGGTAAATAATTCAGAAACCAAACTGTACTGTATATTTGAAACAATTTCAGCATACATCTTGTTTGTACTTTAGCCTAATTCTGTTGAAAAGCAAGTTTATTCAGGTTTTTGTTGTGACGTGTTCAGACCAAAGTCCTGTTTAACAAAGATGTTTACTGATGAGCTTCATGATAATATTGTGTGTATGATTGCCCTCAGAAACTCGTCCTTGGTCCAGTACACTGAGTGCCAGTGTGCCCCACAGATGGTCCCAAGTCCTGCTGGTTGTACTTTGCTTTGCCCTGCTGTGTGGACTCATTGGTCTGGGTGTCCACTGTGAGTGTGTGTCGGCAATCCACCAGTGAGAAACCCTGCTCTGAGCAATTACAAAGATATCTCCTGTTATACTGAACCATTGCACATTGTTTTCTACTATTACACTGAAATAAAACACACTGAAACTAAAACTTTTGACAAAACCCTTAAACACTGATATCTAATTTACACCAAGCCATTACACACTACTATCTACTGCTACACTAAACAATTACACACTACTATCTACTGCTACATAGAACACGTATTCAGCTATTTACCATTACATTGAACCATTACCCTGGAACCTATTCCAGGCGGTGGTGATATCCAGTGCACCACCAATGCCATCTGCTGTCATTCGTAATATGAGTTCTTCCCACTGCTTCAAACAAAAAGCAGCATCCCCTGTACAACATTTCAAAGCACTGCAAACATGCCTGCCACTCTAGCTCTACTACCCTACCCTGTATAATTCTCATGGCTAACTGCTGAAGCTAAGCAGGTGTTGGCTTAGTTAGTTCTTGGATGGGAGTCCGGCTGGGAAAACTAGGTTCTTGTTGTTGCACTAGTATTGGAAATCCAATGTCATAGCACAGTAGTGGGTACATTTTGCTGTAGAAGGTGCCATCCTTTGGCTGAGACATGAAACAGAAGTCCTAACTCCCTGTGGTTATTCAAGATCTAATGACACTTTGTGGAAAGTAGAGGTGTTAACCTCTTGTTTGACATGTAGCTTCATAAAACGGCTATCAACCTCTTGTCGATGGAGGACTGAAGTACATGGGAGAAAACAAATGGAGATGAACTGGTGGCCTTAACTATGATACTGAGCCATTAAACTACAGATATACAGTAGATACACTTTATCCTCAAGACCAAATGGAACAGTTAACAACCTTCCTGTGTTGGATTTCTTTAATAGATCTTTCTCAAACAGTCAATTAACCTTTAGTTACAGGGATATCAGACAAGCAAAGTGTACAGATCTATAATATTCAAAATGGATTTTCTCCATCAGATGCTGAGAAGAGTAACATGTCTAATTCCCTAGAGGCCAAAAACAAGAACATCTCTGCCTCCATGTTCTCATTACAACGGGAGCTAGCAGGTGAGTCTGAATCAGAGAAACAGTGTTTAAACAGTCTGCTCTAGTGTAGGGTCCTCCATGAACCACAGTAGTTGAGATAATCATTAATAATAATAATAATAATAATAATAATAGTAATAATAATAATTACAGGACACCCAAGGTCACTTTACAGGGAAATCAGGATAAAAAAACATACAGTACAGACAATTAAGAATAAAGCAATATATATTTATTTTCAGAACAAATCACTTATTTACAATATATTGCAGTGTATTTAATTTCCATAAGGGTATGAATAAAAAATATACAAGCAGCACAGTAACACAATTTACCTTTTATAAAGTGACACTGCGTCTCTGCGTAGCAAATAGAGTTCACTCTGTATAAACCGTGGCCCTGTGTCTCTGTGTAACACAGCATACAGAGACAGCAGAGAGTATGATGGTGTCTGGAGGAGCCACCTTGGACAATCCTACTTCTTCTCCTCTGAGAAAATGAACTGGATGCAAAGCCATTATTACTGCATCTCAAGGGGGGATAAACTGGTAATTATCAAGAGTGCACAGAAACAGGTAAATCAAGTCTACAATCCGCACATTTTAAACTGCATACTGACTCAGTGTTAAATTCAGAGCATTCATTATGGGTTTACTATTGGTTGTGATACTGATGACTTGGCAGTGTCTCTGTTCTTTGCCTAATCCTGTATGTGTGCACTTTTATAAGTGGATAAGAGTTTCTGCTAAATGCCTAAACATGAATGTTACTGTAAAGCACATTCCTGAGGGATAAGACTACTCATGACTAGAATGAAGCTTTACAGACTGCAGACATCAAAAGCCTCCAGAAGGTTCTGTCCATCGCCTGAGCTCCCACACTCATGGAAATCACATAAAAGTATCTGGCAAATGATTCACTGGAACGGGACATCTCATTGGAATACCCCTAAACCCACCCCTCCCCCCACCCTTACTCAAGTAATACATTGTTTCACTGATGTCTTTCTGAAATACATCCCTAATCCCTATGGCTTCTGGAAACTGTAAATCAGTTTTGCCATGCAGATCGGATTGTCTGAGCCACTGGGAAGCCAATTTTAATCTGTTCTCTTTTATTTTTCTTGTCTTGATTAGAGGTTTTTGGTGACCAGCATTTCTGAGACACACTGGATTGGGCTGAGTGATCGGGGAACTGAAGAACAGTGGCACTGGGTGGATGAAACACCTCTCAGTGAGACAGAACCACAGTAAGGTCTTCTTTACATACTTGCATAGCCATTTTCACATAATTACATACTTATAAGAAAGACCATTTGACGTTAACAGTACCTCCTAACTACAAAAAACAACTTACATGCCCCAGCATAAAACAATTTCTTATGTAAAGCACTTTGAATTGCCTGCTGTTTGAAAGGTGCTATACAAAAATAAACTTGCCTTGCCCAGCAGAGGAAACAAAATGTTGGAACAGTGTTACGTTTCACTTCCCGATACAAGTCCGACCATGCACTGCTACTCCTCATTCCAAAATACAAACAAAAGCTTAAATTCATCAAGAGAACATCCAAATCTGTCAAGTCCTGGTCCACGGACCCCATTGAAATGCTAAGAGGGTGTTTCGAGAGCACTTATTGGCATGTCTTCAGGGCAGCTTGCAACTCCCTTCGACAAATTCACTGACACAGTGATGCCATACATCCAGTTCTGCGAAGACACATGCATTCCTACCAAAACGGTGACATCCTATGACAATAAAAAACCCTGCTTCTCCAAAGAGTTACATCTTTTACGCAAGAAAAAGAACAATAAGGGAGACAGGGAGCAGCCAAATATGAGCTGTGTGCTGCGATAAGGAAGGCTAAGTCCAGCTACGCAATGAAACTGGAACATTCTCAGCTAACAACACCAGATCAATATGGAAAAGCCTTACGGACAAGAGAAATGACAAAAAATATGTATAAAATATATTAAAAAAAAAAAAAAAGTTTTATGCCAGGTTTGAAAATTCTTCTAATCCTCCAGGCTCCAGCCATTCCCCCTACTCCCTCTCCACTACCTCCTTTCTACATCCAAGAGGATGTGGTGAGGGCTATATTTAACCCTCATATTATGTTGACATTTTATGAGATTGACCCCAAAAGTTTGAACTGACACAAAACTATTGTAATAGACACTTGACACTTTCACATTTTGTGTGTCTCCCAATTGACTAGCCTTTCATCTCATTTTAGAGCCTGAGGTAAGTGAAAGTCTGTGAAGTTTAAAACCTGTATGGGAAAGTCCCGCCAGAACTACTAGAAAATCAGAGGTAAAAACTAAAAAAGGTTGTATATTTTCTTACATATTATACAGCTACCCTACAAATGACCCCACATAATGCCGTTGTATACAAAATTGGTTTTTGAAAACATAGCATTATATTTACTGTGAGTTTATTATTTAATCCCAACAAATTTGGAAGAGCCATACAGTGTCAGGATGGAAAAATAAGGTTAACTGGTTTTTAAGTGACGTCAAACATTGATTCGGGTCAAATTGACCCGGAACATAATATGAGGGTTAATAAGCAGAACACCAGGAGAGCAGCAGGGCCCCGGACAAGGTCAGTCCTGCTGTGCTCAGCCACTGTGTAGCTCAATTGGCCCCAGTATTCACCAATATCTTCAACACCTCTCTAAGCCCACAGTGCTTCAAACTCTCCACTATTACCCCTGTGCCAAGGTCCTCCAATACCTCCTGCCTCAATGACTTTAGACCAGATGCCCTCACATCTGTGGCCATGAAGGCATTTGAGCGTATAATTCTCTCCTATCTAAAATCCTGCACCTCCCCACTGATGGACCCATACCAGTTTGCCTACTGAGCCAACCGGCCTGTTGAGGATGCAGTCAACATAGCACTTTACCACACATTGCAACATCTGACCGCGATTCCAGCTCGCCCAGGGCCGCTATGCACGCAGCGATTCTCTCCGAGCCCCCCACCCGGAGGCAGTCGCCGATTGCCCACAGGGCGCCGGCCATGCTCGGATCTGGCAGGACCGGGGCGTGAACCTCGATCCTCGGAGTACAACTGCACCAACTGAAGGTCGGTGCTCTTACCGTTGTACCACCGGCGCGGCCCCCACTCAAACTCTTTAACTTACTTCTGGATATGAACATTGACCCAGTCATATGCCACTGGATTCTGAGCTTCCTGTGGAACACATCACAGAGGGTGAAGGTTAACAACCTAACATCACGCCCTCTGACCCTCAGGAGCTCCTCAGGGCTGTGTGCTCTATCCCTGGCTTTTTTTTTTACTATATACCAATCACTTTAGATCCAAGGACAGTTCTGTTAAGATCTTCAAATTCGCAGAGAGGTGGCCCAAGCCGTCACTGGGTGTGAGAACAACAACCTCTTACTCAACTCAGCCAAAACCCAGGAACTCCTCATTGACTGCAACTGTTTTCCGAACACCAAAACCCCCATACAAATCAACAGAGGACCCATCACTATTACTGACTCTTTTAAATTCCGTGGAACATACATCAGCAATAACCTCAAATGGGAACAAACACTGAACTCAAAACAAAAGCCCAACAACGACTTTACTTTCTTAGACAGCTCCAGAAATACCAGATCAAGCATCAACTTATTGTTCAGTTCAATTCAGCCATTATTGAAAGCATTCTCACCTCCTCAATTACAGTCTGGTATGGCAGCTCGGACAGTCACACACACAAAAAAACTTCAGCGTTTTGTCAATAAGGCATCCAAAATCATTGGCACTCCCTTCTCCTCAGTTGAATCGCTATACATACAATGCACAATCAAAGAGCAAAGAAGATCACCTCTGACCCCTCACATCCTACTCACCACCTCTTCCAGCTCCTGCCCTCGGGGAGGCGCTACAGGTCACTGTCCACCAAATTATTCAAAAACAGCTTCTTTCCCACTGCTATTAGGACTCTGAACTCCTCTCTCTACTCCCCTCCTCTCATAATTGCTGACATTCACAATTGCACTATGCACTATGTACTGTATGCATATTCTCTATGTATTATGTGTTTGTAATATGTTTATTGTCTGTTGTCCTATTTATGTATAATGTGTGATGTAGAGTTTAACATGCTGCACTGACGGCAAATTCCACCAGCCTTTGTCGTGTTGCTAATAAAGGATATATACAGTTGAAGTCGGATGTTTACAGGTTGAAGTCATTAAAACTCATTTTTAACCACTCCACAGATTTCATGTTAGCAAACTATAGTGTTGGCAAGTCAGTTAGGACATCTACTTTGTGCATGACACAAGTAATTTTTCCAACAATTGTTTACAGACAGATTATTTAACTTTTAATTCACTATATCACAATTCCAGTGGGTCAGAAGTTTACATACACTAAGTTGACTGTGCCTTTAAATTTTTAATATTTGGTCGCATATCCTTTGGCTTTGCATGCCATGACTTCCTGATGTCTGTGACCCAACAACATCGAAAGACTCTTGATATCTTATTTTCTGGTACTCTTACAAGCGATACTATAACGTCTCTGCATTTGAATGGATCTCTATGGGAATTCGGGGGTAGGACTAGATTTAGCTGTAAATTACACTGGAACAGTATGGAACACATGGAAAGTTCACACTTTTTACCGCTACACCACCGTAGCGGTCCAATAAAGGATATTTTATACTATTCTATTAAAGGGTAGTTCCACTGAAAAATTATGTTTGATTTGTAGAAAACCTCTCCTCCTGATTAAAATGAGCTCTCAGTCAACTTTCTACCTGTAGTGAGAGCAAAGATATAGCCCCAAACTACTATGCATGTACCAGGTGCCTACTTTACTCTGAGCTACAATGACCAAGAGTGCTTACAGTTTATGGGCGGTGTCAGACAAGAGCAGTCAGTTACTACTGCCACTGACTGAATATCATTCCAACCGGAGTGGAAACAAGTTAGCCACTAATGTAACAGTTCTACTGAAGAAAATACCACCACCATTAGCAAAAGTCTCCAGAAAAAAGGGGGAAATACAGCCATTAGTTTAGGAAAACAAAACCCTTCATTTATCTACGTTTGGTAACTTATCGTGAAAACATTAGCCAGCCTAGCCAGAAGTCTGTAACTCTTAGGCTACTCATTTCTCACCCCGGTCTTCTAATGAAAAAAAATGTAATAAAACGCCTTTCCAACTGTTGGAAATCAGGGATCAGGAAATCAACCCTGACCTCCCGACTAGGAAGAACTTGATCGAATCAGAGGTGTAAGTCATTTTGCACGTCATACCTCATACCAAAAATACCAAATTTGTAACTTTAGCTGTCAATATTTTGGTTCACAGATTATTTTGGCCAGCGACAAAGAGAGACTTAATTAGTTGCGCCTTGATCTGTTAAATAAGGTTAATGTTGTTTTGAACTACCTTTTAAGTACAACAAAAGCATCATCAACCTTTTTTGTATAAACAATTTGATTATGTTAATCACTCAAATCAAGTTAGTAAAATGATACCAACAACTGATTCACCTACAAAATATCAGCTGTGAGCTCAACAATTTAGTTTCTTTATCACCATTTTTTTCTCTCCTGCCTATTTGTTAAGGTTTTGGTACACAAGGGCAGATGGGATGCACGAGCCGGATAACTGGACTGAGGGAGGAGATCCACATGGAGAGGACTGTGCAGCCATGGGTGATGAGCATGGAGCACTTAACCAATGGTTTGATGCCTCCTGCAAAAAAGAAAAAAAGTTTGTGTGTGAAAAATGAATTTATGTTTAAAGGATAACTGAACTTTGGTAGAACTTTGGGTTGTGTAGTTACCTGCCCATGATATGAGTCCAAATGGTGGCTAAATATGTTCGTTAGTTGCTCTGTGCTCCCCTGGGGTGATAATCCAGAATAGGGTATTTGTGCCCAGACCGTTTTAGCTGCGCTACAGAAGTGAATGTCCATTAACTTCTGTAGCGCAGCTAAAACAGTCTGGCCAGGTAACTACACAACCCAAAGTTCTACCAAAGTTCAGTGCTTTAATTTCTCTCAGCAGGCCGTGCACACTTGTCTGTGACTGGTCCTTGATTTTAGACCAGCTTGGAGAGAATGATATGTGTGAAGACCAAAGAACCACAAACAAATTGGTCACACTTTAAATGAAGTCTCCATATAAAGGCTTTATATACGTGACATAATGGCTTCATAAATCATACATAAGCAAATGTCATGCTTCATAAATGGTGACATAACACATTCTTATGCAACATGTTATACCAAATCACCGTTAACCAAGCATCCTACATAAGCATGATTTATGTCACCCTGTATAATGTTTAGCTGTTAGCCAGGTGACATTGTTGGTTATGTCACATTTGGGGGGGTCGGGGACAAAGAGAGTTTCCATAGGAAATCATTGAAGCGGCCAGTTATAGGTCTTTAAATTAAGACAAAATCTAGTAATATATTAAAAACATTGCAATTTTCAAAATGCCAAAAAGCTGATGTGTGGCTTACTGCATGGAAAACAGATTTAAAAACCAGGATTTGCACGTTTCTTTAACGCCAAGAAACCTGTGGCTAACTACTGCTAACAGCATTAGCCCCGAAAATGACATAGCCTAATTACCATTGCTTCAAATGTTGAAAGTGAAACCCCTACATCAGATATATTACTTTCCATGGTCATGGATCATAACAGTGGCGTACCGTAGGCTGTAAAATAGGCCTTCTGTAATCTTACCTTTAACGGATGATCACTCTCAATCTGTTTCCGTCTACTTTGGCTGATTGTCAATTGATTCGCTTAATAACCTAGACCGATAAGTAAATTATTAGGCTACCAATTTATTTTGAGACAGCGTTATTGTTCTGTGCATCATAAACTTGTTTTTTATATCCACATTTATGATGACGTGTTATCATGCAAAGATTTTTACTTTTAAATGCACCATGTTTAAATGTTCAATATTTCGTAGATTGTAAATGTGTTTTTCTAACCCTAATTATGTGTTAGTATGCTCAACGGTTCGAGACACTTAAGAGGCTGTCCTATATGCTTTATCATGTTTAAATCGCTTTGACTAATTTTATTGCTGTCTTAAAATTAATTACATTCCTGAACACATTCAGATTAGGCTATTGCCTGATCATTGTTAAACAATCTCAAGTTAGTTATCTTTGTTGTTGTCATTTCTTAATCATCAGGCTATATATTGGTCTGACTCTTGATTATTCAGCGAATTAATTGTTTGATTGTTAGGCTACTCAAGCTAAATAAACGGAAACAAGTCTAATGATGTAGCCTATACCCTGCTTTTTTCAACGCACCAGCTATCAATATAGGCATATAATAAGTCAGTGCTACACAATATATGACACAAAGAAAAATGCTAGCATAGAAAAACTTGTTCTATTCATTGATAGCTATTTGTTTTTCAGTTAGCCTAATTGCTTGATTGGTAATTAAGAACTATAACGGGTTGAGATTAATATCCGTATAAAGGTAATGTGAGCCTACAGAAGGCCTATTTTACAGCCGACGGTACGCCACTGGATGATAATGTATTTGATATAGTTCCTTACCGGGGCATTAAATGAGACAGAAGATGTCAGGGAATGATACCGGAGGCCACTGAGTTTTATACACTCTGTAACCGCATAAGGCACTCGAGTAGCCTACTGTTTGGTTTATTTTGCCAAAATATCTTTAGGAAACAACGTGTCAATGTAATTTTCTGACATTATAATAAAATAACAACGATAGTTAGCTTGATGTACTGTGTCCCTATTCAGAACATTGACAGGCGCGGCTTTGTTTTCCCCCTTGCTGGCCCCGCCCTTCAACTATGACAGAACGCTGACTGGATCTATGCATCATATGCTAATTCACCAGTTATTTTGTAATAAGTACATGTCTTGGATTGAATTGAAAATAAATGTATTTACTCTCATGCTTTTGACTATTTCTTCCACATGGGATTGTGACCTGTGGGGTCACTTTCTGCAAACATATTTAGTGGGTCAAACTTTCATTTGAGGATCATAAAGCCCATTGCAGTGATGGAGGGCCACTTTCAACACCAACAATATGTGTATGACCCACTGGGTTGATGGACTGCAACATTTTGTCCTATGCATTCAGCACACATGAGCTGAGGTGGAGACCCTTACAGAAACTGTATATAATGAAAATACATTGAAATAAAATATATTCCATTGATACTGCAGCACGTCACAACATGCAAGCAAATATACAAAGTATTGCTACATTCAGATATTGCTATATAGTGTCGGGGAAGTGAGGATTAAGTAAAATGTGACAATTTCCTAATCCAGCGGTTTTAACAGCCGACTCTGTTACGATTCCCAAAACTGGAATGGACCGAAATGCAGGACTCGGAGACAGACTCAGGCAAAAACTCAGCAAAGGAGTGAATTTATTTAGGAGGACAGACAAGCAGGCAAACAGGGGAGCTGGGTAACGGTCAGGATACGGGGCTGGCGAATAACAAGAGGGCAGATGAGGTGATGGGGCAGGAAGGAGCAGGAGCAGAGCAACAGGCAGGAGGGCTGGAAAGGGAAAGCAGGCTAGACGGGCGAGACTGAAAACAAACTGGACAAATTAGCAAATGACAAACAGAGGCCGACACGTTAAACACACACAGACTTGACGGAATGAACTGGCACAGAACAAACAAAGAGGGCGATATAAATAAGGGGGAGAAACAGGTGAATGGGAGATGAGTAATGAACCGGGCGTGAGGAATGTGAGCGAGAGTAAATGAGGTAATGAGTGTGAGTGCGGAATGCGAGCGGGAAAGGCGAGTGATAGGCTGGGAGATAATGGGCAGAAAATGAGGAACTAAACAGGGAAACCACGCCCAGCCTGCACAACACGGAGAGACAGACAAGGTAAATGGAAAAACATGACATGAAACAAGAGGAATGGGGAAAACACGTAGGACGAAAGGAAGGTGGCCTGGAAGGGAACGGCACATGTTACAGTACATTCCCCCTTAAGGAACGCCTCCAGGCGTGCCACCGGGCCGGTTCTTGTGCGGGTGAGCCCAGTGGAAGTCCCGAATGAGGGAGGGGTCGAGGATGAGCTGGCGGGAGATCCAGCTCCGATCCTCGGGCTCGTAGCCCTCTCAGTCCACCAGGTACTGGTAACCGCGCCCCTTGCGGCAGACATCCAAGATGCGCCGGACAAAGTACGCGGGCGCGTTGTCAATGATCCGGGGGGGTGGAGGGGGCTCGGCGGGAGGACAGAGCGGGCTGGAGGAGATGGGCTTGACCTGACTGACGTGGAAAGGATGGGAGCTTCAGCTTGACGATGGAGGGGTTGATGACGGCACTGATGGGGTAGGGACCGATGAAGCGGGGCTGAAGCTTTTTGGAGGTGGCTTGAAGGGGAATGGAAGAGGTAGAGAGCCATACCTGCTGTCCTGGGGAGTACCGAGGGGCTGCGGACCGGTGAAGGTCGGCCTGGCGTCGGGTACGGGAGGTGGTGCGGAGGTGGTGCGGAGGAGTGCGGTTCGTGCCTGTTTCCAGATCCTCCACCGTTGGAGGTGGACCTGGACGGATGGAACAGAAACCTCCTCCTCCTGGGCAGGGAGCAGGGGAGGTTGGTACCCCAGGGAACATTTGAAGGGGGACATCCCAGTGGCGGAGCTCGTGAGCGAGTTGTGGGAATATTCGACCCAGGGAAGGAGCTTGCTCCAGGAGGAGGGGCTGCGGGAGGTCACGCACCGCATGGAAGCTCCCAGGTCCTAGTTGGCTCGCTCTGTCTGCCCGTTCGTCTCGGGGTAGTAGCCGGATGAAAGGCTGGCGGAGGCCCACAGGGAGTGGCAGAACACCTTCCAGACTTGGGAGGAGAACTGGGGCCCATAGTCAGACACAATGTCGGAGGGGATCCCATGCAGCCTCACAACGTGCAGCACCAGGAGCGTCTCTGACGCAGAGGGGAGCTTGGGTAGGGGGATGAAGTGGGCTGCCTTGGAGAACCGGTCCACGATAGTGAGGATGGCGGTGTTGCCATCCGAGGGGGGGAGGCCAGTGACAAAGTCCACCCCAATGTGGCTCCAAGGATGGCCCAGGACAGGGAGGGGGCAGAGAAGACCAGCGGCAGGCTGGTGGGAGGCTTTGCTCCTGGCTCAGAAGGGGCAGGCGAGGACAAACGCATGGGTATCCCCCTCCAACGTGAGCCACCAGAAACTCCTCCTGACCAGGGAGATGGTGCGTTGGACACCCGGGTGGCAGGACAGGTGGGTCCCGGTGACAGGACAGGTGAGTGTGCCCACTGGAGGACCTGCCAGCGGACGGGGTCGGAGACAAAGAGACGGTAGTCAGGGTTATTGCGGGGGTCCGGATGGGTTACCTGAGCGGCCTTAACCCTTTCGCACGTAAGTTCCAGATTCCAGACACTGGCCCTCCAGCGTGAGTTATTTTTTGCGTGTGTTCTCAGAATATGTGACGTTCTAAACCGTCATTATGACGCAACAAACAGATCTGCCTCTAAAATCCCCTGCTTATTTCCTTATTATTCGTCATCTAGTTAATGATTGGCTATCTATGAGGCTAACTATATTTATTTGTAAAGCACTTACTGTATATAAATGTAATGATTCTTGTTTGTATTATCTTTGAGAGTTGGGCATACAAACCTGAATGATACACTACAGCTAATAAAGAAACATCATATACAAATGTCATCAAAAGGAGATAATAGTAGCCTACGCGTCTTTTTTAAATGGCCACTATACTCACAAGCCACTATACTCACACTCATATATATATATATATATGTATATATATATATATTAGCATTTTATCTAAGACATTTAGCAGGCTATTGCAGTTGTAAATAAGTATTTATTTTACACGCCACGATACCGTGGAGTGCAGTTCACTCGTGTTCAAGTTGCCTCAGCGTGCTCCGTAGTTGAGCACCGGGGTAAGGGATGCTCCTGGATCAGCTCTTTCACCAGCTTCAGCCGAAAGTCCTTGTATGGCATGCGTTCCTCTATGGGTGAGTAAACACTATTTATTATTAGGGGACCGTGCAGCGAAGCTGCCGGTACCCTATTGTTTTTGTTCTGATTCTTTTTTTTCTTTTTTCTCCCCTTTCACCTAAAATTCCCGTGAGCTGGTTTGTCCTAGAATCACCAGACTTGGCACGCTTGTTGGGATCCCCAAACTCTTGAATCCTCTATATTATGATGCAGATTGAACACCTGGTGGCGCTGTAGTGCACGTGACAAAATTTTGACATTGACACGCCCACTGTTTGACCTAGAGTCACAAAATTTGGTAGACATGTCCATTTGCTCATTCTGAACAAATTTGCCTCAAGGACCCATAAAGTCCGCCATATTGGATTTTTTGCTAATTAGCATTTTTTGTAAAACGCTTAAAATGCTACTCCTCCTACAAAATTTGACCAATTGAGATGTAACTTGGTATACACACTCGTCAGACCATGTCTCATAAAAGATATATTCAGAATTTTTATATTTTCAAAGATGGCCGAATGATGAGCCAATGAAATTTCACTGGCCGTGGCTTATCACAGAAATGCTAATAATTCCAAAACGATTTGACAGAAAGCTATGAAACTTAGTAGGTCTGTTAAGAGTACCATTAGGACTAGATATCTACAGTTTTATCCCAATCGATCCATGTGGTGGCGCTATAGAGTTCCAAATATAAAAAAATATAAAAAAATTCACTAAAAATCACAGTTCCTTTGCAGAGATGTATAACTTGCTACAGTGACAAAGAGCCGGATTTGGATCATAGATGTTTACTAATTTTGTGGGTGCCATCTTGAATTTGCTGACATTTTGGCTTAAATGTACTCATTTATTACTTCTTTTTCCTTAACCGCTAGACTCATTAGCATGAAACTCGGTAAGTAGTTAGAAGTTGTCATCATACAAGCTCACACCGAATTTCGTGGCGATAGGCCAGTTGGTGGCGCTGTAGTGCACGTGTAAATATTGTGACATTGAGACGCCCACTGCCGACGCCCCGTTTGACCTAGAGTCACAAAATGTGGTGTACATGTCCCTCTGCTCATGCTGAACAAATTTACCTCAAGGATCCATGAAGTCAGCCATATTTGATTTTCCGCTAATTAGCATTTTTTGTAAAACACTTAAAATGCTACTCCTCCTACAAAATTTGGCCAATTTACATGAAACAAGGTACACACACTCCTTACACCATGCATCATAAAACTTATATTCAGAATTTTGATATTTTAAAATATGGCCGAATGACGAGCCAATAAATATCCAGTGGGCGTGGTGTATCACAAAAATGCAGATAATTCCAAAACCATTTGACAGAAAGTTATGAAGCTTGGAAGGTCTTTTAAGAGGAACATCTGGACCAGATCTCTCCAGTTTCAACCCAATCGAGCCACGTGGTGGCGCTATAGAGATCCAAATATAAGAAAATATTTATAAATTCACTAAAAATCATTGACACGCCCACTGCTGACGCCCCCTTTGATCTACAGTCACAAAATTTGGTGGATACATGCCGCTACTCCTGCCCAACAAATTTGCCTCGAGTAACCATGAAGTCTGCCATCTTCAATTTTCTGCTAATTAGCATTTTTTGTAAAACACTTAAAATGCTACTCCTCCTACAGAATTTGACCAATTTGCACCAAACCTGTTCAAGGTACTGAACCCGCTTCCCTACATACACGCATTACTTTACTAAGGCGTATGTCAAAAATTGGCCGAATGAGAAGCCAATGGATTTTGCATTGGGCGTGGCTTATCGCACAAATGCTAGTACTTCTAAAACCGTTTGATATAAAGTTCTGAAACTTGGTGGGTTGATTGAGAGTTAGATCAAGACTCGAGCCCTGCAGTTTTAACCCAATCAATCTGCGTGGTGGCACTAAAGAAATACAAATGTTGGGATGGCAGGTATGCCATCCGCCAAGTACACTATCTCTGCTTAACAGGCCGTCTACCTACAATACCAACTGTGAAAGTTCCAGTAGCTTAGTGGTTAAGGCATTTGACTGCCGTGTAGTAGGTTGGTGGTTCGATCCCCACCTGTTCCCAAGCTTTTTTTAAGGCACACAATGTGCACGTTATTGTAAAAATGTTCTTTTTATTGCAATGGCTAGGAAATTTCACAATATTACCTGATATCTGTTTGAATTATGAAGTCAGTAAGCCAAAACAATCTGATACCGCAACACACAAGTCTTATTTGGCCTCCTCATTTCTGTTAACCTGCTTAGGCCTAGTGGATACAGTATTGGCTTTCCATGTGTATGTGGTCAATTCCGGCTTGGTACCAATGGCTTGGTTAATGTTTGGCAAAACTATTGTGCAAATGCTATGCTTCTTTTAATATTGTTTTCACATTAAGAAACACCTTTTTATTGCAAAAGTTAAGAAATGTAACAGTATTAACTGTTCACTGTTTCACTTGTACTTAAAAGACTTAATACGCAAGCCCTTACCGGATCGGGTAAAGATACCATCAGCAATGGCAAAAGCCCTGATTAGAAACAAATATTTGTATTTTGGGTCAACCCTGTCTAGAGCTGTCTACCATTTTGCGGTTTCTGCGTTTCACAAATGCCGCTAATGCCGCACGGTCCCCGGAAATCGCTGCTTGCAGCTATATTTATTATTATTATTGTTTCATTATTATTTTTAATTATTATTATTATTTCTGTAGTTGGTTATTATTATTATTGTTGTTATTCTTTTTGTTATTCTAAGTAGTAGAAATAAAAGTAGCAGTAGTAATAGTAGTAGTATATTGTTGATGTGGGTCTTGACACTAAATGTTATTTTCTTACCAGACAGTTTTCGATGGACAGTGTAGGCATTGAGGACTGCAGTGTCGAGCAGGTGAAAGAAAAGTTTCTTGTACCACTTGGTACTTTTTCTGGCACAGTCCACAAAGCTGGTGATCATGTCCACCCTGTCCACTGCTCCCATCTTCTTATTATAGTCGAGGACGCATGCAGGTTTCACCTTTGGCTCCCCGGTGAGGTGGTCCAGCCTTCCCGATTGAGTCATGGCAGATGGGTGAACAGTTGTGAGGAAGTTCACATCCCTCTTGTCTTGCCACTTTACCGCCAGCTGAGTTCCATTCTCCCTGAAGGTGACCTCCCCTCTCTTCATTTTTTTTGGGAACGTTGGCATCCCCCTCCTATTCAGCCGGACTGTCCCACACGCCCCAGTCCCCTGGTGGAGTAAGTGCTGGAACAGCATAGGACTGCTGTACCAATTATCCACATACAGGATGTGCCCTTTCCCCAGATGTGGAGCCAGGAGGGTCATAACCACAGACCCAGAGACCTCCAGTCCTTCAATTGATTCGATAGATGTTGTGGCCCCAGTGTAAATGACCATATCTTGCACATACCCTGTCACCACATCACACATGACAAAAAACTTTATCCCAAACCTGTGGCGCTTGCTAGGGATGTATTGCCGAAATCCCAGTCGACCCTTCCACAACATCAGGGATTCGTCCACGCACAGGTCCTTGTATGGGATGAAGGACCGCTTGAAGGCTGAGGTGAGGGCATTGAAGACATTTTGTCAACCATAGGCAGGGTTGACAAAATGTAAACACCGCAGGAGATTTAAAAAACGGTCTTGGGAGAAAACCGAGGCAAAAAATGGAGTGAGGAGAACCAGGTTAGTACTCCAGTACCCCCTCAGGGTGGATTTCCTGACAATGGCGAGGAATGTGTACACTTCATTTAAACATGTAGGTACCCATTTGGAAAGCTTTCCAATTACGCCAATAGCTGTTTTTCCCTGCTGCTCACTGGCATATCGGTTGGTCTCCTCCACAATCTCTCCCACTGTCTCTACAGAGAGAAACATCTTCAAGCAGTTTACTGCAGTGGGAGTCTCCAGAGGATTTTGGACACCAGGAATTGAGTTTGAAAACCCAGGGGGAGTGAAGTCGAAGGCAGCCCCCCAGTCACTGGACCTCACCTCCTCAACTGGCACCGGACCTTCAGGGCGGCTACAGGGGACTACAGATGGACCCTCCTCAGGGTTTTCCTCCACATCGTCATATCCCTCCCCGAGCTCAGGGTTCCTCTCAAGGGAAACTAAATTTGGGGGTAGTCTCTCCTCAGAATCGCTGTCACTCCCACTTGATTCAGTATTGTAATCACCCTCATCATCTGAATTAAAGAGAATTTCCCTAATTTCCTCATCAGTGAGTTCTCTTCGCCTGCTGTTTGTAAACATATTTCTTCTGCGTCTGTACTCTAGCTCGCTGATACTGTTCTCTGATACTCTGATACTGGTGTTCAGACTGAGGTGATGGGTGCACGTGAGGGGTGCACGTAACCCCATATTCTAACAGCGGGAACACTTAGATAGAAATCAATGCAAGCAAAGAGCATCTCTGGTAAAAATATTTTATTTGCTCATCTTCTATCATGCTAGTACATTTGATGAAAAGGTCTGACATTCCGATTCTGATATTTGTAGATTTGTTTTGAGAATTATGTATTAATACAACATCTTGTTATCAATAAAAAAAGTTAATGCTAAAAATAAAGTTTGGTCATGTACGCAGCCATGTTTGTTTATATTCGTCATCGGGCAGGGCCATGGGAACAAATGTCATAACTAAATGCACCCCAGACAAGCCAATGTAAAAAAAACTGTCTTTGTTACTTGCATCGATAAATGTTTGGATAAAATGACGTTACGATATACGAGTACACGAATATGGAAATAAAACCAAGACTTTATTATCGCAAATGTGTAGCGTAACATTTCCAAATATGTACGTAGATATTTGAATGTGCAGGACAAGATGCTAACACGTAGCCTACTCAGATTCGTGAACGTGTACCCATAGGCTGAAAATGTAGCGCTGCATTAGCAAATATGTACTCAGATACTTGACAGTGCTGGCCAAGATGCAAATGTATAGCCTATCAAGATTTGTGAATGTGCATGTAAGTGAGATCGTCGGGATAATACAACTAGCTACGTAGTAACCCATATGCATACACTGCAAATGAAACTAGATGACTATTCGGATAACAACTAACGTTAACATAGTAACATTTGCATTTCAGTACAACAATAAACGACTTGTAGGTACCGCACTGGAATCATGTTTGCACTTTTACATTAGGATGCAATTGTTAGCTTGTGTTAAGGAGGTTAAAAACCACCAAACTGCTAAGCTAGCTCAGTGTTGATGTAACTAAGATATTCGATGCACAGCAATGTGTCATTTATCGTTCATTTCAGCTTCTGAAATCGCAAGTTGATGGTTTATTTTCCATAATATACACACCTCTGTGACGTGTCAAGACCATGTTTAGACGGCAGTAAACCATTGTGACCGCATTCTCAGCGGAGCGTTCCAATGATACGTTCTAATCACATATTTGTGATGGTACGCGTTTGGGCCATGTCTGGAATGATCACATATTTGTGATGGTACACGCGAAAGGGTTAATGGTTTTCTCAATCCTCCATGAGACCGCAGCCACCACACAGGAAGGAGGAATGATGAGGTCGGGGACAGCAGGACTGACTTCCGGAGAGTAGAGGCGGGACAGGGCATCAGGCTTCACGTTGCGGGAACCGGATCTGTAGGTGATTGTAAAATTAAAACGGCCAAAGCACAGGGAACAGCAGGCTTGATAGGAGGTGAGACGTTTGGCAGACTGAATGTATTCAAGGTTTTTGTGATCATTCCAAACGATAAAGGGAAGCTCTGCCCCCTCCAGCCAGTGCGTCCCCTCCTCAAGGGCGAGCTTGACCGCCAGAAGCTCGCGGTTACCTACATCATAGTTCCGCTCAGCCGGGGACAGCCGGCAGGAAAAGTAGGCAAAAAGATGGATCTTCTGGTCCTTGCCCGAGCGCTGTGACAGGATAGCCCCCACTCTGGAATCAGAGGCGTCCACCTCAACCACAAATTGGCAGCTGGGGTCAGGATGGGACAGGACAGGCGCTGAGGTGATCCTGGTTTTCAGAGTATGAAAAGCAAGGTTAGCTTCGGGTGACCAGACAAAGAGAACAGAGGAAGAGGTGAGATTGGTGAGGGGCGCGGCGAACTGGCTGTAGCCGCGGATAACTGGACATGCTCTTGAGCGTTTTTAGAAAAAATGTATATGTCGTCGAACACTGACCGGTTCAGGAGGTCCCGGAGGACATCATTAATGAGGGCCTGGAACACAGCCGGGCGTTAGTGAGCCCGAACGGCCAGGTACTCGAAGTGCCCCAGGGGTGTGTTGAACGCCGCCTTCCACTCATCCCCTTCCCAGATCCGGATGAGGTGGTAGGCGTTCCGGAAGTCTAGTTTGGAAAACACAGTAGCGCCATGGAGAGACTCATAGGCAGAGTTGATTAGAGGTAGGGGATAGTTGTTTAGAACTGTGATGGAATTTAGGCCACGGTAATCAATGCAGGGACGAAGGGTACCGTTTTTCTTAGACACAAAGAAGAATCCTGCTCCCACAGGCGAAGAGGAAGGGCGGATAATACCTGCAGCTAATGAATCGTGGATATACGTCTCCATGGACGCTCTCTCGGGAATGGACAGGCTGTAGAGGCGGCTGGATGGCAGAGTTGCCCCTGAAAGCAGGTCGATACAGCAGTCATACGGTCTGTGGGGAGGCAAGGACAGAGCAAGTGATTTATTAAATACCTCAGCCAGGTCGTGATACTGGTCAGGAACACAAGACAGGTCAGGAGGTGGAGCGTTAGGGATGGGTTTAGCGCCTCCAGACAGGGGCAGAGCAGAACAGAGACAGGTGGAGTGGCATTTAGGGCTCCAACTTTGGACTTGAGTCATCTCCCAGTTGAGGTGTGGGTTGTGGAGTTTCAACCAGGGCTGGCCGAGGACCATGGGCGACTGAGATGAATGGATGACGAGGAATTGAATAGTTTCCCGGTGATTGCCGGACAAGATGAGCTGAAGTGGAACTGTGGAGTGAGTGATCCAAGCTAATGGTTTGCGGTCAAGGGAGTAGGCTTTGAGCGGGTTGGAGAGAGGTTCAGTGGGGATACCGGACTGGGTGATGAAGGTGGCATCCAGGAAGTTGGAATCAGCTCCGGAGTCAATGAGGGCAGACAGAGAAGTGGACTGGTGACTCCAACAGAGTGTATCCTTCAGTAGGAAACATGACTGGGCGAGTGCGGGGGCAGTGATAGGGCTCGCCAGTACGCCCAGTTCTACTGGCGAGCCGGTTCTTTTGGGCGAACAGGGCAGGAGGCCAGGCGGTGGCCCAGACTGCCACAGTAAAGGCAGGAACCAGAGTGGAATCTTCAGCGCCACTCTTCGGGGGTGACCAGGGTTCTACCCAACTGCATGGGTTCATCTTCAGGCGGGTCGGGGACCGTCAGAGAAGGAGAATTAGAGGGTCGAGATGGAGAATGAAGTCGCGAACAGAGGAGTTGAGTGGAGTAGCCAAGGCGACCCTTCTTCTCCCTAGCTCGGGCTTGCAAACGGTTGTCCAAGGAGATGGCGAGCGAGATTAAACCATCCAGTGAACTGGAATCATCCCGGACCGCCAATTCATCTTTGAGCCCCTCACTTAACCCGCTGAGGAAGACCCCTTGGAGGGCAGCATTGTTCCAGCTAAACTCGGCTGCCAGTGTGCGGAATTGGACCACATGTTCCGCCACACTGCAGGACCCCTGGTGGAGATGGAGCACGGCCACAGACCGGGTGGTCAAAAACCTTGCGCATCTCTGAGGTGAAGGTCAGGAAATGGGAGCTGGCGGGCAGCTGCTATTATTAATTACTATCAAAGATATCAATTATTAATTAAATCGTCAAATTCGTTGTTGGATGAACAATCTGTTGGGTTTATGAAAATATACAACTCACAACAAGATTAAAATGAAGAGATTTATAACACGTATTCAATTACTGATCTAAAGATGTAGGTTCAATCCCTTTGCGCAGAGGCTTAATTTTACCCATTTTCATCTGTTTTGTACCATTCTGTTTAAAGCTTTGTAACTCCAGGGGCTCTATCTTGGCGATCTTAGCGCTTGGCGTTAAGCGCATGATCTAAGCGCATGGCGTTAAGTGCATTTAGGGCGTGTAATTTTCTCATTTTCAAACCTCCTGTCTGCATGTGTACAAAATATGAAAGTGATATGTATTACTTGTCATGGTTTATGACCCTTTTTTCCTTGCGGTCGTGTCCCTCGGTCGCCACACATGGGCGCTGCTCCGTTGGTGGAGTTTTGGCTCCGTCCCTTCTTTTCACGGAGTAAGCTTAATCAGCGTTCACAGCTGGGCATGTAATTCCAGTGAGCTATTTAAGCCCATGTTCCTTTCGTTCTGGGCTTCGATATTGATTGTTGATTGTTTGTTTGTTCTGTGGTGTATTTTCTGGATTATTTGTGCTGTTTTGTGTGTGGTTTATTTTGCCCTTTTAAAGTTTACTCGTGTGATTAGATCTAGGTTTTTAAGGAGACCGTTTTGCTCCGTTGTGCTTTTATTGGAGTTTTGCGGTACTTGCCTTTGTGCTTTGAGCTTTCAGGTGGAATTCCTGTTTTGTGTGCTCATTTCAGTCTCCGCTTTCTGGTCTGTCCTTTGTTTGTCGTTTTGCCTAGATCCTTTGCCCTTTACTAAGAGACAGGGCGTTTGTATCATACTGACTTTAGGGTTTTAATTATTCTTAGAGGCAGGTCGGTTATTTTCGATTAAGTTTGCGTTGGTCTTTTGTTACAGCTGTTCCTGTTCGTCCTTTTCACCTGCGGGATGACTTTGTTCGGAACTGTAGTTCTGTTCGTTCTCCGGGTGTGTCCCTCCTTATATGGAGCTTGGACGATGCTATGGACATGTTTGTGTTTGATTGGGCGTTTATGAAAGTAACCATGGAACGTTATCTCTGTTCCTCCGCCTCGCTACATTTCCCATTACTGAGAGGCAGTGCGTGCTATTTTCTATTAAGGTTGCATTGGTCTTTTGTTGCAGCTGTCCTGTTCGCCCTTTTTACCTGTGGGACGATTTTGTTCGGAACTGTAGTTCTGTTCATTCTCCGGGTGAGTCTCTCCTTATATGGAGCTTGGGTGATGTTGTGGACATGTGTGTGTGGGACTGCGCGCTTCTGATAATAGTCTTAGAACGTTAGCTCTGTTCTTTTTGCCTCGTTACATTTCTCTTTATCAAGAGGCAATGCATTTATTTTATATTTAACTCGTGTTAGTCTTTTAGCCGGTAATGTCTGGAGCAGCTGTCCTGTTCGTCCTTTTCACCTGCGGGATGATTTTGTTCGGAACTGTAGTTCTGTTCGTTCTCTGGGTGTGTCCCTCCTTATATGGAGCTTGGACGATGCTATGGACATGTTTGCGTTTGACTGCGAGTCTTATGGAAGTAGCCACGGAACGTTATCTCTGTTCCTCCGCCTTCTCGCTACATTCCTCTTTACCAAGAGGCACGGCTTTTATTCTCTATCAAACTCATTTGGTCGTTTAGCCGGTGATGTCCGGTGCTGCTGTCCTGTTCGTCCTTTTCACCTGCGGGACGATTTTGTTCGGAACTGTAGTTCTGTGCGTTCTCCGGGTGTGTCTCTCCTTATATGGAGCTTGGGCGATGCTGTGGACATGTTTGCGTTTGACTGCGAGCCTTCGAGAGTAGCCTTGGAACGTTAGATCTCCGTTCCTTTCGCCTTTTGGTATACTAATTGTAGTATCTTCACTTCAGAAGGAACCACACAACATGGTTTGGAATTACTTGTTTAATTCCCTGGGCACTTTGTGCTGTAAAGGCTAACAAGACTTGAACTCCGTTACTTCCGGGGGGCACCTACTACAAAACCCCCGACTAAAACAGTGCACTAGGGATCATGGGAAGACGACGTACTAAACAACTACAACATTCCTCCCCCTCAGGTTGGCAGAACACAATGTCCCAATAACAACTAATATACACTACTCACAAAAAGTTAGGGATATTCGGCTTTCGGGTGAAATTTCAGGATGAACCTAAAATGCACTATAACCTTTACAGGTGAAATTAATTTGACCTTCTCTAAACTTTTGAATGCACATGTCCAACTATTCAATGTTTCAGTACTTTTTGCACAACTTGCTGTTCTCTAACAAGGAGCTGAATGGCAAAATTCACAACAGGTGTTTGATCCATGAATCGACCAATAAATTTCCTGGTTCAATTAGAATTGGTATTTAAACAGTCCTCTTCATCATGCTGTTCACATTTTGACATCATGAGACCAAGACGACACCTAACAATTGATCAACAGTACCTCGCCATTGCGAGGCTTCAAACAGGATGTTCTCAGAGGGAAGTGGCCACTGAGCTTAGAGTGTCACAGAGTGTCATCAGCAGGTTGCAACAGAGATACAGAGAGACTGGAAGAGTCACAGAAAGGCATAGAAGTGGACGTCCTTTGGCCACATCCCACACTGATGACCGCTTCATTGTGAACAGTGCCCTGCGGAACCGGATGATGAATGCCACTCAACTCCAGGCACATTTAAGGGAGGTGAGAGGCACCCAAGTGTCACGTCAGACCATTCGAAACCGTTTACATCAGCGTGGTCTGCGTGCTAGACGACCTGCAAGGGTACCTGACCACACCACCAGGCACAGGCGTCATCGTCTTGCATGGGCCAGGGAGCATTTACGCTGGACGAGGGACCAGTGGGCCTCAGTGCTGTTCTCTGATGAAAGTCGATTCACGTTGAGCAGAAATGATGGCCGCCAACAATGTTGGAGACGTCAAGGAGAGCGCTATGCATCAGCCACTGTTGTCACCAGACGACCCTTTGGTGGTGGCGGTGTTACAGTGTGGGCAGGTGTGTCTAGTCAATACAGAACTGCCCTACACTTTGTGAATGGTACAGTGACAAGCCCATACTACCTGAATAACATCATTAATCCAGTCATTGTGCCCCTGCATGAACAACACAGGCCTAATTTCATCTTCATGGACGACAATGCTCCAGCTCATCGAGGTCGCATCATTAGGGAAAGGCTGCTGGAGACTGGGGTACCTCAAATGGAGTGGCCTGCACTTTCTCCAGACCTGAATCCCATAGAAAACCTATGGGATCAGCTGACTCACCGTGTAGAGGCTCGTAACTCTGTACCCCAGAACCTCAATGACCTGAGGGCCGCCCTTCAAGAAGAGTGGGATGCCATGCCTCAGCAGACAATAAGTCGACTTGTGAACAGCATGAGACGTCGTTGTCAAGCTGTAATTGATGCTCAAGGGCACATGACAAGTTATTGAGACATTGACATTTTTGTTGTGGTATACCCACCACTGTTGTTGGCTTTTGTTTCAATAAATTGTTTGAGATGAGGAAATCACCATTGCATGCTTCTACTTAAATGCCCTACTTTCATGATACGTATAATATCACTGTAGCGTGAACTTACATTTTCCATAAATTTCACCCGAAAGCCAAATATCCCTAACTTTTTGTGAGTAGTGTATATAAAACACAACATGGCAGTTTAGATTTCTTTAAACCAGTTTACCATTATTCTCTTCTTTTTTTTTGTTCTTTTTTTTTTCAATACCAGCCGGGTACACTGGTTTTCATACATTCAGTCTTTAAGGTGTTTTTCGTTTCCGATCAGACCGACGCAGGGGCTGTTCAATACCATCTGGTACAATTGGCATCTTTGCCTTTTCACATTCAATGTCTCCATGTTCCTGAATGTCCATGTCTTGTGCAGTGTCCTTTCCGCCCCCTTGTGGGGACTCCGCTGGGGGTGTTGTTGTGGCCTTGGGGGTATTCTCTGGTATCTGTTGCTCTACTGGTAGAGCTTCATCGGGATTGGGACAGGTCCGCAGGTGATCTTGGTGCCGTCGGATTATACGACCATCACTAAGCTTAACCCTGAAGGATACAGGACCAGTCTTTTCAACCACTGACCCCTGTAGCCACTTTTCTTTTCACTTCCAAAATTGAAGGCATACACTGCATCCACATTGTGGAAGAGCCTGGCCTTGGCATGTAAGTCATGAGCTTGTTTTTGCATCTGTTGTGCTCTTTGCACACGTTCCTTCAGCCCTGGATGAACCAAGTCCAAATGTGATTTGAGCTTCCTGCCCATTAGAAGCTCAGCCGGTGACACCCCTGTGGTTGTGTGAGGTGTAATCCTGTATTTAAACAGGAATCGAGACAGCTTAGTCTCAAGCGTGCCCCCATCCATCCTCTTCACCCCTCTTTCACTGTCTGCACAGCCCTCTCTGCAAGCCCATTGGACACTGGGTGGAAGGGAGAGACCGTCACATGCTGAAACCCATTCAGCCTCGCAAACTTCTGAAAGTCCTCACTTGTGAAGGTAGTGGCATTGTCAGTGACCAGCATGTCTGGTAAACCGTGAGTGGCAAACGTTCGACGCAATCTATCCACTGTTGCCTGTGTGGTGGAGGTGCCCATCACATGTGCTTCGATCCATTTTGAGTGGGCATCAACAATGATCAAAAACATTTTTCCCATAAAGGGACCTGCAAAATCTGCATGCAGACGTGACCAGGGTGCCTCTGGCCAATTCCAGGGTTGCAATGGTGCTGCAGCAAGTAAATGCTGAACACTCTGACAGGTGCCACACTTGCTGACGGTTTCCTCAATAACAGAGTCCATATGTGGCCACCACACCAGGCTGCGTGCCAGACTCTTCATTTGTGACATCCCTGGATGTGCTGTATGAAGTTCACTGATAACCACCGCTCTCCCCTGTGGTGGCACAACCATGCGGCTCCCCCACAAGAGACAGTTATCTTGGATGCTGAGTTCATGCCGCCGCCAAAAGTATGGCTTCAAGTCCTCCCCTGTAACTGTCGCAGGCCAGCCACAGCGAACAAACGTCAAGACCACAGACAAGACAGGGTCTGACCTCGTCCAAGTGCGAATATCATGGGCCTTCACTGGGAATGTGGCGAGGTTCTCCAGTAGGAGAATCAGTTCACCGGGGAGCGGAACATAGCCTACTGTGGTGCTCACTGGCAAACGACTCATGGCATCGGCATTAGCATGCCGGCTCCCTTCCTTGTAGCAAATGGTATATTCGTAAGCTGCTAAAGTGAGGGCCCATCTCTGAATATGCCCTGATGCAATTGGTGGTACCGCTTTGTCTTCATTGAACAGGCTCATAAGCGGCTTGTGGTCTGTGCAGATTGTGAAGTGGTGGCCGTAAATGTAGTGGTGAAATTTTTTAACAGCAAAGATAATAGCCAGGGCTTCCTTTTCCAATTGCGAATAGTTCCACTCTGCAGGGGCCAGGCTCCGTGATGCAAAGGTAATTGGTCTCTCTGTGCCATCCTCCATGACATGTGACAATACAGCCCCAATGCCATAAGGAGAGGCATCGCAGGCCACAACCAGGGGCTTCTGAGAGTCAAAATGAACCAGCAAGTTGGAGGACTGTAGTAACTGCTTGGAAGCCTTGAAAGCAGCCTCTTGTTCAACATTCCATCGCCATGGGACATTTTTACGCAGCAGGTGATGTAATGGGGCTAACACTGTTGCAGCATTGGGCAAGAACTTGTGATAATAATTTATCATTCCCAAGAATGACTTCAGCTCAGTGGTGTCTTGTGGTGCTGGGGCATCTGCAATTGCCTGAACTTTGCCTGTGGTAGGATGCAGACCATTAGCATCGATTTTGTGCCCTAGGTACTCAACCACAGGAGCCATGATCCTGCATTTTTCTTGTTTCAGCCTCAAACCAGCAGCAGACAGCCGTCGTAAGACCTCCTCTAGATTCCTCACATGTTCAGTGTCGTTCTGTCCTGTGATGAGGATGTCATACAAATAAACAAGGACTTGTGGGAGACCTCGGAGGATGTTCTCCATTGTTCTCTGGAAAATTCCAGGGGCTGAGGACACCCCGAATGCAAGACGGTTGTAACGGTATAGGCCCTTGTGTGTGTTAACCGTTAAGTACTCCTTTGATTTGTCATCCAACAACAGTTGTTGGTACGCCTGACTCATGTCAAGCTTTGTAAAGGACTGGCCCCCAGTTAACGTGGCAAATAAGTCCTCAATTTTTGGAATTGGATAGGCATCTAGTTTGGAGACCTGGTTCACCGTCAGTTTATAGTCTCCACAAAGACAGACAGAGCCATCAGCCTGTTCAATGATGCCTTCTGCTTCTAAACGGTCCAGTTCTGCGCTCACCTTTTCTCTGAGTGCATAGGGTACACTTCTCGCTTTAAAAAAACGTGGCTTTGCCTCTGCATCCACATAGATCTCTGCTTTTGTGCCTTTCAGTGTCCCTAAGCCCTCCTGGAACACTTCCGGATACTTATTCAGGGCTTCCTGCGCTGGGTTTGATCCCATGCGATAAATGCTGCTCCAGTCTAATTTTATGTGATGTAACCAGTTGCGTCCCATTAAAGTGGGCCCATCGCCGCCCACTACTAACAAAGGCATACTGTTTGATTGTTCTTTGTATTGCACATTCACGTAAGCTGTGCCCATTACATGAATGCTTTGTCCTGTATAGGTGCGCAATTGAACAGTGGACTTGGAAAGAGGTGGACGTGCTTTTGGGGACCAAAGTGTGTGGTATGTTTTCTCACTCATTACTGAAAAAGCAGCCCCAGTATCCACTTCCATTTTGACATTTTCTTTATTTAATTCAACAGTTACTATTACTGGTTCTGATTTGGTGGATTTAACATTGTACATGGTATAGATTGTCTCTGACTCAGTGTCCTCCTCCCTTTCCAAGACATTTGTGCGCACATGCGCCGAGCCGCGGTCTTTTCCCCATCGTTGTGATTTATTTTTGCCACGGCACATTTTTGCAATGTGGCCCATCTTGTGACAAAAATGGCATTCAGTGTTACGAAACCTGCAGTCCTTTGGATCATGAGACCCACCACATCTGTAACATTTCAGCTGAGAATCAGCAGAGTTTCTCACCTCAGCACGCACAGAGCTCCGCGCAGGCATCTGATTCACCGAACAGGATGATGACGCAGCTCCCTGCATCTCACTTGTGTGTTGTCTCGCCAACTCCATTGCTTGAGCTTTTTCCCGCGCCTTATTAAAATCCAAATCTCTCTCTGCTAAAGACGTCTCAATTCCGAAACGAAAGTCGCCACCCACTCTCCCGGCTGCCTAAATCGGCTGTGAAATTTGAATGACTGAACAATGGCCGATGGCTTCGGATTTTTGTGTTCCTGCACTAACGCACACAAGTCCTTAAAAGTCTTATCCGATGGCTTTTGAGGAGCCACCAAGCTCCTAATGAGCGAATATGTTTTTGACCCACACACGCTCAGGAATATTGCGCACTGTTTCCCAGCATCTGTAACCTCGTTAGCAACGAAAAACTGTCCGAGCCGCTCCACGTACTCTCCTCTCCTCTTCAAATTTGCCAACATTACCGAAAGTAGCCATCCTGTTTCCGTATATCCTCATCGCCAAATGTAGTATCTTCACTTCAGAAGGAACCACACAACATGGTTTGGAATTACTTGTTTAATTCCCTGGGCACTTTGTGCTGTAAAGGCTAACAAGACTTGAACTCCGTTACTTCCGGGGGGCACCTACTACAAAACCCTCGACTAAAACAGTGCACTAGGGATCATGGGAAGACGGCGTACTAAACAACTACAACACTAATTATTATTCGTTTTCAGTGTTTGTTGGTTGTGTGTGTTTTATGTGTACCATTTATGCTACTCGCCTGTTCTTATGCGTCTCGTTGCCGAGACAGGGCATTTGTTGTTTCTGGCTCTTTCTTCTGTCACTTTGCTCGTAGAAGTATGGGAACCTTGTGCTCTGTTCCATTTGCCTTGTTTGGTTTTCTTGTTGAAAACTTGGCGTTTGCGCTCCTACTCATTAGTGTGTGACAGTGAGCTGGTCAGTAGCTTTGGTACGTGTGTTCTTTGTCTTGTGTCCTCCCTTAACTGCGGGGTTTCCCGCCTTAGTGGCCTTAAAGAATCCCCTTGCTGCATTTGGCTCCTCCCACGCCACATTACATTACTGCTCAAATCCTATGAGGCAATTTGAAACGGTGTACCTTGGTGTCCAAAAATCTATCCAAAATGGATAATTGTGCATCACAGTAATTCAGGAGATAATCAAAATTTTTCAACAGATAAACTGTTTTGACCACTGTCCACAGATAAACTGTTTGTCCACTGCTGTCACATCATAACCACTTCCAGCAACTTTAATTATTTAGTCAAGTCTTAAAGAAACCCAGCCTTAGTTAACTTCAGTCCGACTCCTCCAGCAGGAGTACATTTCCGGATGCCGGTATTACTGCTGAACACCTGTGGCTGTATTCATGAAATAATTATCTATTTATTCTTATATTTATGATATTCTTATAGCATCATTAGGCAGCAAACATTTTATTCCAGTAGAGTAAAGTTCCACACAACAGATATGCATTTTTAAAAAGGGGTTTTACTAATGTGTTATATTGCATTAGGAGCATGGTACATTGCTGCCCCAGTGTTTAAACTAAACATAGTTAGGAGATGGAAATGGAGGTGATGGTTAAGAATGACATGAATATCACAGTTTTTTTGTTTACATTACAATCACTTCTTAAAATATTGTTTCGTTTTTTTTGTTTGAAATCACATTTCCTGTTCTGATTTGGGTCTATAAAACAGCTGATTCTTCTGGTAATGTTCAAAACTGGTTTTTGCTCGTAGCTGATGTGTTACATATTGAACTGCTCGTTGCTTGCAAAGCAGTAGCAACAAGCTGTGCCAAGCACAGCAGTTCACACTGTAATGGTAGGTAACTAGTTAGCCTATTTATGAGATTACAGATTTGTTTCACTTTCAAGGGCAATGACCTTCACCAGTGGGTTTAAGTTACCTCTGGTCCATCTCTTTTGCTTTTAAAGAAACCAAAGTGACACTTTTGGTTTCTTAAAACAATTTCCTCTCTAACTGTGACTTCTGCATTTGCCACTTTCAGCTTTTTTCAAGCAAAACCGTGTATAAATAGAGGAAGACTGTCCACTCTCTATTTGGAATCCGTCCGTAAACTGTGCTGCTATTCATTGAGAGATGAAAGAACATAACTACAGCCACACTGAAATAATTCTCTCTGATCTGGACCAGAAAAATGAGGAAAGTTTCTTCATAGGTGAGATCCTTTCATCCTCTAGTGGAATGATTGTTGTATTGTTGATTCAGACAGTTTGTTAATATTGCCTCCTTATTGAGTAATCAATAAATAATAACATTCACAGTCACTCAATGATCTCAATTATTAATTTAAATATAAACAACCACTCGTAATTACTCCTTGATTCAGAAATGGGTACTCAAGGCACATTTACATTTCATTCAGCAAGAGTAAAGTAACAACAGCACATTAATGTTTACCAATCTAGTGTTTGTCAGCTGATTATTTGGGTTGTTTACTTTTTAGAAAATAAAATACGAATTCAAATTGGTAACTGATAGCCTACTTCAACAAAATATTTGAAAAGGCAATTTTTTATGATTTAAAATATTTCATTGAAATGAAACTTTCAATGAAATATTTCAAACGTTAAAAATTTGTGAAGAAGCATGTAATTAATAATATTTCTCTTCCTTATTAAAATGATATTTGTATTGAGACTGGTGGCGAAATATTGGTATCAAAATAATGGCAAGTTATGGTTAAACTAAACTAAATAAGCCATATCCCAAAGCAATGCTACCCATGGTTTCCTTCATTCATTCAAGTAACCTAGCCCTGTTTTTCTTCATCCCTCCATCCCAAGAAGATGTGTTCTTTATGTGCCAGAACAATGTCTCTGTCATGAAAGTCTAATGGAGTGTTTGTGCAGTGGTTCTCAACTGCGGTCCTGGCGGCCCCCTGCATATGCTGCTTTACCACAATTGCAATCCTAGAATTTTAACAAGCAGTTATTTTTTCTTAATTAGGTGCTTTTCATGTTTAGAGGGATTATTTACCTTATTTATTAGCCGCATTATGCCAGAAATAGCTATACATGCCATGAAGAATAAAACCCCCTTGTTCACATGTGCTTATTGTGCTATATTGCAAACAATTGCAGAAAAAGGAGTTAACAACTTTTATGACTGATCAAATTAAAAACTGAGGTCAATCAATAGGTTCCTAATTAGGTAGTTGAACACACATGTTTAATTTCCTTCCTAATTTGTTCCTTAAACTTATTAAATGTATTTGGCTCGTTTTCAGTTGATTTGTCTTTGAATTCTTCATTATTTACCAAATGGTTAGTTTTAGTGGCCATGTGTCCACAATTTCACCAATTAGGAGCCTATTGATTCACCTCAGTGTTTAATTTGATCAGTTAACAATGTCAGCAAACATTTTTTACCTTTATTTTTGTAATTGTTGGCAATATAGCACAATGTGAATATTGAACTTTTATTCTTCATGGCATGCATAGCTATTGCTAACAATGTGGCTTAAGAGGGTAAATAATCCCTCTAAACATAAAAAACACCTAATTAAGAAAAATGAACAGCTTGCTAAAATGCTAGGCTTGCAATTGTGGTTGGAACAAAAGCCAGCATACTGATCGGACTAGGACTGATGTTGAGAAGCATTTTGCTAATGTATACAAAGTTATACACTTTGTTATTTTAAGAACCCCAAAAAGCACATAAGAGGTGAAAATACTGAATGTGGGACACAAAATAAAATGAAAGAAGTTCCTTCCACACAGGTACGATTCTTGAGTTACTTAAGAAATTAACATCCCTGTATGCTCATGTACAAAATTCTGGGCAGACCTGGTTGCCTATAATTATGGTCAGCAGGTCTAGAAGACGAGATCTCAATTATTTTGAAAGAGGGGTGATTGTTGGGGCACGTTTGGCAGGAGATTCAGCGAAGAAGATAACTCAACCCGCTGAAATTTCACAAGGAACAGTGTCTCAGGTGATGCCAGCATGGAAGTCTGAGGGAAAGACTGCTGAACATGGGAAAGTGTGGTTGTTGGAAGTATGCATTCCTGGATTGTGAAGTCCATTCATTAGTTTGAGAAGTGAGGCTAAAAAGCCAAGAAATTCTGAATCCGTTGACTGCCATTTTTAGTATTAGGGCATGAACAGGCAGTTTAATCAAGAATGGTCTGTCAATAACTCTACAGAGCAGAATACGAGATAATGTAATGATGTTATTACATTATATAGAAAACGTTTTTACATTATCTGGACATAGTTATTATATTATCCATTCAACAGGTTTATTACATTCTCCAACATGTTATTACATTATCTAATTACGAAATATACGATTACGAAGTGCAAATGCTATAACTGAATAACAGTGTTTCATATATACTGTGGGCTGGTGTTACAACTACAGTGCCCACCAAGTTCCCTTGCACTGAAGTGCAAAAGCACTGAACCCCATAACTTCTCCACGGGAGCTGCACTGTAGCTACCCTATGCTCTGACCTCTCTGTTAATACAATGTACGTATGTGGGGGTCCATGTATGTGTGTGTGTCGACGAGAGATATGCGAGAAAGAAAACAAATTCCAGTTAACTTAAACTTATCTTGTGTTAATTGGCAATAAGTGAACATGTTATTACATTATAGAAGTTATTACATTATTTGTTGCTATGTGGGCCTTAATTATACATAGGCGTCAACATTTGACTGATGTGGCCTTCTTTCATAAATTGCTACTAAATTGTGAAAATTGTTGTTTATGCAAAATAACGTATAGCCAGCAGTGCACAGTAAACCTGGTGTATATTGAAACAGAGGCTTACATATTACTTGCATTGTTTCTTCCATTGTAAGAATGATTGCTTCTTCTATTGTCAGCATTATAGTGTAATCCTCTGAAATAAAACCTAATTTGTTTCAGAAAATTATCCAAAAACAGTTATCCAAAAACTGGTATGGACTGATTAGAAAGCCCTTACATAAATTTAATATATGAATACTTCCCATAATACATATCCATTTCTGGCATAATTTGGCTTTAGTGTACATAGGGTAAATGTTCATATGTGTCTAATTTAGAACAATGAACAGCTTGAAAGTCATTTATGGAACAAAAGGCACAATATATAGAGAAGTTTGGGAACGCTTGGTTGAGATTGACCCAGGGCTCTTGTTGATTGTGCATGCCCAGAGACCCCATCTTGGACCAAGGGAAAGAGTGCCGATGTCACCCGCAGAATGACCCGGGTCCTGCTGGTTGTGCTCTGCCTCACCCTGCTGTGTGGCCTCACTGCTCTGGGAGTCCTCTGTGAGTCCACCATCCTCCAGGCCAAAGCCCTATGCTAATAATCCAATAATGATACAAACGGTGTCACAAACAGGTGAGAGAGGAACTAAACGAGAACCGTGTGCAAACAATCAAATAACCAATCATCCAATAATGCCGGGAACCGGCCGAACAGGCAAAAATAAAGACTCTACAGGTGAAAAAACAGGCGGAACTAGTGTCGGGGAAACAGTAGCTGTGGCAGCTAACTAAGAAACACAATCTAAATACATAGACTACATCCACAACAAGCCCAAAGAAGAGAAGCATAAAACCATAAGAAATATAACCTAAAATAATGTAAATACCATCACCTGAATGAATACAAATGGTGGGAGTGCTATGGGATGGGAGGAGAACCAAGATGCAGAACGGAGTTTGGGGTGGTGGGCCGGTCAGTGTCGGAAGATGGCCAATGATTTTGCTTTTCTGACAATTTTAAGAAGTTTGTTCCACCTCTATGGGATGAGCACAGAGGGGGTATAATGACTGGGAGAAGTGACCACGCCGGGAGATGAGAAGCAGTTGATTCAGGGTTGCAGAACAGAGAGATCTGGGTGGGGAGTACATTTTATGCATTACACATTGATATCTACAGTTAAAGTGAACAATTATACACTGATATCTACTGTTGTACTGAATGGTATCACACTGATATCTACTGCTATGATATCTACACTTAATTATTACACGCTGATATTTACTGAACCATCCACTGAACCATTACACACTGACATCTACTGTTACTTTGAAGTATCACATTCAGATATTTGCTGTTGCACTGAACAATTACACACTTTAGATGTTGTTGCACTGAACCATGATTGCACATTCAACTGTTATACTGAACTATAACATGCTAATATCTACTTTTAAACTAAACCATTGCACATTGATATACAGTGGCATGCAAAAGTTTGGACCCTTGGTCATATTGTATGTTTTGTTGATTTTCTAAGCAAAAGGAAGTTAACACAACCTCTGCAGTGAACAAACGTAAACATGGCATATTTCTGTTAATTTTGGTACACAATTACTTTTTATCTGCTGAATTTAACAGATTAAAAAACATAAAACTTTAAACTAAACCATTGCACATTGATATACAGTGGCATGCAAAAGTTTGGACCCTTGGTCATATTGTATGTTTTGTTGATTTTCTAAGCAAAAGGAAGTTAACACAACCTCTGCAGTGAACAAACGTAAACATGGTGTTACGTATCTGTTACGGGACGAACCCAAGTGCAACGACCAGGAGACAGATTTCACAAAAGGGTATTTTTAATAAATTAAGTGTTGGGGTAGTCCCAACACTGTACAGGAAAGGCAACACAAGTATTACACAGGTTTTTCGCCTGGAAGCCCGGGGCGGGCTGCTCCAAGCCGGAGCTGGACTGGAGGATCTGGAACTGTTCGTTCCAACCCGGAACTGGACTGGACAGGAACTGGACCGGGTGGTCCACACGGGAATCAGGTTCTGGAACGGAATGTTCCAAACCGGAACTGGACTGGACTGGAACTGGACCGGGAGGTCCACACGGGAATCAGGTTCGGGAACGGAATGTTCCAAACCGGAACTGGACTGGACTGGAACTGGACCGGGAGGTCCACACAGGGATCCGTGTCAGGAACGGAATGTTCCAAACCGGAACTGGACTTTGGACAGGTAGTTCGTACGACTCACGCCTGGACTGGACTGGAACTGGCAGGGGAGCGACTCACTACGGCAGGGCAGGAACTGGACCGGACTGACTGCACCGGTACAGAACAACAAAACAGAGGGGGGTTAGTGCAAGGGAAGGCACGGGAAAGACCGGGAGGTTCTCACGGAGGTGCAGGGCTTGGTAGACAGGTGACTGATGTAGCACAGCAGGACAGGGTGGTGTGGCGTAGCTGCGGTAGGTCCGGAAGGAGCTGACTGGTCTCCAGAGCTCCAGGAGCCGGCGCCGAAGAACTAGTTGGCTTCTTCGGTCGGACAGGAACAACTGGAGGGTAGCCAGGTAACAAGCCAACCCGGAGCCTACACGAGCTGGAGGTGGAGGTACCGCAACACACACAACGAAAACGGGGGGATACGAACACTGCCACGGGAGAATGGGTGCTGGGTTAGATGGAGAAGGGAAACAGGTTAGCTACATCAAACGACAGGAAATTGTGCGGGAGGTAAACTACCAATCCGTAGTTTCGCGTAGAACTAATGCTGTACGGGAATAACAGCCCACAACCAAGCGAATCGTTCACACTAGAAGACCAGATAACAAGACGAGCACTAACACCAAGTGACGATAGTTAACGAACTGGCGCCGACTGGCAGCCAGCCGAAAGACTATATAGTGAGGTTAATGACAGGACTAAATAAGGCACAGGTGTGAAAATAAACCGGGAGTGATTGCGAAACACCAGGTGAGGAAATGCATGCAACGAGGGGGAGGGAGTGAAAGGCGGAAGTAAGACAACACAACCAGACGAACAAGACAGGGAAGGACACGCCTAGTCCGCAGCAGCGGGGAAAACACGGACAAAGGGATCCAACATGACACGGAGGGAAAACAGGAAAACACGGAAAACGGACAGGAAGGGAGCGGAACATTACAGTACCCCCCCCTCAACGTACGCCACCTGGCGTACCTGGCGGCCTGGTCTTGGATGGGAAGCGACTGTGGAAATCCTGGATCAGTGATTGATCCAGGATGAGGCCCCTGTGGAGCCATGACCGCTCCTCAGGACCATACCCCTCCCAGTCCACGAGGTATTGGAAACCCCGACCCTTACGGCGGATGTCGATGATGCGGTCCACCGTGTAGGCCGGGGCGTTGTCGATGACCCGGACAGGTGGAGGAGGGAGGGTAGGGGCACTGAGGGGGCTGGAGGCGACAGGCTTAATTTGTGAAACATGAAAAACGGGGTAAACTTTGAGGGAGGCAGGGAGGGAGAGTTTAACGGAAACTGGGTTGATAAGACATACAACAGGGAAGGGACCAATGAACCGGGGCCGAAGTTTTTTAGAGGAGGAGGGAAGGGAAATGTTGGATGTGGATAGCCAGACCTGCTGACCGGCCCTGTACTTGGGGGCTGCGGTCCTGTGCAGGTCCGCCAGACGCTGCGAACGGGAATTGGAACGCAGGAGTGCGGTGCGTGCAAGTCTCCAAATGCGCTTGCATTTGAGGATGTGAGCATTAACAGAGGGGACTGCTACCTCGGCCTCCTGGACCGATAGGAGAGGGGGTTGGTAACCTAACGAGCACTCGAATGGGGATAACCCGGTGGAGGTACTCTTAAGGGAGTTGTGAGAGTACTCTACCCAGGGGAGGAAACGGCTCCAGGAGGCGGGATTGCGAGCAGTGACGCACCGCAGGGCGGCCCCCAGGTCCTGGTTCGCCCTCTCTGCCTGGCCGTTAGACTGGGGATGGAAGCCAGACGACAAACTGGCCGAGGCCCCCAGGGCTACACAGAACGCCTTCCAAACCTGGGAGGAGAATTGGGGCCCACGATCCGAAACAATGTCGGATGGGATCCCGTGCAGCCTGACCACATGTACCACCAGGAGCTCCGCAGTTTCGAGGGCGGACGGGAGTTTGGGGAGGGGAATGAAGTGAACCGCCTTGGAGAACCGATCCACAATTGTCAGAATGACAGAGTTGCCCTCTGACAAAGGCAGACCGGTAACGAAATCCACACCAATGTGGCTCCAAGGACGGCCCGGGACAGGGAGGGGAAGGAGAAGACCAGAGGGAGGCTGGTGGGAAGCCTTGCTCCTGGCGCACACTGAGCAGGCCAGGACAAAAGCACGGGTATCCTCCTTGAGGGTGGGCCACCAAAAGCTCCTCCTGACGAGGGTGGTCGTTCTGGCAACACCTGGGTGACACGCCAGGCAGGAGGCGTGAACCCACTCAAGGACCTGGGAGCGGACGGAGTTGGGAACAAACAGGGAGGGGTTAGGGTTACTACGGGGGTCAGGGTGGGAAGTCTGGGCGGACCTCACGATCTCCTCAATCCTCCAGGAGACCGCAGCCACCATACAGGACGCTGGTAGAATAGGCTCGGGGTCAGCAGGACTGGAGGGAAGGGAAAACACACGGGATAAGGCATCCGCCTTAATATTGCGGGAACCGGGGCGATAGGATAAAGAAAAATTGAACCGGGCAAAGAAAAGTGACCACCTAGCCTGTCTAGCATTAAGCCTTTTAGCAGACCTCAAATAAATTAAATTTTGGTGGTCAGTTAACACAATAAAGGGGGTACCTGCCCCCTCCAGCCAGTGGCGCCACTCCTCAAGAGCCAGCTTTATGGCAAGAAGCTCCCGATCCCCGACATCATAATTTCGCTCAGCGGAGGACAGCCTCCGGGAGAAAAAGGCACAGGGATGGAGTTTGTTGTCCAAGGCGGCACGTTGGGACAGAATGGCCCCCACGCCGGTGTCGGAGGCATCCACCTCAATCGTAAATTGACGAGTGGGATCAGGGTGACAAAGAATAGGGGCTGAGGAAAACCGTGCTTTAAGCTGTTCAAAAGCAAGCTGAGCTTCGGAGTTCCAACAGAAAGAAAAAACAGTGGAGGTAAGTTTGGTAAGGGGGGCAGCAATGACACTGTAATTACGGATAAAACGGCGATAGAAATTAGCAAAACCAAGGAATTGTTGTAGGTGCTTACGAGAGGTGGGTTGGGGCCATTCCGTCACCGCCTTGACTTTGACCGGATCCGCCCGGATACTGCCCTCCTCAATGATGAAGCCGAGGAACGGGACTGAAGAGACGTGGAAGGAGCACTTCTCTGCCTTGACGAAGAGCTGGTTCTCGAGGAGACGCTGGAGAACCTCCCGGACATGGAGAATGTGTTCCTGAGGGGACTTAGAAAAAATCAAAATATCGTCGATGTAAACGAAAACAGTCTTACCCAATAGGTCTCGCAGTACGTCATTCACCATGCCCTGGAAGACTGCCGGGGCGTTAGTAAGGCCGAAGGGGACCACCAGGTACTCATAGTGGCCCAACGGGGTATTGAAGGCAGTCTTCCACTCATCCCCCTCCCGTATGCGCACCAAGTGGTACGCATTACGGAGGTCGAGCTTGGTGAAAATGACGGCCTGCGAGAGGGGTTCAAAAGCAGTGTTAATGAGGGGGAGAGGATATTTGTTGCGGATAGTGATAGAATTGAGTCCCCGATAGTCGATGCAGGGCCGTAGTGAGCCGTCCTTTTTCCCTACAAAAAAGAACCCAGCACCAACCGGAGAAGAGGAGGGACGGATGATGCCCGAGGCGAGGGACTCATGAATGTATTCTTCCATGGCGAGTTTCTCTGGTCCCGACAGACTGTAGAGACGGCCGGACGGAAGTTTGGCTCCCTCCAGCAGGTCTATACAGCAATCGTAAGGGCGGTGAGGAGGTAGGGACAGAGCACGTGATTTGGAAAAGGTCCGGCCGAGGTCGTGATATTGCTTGGGAACGTTGGAAATATCGGGTTCGGGTAGGTTGGTGCTGGGATTCTTGGACCCCGGAGGGGGAAGAGCGGAACGGAGACAGCTAGCCAGGCAGTGGCCACTCCACGCCAGGATGCGTCCGGCCTGCCAGTCGATGTGCGGGTTATGGAGGCGGAGCCAGGTCTGACCTAAAACTATGGACGATTGTTTTGAGTTGATGAGGAGGAGTTGAATGCTCTCCCGATGATTGCCGGAAAGGACGAGCTGTAAGGGAACGGTGGAGTGGGTCACTAACCCCAGACTCCTACCGTCTAAAGCAAAGGCAGTAATGGGAGAGGGTAGAAGCTCCATGGGGATGCCGGCCCTCTGGGCGAAGGTGGTGTCCATAAAGTTGGCGTCGGCCCCAGAGTCGATGAGGGCCGATGAGACCTCGGACTTGTCCCTCCACAGGAGAGTGGCCTTGAAAACCAGGCGATTCTGGGCTGCATGGCAGGGTATGATAGGGCTCGTCAGTACGCCCAGTTTTACTGGCGAGCCTATTCTTTTGGGCGGATGGGGCATGAGGCGATCTGGTGGCCAGGTTTGCCACAATAGAAGCAGGATCTGGATCGCAGGCGACGTTGGCGCTCCGCAGAGTTGACCGCAACTCTGCCCAGTTGCATGGGCTCCTCTTCGGAGACCCCAGACGCCGCCCTGGATCCAGAAGCAGAAGGGTGAGAGCGTATGTGAGGAAGATGACCGGGGTTCCCCCCACGCTCACGGGCCCGGATACGGAGACGGTTGTCGATTGCTATGGCCAGGCTAATCAGGCTATTGAGTGAGGTGGATTCTTCACGGGTGGCAAGTTGGTCTTTAAGCTCCTCGCTGAGTGCCTGGCGGAAAGCCCCCTGAAGGGCGGTGTCGTTCCATCCGGACTCCGCTGCGAGGGTACGGAATTGGATGGCCATTTCAGCGACGCTACGACTCCCTTGACGGACCTGAAGTAGGCGCTGAGTTGCATCTCGCCCACAGGTAGGGTGGTCAAACACTCGCCGCATCTCGGCGGTGAAGGCAGCGAAGTTGTTGCAGAGCGCGACTTGGCTATCCCAGATGGATGTAGCCGACTCCAGGGCACCTCCTCCCAGGCTGCTCATAATGAAAGCGATCTTACATGGGTCGGAGGCGAAGGAGGAGGGCTGCATCCGGAAGACAATGTCGCATTTCATGAGAAATTCGCGACATTTCCCCAATTCCCCGCGGTATAACTCAGGATGTTGTACGCGAGGCTCACGAAATGAAGTGGACACAGGAGGGTCCGCCGGAGGATCCGGTGCGGGCGGAGTAGAGCCCAATGGAATGCGCGGAAGCGGTTGGTGAAGAGACAGCTGCGTCACTTGTTCCGTGATGCCCCTCAGTACTTCCAACACGTCATCCAAACGACGGCCCTGTTGGTCGCTGACCGCAGTTTGGCAGGAGAAGGCGTGCCGAATCTGCTCCAGGTCGGCTGGGTCCATGTTTTTGGCCAGTTCGTTCTGTTACGTATCTGTTACGGGACGAACCCAAGTGCAACGACCAGGAGACAGATTTCACAAAAGGGTATTTTTAATAAATTAAGTGTTGGGGTAGTCCCAACACTGTACAGGAAAGGCAACACAAGTATTACACAGGTTTTTCGCCTGGAAGCCCGGGGCGGGCTGCTCCAAGCCGGAGCTGGACTGGAGGATCTGGAACTGTTCGTTCCAACCCGGAACTGGACTGGACAGGAACTGGACCGGGTGGTCCACACGGGAATCAGGTTCTGGAACGGAATGTTCCAAACCGGAACTGGACTGGACTGGAACTGGACCGGGAGGTCCACACGGGAATCAGGTTCGGGAACGGAATGTTCCAAACCGGAACTGGACTGGACTGGAACTGGACCGGGAGGTCCACACAGGGATCCGTGTCAGGAACGGAATGTTCCAAACCGGAACTGGACTTTGGACAGGTAGTTCGTACGACTCACGCCTGGACTGGACTGGAACTGGCAGGGGAGCGACTCACTACGGCAGGGCAGGAACTGGACCGGACTGACTGCACCGGTACAGAACAACAAAACAGAGGGGGGTTAGTGCAAGGGAAGGCACGGGAAAGACCGGGAGGTTCTCACGGAGGTGCAGGGCTTGGTAGACAGGTGACTGATGTAGCACAGCAGGACAGGGTGGTGTGGCGTAGCTGCGGTAGGTCCGGAAGGAGCTGACTGGTCTCCAGAGCTCCAGGAGCCGGCGCCGAAGAACTAGTTGGCTTCTTCGGTCGGACAGGAACAACTGGAGGGTAGCCAGGTAACAAGCCAACCCGGAGCCTACACGAGCTGGAGGTGGAGGTACCGCAACACACACAACGAAAACGGGGGGATACGAACACTGCCACGGGAGAATGGGTGCTGGGTTAGATGGAGAAGGGAAACAGGTTAGCTACATCAAACGACAGGAAATTGTGCGGGAGGTAAACTACCAATCCGTAGTTTCGCGTAGAACTAATGCTGTACGGGAATAACATCCCACAACCAAGCGAATCGTTCACACTAGAAGACCAGATAACAAGACGAGCACTAACACCAAGTGACGATAGTTAACGAACTGGCGCCGACTGGCAGCCAGCCGAAAGACTATATAGTGAGGTTAATGACAGGACTAAATAAGGCACAGGTGTGAAAATAAACCGGGAGTGATTGCGAAACACCAGGTGAGGAAATGCATGCAACGAGGGGGAGGGAGTGAAAGGCGGAAGTAAGACAACACAACCAGACGAACAAGACAGGGAAGGACACGCCTAGTCCGCAGCAGCGGGGAAAACACGGACAAAGGGATCCAACATGACACGGAGGGAAAACAGGAAAACACGGAAAACGGACAGGAAGGGAGCGGAACATTACACATGGCATATTTCTGTTAATTTTGGTACACAATTACTTTTTATCTGCTGAATTTAACAGATTAAAAAACATAAAACTTTAAATGTTGAATGTGGCATGTGCAAAAATTTGGCAACACTGTCAGTCAGTACTTTGTTACACCTCCTTTGGCCGAAGTCACAGCTTACAAACGTTTCTTGTAGCCAGCTGATTGTTCTATAGGAATTTTTTTCTTCCATGCAGAACCCTTCTAGTTCATAAATATTCTCAAGTCTTCTTGCATGAACTCCATGTTTACAAATTGTAAGTCTGGAGACTGTGAAGGCCATTCCAAAACCTTAATTCCTTAAGTTCCTTAAGTGGAAATTCAAAACTGGAAGCAATTAGATATGTTCTTTTAGACTCCCCCTGGTTTTTCATAGTCAGTTATCTGTATTTTCAAGTCCCATGGATGTTGAGTGTAAGTATAACACCCTAAGAGGGTTTGAAGGGTCAAAGTTAAGCTCTGCAATTGTCCTCACTTGGCTTAATTTAAGGCATAAGGAAAGTCAATCAAGTTTTGAGACCTTTTTTTAAAAATAATTATTAATGGATCAACTGGAAGGAAACTTTTACAACCCTGCAGGAGTTGTGGAGATCAGCAAGACAATAAATACATGAATCTGTCGATCAGTGATTAGTCTGTAATTGCAGAGCATGTCGGCAGCAATTGATTTTGGGGGAAAGGACAGCACGTGTAGCTCTATCACTTCCACAAAATACTTTGTCTTGAAATACTTTGTACTTTGTATTTTGTGCAACAGATGTTGAAAAAAACAACATGCCAGGCTCCCTGAAGGCTCAGAACTCCTCTGCCTCCCAGTGCTCTCTGGAACTGCAGATAGCAGGTGAGTGTGAACCAGAGTGCTGCCTGTGCTCTCGAGCAGTGGTTCTGATACTTTTTTTACTAATGTACACCCTCTCAGCTATTTTTTTTTCAGCTGAGTACCCCTTCGCCATGACAAAAAAAAAAAAAACATGAAAGTGATGTGCTCATTGCATTTTTAAATAAAAAAGGTTGTATTGAAAATATGTGGCATAGAAAAGATTTATCAAACTGGTATGTTAGTATCCAGATTTAAGTGATTTTTAATGTGGGGTTGTTCATAGTCAATATAAAATAAGAAAAATAAATTTAGAAATGTTCTGAGTACCCCCTGCAGTACTACAAAGTACCCCCATTTGAGAAACATTGCTCTAGATAATGGCAACAATAAAAGAATAGCAGCACATGCTCCTTAACTCAGCATTGCACAGGAGTACAGTGATGTCTTGAAATAAACAAAAAACAGACACATCATATAAAAATAAAATAACAATTTCAAAAAAGAAAAACATTAGATTTTCCTTGTTTGTTGAGCTCTTGAGGACCAAGCACAGTGGTGGCTTCATGTGAGAGCCTAGCCCCAGAGGCTCAGGAAACATTATTTACATTTAAAGCCATTATTTAAAGCCTCTATATGTGATAAAACAATTATTAACTACAATTTTAAAAAATCCACTTGATTTCCTTCAACAGAGAAACACACACAAATGTCAGATTTCATAGAGACTCAAAACAGGAACCTCTCTGTCGACCTGTCCTCTGTTCAACAGAAACTAGCAGGTAGGTTTTATTTCACTGTCTTCTTGCAAACTAAGCACTAAGTTCATGAAAATGAGCTTAAGGGCCGGTCTAAGCTCCACAGGCTATAATACAAGAAACAGCTTCTGATTGACAATGAATACAGTTTTGAAACAGTACTTTATTGGTGAAAAATATACTTGCATGCATAGTTTTACATTATTATTATTTTTATTATTGTTGTTTTCCCTCCACAGAGAAAAGCAGCATGTCAGATTCCCTGGAAGCCCAGAACAGGAATCTCTCTGCTTCTTTGTCCTCTGTGCAATGGAAGCTAGCAGGTGAGTTTTCCAAAATGATATATTACTCAAAGAAACAAATCTGTCCTTTCAGCTTTGAAAATTCATACCTGGATGTCGTAATGTGAGGATGGTGAAAATAAATAATAATAATAATAATAAACTTTATTTATATAGCACCTTTCATACAACAAGTAGCAGAGCAAAGTGCTTCACACTAGGGAAATAATAATAATAAACAGTTAAAACAGGAAAATATTGGATAAAACAATATAACATTAAATAAACACAATAAAAACTAATAAACTAGGATAGAATAAAATAATAAAATAGGATAAAACTAAATGCAATAAAACACAATATAACAGGGAATAAAACAAATCGGAAGGAAAAAATATATATTTTTGGGAAAAAACTGTAGGAGGGGCCAAACGCAGCAAGGGGGATTCATTAAGCACTAGGCCACTAGGACGGGAAACCCCGTAGTTAAGGGAAGGAGACAAGACAGGGAAACACACATACCAAGGCTACTAACCAGCTCACTGTCACACACCAATGAGTAGAAGCGCAAACGCCAGGTTTCTCAGTAAGAAAACCAAACAAGGCTAATGGAACAAAGCACTGGGCTCCCATACTTCTACGAGCAAAGTGACTAAAGAAAGAGCCAGAAATAATAAACGCCCTGTCTCGGTAATGAGACGCATAAGAACAGGCGAGTAGCATAATGGCACAAATAACACTCACCAAACGTACCGAACACTGCAAACTAATACGAATTAGTATACGAGGAGGCGAAAGGAACGGAGATCTAAGGTTCCAAGGCTACTCTCAGAAACTCGCAGTCAAACGCAAACCTGTCAACAAAAACGCCCAAGCTCCATATGAGGAGAGACATACCTGGAGAACGAACAGAACTACAGTTCCAAACAAAATCGTCCCGCAAGTAAAAAGGACGAAACAGAACAGCTGCACCGGAATTACCGGCTAAAAGACTAACGCGAGTTTGATAAAAAATAAACGCCCTGCCTCTTGGTAAAGAGGAATGTAACGAGGAGGCGAAGGAACAGATATAACATCCCATGGCTACTTTCATAGGCTCGCAGTCACATGCAAAGGCCAGGAAGCAGAAACAGAAAAGAGCCAGGGGAGATGAGTCCTAATAACTACATCTACATAGGCAAGTACGCCAGGGGGGAAGAGTCCGGATAACTACATACACATAGGCAAGTACGCCAGGGGGGGAAGAGTCCGGATAACTACATCCACATAGGCAAGTACGCCAGGGGGGAAGAGTCCGGATAACTACATCCACATAGGCAAGTACGCCAGAGGGGAAGAGTCCGGATAACTACATCCACATAGGCAAGTCCTGCATTACTCCAGAAAACGTAAAGAGGTAAACGCCCGATCTCCCAGGAGAGAAAAACATTTTACAGGCGAGCCGACGGAGCACCGTCGTCCTATAACTTTACTAGCAAAATGACTAACACAAGCTTAGTAGAAAATAAACTCCCTAGCCTCTCGGTAAAGGAAAATGTAACGAGGCGAAGGAACAGAGAGCTAACGTTCCAAGGCTACTTTCAGAAACGCGCAGTCACACACAAACATGTCCACAACATCGCCCAAGCTCCATATAAGGAGAGACATCCCCAGAGAACGAACAGAACTACAGTTCCGAACACAATCATCCCGCAGGACGAACAGGACAGCTGCACCGGAATTACCGGCTAACAGACTAGCGCAAAGTTAATCGAAAATACACGCCCTGCCTCTAAGAATAAATAAAGCCCTAAAGTCAGTATGATAAAACGCCCTGTCTCTTAGTAAGAAACTACCATACAAATACACACAATCAAACAAATACTCCTCTCGCTTGCACGGAAGACAGCAGACAGAGAGGAGAAAGACACAGAAAAGGGCAAAAGATCTAGGCAACAGACAAAAAAAGAAAAACCAGAAAGCGGTGACAGAAATGAGCACACAAAAAAGGAATTCAACCTTAAAGCTCAAAGCACAAAGGCAGGTCCCGCAAAACTCCAATAAAGCACAACGGAGCAAAACGGTCTCCTTAAAAACCTAGACCTAATCATACGACTAAACATTAAAAGGGCAAAATAATACCGCACACAAAACAGCACAAATAATGCCAGACAATACACCACAATACAAATCAACAAACAATCAATCAATCAATCAATCAATCACAATCAATATCGAAGCCCCGAACGAAGGAAACGGAAGGCTTATATAGCTCACCGGCAAACCCGCACACCTGTGAACGCTGATGAGACTTCTCCGCGAAAAGCCGAGACGGAGCCAAAACTCCACTAACAGAGCAGCGCCCACGTGTGGCGACCGAGGAACACGACCGCAAGGGAAAAAGCGTTAAAAACCATGACAAAAACAATATAAAATGAATAAAAACACAAAAAAAAATAAAAAAAATAAAATGGGATAAAACACAATGCAATACAAGACAATATAGATGTATATTTATAAAACAAGTAAAAGCAAAAGACAAGTAAAAACTAAAATAGGATACAAGCAAGTAAAAGCCATCCTAAAGAAGTACGTTTTCAGAAGGCTTTTGAAAAGTGCTACATTTGGTGCCTCTCTGATCTGTCTGGGCAAGCTATTCCATTGTGTGGGGGCATAGAAATAAAAAGAAGCTTCTCCACTTCTTTTATAATTTACTTTTGGAATGCATAACAAGTTATCACCAGAAGATCTGAGGGCACATTTGGGCTGATATCTATTCAGCAGGTCAGATATGTAAAGTGGTGCTCAACCAGTCAGAGCTTGGAAGCCTGTTTACTCTTGAGCATTGATCTACTGTACCCTAAGCAATAATATATTGTCATTATTGATTTTCTTTTTTGACAATGGAAGGCTGTTCTGATAAAAATAATTATCCAACAGAGAAAAGCAACATTGCAAATTCCCTGGAGGCTCAGAATAGGAACATCTCGGAGTCTCTTTCTTCTGTGGAACAGAAACTAGCAGGTGAGTCCGAAATGAAGATAATTTACCTTATTCTCTTGCAAACAAGGGGCTCTTTAAGATTAGATTCCAATGATGGTCCAAGTTGTAGACACTCAAACACAAGCAACAACACCTGGAAGATGATGAGATACCATTTTATAGCAGTGCTAGGTGGATACAAAATAAGACATCCTGCACGTTTGTAATATGACCTATTTATTTCCTTCAACAGAGAAACTTAGTGTTGCAAGTTCCCTGGAAGCCCAGAACAGGAACCTCTCTGCCTGCCTCTCCTCTGTGCAACAGGAGCTAGCAGGTGCCTCAGTTCCTAAATGTGTTGACTGCAGTAGTGCATTCCATACAGTCTCATCCACTGTTTACTGGAGAAAATATGTATCCGTACACATGTTCATAATTTTCTAAATAATTTTGATTGTTTTTTCAAACAGAGCGAAACAACATTGCAAATTCCCTGGAGGCTCAAACTAGGAACATCGCTGAGTCTCTTTCGTCTGTGGAACAGGAGCTAGCAGGTGCCTCAGTTCCTAAATGTGTTGACTGCAGTAGGGCATTCTATACAGTCTCATACACTGTTTACTCAAGAAAACACAGGTTTATTCCATTGAAAACTTTGAGCTTTGAGAATTTACACCATAGTTTTACAAAGTAAGGATAGAATTTTTAGTTTTTTACATAAATATAAAGCTACTGTACCCTAAACAAAAATACTAAATCAGCTAACAATTAGTTCACTAAATATCCTTTCAAAACAAAGATATATTTTCCCATTTATAGAGAACCAATATATTGGCACTTTTGTTACATCTTTTTTTATACCAATGGAAGGCTGTTCTGATAATATTCTTCGCATATAACCTACACATACCAGTTATTTCAAGACACAAAAACTGATCTATTGTGAAATACGAAACTGTTACATTTATTGTACAATATATTGTCATTTGTATTGGGAAATGTATGATTAATAAATACACCAATTATTGCTGCTTTGGTATCATGAGACTACATCTGTATTTCACCAAAAGGATGTATTAGAAAATATATTTGGAGTGCCTCCATATATTCACATGAATTATTCAGTGTTTTACAGTATTTCTTTCAATATATGGCAATATAAATTGTTTTACAAAAGGGTAATGTGAGCATTGTGATCTTTGGTTATCTAAAAATAAGGCCCAATAGAGAGTCTAGTGGAGGATATCACATATCAGACATAGACACAGCTCCTGTTAGATAATGACAATCAGTGAATTGTACCAGACTGGATAAAATATGTCTCCATGCGCAGGTTTATAATTTTCAAAATAATTTTCATTGTTTTTATCCCAATAGAGAAAAACAACATTGCAAATTCCCTGGAGGCTCAAAATAGGAACATCGCTGAGTCTCTTTCTTCTGTGGAACAGAAACTAGCAGGTGAGTCTGAAAAGAAGATAATTTTCCTTATTCTCTTGCAAACAAGGGGCTCTCTAAAATTAGATTCCAGTGATGGTCCAAGTTGTAGATGCTCAAACACAAGCAACAACACCTGGAAGATGATGACATACCATTTCATAGCTGTGCTAGGTGGATACAAAATAAGACATCCTGCACATTTGTAATATGACCAATTTTTTTCCTTCAACAGAGAAACTTAGTGTTGCAAATTCCCTGGAGGCCCAGAACAGGAACCTCTCTGCCTGCCTCTCCTCTGTGCAACAGGAGCTAGCAGGTGCCTCAGTTCCTAAATGTGTTGACTGCAGTAGTGCATTCCATACAGTCTCATCCACTGTTTACTGGAGAAAATATGTATCCGTACACATGTTCATAATTTTCTAAATAATTTTGATTGTTTTTTCAAACAGAGCGAAACAACATTGCAAATTCCCTGGAGGCTCAAACTAGGAACATCGCTGAGTCTCTTTCGTCTGTGGAACAGGAGCTAGCAGGTGCCTCAGTTCCTAAATGTGTTGACTGCAGTAGGGCATTCTATACAGTCTCATACACTATTTACTCAAGGAAACACAGGTTCATTCCATTGAAAACTTTGAGCTTTGAGAATTTACACCATAGTTTTACAAAGTAAGGATAGAATTTTTAGTTTTTACATAAATATAAAGCTACTGTACCCTAAACAAAAATACTAAATCAGCTAACAATTAGTTCGCTAAATATCCTTTTAAAACAAAGATATATTTTCCCATTTATAGAGAACCAATATATTGGCACTTTTGTTACATCTTTTTTTATACCAATGGAAGGCTGTTCTGATAATATTCTTCGCATATAACCTACACATACCAGTTATTTCAAGACACAAAAACTGATCTATTGTGAAATACGAAACTGTTACATTTATTGTACAATATATTGTCATTTGTATTGGGAAATGTATGATTAATAAATACACCAATTATTGCTGCTTTGGTATCATAAGACTACATCTGTATTTCACCAAAAGGATGTATTAGAAAATATATTTGGAGTGCCTCCATATATTCACATGAATTATTCAGTGTTTTACAGTATTTCTTTCAATATATGGCAATATAAATTGTTTTACAAAAGGGTAATGTGAGCATTGTGATCTTTGGTTATCTAAAAATAAGGCCCAATAGAGAGTCTAGTGGAGGATATCACATATCAGACCTAGACACAGCTCCTGTTAGATAATGACAATCAGTGAATTGTACCAGACTGGATAAAATATGTCTCCATGCGCAGGTTTATAATTTTCAAAATAATTTTCATTGTTTTTATCCCAATAGAGAAAAACAACATTGCAAATTCCCTGGAGGCTCAAAATAGGAACATCGCTGAGTCTCTTTCTTCTGTGGAACAGAAACTAGCAGGTGAGTCTGAAAAGAAGATAATTTTCCTTATTCTCTTGCAAACAAGGGGCTCTCTAAAATTAGATTCCAGTGATGGTCCAAGTTGTAGACGCTCAAACACTAGCAACAACACCTGGAAGATGATGACATACCATTTTATAGCTTTGCTAGGTGGATACAAAATAAGACATCCTGCACATTTGTAATATGACCAATTTTTTTCCTTCAACAGAGAAACTTAGTGTTGCAAATTCCCTGGAGGCCCAGAACAGGAACCTCTCTGCCTGCCTCTCCTCTGTGCAACAGGAGCTAGCAGGTGCCTCAGTTCCTAAATGTGTTGACTGCAGTAGTGCATTCCATACAGTCTCATACACTGTTTACTCAAGGAAACACAGGTTCATTCCATTGAAAACTTCCAGCTTTGAGAATTTACACCTTAGCTTTACAATATAAGGATAGTTTTTTGTTTTTACGTAAATATGAAGCTACTGTACCCTAAGCAAAAATACTCACTCAGTTAAGAATTAGTTCGCTAAATATCCTTTTAAAACTAAAATATATTTTCCCATTTATAGAGAACCAATATATTGGCACTTTTGTTACATCTTTTTTTATACCAATGGAAGGCTGTTCTGATAATATTCTTCGCATATAACCTACACATACCAGTTATTTCAAGACACAAAAACTGATCTATTGTGAAATACGAAACTGTTACATTTATTGTACAATATATTGTCATTTGTATTGGGAAATGTACGATTAATAAATACACCAATTATTGCTGCTTTGGTATCATGAGACTACATCTGTATTTCACCAATAGAATGTATTAGAAAATATATTTGGAGTACCTCCATATATTCAAATGAATTATTCAGTGTTTTACAGTATTTCTTTCAATATATGGCAATATAAATTGTTTTACAAAAGGGGAATGTGAGCATTGTGATCTTTGGTTATCTAAAAATAAGGCCCAATAGAGAGTCTAGTGAAGGAGGATATCACATATCAGACATAGACACAGCTCCTGTTAGATAATGACAATCAGTGAATTGTACCAGACTGGAGAAAATATGTCTCCATGCGCAGGTTTATAATTTTCTAAATAATTTTCATTGTTTTTATCCCAACAGAGAAAAACAACATTGCAAATTCCCTGGAGGCTCAAAATAGGAACATTGCTGAGTCTCTTTCTTCTGTGGAACAGAAACTAGCAGGTGAGTCCGAAAAGAAGATCATTTTCCTTATTCTCTTGCAAACAAGGGGCTCTCTAAAATTAGATTCCAATGATGGTCCAAGTTGTAGACGCTCAAACACAAGCAACAACACCTGGAAGATGATGACATACCATTTCATAACTGTGCTAGGTGGATACAAAATAAGACATCCTGCACATTTGTAATATGACCAATTTCTTTCCTTCAACAGAGAAACTTAGTGTTGCAAATTCCCTGGAGGCCCAGAACAGGAACCTCTCTGCCTGCCTCTCCTCTGTGCAACAGGAGCTAGCAGGTGCCTCAGTTCCTAAATGTGTTGACTGCAGTAGTGCATTCCATACAGTCTCATCCACTGTTTACTCAAGGAAACACAGGTTTATTCCATTGAAAACTTCCAGCTTTGAGAATTTACACCTTAGTTTTACAATATAAGGATAGAGATTTTTGTTTTTATGTAAATATGAAGCTACTGTACCCTAAGCAAAAATACTCACTCAGTTAAGAATTAGTTCGCTAAATATCCTTTTAAAACTAAAATATATTTTCCCATTTATAGAGAACCAATATATTGGCACTTTTGTTACATCTTTTTTTATACCAATGGAAGGCTGTTCTGATAATATTCTTCGCATATAACCTACACATACCAGTTATTTCAAGACACAAAAACTGATCTATTGTGAAATACGAAACTGTTACATTTATTGTACAATATATTGTCATTTGTATTGGGAAATGTACGATTAATAAATACACCAATTATTGCTGCTTTGGTATCATGAGACTACATCTGTATTTCACCAATAGAATGTATTAGAAAATATATTTGGAGTGCCTCCATATATTCAAATGAATTATTCAGTGTTTTACAGTATTTCTTTCAATATATGGCAATATAAATTGTTTTACAAAAGGGTAATGTGAGCATTGTGATCTTTGGTTATCTAAAAATAAGGCCCAATAGAGAGTCTAGTGAAGGAGGATATCACATATCAGACATAGACACAGCTCCTGTTAGATAATGACAATCAGTGAATTGTACCAGACTGGAGAAAATATGTCTCCATGCGCAGGTTTATAATTTTCTAAATAATTTTCATTGTTTTTATCCCAACAGAGAAAAACAACATTGCAAATTCCCTGGAGGCTCAAAATAGGAACATTGCTGAGTCTCTTTCTTCTGTGGAACAGAAACTAGCAGGTGAGTCCGAAAAGAAGATCATTTTCCTTTTTCTCTTGCAAACAAGGGGCTCTCTAAGATTAGATTCCAGTGATGGTCCAAGTTGTAGACGCTCAAACACAAGCAACAACACCTGGAAGATGATGACATACTGTTCTATAGCAGCACGAGGTGGATGAAAAATAAGACATCCTGCACGTTTGTATTATGACCAAATTAAACTTAGTGTTGCAAATTCCCTGGAGGCCCAGAAAAGGAACATCTTTGCCTCCCTCTCCTCTGTGCAACAGGAGCTAGCAGGTGAGTTTCAGATTTTTGTTGTTCTTTGTTTAGGTCCCATGACAGAATATCTAAGGCAAGCAAGACAGCATAAACCCACCTGAAAAATAGGAATTTGTTCCTTTTTTCAGTGCACTTTAATTTTCCCATTTCATTTCAGGACCAATTTTGGGTGACATTCACTGAACAAAACCAGAAACGCAAATCTAATTCCCATCTGTGACAAACGCATTGCTGTCTGTTAACTGTCCTATTTTGGGATAGAAAAGTTAAGAAATGCCCTCAAATGAATTGTGCTGATTGTGCAAAAATGTGGAATGGAAGTGAATGATTGTCTCTTCCTTGTGAATCAGGAACCGAGAGACAGTTGCGGGAACTGCAGGTCATCCACAGTGATCTATTTAAAACTCTCTCCTCTTGCAAAGGTGAGGTTGATTACTATATGAGAAGTTTGAAAGAATTATATTCATAGTTATTATAACTGAGAAAATAAGCTTTACACTTTAAAGGTCCATATTGTTTCCATGCATGTTTTTCTATTTGTGCACTCAAAATTACTGAGACAGAACTGTGAAAATACGAATCAGGTACCTTCAGTCATTTTTCAGAACCATCACTGACAAATCCCCCTTCCTCTTTTACAAGCCGTTTAGAATCGTTTGCCTTTGCTACGTTGAAAGGGGGGTCCAATCAATCGTAACATATTTGCATATCCCTGCCTGTCCTGGTACTTGTGACCATCCTGGTTGGCATTCAGAGCGAGTGCGCGCTTTAATATCGCTGCATTAGAAAATTGCACATTAAGTTATGGCGGTTAAATTCACGAGTTTAACAAACATACTGTAGCTCGAAATGGCCCATAAAATATGTTATATTCCTGGCTTTCTGGCTGTTAAATCACTCAAAAGTGGATCAATTTAATTTTACACTAGAAATCAGAGTTTACCTACTTTTAGTATTGATGTGCAGAGTGGCATGACACTTATGTGCTGGTAAAATATTAACTTTGTAGCCTACTACCTCCCATTTTCGAAAGATGAGGGTAGGGTGATGCCACTTCCTCCTTTAGCATCTATCACACAGAGTACCCTATAATTACGAGCAAGTGGATATTTCAAACATGCCTAGCAAAACTGCCCATGTTAAACGTACTGTGTCAGGGCACTTTCCTAATCTTTCCAGCTACAAGTATAATCAGCTACAATACAGTAAGAGCTTGGGCTTTATAGCTCTCTAGCCAAGCTGCCTGGATGGGTACCGAAGCCAGTAACATATCACAATGGCACCGGTTCCCATACGATCGATAGGCTACCTACCTTAGGGAAGACAACACAGATTTCGGTGCCACTTTAAAATACAATGCATGAGCTACCGATGGCTCAGTCAGTGACCACATGTAGGCTAACATTACCTAGCTAGCTAACGTTAAACTCGGTCAAAATTACAAAAATTAAACTGCCGAAAGTGTGGTTGTAGGCTATTTTTCCCCAAGGATTCAGACATGCTTAACAACAATAGCGTGCAAAGGGGGAACATCCAATATAATGAAGCATTTGATGACCATAGGATATATTTGAAAGCATGCAGGGATGCAGGGATGCAGATTGCAGTTGAGCAAGGCGTCACAAGTTGATTTTTAAATCCTATGTTTTTATTTAGATTATATTTAATAATTCCCCTTGATGGTCATGATGTAAGCCTACAAACAAGTACTGCATACCGTCTCCATGTAACCATGTGTCTCCATGTAACACAGAAAATGGAGGCTGCAGAGAGTGTGACAGTGGCTGGAGGAATGGCCTGGTTCATTGCTACTTATTTTCCACTCATAAATTGAACTGGAAGCAAAGTCGTGACTACTGCATCTCAAAGGGGGCTAAACTGGTCATTATCAACTGCCAGCAGGAACAGGTAAAGCATGCCTCCAATCTGCATGAGGAAATAATGTGAAATCAAGCGTCAATATCTGGAATGAAATCTCATGTTTTCAATGACTATGCCAAATGATTTATGAAGATTTGATTTGTGATGCAAGTCTTACAAAGTGCATTTTGCAATGCATAAAATTTTATATTGCAATGCTGACTGAAATCCACGTACATTTACAAATTTTAGAGTGACAATAATGAATGAAATAGCAGGCATATTGTCAATTGCAGTGTTGCCAGTAATTCCTTTTTATTTCTCTTAATCAGACGTTCGTGTCATCCAGCATTTCTGAGACACACTGGATTGGGCTGAGTGATCTGGGAACTGAAGGACAGTGGCACTGGGTGGATGATACACCTCTCAGTCAGACAAAAAAACAGTAAGGTCCTCCTATGTGTTTCTCATACTTATACAGCTATGCATCAGGAAGGCCAGACTGACCAAATTGCATAGCACAAATTTACAGAAATGCTCCAGTATAAAACCCCTGGTGATAAATGGGTTTGTGTTTCATGCATTTCCAGGTCATTTCAGCATTTAAATTATTACTTGACATTCAGTTTTGCCCGAAACATAGGCACACCAAAAAAAGCCTGGTGCAAGGTGCTGCGTCACAGGATTGTATAACGAATATAAAGAAAACACTCGTTTAATGCTCCAAAAAACAAATAGTGAGGTTTCATTTATCATGCAGGTGATTGTCATGTCGACCACATCGGTCTTCATCAGAAAGCTGTGGCCTGGCTAAATGACATTTACGTTTTAAGTAATTTAGAATATGCTTTTATTCCGACTGACTTACGTACAATATGTGCATACATCATGGTTTAGGCAGAGCAGGTACGATGCCATGTCATCAATATGACATCCAATAGTAGTAGTCAATACATAAACCTCTATGTTTACAGAGGTAACAGAGAAAGAGGAGGTAACATTTTAAGTAGCAAATGGGTTTGAGGATATAGTGTTAGATGTAGGATAGGTAAGGCTAGTAAACCTATAATAAATGCTCAGAGTTTGGTGATAGTTGAGCCAAGATGCAGCATAGACAGGTCTGTTTTCAGCCTGCACACAAGGCAGTGACTCTGTATGGCTAAGATAGATGCTGTTTCAGTACTGAACAAAATAATTCATGATGCATTTGACAAATCATTCAATTTCATACCAAAATCTTTTTTCTAAATACTAGCTGACAAAACAAAAAATGTTATTTGCATTTTTTGCCTGTTTATTAAGGTTTTGGTACAGAAGGGGAAATGGGATGCACGAGCCGGATAACTGGACTGGTAGAGATCCAAACGGAGAGGACTGTGCAGCCATGGGCGACGAGCAGGGAGTAACTGGTCAATGGTTCGATGCCTCCTGCACTGCACAAAAAAGATTTGTGTGTGAAAAGTGACTTTCACATTCTACTGTACAATGAAGACAGATGTGCCATTGTGTCAGAGACGAGTGGAAATTTAATTCCTAATGTAGTTTTGTCTATTGATATAAACAATTTACAAGATAGTATGACATATGTTGTGAAGACTAAAGCAACATGAACAAAGGCACATCCTTTTCCCATTTTTTGAGCATTGTAACTGTATTTGTGTTTGTGATCAAAGTTCTTAGCCCTAAGACCAATGGCTTTTCCTCAGGTAGTTGAAAGCTACTATCTGTTTGCAATGATAATGGTTTGCTTTGTATACCCATAATGGTTTGCTTTGTATATATGTTTGCAACCCAAATGATAAGGAGCTATAGAGCCTATGATTACATTTTTTTGTATAAGTGCAAAAAGTATCCCTGAAAAGATTAGACATTTTGGAGGATGATTTTCAAAAACCTAACTTCCATTTGCACTCCACTTGAGGACGGTCGTGTAAGTATGGTGATTTTCAAAAGTTATGAAATGCTGATAAGACCCGTTTGCTTACCTGCACCCAATTCTGTGAAACTGTGCAGATCCAGGAACATTTGTGAATATTGTATTCATTATTTCTTTTTAAATCAAATTTGCTATATTGGTCTGTCTTTACTTATGTTATTTTTCCAATAATTGTACTTTCTAAAGTTTATTATCTTCAAGTCCTATGTCAGTAAATCAATACTTTTCTGGGTCACACTTTAAAGAAAGTCTCCATATAAAGGCTTTATATATACTATATATAGCTTCATAAATCATACATAAGCAAATATGCTTCATAAACGGTGACATAACACCTTCTCATGCAACATGTTATGCCAAATGTGACATAACCAACAATGTCACCTGGCTAATGGCTAAACATTCTACAGGGTGACATAGAACATGCTCATGTACGAGGCTGGGCTAACTGTGATGCATTTGGCATAACGTTGCATAAGAAGGTGTTATGTCACCCTTTATGAAGCATGACATTTGCTTATGTATGGTTTATGAAGCCATTATGTCATGTTTATGAGGGCTTTATATATGCTATATAAAGCGTTTATATGGAGACTTTGTTTAAAGTGTGACCCGTTTCTGTTTTCCTTTGTGTGAATTCATCACTAAGAAACAATCAATTAAATTGAACAGTTTAAGAAAAAAAATTGGTTAAGCTTTCCACTGAGATTATAATCAGAGATGGTTTCTCTTTTGGAGTCTCTTTAGGGAGTGACTGGAGATGATGACATAGATATGGCTCACATGGGAGGTGTTTTTTAATGGTCAGCACCTTTTTAGCATTGAATCTAGGATTTGAATACCTAACCAGTGAACAAACCTCTCAAGCTTCACAGCTATCTAGTATGCCAAGCCAAACCAAAGCAGACCATCGTAAAACACTCTTGGGCACAACTGTGCAAGTACAGTGTGCTTTCTCCACCTTCCTTTTGTAACCTTTTATGTCTGTGCCTACATTATTCTGCCTTCCACAAGCTCCTCAACCTGTTTCCTTCAACATTGAGACATTGAGAGCGTGCAAGATTCAGGCTTACAAGAGACCACTGGGGCTTCAGACTTGTTCAGCCATGATCCAGCTTCCTGCAATATAGAGAGCACCATTCTGCAGCCTTACACTGCCAGGTGTTTAAGCATCATGTATACATTATGCCAAACATCTCCAGTTCAGAAGATGATTTGGAGAAAATAATTACAATGTTGTCATCTTTAAATTACATTTTTATCAACTAAGCATCTGCCCTTTTCAGTGGCATATTCAATTTCCCCTGAACATACAGATTAAACTGGTTAAAATAATAATTATAACTCATTCACATGCCTCATGTACAGTAGTCACCTATCCCTTGACCCTATAAAGCTTTAAGCTACCCATTACTTACCAAAGAAGAGAAGCCTCTCTATCGTGACACTTCTACAATTCGAGGAGATCTTTGACCTTCCTGAGCTGCATTTCCTGGTAGGACCTCTCACGTTCATAGATCTCTAGCTTAAGCTCAAGGACCTTGATTTTCCCTGGAATGCGCACACAAAAAGGGACACAATTCAGGTTACAGGGAACTACTTCACCCAAACTGCCGGATACATGGGGATCACAGCGAGGGCCCACACACTAATCTGACAGACTTGTGTGTTAATGCATCAGGGTTACATTGGGAGGGGGCATGACAATCATCAAAATGCAGTCTAAAAGAATAAAACTTTACCCTAAAAACTTTACCGGTCCGATGTGTTGCAGTAGTGATTGTTGTATTTCTTGATTGAAAATGAAGGGCAAACGTTTTTTAACCGACCATCACCGTCTTGGTGCTGTAAGACGTTTGCATTGTATGACAAAGTACTTTCCACAGCGTGAATAAATGCAGACTTCACCTGTATGAGAGACATAGCAGTGAATCTGAACCTTGTCAACAATCAGGCTCCTGACTGATATAAGCCTGATCAGGACACAACGCTCTTATAAGCACCATTCCCTTTTACTCTCATTAACAGTGCAATGATATTAATAAAGAAAACATTTTAAAAAATGTACAATACATCGTGCGATGATGATGTGGCAAATATCACAGCAGCTTCTAGAGAGGCTATGGTGGTCAACATCCTGCAGTTCCACTCATGCAGGGTGGTGTTTGGCTGCCATTTTTCTGACAAGCTGCCAATCAGCTGTTGAAAAAAAAGTTTAAAAGTTCTGCTCTCTCAGCCTACAAAGAGCCAATCAGAGCTCAGTACACAAATATTACTCATATTAGACTACTTTTATTTATTTAGCAGAAACCTACCCTCATCCAAAGCAATTTACACTGTTTACATTTTTAGCATATAATACTATCTGCTTATACATTTCGCTTATTTTTTTGCTGGGCGCCAGGCAGGCCTAGAACAGTGAAAGTAGCTAACTGAGTCCCCCGTGTAGCGCGAGAAGTGGTGTGAATACCTAGGCAGTAAATGGTGGTATACTGATCTTTCTGTTACGGTTCCTAGTATGAACTGGACCCAAATGCACGACTCAACACACAAGGAATTCCAATAACTCCAATAATTTATTGCTTCAACAAGAATTCCTCCTGAAGCATAGGGAGAGAGACAGACGAGACAGAAACCAGGTATGGATTAGCAGGGGATCAGCGGGAGCGGGTGAGGCCAGGGACTGGATAGTGGCAGGAATCCGGGCTGGTTGAGCAGAGGAGGAGCGGGGAGCGGGAGACCGGGCAGAGTGGAGTGGGCACGAACAGCTGCAGGTTAGCAGAGCTGGAGCACCGGCTGGATGCACACACAGCTGCAGGCTGGTAGACTTGGAGCAGACAAAGTTAGTAACAGCGAGGCAGGACAGAATGAACAGCGTGTTAACGCCGTTCCTGGCGAGAGCTAATTAAAGCTGGACAAGACTGAAAAATAGCGAGTAACGCTGATTCAGAACGAAAGCTTTTCAGCAGGCAAGACAGGACTAGATACAAAGTATCCACGAGACAAGACCAGGGTATTACTATAAAGAGGCTTAACGAACTGGCACAGGACAAAGAACACCGGGTGACTAAATACAACAGTTAACAATTAAGTGCTGCGTGCGAATGTATGCGTGAGTGATTAACGGAGCAGAGAGTGTGCAGAATGCATGCAGAGAGAAGGAAAGGGATAGGCGGATAAAGAGTAGTGGAATAGAGTGACACGAAAGGGAAAACCACGCCCAACCTGCTGCACGAGGAAAACAAACAGGGATACAAACAACACGATACGAGAGGAAACAGGTAAAACACGGGACACAAAAGGACGGGAGTGAGAGCATAACACTTTCGGTGTTTGTGTGTAAGAACGTGAAACATCACCAGTCATTGCAAACACCGCTCACCAAAGGTTCAGCACTTTTCAACTTTGCAGAGTGGCAGATTGGTGTTCCCCCTTATCTCCACCCAAAACCGTGGATACGTGGATTTGGATATTTCCACCCACTAACTATCGTTATTAATCGTATCTTATCTTACTCCATCCTATCTTGTCTCAAGTTAGGAAAACCTAAATACTCAATCAAAAATCGTTGATCAACTTTCATGACTGTTACCTAACAACCAACACCACTTTTTTCATATCACACACAGCTGATCGGTTGGGTAAATAAACAAACCGACGTTAGTTCGTTAACGTTCTAGCAGAGATGTCAACAAGAGCTGCGAGTCCGAGGCTATCCTAAAAATTGTGCAAAAACGACAAACTTTCAATTTCAAGCTTGACAAATTAGAAGTGTGATGGGTGCTATAAGTGTTTTGTCACTAAACCACAACACATTGTTTGGGTCTGCCATAAGCCTTTCCACAATTAAATGCCGCTTATTGACATTTCCCTCATTCTCCAGAAGTAATAAAAGAGCAGCCATCAACGTTATGGAATTAGCCAACTAGCTATTATTAGCGAACATTATATTTATAATTCCAATGGCTAACAACAATGAAGTTACGACATCAACAGGGTTGTCCTAAAGCTAGGACACTTTATTCTTTATTCCAATGGCTAACTTACCGAAGGAACACAAACATTGTCCCTGACTGCATTGTTGACACATATGTGCACCCTCCTGTGTATAGCCTATGTGATATTTCCACACAAGCACTTCCCAGGCAGGAACCGTCGTCACACATGGCACCACTAACAGAATAGCCTACTTATTGCACTAGGATGAGAAAACCAGTACATCTGGTTGTTTGGGCAGTGCGCGGAGTCAACTCTGAGAATAGTGAATCACACTGGCCAAAACAAATACAGACGTTCCGACCCGGAATGGAAATTTCAAAGGAGAACATACTGGCTGTAGCATTGTTGTCAGAGAAGCCAGTATTTCGACTTAGCATGTTTCCTTAATCTCTGATGACATATCATGGTCATTTTATGATTTAGTACAGTAAATGTGTTACATATAGCTCTTTTAACCACCTATAAAACCATGGTAGTTTTTCATGAGGGGGCCTTTAGTTCAATAGATTCAAGCTCTGTTAAAGGGATAGTTCGGAATTTTGGACATAATGTCTCAATTACGACTTACCCATGATTACGACTTAACCATTTTCAGCTAATTCCATGCTGTCCCTTCTTTTGGACATACACACGTTGCTAATGCTAGCGCAACTCTATGGCAACCCGTAGCATCCACTACCAAACGCACTTAAACACTCCACAGTGCACCCAAAGCAAATAAAATACGACGACAGTCTATCCGGGGAGCGGTACTTTACGTTACCTACGAATGTAGTGCTGGCACTGGTCGACTACAACAACAAAGAAGAGTAACAAGTTGCAATGGCCACGTTTCCCCCGCCGCCATACTTCCACAGAGAATATTAGGTCAGCACAAAGTAAAGGATTCAACGATAGTTTGACTTCAAAAATGATGGTATAAACACTCAAAATAACCCTGATAGACTGTCGTTATAATAATAATAATAAATATAGCTGCAAGCAGCGATTCCCAGGGACCGAGCGGCATTAGCGGCATTTGTCAAACACAGAAACTGCAAAATGGTAGACAACTCTAGACAGGGTTGACCCAAAATACAAATATATGTTTCTAATCAGGGCTTTTGCCATTGTTGATGGTATCTTAAACCGATCCAGTAAGGGCTTGCGTATTAAGGGCCCTATCTTGGCGATCTTGGCGCTTAGTCTAAGCGCATGGCGCTAAGTCCATTTAGGGCGTGTCCAAGTCTACTTTTGCTATTTTAACGTCGTGTTTTTTGGGTGCTAAGCACGGCGCAAGGTGCAACTGGGCTGAACCTAGTCTCTTCATTAATTATAGGTGTGTCTTGGGCGTGACATGCAATAAACCAATCAAAATGTCATATCCCATTCCCTTTAAAAGCCTGCTTTTCCACCTTGGCGGATTGCTTATGATGGCGAAACAGACATGCTCGTGCGTGTTTAGTGCGATCAAGGAATCGGCTATATGGATCAGTAGCAGTAGTAGTATTATGAGTTCCCGGTAATTCCTGACAGTGCTGTTTACTAAATATATGCTGTTAAATTTCGTTAAAAGCACCTGCAACAGCTGAGAATAAGCGACCAATTGCTTCCTTCTCACCTTAGAAAACGCCAAATTAGCCTGCTTGTTTAACGAATTTCGTTTGATTATGCAATGAACTCATGTTCAAGCTTCATCCGAAGTTCATTAGGCTACCTGCATTCTAATTTTGATTAATAACATAACTAACGTTATTTTGCCTTAATGATGACACTAAATGCAACAAATCTGTCAGGTTGGCAACCCATAGGTTCAGCATATTTTCCCTTGTTTTATAATGTCCTGCTTATGGAAATGTGACCAACCTGTTTAACTGGTAGCGTAATACTTTAAAACTATTCACTTTCCCAGGAAGACCGTGAAAAGTGCGATGTACAGCAGGGGAAACAGACCTGCTCATGTAAAGCGAACATGCAGATAATGGAATTAAAATTAATTGTAAATTAATTGTGTAACGTGCTGCAAATTTCGTTTCTAATTAGACGCTTAGTTCTCTTTAAAATCTTTTGTTCAAGTTATGGAATTACAGGTGAAATCAGCGGGGTTTTAATAAGCTGTGGGTATGGAAACCTTGTCACTGTAATTTAAAAAAATATGAAGGACGAAGAATAGCTAAGGTTAGCCTACAATTCAGTTAACATGATGACATTTATCTCCGTTTTTTAACCATAGTCTATCTAAAAAACATTACGCACAGCGAGTCCACTGTAGCCTAGGCTATTTGAAAAACAATAAAAGCAATATTCACTGGACAAGGTTTTGAACTTTTTTCAGTCACAAACCATTCTATTTACTTACAGGCTGTATTCCTAGATAAACAGAGCTGTATTGTAATGACATCTGAAGCTCATTTTCAGAACGCAAATGTCCGTCTATTGCAGTACGCGAGTTTTCCATTGAATGACAATTCACGCATTAGGTGCAAATGACAATTCGCGCATTAAGCTTGATATAGGTGTTATCAGCTCCTTTTTAATGGATAGCCATTGTCCCGTACCATCGCACATCGCCTGGATGTTGATGGAGTGGGCTGAGAGCAATGTAATGTGGCATCGTTTCCCTTCGCTGAGGGAAAGGTATGTGGACCTATGGAACCTTTTATTATTATGCATTTTTGATATAGCCTACACAATAATAATATTTCACATTGTGATCTAGATATTTTAGTCATGCTTGTGCACACCCCTGTGTGTAACAGTCAGGAGGGTATGTGCGTTGTGCACACGCCTATGTAGACGCACTTATATGCGCCGTTAAAATAACATGTAAACAACTGCGACATGACTTTAGACCAGGTTTGTGGTGGTTCTAGCGCAAGCGCTTTCTGCTGGCTCAAGATAGCAATACGCCAAAAAGAATCCTGGCCACTCCTCATCTTAAGACCAACACGCCCAGTTCACTTGTGATGGCGCAAGAATACATGCTAGTTAACTTGATTGTGCGAGCCCCTAGTGGTTGAGACGCAGGTGTCTACATTTTAAAAACATCACATATGCGTTTCTAGTTCCACGAGAATACGGATTTTATAACCATAAACCACATATCATCATAATTAGTACTTAATATCCTATCAGCGTGCGAGATATCACGTTCCTATCTGCCACCATTAGCTTGTAATTCATGAAAGTAGCATGCTATGCTGCTACACTGTTATCTACAATGGACCCGACCACATGTAAGATAGCAGACATTTAAACATATTTGAGAGTTAATTAAAGTTTTTATTATATCACCAAAAAATCGTTTACTATCACAGCCGCAAGAAACACCTTCCAAGATCCTGAATACACACAAGCAAAACTGTCAACATGCCTACTCACTCCACAGGAAAAAAAACGAGTGGTATTTGTTTGTCACCACATAACTTTCGTTTGCTATAAAAAGCTCCGGTAAAATATGAAATTAAGTCGTAACCTTACCTTTGGTTATGAAGATTAAGATGTCCCCTGCAAGAATCTGAGGTTATTTTTTGCCTTGGTTGACCCGTTTTTAAGATTCAATCCTTGTTTCAACATGTGTCCATGCTCCAAAATAGCCGTGCGTAAATGATCGCATTCAAAAGAAGCGCTAGTAAATCCTTCAGACAAACTTGATTTTAATTGACACTTATATCATCCAATAGAGCACATCCTAAGCTTTCTAAAATGGTATGGCATTCCCATAGGTAGATTTAACCAGCTGATCGCTATCCATGCGTAACACAGGACTAGGTTGCACACATTCGGAAGCCATTTTGGATCACAATTCGTCCTGCTTCATTCGCGCAGTGCGTAATCATTATTACACGGAGATTCGAATAATTTTTTTTAAAAACAACACAGCCATTTTCGAACTTGTAATTTTTATTTTATATATATATATATGATGGCGAAAAATATGTGCCCCTGTCGGATGTAGCGGAGGAGATTTTTAGGAGTGAGTCGGAGGGAGAGAGTGAAAGTGGCTCTGACGCTGAAAGCAAAGACTGTTGTCGAAGATGCTTTTGCCCAGGGCGAAGATGTGGCTGTTGACATGTAAGTATTAACTGTATTAAATTAAGTAATAATTTTATTTGTGCATAGGTTTAATTTTAGTCACAGTAGCCATGTAAAATATAGCATTTATTATCTAATTTCTTGTGGCTAAATGGCATAAGTCATATCATGTATTGTATAATTATATACTAGGGATAGCTGCTACATTATGGGAAGGATGTGCTTTGTCTTGTCTGTTCTGTAGTGATCTTGATGACGTCTCTGTATGCACTTATTGTACGTCGCTTTGGATAAAAGCGTCTGCTAAATGAATGTAATGTAATATATAAGTAGGCCTGTTGATACATAGCTTAGCCATGCATTAGCATGCATCTTTAGCACACCAGCATAAATGGGCCATAAACTAACCTATGACATTGTTGCTGGTTGTCAATGGTAATCAATTTTTCAATTAATTTTTTTTAGTTATATAGCGCTTTTCACAGGACTGTCACAAAGATGCTTTACAGAACAGAAAGGGGAAATAGGAAATGCCAGCTCTAAGCCCCCAGATAGCAGAGGTAAAAACTCTCTAGTAGGGAGAGAAAACCCTCATACAGTGTCACTGGTTGGCATTGATTTTTGTGATATTTATAAGACTTAAGGGGCTCTATTTTCAAACCAGCGCAAGGGGACGGTATAGTCAAACGCAAGCTTGTTGACAGCATCAACGTCTTAAAACTGGCGCTATGGCGTTTCTCAGCCTTACCGCTAGGATCAACAAATTCTCAACATAACATCCTTTCGCTTGCGCTGCAGTGGGATGGGTGGCGTTGTCTGGGGCGTGTTCTAAAATACTTTCGGCTCAGTGACAATTTGAACCAACGAAAACCCATTGCGTTATGATCAGCTGGAACCACCTCTTAGCGGGAACGCAATAGACTCTGGCAATTTGCCAACTTATTCGTCATGTAGTTCTATGTAGTGTCTATAGCTGATGCCAACATTACACTTCCATTTAATGAACAAATAGCCTATAATTATTATTAATTAATCTATTTTAATTTAAAATACTAGAATAAAACAGGACAGCTTATAAGAAACTTGCGATCATGTAGGCCAATAGCCTATAATATATAAATTACACATTGACACAGTTGAATCATAAGCCTACCATTTGAATCATAATTATGCCTACATCACCTAATGTAGGCTAATTAATGCATTCGCCACCTCCTCCCGTGCCTTCCGAACTTCTGGGAGACGAGGTGGTGTGGATTGTGATCCATAAATTACTACAGTCCTAGCCTGTACTTCTGTTGCAAGTATGTCTGATTCCTGTGCGGAAAATCGCTCTTGTCGTTGACGGTCCAGTGCGTTTGGGTTGCTCATTATGAAATTGCATGGAGCGATTGCGTTCCAACTGGCTTTTTTTTTAAAGCATGAGAATAACAATTTGATTGGCTACCATAGAGACACACCTTGGACATTTAAACCCAGCCTTTTAGCAATACCGCCATAAGGTGCGCCAAGATTGCCGTCATGAAATTACCAAATTTCTCGCCGACACGCCCTCAGAGCGATACCGCCAAGCAATTACTCTTGCGTTCACCATTGCGTTTGGTTTATTAAAATAGAGCCCAAGATCTTAATTTAGAAAAGAATTACAAAAAGTAATTATTTTTGTAAGTCTAATAAATTTTTGTAATTCTTAAAGGGGAAAATGTATATTGTAAGAAGGGTAAGTCAAATAAGCTAAGGCTTCTTCCTACACCTTTTCAGTCAAATTACTTATTTAATTATATCTTTGTACACAAATCTTTGTAAAGAAAATGTTAATAACCGAAATAAACTAAACTAACTTAATTTAGCGTCTATTTTAATCACAGTCTCTATGTCAAATGTAGCATTTATTAATTTTTTTTGGAAAAGCCTAGCATTTTCATTTTTGATTCGCAACATAGTACATTATGTGGCTCTTATTGTACACTTTATTTTGATTTCTTTTAAATAATTCAGGGTAGAAGATGCTTCTGCTCTGGACAGTCCTGGACCCTCTGCTCCTGCTCCTGCTCCTGCACCTGCACCTGCACCTGCTCCTCACCCCCGCACGACTCACGTCAAGGAGGCCCTGCTCTCGTTCACCGCGAGGAGCTAAAACAAGACCAAGCGAGCCAGAGCCCGAGTCTGAGGACGGATGGCACGACATGGCGGATGAGGATGAAGAGCCTCATCAGTTCCCCTTCTGCACCCGGAGGACCCCAGAAGTGCAGCTGGACCTTCAGCAAGACTACAGCCCCCTGGATCTCTTTCGGCTGTTCTTTAGCACAGATGTCCTCAAGCTCCTCTATGACAACACAAATGGCAACGCAGCCCGCAAACATGCTCAGGGACTGCATACGCCATGGTCTGATGTGGATGCTGAGGACATGCTAAAATATCTGTCCATCGTCCTGTACCTGGGTCTTGCCCCTCGTCCACGTCATAGGAGGTGGTAACAGCACACTATATCCTCTCCAGTCAACGCTGCAACATACATTTTCTATTCAAAATTGTGCTGGCTAGTGGGGCTCCGGTGGAAAAATACATTTTTGGAACCACAAACTGAACTAGAGCTAATAAATGTATCACCCTCTGAATGTGAAGTGATTGTAATTATCTCCTACTACCACAAAGGACATAATAAAATGCTTAATTTGGACAAAAAAGCATTGCATTCATTTTCGGATAGGTTTTTGGACCCTTATATATCCAAACCTAAATTATTTGGAAAAAGGTGAAAATTCCCTCATGTAGTTGATACAAACATGTTTTTCTATGAGCCAGAATACTTTATCTGTTGAAAAAAACTGATTATCTCTTGATTTACTGTGATGCACATTTTATCCATTTGGATAGATTTGGAGACCCTAAGGGACACCAGGATACACAGTTTACAAATTAGCTTATAGAACCTGAGTAGATTCACATATCCCCCTAAAATTCTGTACACATGTTGACAAGTGGTGTGTGCACCAGGAAATGGAAAGTATGACCTGTTTTACATCTTTGCCTTTCAGAGGTTCACTGTAAACTAAGAATTACAACCTCGTTTTTTTTTTTTTTTTGCAAAACGTTTGTGCATTTACAGCCCATAATGTATGTAAAGATTATGAAATGTAATTATTTGAAGCTAAGACACACAAAGGTACAGGGGTCTTCTTCAATATAAGCAATAAAACAAGTGTGTGTGGTGAGCATAACTGTAGTTATAAAGGCTTAAACAGAACAGTGAAAACAGGCGAAAATTGGCCTGTGCACTAACAGGTTAAAGGACGTAAGCGTTAGGCGTTATTATGGACCTAGCGCCGGGTGTAAGATAGCAAAGACACTTGCGTTTCGATTAGCGCCGCTTTGCGCCGGGTGTAAGATAGGGCCCTAAGTCTTTTAAGTAGAATTGAAACAGTGAACAGTTAATACTGTTAAATTTCTTAACTTTTGCAATAAAAAAGTGTTTCTTAATGTGAAAACAACATTAAAAGAAGCATAGCATTTGCAAAATAGTTTTGCCAAACATTAACTTAGCCATTGGTACCAAGCTGGAATTGAACTGCTGACCACATACCTGGAAAGACAAGATTGTATCCACTAGGCCAAAGCAGGTTAACTGAAATGCGGAGGCCAAATAAGACTTGTGTGTTGTGGAGTAGCGGGACGTATACACCAAATTTTGTCACTGTAGATCAAACAGGGCGTCGGCAGTGGGCGTGTCAATGACTTTTAGTGAATTTTTAAATATTTTCTTATATTTGGATCTATATAGCGCCACCACGTGGATCGATTGGGTTGAAACTGGAGATGTCAGGTCCAGATTTTACTCCTAAAAGACTTTGCAAGTTTCATAACTTTCTGTGAAATGGTTTTGGAATTATTAGCATTTTTGTGATAAGCCACGCCCACTGGATATTTATTGGCTCGTCATTCGGCCATCTTTTAAAATATCAAAATTCTGTATATATGTTTTATGAAGCATGGTGTACGGAGCCTGTTTACCAGGTTTCATGTAAATTGGTCAAATTTTATAGGAGGAGTAGTTTTTTAAGTGTTTTACAAATAATGCTAATTAGCTGAAAATCCAATAGGGCTAACTTGATGGTTCCTTGAGGCAAATTTGTTCAGTATGAGCAGAAGGACCTCTATACCACATTTTGTGACTCTAGATAAAACGGGGCGTATGCAGTGGGCGTGTCAATGATTTTTAGTGAATTTTTAAATATTTTCTTATATTTGGATCTATATAGCGCCACCACGTGGATCGATTGGGTTGAAACTGGAGATGTCAGGTCCAGATTTTACTCCTAAAAGACTTTGCAAGTTTCATAACTTTCTGTGAAATGGTTTTGGAATTATTAGCATTTTTGTGATAAGCCACGCCCACTGGATATTTATTGGCTCGTCATTCGGCCATCTTTTAAAATATCAAAATTATGTATATATGTTTTATGAAGCATGGTGTACGGAGCCTGTTTACCAGGTTTCATGTAAATTGGTCAAATCTTATAGGATGAGTAGTTTTTTAAGTGTTTTACAAATAATGCTAATTAGCTGAAAATCCAATAGGGCTAACATGATGGTTCCTTGAGGCAAATTTGTTCAGTATGAGCAGAAGGACCTCTATACCACATTTTGTGACTCTAGATAAAATGGGGCGTATGCAGTGGGCGTGTCAATGTCACTATATTTACACGTGCACTACAGCGCCACCAACTGGCCTATCGCCACAAAATTTGGTGTGAGTTTATCAGATGACAACGTCTAACAAATTGCCAAGTTTCATGAGAATCAGCCAAACGGTTAAGGAAAAACACAAAGAAGTAATAAATAAGTACATTTAAGCCAAAATGTCGGCAAATTCAAGATGGCGCCCACCAAATTAGTAAAGACCTATGATCCAAATCCAGCTCTTTGTCACTGTAGCAAGTTATACATCTCTGCAAAGGAACTGTGATTTTTAGTGAATTTTTTTACATTTCTTTATAATTGGAACTCTATAGCGCCACCACATGGCTCGGTTGAGATAAAACTGTAGAGATCAAGTCCTAATGTTACTTTTAAGAGACCTACCAAATTTCATAGCTTTCTGTCAAATCGTTTTGGAATTATTAGCATTTTTGCGATAAGCCACGCCCAGTGAAAATTCATTGGCTCGTCATTCGGCCATCTTTGAAAATAAGACAATTCTGAATATATCTTTTATGAGACATGGTCTTAGGAGTGTGTACACCAGGTTTCATCTCAATTGGTCAAATTTTGTAGGAGGAGTAGCATTTTAAGCGTTTTACAAAAAATGCTAATTAGCAATTAGCTAATTAGCAAAAAATCCAATATGGCGGACTTTATGGTTCCTTGAGGCAAATTTGTTCAGAATGAGCAAAGGGACCTGTATACCAAATCTTGTGACTCTAGGTGAAACGGGGCATCGGCAGTGGGCGTGTCAATGTCACAATTTTGTCACATGCACACTTGTACTGCTGGACTGAATCATTATTATTCCAGGATTATTCCGCTCCCTCCCTTGCGGTTCGGGTGTCTACTCATGTTCTTTTGGCGCAGCGTCACACATCCTCCCAAAGGAAATTTGCAAGGGCATAACATCTGTGCAGCCCCTGGGTAACATTGGACCACAGCCCTACCCTGTATCTGGCTGATACTGGCTTTCGTCACAGTTGATGCAGACCGGCAACACTTGTCCTGTGTTAATTATTCCCCTATTTAAGTTAAAATATAGACTACCCGTTTACTACTTACTGTTAATGATGCATACATGTTTGCGCACCACAAGATACATACCGTAGACAAAGATGCATATTTACGATGTAAGTGTGTATGCTTGTGCGCTAGGATTTGTGTGCATAATAGTTTGGATGCATACCAGTAGTGAAATAACATGATTAAGTTAAGTGTGCATATCAGAGAAAATAAAATTGGACCTTTCAGATATATTTTACCAATTGTAAAAATTAACGTTTACTTAATGTTTAAAATTGTTTTTAAATGCATCACTTAAACCACAAATGGTCTGAACTCTGCATTCAGGCACACATTTTTTACAGGACTTTCCAGAACTTACAACATAGCTGAAAAATAGGTCATTTGATTTTTGCTTGATTTTGTTGTAGCTCATCATTTGATGATTTGGTGGTGTGATTGACCCAGGGCTCCTGTTAGTTGTGTATGCTCAGAGACCCCTCTTCGTTCCACAGCACAGAGTGCCCTTGGACCTCACGGAATGACTCTGCCTCACCCTCAACATTTTTTCTTATTTTCCAAAGCTATTCGTTTTTCTTTGGCAGAGAAAAGCTGTATATCACATTTTCTAGAAACTCATACGGGCACCTCTCTGCTATCTTGGCTGCTGTGCAACAGAAGCTAGCAAGTGAGTCTGTTGCTAAATATGGTTTTACCTAAAAAAGTTGGCTCAGGCTATTTACAGCACATGTAACCATGTATATTCAGTATCCAATGCAATTTTAGGTCCAATTTTGTCTGACATTCACCCTGGATCTGACAAAACAGAAACACACATTCAATTCGCATGTGAAACTGCAATACATTTCCTTTGGCGGGATGTTGTGGTAACTGTCCTTTATGGGGAAGAATGGGAAATAAATCCCCTAAAATAAACCCAGAGAGGTTTCTGATTATACAGAACTGATGACTGTGGAAGTGGATGATATCATCTCTCTTGTGAATCAGGAACTGAGAGACAGTTTGGGGAACTTCAGGCCAATCACAATGATCTAACTGAAAACTCTCACATTTTGCAAAGGTTAGTTTGATCACTTGTCAAGTTCAGTGGGGGACATTTAAAAATGTGTGCCTAAATATGCAGTGCAGTGCAGAGTGTAATGCATAAATATGAAATATTTATAGTTAATAGAACTGAGAGACAAAAACGCTTTACACCCTTGAGAAGGGGGGTGTTAGACTACAGTGATGGGAGGCTGCAGTGTATGTTAGTTTTTGGTGTACATTAATACAAGTGCTAAAATCAAGTCATTTATTGACTAAGGTTTGCAGTTTACACCCTTCCCCCCAACCCACCCGAAAATTTCTCCAGTACACCGTACACCCATGTTTTTTTATTGTATGTCTTATTCTGTATTTATCTAAAGCACTTTGAATTGCCTGAAACATGCTATATAAATAAACCTGCCTTGCCATGATTGGAACTCTGGCATTGGTACTGATGTAAAATAGAGAAATAAATAATATCTTTGGTTACTGTTCATGCAAGCCACACCACATCATAACATCTTTATAATAAGCCCATATTTAAACCTTTTGTTGTCATTTTATTTAGATTTTTTATTTAGATTATAATTCAACATGCTAGTCATGATGGAATGCAAGTGCCTCTGTGTAACACAGCAAATAGAGTTCACCCTGTATAAACTGTGACCCTGTGTCTCTGTGTAACACAGCAAATGGAGTTCACCCTACAAAACTGTGAGCCTGAATGCTTGCAGCAATCCACGTACATTTACAAATATTAGAGTGACAATAATGAATGAAATAGAAGGTACATTGTCCGTGTCCGGTAATTCCTTTTCATTTCTCTTAATCAGACGTTCGTGTCATCCAGCATTAGTGAGGCACACTGGATTGGGCTGAGTGATCTGGGAACTGAAGGACAGTGGCACTGGGTGGATGATACACCTCTCGGTCAGACAAAAAAAAGTAAGGTCCTCCTATGTGTTTCTCATACTTATACAGCTATGCATCAGGAAGGCCAGACTGGCCGAATCGCATAGCACAAATTTACAGAAATGCTCCAGCATAAAACCCCTGGTGATAAATGGGTTTGTGTTTCATGCATTTCCAGGTCACTTCAGAATTTAAATTATTACTTGACATTCAGTTTTGCCCCAAGTCTCATACCATGTATTAAAAACTATGTAGTCAGATTATGATCCCCTATAAAGTGATATTTTTAAATTGCTGTCCCGGTATAAGAGCAAACATACGCACACCAAAAAAAGCCTTGCACAAGGTTCTGGGTCACAGGAAGTATAAAGAATAGAAAGAAAAGACACGTACACCAGCTTAATGCTCCACAAAACAAATAATGAGGTTTAATTTATCATACAAGCGGTTGCCATTTCGACATTCTGTGTTCATTAGAAAGGCTGTGGTCTGGCTAAATTACATTTAAGTTAAGTAATTTAGGATATGCTTTTATTCTGACTGACTTACAAATGTGCATACACTCTCAGAAATAAAGGTACAGTGGAGGGGTACAATTGTATGTAACTTATAGGGTACCTCTCCAGTGACAAGTGTTTGTACCTTTTTAGGTACTTTCCGTATCTTTTTTTATGAAAATGCACATAATAGTTTAGGTAGAGCAGGGACAATACGATGTCAACAATATGACATCCAATAGTACTCGTCAATATATAAACATATATTGTAACAAAAAACAAGGAGGTAATGCTTTAAGTAGCAAACGGGTTTGAGGATCTGGGGCCCTATCTTACACCTGGCACTAAGCGCCGCTAACCCAAATGCAAGTGTCTTTGCTATCTTACACCCGGCGCAGGGTTCATTATAGCCCCTAACGCTCACGTCGGTTAAATACCAAGTGATGGTGCGCCCATAGCAAGTGAACTGTGCGTGTTGGTCTTAAGATGAGATGTGGTCAGGATTATTTTTGGCGTATTGCTATTTTGAGCCAGCAGAAAGCTCTGGCTCTAAAACCACCAAAAACCTGGTCTAAAGTCACGCCGCAGTTGTTTACATGTTATTTTAACGGCGCATATAAGTGCATCTACATAGGCGTGTGCACAACGCGTGTACACCCTCCTGTATGTTACACACAGGGGCGCGCACAAGCATCACTACAAATATGAAGATTACAATGTGAAATATTATTATTGTGTAGGCTATATCAAAAAATGCATAATAATAAAAGGGTCCAACATACCTGTCCCTCAGCGAAGGGGAATAGTGCATTACAGTTTTTTACAATCACTTTGGCGCTAGTCTCACAAGTTTGTGCTCAATTTTCAAAACCTTAGACACAAAACTCAAAACGGTCAGCACTTGTAACACAGCCTGTCCCATGTTAAAAACCTTGCATTGTGCATTCATATCTTTGAAGTAATCTTGCACTTCAGAATCATTGGTTCAAATAACTAATTTATCATGAAATACGAAAGAAACATTAGCTTAGATCACCCAAACACAAGATACCGATAGCTTCACTGTTTAGTTGTTTTTACAATCCTTTAATATTGCAGTACTTGATACAGTACTGATACAATACTTGATACATGTTTCAATATGGTTGTTTTTTAAATAAAGGGAATAGTAGAGACAGTAGAACAGAGTGGAATCATTGAACAAAGTCAGGATTTATTTTAAAAAATACAATTACAACATATGTTTCTTTGAATCATTGCAACAAATAAATACAGTAATTATAGCTACAAAGTGAAAAAAAGTCCTCAACTACAGTGAAAATAAAAAATACAGTAATAACAGTTCCGACCTCTGGCTAGGTTGCCTGCCTCGTCCACAAAGAGGAATTTGTGGTGGTTCTCTGCAGCATCCAGATCCATCACCCTCTAAAAAGAAATTGAAAGAAAATTACCCAAGAGAATAATGTAGATCAAACTTGAATCTTTGACAACAGGAATCTTGAAACTGAACATACTCAGTATGCAGTTGCTTCACTCTATCTGCATTACTTTCAAAAGGCACCATCTCTTTTAGAGACACCTGATGCCTTTTCAGAATGCATGCAATAGTTTTCAGACTTATGGCCTCCACCTTGTTGAACATGTCGTCATTGTCAATGATGTGCCGCTGAATTTTGGTCAGGCGTACATCAATTCTGTCAGGGAAAACAAAGAATACATTCAGTCACAACACCTACTGTGTGGTATGCAGTGGCATGCATTATACAATAATTTGTCAATTGAGAGTAATGCATAGTGCAATGTGAAGACTTATCGGTTCTCATGGCGGAAAGCTCTGATGATCGAGGCCATCTCCTGAGGTTTGTCTGAATCATTGTAGCTGTTGTCATTGTTTACAACTATTGTTCGGATTTCTTTGGACACTCTTTGCTGTTGCCATCACTGTCTTGGTCCATGGCCTTGTCCTCTACCACATACCACCACCTCCCCCCCTTGTCCAGTGATTATTGCATTTATTGTTTTTCAAATAGCATAGGCTACAGCGGATTCGCTGTGCATAAGGTTTCTTCGATAGCCTACGGTTAAAAAACGGAGATAAATGTCACGTTAACTGAATTTGAACCTTATTCTTCGTCCTTCATATTTTTTTAATTACAGTGACAAGGTTTCCATACTCTCAGCTTATTAAAACCCCACTGATTTCACCTGTTATTCCATAACTGAACAAAACGATTTTAAAGAGAACTAAGCGTCTAATTAGAAACGAAAACAAATTTGCAGCACGTTAGACAATGAATTCACAATGAATTTTAATGCCATTCTCTGCATGTGCGCTTTAACTTCATGCAGGAGCAGGTGGATTGTTTTAAAGCATTAATTTACACTACAAGTAAAGCAAGTTGGTCCCATTTCCATAAGCAGGACATTATAAAACAAGGGAAAATATGTGTGAACCTATGGGTTGCCAACCTGACAGCTTTATTGTATTTAGTGTCATCATTAAGGAAAAATAATGGTATTTATGTTATTAATCAATATTAGAATGCAGGTAATGACCTTTGGATGAAGCTAGAACATCCTCATGGAATTGATGCTTGACAATGCTTCATTGCATAATCTCACGAAATTCATTAAACAAGCAGGCTAATTTGGCGTTTTCTAAAGTGAGACGGAAGCCATTGGTAGCTTATTCTTAGCTGTTGCAGGTGCTTTTAAGAAAATTTAACATATTTTGTAAAATAACAGCACTGTCGGGAATTACCGGGAACTCATAACGATTAGTCCGAATAATATTGATCATACTATTGTTCCATATAGCCTATTCCTTGATCGCACTAAACATGCATGAGCATGTCTATTTCGCCATCATATAAGCAATCCACCAAGGTGGAAAAGCAGGCTTTTAAAGGGAATGGGATATTACATTTTCATTGGTTTATTGCATGTCATGCCCAGGACACACCTATAATTAATGAAGAGACGAGGTTCAGCCCATTTGCACGTTGCGCCGTGCTTAGCGCTCAAAAAGCACGCCGTCAAACTAGCAAAAGTGGACTTGGACACGCCCTAAATGCACTTTACGCCATGCGTTTAGACAAAGCGCTAAGATCGCCAAGATAGAGCCCATAGTGTTAGATGTAGGATAGGTAAGGCTAGTAAACCTATAATAAATGCTCAGAATTTGGTGATAGTTGAGCCAAGATGCAGCGTAGACAGGTCTGTTTTCAGCCTGTACGTAAGATAGGCCGTGACTCTGTCAAACTAAAATACAGTTTCAGTACTGAAAAAAGAATTCCTGATGCATTTGACAAATCATTCCATTTGATGGCAAAAATCTTTTTCTAAATACTAGCAGACAAAACTAAACATTTTAGTACCACGTTGTTTCCTGTTTATTAAGGTTTTGGGACAGAAGGGGAAATGGGAGACACGAGCCGGATAACTGCACTTGGGGTGGAGATCCAAACAGAGAGGACTGTGCAGCCCTGGGTAACAAGCGTGGATTTAACCAATGGTTTGACGCCTCAAAAAAGATTTGTGTGTGAAAAGTGACTTTCACATTATACTGTGCAATGGCGTGCCATTGTGTCAGAGACCAATGGCAATTTAATTCCTAATGTAGTCTTGTCTATGGATTTAGACCAATTACAAGATAGTATGACACATGTTGTGAAGACCAAAGCAACATGAATAAAGGTATGTCTTTTTCCCCATTTACTGTAAGCATTGTACCGGTATTTGTGTTCTTGGCCCAAAGACCAATGGCTTTTCCTCAGGTAGTTGAACGCTTGCTAATGGTTTGCTTTATATAGGTATTTGCAACCCAAATAAGTAATGATGATTTTTAAAAGTGATGAAAAACTGATAAGACTCCTTTGCCACTTACGTGCAACCAACTCTGTGAAATTGTGCAGTCCAGGGAATTAACCACATAAAGCATGAACACATGCAATAGTACAAGTATGTGATATCTGTGTTCAGAAAATCACCTCTGGTGCTTCACTATTGTGTTATGTGTGGATTACGTGGGTGGGAAAATATCATTGGTCAATTGGTTCACCACCAAAGACGTTGACACTTCCAAAATCGGACATGGATGCCTTTTTTAAGCAGGTTAAACAATATACAGAATATATAGAATGTGTGAGATTTTTCAGAAACATTTTGAGGTACCCACCAGAAGACATGCATTACAAATTCAGTGGTGAACATAGCATGGATGTGTGAATATTGGCTTAATAATTTAAAAAAAAATCTAATTTGTTATTTTTCCAATAATTGTACTTTCTGCTCAATAATGTTTTTAATGTTCCATTCATAAGTCAGTAAATAAAAACCTTTCTGTTTCTCTTTGTGTGAAATTGTCACAAATAAACCATAATCTAAATTGAACAGTTTAAGGGCCCAATTTACTAAGGCCTTTAGTGTGTGCAAAGCCTTTTAGCACATGCAAAACTAGTAACACAACCAATGAGTAGTGCAAAACAAATACTATGACCAATCATTGGTCATGTTATTTGTTTTGAATGTGCTAAAAGGTTTTGCACACACTAAAGATCTTAGTAAATCAGCTCCTAAGTATGTACAAATTAGCCTCATAAACATGTACATTTCAGTCATTAAAGCTTTAGTTCCATTGGGCCTCATTTATAAATATGGTCATAATAATGAGCATACAGTATATTTCAGCGTACCAACTTAAGTATCACAAAATTCTCACATGTAATTCATAAAATTTGCGTAAACCACTGAGCGTAAATGTGTTTGCAGGTTGATAAATCAGACTTGATCGTACTTTTGGAAGCGTTTGCATATTTTTTTCATTAATCTGGCATATAGTCTCCCGTTTCTTTGTTCTGTGCCAGATCTTCTTGTGCCCTGCCTCCGTGCTTGTGTATAATTCTTTCCAGCGTTTATTCCTGCCTAGTGCCTAATCCTCGTTCCTGTTTCCAGTCCTGTGTTACCCGTCCAGTTCCTGTTCTGCCTGTTCCTGTCCAGCCCTGCTCCAGTCCTCCTGCCCTTCCCCGTCTTAGCCCAGCTCCTGCCCTTTGCCCTCCTGTTCCCAAGCTCTGACGGATTCCCCGGTTCTGACCCCTGCCTGTTCCTGGACTTCGCTTTTTCTTATTCTATATTGCTCTGTTTGCTGGACACTGACCTCTGCCTGGAACTGACCACGTATCTGCCCTACCTGTATTGCTTTGTTTTGCTGGACATTGACCTTATTCTGTGACCTTGAATAAAGCCTATTCCCATTAATTTTGGTGTCTGCGAGTGGTTCTGATCAGTTCGCATAACAACCTTCTGTGTTTTGCATTTGTTCACTATTAATCTTGATTCTTGGCTTTTGATTGCCTTTGGAGTCTGTTATTGGCATTTGTTAACATGAGGACCACAGTTGTGCCAATGAAAGTCAAGGAAGCTATTATGAGGCGGCGGAATAAGAAAGAAACAGTCAGAGACATAGGCCAAACCTTACCAAAATCTGTTTGGAACATCATTATGTCAGGTATGTTCTTAAATTACAGCGAGAGAGAGACAGCATAATTGGGATGGCAAACTTGTTCATGGTCCATACAATATCATATTGTTATGAAGTAGCCTGGCCAGGTTGAATGGAAGAAGAAGAATACTGCAGTACTGTTTGTGATTATCTCTTTCTCTCCCCTCTCTTCCCCCCATATCAAAGGAAGTGTCCTGAGCTCATTATCTATGCATAGATCTAGGATGGCACCATTCTGTGAGAGTTTTGTTACCTCTGAGGAGACACAGAACTGAAAACCATTTGGGGCCCAGTGTGGCTCAGAATACCATAAACTTGCTTTCCTTTTTGATTTTAAGTTTGAATGCCAATCAGTGACAGGGGTGTTACCATTGGTCTTGTGACATGGATATAATATTTAGACCAAATTTGAATATTTCACAATTTTCCCGAATGCACTGCAACCATCACTTTTGTTGTTAAAAGCAGGAGCAAAGGTCTCTTTTTGAAGAGGTTTTCAGTAGCTGAGCTGAACTACCTCCTAACATATTCATGTTTGGTCTCTTTTAAAATTGCTAATAATATCATGGTGCTTAGCAACATAAGATCATTTTAATTTACAGTATAAGCAAATTGTCAGCTTTTAGATAAGACAGTCCTTGTCATAAAGCTCACTTTTCTTTTGTTCCTGCTGCACTGAAACTGATTCTGGCAAAGTCTAGCTTATCGTTCTCTCTCTCTTTACTTGTAATTTCAATTCAACGTCTGGTCTAATGTCTTCTTTTTTGTAAATTATAAGTAGTGAGCCAACGTTCATTAATGAATGTATAATTCCAATTGACAGTTTTTCCTTTAATAAAATTATTTAATCTTAAAACCTGATTTTGACCGGATGGCCAGATTACACTTTGCTAAGAATTACCTAAACGAGCCTGAGTTCTGGAAAAAGGTCTTGTGGACAAATGAGAACAAGATTCACTTGAATCAGAGTGATGGCAAGAGCAAAGTGTGGAGACCAAAAGGAACTGCCCAAGATCCAAAGCATACCACCTTATTTGTGAAACATGGTGGTGGGGTGTTATAGTTTGGCATGTATGGCTTCCATAGGTACTGGCTTATTTGTCTTCATTGTTGAGGTAACTGCTGACAGCAGCAGCAAAATGAAATCTGAAATGTACAGAAACCTCAAGCAAATGCCTCCAAACTCATTGGACGGTGCTTCACTGCTTCATCCTATGGCAACACAATGGGCCTTGTTCATGAAATATGCACAGAACAAATGTGTGCATTAAACGTTCGTATTAGCAATTTTGTTCATATTTTGGCATTCATCAAAGTTATTGTATCTGAGATTTGTTTGTATGTATGAACAAAATTCACACCTGCTCAGGATCACATATACAGTGAGCACCATAATTCATTGGACAGTGACACATTTTATGTTATTTTGGTTCTGTACTCTAGCACTTTGAGTTTGAAAGGATACAATGACAATGAGCTTTAATTTGAGGGTATTTTCATCCATATCGGATGAACTGTTTAGAAATTATAGAACCTTTTGTACATAGTCCCCCACATTTTTGGGCATCAAAAAATATTGGACAGTTTAACATAATGTAGAATAAAGTAATCATTTTAAATATTTGGTCGCATATCCTTTGCATGCCATGGCTTCCTGATGTCTGTGACCTAACAATTTCAAAAGACTCTTGATATCTTATTTTCTGGAACTCCTACAAGCGATACTATAACCTCTTTGCATTTGAATGGATCTCTATGAGAATTGGGGGCTGGGACTAGATTTAGCTGTAAATTATACTGGAATAGTATGGAACACATGGTTGGTGAAATGGCTTTAAGGCCGCATTTACACTGCAGGTCTTGATGCCCAGTTCCGATTTTTAGCCTATATCCGATTTTTTTGACCGCCTGTTTACATCTACTTTTGAAAGTGACCCATATCCGATACCTGTGTTTACACTTGCTTAACACTTGAAACAACCCGCATGCGTACAAGAGGGCTTGGTTACCGAAACGAAAAAACGAAAGTAAACAACCAGCCGGCACTTTCTCGCAATGGACGCAAACGAGACCGAAATAATAATTCAAGCAATTGCTTTCCGAAGCATCTTTAGAGGTCCGCAAAATATTGGTCAGATTTTAAGGCGGAGAAGAAAGAGGAGAGCCCTTATTGCAGCCTGGGCGTATAAAGTACGTGAAAGTAACGTTATACGTCATTAAAATGCAAAAAAGTACAAGATCGTCGCATTTTCAATGACGTGCGAATCACAATGACAGGGAATATCCGATCTGTCCGTTTAGATGGCAGTCGCATTGGCAGATATCCGATTAATATCAGATTTATTTCCACATATGATTGAGGCCTGAAACGGATCTGAGAATATCCGATTCCATGTGCTTTTTTCCTGTTTACACGTTCATAATACATATCCGATCTGTGCCACATGTGAGCAAAAAATCGGAATTGGGTCACTTTTACCAGGTAGTGTAAAGGCAGCCTTAGTGTCATGTTTTTGCAGCCTGCTCTCTCCTTTCTGCAGGTGTTGCCACTCTGGCCGTTAGAGGGCACTCTCTTGTTTTTTTCTCCGCCTTCTGAGATCAATTAAGTGTGAGTGGTTTCAGGCGCTCGCAGCTCTACTTAGGCTTGGCATTTTTTCAGATCAGCGCTTTTGTGTTGTCTTTCATTCACACTAAGCCAGGTAAGGCCGGTACAGGACCAAGACGACCGCTTTTGTTTTTGGCCATATTGCTAAAAGAGACAAGCGGGACTTGCCTTTAGTGTGTTAGGAGGTTCTTATTTAACATTAAGATTTCTTTTCTCATTTTCATTAAGTCTCTTCCTTGGTTATCTGTCCCTCCAGTTGACAGTTTCCTTGATTTGCCTCATTTCTGTTTGCCTCTTTATTTTTTGCTTTTTGATATTTTATTGAGCAAGAGGTACTCTGTTATTTTCTTTCTTTCTTTTCCGCTCGAGTCTGCGAGCTTTTGCTAATTTTTCCTGGGTCGCTATTCTTTTCTTCATTCCCACTTAAGCTGGTAAACGGTAGTGATGGGGAAACAAAGCTTTCTGAAGCAACAAAGCTTTCCGGCCCATTGTGTTGAAAATGGGTTAATTACTCGAAGCTTTGATTAACACAGTGCGCACTAGTAGCATCTGCTGGTCAGAATAATTTAGCGCATGTGTCAAAGTTGGACGTGAAGCAGCGTGCACATTAACGTTAAATGTTGCCCAGCAAATAGCTACATACAGTATTATAATATATAATTTCATATTCATATAATATAGCCTGCTAGTATTATAAGCTATATATTAATCTAGTAGCCTAACCAATGACTGTATTGTAACAACTCAATATTTTTATGAGTGTTCTGTAATGTAATGAGACGCCTAGCCTAATTCATAAAACTTTATAAGTATATATTATATTTTTATTATTTTTGGGGAATTAATAATTGTCAAATAAGCCTATTCATACAGCCAGCGAACATGCACCCAAAGAGAAATTATATCTACTACATGTAGGCTATATAAGTAGGCCTACAACTACCACCGTTGAATAATATTGGTGAGAGGTTAGCGCGCAGCAATAAGCATGGAGAGATCGGGTTTAGAATCTTGGTTTATTTCTGTAGCAAAAGTTTAGTCTACATTTTTTTTAAGTAGGCCTATATAAACGTTTTTCTGTTTAAGTATGTTGCCAGAAAATATATGAAGGCTCAATAAGAGTGAAATACACATGGATGACAGTGAGTGAGTTTCAATTCGGCAGTGAAGTGTTTTTGTTAATTAACAGTGAATGTGCTTGTAGCACACCACGTCTTCAAATATACAGTTTGCTTCAAACACAGTGCCAAAATCCGACACCAAAACCAAACCAGTGACGTATTTGTCTAATGAAACGAAGCTTCGGACGTCATTGATCACGTGCTTCTGGTCATACGAAACAAGTATCGGCACAGTGCTTTGGATTAAACTGCTTCACATTTTCAACGCATGCTCCGAAGCTTCGGTATCAAGCGTAACATCACTAGTAAATGGTATAGGAACTCGGAGACTGCTTTCCTCTCGTGCTAGAGTAACGCAGGAAAACTCCTACTAGTCTTGAGTTAGTGGAGGTAGTAATTTAGCGCTACCTTTTCTTCCTTACTCTTTCTCTTCTCCATGTTCTGTCCTTGGTTTTGTTTCCCTGTCTCTCTGTGTCATGGTTCTGGCAGCCTCTTTTTGTTTCTGCGGTTGTTCTCCTTTGGAGCGGCACAAGGGCGCTCTTGCCTTATTTTTCTTCATCCGTTCCGGGTTTTCGCCCTGTGCATAATTTCTCACACCTGTTCTAGGTTACCGCAGGCTCATTTGAATATACACAAGAGATGCCCTGGCTCTGACATGATCTGTCACTTGAAAATAATATATATTATAATAATATATAATATACACTATTACAATTTCATTCATATGAAAAATGCATTTTGGAAAAAAAAAAAGGTTCTTTGTAATCAAATGTGAAAGATATTTACTTTAAAAAATGTTTGTTGGAAAACAAGGATTAATGATGTAATGCAATGTGAGATTTATCTACTAGATAGTGTTCACAAACTTGGTATTGAATTAAGTCATTATTTAATACAAACATTTGGGGAATATGATCATCTTTAAATAAGGAAAAAGTAGCTCTCAGAATCTCTCCACAACAATCATCTATGATTTGAGAAATTAACTGGAGAAGATGAGCTTGGTAGAAAAAAAAAGTACATTAAGTAAAATAATAATAAAATTTATTTCCATAGAACTTATAAAAACAATTGCAAAGTGCTTCACAGCAAATTAAAAACCCAAACTGGAGGGACATAAGACATAAATATAAATGATAAGGACATAAAGTTTAACCCGTGTTGTATTCATATTATGTATGCACCCCGTGTCCACAGGGTGAGAAATGACCCACCCTTGTGATACAGCTTCTTCATTGAATTTTAAACCCTAAAACTATTTTTCATGTAGAAACAACCTGTCATTCATAAATAAATCAGTGAATAATTGTGATTCCCTACTTCATAGTCCGGACAGACTGTATTTCTTCAGTCTACACCACTCATTTCTACTAAAAAACAGACATAATTGATTTTTTCTTTTTTGCTGTAATAGATGTGTGGGCGGCGCTTAATTTTGATTATGACTTCTGATGTCATATAACTGCAGGGTTAAAAGGACTTAAGACAATGTTGTACCTGGATGGTGTACCGCTTCTTTAAAAACACAAAAATGCCAATGTTTAACTTTTTCTAATGGTAGGTTTTTTAATAATTTTTTTATTTAATTTAATTTTTTTAGTTTTGAGTTAAACAAAGAGAAGGGTCATTTTTGAACCGAGGGCAACATGAGGGTTAAACACAAAAACATAGCCTAAGGTTTGAATACAGCACTAAATAATAAATTAAAATGTTTGTAAAAGTAAAAGTTTCTGTCCAGCTGGTTCATGTGCCGTTTAAATAAATGTTTCAATGTTGGGGATCGGAGGCTGGATTCCTAAAAAATATATACTTTGGCACAATTTCATGAAAGACATATTATGGACCCAAAACAATTCATTAAAACACCACTAGTTTGTAAACAGTATTTAGGTGGTGTTCTAGACAGTCTACTAAAAAATGTCCCACTTTTGCTGATTTCACCTTACAAACAGCTGTCCCAAACAGCTTCTCTTTTAAGCCAGTCTCTGTTGACAATATCGCCAACCTGTTAAAGGGCCTCAAGTGTTCTAAGGCCACCGGTCTTGACAACATCCCAGCTAGGTTTTTAAAGGATGCAGCTGATTTGATAGCGCCACCTGTTGCTCATGTTGTTAACTTGTCTCTGGAGCTTGGCATTGTCCCTAATGACATGAAACACGCCAAAACAATCCCCCTTTTTAAGAAAGGCAACAGGTCAGACCCTGGCAATTACAGGCCCATCTCGATTCTTAGTGTCACTTCCAAGGTCTTAGAAAAGGTCATTCATGAACAGCTTTATGAGTATATCAACAACTCAAAACTGTTATACAAATTTCAATCAGGCTTTAGGAAGTCACACTCTACTGACTCTTGTTTGCTTTTTTTAACTGATTTTATTAGATCAGAAATGGATGCTGGCAAGTTTTGCGGTATGATTTTAATTGACCTTCAAAAGGCTTTTGATACTGTCGACCACAGCTTGCTTTTTAATAAATTGTCTGCTCTAGGCATTTGCCCCTCAAGTTTAAAATGGTTCATCTCCTACCTTTCAGATAGAGACCAAAAGATAGACATTCATGGTCATCTTTCCTCCGCATTACCAGTGACATGTGGAGTCCCGCAAGGGAGTGTCCTGGGCCCTTTATTGTTTTTAATTTATATTAATGACCTTCAATCTGCCTGCAATGTTAACCTGTTTTTGTATGCTGATGACTCTGCTATCCTATCCTCTGACAAGGACGCGGATAGGCTACAGGCCATTCTCACCGAGGAATTCAGTAAAATCAAGTCTTGGCTCACTGACAATAAATTATCCCTTCACATGGCCAAAACTGAATACATCATATTTGGTTCCCAACCTAGGCTACGTAAATTGGTCTCGCCTAATATCGACCTCGAGGGCCAGACCTTTGCTGCAAAAACATCAATTAGCTACCTAGGTTGCTACTTAGATAGCAGCCTGGGAGGTGAATCTATGGCTCTAAACACCATGAGCAAGGTGAATGGCAGAACTAAATTTCTGGCCAGAAAAGCTCAGTTTTTGGACTCAGCCAGTCTTCATATATTAGCCAACTCACTTGTTTCTTGTTGCTTTGATTATGCAATCTGTTCTTGGTACGGTGGTCTGACCAAAGTTTTAAAGGAGAAACTGCAGGTTTCCCAGAATAAACTAATCAGGTTAACATTAGGGCTAGCCTCAAGAGACCATGTAGGCAAAGAACACTTTCAGAAGCTGGGCTGGCTGCCCCTGGAAGCTAGGTTTGTTCAACTCCAGCTCAACATGGTCCACAACATTTACAGTAACAGAGCCCCTGATTATTTTAATAATCATTTTCAGAGGAGTGGTGACACGCATACTCACAAGACCAGAGCCAGCATTGCTGACCTGTGCCTTCCTAGGTTCAGAACCAAAATGGGTAAATGTTCTTTTAAATTCGGTGGAGCCACAAACTGGAATATGTTGCCCGTCCAGTTAAAGTGTACTAGTAGTCATTATCTTTTTAAGAAAAAAGTAAAAATGTGGCTCTTAGAAAATGTCCGATCTTAGTAACCAAAAATGTGGCTCTTACCAATGTCCGAACTTAGTAATCGTTAATGTAGTTTACTTTGTATTGGTGCTTGTTCTATGGTTGTATTGTCTATCTGTCTGAGACCAAGGACCACAATGGAAACAAGTCTTGACTTTTTTGTGTACATCCTTGATGTTTTCTTTGAGATGCATGCCCGTACTCCTGTTACTCCATGTATTTTAACTAAATGTCAAATAAAATCAATCAATCAATCATTGCTCTCAAACAATTAAAATTAAACACTTAGTACAATGTCAGTCCATTACCAAACTCCTGTGCATTAAAAGCATGAAAATACATGAAAACACTGGAGGGAGGGTAAGGATTAGGAATATGAAAAAGGTTAAGCAAAACATGTATTCTTTCTCGATATAGATTAGTCAGGCCAGCTATGTCAGTCAGCCACTGTCAGGCAAGGAAGTAGAGGGATGAGGATATGGTAGGTAGGAGCTATGGCAACATGTCAGGGAGCGATGAAGGTGGTGGCAGCTGCGAGGCAAGTTTAATGTCCCATGGAAGACCCATGATGACAGGGTAAAGTCAAGGCCACATTCACCATGGGCCGTCAACAGGGCCGTCCTAAAAAATTATCAGAGGCAGATGAGAAGGTGTTGGTCATGCAATTTACAGTGCAGGACAGGGGTTTACACACACCAAGGCCACTTGTTTTTTGCCTTGGCTGTGGCAAAGAAGAGGGGAACCAGTGAGTCTCTTGGACAGAAAGCTAACTTCACAAGAATATTTTACATCTACTTGGTTAACGTAATAACATTCACAAAAGGTGTACCATTCCATTTTGACTGCATTAATTATTAATTATTATTAATTTAATAGTATTACAGATTATATCATACCTGAAAGGGGGAGAGAAATCACGAGATTGGCAGGGTGTTCCATTTCCTCACCATTTTGAACATTTTACCAGCGACATTACCTTTTACAATATAACACAACCTGATTCATTACCAGCCAAAGTGGCTGCTCGAGTAAAGATCTTACCAGCCACAATCAAGGTTTTACCAGCATTTGACTGGTGGCTGGTGTTAATTTCACACCCTGGCCCTCTGTGTATGCTGGTTTGTGTTCCAAGCACAATTGTAATCCCAGAATTTTAACGAATTTTTCTTAATTAGGTGCATTTCATGTTTAGAGGGATTATTTACCGTCATTGTTTGATTTTAGCCACATGGTCAGAAATAACTATGCATGCCATGATATTAAAGACTGAGGTGAATAAACAGGCTCCTAATTAGGTAGTTGAACATGTGTTTAGATGCCTTCATAATTTTTTCCGTAAACTTATTAACTAAATGAAGGTTTGGCTTGTTATCATTTGCATTGTCTTTGAATTCTTCATTACCACATGGTTAGTTTTAGATGTTCACAATTTCACAAATTAAGAGCCTATTGATTCACCTCAGTATTTAATTTGATCAGTTAAACTTTTTTTTTACCTCTCTTTTTGTAGATGTTTGTAATATAGCACAATGTGAATATTAGACTTTTTCTTCATGGCATGCATAGCTATTGCGAACATAATGTTGCTTAAGAGGGTAAATAATCCCTCTAAACATGAAATGCACCTAGTCAATAACAATTCACAGCTTGTTAATTCTGGGATTGCAAAGAAAACCAGGAAACACAAGGCGCCCCCAGGACCGAGGTTGAGAACCACTGTTTTAAGCTTAACCATATTTAACAATATTTATACTTTATCCTGAAACTAATTTGAGTTAAACTCAAATTAGTTTCAGGATGACCTCCTTTTAGCTCAATGAAATAAATATTAGCTTGTGCTCATGGATTGACACATGCCTTCTGTATCTCTTTTGCCATCACTTCATGAATTTACATTCTTACTTGGCCCATGTAGCATTGCTGTATAATGAAGACTACGTTGCTCATTATCATACAGTTATAGGTTCAACATTTAATATATTCGTATTTAGTGTTGCATCTAAATTATAGTGGTCCTGATTGCTACTAGATGGTAACAATCACGCTGGTGGTGGTAATCAAAAGATGACAGGTACCTCCTTCCAAGTAGGTCTACCCCCCTACCCCAATCATAATAGTTCCACATAAAAATATTGGAATATAATTATAAAACTGGGCATTTTGAACAAGTAATAGTTCAAACGAAATATATTTAGTCTAGTTCTTTCGTAATTTTTTTTTTCTGTGGTGTAAAATGGCGTATTTTCGTTGAATTAATTACGTGGCGAGTTTGGGCTCATGGAATGGCGAGATTGGGACCACAGGCGTAATCAATACGGAAGCGGCACAGACGTTGTCATAAAATTTCTTCTTACCGTGAAAAACGACGACATCGGACAGATGTTAAGGTAAATCTATCACCACGGCGGCACTTTCGCCACAAGTCAGCAATTATACCGGGAAATGCCCTCTTTGAAAACAAAAAACAAATGAATATAAAAAGGTTAGTCTATTACTGCATACCCGTTTTTGCTAAAGCTGCATCATAGCTATGATAACGCGGAGCTGTCAAAACTATAACAGCACGGATAGTGTTGTAGTACTCGAGACCGGTCTTGGTCTCGAGACCATATTTTGAAGGTCTTGGTCTTGTCTCGGAATCGACTGCATTTGGTCTTGGTCTTGTCACGGTCTCGGATGAAGAGGATTCGGATTTTTTTTCAAGACCGGTCGAGACCAGGGGCGTGTCCAGGAGGGGGGGGGGGGGGCATGTGGTGGCACCCGCCCCCACAGAAATTTGATTGACCACCACGGAAAACTAGTTACAGATGACAAAATATGCTACTATTTAATATCATTGATTTATAGGTTTAGTGGACGGAAACAGTGCTGGACTGGTAATTTGGCATACCGGGCATTTTCCCGGTGGGCCGACGCACCTTGGGGCCGATATAATTAAATGTAAATAAAAAAAAAAAAAGCAGGGCCATTGGTTCATTTTCTATATTGACACTGGGCTGGCCCAATAACTGGGCTAGGCCCCACCCCTCCCCCTCTGTCCTTCGTGTCAGTAAATATTAACAGTATTTTTTTCGTGGTAGACACAACATAGACTCGCATTGGTCTGGTCTCGGTCTTGGTCTTGGTCTCGCCCCCCCCTCAGTCTTGGTCTTGACTCGGTCTCGTCACCTCAAAGTCTTGGTCTTGACTCAGTCTCGGTTTAGGTGGTCTTGACTACAACACTAAGCATGGAAACCCTTTAAAAAAAACAAAATAAAAACCGTAGCTAGGCTACACGCCATGTTTTTGGGGATGACAAATTAAGGACTAAACAAGCCACATTTTAGTTAATAAAACTCAAGTAAGCTAATTTAGATATCCAGTGAGCACAAGTGGCATACAGAACTAGTTTACTTTTTTTTAGCAGCATTTTTTTGTAAGTATAAACCGAACTATTTAAAAAAAAAAAAAAAATTTATTTGATTTATTTATTTAAGTATGAGCCGAAGTATGCCTTCCTGGCGTGTCTCCCCGTGGCGTGTCTCCCCGTGGCGCAGTCTGTAGCGCGGCCTAACGCTACTTTCACATCGGGCGCGCATGAGCGCCAGCTTGCCGCTATGGTCAGCGCAAGCAGATTAGCGAAATGGAAAAAACAACAATAGATATCCGTATCCGGGACAGGTATTTTAAAAGCGACTTTACACCAGTCATTCTTCCTCTACACATACAAGCACAAAATCCGGTTATTATTTAAATGTGATTTAATTTCATTCAGCATTGCCCACAACATTAACGTGATCCACATGAACCAGGACAGGGAGAGAGCTTGTCACTCGTTTTCAGGGTCTCTGCTCTTCTCCACTTTTTCTAATTGCTTTCGAACGTTAAATGTATACCGTTCTAAACAAACAAAAAACACTTATCTGCTGACCGTAATATAGAATGCCATCCTGGCTATCGATAGTTAACGTAGCGAGCTGGCGCAGCCTGGTAATAATCTGGTAGATATCAATGTAGTAGTGCTTATTTGTTACAAACCTGGTAGCCCCAATTGAAAACTTATGTTTCGCCATGTGAAATGTTTTAAATTTAAATTAGGGTAGTCCCGCAAGTTCAATTGATACAACTCGGGGAATTCGGTCACGCACATAATTAATTTCTCCTCCATTTTGGGTTCGCGAAGTTGGTCCGTTCAGTACCGCCCACTCTCTAGCTATTGGCTGCGCTTTGGAAGGTCAGCGACTGGAGGGGTCAAAGTTGAATTTGGTTGAACTTACTTGCGCTGCGCTCACCGCTTACCAGAGCGCAAAGCGGCAAACGACTCTCCATTGATATCAACGGTACTTGCCGCCTATGCGCGGCCAATGTGAAAAGGCAGTCACTAGTTCCTCTTGTCTCTACACTGTGCTGTCCAATAAAGCTCAAAGGCTATTACACCTATTTTAAGAAAGTATAGTCCATTTTAGTACTTATAAACTTTTGTAGCCACAATTTCCTCTATATTCTCAGCTACCTTGAATTGAGAGAAAATGCTGTTAGCTATAAGTTAGAGTGAAGGAAATGTAGAGACCTAGCTACTCACTCCAAAAGTCTCTGGGACCTCAGATGGGTATCTGGCTTCTCTGTCGAACATGAGTTAGAATGGGGAGTGCTTGGTGGTGATCTGTACTTGGTGCGCAAGCCAAACATGGCTGCACTGAGGTCCCAGTTCCAAGGATTCTCATCCACCAATTTGGTGAGAGTTTTGAAACATATTGACATTGTTATGAAATACTATTTCGATTGTAAAGCATAGCTTATGATTGCGATGTGTGACCCAAATCACACTGCTTAATACAATACCAAAATAGAATACTTAACACAGTGACTATAGTACCATTTAGTGGTGTAAATGGGTCAAGGTCAGTTTAGTGTCAAGTCCACATTACTTTGTCACTGTCCCATTCATTCTTTCAACCAATCCACTGGTCTGTGGATGGTAAGGTGCGCAGAAGCTCCTCTCGATGTCCAGCTTCTGGCAGAGAGCCATATTCAGCTGAATTTAATGGACAACAGTCAGTTAGTACAAAAGAAAACTGAGTGAAGGGAGCCTCAGCCATGTTTTTGGGTAATGATATGGACTGCACAGGGAAAGATATTGAGAAATGATTGAAAATGCATTGTAATCAAGGGGCCAAGACTGGGCTTTCGTTTTGAAGCTCACTTCCTGGTTGGGCTGGGAGCAGCCATTGTGCCGTTGCTCACTAGCGCCACTGCGGTTGGCTCCAGTATAGGTCTTTCACCATGTAAGTCAATGGCATCAATGTGGTCAAAATACTCAGTCAATAAATTTTTTCTCACAAAAAAATTTAATTGCAATAGGTGCCTTTCCTTCATCTAATGCCTGTGCATGTGCTGATTTTTTTAAATACTGTGTCGTTTGGACAGGGTATTAACATTTGTTCAGGACCAATCAGAGGGACAGGTTGAGTCCTGGGATCACTGGCATAGATAGGTTCTATATGGTTCTCACTGCCCTCACTCGGAGGGGCGGGACCTATTTTTATACAGTCTATGCTTGGGACAGGGAGACACGCTGTATTTTAGAGATGGGAGGTTCGACTCTTTTTACTAACTCGAGTTTGTATGAGTCACTCACCAAAGAGAGTCGGGTTTTGGAGTCACTCGAGTCATCAAGTCAGTCTAACTTCCGGTTTAGCCCTCCTGAATGGGATAAAATAATTTAATATTGCGGCTCTTCGAGACTATACAAATGTTATCGGAATGAATGGATCAAATTCTGATAGTGAAACGAGTTATTTCGCGGGGGTTGTGACGCTCAAAAAAATTTATCCACCGTTTTACAGCCCCTCCTTTTCCCATGATTGTGTGCGAGAAAACTGCTTTTCGGACCTGGAAGTTGTAATTACACGGTTTTACCACTAAATTGGCTTCAAAGCCCGGCGCTGTTCTGGGGGCTTGCTCAGTACTCTCACTCACGAGTTAGCGAATCAGTGAGTGCGAGTCAACCATAGACTGTATAAAAATAGGAGTCAACTCGAGTTGACAGCCACAGTCACTCACCCGCACCCGCTGAACCAATGAGTGCAAATATGAAGGCAAGTAGGCTATATTGCGAATACTTTCTACGCCCTCACACAGAAACTAACATTAGCGGAGTGGAGCAGCGAACTCCAGCAGCCACAAACGAGACCTACTGACCAACACACACTGCAGCATTCAACTCGGAGGTGAAGAAAATAGCTCTTATACAAAATATTGGTAATAAAAAATAACTGAAATAACTGTTTTGATTTGAAATGGTTTTATTGTTTCCGTTTAAAAAAGTCCGTCATTCTGCTTAAAAGACGTGAACTGCAGTCAGTCCCATAGATCAGAACAGCATCACACAGCCTGCTAATCAGAAATTACAGACTGTTGAATTTCATGATTGATCAATCAGAATTGAGTAGTAGTAAACTACTAAAAAGGGACAAATTAAAATTCATGGACGGTTAGTGACTGTGGCATGGAACTTGTGAGTGAGTGGGTGATTCGTACGTGCAGCCAGAACTTCAGCTCAGGGCAGGGGGCGGGTTCTGGGGCTGGGAGAGTGAGTACTGGGTGACCGAGTGAGTGAGTGTTTCGTGCAACTCGAGTCAGACAGATCCGAGCGGGCTGGGAGAGCAAGTGAGTGAGCGCCAAACTGCTTTCTCACAGGGCTAGTTTAATACAGTGATTTACTTGACACATTTCCAGAAATACCGTTAATATAAGAGTTGCACAATAGTGTGAGTAACACGTTGTCTCGCCTCGTCTTCGCAGTTCGCATTAGCAAGTAGCAGGTAGGAGGGGCGAGTCAGTGAACGAGTTAGTGGAGGAGAGGACTTGTCAATCCTGAGTCAGTAAAAAGAGTCGTTCATTTCGAACGATTCGTTCAAACTCGCACATCACTACTGTATTTTTGAGTGGAAGTCGATGGAGAACATCCCTTAGTAGCCTACCGTGAACAAGCTGTTGTTTTGTGGACACAGTTCGTAGCATAATAAATTGAGTGCCTTACCCGCTCATCTTCAACATGTTTGTCATCACATATTCATTTTGGTTGGAGCGAGCTATGATGTGTCTACTACAAAAAAAAATACTGTTTCGTAAGATGAGACAGAAGGGGATGTTGCAGCTACACTACAGGCCCAGTGTCTCGGAGCAAGCAGCCAAACTGTGGGTTAAGTATCTCAAATCAATTGCTCCATACCTGTATAACCTTATCAATTTAGATATTAATCCCTGTCATGAACGTTAGCTCAGCTGGTATGCTATCTAGCTAATCAAATTAGCTGATGTTAGCTGAATATAAATTGAAGATAACTGAATGAACGTTAATTATGTGACGAATACCACACATTCAATGCGAATAAATGACACAGTAAAATCGAGGATGAAAATTAAATGTTATATTATAAAACATTAGCAACTTAAGTAAGTTTACCGCAAGTTTATTTTGCAAAATGGTGGGTTTGGTCAGGTCATGGGCTTTATATAGTTCTGTGGGCTTTATAGTTCTGTGGCTTCTCCACTCCGAACTGTCAATCATACTGTGCCCGGGCCATATCCGGTTGACCCTGCTCCAAGCCAAGGTCACTTCGGCTCTACAGAGCAGGCGCAGTTTGTACAAACGGTCGGCGAAAAAGACTTCCGAGCTTCAATTCAGTTTTTACGAGGCCGTGGAAAGGCAATGGGTGACGTCATAGTGGCTTTGTCCATATTGTTATACAGTCTATGATTGTAATAGGACAATAGGACAGCACCTTATTCCTGAACTCCCCTCCTCGGTTGGTGAGAATGTGTTTTGGTGCCCCAAACTTGAATTCTACAATGAACTGTGCAAAGAATTCTACAATGCACTGTGCTACATCCTCGGCTTTCTTAGACTTCAGCGGATATGCCTCAGCCCACTTGGTCTTGTAGTCAATCATGACGTCCCTGTGCAGTCCGTCTCATTCCCCAAAAACATGGCTGAGGCTCCCTTCACTCAGTTTTCTTTTGTACTAACTGACTGTTGTCCATTAAATTCAGCTGAATATGGCTCTGCCAGAAGCTGGACATCGAGAGGAGCTTCTGCGCACCTTACCATCCACAGACCAGTGGATTGGTTGAAAGAATGAATGGGACAGTGACAAAGTAATGTGGACTTGACACTAAACTGACCTTGACCCATTTACACCACTAAATGGTACTATAGTCACTGTGTTAAGTATTCTATTTTGGTATTGTATTAAGCAGTGTGATTTGGGTCACACATCGCAATCATAAGCTATGCTTTACAATCGAAATAGTATTTCATAACAATGTCAATATGTTTCAAACTCTCACCAAATTGGTGGATGAGAATCCTTGGAACTGGGACCTCAGTGCAGCCATGTTTGGCTTGCGCACCAAGTACAGATCACCACCAAGCACTCCCCATTCTAACTCATGTTCGACAGAGAAGCCAGATACCCATCTGAGGTCCCAGAGACTTTTGGAGTGAGTAGCTAGGTCTCTACATTTCCTTCACTCTAACTTATAGCTAACAGCATTTTCTCTCAATTCAAGGTAGCTGAGAATATAGAGGAAATTGTGGCTACAAAAGTTTATAAGTACTAAAATGGACTATACTTTCTTAAAATAGGTGTAATAGCCTTTGAGCTTTATTGGACAGCACAGTGTAGAGACAAGAGGAACTAGTGACTGCCTTTTCACATTGGCCGCGCATAGGCGGCAAGTACCGTTGATATCAATGGAGAGTCGTTTGCCGCTTTGCGCTCTGGTAAGCGGTGAGCGCAGCGCAAGTAAGTTCAACCAAATTCAACTTTGACCCCTCCAGTCGCTGACCTTCCAAAGCGCAGCCAATAGCTAGAGAGTGGGCGGTACTGAACGGACCAACTTCGCGAACCCAAAATGGAGGAGAAATTAATTATGTGCGTGACCGAATTCCCCGAGTTGTATCAATTGAACTTGCGGGACTACCCTAATTTAAATTTAAAACATTTCACATGGCGAAACATAAGTTTTCAATTGGGGCTACCAGGTTTGTAACAAATAAGCACTACTTTTTTTAAATTTTTTTTAATTGTGGCTACAAAAGTTTATAAGTACTAAAATGGACTATACTTTCTTAAAATAGGTGTAATAGCCTTTGAGCTTTATTGGACAGCACAATGTAGAGACAAGAGGAAAGGTCGAATTCGAACGGACAATGTCGCAAAGAGCACGGGAATACTAGTTAGGCCACGCTACAGGCTGCGCCACGGGGAGATACTTCGGCTCATACTTAAATAAATAAATCAAATAAATTTTTTTTTTTTTTTTTAAATAGTTCGGTTTATACTTACAAAAAATGCTGCTAAAAAAAAAGTAAACTAGTTCTGTATGCCACTTGTGCTCACTGGATATCTAAATTAGCTTACTTGGGTTTTATTAACTAAAATGTGGCTTGTTTAGTCCTTAATTTGTCATAGCCATGGGCTACGTGTAGCCTAGCTACGGTTTTTATTTTGTTTTTTTTAAGGTTTTCCGTGCTGTTATAGTTTTGACAGCTCCGCGTTATCATAGCTATGATGCAGCTTTAGCAAAAACAGGTATGCAGTGTCGTGTAAGATTTACGACCCTAATTCGGGTCGCAAAGTCTGTGGTGTTTCCTACCACACTGATGAATTCATCTTCAAAAATTAACAAAGTCTTCAAGAGTCTCCAAGAGTCTGATGCAATTTGAGTTTATTGCTAGGTTCAAAAATTTACATACAGGTAAACCCGGGCTGGTTTGCGCAAACCAAACATACAATTATGCCTTCATAAAAAGAAAAAAACCCCTCCCTCTTTCCCAAAAACCAGGCCTTTTAACCTGTCCTTATCTCAATCCTCTAGGGGCGTAAATCTGCCACACCCAACTATACACGCCCATTCTTCTGAAATCCAATACCTGGGGCCTCCCCATGTCCTTTTTCTTTTATGGTACAACATTGACATCTACTGGACTTAAGTAAGCATTACATCTGGCATTTATTTATACTACAATTAAATATAATGCTATGATTTAATTATATAGAATATGGCCTGGCCATGTTGTGACCATTCTAGTTCAATAAATGATCCTTACACTGATTTACTATATTGAACCATATAACACATTACATTACATTACATTACTTTAAGGGTTGTTTCTCCTGACTTTTTTCCCCATAGAGTTCTATAGGAAAATGAGTCCGGAGAAATAACCCTTGCAGTGATCCATCCACATCTACTCCATATCTGGCAACAGAGTGATGGTTTGGGGCTCGTTTGATAGCTCAGACCCTTGATAACTTACAGCCATTTAGCCAGCCATGTGTTCCATACTGTACCAGTGTAATTTACAGCTGAATCTAGTCTCACCCCCCAATTTCCATAGAGATCCATTCAAATGCAGAGAGGTTATAGTATCGCTTGTAACAGTACCTGAAAATAAGATATCAACAGTTTTTTTATGTTGATGGTCACAGACTTCAGGAAGTAACAGCATGTAAAGGATATGCGACCAAATATGAAATATGATACTTTAAAAATACGTTAAAGCAAAGGGTATGAATACTTATGTAAATGAGAAATTCTATTTTTTAATTTTTAATAAATTTGCAAAAATCTCAAAAAAACTTTTTTCACATTGTCATTATGGGGTGTTGTGTGTAGAATTTTGAGGGAAAAAATGAATTTAATCAATTTTGGAATATGTCTGTAACGTAATAAAATGTGGAGAAGGTGAAAGGGGTGGGGAGACTTTCCGGCTTGACTGTATATATATATATATATATATATATATATATATACATATACATATATACACACATACACACACACTCACATTCTGTATAATTAAACACAGTTCTCATATACTGTTTTAGGCCTCATCCTTCCCTCGCATGCATTTGTCTGTGAGAATACCTGGGTGGACGATGAGGGGCGCTCTCTCCATCTCCCTGCCGTTACACCCTGCACAATGCCTACAAGGATTATGTAATTACTGTTTATACCACTAATATTCAGACACATTCTGGTTGATTCATTTTCAGGCCTGGATTTTATTCCACATTCCCCCCTATGTGACTTTATAGTCACATTTTGTCAGAGCTGTCCCTACCATCTGTTGTCAGACTCCGTCCGGCCGGATAGCAAAACGCTATCTTATGACCCCAGCGATCATCAAGACGATGACTATCGCCTGGAGGGAGATCTAACAACAGAACCGAGCATTGCATGGAAAACATCCCCTCCCATTTTGCGGGGAGTGGGTAAAAGCCACACAATGCTCCTATCTCCTCACAGTGTTCTACAGAAGGCTTTAATGCGGATCATACAGAATAACGCATAGTCATTGCTCAAAGAAATCTAATTCAGGTGTAATACATCAAAACTTGCACTATAATAAGTTTCTTCCCATTAATTATTTGAGTACATATGTTCTTTACTATTAATCCAGACCACATTGACCCGTTGGGAAGTAAATAATCCAGCAGACTCCCTAAACGTCCTTTCTGCTGCTTAGTGTTTGCCACTAGTAAATCGATTTGCCCGGGTGCCGTTGCCCAGTACTTGTAAGCGAGTGTGAACAGTATGACAACGCACTGCTTTAGACACGCCCCCATTTCATGCGCCACGTGGCCCCCTCCCACGTGAATGCCGCCTGTGATTGTGACGGACGAGACTATGACTTCATCACCTACTTTTTCCTGAACTTTAGCAACAGGGCAAAGCGTGGCCATTGATCCACAACGAGGCTCAGTGTGGTCTGATTTTCTTCTTAACAAACATAAACATTTAATCATGTATACATTGTCTACTTAAGCATGAGTACAATAAAATGAGACCAGCCACGGGTTTTAGGTGCACACATTAAGTCTTAGGTTATACAGTGACATAAAATGTTTTTAGCGGAATAACATACGGTACTTAAGCGGATTAATGTCTTCTCTTCTTCCCGGGTCCTGCGTCAACTGCGTTGGACCAGTGGACAGAGGAGAGGTTGCTAGCACTTCACTCAGCCATAGCCAGTTATAATATTCTTTGGCAGAAGGATACAATATACTAGGTGTATATTTTAACTATGTGAGTGTGTTTTAACTATCTGCCCTCCGTAAGGGAGCTTTTTGCTCCTGAGTGTGAAAATCTGTCTTCATGTATGTATGTGCAGTCAGTATATGTTTCTTCAACCCAGGTGCTTTGCACACCGTAGAGGGTCATTACTGTGGAGAGGTTACTAGCACATGCGTTGCACAGTAATTCGGTTCACTCCTCTCCGTACAGCAAGGCGCCGTGCATTCCACCTCATCAAGGCACCAGATGTGTTTTGCATAGGCGTTCCAGAACTGAGGATCAGCCACCTGTTGGGCGGCCTGAGGGTGGTGCTTCCAACACTCCCAGCCTGCACCTCCTCTCACCCCGTACTCGCAGAGGGGGTTTCCGAATGGACAGTCAAGCGGACCGCCTGCAGCATTCACAGGTTGTCCATATTGATCTCGATATTCGTTAGGTCCTGTCTGCATAACCATCACAGCAAAACATCCCACCCCCCTTTCACCACAATGAGTCACATGCAATGGTTCATTGTCCTGTCGTGGCATATTTTCCTGGTATTCAGGGGCAGAAGGGATGGTGTCAATTACCCACACTGGTGCTTCCACAACTACTTTCCCACAATCATCTGCATTGGCTATGTCCTTTTCTGAGTCCCTTACGATAAGAAATTGTCCTGCCACTGTACTTATCATCCTTTTGACCAGAGACTGAATTAATGGGATCAGGCAACATGTGGCAAACAACAGAACCAACAATACCAGTCCGATAACCACCCCTATCTTTACCAAGGCAGTTTTCCATGATGACATATTCAACCAATCCCACCATGACCACCCTTTTGACTCTCCCTTGGTATTCTTGACGTGCTCATCTCTCAGGTTCTCTAGTGCTTCTAGCGCTGTTGTTATGTTGCCACCTTTTCCCGTGTGCATCGGAATAACTGAGCAACATTCTTCCCCGATACGTTCGCATACACCCTGTTCCTCAGCTAGCATTGTGTCGAGAATTAACCTGTTTTGTATTGTCATAAGTGAGGTGGCATGCAATTGTTCTTTCATTCCCTGTATTGCCAACACGGTGTAGTTAATAAATCTTTGCTGATTATACCATAGGTAATTTATCCAATGTGAATTCCTCTCTACCTCATTCCCTATGAACGGACCCCCTAACATTAGGCTATCTGGTATAGCTTTATGTTCGTTTGGTATACCATGAGGTTCATGCCACCACGTAACCCATACGCCTTCGTCTTCTTCCCACTCATGTCTCTTTAATCTTAAATGCTGTTGTGAATTCACTCTAAGCACCGTCAATCGTCCAGTTAGAGCAACTGGTGCACATATGCCTGTCCAGTTAGCCTCTAATGCAGCCTTGATTTTTGTATTTCCGCCACAGTACCAATACACATCTGCCAGCGGGTGTGTGCCTTCGGTGAGATCTGGCACCGTAAAGCTCAGTATTCTCCCGTTAGGTGTCTTACGTGTTGCACTTGATCCGAAATTTGTAACTATTTCTCGACACTTTAGCGGTGCGGCGTCTGTTGTAGAACACGCTCGGTTGCCTTCATTATCCCACTTCCGACAGTTAACTAGTGGATTTGATGAGTTCCCGTAACCATACACGTACCCGTTTACTACTTTCTCTATCTTTTTATCTCGTACCACACAAAATGGGAACTCAACATTGTCAGGTATTATCACTGTCGGTATTACCCCAGCCGTCACTTCATCCCCTGAAACAAGCATGTCCCGGCATTTACTTATCTCAATGAACGGCGTTCCTCGAGGTGAATACACATAGCCATCTGTCCAACTGGAACAATCCAAACTTGGGTCTAGCTTAGTGTACCCCTCGCGAAATAAATGTTTTCCCTTTTTCGCCATGTAGTACAACATGCATTGCAAGTAGCATGGGTGTCTCCCCGTACATCCCTCTTGTGTGAAAGGCAATGGTCTTACTTGGGGTAATCTTGTCGTACCTTGATTATAACATGTTATACATGTTTCTCGAGTCACTTGTCTTGCAGAGTATTCCAACCATCGGTAAAACATATTAGTCTTAGTGTGTACGGTGCGCTGTGTATTTACAGCTACCCTGTGGCGAGCTTGTCCATCACTGACTGTTTTCTCATTTTCCATTTTGCTGGTGTCCCAAGCAACTGGTGAGGCGAGCATTACAGGGCGCAACTGTGTCAATAGTATCAATACTCCTATTACTACGCTCCATACCCCTCTTACCTGCCCTTGCTTCCCTCTACGTCTCCCTGGTTTCCTCATCCCCCCTATTCTCTGAAGGTGTACCTTCCTCATGTTGCCCGTCCGCTATTCTCCTTAAATTGTCTGAAACCTCGTTCTGTGTGCGTCCTGGTTCTCTCGCTCTACAACAGTGATTAAGGTGAAACCAAACAGTTTTACCTTCAACCTTAAGTGCAGTAGGAGTTGTTAGAACCACCTTGTACGGTCCCTCACGCCTGGGTTCACTCCACCTTCTTTTGAAAACTTTAATATACACCCAGTCTCCTGGGCGTATTCCACATAAGTCCTCTGAGATGTCGCTTGTTCTTCCCTCAGTGGCTCCTTTTACCTGTTGGAAAATAGTCTTGTGTATTAAGGTTAGATGCCGCACATATTCTGACAGCTCTTTCTCCAGCTGCTCAAGCGGAGGGCCATTGTATGGACCCCGTAGGTACGGTACCGGCATTGGTCTCCCTGTTAGCATTTCATGCGGGGTCAGATGCGTGCTTCTGTTGGTTTGCATTCTCATGCTCATTAACGCCAGTGGTAGTGCGTCTACCCAGTTGATTCTTCCATCTGCACATATTTTGGCTATTTTCGCTTTCAATGAGCCATTTGCCCTTTCCACCATTCCTTGTGACTGTGGATGATATACACACCCAAATGTCTGCCTAATTCCCAACATCTTGGTTATGACTTCATTACAGCTACAAAATGTGGTCCATTGTCTGAGCTGATCTTATCTGGAATCCCAAACCTGGGAAACACTTCTTTACACAAAAACTTTGCTACTGACTTGGCATCTGGACTGCTTGTGGGTGTTGCCTCTACCCACCTACTGAATCTGTCCACCATCACTAGCATGTACCTTTTATTCTGAACCCGCTCAATCATATCCACATAATCTATCATTAGGTGCCTAAAAGGTCCGTCAGGTGGTGGAATGTGCCCAATTGGCGCTGAAAATGCCTTCCTGTTGTTATATGTCGCACAAACTTCACACTCGTTTAATGCCTGATCCACCATAGGTGTCAAATAGGGTGACCACCACGCATCCTGAATGCGCTTGAGCACTTCCCCCCTTGCGCAATGGTCCTGACCATGCGCATCTTTAATCAGGGTGTGGACTATTGATGTGGGTGCTACAAAATGTCCCTTTGGCCCTCTCCACAAACCCTTATGGATGACGTCCTCTGTCTTCACCGCCCCCTTTTTTAGCCAAACGCTAAGTTCGTACACACTTGCTTTGCTTTGCGCCTCAATGAAAGAGGCTAAATTCCCTGTGGGACCGGACTCTTCTGCTACTATTGCTCCCATCAGGCCCAGCCCTATGGCAGCTCGGCGCGCTGCCTCGTCTGCTAAATTGTTGCCTTGAGCAACCAAAGTGTGTGCCTTTTGGTGGGCTGGGCATTTTATAATGGCCACTGCGTCAGGTACTTTCATGGCCCCCAACAAGTCTGAAATTGCTTCTCCATGCCTAATAGGAGTGCCATCTGCCCTGCTAAACCCTCTTTGTTTCCAAATAGTACCATAAACATGACAAACCCCATAGGCATAAGCTGAATCTGTGTAAATGTTGACACGCTTTCCAGCTGCCATTTGGCATGCTGCTGTTAGAGCCTTAATTTCTGCTAGTTGTGCAGAACATGGTTGTGTAACATTTTCGGCCTGCACCTCGGAGAAGGAAGTGTCATCAGCGCTCAACTGTACTATTCCAAAACCGGCATGCATCCCTTTTTCATCTCTGAAGCAGGATCCGTCTACAAATAGTGTGAGATCCGCCGCAATGGGTTGATTATACAAGTCATCACAAGCTTTAAGAAAAACATCAGTCTTTAGAATACAATCATGAGGCTTCCCGTCTGTGGGTAAAACCATCCTTGTTGCTGGGTTGATTGTCGTACATCGCTGGATGTTGATGTCTGGTGCAGACAAAATTACCTCATAGCCGGTTTTCCTAGCTTGGGTTAAGACAAAGCGCGGACTAGTTAACAACGCATATAGTTGATGGGACGTATATATTGTCACTGGATGGCCCATTGTCAAGGTAGAAGCTCTTTGATAGGCAAATACGGCTGCAGCCAATCCTTGGTAGCACGGTGGTAGTCCTTGTTCCACGGCGTCCAATTTTGTGCTATAATAAGCCAACGGCTGCTTGCCTGTGGGCGTGTCTTGCATCAGAACTGCACAGGCAAACCCTGAGCGCTCAGCAACATAAAGGTGGAATGGTTTACTGTAATCCGGGTTGCCAAGTGCAGGGGCCGTTTGCATCTGATGCTTTAGGGCTTGAAAAGCCCCGTCTGCCTCCTCATTCCATGATAATAGGGCTGTACTATTATTTTGCCCTGTTGCTCTAATTAATGTTCGCAATGGTGATGTAATAACTGCATAGTCGCAAATCCATGGTCTGCTGTACCCTGCCATTCCTAGGAAAGAAAGCATCTGTTTGTGGCTTGGGTGCCGATGCAATAGCTTCAACATGTGATGGTGCAATAAGTCTTTTGTCACCACTCAATTGTCTTCCCAGGTACTCCACTGTTTGCTGACAGAATTGTAATTTGTCTTTGCTGACCTTATGACCTCCCGTTGCCAGGGCTGTTAGTACAGCCACTGAATCTGCCTCACACTGTTCCCTCGTGTGGCTACAGATTGACAGATCATCCACATACTGAATCAGTGTGCTGGATATATCTAAATGCTGCAAGTCTTGTGACAACACTCGATTGAACACTGAAGGACTTTCGCAATATCCTTGTGGCAGCCTGGTGTATGTGTATTGCTGACCTTGGTATGTGAATGCAAAAAGGTACTGTGATTCTGGATGTAATGGTACGCTGAAAAAAGCGGAACACAAATCAATTACTGTATACCATCATGTGTCTGGTGGTATGTTGGAGAGAATTGTATGTCGATCTGGGACTATAGGTGCCTCTGCTTCAACAACAGAATTAATGGCTCTTAGATCATGTACCAATCTATAGTCATTTGAATGTGGTTTTTTGATTGGAAAAATCGGGGTGTTACACGGACTCCTCGTCTTTACCAGCACTCCGGCTTGTACCAGGCCATCAATGGTAGGCCCTATTCCGGCTATTACCTGTGGCCTCAGGGGGTACTGCCTTTGGTATGGCAGCTTAACCCCTTGCTTAAGTGTGATTCGCACTGGTTGTGTTGACTTTACGCATCCTACATCAGTCTTGTGTTTTGACCACACATTCTCCGGTACCTGTTGTAACAGTGTGTCGTGTTCTGGTAAAATGGGCATTTGTGTTGGTAGCCTATCTTCCAACTGAACCCTTTCCGCTAGTCCATCATCGAGTGTTTTTATCGAGATTCTCATGAACTGTCTATCTGGAGAGATGTGGATGTATTTGTTGGCTGTTGGTTTCCATTCCTGCACTTGTGACGCTGCTACGACCATTGGTCCCAAGTCGTGTGATTCCCAACCTTCTGCTACTAATAGTGTGACATGTGGGATAGACTCTGGTACTTGAAACCATTGTTGTAACAATGGTGGCAATGTTACTGCAGATGCTGCTCCCTGTGGCCCTATGTAAATACTGTGACTTTCAATAGGAAATTGACGTCTGTTGATGACATCATCCCAGCATGCTTCATAATCCTTGTGTGTTCGTTGCTCATCGTACATGAGGGTACAGTGTAGTGGTAATTGAGGTTCTACAGCGTTCCAAAGTTGGGTAAGTCCCCATGGCTCCCGAGGTTCCTCAGATTTGCAAAATTGAGCTCTCACCCATGGTTCCCAACTCTTCCACTGGTGTCGTAGCATTGAGTCTTGAGGGGTTATACGCAACCAATATGCCATGGGTTGTAGAAACCCGCTTTGTTGCGGAATACTGGGCATCATTTTGTGTTGCTGATCATCTGGAATGTCCACATACACCCCATCTTGTGTGCACATGATATTAGCTTTTAGTGAACATAAAATGTCTCTACCTAGTAGATTAACTGGTGTCTGGGCTGAGTACAGTAGGGGTGCAATTATAGTTCTGTCAGCAATTCGCATCGGGACCGGTCTTGTAAGTAGAATTATCTGTGGTTTCCCAGAGAAGCCAATGGTTTTTACCGATGAATTGGAGAGGGGGAGATCCGAGCCGGTTTTCCCAATGCATGAGTATGTGGCGCCTGTGTCCACCATAAACTGATATTCTTGTTGATTGATGATTACGGGTATAATTGGTTCCTCTTGTGGTTGTGTAGAAACGATTGGTAACATCTTTTCCCCCTCTGGCTTCTCTAGGCATCCCTAATAGCGCCAGCCCGCTGCTGGCCCTGTCCATGGATTGGACGGCGCTGGTCCCGCCTGTGGGTAGGTAGGCGCTGGTCCTGGCCATGGATTAGTTTGACAGTCTCTTCTACGATGTCCGGTTTCGGTGGCGGTCCGGTTTGGCCTCTTCCCCCACCCTGTTGAAATGCTCCTCCCCTTCTTCCCCTCATTTGGCCTCTTCCCCTTTGAAACCCACTTCCAGACTGGTTAACATACACGTGTATGGGTGGGACTTGCGGAGCCGGGGCTACTATTGGAGACCCTGAACTTACTGCAGCTGGAACTGGCATCTGTACCGGGGAGTTTTGCTCCTGTGGCCTTGCTGCAATCATTGGAGCCACAACAGCTGTTTCCGGTGCGGTCTGTGTTGCTAGCACCACTGAGGCCTGTGTTGTACCTTTACCTTTCTTGGCTTTAGCCAGTTCTCCTACCTGTAGTTGTGTAAGCTTGTCGGCCAGTTGTTTGGTCTGTTTGTCCGCGTCTTGCTTTTCTTTTCGATATTGCTCCACGTGATGGGTTATGTGTTCAGAGAACATAGGCCACTCTATTTTCATTAATCCTACTACCCCGTCCAGTCATTTCTGCACGGGTTGCTGCATGCTCTTTTTGACCATTAACTTGAACAAGTTTTGTGTCGTGGCATTGGCATTCCAGGGACTTCCTGTTTCCTCTCTCCATCTGCGCTGGAATGTGTGCAGGAACTTCTGCACACTTTCTCTGTCTTGTATCTCTTCTCCTTCCAGCCTCGATGGATCCAATTTGTCTGGATACACTCGTCGAAGTTCTGCCCACATCGCATTCCTGTATCCATCAAAGCCAATTTGATCCGCTGTGTGTCCCGCTGATACCAGGTGCAATCTCAATTCCTGGAAGATCTCGTCGGTTGTGTGTTTTCCGATCACATGCATCAGTAGGGCCTTTATGTCTCCTAGAGCCATTCGGATTCCTCCTGTGTTTTCTTCCAAGGCCGTAATCCATTTTCCAGCTCCTTCTGTGAGATCTGGCAACCGTCCTGCTAGCCCCACCATGTCCATAAATGACCAAGGTACATACTGTATCCGGCCTCCTTTTTCAATTAATGGGCACTGAAGTGCCTTTTCACCCGCATCCATGTCTTCATCACTTGTGAGCTGCATCTCCAGTTCTTGCGACTGTACAGGAATCATTTTTCCATTTTTCAACGTCATGCGTCTCTGTAATCGCTCCTGGAGGTTTTGTATATGTCCCTCTAGTGCCTTTTCTGTATTATCCATCTGTCTTCGTGATTCTTCTAGGTGGGCCTGCACCTGTCTTTGATTGTCTTTTCGTCTCTCTTGCGCTGCTTTCCTGTTCTCGATCCACACTGCCCCGTGCATGAGTCGTGTCGTGCCTGTCCTTGGGGCTTCCTCCTCTTCTTCACCTTCGCTACTCACACTCGTTGTGCTGTAGGATTCGCTTTCCTTTGGGGTGGAGACGTATCGCGTCTTGGGTCTGACCGTGGGTGGGCTTGGTTCCCGTTCTTTCTGTCTTCTAGCTACTACCTCAGCATACGCTTGTCGATCGGTGTCTGCTTCGGGACCTTCCACATATCCTGCTCCTAGGCCCAGTTGGTGAGCCTGCTTTGATCTGTTCTTGCTTTGAGCTACTATTCTAGCATATTCCTGTTGATCTTCATCTGTACACTCTTCCACCTGTTCCGCTTCCCTTCCCAGTGTGGAACAGCCTTTGCTTATCTTCATTAGCTCCTCCCTCAGCTGCGCGTGAGTTGACTGGACCGTCCTTCGGGCTTGGGTCTCGGTATCCCCATTCTTTACCGTCATCTTGACTATTCCTTGCAATGGTTCGAACCGCACCTGTCCTACCATTTCTATTGGTCCTCCTTCTGCTTCCGTGACTACATATTGACTTGCCCGAAATGGATTTTTGTCGGCTGGGTAGGGCGGTGGGTCTTGCCTGGGATATACCGCCATTCCTTCAGGCTCTTTTTCCTTCTCTTGCTCTTGCTCCTTGTCTGTTCCTTTCACTACCCTTCTCATTGTTTTTATTGTTTCTCTATACTGTTTCCCTTCCTGTTGAAACCACCCTATCACCTCTTTTTCCTTTGCTCTCCTGCCTTCCCGTTTGTCACTCATATCTCTGGGTTTATAATGTTTTATAACAGCCTCCACCTCGTCACAGCAGGCGGGATCGAAAGTTCCCTCTTTTGGCCACTGTTGGCCTCCTGTGGTTCTTTTGTTCCATTTTTTCATACAGTCCTGAATCTGTTTTTTGTGATCTGGGTGTCGCTTTATTATCATTTCCACGGGTGTTGTTACTCCCATTTCTGCAATACTTTTACTCCTCTTCATCTTTCCCACTTTCGCCCCCATGTGTCCTGGCTCAGCACAATTATCTACGGGCCTAAGGGTTTCTGGCTCCTTGTCCCCAATCCTTATCAGTGCTATGAGCTTCCCTACCGTGACTCCCGCTTTATGTTTTTTGAGTGAGTCTGCCTGTGAGATCAATGTTCCCAAACCGTCAAATTCCTTCACCCTCTTAATATCCGCCCACTTGTCTGTTTCCCACCTAACTCTCCTTGGGCTAACAGTGATACAGAGTTGTAGATTAAGTAACAATCTGTCCCGTTCCTGAACAGCGAATGCCTCTGGTTTTTTAACAAAAGTGGTAGAGTTGCTACACTCTCCGGATCATCACACAGCTGGCCTAGTATTAAACCAAGTGTTCTTTCTGTCCACAGTTGTTGTAATAATGATACCCACTGTATGTCTGGAAAATCAATTTGAACCTGCTCCAAATTAACCCACTTAGTGAGTCGCCAAAGTTTTAAACTGATCAGCCGTGTATCCTGATACTGTTCTACCCCGTCCGAATCTAAATAGGTATTTTCTAACCAGAAATGCGTCCTAATCCCTTGGGTTTCTATATCCCCCATTAACTTTTACTTGTAAATATAGTGGTAAGACGCATCAGCTTTTCCGACCAGTAATTCTGTAAAACAGAAACAAACAATTAAACAATTCCGGGGTTACCCAGAAACAAAAAAAGGAAAGATACTGTCACAATCCTGTCCATGTTTATGTCGCGCACGTTCTCCCACAGTTCGCTACTCAGGTCAAATATGTAATTTGGGGTTTCTAGCACCCACCTCTCTATAAAAGTTTCCTCAGGATTCTCAGATTCTGCCTCAACGAGTAGGCATGTGAAATGTTTTTCGTAAATTGAGCCATCATTTATTTTATATAACAGATGAATTAGCATGTTTACCGCAATTTCCTTCTTGCCTGGGAGCTCGTCCCTTTAATAAACTGAGGAAGAAAAGGTGGACGAGATACTTTATTCACTGCATTACAGTGACTTATACGTTTTCAGATTGGTTCAGCTTCGAGTGGGTCTGATCATATGCTTCACAAATTTTAAGGCACATATAAATGATAACACAGATGATCATAAAAAAACTCATACATTTCACCAAATGGTTCTGGAACAGTGAAACAGATTTACAAATTAAAAATAATTGAATAGTATTCAGTGATATTTAATCACTTTTATGTCCACCATCTGATAATTGCTACCCACAACACCACAAATGCAATAGTCCAAAGAACTAAAAATACTTGTATACCCCTACGCATGTATCGTTTAATTATTACTTCTTCTGAACCCTCCTCTATGTGCACTGGTGAATTATAGAAGATAAGGTGGCCGCAAATCCATTCAATAAGGATATCCATCCGCAACCATTGCACCACTCCATCCTCAACAAAACACAATACACGTTTAACTGATTCTTGTTCAATTTAGGTCTGCTTCTTCCCCTTCCCCATCAGGATAATAATTTTCACTCAGTGGGTGTAATAACAGTTTTCCTTGAATATGCAACCTTTCTCTCTCCTCCCTCCACTCATACCTGCTTACTGATTCTATTGATTCAAAGTGGTCAACCGTCGTGTGTTTAAACATATACCAATGGCGTTCTAATTCGTACTCAAATACGAACGTGGAGGGAATCCAAGTAATTGTGTGAAAATGTTGTTCTACTACAGTGTCTGATTCAGTATATGTAAGGACATGCCCCCACACTATTCTATGAACCGGGTGCCACATATTTCAAAGTCACAAATAATATTTTATTTTATTTTTTATTTTTTATTTTTTTTGAAAGACGTTACATTTTAGTGCACCTTTTTAATTATGCCAATTCACCCAACACATTTCCATTCATACCATTGCCGGCACATTCACACCCTTCTGGCCAGTGTCGCTGTCCCGTAGGCCCCTTAGCGACTTTGTTTACCGTCCCGTCCCCTATGGAAAAAGAATATACCGCAGCACATTGCAAACATATCAAATTATATTCACAATATATTTAAAATACACTGCAGCACACCCAATTCCCACTCGGGGTAGGCTCCATAGTAAACTATTTACCGTCCCGTAGGCTCCATAGTAAATAAACCAGTTACCGTCCTGTAGGCTCCATAGTAAACTGTCTACCGTCCCGTAGGCTCTATTGTAAACCGTTTACCGTCCCGTAGGCTCCATAGTAACTATTTACCGTCCCGTAGGCTCCATAGTAAATAAACCATTTACCGTCCCGTAGGCTCCATAGTAAATAAAACATTTACCATCCCGTAGGCCCCATAGTAAATAAACCTTTTACCGTCCCGTAGGCCCCATAGTAAATAAAACATTTACCGTCCCGTAGGCTCCATAGTAAATAAACCTTTTACCGTCCCGTAGGCTCCATAGTAAATAAAACATTTACTGTCCCGTAGGCTCCATAGTAAATAAACCTTTTACCGTCCCGTAGGCTCCATAGTAAATAAAACATTTACCGTCCCATAGGCCCCATAGTAAATAAAAACATTTACTGTCCCGTAGGCTCCATAGTAAATGAAACATTTACCGTCCCGTAGGCCCCATAGTAAATAAAAACATTTACTGTCCCGTAGGCTCCATAGTAAATAAACCTTTTACCGTCCCGTAGGCTCCATAGTAAATAAAACATTTACCGTCCCGTAGGCCCCATAGTAAATAAAAACATTTACTGTCCCGTAGGCTCCATAGTAAATAAACCTTTTACCCTCCCGTAGGCTCCATAGTAAATAAAACATTTACCGTCCCGTAGGCCCCATAGCAAAAAAAAAGCCCCCAACCGGATCCACCCCAGCAGGGCACTGTCGAACTGGGAAGTCCGAATGCTGAAAAGCCAGATGAATCAGACAAGCGGCCGAATTGCCCGACTCCCGCTGGGCCACTGGAGGCTGAACGGGCGAATGAGCGCCGATCAGACAATCCCGCACAGACTTCCAGTGTTACTGCCCAGGGGCACTTCGAACAAAAACAACCAAATGAATGACCACCGGTGTGAATGACCAAACGCCGAATGAACGAAATCACCAAGGGACAATAGTGCACACAATTGAATGGCCCAAATGCCCATCCCAGACGGCCGCAGCACACATGACTGGCCCATGGTGCAGCTAGTTCTGGTCGTTTAGCCCTCCCTCTGATACACTTCCTTAACACAGATGGAGCAGTATCCCCAGAACCTCACTGCTTGGACCACCCCAGGTCCTGCTAGTTCTGCCCGTTCAGACCTCCCCCTGATACACTTTCGCATTACAAATGGAGCGGTACCCACAGAACTTTATCCTAAGCATGCACCTTGCACACTTCTTACACATAACATAATAGGCATAACATTGCATCAGACTCTTTCCTCTTACCATAGCTTTATCTTAAAAATTTAATTCATATATATATATACATATGTATACACATACATATAATACACATATACATACATATTCATTCATACATATACAAATACATACCCATCCACACATATACATATATGTATACATATTTCAACTCTATTAAATCCAAATTGTATTTATTTATAATTAAATGTATTTATTTATTTAATTTTATTTAATTTAATTTAATTTATCAAATTATAATCAAATTATAATTAAATGTATTTAGGTTCTTTGGAGGAGAGGCTACGTATTTGTCCCAGCACGGGCAGATACACACCGCTCTCAGATTCAACAAGTAATTTGCAGAATTCTGTAAAAAAAGCTCTGCTCACCTTATTAATCTTGTGGCCACTGGTGAATCGAGAGACAGCCGTTCCGTCCAAGCTTTAGACTTCCTCGAACCTCTCCTGGCTGGCTCGCCATTTTGTCGTGTAAGATTTACGACCCTAATTCGGGTCGCAAAGTCTGTGGTGTTTCCTACCACACTGATGAATTCATCTTCAAAAATTAACAAAGTCTTCAAGAGTCTCCAAGAGTCTGATGCAATTTGAGTTTATTGCTAGGTTCAAAAATTTACATACAGGTAAACCCGGGCTGGTTTGCGCAAACCAAACATACAATTATGCCTTCATAAAAAGGAAAAAAACCCTCCCTCTTTCCCAAAAACCAGGCCTTTTAACCTGTCCTTATCTCAATCCTCTAGGGGCGTAAATCTGCCACACCCAACTATACACGCCCATTCTTCTGAAATCCAATACCTGGGGCCTCCCCATGTCCTTTTTCTTTTATGGTACAACATTGACATCTACTGGACTTAAGTAAGCATTACATCTGGCATTTATTTATACTACAATTAAATATAATGCTATGATTTAATTATATAGAATATGGCCTGGCCATGTTGTGACCATTCTAGTTCAATAAATGATCCTTACACTGATTTACTATATTGAACCATATAACACATTACAGCAACAGAAATGAATACACTCAGAACCCCTACATGAACTGCATGTATGTGACACACGTTATACAGAGACGGTTGGCTGTGATTAATCTCTCCTTACTTTTAACATGCGAAATATGGAACACAATATTAGCAAGCATTAACAACAGTTTGTATGATACAAATAACAGCTGAGTTTCAGGTTATGGAACAAACAAATATATCTAGAATGTGTAATGTAATTGTACAATTAGATACTTCTTACAGAATTCCTTTACCAGCAACACAGTTTTACAGTACAGTTCACCACATTTCCCCTTTAATCAATGTCATTTCAACACTCTTACACAAATCTAGAAAGCACTGGTTACTTTACACAATTGTAATTGTACAAAACACTAGTTTTCTCCTTCACTGCCAGAAAGCACTTAATGAGTTCCTTAACATTAGTTTTAGGGAAATATTTCTACTGCCTATTTGAACAGTAAAATGAAATTGAAATGACCCACTGTGGACCAGATACTATTGTAGTTAATTTTCATCCACCAATTTTGAAAACCTTTGTTATAATATACTTATCATACGCCATTTACCTTTAAATATTTATCTAACAGTGTTCTCAAGATATAATATTTATAATACTTGTTTTGTGTTGTAGTTGTCACATTTACATACAGCCCACAGTGGCATCAATAATAAGTTTGTGAAAAGAACATCAGGCCGTTGATTACTGTGAAGACACACTGAATAGCTCTGTTGCCCTCACGGATATAATTTAATACTTATTACTCCCATCAATCTGACACACTCGAGACAAACTATAAGTTTTATTTCCACAGACCTTTGTGTACGTGTGATTATGTTTAAGAAATACAAGCCAACATTTTCTCTAATATAATTCTCGAATGTTCGCATACACTCATGTTAACTTTTTCCTCTCGTCCTTGAACATTCCAGACAAAACCTCAAGCTGAGCCTCTTAGCCTTGAGAGTTCTGCAGTCAGAAACTTAAACTTAACGAAGTGTGTGTGTTCATGTTTCCCTATGTGTGTGTTCATGTCCTTCTATTATGAAGCAGAAAAATACCTATAATTGCATCTGAATGGTCCTTTGTCCGAAGATGAGCGCATACTTGTGACTATATCTCATTTTGACACGAGCTAGATTAGGATGGGCCCAGGCTAGGAGACTGAAGGCCGTATTTTATTTTTCACTCCATTCTGCACGTTGATTTCATCACGGAAGGACCAATAGTCCCTCACACTCAGAGGTGTGTCCTCCTTCATATCCGGCCACCCCTGCAGCACGACCGACTTCAAGTCCTGTAAGTTCTCATCATCCTCTGTGTGCCGCAGGATCTGGCGGAACCTGTGGTCGGTAACGTTGAGATGTTGTGACTGGTCGATGTGAGTAAATGCGGCCTGCTCTCCCTCTACGCTGCACACGGTGTGCTGTGTGTGAGTCACGTCTGACCTCCTGGCCTGTGTCGTTGCTCTGCTCAGAGTATCACTGATATACATCTCTGGCCCTGGCTTGTAAGTGACTTCCAGGTTGTAATTTTTGAGCTGCATCAACATGCTTTGGAGGCGCTTTGGGGCACAGAGGAGCGGCTTTTTGACGATCGAGATCAACGGCTTATGGTCTGTTTCAGCCGTGATTGTCTCCCTGCCGTACAGGTAGTGGTGGAATCTTTGGCATGCGAAAACAATGCTCAAACACTCTTTTTCTATTTGAGCGTAGTTCTGCTCAGTTGGCGTTATTGCACGTGAGGCAAACGCCACGGTTTGTCCCCCCTGCATTATGCAGCACCCCAGGCCGTTCTTGCTAGCGTCACTTTGCACTGTGACTGGTCTGGTGAAGTCGTAGTATTTCAATACAGGTGTGGTGGACACCAAGCGCTTTATTTCCTGTACAGCTTGCTCGTGTTTAGGCAGCCAGTGCCACACACTGTCCTTGTCTAGGAGATGGCGAAGTGGCTCGCACACCTCAGACAGCCGGGGTAGGAACTTAGTGAGGTAAGTCACAAACCCAATGAAGCGCTGAACAGCCTTGGTGTCGGTGGGTGTTGGCATGTCCAGGGCTGCTCTGGTTTTCTCCGGGTCTATTCTCAGTCCCAGTGAGGACAGTATGTGTCCATGAAACTGAACCGCCTTCAGTTTGAACTGTAGCTTCTGCACGCTGAGCCTGAGCTTCACCTCTCTGCACCGTTCCATCAGTGCAAGCAGCTTGCTGTCGTGATCACGCTCCGCCTCGATATCCGAGTCCCCACATCCATGACGAGGATATCATCCGCGATTGGCTCGACACCGCTGAGGTCTCCGAGCAGCTCGTGTTGCTTCCGTTGATATATTTCAGGAGCCACGGACACTCCGAAGGGGAGTTTCAGCTACCTCATTCTCCCCCAAGGCGTCCAGAAGGTTGTTTTCCAGCTGCTTTCGTCATCTAGCTTGCATTGGAGAAATGCCTCCCTGGCATCCACCAGTGTGAATATGCGTGCTTTGGGCAATTTGTAGAGCACGTCCTCCAATGTTGGCATGAGGTAGTGTGACCTTCTCAGTGCCTGATTGAGGAACTTTGGGTCAATGCATGGTCGGATCTTCTCCTTTCTGTTGACCATGACCATGTTGCTTATCCAGGGAGTCGGCTCGGTGACAGGAGTAATATGTCCATCACTCTCGTATTTCTCGAGCTGTGCCTTCACCCGAGCCCTTAATGCCACTGGCACATTTCTTGGTGCGCATTGCACTGGGGTCACGTCCGGGTTTAAATCAAAGTGGACTTCTCCCGGTACGGACTCCACTGGATCATTGAAGACGTCATCATATGTACGCAGTAGCTGCTCTCTGGTTAAGGGTCCCTTAAGGCACTGTTCGACTTTGTTGAGCTCTGCAGGGATCATGACAGTCATGAGCCCTAAATGCACACACGTAGACCCAGAAAGTAGTGGATTTTGTTCTGTCTCCACCACTTCAAACACAAGGTTGTGCCTAACTCCCTTGATAACACAGTCTGTGTGATATCACCCCAGCGACTGCATCCGCTGCCCTGAGTACAGCCTAAGTTCCGTGGTGCTTGGCCGCAAAGGGGTATTTGGCGATAGTCTCTCCTTTACTGTCCTGCCCATGACATTGCATGTAGCCCCCGAATCCAACTGACATGCTTGTCTTTCGTTATTGAGTCGCAGCATTGCAAACCATTTGAGGCCCTGGGATTGTACTGTGCTAATGCATTCAGCAGCATAGATCAGTTCTTCGTTGTCTGAGCCCTCTGCTCCTTGTGCGGTATTATCTACAATATGCACTTTTTTCACCTTGTTCATTTTGCCCCCTGCCTGGCACACCTTTGCAAAATGATTTGCAATACCACAGGACCTGCATGCTTTGCCATATGCCGGGCACTGATCTCTGCCTCTCTTGTGATTGTTGCCACAGTACTCTAAGGAGACCTCTTTCCTTCATTGCCCTGCTTTGGAGTTACAAGAGACTTGCCTTTTTGTGCGTTAGACACACATAGGATACATATTTCCTTTGCATTTTCTGTCCCTCGCTCCTGCTACTGCTCTGGTCTTTCTGAGACAGCTTTACTTTCTGTTTGCTCTGTACCTTTCTTTCTTTCCTTGTTTTCTCTCTATCTAGAGTGAGAGACATTTTTCTTTATTTTCTCAAGCCTATGAGTCTCGCTCGCCCGATTATTTTCGGGTCACTATTATTTCTCCCTTTTTCAGTTTCCTTTGTATTGCTCTCCAGCTTAGAGAGCAGGAGCTGTTTTTTCTTTCTGTTTTTTCTCTTATTCACGGATTCTGTCTGCCTCATTGGTGTACTTAATTGGACACTTAAAGAATCCCTTTAGTTGCATTTGGACCTCCGAACCATTCGCCTCCCCCTTACATAACAGGGCAAGAACTCAAGGATACGAGTGGTAATAGAGAAATGAAAAGACCTCTCGCTTTCAACAAAGAAAGAAGACAAGAGAGCTAAACTGAGGTACACCTCCAAAGGAGGGAAACAAAAGGCAGAAGGAATGAAAGCAAATGAAAGGCAAAAAGAGATCCTAAGATCTAAACCTAATTAAGATCGCTAATGGCATTTCCTGCATTGCTTATTTGTATCAACAAGGAAAGCAGTCTCCCAAGTCCTATACCTTACCAGCTAAGTGAAGTCGCAAAACAACAACTAAGCACCGGAAACAGGAAACACTGAGCTTATAAAGCCAGCTGGCAATAAGGGACAGGTGCTGGAAATTAAAGCCCTCAACCCGCTCCGTGAAGGAACGACCACAGAAATAGAAAAGGGACTGAGACACAAGGGACTGAGACATGACCCCCACCTCAAAGGGACGGCCCCAGACGATCCCTCAGCCTTATCTCTGTGAAAGTCCCTAATGAGTGCTGGGTCCAGGATGTTTTTGGAGGGAACCCAGCAGTGCTCCTCAGGGCCGTAACCCTCCCAGTCTACTAAAAACTGAGTGTCTCTGCCTACCTGCCTCTCGGCCAAAATGCGCCGAATGGTATAAACCGGTCCTCCCTCCACGAACCAGGGAGGAGGCGGCGGTTTGTCTGCCGGGGCTAGGGGACTCACAAGCACCGGCTTCAATCATGAGACGTGGAAGGTAGGATGGATGCGGATCGAGCGTGGCTGCTGAAGGCGAACAGTGACTGGGTTAATTTTGCGAATTATTTTAAATGGACCCACAAATCGCAGCGTGAGTTTGCGGGACTCCACTCACAGGGGCAGGTCCCGTGTGGCTAGCCACACTCGTTGCTCCACCCGGTAAGAAGGAGCCGGACGGCGGTGCCCGACGGCCACTACCTTCTGCTTGGCCAAAGCACGGAGAAGAGAGGCGCGCACATGCCTCCAAACTGCTCAACACCTACGAACGAAGGAGACGGCGGAAGGTACCTCCACGTCTCTGTCCAGCTCAGGAAACAAGGGAGGTAGATAGCCCAGCTGAGCCTCAAAAGGAGAGAGACCTGTGGAGGCATTGCACAAAGTGTTATGAGCGTACTCCGCCCAGGCGAGATAGCGACTCCAGGATGTGGGGTTGGAAGCAGCTAGGCACTGAAGGGTGATCTCCAGGGTCTGGTTTGTGTGCTCCGTCTGTCCATTAGTCTCTGGATGGAAGCCAGAAGACAGGCTGACAGATGCCTCCAGTAGGGCACAAAAAGAGCGCCAGAACATAGCTGTGAATTAGGGGCCATGGTCGGACACCATGTCTAGGGGAAGGCCATGAATCCTAAAAATGTGGTCCACAATCAGCTGAGCTGTCTCTGGGGCAAATGGCAGTTTGGACAAGGCGATGAAATAGGCTGCCTTAGAGAACCTATCCACCACTACCAAGATCACTGTATTACCCTGAGATGCCGGCAGGCCAGTGACGAAGTCGAGGGCGATGTGGCTCCAGGGATGGCTGGGAACGGGTAGAGGGCGTAAGAGACCCGAGGGTGGAAGCCGCAAACCCTTGTTGCAGGCTCAAACCGTACAAGCGGCGACAAATTCCTGCACATCGCTCTCTAATTTAGGCCGCCATAAGCGGCTGGACACAAATTCCTTCATCCGGTGAAGGGATGAGCCACCAACTGTGACACATGACCCCACTGGAGAACCCGAGATCTCAACCGGGCAGTGAGACAGACCCCCACCTGGACCGGGGTCGGAGTGCAACGCCTCTTGTACAGCCGCCACAATGGCCCACATAACCGAGGCCACAATCTGGGAAAGAGGCACTATGGGCTCAGGACATGGCTCCTTATCGGAGTGATCAAAAATGCGTGGCAACGCATCCGGTTTAGTATTCTTCGACCCGGGATGATAGGTTAGAAGAAATCTAAACCAGGCGAAGAATAAAGCCCATCGGGCTTGCCAAGAATTGCGCGTCTTAGCCTGTTGGATGAACTCCAAACTTTTTATAGTCGGTCCAGACCGTAAACGGGTGCTCGGCTCCCTCCAGCTAATGGCGCCACTCCTCTAATGCCAATTTGACCGCTAACAGCTTCCGATCCCCTACATCGTAATTTCTCTCGGCGGATGTTAGGGCACAAGAGAACTACACGCATGGGTACAGTTTGCGGTCCAGCGGAGAATGCTGGGATAGAATAGCTCCTACCCCCAGCTCTGATGCATCCACCTCTACCACAAAGGGGAGGGTGGGATTGGGAGTTATTAGGATGGGTTCAGAGCAAAACCTCTTTTTTAGCTCCGCAAATGCTGCTTCAGCCCTAGAATTCCATTGGAACCGAGCAGATGATGATTTTTTAGTAAGGGCTGTGATAGGAACGGCTACCGAGCTAAAGTTGTGAATAAACCACCAGTAAAAATTTGCGAAGCCCAAGAAGTGCTGTATTTGCTTCACAGAAGCTGGCGTAGGCCAGTTTTTAACTGCCGAAACTCTCTCTGGATCCATCAGGACTTTTCTGTCCACCACAATGAAACCCAAGAAAGAAACAGAGTTAGTGTGGAATGTGCACTTCTCAGCTTTGACGAATAGTTGTGCTTTAAGAAGCGCTTCTAAAACCTGCCTGACATGAATGACATGAGAAGGAAGGTCAGGAGAGAAAATTTAAATATCGTCTATATAAACACAGACAAATCTCTCCAGCATCTCTCTAAGAATGTTGTTCACTAGTGCCTGGAAGACAGAGGGGGTGCTAGTGAGGCCAAACGGCAGAATAAAGGGATCCCTTGGGAGGAACTGTGCCTGGATATAGCTCAATAGCGAAGTCATACGGCCTATGCGGAGGTAACGTAGTAGTGCGTTGCTTAATAAAAACCTCAGTGAGGTCAGAATATTCCCCCGGTACATTAGTGGGCAGGCGAAACTCAAGCATCCTTACCACCTCCGGGGTCTCGGAAGGAATGTCAGATGACATCTCCCAGTCGAAATCGGAAACAGAGGGGTTATCCTCCTCCATGGAACCCCCCTCTGCAAAGGGTTCCCAGGACAGGCTCTCCTCTCCACTCTCTGCGAGAACGGAGGAAATATCCTGGTCAAAGTGAAACTCCGCCACCTCCAAATCACTAATGGTGCTGAGTTTGGAACCGTCAGGAGTGCAACCCGAAGAGGGGTAAATAACAGCACGACAGTGCGGTAGGATCCCTGTCTCTGCACCAAATAACATGAGGTAATGTAAAACCAGCCACGAAAGTCCCAGAACGGGTGGGTAAGACAGGGAATCAACCAAAAACATTTTTTTTCCTTTCCGAATGACCCTGGAGGGAAATGCGCATAAGTAAGTTTAGTAGATGTTTTGGTCTTGTGTTCAAAAAAGGTGGTGCTAGAGAAGGGGAAAATAATCTGGTTGAGATTCTTGATATCCTTGGCTCGATCTTCCAGAGGGAATGGTTCTATCACAGCGATTTTGTGCAGCCTGAGGTTGGACAAACATCTTCTGGGCACTTCCGAGGCCACTGATAGTATCTGCTTCGGTAGGGCAAGACTTCAGTGCATATAGTCTACGTAGAACTCTCGTTCAATGAACCTTCTCACGTTGCTACCGAAATTCTCTTCTTCTTCCTGGGCTGCCCTCCACAGGCCCTATGGTGACAGCAGGGGATGGGCTGTTGCCAAAGACATGCATGCGCATTCTGTAGTTCACAATGTCGCTGTCGGGGTCATTGTTGCGAAACCACAGGAAGTGGAGAAAGTCTCTGTGATCCTCATGCACTATGAAGCAGTGAAACATGTCAGGTTCCTTCCAGAATCTCAGGAGCACTCCCAAAAGCCTATTGTTGAGATCGGAGCCTCTCTTTGTTAAGAGAGACTCCCTCGTATGGTGCGCTGGAGTCAAAGACCACACGGAACTGTGGTCTTTTTGCAAGTCTGCATCACTGCAGACTTACCTGCCCCCGGAAAGTCTGCAACCAAAATTGCAATGCGCTGCTTGATCTTCACTGACACACCCCCAACAGTGCCTCTCCTCCCAAGCTGATTTTTGATGTCCTTGATTCATAAACATGTGGAAAGGTCATAGCATAACACAAAATTTGCCATAACTTTAGCCACTAACTTTTTACCTTCAAAAAGAGGGTGGTTTACTGTGATTCTGATCTATAATTCAATGATCTGAACAATGATTGTGGAATAATAAAGATTAGAGAGAATAGTAGGCAAGCTAACTAATTGTACAATTCTATTGGTCTCTAAAGCATTAATAATAAACAACATTTGAATCCAGTTATTTGTATGTCCAGTATGTCATGACAACATTCTAAACAATTTCCTTCGGTTTTAGCATGTGCGCCGACAGCAGATTACGGCAAATTTTAGCAAGGAAGTGGTATTCATTGATAATGAAAAAGAACACTAATGTCCTTAGTTACAGATATGAGGTCAAATTTACAGAATACCATTATTCTTTAATTCCTAATTAATTAATAGCTGATGCAAGTCATTTTGAAAACGAACAAGGACAATAATACAGATCCTTTCCAAAAAATTAGAATATCATGGAAAAGTTGTTTTTTTTCCATAATTCCATTCAAAAAGTGAAACTTTCATAGATTATAGATTCATTACACACAAAGTGAAATATTTCTAGCCTTTATTTGTTTCATTTTTCATAATTTTGGCTTACAGCTCCAGAAAACCCCCAAAACAGTATTTCAAGAAATTAGAATAGTGTGTTGAAAATCAGCATTTACTTCAGTTATTTCAGAGAATTAATGTTTTAGACTGAGTGTCACACTATCATCTAATTTACTCAAAACACCTGCAAAGTTTATCTCAGTTTGGTTCAGTATGGGGAAGACTGCAGACTTGACAATTGGCCAGAAGACCATCATTGACACCCTCCAGAAGATGGGTAAGCCACAAAAGGTCATCGCTAATGAGGCTGGCTGTTCACAGAGTGCAGTGTCCAAGCATATCAATAGAAAGTTTAGTGGAAGGGAAAAATGTGGCAGGAGAAGGTGCACAAGCAAAAGATGACCGTAGGCTTCAGCGGATTGTCAAGCAAAGACGATTCCAAAATTCGCCGGAGATGCAGAGGGAGTGGACTGAGGCTGGAGTCAGTGCTTCAAAAACCACCACGTACAGACGTATCCGGGACATGGGCTACAACTGTCGGATTCCTCGAGTCAAGCCACTCCACTCATTCTCTGAAATAACTGAAGTAAATGCTGATTTTCGACACACTATTCTAATTTCTTGAAATACTGTTTTGGGGGTTTTCTGGAGCTGTAAGCCACAATTATGAAAAATGAAACAAATAAATTCTAGAAATATTTCACTTTGTGTGTAATGAATCTATAATCTATGAAAGTTTCACTTTTTGAATGGAATTATGGAAAAAAAAAAACTTTTCCATGATATTCAAATTTTTTGGAAAGGATCTGTATGTAAATTGTAATTTATAATTAGAAATATGTCAATTTTCTGATGGAGCATTAGATAATTCAACTTTTTGTGAGCATAATTCACATGGAAAAATGCACTTAAAGCAGTCTGAAATTTGTCTTTTATTGGTTTTTTAAATTTCAGTTCCAATAAAAGCATTTTCTTTTAAAACACACCTTATCGGGGGGAATTAGAATTTTTTTTTCCCTTCCCTTTTTTTATTTTCCCATTAAAATAAACATACAACAATCAGGACACCACAGAAAGAGACATCACATGCAGAAATCCGCAATCATCTCCAAACGGAAAAAAAGGAGTCAAAGGACATAATAAAAAATCAGTTATCGGGCAGGCAAAATGTTAATTTATGGCTTCTCTCTCGATCAGTTCCTTCCAATGGTCCACCCCCCATTTCTCTCTCGCCAGACTCTTGTCCTTTGCCAAGTCCACCATAACGCCGTCCTGGAGGAGGTTCTGTGTCCTCCTCCTGAGAGTGACCAGGTGCACTGATGTTTTTTGGTAGACCCTGATGTTCCTCGCCTCCCACAGGACCTGCTTTATGGTGTTAACGATCCTCCACTGACGCTGGAGCTCTGGTGTTTTACAGCCTCCACGGGACAGTAGAGGACACTCTCAGCAGTCAGGGAGGACCTCGGCAGAAACCTGTTTTGGGAGACAGAGGAAACAACAAGACCCCAGACCCGTCTGGCCACGGAGCACTCCCAGAAAAGATGGTAGACATGTTCTGAGTCAGTGCATCCGTGGGGGCAGCGCTCGGTTAGGGCCAGGTGCCACTTGTACATAAATGACCTGGTGGGGAGACACATGTGAGCAGACATCCAGGCAATGTCTTTCTGCTTGTTACTTAAACATTTGTTTAAGACATTTGCCCAGATTATTGATGGGTCCAGGGTCGGGCCGCCCCTCAAGAGTGTCATGGTCTGATTAGATCTTAAGTAGGCCATGATTACTTTGTAACTCCACAAGGTCAGCCAAGCCCTAGACAATCCCACCCCAAAAGCAAAGTCCCTCAGGGCTCGATATACATATGGGGGGTCCCAGCTATGCGGTATGGTCCGGTCCAGCTCACACAAGCCCATCGTCCTCAGGAAGGGAGTGGCATAGTACCTGGCAAAAGTACCAGAGGCCTTCTCCCCCCTCTGAACATTCAGTGTGGCCTGACCCTGCACCAGAATGATGTTTACTATGTCTGGGACCCCCCTACCCCCATTCTTCTCTTCCTTGAGGAGGGTAGCTCTTTTTTCCATGGTGCTCCCCCAGACAAAGCAAAAGGCCATTCTAGTCTGGGGGAAACACCCTCCCCACATAGAGAAGAATGGGAAGGACTATTGCCTTCAGGACTAGGATCTTACCCTTCTGAGTCAGAGGCTGCGCGCTCCAGCTTCGGAGTTTGCCCTGGACGTGGCGGAGGGCTCCCTCCCAGCTCAGCCTTCCCTCACCGTCTGACTGGAAGGTCTCCCCCAGGAGCTTGATAGTATCTCTGCATACAGGAAAGGAAACGGTTAGTGGCTCACTCCAAAGTCGAGACAGGAACAGTTCACTCTTGTCCCTATTGACTAGGGCACCAGTGACTGCACAGAAGTCATCTACCACCTTGTTGGCAACGGTTATAGAATGACTATCTGTGCCGACGATGGTAATGTCGACCATGTACGGCATCATCCTAAGCCGCTCCCCCTGGGCACCGGGCAGTGGATAACCAGCGATGCCCGGGTTAACCCTGATGGCCTGGAGGAATGGCTCAAGGTAAATGACGTACAGGAGGGATGCTAGAGGACATCCCTGCCTGACGCCAGACCTAATGGCAAAGGGGGCGGAGGGGTGTTTGTTGACAACCACCCTCCCCGAGATGTCAGTCAAGCACATTTTGGTCTAGTGCAGGAGGGAGCTAGGAAAGTTAATTCTCTCTAGCACCCTCTCCAAGCACACATGACTTACCCTGTCAAAGGCCTTCTCCTGATCTAGGCTGAGAAGGCCCAAGGGGGACCTGTGCTCCCCGGAGTGGATTATGACATCCCTCACGAGGAGCAGGTTGTCTGGAATACTGCATGTTTGATTGGGGCTGACCACCGATGTCATCAGGTGTTGGAACCTCCTCATCAGCACCTTTGCCATGATCTTGTAATCGACTGAGAGGAGGTTAATCGGCCACCAGTGCCGGAGGTCCTTCAGGTCCCCTTGTTTTGGGGACAAGAGCGACCGCGCTCTGTCTCATTGAAGCCCCCAACTGCCCCTCCCTGTACGCCACCCTGAAAACATCCACCACGTCCTCCTTCAGGAGATCCCAGAAGACCTGATAGAATTCGGCCCGTATCCCGTCAGGACCAGGAGCTTTATGTAGATTTAGGGAGCGCACGGCCCAGGTGAGCTCCTCTGTGCTCAACTAAGGTTCTATGCTCTCATCCCCCAGGCGTCTGTCCACGCAGCCCAGGAAGGTGTCCATGAGAGCCCCATCCACAGGCCTTATGCTGTACAGACCCGCATAGAACTCCCTGGCCACCTCCCGGACCTCCGCCTCTTCAGACACCACCACCCATCTGCTGTTATAAAGGGAAGAGATGTTATTAGCTTTTGACCGTGCCCTGCGGAAGAAATACCTATTTCTCATCCTCCTCATGGCCCAGGAGTTTAGAGGGCGGAGAGGTTCTGTTTAGCGAGTGCAATTTAGCTGCTTACCTCCAGGCCTCGGGACTTTGGAGGGCAGCATTAGCACGATCAAACGCTGCCCTCCTTTCCTTTGCCTTCCTCCGCCCGACTGCCCGGAAGTAGCCCTGCACCCGCTCCTTCACCATCTCCCACCACTCTACCGGGGAGTCAAAAAGATGTTTGAGACTCACCCACTCCAGGTACCACCTTGAGAAGGAGAGACGCACTACCAACGGTTATGGACTTCTCCCAGGCCAGGGAGAAAAAGCCTATAACTATATGAAAGCCGATAACTTATGTTGATCAAAAACATTGTACACACACAGAAACTCCACCCCATAAGCCAAACATACTCACCTTCACTTGCATGCACTGTTTAACGCAGAGGTTCCCAATCCTGTTCCTGGAGATCTATAGTCCTGTAGGTTTTTACTCTAACCCTAACAAAGCACAACTCATTCAACAGCTACGGTTCATTCCAATCCCTTATTTTCACTCCTTGCATTCTTTCCTCACGTCCTTTCCTCGTTCATTATTGAGGACGTGAGGAAAGCATGCCAGGATCAGATACGAGGACAGAAGAATCGAGGCAACATGCAAGCAAACGGAACGTACTTGCTCAGTCAAGCGTCAGCGTCACATTATGCTTACGTGTGTAACCATAAAGCTTTTTAGCCTCTTTTTCATGAATAAACATGGCTTTTGTTAGTCATAAACAATGAGTGTCATTATGGATTAAAGCATTATAATAAATGGAAAGGAACAGTAAAATTGGGTTTGTGTAGCCTTTGACGTGCCTCTGACGTGGCAAATCTGGAGAGGTGGATCATATACATACACGTCACACATCCCGAGAAAAGGCTTCCTGTAAAGGGTACATTCGTGTTTCCTCACTGAAGCATCCTCCAGTAGCTGCCTCGTTCCTCCGAGGAGAATTCCGCGGTTTGGAATGTCCTTAAAGATGGCGAACCTCAAACCTCTGGGTCAGGCGAGGACAGAGGAGAAGAGAGGACGGATAAAATAAGGGATTGGAATCCACCCATATTATTGTTACTATTTTGTTGCCTCGACATAGGCCTATGTTAAACCAGGGGTGCACAACAAGGGCTGATCTGTTTCAAGATTTTATGCACCAGCTACAGCAGCAGACTGCAAGTGTATCCTAAAGGTTTTACTGTGCTCAAATATAGGAGTGAACCAGCGTAGTTTTTTTAGAGCTGTCAATAAACTAAAACTATTTTGTTCCAGGTAATTGGTTAGAACAAAAACCAGCATGCTGTCACCCTCCAGGACCTCCAGGAGTTGTGGACCCCTGTGTTAACTTAAACTTAAACTGTTGCAGCACAGTGTGTAAAGGGTGAGATGTATACAACAATAGCACCCACTAATGGTGAACTATATATCGCAAAAATAAATCAAAATCTGGATTCTTTTCTGTAAAAGATGAAGTCGTCCATGATTGGTAAAGACATAAATCATAGCTACAATTTACAGGACCTATTCAGGATGCGGTACAATCTGTGGAAAGATATTCCCTCACACAATTACACTCACCACTTCCACTTGAGGGAGTCCCTTTAGATTTCAGAAGTTGGCTGTTCATGAAAAGTAAACTTAATTTCAAAATTGCGCACCCCGGCAGTTTAAGGTACTTTAGAGCTGGGAGCTTTATCAGTGGCCCCCACCTTGTTCCTGGTGATCTACCATCCTGTAGGTATTCATTTAAGCCTTCATTTGGCAGACCCGATTCTACGAATAAGCAGCTCAACAAGATCTCCTAGGGTGGATTCCAATCGCTTATTTTATCCGTCCTCTTCTCCTCGGTCCTCACCTGACCCGGAAATCGATTGAGGTTCGCCGTCTCCATAAGGACATTCCAAACCGCTAAATGCTCCTCGGAGGAGAGAGGAGTGGGGAACGAGTGAGGAAACGTGAATGTACCCTTTACGGAAGCCTTTTCTCTGGACGCGTGACGTGTACAAATTATCCACCACTCTCCACATCTGCCACGTCGCAGGCACACCCCTACACAAATGCAATTTTACCATTCCTTTCAGCTTATTATAAAGTGCTAATCCATAATGACACTCATTCTTTATAACTGACAAAAGCTATGTTTATTCATGAAAAAATAAGCTAATAAGAATTATAGTTAAGCACATAAGCATAATATGATGCTGACGCTTGATTGAGCAAGGACATTCCATTTGCCTAATGCATGTTGCCTCGTTTCTGATCCTTGCATCCTTTCCTCACGTCCTCCATTGGGCGGAGCTAAGAAGCGAGGAAAGGACACGAGGATAGGAAGCAAGGAGTGAAAATAAACAATTGGAATGAACCCAATGTACCTGACATTGCAGTTTGGGTCGAGACATTAACTAATATGTAACAATTAATATGTAATTAATATGTAATCAGCAACATTAGATTTGGACACAAATGATCGGTTTCCGGGGCACGGAGGAGAGGACGTGATAGTGGAGGAAAGGAGGATACATTTTTGGAGTATTGGGATGCACCCAAAATGAGAATGTAGGCTATCATTTGGCATATATGTTTATTAATTATGGATCATTTAGTCGCATAGATGGTAGATCTGCAGCTGATTGTCATAACCCAGTGGTTATGGATCTCAACCTGGGTCTTGGTGGACCACTGTTATGCTGGTTTTTGTTCCAAGCACAATTGAAATCCCAGAATTTTAACAAGCTGTTAATTTTTCTTAATTAGGTGTTTTTGCATGTTTAGAGGGATTATTTACCCTCTTAATGTGACGACCGCATTCCCATCCTTCTGTTTCCCGTGTTTTCCCTCTTCCCCTGTGTCATGTTCATCTCTCCTTGGTTCGTCTTTTCCCGTGCTGCAGTTTGGGCGTAACTTCCTAATTGTTTCACCCTGATTACACGCCACTCCTTTCAGCCTATCCCACTTCCCCGCTAATCACTCTTGCTTACATTCGCACGCGGCACTTAATTGATAGCAATTAAATGTTGTATTTAGTCACCCGGTGTTCTCTGTCCTGGGCCAGTTCGTTAATGTAGTTGTCTGAGAAACTTCCTGGTATCCTGTCTTGTTTAATTCCTGAGTCTTTGCGGGTTTGGAGTTAAGTCGCCTCCCGCTCTGTTTAAACCTGAGTTCGCTCTAGTCTTGAACAGCATGTCTGCTGTTCATAGTTCCTGTTCCGTCAAACTAACTCTGTCTGCTTCTATTGCCTGAACTGCAGTTGTTGGTTATCCCAGCCTGTGTTGCGGTCTACAGTCTCCCTCCTGGCGGGTGTGCAGCCATCTGGGCTTCTGCTCTTCCACACTGCAGCTGTTCCAGCGTCCGGCCGTTGCCACTATTGCTGCCACGGTTATGGTTGCACTCGCTGCTGCCCTGCTGCTACGCCCGGATCCCGATCCACGGTCCTGCTCTTCCGCTCCCGCGCCCGCTCATCCCCTGCTCATTCTAACCGGTTGTCTGTTGCCATTGCCTCCCCTGCTCTCTCCTAACTCTCATTCCCCGCAGCCTCACCCTGGACTGTCTGTATTAATTGTCGCTCCCTACTCTTCAGGAGAATTATTGAAGTTTAACTTATTGGATGCTTCGCGCTCCCACACCTGTCCGTCTGTCTACCGTGTGTCCAGTCCAGTCTAGCCCTGCCGACTCCGGTCTGGAACAAGCATTGCCTGGTTGCCAAGTCCAGTTCCGGCTTGGAACAAGTGCCGCCCGTTGTCCAGTCCGGTTCCGGCCAGGAACGAAGTCCAGTCCGTATCCAGTCCCGTTCCGGTCAGGAACGAAGTCCAGTCCGTATCCAGTCCCGTTCCGGCCAGGAACGAAGTCCAGTCCGAATCCAGTCCCGTTCCGGCGAGGAACGAAGTCTAGTCCGAATCCAGTCCCGTTCCGGCCAGGAACGAAGTCCAGTCCCGTTCCGGCCAGGAACGAAGTCCAGTCCCGTTCCGGCCAGGAACGAAGTCCAGTCCCGTTCCGGCCAGGAACGAAGTCCAGTCCTGTTCCGGTTTGGAACAAGTGAAGTCCAGTTCCGGCTTGGAACAAGCCTACCCGGTCCAAGAATAGTGTGTTCTGTATAACCTGTCTTGCCTTTTCTCCCCCTGCTACAGGACTGCCCTGTAAGCAATAAAACATCTGAGAATTGGCAATACACTTGGGTTCAGTCAGCTGTCTGGGTCATAACACTTAAGCCACAATATATTAGCAATAGCTATGCATGTCATGACGAATAAAAGTCCAGTATTCACATTGTGCTATATTACAAAAGGAGAGTAGTTGTAAATGTTTTAACTCAAAATAAAGACTGAGGTAAATCAATAGGCTCCTAATTGATGTGGACACATGGCCACTAAAACTAACCATGTGGTAAATAATGAAGAATTCAAAGACAAAGCAAATGATAACCAACCAAATCTGCATTGAATTAATAAGTAAAAAAAAAAAAAATGTAATTATTAAAATGTGTTCAACCACCTAATTAGGAGCCGATTGAGTCACCTCAGTGTTTTTTGATCAGTTAAAAAAAAATTTGCCTCTTTTTTTGAATGAAAGGCACCTAATTAAAACAATTAACAGCTTGTTAAAATTCTGGGATTACAATTGTGGTTGTAAACAAAAACCATCATACACAGGGGGCCTGCAGGACCGAGGTTGAGAACCGGTCGACAACCCATGTGTTCTCCTGCATGAAAACAATTAGACTGACCACAACATCACTAGAGGTTTTTGTGATTTGGATACTATGTGGACAAAAACAGGTCCATCAAGTTATTAGCCTATCTAGTATACAGTTGGGATGAATAAATGTGTGATTCATTTGTGTAGCCTACCATTCTACCATAGCCTAAAAGCTGTCCATCTGTGCACATGAGACTCATGTGCCAATGCACAATAGCAGGTGTTCCCTCCATGAATTAACTTAGGGAAAAAAGACAGAAATTTCATAGAGGGGAATACTCACAAGTAGGCTATATTCCCCAACCCTGTTCCTGGAGATCTACCGTCATGTAGGTTTTCGCTCCAACCCTAACAAAGCACACCTCATTCAACAGCTAGAGATCTCTTTGATCTGCTAATTAGTACAATCAGGTGTGCAAAAATAGGGTTGAAATGAAAATTTACAGGACGGTAGATCTGCAGGAACAGGGTTGGGGACTTCGTTGGGGACCACTGATTAGGATATCTAGAGATTGGTCGATTAACGACCATAGATGATACATTCTCTGTCGACATGTGGAGGGTAGCCTATAGGGGGCTCCCGAGACCGAGATAATTTTTTGCTGACTGGGGTTCAGATACGAATAATTATGATTCAGGTTCCACGGGTCTACATGTCTGCTATTGGTGAATAATCATTTTGTGTCGAATCAATATAATGAAGCATATGCTGTTTAATTACACACGAAAGAATCACAATTATGTACCGACTGTACGAGGTTGTGACCCTGTGCATTGCCATTTGCGCGCCTCTGCTGGCCAATTCAGGTAGCTAGCTAAGTTAGCTAACTTGGCTGTCGGATAGCGTGCTAGAGGCTATGTAATTCAAAGCAGATCTCCCTGGGAACTGGGAGAAGTACACCGTTCAGTCACGCGTATCACTGTTCTTAGCCAGCTTTGAGTCTCAAAATAAGAATATTACCAGGCAGAGAAACGCACCGAACTCACTTTGTGTCCAAATAGTAATGTCAAACATGCGGTGGAATTGTAAACAACATCGGAGAATAAACACCAAGCAAGCTCTTCTGCGAGGCGATAACAAAATCTAATTGCGCCTGTTGCTAGCTTGAATGCAACAAAATATTGTTGAGAGAGATCACTTCGTTTGAGGATGAAGATTTCACCATCGCCTGCTATATGAAATAAGTTAGTAAAACTTAGTGGACGTGTCTGCCATTCGAGGATGGAAAGGAAGCCGAACCTACTGATTTCTTAAAAATATCTTGCCAAGTTAACGTACTTCACCGTGTCGCCTAGTGAACGATTAGATTAATAATACATTGCTAGCTAAAGTTAGTTAACGTGACTTGGCACGAGTTTGCATGTGTAACTTTCAATGCTGCTGAATTTACAGCTATAAAGCAAAAATAAACAACGAAGAGTAACGTTAGTAGCTTAAAGTAGCCGGTTGGATGGAAAGAGTAACGATATTGTAATTCCTCAGAATTGGGTAATTAACAAGTCGTAACGGTTAGATTGACTTGAATATGGGTCCTAAACAAGTGTGGCAGTTTGAAAGCTTCAAGGTTATTTACTCCTGCATGTCGCCAGTATGTTGCGTTTAATTCTCGGATTTAAGAGCATTGTGTGTCTGGTGCGTAAGGTTAGGTAGGTGTTGGCGAACAAAGGCAGCAAACTGCACATAGCTAGCTAGTTAGCGAAATTTGTAGGTTATTTTTTCCCCTCGAGAGAATAAAGCAAGCTGAACGGAGCGCGGGACCTGCATTCAGTCTTTGTATCTGTATGTAGTTTATCTTCCATTCTTCCACAAATGACACCTGCTTTCTGCAAAGTTTAAAGTGGCTTTAACACCATGGACGCCGTAGGTCATAGTAGCGACCTCAGATACACGGGAACAGATTGCAGACCAGTGCATGGAATCCTTCACCAAGAAGTGGAAGTATTGGGGACTTTGGATCAGAGGGACGGCGAAGGATGGAGGCTGGTGGATGTTCTCCTCACCGGAGGAGCGCCTTGGGGTTTTACTCTGAGAGGAGGTCGGGAGCACCACGAACCCCTCCTCATTACCAAGGTAAACCGACTTTATTTTCGTTATATAAATATCCAAAAAGGTAACGGCGCCATGGGCAGAAACCATGTTATGGAAGTGGTGGCCTAACAATAGCAACTTGTGTGTGTGTGTGTGTGTGTGTGTGTGTGTGTGTGTGTGTGTGTGTGTGTGTGTGTGTGTGTGTGTGTGTGTGTGTGTGCGATTGGCACTTACCCCGCGGCTAATTACTACCATTTTCAGTGCACCTACAGTTTGCCCATCTGTCAGTTCAGCAGTTCTGTTTGCGCTTAGCTGGCCTTTTCCAGCCGAGCAGGATGCCTGAGCACTAAGTTCTTTCCTGCAATGCATATAGAATGAGTGGGATATGTACAGTTTCTGCGCACGTCTGCACTGTATAGCATTTGTTTTGCACCGGTCATTAAATGCTCTTTTCTAGAAAGATTATGTTAGAAATAAAAAAGGGACCAAGTGCTAGAGTGACTCATTTCACATGGGTTTACAGAAAGCTATGTTTAAAGTTTAAATGGGTTTGTGACCATTGGATCAATATGACAGTTCTGTTTTTTAAAATGAATGTAGCCTACATGAATTGAGCTGCTTGATGACTTGGATATTCTGATAACCTGCTAATCATTCAGTTCTCAAGAGTGTCTTCCTTGTCTTGAATTAGTCAGTTATTGGAGGGTGAGTTGATTATGCAATATATTATCTATAAAAAAAAGTTTACACCATGATCCATTAGTTTCATTAATAAATGTGGTTAGTTCTGTGTACTTATGTGTTGTGTAAAGAGTACCCAGTCTGTTCACACATAATACAACTTAAAAACTGCTTTCTCAGTGATTCATTGCCTCAATTTGTCTATGCAACACAAGCATGCCAATTACATGCAGGCTGAATTTAGCATTTTTAAAAAAGAATTGTTCTTGATTTTATGAATTTAGCCTAAATTCTGAAATTTAGTGAGCAGCAGAAAGGGTAGTCCACTATTGTTTTTGGGTTTGCTTTAGTTGTGTTGGGGAAATGTGCGCTGAATGGCCAGCTAATTGTGTAGTTGATGTAGAACTCCTTGCACAGACTGACTCCAGATATGTTGTATTCGTTGTATGGGGTCTATCCATAGCCTGTGTTCTAGCTGCTAACTAGGAAATTAGCATACAAAAAATGGTGGTATATCATTATGAGTGAATATAATGCATCCATTTAGACTTTTCTCAGAGGCCAAGCACAAAATGGGCTAGAGATGCTACAGACCAACAGTCACATCTCATATTAACATAGTTGATGTGTTTGTTTTCCTTGTAATTTTCAAGGAATTTATATGGAAGCTTTTTTCTACAAAAAAGGAATGGTTTGCACATTCACAAGAAATGTTTTTGTAGTGTCAGAATGGGCTGGGTGAACTTTGCTTGGCTGAATGAGTCCACAAATTAATTACTGCCGATGGTTGTCCACATGTTATCGTTAGGAGATGGGTATGGAAAAAACCCCCAGGATTTCCTTGTTGGTTTCTCACTGTTCGCCTTATCTACTTTTCCTGTGGTGTGATGTCATTGACAGCCATAAAACTGTCCTCCGGTCACCGGATACAGCTGACTGATTGGCTGTCTTTTCCAGCACACTTCTGTTGTTCTCATGCCCCAAAATGGACTTGCCTCAAATAAGACCTCTGGGATTTTTCCTTTCTAAAACTCATTTGGGCACCAACACAGGGTAACCCTTTTAAAATTACAAATATGTAGGCTACCATATTGCATGTTTAGGCTGCGCTTCTATTTGTAGCCTAATTAGGCTAATGATTTCTGTCCAAAGGTAGCAATGAGGTATGTTATGCAACGTGCTTCCTTTTCAAAGTCGTTACTTATCCTAATGCACAAAAATTCCTCAGCTGCATTAAAAGCATAATATTCAATAAAGTTACAAACACGCAGAGGTACACTTCAGGTAACTCCAAAGCAGCTTGTCCAGTGATGTGATACATGTTGTACACATGTTATACAGGTTGTACATGCGTATATTACCTGATTATTAATTCTTATGAATTACATTTATTCTCATCTTTGGTCAGAGCTATTTCCAATGATGCATGCAGTCTGACTGAGACTGCTACACTCAAGGGAAGAAATGGCTGTCTGTATCAACAGTGCTATACATGAGGGAATTCCCTCAAAGCAGCAACAAATTTACAGGACTGAAAATGGTTCCTGCTTAATGCAATTACAACTTGTAGGGACAAAAAAAAATGACGTAAATTCTTCATGTCACTTTCACCAACTAGGCCTACCTTTAAACAACGCAGATCTATTGAAAATATGGCTAGTTATCCATGTGGCTAGGTTATGAGCAGCCGACTCAGGTTTACACTGTCGTAAAGGTATGATCAGCAGCCTGATCAGGCTCATAGTACCATAAGGATATGAGCAACCTGATCTGACACATAGTACAGTAACGTTAAGAGAAACCTGTCCTGATCAGGCTCATAGTACCATAAGGATATGAGCAACCTGATCTGACACATAGTACAGTAACGTTAAGAGAAACCTGTCCTGTTCAGGCTCATAGTACAGAAAGGTTATGAGCAATCTGATCTGTCACATAGTACAGTAACGTTAAGAGAAACCTGTCCTGATGAGGCTCATAGTACCATAAGGATATGAGCAACCTGATCTGTCACATAGTACAGTAACGTTAAGAGAAACCTGTCCTGATCAGGCTCATAGTACCATAAGGATATGAGCAACCTGATCTGCCACATAGTACAGTAACGTTAAGAGAAACCTGTCCTGATCAGGCTCATAGTACCATAAGGATATGAGCAACCTGATCTGACACATAGTACAGTAACGTTAAGAGAAACCTGTCCTGATCAGGCTCATAGTACCATAAGGATATGAGCAACCTGATCTGACACATAGTACAGTAACGTTAAGAGAAACCTGTCCTGTTCAGGCTCATAGTACAGAAAGGTTATGAGCAATCTGATCTGTCACATAGTACAGTAACATTAAGAGAAACCTGTCCTGATGAGGCTCATAGTACCATAAGGATATGAGCAACCTGATCTGTCACATAGTACAGTAACGTTAAGAGAAACCTGTCCTGATCAGGCTCATAGTACCATAAGGATATGAGCAACCTCTGAATTCACACCGGAGGAGTTCGCTGCCGCCCTCCAGCACCTAAAGCCAGGAAAAGCTCCGGGCCCTGATTCCATCTGCCCGGAGCTTATACTCCATGCCGCACCTGCCCTGAAGTCCTGGTTAAGAGCTTTCCTCTCTTCCTGCTTGCGCCAACTCAAGATCCCCAAAATCTGGAGAAGAGCCCTAGTTGTCGCGATCCCTAAACCGAATAAGCCTGAAGGGGATCCTAAGAGCTACCGTCCCATCTCCTTGCTCTGCATCCCCTTCAAGATCCTCGAGCGTCTTATCTACGCCCGCGTCGAACCGATCGTCGACCCGCTGCTCCCTCGGGAGCAGGCCGGGTTTCGACGCGGGAGATCGACCGTAGACCAAGTCACTTTGATGACTCAAGATATCGAGGACAGCTTTTCGTTCAAGAAGAAAGCCGGAGTCGTTTTTGTCGATCTGATGGCTGCCTATGATACCGTATGGCACCGCGGCCTCACCTGCAAGCTGCTCCGCCTGTTGCCGGACAGGCACATGGTCAGTATGATCCTGGAGCTTGTCCGAAATCGCAGCTTTAACCTCACCACCGGTAGCGGACAGCAAAGCAGGTTACGACGTCTCAAGAACGGCATCCCCCAGGGATCTGTCCTGGCCCCCCTCCTCTATAATATCTACACTTATGACTTGCCTGATACAGTCTCGCGGAAGTATGCCTATGCGGATGACCTCGCGTTGGTGTACTCCGCTGGAGACTGGCAGTCATTGGAGGGGACTTTGAGCCAGGACATGCAGACACTAGTGGCATACCTCTGGAAATGGAGGTTGAAGCTCAGCGAGGCAAAGACGGTGTCGGCGGCCTTCCATCTTAACAACAGGGAGGCTAAACGTGAGCTCCGAATATATATTGGCGGAACACCCCTGCCATGCTGCGCTGAGCCAATTTACCTCGGCGTGACATTGGACAGGTCGCTCACATTTCGCCGACACCTTGAATCACTGCGCAAGAAGTTAACATCTCGTGTGGCATTGATGAGGCGACTAGTCGGGTCAGGCTGGGGCGCCGACGCAAGAACATTGCGTATGGCAGCCCTGGCCCTTGTTTACTCGACTAGTGAGTACTGCGCACCGGTATGGTGTCGCAGTGCCCACACCCGCCTCATCGATACGCCCATCAACGAAGCCTTGCGCATCGTGACAGGATGCCTGCGTCCCACTCCCGTGGACAATCTTCCCATTGTTGCAGGCATCCAGCCCGCTGGGCTTCGCCGCGCGGGAGCCACAGCACGTCTCGCATGCCGGGCCGTGGAGCCAAACCATCTGCTCCACGAAAGGCTCGCTGTAATTTCTGAGCCTCCCCGGCGCCTTAAGTCGAGACACCCATTTGTGCCTGCCGCACAGGAATTCCTGCAGCAATGCAGTGATCTTAACATCAGTGCGGCACGGTGGGCGGATTACATCTGGAGCACGGAGTGGGAGGAGAACACCTCTAGACTCCGTGACTTCATCCCAGACGTCGGTTTTCCCCCTATTGGGGTAGACCTGCCTAGACTGGCATGGGTGAGGCTTAACCGCCTCCGGACCGGCGTTGGGTGCTTCCGCTCATCGATGCACAGATGAGGCTTGGCTTCTTGCGCAGCCTGCGAGTGTGGCGCGGAGGAACAAACCGCAGACCATGTCATCCTGGACTGCCCGATTTATCGGGCACCCAATGGGATGCATGGTCTGTCGGTTCTGGATGATGACACTGTGACGTGACTACTGGAGGTGTGCCCCGAAATATAGTCTGGTGAACCCCCCCTAGGCTCGGGGTGGTAAAAGGATAGCCCCTCGGCCCCGAGCCTGGGGATGTGGAAAAAAGAAGATCCTACCCAAACGAAGAAGAAGATGAGCAACCTGATCTGACACATAGTACAGTAACGTTAAGAGAAACCTGTCCTGATCAGGCTCATAGTACCATAAGGATATGAGCAACCTGATCTGACACATAGTACAGTAACGTTAAGAGAAACCTGTCCTGTTCAGGCTCATAGTACAGAAAGGTTATGAGCAATCTGATCCAAAACAACGAGACACGGTTGTTTGATTGTACACGATAAAGCGAGTCATTTCCCTATATCAAAGCAATTCTAACATGGTTATTTTGTCATGGTGCTGTATTCACCATGCCAAGTGTCTGCCCACTGTGTTTTTCATCATCCATAGAATGCGTTTCTTTTTCTAAACCGGGCCGGGTGGTGATGGGGTGGGGGGCTTCATGTTGACAGTCATGATTAATACATCAGTCAAAAGCAATTTGCATATCAGAGAATGACTGCTGCTCAATTAAAAAATTACTTTACCTGTGTTTATTATTTTTGGCAACATGGAAACACGGTCACGATTGAGACAGGCTACAAGGCTGGTTTCAATGTTTGGGAGGTGGGAGAAAGGGTGGAGAGACAAGGAACTGGTCCTAACCATTTCAGGAACATTATGTTGCAGGAGGAACAAAAGAACAGAGACATTAAAATTCAGATTCTGCTCAGAATGAAAATTTAGTTTTCAAGCCTGATCTGATCAGATCATAGTACCGAAAGGCTATGTGCAGCCTGATCAGGCCCATAGTACTGTAAGGTTATGAACGACCTGATCAGGCACATAGTATGGTGTGGTTATACTAGCTATTGCTAATTCTATTAACATGAACATTGGCTGTTTTGACCATGCTGGTCATTAAGACCTAGACCCTGAGCCGACCAGAGAAGGATGGGTTCCCCCCTTGAGTCTGGTTCCTCCCAAGGTTTCTTCCTATTTACACCAGGTAGTTTTTCCTTGCCACTGTTGCCTTTGGCTTGCTCTTGTGGGGGCTTAGGCTGGGTCTTTCTGTGAAGCGTATTATGACAACTGGTTGTGAAATGCACTATATAAATAAATATTGATTTGATTTGATTATGGGCAATCTGGTTTGGTTCATGGTACCATGAGGTTATGACCATTGAGGCTAGATGCTTCTCAGAATTGTTAATTTGTCTTCATGGCCAGATAATATGTGAAGTTAGCTACATAGGCTACACTGTGCTGTTCAGGAAGTCCTGACCAGGAATATGCTACAAAATGGTCATGAGCTTCCTTGCCATGCTAATACTACTGTAAGGTTATTTAGCTCGGGTAGCTGGTGGAAACAAACAACTGTGTATACACATGGGCCCTCCAGGAACAGCATTGCCTACCACTGTGTTATAGGCTGGTTAATTATAAACCCTCAAAGACCTTGATGCTTTATTCAGTGTTGGGTCGGTGGCGGGAGCCTGTGTTTGCAGTCTGCACAATTCAACTTCCGTTGACTTTGTGCACTGCTTCCATATTGACCTATGTGAGTTCAAAGTCCCCACTAGCCCGCAGAGCAGGAATTTTTTCATCGGCTGTTCAAGCACCAAATATTCTCTCCCCCAAAGGGTTTTCTGAGGAACAGCCAGGGCATGTTTGTTCATTCGCTGTATATTTCAGGACATGTGACCAGAATGTACGGAATTCCTGCCAGTGTTAAGGGTCTTAACAAGCCGACAGTACTATTGTTGGGTCCCAGCTCTGCTCGCAGTGTCGAATTGTCATTGTAAACCGACGGAGGGTCTGTGCAGGAGTGCAGCCATTAGTTTGCTGGCCAAGGGGACCGCAGCTTCGCGGGAGAAGCGGGCTAAACGTCTGCACCTCCGGGGCATTCCATCACACCTCAGCGGTTTGTGAAATAAGTTAATAAGTTAATATGTTACCATTTTTTTTGCCTTTTACTGTTGTTTGTATATTTATGTATAACTGTTTGAGTTTGGTTCTTTGGTTTCCATTGAAGTTTGGTTTCCATCTGTCTGTAATGGTGATAATGCCATATGCCAAGATTTCATAACAAACGAGGGTAACCTTTCTTTTAAAAGTCTTTTTAAAATATATTTCCATGTCATAACTAGTTCAGTTCAGTTATGTTCAGCTTTATTTGTAATACATTTGTTAAACAAAGAATCTCAAAGTGCTTTCTGTTAAAATCTCACGGAAAATTTCACTTTCAGATGAAGTCAAGTCACTGTTCACTTGACTTCTTATCTTGCCTCTTTTGTCTTTTTTTAATCAATATTTCTGGCTTCACAATGGAGACTGTGATGACATACACATAGATTTAAAAAAAAAAACTAGTGGAAATGATGAGTGAATGTGGCAGTTTGTTAAATTCTGTTTTTTACAGTAATCTGATTTACCTCTCAGACGAGATGCACCTGAATGTATTGCACACTGACTATGGATTCTCTGGAAGACTGAAGCAGACTATATAAATATAGCCTATATAAAACACTACTTCAAGCTGTGTGACATAGACAAAATCCGTAGAAGTCCGCCCTGGCTTTTGCCTCCGTTTGCGCAGAGTGGAGCTTCGGAGGGGCTGCAGCCTTCCGTGACCAGCAGTGCCAGGAGCCAGAGAGGAATGTGGAATGCTGAGGCTTTCACGAGGATCTCCCAATGTACTGAATTATTCCTGACAGTCCGGAGCCTGATGGAATAGCACAATGCGCCATCTGGGATGCATTTAGCCCCAGATTAGGGAACCCGGTCATCTTCGGAACTCTCCTTAGAACGCGAGCTTTCGCTATTGAGCCGCAACCCTGGTGCCGGGTTTGTTGTAGAGCAGGGAGTTGAAGATATGGGTACTTTTGGAATGTGGACTGAGATTGGCATGGGGAAATGTGTAACTGCTTCATGTAGACTAATTTGTGGCTCGAGTCACAGATCTCAGGGAGTCGAACGGCAACACTTTTACAGGATAGGACAGTGTGTGAGTTTTTATCTTTTGTAAATATTTGCTGATTCTCACCACCAGACTTATCATTGAGAGGTTATCCCAGGTTTTAAATGGGTCCGTTTAAATTTTTTTAAACAGTCCTAAGTTTTATTTCAAAACAGCAATTAGGTCTGTAAAATAAAATGCAGGCTTTGCAACAGGCTGACAAATGAAAGAGTTCAGAAACTGGTGGTTATTCGGTTAAACTTGAAACTCATAGAGCCCTTCAAAGATGACATCACACAGATTGAATCTGATTGTCCAGATTCTCCAGAGTCTCTTTCTGAAGAGGCTAGCTGTGGTTCAGATAAATAATTAATGCCTCGGTTAAGCGAGTCAAAACATTGTTTTAACCTTATTTTAGTCAAAAGATGAAGTTATTCCTAATACATAGGCCTGTCTAATTTGCTGTCTTAGAAGGAAATAAATAAAATATATTTTTGCATTTATGTTTCCTTATTTAATATGATTTTTGTTGCATTTGGAAACTGCATTTGGAAAAAAAAACAACATAGAAATAAATATGTTCACATTGTGGTAAACCAACATCATGTTTGTTGCCATTTCTTAAAATTATTTTCTCCCCAACAATTGTGTGCTGAGTACTTGCAGTGACCCCCCCCCCCCCCAATACATAACAAAAAACCAAAGCCATACTTCCTTATTATGAAAAATATTGGTAACTGTATAAATTTACAACATGACCTCAAAGTGTATTAAATTAACTAAAAATTCCTAGAACTTTAGTTTACTCTAATGCTGAGTACCTAGCTTCATCCAGAAAATTTCTGCATATGTGTTTTTTTCCCCTTTAATTCAGATGGGGAAAAGACGATAATATTGATAAGCACACTGCTGTCCTCAGTGAAATGTTTTTATTAGGATAATCCGGTATCCTGTCTTGGAGACACTGAGGAGTTCAGTGATGTTTCACCTGTTTCACCCTTTGTCTAGGTCTTGTTTATCCTCTTGATTTGACTGTGCTCATAGCCACAGAGGACTCAAAAATGTAAATTTCCTTTTGTCACCTGGGAGGCAGGTGAAAGGAGGAATGCCGGAAACTCTTCACAATTCCCCTTTTTGTCCATTTCCAGTGTAAAGACAGTTGAAACTCCAGTACTTAGGCTAAACCCTCTAACTTGAAAAAGAGGTTGGGGCAATATCTCTGAAGGCTTCTGAAACATGTTAGTGGATAAATACAGTGTTCCTGCCTGCTTGAGGCAGGAGCCTTCCCATTTTCTGGAACAGCTTATTATGTCTGATGATGAAGTCGGGGAAAACATGGGATTGGGACACAAATTGTGATGCTTTCGCTCTTGCCAACATGGCCGGACAAAAACAGTGTCCTGCGTGAACAGTAACGTAAGTATAATTAAACATACTTTACTCTGTATAGCAGACCGTTACAAAAAGGAAATGTGGGTTATCAAACTGTATCGCTTCAGGCAATATGGAAATGTAGTTTGTTTGCATACTATGGCCAGCAAAGACCAAATGACTGACATGACTATTCGAAACGACTTGCTTTGCATTATGGTGGGTATTATCTCATAGGTGTATTATGGTGGGTATTATCTCATAGGTGTATTATGGTGGGTATTATCTCATAGGTGCATTATGGTGGTCTCATAGGTGTATTATGGTGGTCTCATAGGTGTATTATGGTGGTCTCATAGGTGTATTATGGACACGTTTATATTTAAGGACTTTTTAAATGGCTATGGCATCAGGGACAATTACACTTCCTGGTAAAAGAAGGTATGCCCACTTCTGTGGTCTATTGTTACCTGGTAATTTGAAATATATGCTGCACAATAAGCCAGGCTTATTTTTCCCCCCTGTTCTTTTATTTTTGTCCAGTTCCTATACCCTAATTTTATAATGTCCAGTTAACTATTGCGCCGTTCATGCGCTATCCCCACTGCTGTTTTGGCATCTGCAGTTCTACTCCGAAACCGTGTCGGCAGACTCGACACTGCTTCTTTTCACACGGTCCACAGCCAGGTTTGCATAGAGTGGAGTTGGAGCAAGATCTTTCATATGCGGTTTTACCATGCAGTCCAGCGGGGGCCCCTAGAGAGCGATGAAATAAGGACCTCTAACTGGCTGAACCCTCCCATACCCTGGGCGATGCAATTGCCAATCGCGTGTCGCCCTATGGCACTCCCGGCCACAGTCAGCACTGGCACTGTCCGGATTCGAGCCGAGATTGTGGGGCTCATCCATGCGCCAGGGCATGGGGCCTTAATTGATTGCCCCTTGTTGCACGTCAACCAAGGGCCTTGTTTTATGACCGGTTGCTGGTGGAGCATTTGTGAAAGAAGCCGTAAATCCAATTTTTTATGTAGTAACTGAAGTTTAATTAAATAAATGTATATTCAAAATTAATAAACATAAAAATAAAACATAACAAATGTGACATAAAAATAAATCAAAATCTTTAGGAGAGTACATGAGAGGAGGTGTGGTCCTCTGTGAATGAATGTTTAGGAGAGTACCTGAGAGGAGGTGTGGTCCTCTGTGAATGTTCTTTGTGTGGGAACTGATACAGAGCTTTACCTTCAATGGTCATTTTAAATGCAGCAGTGGATTTTCTTCCATGACGTGCAAATGCAGTCTATAACTAGAAGAATAAAATCAAGAAATGTATTCAATTTAATTGTTATTTTGGAAGTCTTTCTACCCAATGTTGACAGAATAGTTTTTTATTATTTGTTTATTTACTAGCTTATTTAATACCTGCTTTCACTGTTTTTGCAAACAGGAAAAATGCAGTGCATTGTTCCCAATGAATCATGATGTTCAGGCTATTGCTAACATGAGTCAAGGTGCCTAAAATGTCACACGATGAATAAGCTATTAGTTTTGGTCAAGGTCCTCCTCGTTTAAGTGTTCTCCTTCAGCCTGGCAAAATGGCGAGTCATATTTCAGCAACTGTTTTCAAATATCTATTCTGTGATGATTAAAACCGTAATGGGCTGTGACGCTGCCTCTTACTTGACATTGTCTTCTGAAATAAAAAAATTTTAAAAATAAAAAACTGAAGTAGCCACTGAAAAGGGTCTTTAAATCACAGGCTTCATTTGGAGCTGCTTAATTTGAGGTCTTGAATTTTGTAGCTAAAGAAAAAGAAAAAAAGTCCCACAGGATTTAAAACGGAAAAAAGGGCATTGTTTCAAAACAAACTGGAACCAATTAAAATTCCAAGCATTCCGCTCATAGCCAGGGTTCTGCCAAAGATCTCCATCCAGCCATTTAAATCCAGATTCAATAAAGCCCATACAATCCTCTTTTAAACAGCGCACATTATGTATAAATTCTAGAACTCTGCATACTCTCTCTCTCTCTCTCTCTCTCTCTCTCTCTCTCTCTCTCTCTCTCTCGGTCTGCCTGTCTGTCTCTTTCTCTCTCTCTCTCTCTCTTATGAAATGCCCTTTCACATCCTTGAGAGGTCTTGCTCCCTGGAAGGGTAGAATGCCACATGCCTCCTGAAGTTTCGTGGCACAGTAATTGCCAGAACGGGTTAGCGGAGCTTGTTGTGTAAGTCATTGTTCAGAAGAAGGTAAAGCTGATATTCCATAACTTTGTTAAAGGTGTTGTTTTTTTTATTGGTTTCCATTAGGTTTTTTTTGTAGAATTGGTAGCGGAACTTTTTCCCCATTTTAGAATGGACGGCTTTGTAGACATCCCCCATTGATGCGGGGACCTTAGTGTTGGGGAGAACGCAGGCTAACCTGTGCTCTCTTCCGAAGCATGTGCTGCAAACCACCGATTATTTTTCTTGCATTCCACCAGCCTTGTTTTCAACTAAATCTTAGTCTTTGTTTTATGAATATGTGGAGGGAAGGGGGCAGGTTGCAGTGAAAGAGGAGTTCAAGGTTATTTGTTTAATAAAAAAAAGAATGCAGAGAAGCAACCCTTTCACCCCCGTCTCTCCTGCTGTGTTTGCATTGAAATGGTGGTGACTGTGAGCGAAACCAGTTCCTGATACTGATACAGTTCCTGGGCGGCAGTGTAGTATAATGGTTAAGGAACTGGCCTTGTAACCGAAAGGTTGCAGGTTCGATTCCCAGGTAGGACACTGCCGTTGTACCCTTGAGCAAGGTACTTAACCTGAATTGCTTCAGTATATATCCAGCTGTATAAATGGATAATATGTAAAACATGATAAAAAAGTTGTGTAAGTCGCTCTGGATAAGAGCGTCTGCTAAATGCCTATAATGTAATGTAATGTAATGATACTCTCCTGGTTTCAGGCTCTTTAATTTTTAACCAGGCCTCTCTCTCTCGTGTTGCCACAGTGATCCAGGAGCACCAGGTTTGGCCGGCATACTGCCCTGATGCAGTCACTGTGGTATTTCTCTGTTATCTGCCCCACTGCAGACGGTGGATATTAGCTCTAAAGTAATCCCTGTTCCTTCAGCCGTCTGCCCCAGCATTCCCCATATCACATCACACCCCTTCTCTGTCATCTTTTCTTCTATCCATCAGTGTCTGTTACCCTTCCTCCTTTCATCAGATTAGCACTGTCTCTGCGAATGGCGCTCGTTTAGATCTATTGGACGACTGCAGAAAATTGCACCTAATAGTCTGAAATTGTACGACTGCCTCACAGACATTTTTGGGCTATAAGAAGAGCTAGCTCTATTGAGAAGTGGAGCTTTCTGTATTGGTGTACTTGTCTCTTTGTGCTACAAGGTTCAACTTTGAAGCGGAACCTTTTTTTTTTTTTTTTAATCATCAGTCCCATAGAGGACCTTATTCTTCTTCCCCTTCTTCTTCCTTATTCTTCTTCTTAGTGTAAGAAAGAGCTCAATCCTAAAGCATTGCTTCTGCCCTTTGGTCCTGATTGGGGAGGATGACTGTGGAGCTGTTGGGCTGTGCGCGCCCTTCCTTCCCGTGTCGAATGTCTTGGTGTTCTGCTGGCGTCGCATGCATAACCACCTCCTAATCCACAGGATTACAGCCTTAAAATCTACCCTGTTGTTTCTGTATCAGGCTTATCTATGAGAGGGGCCCTTGCTGGAAATGACTCACCGATGTCTCATGTCAGGGAGGAAGGCTGTTGCTCTTTATTTCTCTGGTTTTATGCTGAGGGTTTTATTAAAAGGGTGAAGAAAGGGTGCTGACGATCACATAGTTTCAAATTTGGTTTCATTTAGGGGTGTTTTTTTTTTGACTGAGGTAACCGTGCAGAATTGTGGGAGTTCTGTAGTCTGGTCAACACGCTGGTCCTGGGGGAGGTATTTCCGTTTGATCTAGGGATGGGAATCGTTAGATTTTATTGATACCGATGCCTTGATTATCGATTCCGCTTATCGATCCGATTCTTTATCGATTCCTTAAATATTATTTGCTCCCAGGCTATTAAAAGACCAACTATTACTATTGGGTGGTCATCTAAAATGGATTCAATGACACAATATTTATAAAGTATAAAGCATTAGTTTTTCATTCATATTTCTTAGTCATATCATGGAAAATATTTATCTGCTATATTTATGCCTGCACAAGTGGCAGAGCATCCAATAAAAGTCTGAATTGTATAATTCTGTAAATTGAAATGCCATTATAAATGTCATTTGGCTTGATCAGTACGAGTGCTTAAAACATCAAAGAAAATAAGAGACACCGGAAAATAATGAAAAAGGACGCGAGAAGAGAGGATAAATTATCAGTTAACTGATAAAAAAATGGCTAAAATATTGTTGTTTAACCGCTGCTCTGTGATTGGGATATTTAGTAGTTTCATTCTCTAACGAAGATCGCAAACTGTACTTATGAGTTAGTTACGGTCCTAGGCGTGTTTCATAAAGCTGCACCGTAACGTTTGCGTTGGTTTCTGTTTTAGAACAGTTTCAACTGTCACCATTCTCCCCTATCTCATTTAGCCTATACATTTACATGGAAGAAAGATGAGATCTTTAACGTTACCTGAGGCAAGTTGGCTTCTCTTATTAGCTGAAGATGACGAAGATTGAAGATTATCTTTTCACCAATTTAGGTTAGTTATTCGCTTTCCAAATCTAGGCTACTCATCTGTGCGTCGCCAAGCAGGCAATCGTTGTCAGATTAGTCTACCGCCAATCAAAACACTGTAGTTTTACACTGTAGTTTGTTATAGACTCCCGAGGGAAGTCCACACACTCCACAAATCTGTTATAGTTCTGAGTAGTTGATCATTTCCGAAGACGGATCACAAAATGGAGCTTACGCGAATTCATTTTCTATTGATTTTTAAATGATAGTAGCAGTAGTATTAGTTTTTTTTAAATGACGTTTACATTTTATATTTTTAGACGGGGCGCCAAACTCTGCCTGCCATCATGCGCTGACTGAATGAAAAACGACGGTGCGCATGACGTGACGTTGTTTTGCTATGCGTAGCTGTCGGTAATACATGCTGGAATCGATAAGAGAATCGATAAGCTCAAAGGCGTACGATTCCGAGGAATCGGACAACTTGGAACCGGTTCTCGATTCCCACCCCTCGTTTGATCTGACTGTGATGGTGTTGATCTCTGATATCCTTCACCTCCTCTACCCCCCCCCCCCCCCGCATTCCTCCCCTTGCCCTTTTCTTCTTTCTCCTTCTCATTCTTATCATCTTCTCCTCTCTTCTTTTTCTTCTTTCTCCTTTCCTCATCCTTGTTCTTCTGCTTGTCCTCCTCTCTTTCCCCCTCTCCCCATATCCCTACATTTCTGTTGCCAGTTGTAATCTTTGCAGTTTGGAGGCCTCATATTTCTTCTCTCATGAGAAGCATAGCCAACAGCTCCCGTGCTGAAAAGCAGCATTCTTGCAGTAAATCAGCACACGGACCTCTGGGCCTCCGTTCAGGAAGCTTCTCAGAGTCAGAGCCCTGATCTTGGACAAGTTTTGCCTTTTGGCTCATAATGGATAGGGTTAGCACGCACGCACGCAGAACTGAAATATTAATTTAAACACAAACACTCTTATCCAGAAAAAAATCATAGCATTATGTGCAATATACAGCATAGTACAAGTTTTAGCAAGGAGCTAGGGCTGGGTATTGGCAGGTAACTCTCGATACCATGCGTATCCTGTTACGGGTGTCGTGATACGATACATATCCTGCTATGTTACAGATCCCAATACAATACACACAGGAAAGTGAATTTGGCTATTGAAAAAATCTGATCTCATACAGTCCATTTGAGTAGAACAATAGTGTATTGTAGAAATGTACTGTATATAGCTATATAATTAAAGAAACAGTAGCCAAAGTTTACAAGGTAGGGTGCAGGGCAGGAAGTGTGAAATATTGGCTGGGTCTGAATCAGTGTTGCAAGATGGCAAAAAAATTTAAATAAAAATAAAATCCAAAATATGTTGGTTTTGTCCATAGCTGGTGTTGGCTGCCCACCTGGTCTTCAACCTGCCTAAATTCACACCTGCTATGCTACTTTTGAACTGGTTTTCTGCATTCAATTCAAATGTCTTACCCTTGCATACTAGCTGTGAATGGTACAGCACCTTCCTATCTTCAGACAGTGTTTACACCATACACTCTACCCAGGCCTCTTCATTCAGCATCCTCTCTCCAACTGGCTGTCCCATGTCTTCAAGCACCTGGCAGCTGCTCCTCGTGGTCTTAGCTCTGATCTGCTGATGGTGGAACAGCCTTCCCCAATCAGCCAGAATTAATTGGCTAATGTCTAATCGCTCACCTTTTAAGACCACATTAAAGTTTATTTTAAATTTAAAAAAAAGAAACCCTTCCCTCACATTATCTCATAAGCCTTGAGGCATGTACCTTGATGGCACTTATGTGATTCTAACTGTATCCATCATTCGCGCTAGTGGTGTTTGTTTAACATGTGAAATGCACTTTTGTAAGTTACTTTGGCACTGTTGAATGAATAAATCGCAAAACTGTAAATAGTTCAGTGCAATGGTAGGTGCAAGAGGGAGATTGAGGATGTAGTATAATGAAGATAGGAAGGGGCTGTACCATTCACAGGGTTTCAGGATATAGACGTATCTAGGCATATTTAGAGCTAGTAAACCCGTGATGAATGAGTTCAGGCCAGGGTCAGTTGAGCCAAGGCGCAGTGTAAGCCGTTGTGTTTTCAGTCTGCAGCAGAGCATAGATAGTGAATCGGCTGTCCTGACTGTAGTGGAGAGTGCATTCCTCCACTGGGGGTTGGGGGGGCAACATGGGGCAAGGCCTGTTTTACACCCCCCACCCGTGCATCTTTCTGTGTTAATAAAGCCATCTGTCAGCGAGCGGCAGGTTAGGTCCCAGACAGGGGTGTTTACGGGAGACGTCTGTCAGCAGAAATGAGCCGCATTCCTCCTCCGGCCACGGTCGCCACGACTAGGCGGGATGGCTATTTATAATGCCCCCATGATGAGGCACAAAGAAGACGAGGAAGTGGAGGGGGGGTGGTGGTTGGGGGGGGGGGGGTACAGTGGTACAGACACCCAGATGCGTGGATTGTGTGCAATGCCTTGCTTCATAAGATATCACTCCTTCGATTAATACGCATTACTCTTGATGACATAGAATATAAGAATTCCGCTCATGTTTAATAAGTACAAATATGCATTCATACTCTCGGTAACTTGTCATTAGCATTGCAACTTCAAAATTGGTTAGCTCTACATGCGCCTGGACTTCTCTGTCAGTCTGGCAACCACGAATAAGTTTGAATGTTGGCTAACGTTAGCCTAGTTGAACATACACATCAGATGTTTGAAGTTGCTTTTCCCCTTCTGTGGAACACACAGTAAGGTCTCAAGAGGCCCGCTGTAAAAGAGATTTTTAAGCATGGCTTGTTCTATAATGTCTCTTATGTGTAAACATGTTTTATATTGCTCTTGAATGATGTGTGCGATCAAGAAGCTTTAATGTTTTTTATTATCTGTAAGGTGGGAATGTAGCAGTTTGTAATGCACTATTTATTGGCAAGCTCTACATGCTTTATTCATTTATTTTTGCACAATTTGATAAAAGAGTTGGGAGGACTGCACTGGGCAGTGTTTTTCAAGTTTTTTACATTTATTTTATTAGCGCCTGCTGTGTGAATCCTCACGTTCCCCGCTCGGGTAAACGCTTGAACAGCGAAGCACCGTGAGGTGAATGTGAGCCATCTGGAATCTGTTAAAAGCCTCAGCGCTTTCCCGCGGGGCTGACTGTTCCTGCCGTTTCCCCGGCCGAAGCGCCCTGTGTCGTGCTTGCCAGGAAAGGCCGTCTGCTCAGGCCCAGGGCTGGGCGCAGCTGTGGTGCGCGCGGGGGTGCGGAAAACATGCCGTGAGCCCAATGCGCAGCGGTCCTGCCGAAAATAACAGGCAGCGCCTCCCTCCCAGCTCATCGTCCCCCAGCTGAAGTCATTCTCTCCAGCTTCCTCCAAGCTACTGCGTGTTCTGGTTTGGCTGTTCAAAGTGCTTCTTGATTTTAATTACTTATAAACATGAGCGAGAGGGAGAGGAAGAGACAGAGGTGCAAAGGGAGGGTGAGGGAAAGGTAGAACAGGTTGGAGGGAGATGGAGAGAGGGGTAGAGTTGGGGGGAGAGGGAGGGAATAAGAAGAAAGAGAGGAAATAAGCAAAATATGAGGACAAGGAGGGAAGAAGGGAGAGAGACCGAGCGAGAGAGAGGGAGGGAGGAAGAGGTGTTTTAGCTGGGTCAGTGTGGCCTGGACCCCAGAATGCATGAAACACTTATAAAGTGTGTCTCACGGTTGGGACCATCTCAGGCACCCTGCTTGCCTCTCTCTGCCCTTGGCCTGGGGTGTCCTGAGCTACACAGAAAATAACAGGCTAATGGCTTCTGTCCTGAGACCCTCTGTCCCAAGCCATCGCTCGCAGGGTCACGAGAGTTTGAGCACCAGAGAGCTGGCGTGTACCAAGGTACGCGATCACACACCTCTTTTTAATGAAATGTGTTCAATTCAATATTGCGCAATGTGGATTGCATTCCCCAGAAGAATGCATTACACTGCCTCTGTGGAATTTTTGGCAAATAAGGGTGCCCCCCCTCTCCCACAGAGCCCCCCTTTAGCTGTGTCCAAATCCTGTTCTTTATTAGAAAATAATAACATTGGGGATTTCATTAACCTGGTGCTAACTGGGCTCCAGTAAGCTGTTGGGGATTGGGAGGGCAGAGAGCCAAGTATCTGCCAGGTTTAAATGGTGCACATACCTCCACGGCTGAGTCATGCAGCCCCCCCCCCCCCCCACTAAGCCAATGCCAACACCTTGTGGAGCATGCTCATTACCAGCGCTGGGACACGAATGTGTTAGTAATGAACAGGACCCTCTCGGTGAGTGGCAGGTAAAAAGGTCAAAGATCAGACACTCCAAAAATGTTATTTTATTTTTTGGGGGGGTTAAATGATGTTGAATGAAAGCCAGCACTAGAGTTTAAAAGGGCTCATTAATTCCTCAGTGGATGGAATGAGTCTCATTTTCTCTGCGCAAATTAGACATGCTGGAGGTGAATTATATGGGGTGATATGAGTTGAATGTTTAGTCTATGAGTGATGGTGAGCAGAGCCCCAAAAACCCACCTTTGTCTTGTCTCTGTACAAAAGAAAGTTTGTTAATATGATGGGTATTCATTTTTTGCTGTTAGGGGTTTGTACCCCTGCATCAGCAGAAAGCTGCAGGGCGTTCTGGTTTTCACGGTTACTTGGCAACCTAGTTGATTGATTAAACAGTTAATTCACCTCACATGGTTTATGGGGTCTGAACCGGTTGAAGATTTTAATGTGAAAACAAAACCAGGAGACCCCATGGTTCTCTAGAACCAAGCATGCCGACCCTGATTTAACCCCTTCACATAGACCCCCCCAGTCCCCTTAGTTGCCATGGCACAGGTGCCAAGATTTTGCTCAACTCAGATATTAATTTCTCCTGCAACCAAACTACGAGTGGAAACAACAAACTCTGTGTATTAGCTTTATTAGTACACGGTTTGTGACAATTCTGCCAAATACGGAGTTTTTACATGTCACTATTGTCGTGTAGCAAGTCCATTTAACAAGCAACCCCCCACCCAGTCTCACCTGCAACTATACCTACCTATGTGTGACACAGTGGACAATAGCGTCTATGTGTGAGATCATAAAAAAATTTTTTACCACCTAAAATTCATATTCAGTCATAGCAACAAGATAAATTCAACAATAGCCTGATCATATGCCAGAAAAGCCAGAAATCCTTGTGTAATTATACCACGTCATTTTACTGTCAATATCTGCTACTAATTATGAAATAAATCCAATGAATCCTACCACTGGTTTTACGCATAGAGATCCATTTGAGAAATATACAACACGTTGTAACGCTATTACACTGTCTGAAACATCAACGCGTAATACCCCCCATGCTCTGCAAACCTGTCTCATTCATTCCAGTTCATTCTGGTTTAATTGACAGCTCTTTTATCAAATATAGGACATTATAACCTTAGCAACGGTGTTTGCAATGTCTTATTGGATGCTTTGAACAATAAATTGCAGCCGGGCGTAGTAGAATTTCTAGTTTTATTTTTTTGTTTTACGTGAACAACTTAGAATGTACATTCGCTTGCCGAGGCATAATAGTTGTTTCCTGTTATTTTTGCAAGTTTTTACTAATTTACTAACTCGTCAGCATGGCAAGAAAATACTCGCCTGCTTACATGGATTTTTGGAGTGGGTCAGCAGAACATACCATAGTTACCAAGATACCATAGCATTGATTCTGTCAGAGAATATGCATGAGGGACATTTTTCTCCTCGATATGTAAGTATTACTGCTTGTGATATTTTAAATATGTGCATTAGTTTTTCCACTCTGCCACAGTGTTATGCCATATGTTCGATATTGCTATTTTAAGTGCATTTCTCATACTGTAGTGTAAGCGTTCATAGGTGGCTCAGTCATGCTTTATGTTTGATTTGCCCTTAAGCTACAAAATTTGCCAGCATTTTCCTGATGGTGGAATATTATTTTACTGTAAACCTATCGTACATAATATACACACTGACGTATTAGTATGTCCCTGGGCAATACTTGTCACTTAGGGCATGTAAAATGCTCATTCAAATTTACTGTGCATATGTGCTAGATCAGGGGTTCCCAAACTGGTTCTGGAGTACCCCTGTGTATGCTGGTTTTCGTTGCAACCACAGTTACAATCCCAGAATTTTAACAAGCTGTTAATTTTTCTTAATTAGGTGCTTTTCATGTTTGGAGGAATTATTCGTCCTCTTAAGCCACATTATGTCAGAAATAGCTATGCATGCCATGTAGAACAAACTCCCCATGTTCACGTTGTGCTTATTGTGCTATATTGCAACAATTACATAAAAAGAGGTTACAAAATAATGTATTTTCACTCAAATTAAAGAGTGAAGTGAATCAATAGGCTCCTAATTAGGTTGTTGAACATGTGTTTAACTCAATTTTTTCTTTAAGCTTATTAACACAATGCAGGTTTGGCTCATTGTCATTTGCTTTGTGTTTGAATTCTTCATTATCTACCAAATGGTTAGTTTTAGTGGCCATGTGTCCACACTTTCACCAATTAGGAGCCTATTGATTCAAATCAGTCTTTAAATGGATCTGTTAAATTTTTAAAATAATATAGCACAATAAGCACAATGTGAACATGGGGTGTTTATTCTACATGGCATCCATAGCTATTTCTGATATAATGTGACTTAAGAGGGTGAATAATTCCTCCAAACATGACAAGCACCTAATTGCAACTGTGGTTGCAACGAAAACCAACATACACAGGGGTACTCCAGGACCGGTTTGGGAACCCATGTGCTAGATGAATGTGTATATGCTTTATAATGGACAAATATTTTATTCATTTTATGACAGGTCTTTGGACCCATAGATATCTATCCCCCTATACTGATGAAAAGATAGTAATTTCCACCTGAAAATGATGCAAAAGTGAGTTTTATGAGCCAAAACAGCTGATTTGTAGTTAAATATATGATTATTTTATGATTTACAGCAATGCACAATTTATCAATTTTGGATACATTTGCAGCTACTGAGGGACAAAAGGGTACACTGTCTATATTTTGCATCATAGATCTTTAGGAGTTATGCATAACACCCTCAGATTTTGCACACATGTGGATACGGAGTTTATGATCCAGGAAACAGGTTTTACCTGTTTGACATATGTAGCTCTCAGTATTTCGTTGCAAACTAAAGAACATTGCAAACTTTTTCCAAAGTTTCTTTGCATCTGTGGCACCTTTTTAGACCTAAATTATGAAAATAAACTAATCCAAGTTAGTATTGTAAATGGTCCAACTGTCTTGTGACAGGATGCAACACACCTAAGTTGGAGTGCACACCCCTGGTGAGGGATTTTTTTTTTCAAAGTGCAAGAAAAAATGAAGGCCAGCAAAACTATTAAAAAAACAAACAGAAAACAACGACTTTGAATCGAATAACCAAAAGAAGTATTACATATCAGCACTTTGCCACTTTTCAGGAAGTGCAGCGCAAAACCCTCAGCTCAGCTCAACTGACGGATTGAGCCTGGCTTATGTTGATTTTCCTCCTAAGCCCCACCCTAGAACATTCCAACGGAAGGGAAATCAATTACAATCAATAATTATAGTTATTTTAAAATAGTTATATAAAACAAATAACACACTTCACCAGGCAGATGGTGACAATATTGCACATTAATATGGAAATATTAGCATTGAACACACTGTACCACTTTACCGGTAGAAAACCCTGCATCACAATCTCCCCCTACCACAGTTAGACTTTTGTCATTTCCCAGGAATCAATAAAGTTTTGCGGAAGACAGCATTGCATCTTTTACCTCACCTGAAGCTTCCTACACCACACCAAACTAGCTAAACAATGAGGTAAGCTGTAAGATTTATTTTACACCATTTACAACATTAATTTGTGCACATTTTCATGAAAATGTGCCCATTTAACAGAAATATTCCAGTCGCTGGCATTAATTCATATGCAACTACATTTAGTCAGCATGTAGTTAGCCCACAATACATAACCCGTGACTATGGACCTGAATACTAATGTAGGCGCTTTTTTTACAGGTCTGAATTAAAACATGGCAGAACTACACTGCAAGCAAGCCACGGGACACAGTTCAATAATACAATTTGGTTATCATGATGACATAAATAAAACCATTTCCAACAACTACGTGTCACCGCATTTTTAAAACAGTAAACCAAATGCGCAATTTAGCATTTCAATTAAGGAACGGACTCACTGCGTTACAACCCTATTCTGGATTATCACCCCAGGAAAGCACAGAGCAACTAATGTACATATTTCACCACCATTTGGACTCATATCATAGCCATGTAACTACACAACCCAAAGTTCTACCAAAGTTCAATTTTGCTTTAAGCCATTGTCCAAGTCTCTCTGTGATGCTCACACCTGGGGCTCTATCTTGGCTATCTTGGCGCTTAGTCTAAGCGCATGGCGCTAAGTCCATTTAGGGCGTGTCCAAGTCTACTTTTGCTATTTTAACGGCGTGTTTTTTGGGCGCTAAGCACGGCGCAAGGTGCAACTGGGCTGAACCTAGTCTCTTCATTAATTATAGGTGTGTCTTGGGCGTGACATGCAATAAACCAATCAAAATGTCATATCCCATTCCCTTTAAAAGCCTGCTTTTCCACCTTGGCGGATTGCTTATGATGGCGAAACAGACATGCTCGTGCGTGTTTAGTGTGATCAAGGAATCGGCTATATGAATCAGTAGCAGTAGTAGTATTATGAGTTCCTGGTAATTCCTGACAGTGCTGTTTACGAAATATATGCTGTTAAATTTCATTAAAAGCACCTGCAACAGCTGAGAATAAGCGACCAATTGCTTCCTTCTCATGTTAGAAAACGCCAAATTAGCTTGCTTATTTAACGAATTTCGTTTGATTATGCAATGAACTCATGTTCAAGCTTCATCCGAAGTTCATTAGGCTACCTGCATTCTAATTTTGATTAATAACATAACTAACGTTATTTTGCCTTAATGATTACACTAAATACAACAAATCTGTCAGGTTGGCAACCCATAGGTTCAGCATATTTTCCCTTGTTTTATAATGTCCTGCTTATGGAAATGTGACCAACCTGTTTAACTGGTAGCGTAATACTTTAAAATGATTCACTTTCCCAGGAAGACAGTTAAAAGTGCGATGTACAGCAGATATGCAGATAATGGAATTAAAATTAATTGTAAATTAATTGTGTAACATGCTGCAAATTTCGTTTCTAATTAGACGCTTAGTTCTCTTTAAAATCTTTTGTTCAAGTTATGGAATAACAGGTGAAATCAGCGGGGTTTTAATAAGCTGAGGGTATGGAAACCTTGTCACTGTAATTAAAAAAATATGAAGGACGAAGAATAGCTAAGGTTAGCCTACAATTCAGTTAACATGATGACATTTATCTCCGTTTTTTAACCATAGTCTATCGAAAAAACATTATGCAAAGCGAGTCCGCTGTAGCCTAGGCTATTTGAAAAACAATAAAAGCAATATTCACTGGACAAAGTTTTGAACTTTTTTCAGTCACAAACCATTCTATTTAGCCTACTTACAGGCTGTATTCCTAGATAAACAGAGCTGTATTGTAATGACATCTGAAGCGCATTTTCAGAACGCAAATGTCCGTCTATTGCAGTACGCGAGTTTTCCATTGAATGACAATTCACGCATTAGGTGCAAATGACAATTTGCGCATTAGGCTTGATATAGGTGTTATCAGCTCCTTTTTAATGGATAGCCATTGTCCCGTACCATCGCACATCGCCTGGATGTTGATGGAGTGGGCTGAGAGCAATGTAATTTAGATTATTGTAATGCTCTTTTGTCTGGATGTACACAGTCCTCTCTGAAAGGGCTTCAACTAATTCAAAATACAGCTGCTCGTATTCTCACGAGAACTAGAAGATTTGAACACATCAGCTCAGTGTTAGCTTCACTTCACTGGTTGCCAATCAAATTTCGAATAGACTATAAGATTCTATTACTTACCTTTAAAGCCTTACATGGGCTTGCCCCCTTATATTTAAGGGATTTACTTTTCCCTTATAATCCCTCACGAACGCTCCGTTCGCAGGGCGCAGGCCTCCTTGTTATTCCTAAAATAGCTAAAAGTACAATAGGTGGTAGAGCCTTTTCCTATCGTGCTCCTCTCCTATGGAACAAATTGCCTGCTCATGTTCGGGGTGCAGACACTGTCAGTCTATTTAAAGCTAGGCTTAAAACTCATCTTTTTAGTCTGTCCTATAGTTGAGGGGCAGGAGTGGGTGGCTGGCATTAGCTATAGAGTCGCTGGTGGACTGAGCGGTCTGTGCTGTCACTGGATCATTATTGGTTTAGACCAGGTTTGTGGTGGTTCTAGCGCAAGCGCTTTCTGCTGGCTCAAGATAGCAATACGCCAAAAAGAATCCTGGCCACTCCTCATCTTAAGACCAACACGCCCAGTTCACTTGTGATGGCGCGAGAATACATGCTAGTTAAAGGACGTGAGCGCTAGGCGTTATTATGGACCTAGCGCCGGGTGTAAGATAGCAAAGACACTTGCGTTTGGGTTAGCGCCGCTTTGCGCCGGGTGTAAGATAGGGCCCCTGGAGTTATAAAGCCTTAAATAGAACACCCCCCAAATAGGTGAGAATTCACCAAGTTTGGAATCTGCGTGATGGGGTTAAATGATGGCATCTCCATGGATGGAAATCACACACTCAATGTACAGCAGATTAAGCTATCCCATATCTTACTTTAAGCAGGGTAGCATACATGTATTTCATCCATTTTGCAGACACTCTTATCCAAAGCAACATATAACATACAGCATCCAATGCAGTGCACGTAATGAAGGTAAGGAGACCACCAGCGTAGAAACGAACATTGAATGTAATACATTTATGTATCTGTAATAATAATCACATTGTTGGACCCGGATCATTAAGTGCCGGACCATCAGGCAGCGTCCGCTCGGTACACTCAGCTGCTTCCAGTAAGACCTGGAGCGGGTCCAGCTGCTGCGCATCGGGAATGCTTTTTCCATTAAATTACATTACACTCATTTAACAGATGCTTCTATCCATGGGGACTTGTAGTGCGAAAAGAACATAACTGCATCCACATGTTATGTGAGCATGTGGTATGGAGCAGGCTACACTGCAAAAAAGAAAAAGACTTTCTTAACAAGTGTTTGTCTTGTAACGAGACTGTAAATATTTACTTTTTCTCAAGCATAAAATATTAGCTTGTTTTAACTTTTTGCTTGACAAGTGAAATTGGCTTAACCCAATTGTCTTGAAATGAGTAAAACTCTCACACCTCGTCTTTAGCAAAAAAGTAACAGAAATAACATTTTAAGTCTCAATACAAGACTAAAAAGCTCCTCTCTGCAGCTGTTCTGTGGATCAGCGGCGGGCCAGCTCATCCTTAACTTTTACCTTTTCACCCCGACCTCGCCTCCGCACCTTCCAGCCTAACTCTCTCCCTGAAGGTGTCTGCATGTCGCAGGAGGGCACGTCAACGGCTTGATGTCACGCATTCCTCATGCTGACATTGTTTATCTTTTGTGTCTCCTCGTCCGCAGGACAACGTGCGGGGAGTCCCCTAACGACACGGTGGTGCTGGGGGCGGTCCCTGGGGCGGTCTCTGGGTCTCAGATGCATTTTGCAGAGTACTCTCTCGCTACCCCTTTGCCTGTACCTTGCACTGATCCCTTCCGGTCGGAGCGTGTCTCTGATCTTGGGTCACGTTTCACACGCTACTCAACAATGAGATGCTTATGTTGACTTTGGACCTACTCTTCCTGAAATACAAGATGACATTTTTTTGTAACCTCTAGCCATACTATATGCCACTATCCTCAGTTTGTTGTGTGTGACAAAGAATTGGTATGTTGGTATATTAATATTAATTGGTATATTCAGTATGTAAGAAATGCCTGGTGTACTAATTGAACCAGCTGCAGAACTTACTGTGAGTTTTTTAAAATGGAGTCTGATAATAATGTTGTGTATATTGTAGAAAACTGACTCCACAGTACTGAGCCTGTGTCTCTTTGTCGCAGGTGGAGGAGGGCAGCAAGGCTGCGGCCGTCAGGCTCGAGGTCGGGGATGAGATCATCAATATCAATGAGGTTCCCCTGAGCGGCTACCGACAGGAGGCCATCTGCCTGGTGAAGGGCTCCCACAAGACCCTTACGCTGGTGGTGCGGAGGTATGAGCGCCCCTGGAGCTCACGTGCACGTACGCACACACAAGCTCATGGGCACGAACACACGCACGAACACATACTAGGGCTGTCATTTTTTGGTTGTTAATCCAACTTGTTTGAATCTCAGGAAAAATTTAATCTCTAGGCAAAAGAATGAGCCTAGTTTTGCTCTGCGGTCTTCCGTGTTGCACTCATGGTAGCGCTCAATATCGAAGAGACCGATAAACAACAAGCCATATTATTGTTTTGTCTGGCGGGTAGGTAACCTAAATAAAGTTAATGTGTGGGTCATGCCATCTACATTCAAAATGGAGGAGCCAAGAAAAATTGTAACTCTACCAGACCTCAGGTGTGCCATTTGGAAATATAACAAGTTCTATGCCATTAGAAACAAAATGCCCTCCAAAGGACATCGGTCAGTTCAGTTTAGTTTCAGTAAGCCATGTCATTGTTGTGAATTTCTCTTCTGGACTCATAATAATTATATTGACACAGTTATATCTATATGGAATTGCGTTATAATATTTTGATCTACCAAGTGATTTTATTGCTGTGAACAGCATCATTGACATTGTTGTTATCTTCCCTGGTTTTATTTTGCTTAATAAAACTTCAAGATACTGTTGATATCCTTTCTAAGTTATGTATTCTATCTGAAAAATAATGCACTAACCAAAACATAACGGAAATCCCCGATAAAAAATTTCTTGTGCATAATTCCAGAGGTTTCAAGCGTTTTCTCTCGGTTTTCGTTTAGATAACTCCATTTTCGCAGGTGCCATCCTCACTCGTTTAAGCTATTTTCACAGAGACGGTTAAGCTGTTTAGCTACATGTTTAATGGGAAATTAAAACTGGGTCGTAATAATTGTACACATAGGCAAGGTTTTAAATTTTAACGGTACAAAATTTGGTACAAATTCCAACAAATTTCTTTATTATGAGATATTCATTCAAACTAAATTTTTGTAAATAAGTGACAGCCCTAACACACGTGCACACACACACATGCACATGCACACGTACACACACACGTGTGCTAACCCCGCCCAGTCCTGCAAGGCTCAAGGTGGTATCTGTGGGTACAGAGTGCTAGTGAGGAAACCATGGCAACAGGGGAGCCGATGGAAATCTAACCTCCTCATCAAAAATACACTTAACATACGCACACACACACACACACACACACACACACACACACACTAAACTATTTAAGTGATAATGCTATGAGAGCCTAAACTACTACAGGTGTGGGTAGAGTGTCAGGGCAGAGATTGTGCTCAGTGTCTCCCTAACAAGACAGCGATACTGGAATGCTAATTCATCCTGAGGGACAGGCACGACCAGTCTCATGAGCAGCTGTCAGGTTGGTGTGCACGGGCTGTGAGATACCTGTGAAAAGTGTTCCCTTTGTTCTCAGATGCAAATAAAGCCATTTTGGCTCCTGGTTTTTTTGTCTGGTTGATTTGTATCCACCTGCAATGAAACGGCCTCCTCTTCTCTTTGCAGAGAGTTTGCATGGCTCTTTGACAGTAGGATGCAGGGAATAGATGGGTTTGCAGCATCTGAACATCTTTAATCATGTTCCACACACCTGTCATTCTCTGAGCAAGTTCACAAACTCGCATGTGCTCACGCGGCCCATTGAACTTCGTCTATTGCACGTTAAACTGCTGTGTACATGGCTGCAAAGAGACGTGGCTTTGTCTCGTATTACGGAGAAGCAGGCGATTGTTTTACAATGTGCCTCATGCATGTGAAATGCAACCTTAGACTCTTAAACCAGAAGAGAGCTTATGCTCTGCTACTGTTGTCACATCTGCTGTTCGACATGATAACTGCAGTCAAATGCTGAGTTTGCAGAAATATAGCAAAGAAATTGCAAAACCAAAGTGTGATGGGATTACACTGTTGTTTCTTTAATGCTTAATGAAAGTGCCCAGTTAATGTCTGAGAAAGTTGTATTTTAACTTGTATTCGATAATACTGACAATTTTTGAGAACCAATTAACTACCTAACTAGACTAGCAAAGTAATTTTTATTTACTTAGCCATGTAGGCTATTAATGTTACACTGACCTGAACTCAGTTAGTGGAGTCAGTCAATAAAGTGAAAAATGTTTATTTATAAACTCAAGTGAAATTCAATTCACTACGCTCTCTTTTTTTAAGTCAGACTCAACCTTAAAAAGTGAGATGTCTTGTTAACTAATGGGAGGCATTATTTCATTTGGACTATTCATCTCCAGACAATGGTTGGTACACACGTTGCTGTGTTAATGACGCTACACTTCCAGGGCATACTATTCACACCCAGCTTCGTGCGAGTGTGGTCTGTGCTTTGCCTTGCTTTGCCGTGCTGCTCACATTGACGACTTTTCAAACCCCTCAATGACTTTGTTTCTTGAAAGCGACTAGCAACTAATCAACCTAATTTTACCCACTTTCTTCAGACATTGTAGCCATTGAGATTTTCAATGCATTTAACGATTATTGGCAGCGTGAATGAGCAGAGAGGAGTAAGTGAGAGCTGTCGGCTGCAGTTGCGTAGTGAGCAGCCGCTGCCAGGCAACCAGCGTTTGTCCCAGAGCCCCGTCCCCTTCTGTGAGAGAGATGCGGGCACAATGTGGAAGGGAGAGAGATGGAGCCAGCCCCCAGCATACGCTGGCTAACGGTGGCTAATTTGCTCTCTCCTTTCATTTATCAGTGACTTCAATGTTGTTTGCGTATGTCTGTAAGTTGTGCGTCTAAATCAGTCTGAATGCCACCAGCCTCATGAGCAAAGGGATTATAATGAGCACCAAATGTGCAGTATATGCAAATTAGCACAATGATGTCTTCTAATGATAAATGTGATGCTCAGCGAGCTCTACATTCTCTGACAAAGAATTGGCAACACAGACAGATTGTAATGACTGCTGAATGTTCTGGAATGAAAGACTGCTTCAGATGAAGGACGCCGGCCCTCACAACAGCTTTAAAGCTGGAGTATGCAACTTTCCAATGGACGCATTTGTTGTCAAAACATTTCAAAGTCATAACATCCCTTGGCCCTGCCCACTGACACACCCCCACCCCACTGCTTCCACAGACCTCGTTGTGAACGTGCAACCGGCCTATCCCTTCGATTCGATTGCGGCATGACTTGAGCCGCTAAATTTGGCCCGGATTGCTGATTTTAGAATGCAGAATTTGCATGGTGCTGGAAATTTCTCACAACAGTTCTTTCTATGATTGCTACCAACTAAGCATGGCCGTTCCCCGATATACAGTGCATCCGGAAAGTATTCACAGCGCTTCACTTTTTCCACATTTTGTTCTGTTACAGCCTTATTCCAAAATTGATTAAATTCATTTTTTCCCTCAAAATTCTACACACAACACCCCATAATGACAATGTGAAAAAAGTTTTTTTGAGATTTTGGCAAATTTATTAAAAATAAAAAACTAAAATTTCTCATTTACATAAGTATTCATACCCTTTGCTTTAACGTATTTTTAAAGTATCATATTTCATATTTGGTCGCATATCCTTTACATGCTGTTACTTCCTGAAGTCTGTGACCATCAACATCAAAAAAACTGTCTATCTTATTTTCAGGTACTGTTACAAGCGATACTATAACCTCTCTGCATTTGAATGGATCTCTATGGAAATTGGGGGGTGAGACTAGATTCAGCTGTAAATTACACTGGTACAGTATGGAACACATGGCTGGCTAAATGGCTGTAAGTTATCAAGGGTCTGAGCTATCAAACGAGCCCCAAACCATCACTCTGTTGCCAGATATGGAGTAGATGTGGATGGATCACTGCAAGGGTTATTTCTCCAGACTCATTTTCCTATAGAACTCTATGGGGAAAAAAGTCAAGTGAAACAACCCTTAAAGTGATCCATCCACATCTACTCCATATCTGGCAACAGAGTGATGGTTTGGGGCTCGTTTGATAGCTCAGACCCTTGATAACTTACAGCCATTTAGCCAGCCATGTGTTCCATACTGTACCAGTGTAATTTACAGCTGAATCTAGTCTCACCCCCCAATTTCCATAGAGATCCATTCAAATGCAGAGAGGTTATAGTATCGCTTGTAACAGTACCTGAAAATAAGATATCGACAGTTTTTTGATGTTGATGGTCACAGACTTCAGGAAGTAACAGCATGTAAAGGATATGCGACCAAATATGAAATATGATACTTTAAAAATACGGTAAAGCAGAGGGTATGAATACTTATGTAAATGAGAAATTTTATTTTTTTATTTTTAATAAATTTGCAAAAATCTCAAAAAACCTTTTTTCACATTGTCATTATGGGGTGTTGTGTGTAGAATTTTGAGGGAAAAAATGAATTTAATCAATTTTGGAATAAGGCTGTAACAGAACAAAATGTGGAAAAAGTGAAGCGCTGTGAATACTTTCCGGATGCACTGTACATATATTTTTTTTTAACGTTGCATACTCAAGCTTTAAACTCTCTTCTTCCACAGTGGAGGCATGCTGTACGCTGGGTACAGAGACCATACTGAACTGCAGTCTTACCGCACACAGAAATAGCACACTCACTTGATAATTTTGCAAGGCCATCAAACAAGGCTGTGTCTAAGTTAGAACAGTGCAGCGGTAACGGGTCATTACTGCACCACAAAAGGAGGGCTGAATCAGAGAGAACCAGAGCAATTCTGCTTTGTTAACTACATGTGTGAACTAGATTCTCGGTACTATAGAGGTCTCTTTTAACACGCCGATGTATGGCTGCAAGCGTCCCCCATAACTATAAACAGCTCTGTGTGAAATATTATCATGTCATGTCCTTTCTGTGCTGTACATTTTACGAGAGCTTTTATGAGTCTTTTTCAGTCAAATCCTACCAAAATGAATTGGTCCGGAAGCCCTGCGGTCAGAATAGGGCCTTTTGGGACGGCAACATTATATATATTTTTTAACAATGTACTGTACTTGAAGTACTTGAAGTGGAATAATAATGAGGACAATAGAGACCTCTCTTGCTGCTCTGTGTCTATGTGCCTGGGTGTGTGTGTGTGTGTGTGTGTGTGTGTGTGTGTGCGTGTGCGTGTGCGTGTGCGTGTGCGTGTGCGTGTGCGTGTGCGTGTGCGTGTGCGTGTGTGTGTGTGCATCCTTTCCATGCCACACTGCGGTGAGGGGATTAGCCAAGCTTCATTCCACATACACGCAGGCTAGAATGCTTGGGGGAGCCTGGCCACAGGGAAGAAGCCCCCCATGCATCTCCATGGTGAAGGGATCAACTGCGCATGGGCAAACCATTTGCATGCAAGGTAGTCGGGAGAAGGAAGGTAATAGGGCCTGGTCACAGGTGTCAGCGCAGAGTGAGAAGGGGGTGGAGCTCATGGCCCGATTTGCATAAGGGGATTTTATTGGAAGCTATATGAGGTCATCCTGTTTGGGGAGGGGAGAGGGAAATGTCAGGGTGGAGGCTGGTAAATGAGGATGGCATTCTATCCCCTTTTCCTGCCTGGAAGCCAGCCTCGCCTACGACTTACTACTACTACTAGGAATAATAACAACAACGTTCTTTATACATGTTTACAAAATTATTTTCTGGAGTAAATTTTACAAAAATAAAACGAGTATATTCCATAGATAAAAGGATATAAAGCCCTCCATAAAAGCAAGTAAAATCTAAGTAAAATGCTGTAAAACAATAAGAGGATTAAAAAATAAATGGAAAAACAAGCTCAATAAGAAAACATTCTTAAATGAGGGATGTTTTGTTGTGATTTTGATATTCCATGTATGTAATAGATAAAAACAAACTAAAAAGCCGCCTGTCCCCTGCTTTGGAAATAGACTTTGCTAGCCATACGTCAGCTGTTGAGCCAGCACACATGTATTGCACTCTTAGCACCAGGACTGACGCATGGCTGACTGATGAGGCTCTGCCACAGTAACACTGTCATTTTGCTTTGAGTTAAAATGTCAGCGTGATAGCAGTGCTGTAACTGGCGCCCTGCCCATTTTGTCTTTGTTTGCACCAGGACCAACTTACAGAAGCAGTCAACATCATCAAAGTCATTAGGCCTGAAAGAAGCTCTGAAAAATCTTTTACTTTGTAGAAGCTGACAATCAGTTTATGTGCAAATCCGTCTGTGTGCTAATAAGTGCTAACACTTGTGTATTTAATTTAAAATCACTTGTGCTTAACTATGAATCTCAAGGAAATACAAGTTATTGTTTTGTTTTTATTTCACAAACACTATTTGTCGGGGAAAGAAATAGCTGAATTGACCACAGGGGTGGTGAATTCAGCCATCATTAAAAATGAACACTGTGTTTGTGAAGGAAGAATATCACTTTCATTTATTTGTAAGTCAAAGTTATGGACAAATGTTGACTGAATTCAGGCCTTCTGCTTTTTAGGATCTCTGTCCCTCTCTGCTTTCTTGCATTACTCACAGCCATTGTGTGGTTATCCCATAAACACCTCTGTCTAGGCACCACTAGACATGATCTCATCTGGTCTCCTGAGTCGTTACGGCAACAAATAAGAACATAAGAGTACAAAGAACAAGAAGACAACGAACATACGAATACATAGTTCAGTTCAATGTTAATTGTATAGCTTTTTTAAAGAGAGACACGGTTACAAAGACACTTTACAGAAAAACCGGAAATAGGAAATTTTGGACTAGGCTGAAAACGAACCCCCGAAAATCCAGCAAGTGAGGTAAAAACTCTTCAGTGGGAATAAAAAAAGCACTCAAACAGTGGCTAGAAATTTACTGGTGGGAAGAAATCTGGGTACACATTTATGTATTCCAGTACCAAATTGGACAAGCTAAATGATGTGGTTACATATGTTTTTGTGTGGACAGTTTTATACCAGTGAAAAAAAAGGCTTACCCTAACAATAAGCCGTGGGTGATCAAATAGGTTAATCAAGCTCTGCAGAAGAAAAGGAAGTCTGCAGTCGGAGATCGAGTCAGCTTATGAGCACTCAAAAGGCGGTAAAGAACATCATCAGAGCTTGGAAGGAGAGATAAAAAATAAAATAGAGGACAAATTCCATGGAGGAGACCTGCATAAGGCTTGGCAGGACATAAGCACTATGGTCAGTGGGGACCAGGAAGAAAAGCCAAAGTTCCATTGTGAAGACACTACAGAGCTGAACAACTTTATAGGTTTGAAACAGAGGACCATGCTGATGAAAGGACCAGACTGTGTGGGGACCTCCCAAACAGCGACACCATCCAAATCTCAGTGCGTGTAATGGTTCTCTTACTCAAGAGGATCAACCCCAGCAAGTCTGCTGGAGCAGATCAACTGGAAGGATTGGTGTTAAAGGTGTGTAGTCACCAACTATGTTCCATCTTCAAAATACTCTTCCAACATCACCTCCCATCTGCCTGGAAGGCAGGTACCATTGTCCCCCTCCTTAAGTGTCTCAGACCAAAATACCCTAAATATTATAGGCCCATTGCTCTGACATCTCTACTAATCACATCCCTGGAATGAATAGTGCTGCCATCCATACTCAAAGATACCAGATCTCAGGCCTGACCTACTTGAGTTTGCATACAAGGCAAATCATGGTACCGAGGATGCTATTTTGTTCCACCTTCACTCTATCCACGCACAGTTAGACAAACCAAAAACACTAGCCCATATTCTATTTGTGGACTTTTCTTCTGCATTCAACACTATCAAACCATGCATAATACTACAGATCTTGTTTGATGGGAGTTAACGCCAACATTGTTCATTGTGTTCACAGTTTTTAACTGGAAGAGCCCAAACAGTAAGAGGTGACAGTACATATTCCACTCTTGGGGCTGTATTACAGAAACATCATACCTTGGGCTCTATTTTAATAAACCAAACGCAATGGTGAACGCAAGAGTAATCGCTTGGCGGTATCGCTCTGAGGGCGTGTCGGCGAGAAATTTGGTAATTTCATGACGGCAATCTTGGCGCACCTTATGGCGGTATTGCTAAAAGGCTGGGTTTAAATGTCCAAGGTGTGTCTCTATGGTAGCCAATCAAATTGTTGTTCTCATGCTTTAAAAAAAAGCCAGTTGGAACGCAATCGCTCCATGCAATTTCATAATGAGCAACCCAAACGCACTGGACCGTCAACGACAAGAGCGATTTTCCGCACAGGAATCAGACATACTTGCAACAGAAGTACAGGCTAGGACTGTAGTAATTTATGGATCACAATCCACACCATCTCGTCTCCCAGAGGTTCGGAAGGCACGGGAGGAGGTGGCCAATGCATTAATTAGCCTACATTAGGTGATGTAGGCATAATTATGATTCAAATGGTAGGCTTATGATTCAACAGTGTCAATGTGTAATTTATATATTATAGGCTATTGGCCTACATGATCGCAAGTTTCTTGTAAGCTGTCCTGTTTTATTCTAGTAGTTTAAATTAAAATTAATTAATTAATAATAATTATAGGCTATTTGTTCATTAAATGGAAGTGTAATGTTGGCATCACCTATAGACACTACATAGAACTACATGACGAATAAGTTGCCAAATTGCCAGAGTCTATTGCGTTCCCGCTAAGAGGTGGTTCCAGCTGATCATAACACAATGGGTTTTCGTTGGTTCAAATTGTCACTGAGCCGAAAGTATTTTAGAACACGCCCCAGACAGCGCCACCCATCCCACTGCAGCGCAAGCGAAAGGATGTTATGTTGAGAATTTGTTGATCCTAGCGGTATTGCTGAGAAATGCCATAGCGCCAGTTTTAAGACGTTGATGCTGTCAACAAGCTTGCGTTTGACTATACCGTCCCCTTGCGCTGGTTTGAAAATAGAGCCCCTTAAGTCCTAAGTTGAGATCTGACAAGTCTAAGATAGGATTTTGCACAAATTCATATTACAGAAGCAAATCTTAACTAACTTTATGCATAGTATCTTTTTTAATATACAATTTTTTTCAAAAGTAGCAAAAGAGCAGCCATTATGATAGTTAGCCAGCTAGCTAGTGTTGGCACCAACAGGGTTATCCTAAAGTTAAGGCACTTAATTTTAGATTATGGCAAGTTAGGCTGCTTCTGTAACACACTTTGCCTATCTGGAGTTAGGATAGGAAAATTGACTTAAGAACTTTTATTCTATAATGGCTGTTTTCCTAAATCAGGTCCGAACTCTAATTTCCATGATTGCTATACAGATAATTTCAGAGTTAGGATGTTTCTGTAATACGGCCGATTATAACAAATGCTGGTATACCACAGGGAAGTGTTACTGTTCACCCTTTATACCGACTACTATAGAAGCCACTCATAACACTAACTCAAAATCAAATTTGCAGATGATACAGCAATATTTGGACTTATTTCTACTTCAGCACTCACCAATACGAACAGGAGATTCATCTTTTTATGGACCGGAGTAAACAGAACCACCTGTACTTAAACACAAAGAAAACAAAGGAAAAGATCGTAGACTTCAGAACCAAAAAGAATCACACTCCACAAATCAACCAGCAGATTGCAACTGTTGACAGCTACCGCTATCTGGGGACCGACCTTGATTCACTTGGCTGGAACGTCATTACACAGACATACTGTAAAAGTCAACAGCGACTTCACTTGCTATGAAAGCTTAGGAAATACAATGTCGAGAGCAACATACTTCATCTGCTTTATCAGACTTTTATTGGGAGCACGATAACCTTCGGTTTTCTAGCTTGGTGTAATTCGCTCAATCTTGTTAACAAAAATAAGATGATAAAAATAGTCAATACAGCCAGTAAAATATGTGGAAGAAAGTGAGAAGATATCCCATGCTTATTCAGATTGAGAGCGATTAAAAAGGCAAACTTTATTATCAATGATCTAAACAAGAGCTATCTACTTCTCCCCCTCTGGCTGCTGATTCAGATTACCACTACACAAAACAACAAGAGCAAATGGGACCTTCATACCTAAAACCATAGAGCTACTAAACAAGACATTCCAGTAACACAATTGCGTTTTTAACGTTGACAAGTGTTTAACGTTGAGGTACACTTGTGCTGTATTAGTCTTGTCTTGATGTTCAGCATTGCCAGATGTCGATGTTGTACAAGTCAAACTTCCTGTATGGATCCATAAACGTCAATAATCATTGAGCACTACAAGGATTTCTGCCTCTACTGTATGACCTGGCAAGCTACTCCATGCATCGACAGCTTTCTGTGTTAAAAACAAAAACCGAAAAACTCTCCTGATATCCTTGCAGAATTTACCTTTAGCTATTCTCCATTTATTTAGCCCCTCTTTAAGTCGAAGGTTTACATACACCTTAGCCAAATCCATTTAAACTCAGTTTTTCACAATTCCTGACATTTAATCCTAGTAAACATTCCCTGTCTTAGGTCAGTTAGGATCACAACTTTATTTTAAGAATGTGAAATGTCAGAATAATAGTAGAGAGAAGGATTTATTTCAGCTTTTATTTCTTTCATCACATTCCCAGTGGGTCAGAAGTTTACGTACACTCTGTTAGGATTTGGTAGCATTGCCTTTAAATTGTTTAACTTGGGTCAAATGTTTCGAGTAGCCTTCCACAAGCTTCTCACAATAAGTTGCTGGAATTTTGGCCCATTCCTCCTGACAGAACTGGTGTAACTGAGTCCTCCTTGCTCGCACATGCTTTTTCAGTTCTGCCCACAAATTTTCGATTGGATTGAGCTCAGGACTTTGTGATGGCCTCTCCAATACCTTGACTTTGTTGTCCTTAAGCCATTTTGCCACAACTTTGAAAGTATGCTTTGGGTCATTGTCCATTTGGAAGAGCCATTTGCGGCCAAGCTTTAACTTCCTGACTGATGTTTTGAGATGTTGCTTCAATATATCCACATAATTTTCTTTCCTCATGATGCCATCTATTTTATGAAGTGCACCGGTCCCTCCTGCAGCAAAGCACCCCACAACATGATGCTGCCACCCCCGTGCTTCACGGTTGGGATGGTGTTCTTTGGCTTGCAAGCCTCATCCTTTTTCCTCCAAACATAACGATGGTCATTATGGCCAAACAGTTAAATTTTTGTTTCATCAGACCAGAGGACATTTCTCCAAAAAGTAAGATCTTTGTCCCCATGTGCAGTTGCAAACTGTAGTCTGGCTTTTTTATGGCGGTTTTGGAGTAGTGGCTTCTTCCTTGCTGAGCAGCCCTTCAGGTTATGTCGATATAGGACTCGTTTTACTGTAGATATAGATACTTTTGTACCTGTTCCCTCCAGCATCTTCACAAGGAGCTTTGCTGCTGTTCTGGGATTGATTTGCACTTTTCGCACCAAACGACTTTCATCTCTAGGAGACAGAACGTGTCTCCTTCCTGAGCGGTATGACGGCTGCGTGGTCCCATGGTGTTTATACTTGCGTACTATTGTTTGTACAGGCGAACGTGGTACGTTCAGGTGTTTGGAAATGGCTCCCAAGGATGAACCAGACTTGTGGAGGTCCACAATTTTTTGAGGTCTTGGCTGATTTTTTTTACATTTTCTCATGATGTCAAGCAAAGAGGTACTGAGTTTGAAGGTAGGCCTTAAAATACATCCACAGGTACACCTCCAATTGACTCAAAAAATGTCAATTAGCCTATCAGAAGTTTCTAAAGCCATGACATAATTTTCTGGAATTTTCCAAGCTGTTTAAAGGCACGGTCAACTTAGTATATGTAAACTTCTCACCCACTGGAATTGTGATATAGTCAATTAAAAGTGAAATAATCTGTCTGTAAACAATTGTTGGAAAAATTACTTGTGTCATGCACAAAGTAGATGTCCTAACTGACTTGCCAACACTATAGTTTGCTGACATGAAATCTGTGGAGTGGTTAAACCACTTCAACCTAAGTGTATGTAAACTTCCAACTTCAATTGTATGTCTTTCTTGTAGTGCGGTGCCCTGAACAGCACAAAGTAGCCTACTCTAAAGTGTGGCCAAAACATGGGCCGTCGCCAAAGAGAGACTTCAGCACAACCTGGGTGGGTGTGCGAAACTCTTACCGCCAAGGTCACGAGTTTGGGAAAGGCAGAAAACGGAATGTACCAGAGCCCAGATAAAGGACCGGCTGAGTGAGGTGGGATTGGGAGACTGCAGAGTGTGGATTAGCTTTCCCCCAAACCCTGGGGGTAAACTGCATTCTGGGCCAATGTCACCAGTCCTAATGACGGAACGGAATCCTCTTTCTCCTGTGGCTTATGTCCAGCTGGCAGGAGGGAGGTGAGAGTGGGCGGAGAGGATCAGAGGATGGCACACGGCGTAGTGGCTCATTTTAATCTCATTGCTCATCTTCAGAGCCCAGGGAGCGTCTGTGCTTCTCACAACTACGAACCCAAGTCTGAGGGCTTATCTGCCCATGAGTTATAGGGAAATATAGCACTGCTTGCATTTATAATGCACTGCATGGAATAGCCACTTGCCCATACATGTTGCCACCTCTCTAAATGTGGTTAGAGAGGTTTTCTTTTAGTTCCTCCTACCAGACTGCTTGTACCCAATCGGACGTTATTTGGCTTGGGTTTAAAATGCACCTTTCCACGCGCATTAATTAACAAATTAATTCCCTAATTCAGTGGTTCTCAAGTTTGGTCCTGGGGGACTTCTGTGTATGCTGGTTTTTGTTACAACCAATCTCTTGCTCAATTAAGGTTATTGAACATGTGTTTTAAGTTCTTTAATAATTTTTCCTTATGCTTGTTAACACAATGCAGGGACTTATTGTTTCGCCCCAATCTTTAATTTGATCAATTAAAAACATTTTCCTCTCTTTATGTAATTATTGCAGTATAGCACAGTGTGAATATGGGACTTTTATTTTTCATGGCACTCATAGTTATTTCTGACGTAATGTGGCTTAAGAGGGTAAATAATCCCTCAAAAGGTGAAAAGCATCAGAAGAATTTACAGCTTGTTAAAATTCTGGGATTTCAATTGTAGTTGGAATGAAAAGCAGCATACACGGGTCCTCCAGGACTGAACTTGAGAACCGCTGCCCTAACTCATCGCTTGGTAATGATATTGTATGCATTGGGACTTCCGTGTGAGTCTCCCCGCTGTTTGAGCTGTCCTGGGTTTCGCTGTTTGGTTACAACTGGGAAATAAATAAGAGCCTTGTCCGAGCACAAACCTGCTACTGTGTACTGTGTTACTGCCAAGTGTCTAACATGGATCTGAAACTCCAGTCCACTCCAGGGGCACAGTGTACACCTGCGGGTATTTATGGCTTCCTTTCAATCAGGAGCCAGTTCAGGCCTTGGAAACCAGGTGCGTGGACTCTTTCGCCGATCATTGACTTAAATGAATCGTTTTACTGCCGAAACGCACTAAAAGCAGGCCGTCTGGTGTATAACGACTGTACTACGTCAGGGGCTCCTGGAGGGATCAGACCTTGCTGTGTACACCAAGCACTGATAAAGGTCATCGCTGCCCGCCGCTGATCTGTACTGACATGGCTGACCCGCACAGAATATCTCTCCTCCGTGAAATAACTCGCATTCTTCTGCCATCGGCTCTCCCAGACAGGAGCGGCTTGGAGGGCGTGGTCCCGCACCCATTCGGGGGGAGGCTCTCCCAGACCCCTCCAAGAACTCTGAGGGAATGCAAAAAAAGAAAATTACTATTAAGACTTAAAAAAAACCTCCTAACACCTTTACCTTGTAGAAGAAACAGTTTACAGTTCAATTTTTACATGTACAAATGCATCTACAACATGGGTGTGCAGCCCTGGTCCTGGAGAGCAACCGGCTTTGCTGATATTCATTGTTAAGCGACAATTAATTGATCAGTTAAAGCCGCTGATTGCAAAGTTAATTCACCTCACCCAGTTTTTTGGGTCTGAATTGGTTGCCAATATTAAAGGTGAAAACAAAAACCGACCAGGGTTGCAGACCCCTGATCTATGATACAAATTGAGAAATTGAGTCCTGCTTTTGCTGTAAAATCGGGTGTACAGTACCACTAAATTTCTCAGTTTACAAAAAAAGGACTGCTTCTGAGCATGCTCAGTTTGCATCAGCTTGGGGTTTTACGGGGTAGCCGTAAAGACAGTTGGACCCAGGCGGATGACAGCATTGAAATAATTTGGAAACAAAAGGGCCTCGTTTTCCATCTGAGTGCAGCGCACAAGGTTACACAAAGGGGGCTCGCGGGTGGGGGGAGGGTGCGTTGTTACGGGAACGGGCCGCCTCTCCCCTCGGGTTTTTGTTTGGATTCCAGCGCCTGGCTGTTGTGTCGGGTCTGTGCTGTGGCAGGGGACATCTGGTGTGCGACAGTCACCGGAACCCCTGCCAAACAGTCGCCTCTTAGTCTGTTTCTGTCCCCTCTGTCTGGGTTCACAGGTTGGCTGCTGTAACAGTTCTGTGCTTGTGAACTGTACAGGGACAGCAACAGAAGTGCCTTTCAATACATGTAAGATAACATCTTAAAAGTGAAATAACTTTTCAGTGCCGGACTTATAAACGCACGCCTGAGAATGGGACTCATTGCCCCAGCGTACTCACTACTAGTGATCCGTTACTTTGAAAGAGTGAAAAGGCTAATATGTTTTTTAGAACAGTGAAAAAACAAGATGGCGATGACATCTTCCCAGAATTCCTCGGTTAGCGTTCTTCCAAAAAATGCATTTGTGATTCATCAGTGTTCATCATAGAGAACAAACTGGTTAAATGTCTCTGCAGGGTATTTCAGCCTGCTGACCGCTCAGTGTAATGTAGCCTTTACTTTGCATTTAAACCCCACAGTCTTGCACACGTTTGTGCATATAAGCATTGTACCCATAATTCAGCAGTGAAGCCAGATGTTTAATACGCCCTGTGCTTGTTGTCTGAGTTTGGTACGGAAGCCTCACTGAGGGCATCTTTTTTGTGCTTTGTTTTTGACGGCAGTCCTGTATTTGCGTCCGTGAGAGAGAACGATCAATAAGCAGACTTTGTATAACAAGGGCGTTACAAGATATAACAAGAGTCTCCTCCCTCTGCTGGTATACCTGCCCCTTTCAGAACCCTGCCTTTCCGCAATTCTTTGTCTGTGGTACCGGGTCTGCATCGGAATTCTGCCTTTGTGCGCACCTGTGACCGACGGGTAGACACGCGGGATGCTAATGGCGTGTCTCAGGATGATCAGATCAGAGAAGGGGCGAGAAGAGAGAGAAATAGCAGGGACGCGAAAGAAAAGGTTGGCTCCATAAATTTTGTTGACTAAATTCCAATACAATTCACAATTCACAATCCACTTCTTTTGACAAGAAGCCTTTGAGCTGCTTAAATATGCCACTGGAGTGATTCATATTTCCCAGATGCATGTTAGTCTTACCTGAAATCTAGTGCTGATTTGTCAGTCACTTGGAAATCCTGAATCCCACTTTATCAGACCCCTCTAATTCTTCACTCTCATCCACACTGATTTGTATCTACGAGTTCAGCGTTTCTCAAATACCTGGCCAACAGTTAAACCACCCTAACGTTAACAGTGCTCTTCTGCGTGCTTGCTGGTAGCTCAGCATGGCACCGGGGTGAGATCAGTGGACAATTTTTGGAAAATGTTTCTTTTTTTACATTTACTTTTTTTGTATTTAGTAGACACACAGAGACTTGTGGATAGTTCCAATCACAGACTTAAACGTAGATGTTGTTCAAATCATTTAGTTACTGGTGGCATATGGTAGCTGCACCCATTCTTAGTGTTATGATGCCTAATTCTCTCATCACTAATTTTTACAGAAGCAATTCAGGTTAAATACCTTGCTCAGGGGTACAACAGCAGTGTCCCACCTGGAAATGATAACCTCTGGGTTACAAGCCCAGTTCCCTAACCGCTGTACTACAATTTCCTCCCAGTTCCCTAACCGCTGTACTACAATTTCCTTCCAGTTCCCTAACCGCTGTACTACAATTTCCTCCCAGTTCCCTAACCGCTGTACTACAATTTCCTCCCAGTTCCCTAACCGCTGTACTACAATTTCCTCCCAGTTCCCTAACCGCTGTACTACAATTTCCTCCCAGTTGTTGCGGTTAATGATCAGGTATAGATGAGCCTACATATGCTTAAAATGCAGTATTTGATCTAGTGCTGTTTTTTTTCACAATCCCATAAGAGGACAATCAGCCTGCCTGCTACCCCAAACCCACTGGCTAGCAGCAGAAACAGGGTTATAATTGAACACAGTGCTGATTTATGCTTATTCTTTTCAAGAGCTAATGTTTAACCAGTTTGTTTATTCGTAGTTATTATCTGTAGAAATACGTACATTATGTCATTTTATTTTTGGTTTGCTCATGTGGCTCATGAAGCCAAATATTAAATGTGTGTCTTTTGTAAGGCAGTGGTTCCCAACCTCGTTTCAAACACGGTTGCAATCCCAGAATTTTAACAAGCTGTTAGTTTTTCTTAATTGGGTGCTTTTCATGTCTAGAGGGATTATTTACCCTCGTAAACCACATTATGTCAGAAATAGCTATGCATGCCGTGAAGACTAAAAGTCCCATGTTCACATTGGGCTTATTATGCTATATTGTAAACAATTATATAAAAAGAGGCAACAAAATTATTTAACTGATCAAATTAAAGACTGTGGTGAATCAATAGGCTCCTAATTGGTGAAAGTGGGGACACGTGGCCACTAAAACTAACCATTTGGTAGACAATGAAGAATTCAAAGACAAAGCAAAGGATAAGGAGCCAAACCTGCATTGTGTTAATAAGCTTAAGGAACAAATTGTGAAAGAACCTAAAACATGTTCAACAACCTAATTAGGAGCCTATTCAGGGTCAGTCAATTAGTTTGAGCAGATGAAATGATGTATCTATTTTTATGTAATTGCAATATCGCACAATATGAACATGGGATTTGTATTCTTTATGGCATGCATAGCAATGTCTGGCATAATGTGGTTAAAGAGGGCAAGTAATCCCTCTAAACATGAAAAGTACATATTAAGAAAAATGAACAGTTTGTTAAAATTCTGGGATTGCAACTGGAGTTGGAACGAAAACCAACATACACACGGGGTCCCCAGGATCGAGGTTGGGAACCACTGTTGTAAGGCATCAGTATAGGTCATATAATTGCCTGCACTGACAGGCAACTTCTTCCATCAACATCTTTCTTGTGTGTTTCGAATGTCAAAGTAATTTCCTAGTTGTATCTTTGTGATTAGTTTCAAAATTACCACTTAATCAAACCTCATTACTTTTCCATTCATTGCACAGAAATACCACTAGAGGGCAACATATGCTAACCATGGAGCCTTATGTCGTATATGGGAGCAACAAGTATTTTTAAAGTTTGCATTTTAAATGAATTGGCTTTTGAATAAACAGGCTCCAGCACCGTGTTTCCAAGCAGAAAGAATTAACCTTGCAGAGACATTTAACCAGGCCAAAATCAACACTGTGTCATCATTCCTCACTTGGTATAACAGTTATTGAGGAATTTTGGGTAGAAGGTATCATTTTCACCTTCTTAAAGGTGGTGTCATTGTTCTAGCTAAGATACTGGCCTCTCACTCTTTAACAGAAATGAAGAGATTTATGACTAGCAGTGGTTCCAGTACAACACGGAGCCCCATTCTCCTTCCTGTTCTTATTTACCCACCATTGTATGGATATTTCTCCCTCTCCCTGTGACTGTTTTAAAGAGGGGTCATTCCTCTGGCCTTTGTGGCTGGAGTTGCATGAATACAGGATACAGAATCCAATTACGCCCAGCAAAGCTGCTACACGGTTTCAACTTAGAAAGGATAAGATCAACTGTAACTATGAAAGAGGGGTGCACATAATTCTGATTAGCACGTTTTTGAAACATGACTTCACCATGGTTGGGGTGCAGCTCTTCTTTGAATATTGTTACAGGTCTTCAAACGGCATATATGAAACATTATGCTGTAAAATAATGCAGAGGAAAAAGAGTGAAGTTTTGAAGTTGATGGTTTTAGCAACCCCCCCTACTTGCTTTAATATGTGGTCCATCCCATCGCCTAGGTGAGTTCACACCAGTGATGGGATTGTATTATCGGGACTCATTGTTTTGACAAGCTCAGAAGAGACATAAATAATTACACAGGGACAACCGGACCCGCCTGGCACACAATGTGACTGGAATTTGAGGAAGAAAAGGACCCAGTCTCTGACATTGTAGCCGGTACGTAGCCTGCTATTACACACCACCACACATTGTTCTCTCCACACCGGCATAGTAGCTTGTGAAAACAATGCACGTAACCTTCCGCTTCCAAATGAACTGAGTAGCATCGGTTAGCTTTTGATTGTGTAACTCATTTTTGGAGAAAGATTAAACACAGTGGACTTTCTTTCTTTTTTTTGGCAGCAAGAGCAGGATTTGTTGTTGCCCGGAGCAGTGCAGCAGAGATGAACTGTGACTTAAAAGCAGAGAAAGAAAGTTGGCAACAGTCACAATTTACTAGCCTTTTTGTAACTCATTAAGACAAATGTGCAGTTGGCGAGCCCAGGTTTTTTTCTGTGACTTTAATTTATGGTGTTCTTTACATTGGTAAGCCTAAGCAGCATACTGTATCAGTGTTTGAAGTACCGTGCTGCTTTTATTACTATTCTCTATGGTGTTGTGGGACTCTGTGAACTATAGAAATATAATTACTTTAGTTATGTGTTGTAAAAATGTGGAGAGAAATCGGTGGCTTTTGAAGAATCCTTTCAGTTCCATGTAGTAATTTATTTTTTCCTCAGCCGTTGGTGTTGATGATCAGGTCTTTGTGCTCTCATTTGTACTTCACTTGTAGTTGTCCCTTGTTGCCATGACACCTGTTACATCATCAACCTGTGATCTAGGAATCGTACGAAAGGCAGAAGCTCAAGGATTTCAGATGCATTTTACCAGATTTCAGTTGATGAGAACATTGAACTAATTTAGGTAACTATACCAAACTAGAACGGTGAAACAAATCTAAATGCATACAATGACATCAGGAGATCTTACCTATACCAACATAATGGCTGAATTCATCAAATGGCAAGAGCTAGAGGGGCTAGAGGGGTTTTCAGCCTGTGTTGGAAAAAATGGCCAGTGATTTTTTTTTCTGTCCTGGCCTCCACATGAAGTTGATTTCTCCACTGGGAAGTCCGTACAGTCCGTACTAGTCAATATGGTTATCACCATATTGACTAGGTCTGCCAGCACCTTGAATTAAACAAATCAACAAACTCAACTCTGAATTTGACTTTGTCCTCAGTAAGGCAATATTATATTAACAATATAATATTCACTGCACATACGGGCATGACAGAACACAGAAGACATACAGAACAAACATATAGCCTCACAGTGTGCAGTGGTAGTACATTGTACAAGTTTACCAGTGAATTTTGCCTGATACGGAAATCATCTACTCAGTTACAGTTCTAGGTCTGTTTAGCAAAGACCATCATATGAACGTAGCCTCTTTTTAAAATGTGATGATTTGCTCTTTCTTTCCTGCAGCTGAGCCAGCGTATAGTCTCCCGTGCTGTGAGTGCGAATGCATGTGTCCTTGCGGGAGCCCGGGCTTGCAGGCCAAAGGCCGATCAGGACTTCGACATGTTGACTTTGGCAGTATTGACGGCAGCTGTGCTGAGTTAGGACTGTGGCTCTGTTGGAGGCCTGTATCACACGTAGGCTAGTGTGTGTGTTTGGTGTCGTTCAGTGACATCAACGTTTACTCTCACGCACCTACATTATTTGACTTTTTGTTCTGCTCAACATTACAAAATATAGATTTTATATTTATATACTTTTTATTTTTTTGTATTGTTTTTTGTCAGATAAAACTATAAAATAACAGAAAAACATATCTGCACTGCTCTTAAATTTTTTCAGTGCTTGCTCTCCTCTTACACCATCCCTTTAATGATACAAAAGAATAAAGTGTCTCATGTTTTTTGGTTGTGTCACACTGGATACAGTTGAAGTAGGGATGCTTACAGGCTCACTTTCTGGTGTTTGACAAATATCAGGCATTGTTTTCCTTATATTTATATAAGGAATATTCCATTATATTTATATTTCATTGAAATCATGACCTAATATGGAGTTTAAAAGATCAAACTGATTTTATGCCTTGAAATAAGTGTTACATTTGTTATTGCGGGGGTCAGTCATGTAAATGGCCATGCCATTACTGACCGTTGCCTTCTCCTTTAGTGGATTATTCTGTCTTATTGAAAACGTTTGGCTTAAGCTAAGCACAGCAAAGCTTTGTTAGCCTGCTCTGCTACAGGGTGCATTAATGACGGCCGTAATTGGCATTAGATGAAAAGGTAGAAGGCCCAGGCCCGATACTGCGTTTGTTGCAGATGGTCCTCTCGCAGTGCTGTTTGTCTATGAGGTGTGTCCACAGCGAATAAAAAAGGGCAGATTGCAGGTGGCCCCTTCACAAGCCTGACGAAAAAGGTGTGCTCTATGCTTTAGCATCAAATGCACTAAGACAGGCAGGCTGTTTCTTCAAGGGGAATAGGGAATTGTCACGTTATAAAAACCTCCTGTTTGTTTGTTTGTTTGTTTGTTTGTTTGTTTGTTTGTGGGTGGACTCTGTCTTGGGTTGAGACGAGCCCTGAAAAAGAAGTTACCTATGGTGAAAAAATGGGAGTTTTTGTATGCAAAGTGCAGGTGTATTTGTAAATAATAACAGTGTCAGGCCATTAACATTTAATTAACATTAGCATCCCTACGTTCATCATGTTAACAGTACTTCACCAGTTTGACTAGTATAAAGTAGTTTGTTTTTTGTCTCAGAATGGCCAGTGACCACACCCTATAGCAGTACAAGGATTTAGGCAAGGCTCAGAATGGTTGTGGAAATTCACCCAGTGAATGGGACTGCGTGTGGCCGAGCAGTCTCCAGAGCTTCTGGCAGCTTCTGAGCTGGAGGTAGATTGGCTGAGAGAAGGTGAGGGACAATAAAATAGGCATATGACTGTTGCACATGACTGAGAGGAGCCTCACCAATCATGGGCTACGTTAGTAACAACCGATAGAACAACACCAAAGGTGATTGGTGGATACTTCCTGGCTATATTTTCTCGGCCCCTGTCCGTAGTAGCAGAAAGTAGCGTTCACAATCACCCCTGCCATTTTCTATGGGTTGAATGCTAAAGTAATAATTCAAAAGCTATCACAATATTATTAATAAGGTGGAGGTGATGGCGTGAAAAGTGGCACTAGGGTGAGAGGAAGTGAGAGCTGGAGGTCTGCCAGCCTCTCTCCCCTTTGCCCAAGAGCTAACTCCCATCTCCCCAGCCTGGTGTCGTGCACGCCACCACCCCATAAGCCCGATGGTGATTACTGTGCCGTTTCCTTTGTGTTGGCCGCTGGAGCCAGCTGCACCTCATTCATTTGAATAGACTGGTGCTTTTTTACTTCAGCAAACAAAGTGACGAATCAGCAGTTAGTTGGCCAGCTACCGTGAGCACCATAATTCATTGGACAGTGACACATTTTTTGTTATTTTGGTTCTGTACTCTAACACTTTGAGTTTGAAAGGATACAATCACAATGAGGTTAAAGTGCAGACTCTCAGCTTTAATGTCAGGGTATTTTCATCTATATCGGATGAACCGTTTAGAAATTATAGAACCTTTTGTACATAGTCCCCCCACCATTTCCGAGCATCAAAAAATATTGGACAGTTTAACATAATGTAGAATAAAGTAATCATTTTTAATATTTGGTCGCATATCCTTTACATGCCGTGATTTTCTGATGTCTGTGACCCAACAATATCAAAAGACTCTTGATACGCTTCAGGCTATCCATCCATATCTACTGCATATCTGGCAGCAGAGTGATGGTTTAAGGCTTGTTTGATACGACAGACCCTTGATGACTTAGAGCCATTTAGCCAACCATGTGTTCCATACTGTTCCAGTGTAATTTACATCTAAATCTAGTCCCACCCCCCAATTCCCATAGAGATCCATTCAAATGCAGAGAGGTTATAGTATCACTTGTAGGAATACCAGAAAATAAGATATCAAGAGTCTTTTGATATTTTTGGGTCACAGACATCAGGAAGCCATGGCATGGATATGTCAAGGATATGTGACCAAATATAAAAAATGATTACTTTATTCTACATATAAATGCAGGGGTGCCAATAATTGTGGCACACGTGGTTTCGTTAAAAATAATTATTTCTTGATGAGGAATTTTTTTTCTCATAATAGATTTACTTCAATTAAACATTGGATTTTTTTTATTTTTTTTTATGTTATACCGTCCAATATTTTTGATGCCCAAAAATGGGGGGGACTATATACAAAAGGTTCTATAATGTCTAAACAGTCCATCCAATATGGATGAAAATACCCTCAAATTAAAACTGACAGTTTGCATTTCAACCTCATTGTCATTTTATCCTTTCAAACTCAACGTGCTAGAGTACAGAACCAAAATAACAAAAAATGTGTCACTGTCCAATGAATTATGGTGCTCACTGTAATTTATTTCTGCTCATGACCATGTTACTGTCCATGTTTTATCAAGGAATATTAACCATGTTGTTGATTTTTTAATTTTTTTTAAAATTAACAATCAGCCGAGGTCTCCAGAATCTCACTGACAAGACGGGGTTTCTGTGGTATTGATCACTACTGCACGCTACAATCATTTTAGCTTTTAAAAATCCTAGTTTTTATTGGAGCCATTTTTGCTGAAGTGTTTAACAGGCTAAATTAAATCCATATACCACTTTCCTTAGTGTTAGTTCTTCTCCCCTACATACCCATCATTCCCTCTGATGACCGAATGAATGAGCTAATATCTTCTAGGATTAGTTATTCTTACTTAGTATAATGAAAAAGGGGTATTCCTTTTGTCTGGTATATTCACTTGAGTTGAAATGCAGTATATATCTGAGGGTAAATGGCTTGAAATGACCCCCTGTCTGGAATTCACGGAGGAGAAGCCAGCTCACAGTAGATCATTGTGGAAGATTATTTTGTAAAGCTCCCAGAATGCAGGCTCAAATAACTCTTGACTAATCTTGCCTGTGACCAGATGACTTGTTACAGTACAAGGCCTAGTTTTAATCAAACATTTTCTACTTCACACAATGATGTTTTAGTGTAGTATTTCATAGAGCTTCCTGGCCTTAAACTAGGCATCAGAGCCAGGGATGGTAAAATGGGGACAAGACAGTGGTGACCTTACGGAAGAGCAGGGAGGAGCTCCATCAATCACAGACTACATTGGTAACCACCAATAGAACAACGCCAAAGGTGATTGGTGAATACTTTATGGCTATGCTTTCTGGGCAAGCGGCAACAACCCCCCTCCGTATTTGAAGCCGTTTCCCCTGGTGGTTAAAGCGTGAACTGCAACGTTTGGCTGAAAAAGAACCCCCCGCCCACCCCATTTTACAGTTGAAGTCGAAAGTTTACATACACTTTGGTTGAAGACATTAAAACTAATTTTTAATCAAGTCAGTTGGGACATCTACATTGTGCATGACACAAGTAATTGTTCCAACAATTGTTTACAGACAGATTATTTCATTTTTAATTCACTATATCACAATTCCAGTGGGTCAGAAGTTTACATGCACTAAGTTGACTGTGCCTTTAAACAGCCTGGAAAATTCCAGAAAATTATGTCATGGCTTTAGAAACTTCTGATAGGCTAATTGACATTATTTGAGTTAATTGGAGGTGTACCTGTGGATGTATTTTAAGGCCTGCCTTCAAACTCAGTGCTTGACATCATGGGAAAATCAAAAGAAATCAGCCAAGACCTCAAAAAGAAAATTGTGGACCTCCACAAGTCTGGTTCATCCTTGGGAGCAATTTCCAAATGCCTGAAGGTACCACGTTCATCTGTACAAACAATAGTACACAAGTATAAACACCGGGGGCCCTATCTTACACCCGGCGCAAAGCGGCGCTAACCCAAACGCAAGTGTCTTTGCTATCTTACACCCGGCGGTAGGTCCATAATAACGCCTAACGCTTACGTCCTTTAACTAGCATGTATTCTTGCGCCATCACAAGTGAACTGGGCGTGTTGGTCTTAAGATGAGGAGTGGCCAGGATTCTTTTTGGCGTATTGCTATCTTGAGCCAGCAGAAAGCGCTTGCGCTAGAACCACCACAAACCTGGTCTAAAGTCATGTCGCAGTTGTTTACATGTTATTTTAACGGCGCATATTAGTGCGTCTACATAGGCGTGTGCACAACGCGCATACCCTCCTGTCTGTTACACACAGGGGCGTGCACAAGCATGACTAAAATATCTGGATCACAATGTGAAATATTATTATTGTGTAGGCTATATCAAAAATGCATAATAATAAAAGGTTCCATAGGTCCACATACCTTTCCCTCAGCGAAGGGAAACAATGCCACATTACATTGCTCTCAGCCCACTCCATCAACATCCAGGCGATGTGCGATGGTACGGGACAATGGCTATCCATTAAAAAGGAGCTGATAACACCTATAGCTATCAAGCCTAATGCGCGAATTGTCTTTGCACCTAATGCGTGAATTGTCATTCAATGGAAAACTCGCGTACTGCAATAGACGGACATTTGCGTTCTGAAAATGCGCTTCAGATGTCATTACAATACAGCTCTGTTTATCTAGGAATACAGCCTGTAAGTAGGCTAAATAGAATGGTTTGTGACTGAAAAAAGTTCAAAACCTTGTCCAGTGAATATTGCTTTTATTGTTTTTCAAATAGCCTAGGCTACAGCGGACTCGCTGTGCATAATGTTTTTTCGATAGACTATGGTTAAAAAACGGAGATAAATGTTGTCATCATGTTAACTGAATTGTAGCCTAACCTTAGCTATTCTTCGTCCTTCATATTTTTTAAGTTACAGTGACAAGGTTTCCATACCCTCAGCTTATTAAAACCCCGCTGATTTCACCTGTTATTCCATAACTGAACAAAAGATTTTAAAGAGAACTAAGTGTCTAATTAGAAACGAATTGTTACACAATTAATTTACAATTAATTTTTATTCCATTATCTGCATGTTCGCTTTACAAGAGCAGGTCGGTTTCCCCTGCTGTACATCGCACTTTTCACGGTCTTCCTGGGAAAGTGAATCGTTTTAAAGTATTACGCTACCAGTAAAACAGGTTGGTCACATTTCCATAAGCAGGACATTATAAGACAAGGGAAAATATGCTGAACCTATGGGTTGCCAACCTGACAGATTTGTTGCATTTAGTGTCATCATTAAGGCAAAATAACGTTAGTTATGTTATTAATCAAAATTAGAATGCAGGTAGCCTAATGAACTTCGGATGAAGCTTGAACATGAGTTCATTGCATAATCAAACGAAATTCGTTAAACAAGCAGGCTATAATTTGGCGTTTTCTAAGGTGAGAAGGAAGCAATTGGTCGCTTATTCTCAGCTGTTGCAGGTGCTTTTAACGAAATTTAACAGCATATATTTTGTAAACAGCACTGTCAGGAATTACCGGGAACTCATAATACTACTACTGCTACTGATCCATATAGCCTATTCCTTGATCGCACTAAACACGCACGAGCATGTCTGTTTCGCCATCATAAGCAATCCGCCAAGGTGGAAAAGCAGGCTTTTAAAGGGAATGGGATATGACATTTTGATTGGTTTATTGCATGTCACGCCCAAGGCACACCTATAATTAATTAAGAGACTAGGTTCAGCCCAGTTGCACCTTGCGCCCTGCTTTGCGCCCAAAAAACACGCCGTTAAAATAGCAAAAGTGGACTTGGACACGCCCTAAATGGACTTAGCGCCATGCGCTTAGACTAAGCGCCAAGATCGCCAAGATAGGGCCCCAAGGGACCGCGCAGCCATCATACTGCTCAGGAAGGAGACACGTTCTGTTTCCTCGAGATGAACGTGCTTTGGTGCGAAAAGTGCAAATCAATCCCAGAACAACAGCAAAGGACCTTGTGAAGATGCTGGAGGGAACAGGTACAGAAGTATCTATATCCACAGTAAAACAAGTCCAATATCAACATAACCTGAAAGGCTGCTCAACAAGGAAGAAGCCACTACTCCAAAACCGACATAAAAAAGCCAGACTACAGTTTGCAACTGCACATGGGGTCAAAGATCTTACTTTTTGGAGAAATGTCCTCTGGTCTGATGAAACAAAAATTTAACTGTTTGGCCATAATGACCATCATTATGTTTGGAGGACAAAGGATGAGGCTTGCAAGCCGAAGAACACCATCCCAACCGTGAAGCACGGGGCTGGCAGCATCATGTTGCAGCATCATCTTTGCTGCAGGAGGGACTGGTGCACTTCATAAAATAGATGGCATCATGAGGAAGGAAAATTATACGGATATATTGAAGCAACATCTCAAGACATCAGCCAGGAAGTTAAAGTTAAAGCTTGGTCACAAATGGCTCTTCCAAATGGACAATGACCCAAAGCATACTTCCAAAGTTGTAGCAAAATGGCTTAAAGGGATAGTTCGGAATTTTGGACATAATGTCTCAATTACGACTTACCCATGATGTAGTTGATTGATGGAAACCATTTTCAGCTAATTCCATGCTGTCCCTTCTTTTGGACATATACACATTGCTAATGCTAGCGCAACTCTAAGGTAACCGGTAGCATCCACTACCAAACGCACTTAAACACTCCACAGTGCACCCAAAGCAAATAAAATACGACGACAGTCTATCTGGGGAGCGATACTTTACGTTACCTACGGATGTATTGCCAGCACTGGTCGACTACAACAACAAAGAAGAGCAACAAGTTGCAATGGCCATGTTCGCTCCGCCGCCGTACTTCCACAGAGAATATAGGTCAGCACGAAGTAAAGGATTCAACGATAGTTTGACTTAAAAAATGATGGTATAAACACTCAAAATAACCCCGATAGACTGTCGTCGTATTTTATTTGCTTTGGGTGCACTGTGGAGTGTTTAAGTGCATTTGATAGTGGATTCTACCGGTTACCTTAGAGTTGCGCTAGCATTAGCAACGTGTGAATGTCCAAAAGAAGGGACAGCATGGAATTAGCTGAAAATGGTTTCCGTCAATCAACTACATCATGCGTAAGTCGTAATTGAGACATTATGTCAAAAATTCCGAACTATCCCTTTAAGGACAACAAAGTCATGGTATTGGAGTGGCCATCACAAAGTCCTGACCTCAATCCAATAGAAAATTTGTGGGCAAAACTGAAAAAGCATGTGCGAGCAAGGAGGCCTACAATCCTGACTCAGTTACACCAGTTCTTTCAGGAGGAATGGGTCAAAATTCCAGCAACTTATTGTGAGAAGCTTGTGGAAGGCTACCCGAAACGTTTGAACCAAGTTAAACAATTTAAAGGCAATGCTACCAAATACTAACAGAGTGTACTTCTGACCCACTGGGAATGTGATGAAAGAAATAAAAGCTGAAATAAATCATTCTCTCTACTATTATTCTGACATTTCACATTCTTAAAATAAAGTTATGATACTAACTGACCTAAGACAGGAAATGTGTACTTGGATTAAATGTCAGGAATTGTGAAAAACTGAGTTTAAATGGATTTGGCTAAGGTGTATGTAAACTTTCGACTTCAACTGTAAGTCAATGGAGAAAGCCCGAAAAGAAGCCAATATTCTCTGTGGAAATATAAAGTCAATACATTGTTTTACAGTCCCATTCCTTCTACTATTCCGTCTCCCCTTGGTGTGATTTTTTAAAATAATTTAATTTCAGTGGATGTAATGTTACTTATTACAATAAATTACCATATGACCATATAAGGAAACTCCTCATCCTGGCTGCCTGATGCAAAGTGCTTCACTGGCAGGCATAATGCCGTGTCGTTTTATTTCTATTACATACTAGACAATAGATCTCACCATTTAGTAAAAATGCTAGCTAGTGATCTATCTATCTCTCGCTAGCTAGCTAGTGATTTATCTATCGTCTCTTTCCCTAGCTAGCTAACAATCTATCATCTCTCTCGCTAACTAGCTAGCGATCTATCTATCTCTCTAGCTACCTAGTGATCTATCTCTCTCACAAGCTTGCTAGCTAGCGAACTTAATTTAACCATTATGTTTATTTGCATAAGATTTTAACCCACTGTGTACCGCCTCTATGTACCGGTCTATCTTTCTGGGTCCCTGTGGGTAGTAGCGGGAAGTAGCATCCACCAATCACCATTGGGGCTATTCTGTTGTTTGAGTGCTATAATAATAAACTTTATTTATAGAGCACTTTTCAGGCCACAGGTTCAAAGTCCTTTACAATAACATAATAAAACCGCACATGCAATGAACCAATACATTTACCAATACTGACCTAATTTAGACTTTATCTTAAATGGATGCATAAATTAGCCTTTTTCTCATTTGAAGTTTGTTTCGTTTGGCCCCTGAGATGACACTTGTGCAGACGGTCACCATTCCCAGCAGATGACCCTATTACAGTAGAAACACAGGGAATGTGAGGCTACTTGCAGCCAGATTGCTGTGAGGCGGAGGGGGAGTCGACCTTTATTTCCAATCCTTGATTAGCTTATAAGGCTTCAGCCAATCAGAGGATGCAAGCTGGTGGATTACCTTAAGGGAACTGATGTGACAGTCCCCCCCCCCATTAGGAGAAGAGAAAAAAAAACACAATCCCCAGGGAAATTGCATACCACCGCGACTCCACACATACACCCAAGCAGTAGAAGTGTGTGCGTTTGCGTGTATCTGCACGTGTGTGTGTCCACCGAGTCCTTTTCTGCAAGGAATGCCTGGAGTCTGGCGTGTCAGGGGTCTTATTTTGGGATGCGACGGGCGGAGCCGGAGCCGCAGCTCAGAGTCCAGCCGTGCGCTGAGGGCCCATTGTCCCAGTCCATCTTTGAAGTGTCTGTGGAATGCACTGCCTGCCTGCACAAAGTGCACTGGAGCACAGAGTGCTCTGACCTGCAGTTTTGGGAGTTTATGAGCCTCCGCCAAGGAGCTTGGGCACGACTCCGCAGCTCTCCTGGTTTTTTATCGGACTTACTCTGTGGAAGTTTATTGGTGAGTTCTGTTCTACATACACTGCTTGGTTCCTCTGGCTTTTTCTCGTTCCCTTACTACCCATGTTTTGTGTCTGTCAGGTCTTAGTGTTGTGTCAAAGCATCTTTTCTCTTTCGCTTTGCTGTGTCTGCTTGGAAGTAGCATATGTGTTACTGGCTACAAAAGAGAGTTTACCTGTTGCTATAAGGCAAGGTGTGCTGGTAAACAGTTATATTATACAGTTACATTATAGTTATATTTAGAGGAAAACCAGTAGCACCCAGTAGTAAATTTAATTGTCTGTTACATGCATTGTGTTCTTGTAAAGAAAATATGTGTATTTATTTTTCTGAAAATTAACTTCTGGAGGTTAGATTAGCTGTTTTTATTAGTCCTGCACAACAGCTAGAGTATTAACAAAGTGCTCTTGTAGCAGTGGACTTTAAGACTTTTTTTTCCTTGACGGTTTGGCTGACGAGTCTGTATTACCGGCCCTTTCAGGGCTTTTTCTGTTTGTTTTTAAATGTGCCTCCTCCTCCTCCTTCTTCGACACAGTGAAATGAGCAGGAGAGAGGGGATTTCCAGCCCCCCGCCCCTCCTCCATACTGCAGGGGCTCCATTGATTCACTGCAGCCCAAATATCTGCGACGGTCCCGCTTGTAGCCCTGACGATAAGGCCCGTGAATGCAAAGCCATTTGCATTTCTATTGAGAGCAACATGTGTGAAGAGCACACGGAGCTCTGCGGCATTTGCATAAGGCGGAGGGGGAGAACATTTTTAAACATCACTTTACGAGGAATAGGAAGCTTCCCCCTGGCCCGTCTTCATCTCTTTGATTGATTGGTTCTCTTTATTTTATTATCATTCTTTTTTTATTTACAAGTTGATTTTGAAGAGAGGTTTGCCCCCTGATCTTTCACTGTAGAACTTGGTGTTCCTCAAAAAGCGTGAGTTTTTTCCCCCATTTAAATATTCTCATGCCAGATGAAATAGAGGCAACTCTGATGTCAGGCTACATACTTAAAATCCAAATCGCCGCAGTTCTTCCTGTGTGTGTTGGACGCATTCATTTCAAACGAACAAGGTTTCTGCAAGCTGACGAATTGCACTTTAAAGGAGTCTGCTGCGTACTAAGACACAATGTGGTGCGTGTTTGCAAGTCCTGTCCAGGGAACGTTTTTGGAAGTAGCAGGATTACTGAGGGAGTGGGACCCCTTGACCCCGTGGGCTGGCGAGAGTCGACATGGCTGAAGGAGATAGAGCAGGCCTTTGTTTTGTCAGTAAACACCAGCAAGCCTCACATACTATGTGGTTGTGGTGTCTGAGGTAAATTCAACTCTGAGGCAGCCGGGCATTTTTCTTCATTGAGGTTTGACCAAAAAATTTACTGTTTTCTTTAGTTTTTTTCCCACCCTCGATTAAAGTGGCAAAATGCATTTTTGCCCCCACTCTACTGAGTAGTTGGGCTTTGTTCCTTTTGGTTGGTCCCTGAAGTGTTGTGAAAGGTGAGGAACTGAGTCATGGGAGAAATATGGGGGGACTTTACAGAGGAGGAGGCTAAAATGGAGTCCAGTACAGTGGATTGTGCAGCTCGTACCCAGAAACAACGAACAGAATCTGATCCTTTGACTACTTGATACCTGACTCAGTTATTCAAAAGAGGCTGATTTACAGACATTGATCCCAAATAGTGACTCTTATAGCATTCTTCATTGACTGCTCTGACATTGACTGTGCTGGAATTACTTCAGCTGAGAAATTGCTCATAGATGTTTGTTGCGGTCTTTCTATTTATCCAGAAAGTTCAGGGTTGCAAGGATAGCTGACATGTAGAGGAATGTGAGCTTTGCTTTTGCATTTTTTCAGGACTTCCTCCTGTGAGCTGTAAAGCTTGTTATGATCACGGGATCCTCCGGGTCAATGCCAATAATGCACACAGTAATGTTCAGTGTTAATTGAACTCTGAGTATTTATTTGAGTGCAAGCGGGATCATATGTACTTTCTCAGGGTTAAAAATGCTCTATCAGAGTTGATTTAACACTGAGACCTTTGCTGGGCAACAAGCCAATAGTTTCCAGTGTTTGGGTTGTCAGTTCTTGGTCAGCCGTTGAAATAAGGTAGCTGAAAAGGAACCAGTGATTACCGGACCAGTCTGCCAAACGGGGGTGGGGTGGGGTTGATTTTTCTCTCGTTAAATATACAGAAATTAAAAGTCAGGTGCTTGACATGAGTCAGTTAATCACTCATATTTCTTTTTGTCTACTGTTCCAAAATGAAAGCACTAGTTGCACCTCGTTGCACTCCTGTCATGAAAACATGGTAAAAGGACTCTTCAGGACTGTGATGGAGATTTGAAATTCAATGCATGAACTGGAAAATCCCCCAGTCAGTTTCCTTCAGTTGAAAGTATTCAGTTCAGGTTATAAATCAAAATTAACCGCAACTCTTGTTCACGAGTATATTTTAAAAAAAATGTTTTGCAATATCTAAAAGCATTAATATATACATTTGCCCATATGTTGTGAACTATTGCAATGTCTTGATAATATATTTAAATTCAGTATATTTCATTTCCATAAGGGTGTAGCCGAGGTGCCAGAATGTGCCCCAGAGAGCAGACGACAGCTTGGTTTGGGCGTAAAACAGCTGATGTTGTTTTGTGAGAGATTGGAGAGCCTGTAATCCCCGGCCCCATGCTGTTTTAACTCTCAGTCTCTTGAGCAGCGCTGTGGCCATATGGCAACGACGGGTCTTATCTTCTGCGCTGGTCAGAGGAGACGCACATCCAGTGAGGGTCACATAATGCCTCTCTTACCACCTCCTCCCCAGCCTTGGATGTTTATCAAGTCAACAGAAGAATGGATCTCAAGGACTATAGAAGGAAAATTATTTTGACCACACAGTCAGTCAAGTATATAAGGATTTAGACATTTTTTCAACAGTATTATCTTGTTTTAAGAGCAAGTACAGGATGTCCAAAAGATTGATGGTCTCAAGGACAATCTCTCTTTTTTAATTTAATTTATTTTAAATATGAATAAATATGCCCCCCCCCCCCCCCCCCCATCTGTGTATTGCTTCAATGACAGCTGTAGTTCTCTGTTTGGCCAGAAGAGGGGGCAGAGATACCACTACACAATATTTGGAATTCTACTGTATGGTGTCTGATGCAGCTCAGTATTGATGTCTCTCAGTAAGAGAGGGAAAAAAGATATTTTGCTTGATGCTGTTGTGCATGTATTGCTGTTGAGTTGGGTCCTTTTTTTGTCACTAGCTTTTAGTGTCTTGTTCCCGTCCAGCCTTACTGGTTAGACTCACGCACTTGTGTTCATCTTTCTTTCCTCTTAAGTCATCGCAGTACATGGCTTGAGTCAGTTTACTTCCAAGCGTTTATCCTCATGCAAAGATCGGTGCTTATTGTACTGTGAATTCACATACAGGGAACATATCTGAATGTAGAGAGAAGTCAGAGGTCTAAAATTAAATAAACAGTAGCGAAATATTGAGGGGCCACCTTTTGTAACGCCAAACCAGGGAGCTGCATAGGTTACTACTGCCTAAACAGAACTAAAAAATCAGAGTTAACACAGTACATAGTGATTTGTGACCCAGTATGGACTTCAAATACATGTCTCGCATGTCTCTGTTTTACAGGAGTGGCAAAAGACATAATAAAATCACTATCCGGTCAAAATTGAGTTAATACCAGAATCGCAATCCTGAATATCAAATCTACCATTCACCTTAATCTCAAAATTCAAAGTAAATTTTGGTTATACCTGGACTGAGGTTCAAGTTTCAAACTCAGTTTTCTTCAGGGAGCATTGTGGGATTACCCATACTTTTCTACACTGGAGACATTCCGTGTGAATTTGCCAACAACATTCCCCTGACGTCTCAGATTTCCCTGAACTTTTCCACAAATAAACTTCCAGTGCAGGAACGATATTTCATGCCTATTCGAGATTTGAGATTATAACGATAAGATGTTGGTCGTTTGGTGGAAAAAAAAAAAATACAGGGTCTTAAAAGGAGGCAGCTATGGGGACAAAACTGCCTAAAGAGTTCACAAAAAGTATTTGCGACCCACATCTTAATAAGGCGTCAAATATCCTTCCGCCACAGGACGTTTGAGGAAAATCTGAGCCATAAAGGGAATTGTGTTGCCAAGTTCACACAGAATGTCCCATTACAACGGTGCCTCCTCACTCGTATTTATTATTTCTCTTTGAGCACAGTTCTTTTTTCCAGCTGTTTCTCCTGACTAAGAAAAAGTGGAAAAGGAAGGCGTAGTAGGGAGATTTGTGGAGAGCGCTTCCACTGTTTGACTTTCTCCAAAGGTATCGCTTTGTAGGTTTGCCTCAGTTTTAACATACTAAATCTAGCAGTAGAACAGAGCTAACAAATAATTTTGTGGTGCTTTAAACTGTTGAGCTCATTTTTGTCACATGTATACAGTATCTACCGTGGTTATACATATATTATATGTATGCCATATGGCTATGGTTATGTGGCCAGTCGTCGGTCAGTGCCGGGATTCACTTGCTGATTCCATATTCCCTTCTTCCTATAGTCTCTATACTCTAAACATCCCTGAGTTCAGTGATACAGCCTGTGTTCCTCCTTCCTGTTGCCCCAGGCAGATGAAAATGGTGGATATTGTAACACAGAAAATGCCCTCAGAAAGTGACGTGCATGTGGCCAGGAGCTTTCTTACGAAGATTTTGCGAAGTTCCATGAGGTATGGTATTTGTAGCAACCGCCAACCCATTACAATCCAAAAAACCCGCCCCTGAGCCACCCTCCCATCCATCCAATCAGATGTGCTCCGTTCACCTCATCCCACCCACCAACCTCATTCCAGCCCACCCCTCCAACATTGTGGGAGCAGTAGTTGTACTTTTTGTGTCAACATAGTCCAGTGATCTTGTGGTAGTGTCATTCATTACATTTGAATTGTATTTTTCACTAACCTTTGTGTTGTCCTTCATCATACTGTGTTTGTTGGGATCATATGGATTTTGGGAGTCCATCTGAACCTCCTTTTAGCGTACCAGATTGCCATGGTGCTTTACAGTATGACCAAAGAGAAACTTTATTCAAAGTAATTTGATTGTAAGTTGCTCTGTGTGGTAAGTCACTTGTATCGCTAATGTAATATAATTTAGATTGTATAGGTGAAGCATAAATATGGCCTATCCTCCTCATTGTTATCTTATTTTGGCTAAAAGGTTCTTTCCGTCCATTGAAACTAAAAGCAAACACATGATCACTTCTCTATTGCTACTCAATGTTAAACATAATGAATGGGCCTGCATTTTTTGTTGTTGATTGAACCAGACAGCCTTCCTAGCAGAGAATGCTTTTATATCACTACAATTAGCGATAAATAAAGGCATAGATTCAAAACATACAAACTGGAGGAAACATGTAGGCTACATTCCAATGCAATTAGGACTATATGAACAAAGTGTTAGTATTCATGACTGTTATTCTGCATTTGTACAAATAAATTGAAAAAAATAAAAGTACTTACATTTTTTTCTGTTTACATTTAACTGCGTTTCATATGATCACGTAAATGCCTACTCTATTTAATCTTGACCTTGGCGCGTCATTAGGTACTACTTACTGCACTCCACGAGATAGCGACGATTCGCCAAAATGCTGGTAACAGTGCCATTGATGCTCTTCGTTACAAGATGGCAAATCACTTGTTTATTACAACATAAGAGTTAGCTTTAGCTAATCATTGTGATCCAGTGTTTTTGTGCTTTTGACATAAAAAGAATCTATAGGCTATCGAAATATTTGCTGTATTGAAATATTAGCCAATTTGTTTTAAGTTTCCTATTGAGAAATGGATAAGTGGCTAACAGGCTACATCCCAGCAGAACGAGACGCACTGACTATGAGTGTAACATTAATGAGAAGAAATTTCACTATGCTTTTTGTGATTAAGTGGCTGCTAATTTCAGTAACTTTGTCCTGTCATTTAGCTATTAGGTATTAAATACATATCTATTGTCAGCAGTTTAACATTTAATTGTTCATTAATTAATGGAAATTACATTAGTTTGGGTCAGAAAAATGGATTGATATCTTTGGGTCATCACTGAAAAAGTTTGTGCACCCCTGTCTTATAGAAGCCTATCGATTGATATTTAGTGCTTCAAAATTCTCCGCTTGGGTACCCCTATAAAACTGGATGGTTAGCGGAAAACTTGCAGCTAATATGTGGCGCATTTGCCGTAAACAAAATAGTTTTCCAGAAAATATTGCCAGAGGTTTGGCCAGTAGTGGTGAACTTATGGTGAACTTCTGGCAACAATGGCAGTTGTTGCCACTAGTGGCAAATAGTTTACCAGAAGTTTGCCAAAAAATGTTGCCACAAGTTTGCTACTTTTGCGTACTTTTGGCAAACAATCTCAGTAATTGCAGCAAACAACATGTTCACCACAAGTTTGCCGGAATTGTTTGCTACACCAGTAGTTTTCTACAATGCTAATTAGCATTTGAAAATTTGAGTTGGCAAGTTTGCTGGAAGGCCTATATTTTTATAAGGGTAAAACCAAGGGGATGTCCTCAGGGGATGTCCTCCTGTCAGTGCTCAGGGAAAGAGGACATGAATGGTAAAGAAATTAAAATTTTGTTACTTGGGACTAACAATGTTTTGTTTTACCTCCTCCCCACATGCATTACAGAAAGCACCGCTTCAAGGGGTAGGTTTTAAAGCCAAACTACACGTAGTAGGAAGGGTGATTATTATTATTTTTTTAAAAAGGATGTTGGGTTGCGTAAGAAGTCATGGATGTTAAAAATGAAAGAAAACGCTTTCAAAGTAAAATTAGTTTGAAATTACACAAAATGGCACTATTCTTTGACATTAGAGGAATGGTTCCGCAGCAGCTTGTGTCTTTGTTGTCAGCCTATGGCATCAAAAGAGCCTGCAACAAAACCGTGGAGGGTATCATCGTACTGCCTCTAGGTGTAGTAATAGAATTTATTCCAATAAAGACCTCAATTTAATAAACAAATCTTTTTTTGGTTCACGTGTCTATTTTAGGTTTGTAATAGTAGGCTATGATTTATTGTCGTATGTAGGTGTTAGTGATATAAATATGATTTTTAATATGGTTCTAGGTTTGCATAAGTTAATTTACATTTAGGTTAGGTAACTTGCATACTTTGCATACTTGGCAAGCAAAATACACCTCAAGTAACTCAAAAACAGTTGGTACAGTGATGTTATGCATCCATATATTGTAAATATGCGGCAGTAAATTTTTTGTGGAAAATTACAATTGTATTTCACAGCAATGTATTTTTGCCCATATACTGTGAAGTTGCAATATCTTGATAATATTTTATTTTAATATATTTGCTATATGTTACATTTCTGTAAGGGGAGTGAGTATATGCATTTAGCTATTATTATTGTAACTTGGTTGTGCTTCTGTTTTTTCTGTTTTTTTTGTTGAATTGACAACCAGTTTTTTCTTTTAAACAGAACTTTAGAGTGTGCTTTTTCTATGTGTATGTGTCATCACCTTTAAACCTTTGTTTTCTAATCCAGCACCATGTCCCCTTTTCCCCTCCAGGAGAAATGAACCCGTGAGCCGACCACACTCCTGGCATTCCACCAAGTTCACAGAGGGCCAATCAGACCACGGCAAAACGCAGTCGACGCCCACGCCTATCTGGCACAGCAGATACGATGCAAGGTGAACTTTGGGGCGCTCTTGTTTTGACAAACCGTAGCCTCAGAGGAGCACTCTCCGTCCTTTGTCTCCAGCCGTGCTGCGTGTGGAAAGCACAAGCACAGCGAGATCGTTCTTGGGCAGGCTTTACACCTGGGGGCCGAATCTTTTTAAGAAAGATAATGCACACTGTTATCTGTGGGAGGCATGCTGACAGTGTGCAGATGCAGATCTGGACATAGGCGCACTTTTGTGATGCATCGGAATGTTCCTGAATAATCTGGATCGTTTTTTATTCTCAGTGATCAAAGGGCCAAAAGTATGTATGACACCAGTCGAATAGCCCTCTTCGAAGGATTTATCGTCCAATATTTAAGTGGTTCAGAGGTTATGTATTACACATCTGTCTCAAGGAGAATTGAGGACGATTTATTTGGATTTGGTCTGTTGGGGCTATTGGCTTTGGGAACAAGGAAAAAACAGATTTTACGGCTGCTACAATGCATGTTGTTCATTCATATTGCCATTGACGAACCAATGATCTCATTCTGATAGGAGTGGCGGAAGAAAGACTTTGGGTGTCCAGCTAGTTTTTTATTTTTGTGAAATGGCTTAATAGCACAGGTGTCAGTAAGCAGGGATAGAGGTGTTAAATGAATCCACATTCATTAATGTCAACCTAACATTACAGTTGCTCAGTTGTTATCCATGAGCTATAAGTGGCTCAGGACTCACCATGGATTAAATACAGAACAGTAGTAGTCTAATATTAACTGTTAAAAAACACTGGTTAACCATTTTTGTCACTATCTATGAACCCATACCTTGAGCTAGCGTGAGGAGGACGGGCTTCCCCTAATGAATCAGGAGGTTCCTCCCAAGGTTTCTTCCCATTTGTTATTCTTGCCGCTGTTTCCCTTGCTTTTGTGGGGCCGGTTTTAGGCCTGTTCTGCTGTAAATCATGTTGTGATACAAGTCTCGTAAAAATGTGCTGTAGAAAGAAATCAATACATTTGATTTGATTTGTTTCCAGTTCATCTTCCACCGACCTGTCGGGCTGCTGGGAACCGGCAAACTTGCGGCGAGTTTCAGACCAGTTCAGCTCCCTGGGGAGTATGGACAGCCTAGAGCACTCTCCACACCCCTACCCCCAGGGACGTCTCTCCCCAGCCAAGTCCAACAACAGCGTGGACCACCTGGGCGGCGGAGGGGGTAGCAAGCGTGATTCGGCCTACAGCTCCTTCTCCACCGCCTCCAGCACCCCGGACTACACCCTGTCCCAGAGCAATGCCGTCTCCACTGAAAACATGCTGTGCAAGGTAGGCCAGTGGGACTCTGGAGGGCGCCATAGCAATGGGAGGCACAGCCAGAGCCTGTGCGAGACGGAGCGGCCAGGACACCTGCAGCTCCCCCCGAGTGGAGGGGGCAGGGAGAGCCCCAGAGCCGGGGTCGACCAGCCAGGATCCAGGCACTCCTGCTCCTCCTCCTCATCTGGCCGTCCCAGTGCCGGCCCCGTCTGGCACGTCCCGGAGAAGAAGAAAGTCGCTGCCCCCTCCCCGCCCCCGCCCCTCCCCCCGGTGCGTAGCGACAGCTTTGCCGTCACCAAGGTCCACGAGAAGGGGCTGGTCATCCCCTACGCTGAGGAGCCCGGACCTCTCCCGCAGCCCAAATCCCAGCCCCAGGGACCCGAAAACTTTCCTAGGACCCACCACCACATCGGCGAGAGGGGGCCCGACACCCGCCTCATGTACAGTGTGCCCCACAAGGCTGAAGGGCTCCACCCTTATGTGCCAGCTGACAGCCACAACAACAATAACAATGGCCAGTTCGCCAACTCCAACAAGCTGTACTCTTTGTCCAGCACTGATGTGCGTTTGGGCCGGGCCCCCTACGCCTATGTGCCCCACCGGCACCAGCGGCAGTACAGCGATGAGAGCACCTTCTATGTGGGGCCCCACCTTGCGGCCGCCCCCCGACCGCAAGGCCCTGCGGGTGGGTACTACAGCAGCATGCAGGAGCTGCCAACGAACATTCACAACCAGGGGTATGGCCACAGCCACACCCAGGTCCGCACCTCCAGCTCTTCTCTTTCCGGTGCCACTGTCGACCCGAACCCGGATGGGCAGAGCCGGTATTACTGCCTGACTGCCCGCCAGCCGCCGGGACCCATCACGCAGGCCACTCTGGTGAAGGTGGAGGGGTGGAAGGGCGGGGCGGTGATGGGGGTGGGGCCTGGGGCGGGGGTGGGGCCTGGGGCGGGGGTGGGGCCAGAGGCATCCCTGAGCATGGGCTTCAAGGGTTCCGCCGCAATCGCCCAGAAGGTCCACAAAGCAAAGAATCTGTTGCCTCAGCCCCTGCAGGCCTGCCAGGACGGGAAGGACAGCAATGGCATCAGCAGGAGAGAGGAGGCCCCGCCCATCGAGGGAACGGCCTCCACCATGCCAAAACTTGGCCCTGAGGAAAGGGGCGGCCAAAGGAGGGCCAGTGGGCCGAGCGCAGAGCCCAATTACATGAGCTATCCCCCCAGCAAGCATGGCGGGGCCTGCCAGCAGAGACATGCCAAGCAGCAGTACGACCCCTGGCTGTCCCAGGAGGACAGAAAGATCTGCCCCCAGACCACCCCCATGCTGCACTCCCTCTCCCAGGAGGGTGCGTTCTCTGGCCCGGACCCCAGGCCAGCCGAGGCAACCACAGAGGGAGCCCTCCATGGGGGCAAGCAGGTGAGGCGGAGCGACCGCTTTGCCACCACTCTGCGTAACGAGATCCAGCTGAAGAGAGCCCAGCTGCAGAAGAGCAGGAGCGCAGCCACCCTGACCGGTCCCAGTGAAGCTGAGGAAGACGACACGGAGCAAGAGGCCCAGAGACCTGGCTCCACAGACGAGGCCTCCGAAAACTCTGCCTCCGCCTCCTCCGAAGGCTCCTTCACCAGCTCCTACAAGGACCACCTGAAGGAGGCACAGGCCCGAGTCCTGCAGGCCACATCCTTCAGGAGGAGAGATCTGGAACCTGTACAACAGGAGAACCCGGGTGGAACCGAGGGGTTCCCACCTCCCTCTTCCGCCACCCCGGTGCTCCAGGGCAGGCCGGCCGCGCACCCCATGGGCGCCCAGGTATCCCGGATAGGGGGCCGGAAGCGTTTTTCAGCAGAGAAAAGGCTGCGCTCGTTCTCCGAGCCGGACAAGATCAACGAAGTGGGGGTGGAGGAGGAGCTCCCCCGCGGCGAACCCAGCGGGTCTTTTGCTGACCGCCGGAAGTTCTTCGAGGTGACCGGCCGGCCGGCGTTCCTGAAGCCCGCGCCCAAGCAGGCCCTGCGGAGCCCTCCCGAGGACCGGGGCGAACCCATATCCGGAGGGGAATCCTGTCTGGGGGGCGAGAGCAGGCTGGCAGGGGCTCCAGAAGAGCCGGAGCGGGGCTCCACCCACGTGGACAGGCAGGCCCAGCTGGAGCAGCACCGGCTGGGCACCTTCGCTGAGTATGAGGCCACCTGGAACGTGCAGAGGAAACCAACAGAAGCGAGGCCTTCTGGGAGATACCACTCTGCCGACAACATCCTGGACCCAGGCGTGGAGGAGCGGAATAAACCCTCATATGTCCACGAGAGGTCCCGATCGTCTCCGTCCGCCGATTTCTACGGAGAGGTCAGGATCAGTCAACTTCTCTCCTTCTCATTGCAGTCAAACACATAAACACATACATGTAAATATATGCACACATACACAGGAGAATTTTTATTAGTCCCTAATCTTTCATTTTTCCATTAGCAGAGATTAGAAGATTTTGTTCTGAGTGTTTGCATCCAAATTGACAGAAGGTTCATTCCGTGTCAAATCAACCAGTTTTCTGAAAGGTTCCTGTATGACCCTCTCAGATTTAGATGAAACTCCATCATAATAATCCATTGTGTGAAAAATGAACACACACAAAAAATTTGCCTCATACGACATGTCGTTTCCGAGATATGGCCTCCTGAAATTTGCTCAAAACCTGTCTTTCGCGCTCGCGAGTCGTGAAAACGCACGAATGTGATTTCTTCCGAATATGGAAGCTTATAACTTGGGATTGGTAACAGCTATAGAGCTGAAACCTGGTATTCTAACGTACTTCCTTCCGTCTTGCAAGAATCCGGCCTCAGATTACACGTACCCCCTTCCCTTTTCAAGTTATATGCACCCAAAATAGCCACTTTGTTCAGTCGCACATGTTTTTGGTTTTGATTTTCGAGATCACCCTGTGCCCATACGAGTGGACATATACATCCCATATCACAGATGTATTATCTATAGGTGTATGTCTATGGCAGTGGCGGCTCCTGAGCTGAAAACTGAGGAGGCCAAAAACTTCCCTTTAAATTGATTATTGGTCCTAATCTTTTTTCAATCATTTTCCTTGATTAACAAGTGTGCCAATGATCTGAATAATCCATTTGCAGGTGAAAAGTGCGGAGAACAAAGAGCACATGTATCCACAATTATAATGTTGATTAAAATGTGCACAATTTTGCGATGCAAGTTAAAAGAATTTAATTACTTGCCTAATAGCCTAATTGAGAACTGGCTACATTCGATAGCAAAGAGTAATTTGTGAATTAAACGCTGATGTAGCCTATTGTTAATCAAGGAAGCTGATTGAAAAATGATTGAGACCAATAATCAGTTTAAGGGGAAGTGTTCTGCCTCCTCAATTTTCAGCTCAGGAGCCGCCACTGTTCAGATCATTGGCACACTTGTTAATCAAGGAAAATGATTGAAAAAAGATTAGGACCAATAATCAATTTAAAGGGAAGTTTTTGGCCTCCTCAGTTTTCAGCTCAGGAGCCGCCACTGGTCTATGGTCACAAGCAAGTACAGGCTAATCAAAAACACAACCGTCCGTCTTGTCAATGGATCACCATGTGGACAGTTAAAACGTTTTTTGAAATTTACACCAGATATATTAGATCTACTCATCAACCAAATTTCAGCTTTGGAACTCAACTCAAAAGCATTTTGAAAAGTACACATATTTTAACATATCGGGAATTCACAAGTCTTAAGAGTTACGTTACTACTTAAAAGTGTCAAATTATGTATCAGACATCAAACAGAATAGTACATGTACTTTAAACCATACACTGATAATGTCAGATAATGTCACTCCACTTCTCCATGCCAATAGTTTTATGTCCTCTTGTGACAACTCGGTTGCAGCCATCAAAACCCCTTTCTCTTCTGATGGTTGTTTTGTGGCAAGCATCATTTAACACCAAACCAATACTGCAGTTTGACATGGAAGATGTCCCTGCCATTTTGAGGAGTTTATGAATACTGCTTCCAAAATAAGTGTTATTGCATTGTAGGCCTAGGAAACAAAACTATGCATGGTACAGTAACAGCAGTACACGCATGTTTCGCAGTTAGTAAATAAATATAGTTGGGATGTATTCTGTAATCGACGAGGCTCACTGATGGGATCTCAATTCTTGAATGATAGAGCTAGAATGAAATTGACCAAATATTGTTGCCTGGTAATGGGAAATCCCATCATTGCGTAATGGGTTATCCCTGTATTTACCTGACATGGGAAAATCCCACATCTGACCTTAGCTCTAGGCCCTAGGGGGCATCTTAACTTTATTTTACCTATCTCCTATGATTAATATGCATGTTGTGATCAGACCTTACGCACGTAGATCGGCCGATTTAAAGTTTTGTATCCCCGGAATTGTGCAAAATTTGTATTTTTCAAAATGTGGTCTAACCATGAAGGAGTTGAGTACCAAAGCTGAAATTTGATTGATGAGTAGATCTAATATATCTATTTAACTGGTGTAAATTTCAGAAAAAGTTTTAACTGTCCACATGGTGATCCATTGACAAGACGGACGGTTGTGTTTTTGACTTTTTTTCACCCGGACCCAACTTTGGATGGACGTCATTCCTTTACAAATGAATTGATTGTACAAGCCTGTACTTGCTTGTGACCATAGACATACGCCTATAGATAATACATCTGATATGGGATGTATATGTGATATGGGATGTATATGTCCACCGGATTCGTGCAATATGGAAGGAAGTACTTTAGGATACCAAGTTTCAGCTCTATAGCTGTTACCAATCCTAAGTTATAAGCTTCAAAAGTCGGAAGAAATCACATTTGCGCGTTTTCACGACTCGCGAGCGCGAAAGACGGAGGTTTTGAGCAAATTTCAGGTGGCCATATCTCGGAAACGACATGTCATATGAGGCAAATTTTTTGTGTGTGTTCATTTTTCATACAATGGATTATTATGATGGAGTTTCATCTAAATCTGAGAGGGTCATGCAGGGACCACTGGTTGATTTGACACGGAATGACCCAGAAACATTTATCAGATTTCCCTTTTGTTTAGACCTTCCTCTTAGTGCATTTAAAATGATGCGACAACACACTATAAGCTGGAGAGATACAAAATTTAAAGATACCGAACAGGGCCAGTCATTTTACAAGCCTTGTTCAACTGTGTTTTTTTACATGTGAGAAAAACTGCCATATCGCAATAAATTGTGCTTTTTTTTTTTTTTTTACCTTTAGACAGGCAAGATGAATGAGTAATCCAAATATAAAGGAAACAGTTAAGTCAAAGATAAACCGAAGCCTGTACATAAAGACACACCCTCAAACAAAAGCCAAACACAAGGGTGATTTTTTTCCCCCCCTCTTCAACAAAGCTGATACTGTAATGTAAAAATAACTTGTTAGGCAGCCGTTGAGGTACAATAAGCCACGTCATGAGCTTTGCATTTCAGTGCTGGGGACAAAGCCGAGAAACGACGCTACGCTACAACAGGACAGGGTTTTTTTTTTTTGTGTGTGTTTTTGTTTTTGTTTAGTTTTTTTGCTTCAGGTGGAAAAAGGCTGTGGCACGTTTTTTGGGATAGTTTGTTTAAGGTTAGTTTTTGTTGTATCTGCTTTCCAGAACATCCCAATCCTGGGGAGGAAGTCTGCAGAGTATTCTGAAGCGGAGCCTAAGCCTGCCGGACAGGAGAGAGCTGTTCCCAGGTGAGAAAATGTGCTCTTTTCACCCTCTCAGGCTCCGTAGGGTGAACATGCTAATGCTAACGTACAGATCACAATCACCGTCAACTTGTATTGTGAGGTCTGGCTCCTACCACTCCTGCTGCTGCATGTCCGACTTGACATGTTTACCATGATCTTAAGTAAATTGTCTTAACTTGCTGAAAATACAGCGGTAATGAGCGGTGTCTGATTGTGCAGGTTGTGTACGGTAGGATGTGACTGTGAGTAAGCTCCGCTAATGGCTCTGGTCGTGAGCTCTGGCTCCTACAGAAATCTGTCCTCGCATAGCACGTTACATTATATGGGAACAGCGTGGGGTTTACAGTCAATGCGTCCACACCAGGCGCTGTGACCTCCCCTCCCCACCTCACGGACAGCTTTGCAACTGTTTGTGTGTGTGCTTGCGCTTCCCTGTGCCCTCTCTCTGTAACCGGTGCTTTCAACGCCCCCGCTAGGTTCGAACGACTTGGTATTAGTGTCTTATGCGATTCTCTGTTGCAAGGTTTAGGTCAATTCTATTTCAATTCAGTCAACTCAGTAAAATTCAATTTGTGAATTAAAAAATGCTCATAATTTTACTTGAGGATTTTTCAGATAATGGAATATTGAATTTTAACAAATTTTCTTTGACCACAACCCCTGCTGTTTTTGTGATTTCCATACTTGATGGATTATGTTCACTTTGGAGGAAGAAGTCTTTTGCAGTAGTGTAATGTCCACCGTTTGCCATGCTAGTTGAAACCTGTGGAAATATTTATTTCACAATTTCTCATGAATTATGTGGGCTGCAGGGATAGTCAGCAATACTGGCTTTGCCTGTTTATGTTTACAGGCTACTTTGGTTTGCAGAACCTTGATTTTTAACCATGAATAAATATCTTTGTGTTGTATGGCCTTGCTTTGTGAATCTAGAGAAAATGAATCACTTTAGTCTTCACTCAAGCATATATTATATTGAAAATCTCTGAATTATATTTCAATTACATTCACAAAGGGAATGTCCACATGAACTCAAAATGCAGGGAATGCTAAATTTATAAATCTCATTTATCGTTTGTTTTTTGCATTTAAGATGTTTTGTTTACAAATACAGTAAAGCACTGCATTATGGGATTGGTGGCTCTCTGGCTCCAAAGTCTCCCTTTGGTACTTAGTATGCAGTGGCGTGATTTGAACTATTCTTGATTTGCTTGAAAGGTGCCATTCAGTTTAGTGTGAATAGGTAGGTTAATGTAAATATAAAAATAGACAACCAAAACCACATCCCTCCTAAAAAGCAAGTAAGCAATTGCAAACATGGAGATGTGCTTAATTAGTCATTCTATGCACTTTCAGTTTGTGTGTTTTTGACCAAATGAAGGTTCCCTTTGAAGAGCAGCCAGAGACTTTGGCTGAGCAAATCATCCTGGTTTCAGCTGTTCTGTGAAAATGGGGTTAAACTGTAAGCTAGCAGTTTAGCGTAAGAAGCTTATTTACAGCCGAGCAGATGACAGGCTTTATGCAGCCCGTGGAGAGGGCACGGATACGGAGAGCACATGGACAGGCCATGTCTGCTGGACACTACTGCCCCCCACCCCCCCTGGCCTTCTGAACTGAGATGCACTGGAGCGTTGGCTACCGGTCGAGGGAAAGCATTGAGGCGATTTGAATGGCACAGTTCAGCTCAGAATGTGGAAGCCCCCATTCTCATTGTGTTCTCCTCCAGCCTGTTTTTCTGACAGCGCTACCTGTTAGCTATAGCTATTTGGATTCTACCTGTCCTCTCTATCCATATTTCCTGTGTCCTCTAAACCCGCCGGCTCAGCTGTACCTGTTTAGACTGTACAGGAGGGGCCTTTCTCTACTGTATCTGTGTAAGCCTCAATTTCTTGTGTCCGTGGCTCATCCTTTCGTTTTATTTGACAAAATACAAATTTTGTTTTAAAAGGCCCTTAATGGTTTGATGATATACGATTGAATAAAATTCAGAAGTGAAAATAAAAGTATTTTTTGAAGCATCAATTTAAGTGTCCCTTTACTATTGTTAGGTGCTTGCTGAACAATTTTCATTCCTTTGTTTTTACAGGAAACCCACAAAATTTGAATAATTTAAAAGTTACGATCTGATACACGTGAAAGATTGCCTTATATTCAATCCTCCAACAGCACTGAGGCTAAAGCTCTAAGCTCTGTATGTCATGTTCTACAAAAGCTAGCTGACAGACTGGGGGCGGCCCCACCCTGTGTGTGTACCCAAAGTGGTGTTTGCTGATGATGTCATGAGATGGCGATGGAGACAGAGGCCGGGGGGGGGGCATGCATGACAGGTTACATACAGGTTAAACACGTTAGAGTTTGTTTTAAATTCTCATCAGTAACATCAAATAAGGATGTCAGAGAGCCGATCTTCTTGTTTCGGACTTTTCCTATTTGTTTTGTATGGCGTTATTTTTGTGACTCTGGCATAACTGTTCTGTTTGGCTGTCAAATGGAAATCGGGGTCTCGTTTGATGGCATAAATCGTCATTCTCCAATGGTGTTCAGTGCAAGGCGTCTGGTAAATTCTTGCGTTTAATAAAACCCTAACGTTTGACACTTTGCAGGTTTTTTCCACTGGCTTCCTCTGGTGGCTGAAGCTTTCTCTCTCTCTTCTCATATACAGTAAGCAAACTGTATGAAGCATGATGCGTTTTGCATGCTGCCTAGTGCCAATTGCTCTGTATCCTTTCATAGCATCTTCATCTGTGTTCTACCTGTCACGGAATAACATCCAAATTATACTGTGACCTCTCATCCAGTCCAATTTGGTGTTGGCATTTAGATAAAAAATATAAATAAAAACATTTTTTATGGCTTTTTCCAGCTTTATTGGGCAGCACAGTGTAGAGAGACAGGAAGAGTGGGGAGCGAGCAAGAGAGACAAAGACATGCGACAAAGGTCGCACGGCCGGACTCAAACCGCCGATGTCGTGGCCCGCTATGAGTACACGGATAGCGCTCTACAGGCTACGCCACCGAGACACCCGCCGTTTAGCTTTTTGATCAAACATGAAGATCTTTATTCATCACTGCTCATGCATGTTAGCCGCATACCTTTCTGCTGTCTTCTTGTGAGAAGAGGGTTCTAAATCACATTCCTTCCGTGGAGGAATGTTTTTTCCAGCATTTTACCAGTGGGCCCTTTTTCGATTAAACTCACCCAGACCAAACCGGTTTTTCCTGTGTCTGAAATCAGTTTTGTCATCACACTCATGGAGATGAGATCCATTAAAGGGGACTAGATGGACTTGCCATTGACTTGCACTCTATGCGCCACACTGACATTTCCATAAGGCCTAAGGTGGTGATGGTTATCAGCTGGCAGTTCAGATGAGCAGTAATGGTCAGGTGATAGGGAGTAGGTGGGGTACTGCTCCGCCCGTGGAGTGCTGGTCACTCACATTGAATTAACACGATACAGTGGACAATAGAAGTCAGGGAGTGAGGCTTCACCACCCCCATAAAGGGGCTGAACCCCCATAAGCTGTCAGTCACTGAATTGTTCCGCAGCTCATCAGGATGCAGCAAATCATGAGACAAAATGAATGAATGAGCCAATGAGGACGTGTGATTGCTCCACACATTTTTGAGCTTATGAAGCCTCACTTTACAAGTTTACTCAGTGGTTGAAAACTCCGCTGTCCTTTTCTACCTGGACATTATAATGAGACTGTTGGGCTGTTGGCTGCAAGGGACTTGAGTTTTCTTTGGATATTATCATCAGATTTGAGGAAAACCAACTGGTTTCTGACATACATTCAGCTTTAGGGACTTCATCTTACAGTGGTATGGACTACAGGTCACTTGCAAGTCTGAACTCATTTTCCCATGTGTAAAATTTCCTGTTTTCTGAGCTTATTGAAAAATGGCATTTCGCATAAACCAGAAATCGTTCCTTCTAACTTGAGCATGAACTCCGCCGTGAATGGCTTGTCGAGCTTTTTGTGCTGGTAGCATGTCGGGGCTGATGTTTTAAAGTCACGCATCATTGCTGCATGTCCTCCGCACTCGTTTTCTTCATATTGGAAGTGCTGCATAGCCGTGCTGAAATTAAAGTTTTAACAGACAGCCCAGCCTGTGTCTTGTGTAACGGTTGTGCGTGAAAGGCTAACATTTGTTTTTGAAGTGTAGACTTGCGTGTTGAAAAATGTCAGTTTAATTGCCTGCACTTGTATGATGTGAAAATGGTTCTGTGTGCGATTTTAACAGTGGAAAACGGAAAAAAATGTTCCGGCTGTGGCTGACTGCTGGCAGGATAGCAGAGCTATCTGCTGTTGGCAGCCTTGTGGTTTAAACGCTGGGGAAGGCAGTGTTCTTAGCCCGGGCGGGGCCCTGTTATCGTACCCTTGAGTGAAGATAACTCCAGTGCATATCCATCTCTGAGTGGAGGAATGCATAATATGTCAAACGTGTCTCTGTGGCGTAGCGTATAAGAGCACTGTCCACAAGCTCATTGAGAGCCGTGACGTCGGCGGTTCGAATCCGGCTGCGCGACCTTTGTCGCTTGTCTCTCCCTCTCTCTCGTTCTTCCTGTCTCTACACTGTGCTGTCCAATAAAGCTGAAGGGCCCTAAAAATATTTTTTTTTAAATTTTAAAAAGGAAAGACACTACAATTCAGAGAAAATCCAAATACTTAATGTCCTCCTTAAAGGGAACCCTCCTCTCAGTGACGTCTCTCCTGTGTTCTGGGCCCCCCAGTGCTGACAGCGCTACCTGGGCTCCCTGTGACAGTCGGGTGAGCAGAGTCACTGCCTATGTGCTGCTCACTGCAGACATACATCCTCTGCCTTTTTATTCAACAACCCCTGAACATTTGTCCTGGGTTGATAACTCATACATATGCTAGATTTAACTCTATACTCAAACTCTGTCTGCTTCTTGAAGTGCTACATCCTAAATGTCCCGGTACTATACTACACAACTCGGTTTATACCGACTACTACTATCAATCTTGATACTGTTAACTTGGTTCTGCTCTTTGCTTTAACCTTTTCTGCTCGCATTTGTAAAAGTTGCTCTGGTTAAGCACATCTGCCAAATGCCTTAATAAAAACGTGATGTAAATGTAACAGACTGTAATAACTGAACCGATGTTAAGAGCCATTTCGGCCTTTCGGCTGAGGGAGAGAGCCTTCCGTTCTTCGACCGCTGCGAACCAGCGGACAGAGGTGTCGATTTATTTCCGTCTGCGGTCCCTATGATCTCAGAATTTGTTTGCGATACAGTGCCGATTTCAAAGGGCTCATGTTAAAAGAAGGCCGCGGGGCCCTGAAAGCGGCAATTGAAGAGACTGGATTAGCGGTAATTACAGGGGGAAGCGTGTCATGCCGTCTGTTACCCCAGCCCCCGCCCCCCCCCCCCCCCCCCGCCCCCCCGCCCCCCCACCAGCACACGAGGGCATTATTACAGTCCCAGCGGCAGTGCGCATGAAGGGCGGGCGTGTCCAAGCTTGAGGAGATGAAATGCATGCACTTTACCTGAGTGCACACCCCCCCACATCCATACACTGAGGGAGACACTACCAGTCTGTGTGATTCAGTACCCGCTCTCTCTCTCTCTCTCTTTATCTCTCACGCTATTGTAGACTTTCTTTCTCTCCCCATGGTCTCTCTCTTTCTGTTTCCTTCTCTCTCTTTGCTCAACAGGCTCTCCTTTTCTCTCTTTTCTTTCATGTAATCTCTCCCTTTCTCCCCTCTTTCTCTCGCCCTGTCCCTCTCCCTTTCTCTCTCCCCTCCTGTAGTCTCTCTGTATCCCAGTAGTCTCTCCCGATCTTCCCTTTACCTTCCACAGTCTCCCTCGTTCTTTTTCTCCCCCTCCGTCTATTTCTCCTCTCCTCCTTTCATTCTTTCCTCTGGGCATGCTCCCTGTCTCCCCCCTCTGTCCTATCCACACACAGAAGGAGAGCCAAGAACTTCTTCTTCCAAACACTCAGGTACCGCTCTACCACCCTACCCCCCACTCTTCATCCTCTTTCTTCCTCTGCACTATCAGCATTTAGGCTGGTTGCTTTATCAGGAGGTCCTGCCTGCTCTGTGTGCGTTTTACATATTTATGCGTTCACGTGCACTACAGCTGAGCTTAAGAATGGAATTCATTGACGTCTGCATATTTGTCTATGAGAGCTGTTTCATGCGATTCATTCTGCTTTTTTTTTATTGTTCTCAGGGCAGTTTTATCTCCATTAAAAATGTTCCAACCCTTTCTCTCTCCCCAAAAGAGCATGTAGATTTTTGTTAGTGATTCTTCTGGGGAGTTTTTTTCACCTGTAGTTTCAGTACCGGGCATGTTTGCGTACTAAGCTATTAAACATTCTCTGCAATGCATCTCAGAATCTGCTGCGGTCACTGAAAAATCAGGCTCCTCTCGCCAGCGCTCAAAATAAAAAATTCTGGCCCCTAAAGTGTTAAAAACGCTACCAAAACAATTGGGTGTGGCGGGGGGGGCACTCGTCTGAGCCAGCAGCTGACGGCGAGGGATCTTTCATTCCCCTTGCAGGCAAACCTGCGGGGACACAAAAATTCTGTTTTGTCTGCCGGGCTGCAGGTTGCCGTGGAAACCGTGCTGAACTCTTATGGCGATGGAGGGAGAAGTATGTCTGTCTCCATAGCAACGTAGGCCACGGTCGTAGCGACCATTAAAACGGCCTTTTGGGTTTTTGTTTATCCATATGGTTAGCAGTCCTGTATTATGTTAGAGATGTCTGTTCGTATTGGATTTAGTGTGTGACTGCGTGTGTTGGGAGTGTGCGTAGGCGTGCTCAGACTGCGTGTTCAGAGTTTGTGATTCCGTGTGTTCTACGCTTGCAAGGGTAATTGAAGGGCCGATCGGCGAACCCAGGGAGACGGAGACGACAGTGCAGCGGGCCGGCGGCTTCCCGGCCCCTCCTCTCGAACCCGTTCCCCTTGGCCCCGCCCCCACGCTCCACCACCGCTACCCCGACCCAGGGGAACCCCACCAGGCTCTTCCCCCAGGCCCCCGGAAGAAGGGCCCGGCGCCGCTGAGGCCCCCCCCGCCGAAGCTGGACCGCCACCGCCATCCCGAGAGCTCATCCCCCCCGAGCGACTCCCAGGAGCCTCCGCTCAGGGTCCCGGGAGGCCGAGCCTCCGGCACGGAACCGCCCCCTCTCTCCCCAGGTCAGGTCGCTGGAGGAGCCCCGCCCGTGGAAGTCTTCCCAAAACCGGAGCCGCCGGCCCTTCCCCCTTCCTCCTCCTCCTCTTCCTCCCTCATGCCCGCCAGCCTGCTTCAGCCCTCCATAGATGGCCAGCGCTCCCCCTCGCCGCAGTTCGTCCCTCAGAGACTGACTGACCGGCCGCCCGTCTCCCTGCAGGATGAGACTCCCAGCAGGTAAGCGGTTTCAATGAGGTTTGTCGCTGCTGCTCCTTTTCCACCCTCACCATTCTGCACATAAACAGCCGAACGTATTCGTTTGCCATCCAGTCGATTAACGACCATCGCTGGTCCTGCTTACCTTTTCTCTGTCTCTCTGAGGAGTCTGTTGAATGGAATTTGGTGAATTCTGCTGTGCAGCTGCATATAACAGGGTATAACTCAGGGCAGGACATTTTCCATTTTCCATTCCACTACAGCAGAGCTGGGAAGGCCGTTATAAGACTTTTCCTTTTCCCTAAATTCAAATAAGTGTTTCAAGTGCACTGCAGGAGATAAATTCCACAGAAGCGCAGGACCACTGTAGAAAAAATTTAAGGTGTAATTCCTATGTGTTTTATTTATTTTGCTTACAAAGATCATGCATGGAAAAATCTCCTAATTTCATAATGTCATGTGATCCTTCAGCTATGATGGCCACGCCTTACTGAAGTTCTTGCACTTTTGCTCTTTAGTCAAAAACTGCAACTGCTGATATAACCCGTTTAAAACAACAGTGTGTTAATATTAAACCAAAAAAAACACAGAAGGAACCATATGCTTATGCTTTGATTTGTTTTTTTGGCTCCAGTTTTAATTTTAAATAACACTTTTTATTTACTGTAACGGAGTACGCCAAGTCAGCGTTTTTTTTGCGGTTTGTCCTCCTCTTAACGCACAGTTTGTTGCATCAGCTCAAGTGTCGGTCTCATTTCTGTTTTTCAAAAGAGTGCCAATGTGCAGGATTGGCGAGCCAGCTGTAACCGTGTCAAGCTCCCCGTTTCTCTGGTATTACAGAACCCTTTTCCAATGTTTTCATGCCGCCAGATATTGAAAGACGTGGAACATTTATGTACATGGCTGGTTTGCGCGGTTTTTCTGAAATTTAAAAATGTGCTGTTTTTTAATGTCTGAGAATAGCTGCAACCAGGGCATTAAATTAACTTTTTTCACCTACTGGCTGGAGTGGCTTGTGGATTCTAAAAATTACCAGCCATTTTCACCAATATTTTACCAGCCACATTACATTTTACAATATAACACAACCTGGTTGATTATCTGCCAAACTAGCTGCTAGAGTAGACATTTTACCAGCCACAATCAACACAATTTCAGGTATGAGCATCACAGAAACTTGAAAATGAAGCAAAACAGTTGTACTATTTAAAATACTAACTTAGATTAGTTAATTTTCATAATTGTGGTCAAAATAAAGTGCCACAAATGTAAAGAAATCTTGGGAAAATGTTTTTCTTTAGTTTGCAATGAAATACTGAGAGCTACATATTTGAAACAGGTAAATCTATATATTTCCTGGATCATAGACTCCTTGTCCACAAGTGTGCAAAATCCAAGGGTGACATGCAGAACTACTAAAGATGTATGATGAAAAATGTAGGCAGTGTACCCTGTTGTCCCTTTGTGTCTCAGAATCTATCCAAAATGGCTAAACTGCACTGCTGTAAATCATAAGATAATCATATAATCATATATTTGACTATAAATCTCATAAAACTCACTTTTGCATCTTTTTAAAGTGGGAATTACCATTTTTAATCAGTATTGGGGGATAGATATCTGTGGGTCCAAAAACCTATCCAAAACCTGTCATAAAAGGAATACAATATGTTTTGTCCATTATAAAGCAATGAAGCATATACACATTCATACTCACTCCAAGGAAGACTTTACATTAATTTAGTACGTATGTATAGTAAATTTGAATGAGTATTTTCCATGTCCTAAGTGACAAGTATAACCCAAGTAGATACGAATACACCATAGTCTATATTATATACAATAAGATTACAATAAAGTAATATTCCACCATCAGGAAAATGCTGTCAAATGTTTTAGCTTCAGGGCAAATAAAACATGACTGAGACACCTATGAACACTACAGTATGTGAAATCACTGAAATGCGCTCAAACTGCGAAAAATAACAATATCATACATATGGAACAACACTGCAGCGGAGTGTAAAAACTAACGTACATATTTGACATAATCACAATTAGTAATACTTGCATATCGAGGAGGAAAATCTCCCTCATGTTCCTCTCCGATAGAATCAAAGGTATGGTATCTTGGTAACTATGGTATCTTTTAAAAAAAATTAATGTAAGCAGGCAAAGATTTTCTCTAGCCATGCTGACAAGTAGATTAGTAAAAACTTGTGAAAATCCAGGAAAACAACAATTATGCCTCTGCGAGCAAATTCACATTTGTTTGCGTAAAACTAAACTACTAAAACTAGAAATTCTGTTACACCTGGCTGTAATTTATTGTTCAAAGCATTCAATAAGACATTGCAAACACCATTGCTAAGGTTATAATGTCATCAGTGAAACCGGAATGAACTGGAATGCATTTTGAGTTTTTTTTAATGGGAGGTTTTAGGCTTCAACATTTCAGTGTAATAGCATTATAAAGTGTGTATTTCTCAAACGGATTGTCCCAGACAACAAATATCCACTGAATTTTGAAAGGAACGTATTTATGCGTAAAATCATTTTTTAAAAATATTTATTTTATATTTGGTAGTAGATATTGACAGTAGAATGACGTGGTATAATTACATAAGAATTTCACTTGTTTATTTTGCATTTGAGTTAGCAGGTCTTTTCACGGCTGTTTTGGCATACGTTTGGGCTATTGTTTGGTTTATCTTTGTTATGTCCCGAAATCAGCTTGTGTTATATTAACCAAGTTGATAGAGTCGGATGCAACAATTAGCCACTTAAAGGCGCACAAACTGTGAAGTTAGGAACCCACACTGACAACTAGGAGTTATATAAAAGATAAAACAGTATTTATTTACAAGATTAAACTTATCTCCTAGCTAACTAACTACGAGACTGAGTTGGCAAAGTCTCACCGGGTAGCTTCGATGACAATGTCCAGCGTCCAGCAGGCTACTCGGTCTGATCTCCGAAGTAGGTCTTCAGCTCCCGTTTTAAAAACGCCAACAATAAATAATACTAACTAATTATTAAAAGTATTAACAGTCTCCGTTAAGGATTGGGTTAACTTAAAACAGTCAAAACTCCAGCAGGCAACAGCAACGGCGTCTCTCTCGATGTTCACAGGCGCATCTCCTGGCATGGCGACGGGCATCCACTATTATAGGCCAGCATCTTCCGAATCCGCTGCTCCGCAACAGGCCTCTGCTTCCTCGGTTACAGCATCCACTGCTCCGGGTCTCTCAGCAACCGTGATGCATTCCCACCTCCACCTGTACAGGGGAAAACAAAGAAAAACACAGCAGCACAGGGCCAAAACCAATAGAAAAGACAAATAATAAAAACTATATTACACGTGGCCGTAACAATCTTGTTGCTATGATGGAATGCAAATTTTTGGTGGTGAAAAAATATTTTTATGAACTCACAGATAGACGCTATTGTCCACTGTGTCACGCATGGGCACTTAGTGGCACTTAGAAACTCCGTATTCAGCAGAGTTGTCACTAATTGTGTACTAATAAAGCTAAAACACAGGGTTTGTTGTTTCCACTCATAGTTTGGTTGCAGGAGCAATGAGTTGAGCAAAATCTTGGTCCAGTGCCATGGCCACTGGGGGGTCTGCGCAAAGGGATTAATTTCTCACTCTAGCTGCAACCCAAATTGCCTCCTGTTGGTTAGTAACGTTTTGTTTTTGTCTGTGTTCCGTCAGACAGGAGAAGCTGTTGGACAGTAACCCCACAGTGAGGAAGGTTCCCGTGAAGATTGTGCACCAGGCGGAGAGCAGCACTGAGAGAGAGCCCCAGGTGTACCCCCTGCAGAGCGAGCCCCCTGCTGCCCCGCCCCTCGCCAGTCTGGGCTCGTCCGAGCCGTCTTACTCGCTGTTCTGCACCTATACGCGGCCCAAAGAACCCACGCTCCAACCGGAGCCCGAAGAGCCCAACACCCACACTGGGGCCCCGCAGGAAATCCAGCCCCCGCAGGCTGTGGGTGGAGCCAGCTTCGAAGAGGACAGGAAGAGGGAGGAGCTAGCCAGGGACATTTTGGGGAGGGATAAGTCCCTGGCCGATATCCTGGATCAGACTAGGATGAAGACCACCATGGACCTGATGGAGGGCATCTTCCCCCAGGGGGATCAGCTTCTGGAGGGGGCACAGCAGCGCCGGAAAGTGGTCCCCAAACAGATGTCCCCCAAGAGCGCTGAGGAGAGGTGAGTCTTCCCCAGCCTTTTTTTGGCCCGTAAAGGAGAAATTCGGCCAAAAATCTGGAGGCAATGCAAACACACACAGATCACAATATGTACAAAGGCCTGCTTTATAAGATAGCACTCCTAAAAATCAGACCAATTACTCCTGATGATAGTAGTTTGGAAGAACAATGCTGTATTACTGTGTAATACAAAAAGTATTCAGTTATGGATCTGATTTGTTTATCAGTTATGAAACGGAATCGAGTTGTATTTACTATGTATTACTACGATAAATTTAAGTAACAACATAAGCCTTAAACACAATAGGGTTATTTTTTGTCCCCTTAAAGCTGCATGGGTTTGGTTTTGCCAGGAGGTTAAGAATACAATAAATGTTTCTTGGAAACATTAAATATTTGCAAAGGACCTCAGACTAAAACATGCTGTCTTGTTGAAAAAAGTCCTCACAAATTTCACTACCCTTGCAGTGCTGCCACCTGCTGGTGAATTGGCACAACAGCGGATTTTACAGAATTCATGTGTGACTGATGTTAAGGAGCCACAGCATATACAGTGGGGAATGGGATGGAATGTATTCGGGCAGTGACACAAATTTTGTTGTTTTGGCTCTATACTCCAGAACATTTGAAATGGAGCAGTGACTGTGAGGTTAAGTGCAAACTTTCAGCTTTAATTTGAGGGTTTTTACATCCATATCGGGTGAACCGTGTAACAATTGTAGCCTTCTCTCATATTTTATCTCAAAATGACTTTAAAAACTACCGTTTACTACCATTTAGACTACCAAAGAAATTCCTAATAAAACCGTTTTGTACATTTTGGGCTATTTTCAGAGCCATATCTGTCTCCCTTCTCCCAGGTAGGGTGATGTTGGCCCTTATGATCAATCCTTCTTGCAGATGTTTATATTGTGTATTTGTGTGTTAAAATGGCTGCCTTTAAACTATGAAAAATTGACGCAAAATTGGTCAGTCTTTCATACGTTATATGAATGAAGTCAATAGAATACCCCACATAGACCGAAAGGAACACATCCAAGGCTATCTTAGTGTTAAGGGCGCTGCATGTTTCGAATGAACTGGTTCCTACGTAGGGTTGGGTATCGAAAAACGGTAAACGGTGCCTCGACCGAAATACGTCGGTCCTACCGAGTATCGAAACATTTTGGAAAAAACGGTACCAAATTTCAATACTTACGGTAGGCTAATTCTGGACGTGAATGATATTTTCGCAGCCAGCGGACAATCAAATGCAAACATTGCGAAACTACTATTAAATGAAACACCAGTAGGACTAACACATCGAATATGGCAAAGCATTTCATCCAGTGCTGGGTCTGCTGACAATGATTGAATAACAGATACAGTTCTCACAAACATTAACATTGCCTTAATAACGTATGCGTAGCTGGCTAAAGTGGATGTTAGTTTCGTTAACGTTAGCTTGCCTCATATCTTTGAAGCTATCATAAATAAACGTTTGCAGTAGACAGTTAGTTGTGAAATTATTCAATATCCTATTTCATTTCATACTAAGGTCCCCCTGTGAAAGCCAGTAGTGTAGCTGTTTGCACCCCTTCCGTAACTCCCTTTACTGTGGCAGCAAGTAGAACTAAGCTGAAGAACAAAAAAAGAGACGAACAGCGCCGTGCTGTTGCATCCTTTCAATACAGTTGGATCTCCAAAATGGATGTCCTGACAGTTTTGGAATTGCACTTTATTTTCTTCTGTTCCTATTCTATCATTTTACAAAATGACATGATTGAAATTGCACTTTATGTTCTTATGTTGCGCTATTCTGCCATTTTACAATGGCATAATGTTTATAGAATAATAGCCTACTTATCAGTCATTTTACAATGACATACTTTTCACAGAATAATACTTCTGTCATTTTACAATGACATAATGTTAACAGAATGAAAATGTTTACAAATAGTAAAGATATCAGTTATAATCATTTATAGAAACATAGTTGGCCGATAAACATATAAAGTTTTCCTAAAGCAGGGCTGCCCAACCCTCTTCCTGGAGATCTACCATCCTGTAGGTTTTCACTCCAACCCTAACAAAGCACACCTCATTCAACAGCTATAGAGAATTGTTGAGCTGCTCATTAATAGAATCAGGTGTGCCAAATTAGGGTTGATATGAAAACCCGCAGGACGGTAGTTCTTCTGACTAATTTTTCTATTCAATAGGAAAATTTGTCAGGAGAAACAACCCTTAAAGTGATCCATCCATATCTACTGCATATCTGACAGCAGAGTGATGGTTTGAGGCTTGTTTGATACCTCAGACCCTTGATGACTTACAGCCATTTTACCAATCATGTATTCCATACTGTTCCAGCATAATTTACAGCTAAATCTAGTCCCACGCCCCAATTCCCATAGAGATCAATTCAAATGCAGAGATATTACAGTATCGCTTGTAAGAGTAACAGAAAATAAGATATCAAGAGTCTTTTGATGTTGTTGGGTCACAGACATCAGGAAGTCATGGCATGCAAAGGATATGCGACCAAATATAAAAAATTTAAAGTGAAATAATCTGTCTGTAAACAATTGTTGGAAAAATTACTTGTGTCATGCACAAAGTAGATGTCCTAACTGACTTTCCAACACTATAGTTTGCTCACATGAAATCTGTGGAGTGGTTAAAAATGTATGTAAACTTCCGACCGACTTCAACTGTAAATGCGGATACAGACAAACACACTTTTTTTACAGACAATATTTACTCAAAGCTATTCATTGTGACCGGTGAGCACTTGTCAACACGGTGCAAGTAGTTGTGTGAAGAAAGAACAGATAGAGAATTTGAAGACCACCTGAAACCCAGGTCAATGCAAACCTGGCCAATCGCTGCAGAAAGTTGGCGTAAACTTTGGAATGTCGGTATTGGAAAGTTACAAAAAATGAAGACACCCCCCTCCCCCCAACCCGAGTATCGGAGCTTTTCCGATGCTTTCCGATGTTATCCGATGTTCCGAACAGCAGTTTGTTTGAAGCATGTAGCACCCTTCATCTAGAAGCAAGGCCCTGACCATTAGTGTCAATACTCACCAACATTACTGTAAAGATATGGGAGAATATAAGGCTTGGATGTTATCATGGTCTTATTTGGCAAATTACACTTATTAAAGCATGCTCTTTATTTTAAAATAATTTGTATTGGTTTAATCAGTTGCAGTTACCAGAGTCCACAGGAAGCTGATATGTAACTGTATTTAGCCACTCTGCTGCTTTTTCAAATAATTAGCCTATGCCATTTTTACACCAAGAAGAAAAACAAATGTCGTAATTAGCAACTTTTATTTCTAGGGTATTATTCATGAGTTGTGTTACTGGGAGACACAGTTTTACAGGGTTCATGGACGATGTTGAAAAGAATGACTCGTCTAATAGGAGATGGATTTTCACTTTAGATAAATTACAAATGAACACCGACACGGTGACAGTGTAGCATAGCGGTTAGGGAGCTGAGATTGCATCTCACAGTTGTAGCTTTGATTCCCAGGTGGATTACTGCTGTTGTACCCTTGAAAGGTATTTAAACTACTTCAGTAAATATCCAGCTGTACAAATTGATTGTATGCGAAGAGAGAATGTAAGTCTTTCTGGATTAGAGAATCTGCTAAATGTCAAACATTATTTTAGACTTCTCTGTGTCTTTCCATTCAACAACTGTTTTTATTAGCTGCCCCCTGCCTTTTCAGACTGGACTGTTAGCTAACATTAGCGAACGTAGGTTTGAAAATGTTGGTGAATGTTAGCTAAGGTTCGCCGTGTTAAAGCTGTTTGTCTCTCCGCCAGGCGGGAGGAGGACAGCTTGGCGGCGTCGGTTGCCTTGGTTACCAGCTCGTCGTACTACAGCACATCGGCACCCAAGGCGGAGCTTCTGATCAAGATGAAGGACATGCAGGAGCAGATCGAGGAGCAGGACTCTGAGGACGAGCTGGACGTCGATCTAGCCAACAAGAAGGTACGCAATTCTGCCAGGCCCGGGGAACCCCAGTAAAACATTGAACTCAGAGTCTGATATCCCCATCTGTGGGTCGTGTCCAAGCAGACACAAAATATTTCTAAACACAGAATTTAAAAAGTATTTCCCTCTGCTGCTCCCACATGAACGCAATTTGAGCATTTTAGTAATAACGAATTACTATAAATCTTTACATTTATCCTTAAAAGTACTATCAAAAAGTAATTGAAAAAATCTCTGATATGACTGGGAGCCCCGGTTGCCTCACATGGCATGGGGGTATCCTAGAACCCAGCCCCATTCTTCCTGACCAATATCTCCATTTCCCCCGGCAGCAAGACCTGATTGACAGCCTGAGTAGGAAGCTGCAGGTTCTGCGGGAGGCTCGGGAGAGCCTCCTGGAGGACATCCAGGGGAACAACGCCCTGGGCGACGAGGTGGAGGTTACCGTGCAGCAGGTGTGCAAGCCTAACGAGCTGGACAAGTTCCGCATGTTTGTGGGCGACCTGGACAAGGTGGTGAGCCTGCTGTTGTCGCTGTCCGGCCGGCTGGCGCGCGTGGAGAACGCCCTCAACACGCTGGAGGAGGGCGCAGCTCCAGGGGAGAAGGTGAGCTTGCGGAAGGGTGGGGAGTGGGAGCGGGGCGGGGAGGGTTCAGGGGTCAGGGCAGGCGTGGTTTGGTGGAGAAATTGCCCTTTACGGACCCTGATATTAAAACATACTCCTTTCCCCAAACATATCACATGACTGTGCAACCTTACAGGTCCAGTAAGCACAAACATGGCTAATTGAGCACTGGTTAAATTACTCGTAAACTATGAATTTATTCCATAAATGTATAAAACATGATACACACAGCACAGGCGTTTCGGCGCAAGCCTTCTTCAGTGTGCTCAATGTGCAAAAAAATTTTTTTTTTTTACTGAGAATATAGTGGTAAGATGAGAACATTTTAAAATTATGCTCATCTCCACAGATGCATAACAGGACTGTGTTGGCTTGTCCGTGTGCTTATCTGTGCTTTCCCAAATTGACAGGTGAGCTTGCAGAAACAAGCACAAACAAACAATTATTGGGCGTTTCCAACTGGGAGAAAATAGGAGTAAATGAATAAAAGTGCGCGCACTTGACAGTGGCAGCTATAGAGTTCTGTTTCAGTACATACGTAGTTTTATTTATCTCCGTTACCCCAGCTATTGAAATAAAGTTCTCCTTTTCATTTACAATTTATAACTATTAAATGTATAGCAACGATTCTGAAACTGTAAACTGTAAAAATTTAGCGATTGTGAGAGAGATACAGGCACAAGTGTGGAAGGGGGAGAGATGGAGCCGGCCCCCAGCATACGCTGGCTAACGGTGGCTAATTTACCCTGAGAGCAGCTGTGGCTAATAATACAGGAAGTGAATACAATTTCTCCCACTTGCAGCACAGAGCACAATGCAGGCAGAATTAAATTCAAATGATAGCTGTTGGCCAGCTGTCCTGTATTCCAATTTTTAAAGGCCCACACGCATCGGCATTCTCTTCCTGGTTTTAGTATCTGAAACGCCCACAAAATGTTAGCAAAGGGCAGTGACGTAGGTTTAAAAAAAAAAATGTTTTAAAAAAAAACGCCCCCTGTCTATGGTCTATGGTACACGTTCGGATTGCGACTCCGACAAATTATGCAAAAACATACGTCATGTCGCGTGGGAAATCGTTTTACTAAGAACTAAGAAACATCGCATTTAAACCCTAAAATATGCATACTTCGACCAAAATTGCTAAATTTCAAAAGCTCCAGGATGATGTGAAAAGCTCAAAAACACGAAACCATGCATGTGACTGTTGTAGCAGCATCTGAATTTTTAATTCAGGCTTGGCTTGATAAAAGCATTGTTTTGCCCACATCAAGCCTATATAAATGAACTTTACTCAGTTTTGTACTGATACTGAACTTGGTAAGTGGGTAGAAGTGTAAGTGGGTGTCGCCATTAGGTGTGCCTTGTTGCTACGATAGCCGACAATCCTCCCGCAGCCCCTGAGAGAACACCACTGACCCTGACCCCTCTGACTGTTCCCTTGCAGCGCACGCTAACAGAGAAACGCAAGCTGCTGATTCGTCAGCACGAGGATGCCAAAGAGCTGAAGGAAAACCTGGACCGGCGCGAGAGGGTCGTCTACGACATCCTGGCCAGCTACCTGGATGAGGACCACATGGCCGACTACGAACACTTCGTCAAGATGAAGTCGGCCCTCATCATCGAACAGCGCAAGCTGGAGGACAAGATCAAGCTGGGGGAGGAGCAACTCAAGTGTCTGACGGACAGCCTGCCGCTGGAGCAGAGGTTGCCCTTCTGAACTGGACCCATCTCGCCACCAGAGGGCGCCAGTGATGCGCAAGGCCAGCAAAGGACTACTAGTGTTCTTCTTCAGCGGTTGCTCAGAGACTTTGCCACACACAGAGAGAGAGAGAGAGAGAGAGAGAGAGAGAGAGAGAGGCTCTGCTGGAGCTGCTACTACAGTATAAGGGAGTGCCTGTAAAAGAAACATTCTGTAGCACATGCAAACACAGCTGCTCAAAATGTATTTTTGATTCAGGGATGCGATTCACCCGAGTGCTTTTTGCCTGGGGCAACAATCTCCCAAAATTACCTGTTTTTGGAGTGGTGCATTGTTTTTTAATACTGTCTAAACATTTGAAAACAAAAAGAAATTAACTTTTCTTTTTTTAGTAATTTATTATAGCCTTCTGAATAAATATGGAGGAGTTGAATAGGACAGTATTTTACCCTTTTGTTGGCCAGGTGTAGCAAAAGTGAAACATGCCAGTAGTCATTCATGTACTTTAAGATGGGTGTATCCCTGCATTGTGTAGTTTAGCGTTCATTAACACTACTGTAATTATTTGGTCATATTTATGGGGAAAAAATGAAGGAAATTCCTTTGTTTCATGTAAGCCAAGCAGCAATGTTTCTGCAAAGAAGTGGTCAGAAAAATGCACGTCAGTCTTTCCGGTCACCGGTCTTGTTTTGTGTCGTCTCCGATCACACCGTCTTTTTGCTCGCATTTGATTCCAGACTTTAAAACAATTTTAGCATCTCCGCCCATCAACGTGATGATTCCTGTAAGACGCCCCACACCACAATCCGCAAAATGGTGTCGGCTCTCTGCGATTGGACTGAAAGCTAACTGCCACATGGGACCCAGTGTCTGAAAGGGCACTACATATTAGTGATGGGGAGAAAAAGAGGAACAAAAGAAGTTAGCACTTTACTCCTAGAATTCTCCGGCTGAAGGAAAGAATCCCACACATTGAAGTTGTGCCTGGCTCTTCTGTGTGCCTGCCATTTTGATAGTTGGGGATTGTTACGTACGTGTGTGTGTGTACTCTGCTCACGTTCATGTATATGCTGTGTATATCTAATCATTAATTGTCCTTTTACATGACTTAGAAGAAAACATTAAAGCGAATGGGAGATGAACATTAATCTTTTTATAAATGTTTTCTCTGCTTTCTCTTTGGGGATTTTACTGCACTGTTGTGGGGGATCATTTTCACCTCTGCTTCCTGAACTGGGGTCTGAACCAGAGGGCATTTGTCACTAGTGGTTTTTTCCTTCATCGTTGGATATTTATTTTATTCGGTTTAAAGAAATGTGTTGCCTCTTTGTGTAATTTTTTGCAATATATCGCAATAAGCGCAATGTGAACATGATTCTTCCTGGCATGTATTGCGATTTCTGACATAATGTGGCTTACGAGGGTAAATAATCCCTCTAAACATAACAAACGCCTAATTAAGAAAAATGAACAGCTTGTTAAAATTCAGGGATTGCAATTGTGGTTGGGATGAAAATCTGCATACACAGGGGTCCCCCAGGACTGAGATTGGGAACCACTGGTATAGCACGACACTAAGGATGTCGTCGTCACATCATGCATCATTGCTGTGCACGTGTCCACCTTCTTACTTCCTGGAATTAGAGCAGATCGCTCTAATCAGATTGCTTCCTTACCAGGTGTAAACCAGGACCGCAGTCCATTTGAAACTGACCTGAGACTGTCTTGTATGAACTAACTCCATTGTGTTTTTATTTTTTTTGGTGTGCTCTCAAGGACACAAAAAGCATTCACTTAAATCGAGCTGATTTTAGACAGCAAATGTACTTGATTTTTGTGAAAAAATGTGCTTGGGTTTTTGTGTGAAAGCAACCTTAATGCAGGGGTTTTCAGGCTTTCTGTTCCAAAGACCCCCACCCAGGCTCAATGGTATCCAGGGGACCCCATCATAAGCTAAAAATGGTTATATTGTTTTCAAAAAAAGGTTTGATATTTTTTAACATTTTGCCAAATTTATATATAGCAAGGTGTGAAATTAACACCACCCACCAGTAGTGTTGCATGGTACACCGAAACTTCGGTACTTTTTCGATACTTAAAAAAAAAAACGGTTCGGTATTAGAAATCTCCGACGTTCGGTTACTTCAAAAAAAAAAATTTTATATTATTCTTTTTTTTAATATAATCTTTTTTTTCTTTTTCTTTTATGTAGCTGCAATATTTCCCTTACCGCACAATGCTGGAATGATCAAAATAGCATCTGGAAAAACCCTTGCCAAAACAGCTTCGGTTTCCCGTTAGGCCTAATTATATTTTCAATGGCAGCGCTGATATTATGAGGGTGTAATTATAGTTTCCGCCTCTACGCAAAATGGCGCACTTTCGTCCGTTTCGCTATCTGACCAGAACTCTTACATTTTAGTGTAGAGTAAAAGCTAATACTGCGGAGGCAGGAGTTTGATTCTGCCTGTTTTTAAGGACTGATTATGGATCAGCACTATGGAGGAGTCTCAAAAGCAGCTCTACAGTGCTGCAAAGATAGCTGATCCAGAAACAGTCCTTAAAAACCGGTAGAAACGAACTCCTTGTCCTGGGTTTAAGTTGTATAGTTCTGAATATCATTTGTGAAGCTAAGGGGGGTTTATTGTATATAAGTTCTGTTTTAAGTTTATTAATATTATAAATAACTAATATTTATTTTCCATACGCCTTTGTGAGCAAATGTTATTTTAGCTCAGAATGGAGAAATGCACCACTTTGTTACCAACACCCTCCCCATGTGTGCGACGACTCTCCGTACCCCCGACCTGCGCGATGATACTACCTCGGCCCCGCACGCGCGTTTGATGACACCGTGTACGCGCAACAACACTGGTAGTTTCGAGGGGCCTACCACCCGGCCTGAAAAAAAATCTAGGGGAAACACTGTACTGTATGTGACTATTCTGAAATAAATGTATTCTGTAGCAAATTTCTGAATGATACAGCTTCTTCTTCAGTTCGAACTTAAAACCATGGATGTGCAGGGAATATTTTTTTAGATATTGACATTTAAATAAAACTAGTAGAAACGAGGAGGAAATTGCCTCTGAAGGGCCAAAGTAAATAGGGTTAAGGTCATTTCAGTAGATGTACCGAGTATCGAATCAGTATCGTTTCAGTTTCAAGTACCGTTTCAGTATCGAGTATCATGATACTAAACCTGGTATCGGTATCGAAGTCAAAATTTTGGTATCGTGACAACACTACACACCAGCCAAATGCTGGTAAAACTTTGATTGTGGCTGGTAAAATTTTTACTCTAGCAGCCAATTTGGCCGGTAACCAACCAGATTGTGTTATATTGTAAAAGGTAATGTGGCTGGTAAAATGTTGAAAATGGCTGGTGATTTTTGGAATCCACAAGCCATTCTGGCCAGTGGGTGAAAAAGTAAATTTCATACCCTGTTATAGTCATTGTACATCAAATCTGGCCAGGGCCCCCCTTATTTCACTCATGAGTGAATTGCTCCAGATTTTTCTGTCCCACATGGTGCCCTTTATTGCTGATGTTTCCTCTGCAGCCTTTGCAGTAGGGACAGCTTTCCATTAGCCACACCCGATCCCTGCCCACGCAGCATATTCAAAATGACGCACGTTAAGTCCCTGCGTTAGCGTCCCAATTAAAGCCGCTGCCAAAGCTTCAGTGTTGCCAGATTGGGCGGTTTCACACACAGTTGGGCTACTTTTAACCTGACTGTGCGGGTAAAAAACGGCTTTGGCATTTCGGTATTTCGGGCTACGTTCATAGCTTTTTGGGTACTTTTTAGCATACACTAATGTTAAAACAAGGAATTCACCTTCGCCAGATAGCAGTTTGACATGCATGAGATTCACTTTCCCTATGACCTATGAATTAGGCTATGTTCCATGCTAGCAGCTCATTAGAAATGATTAGACATTAGGCAGTAGGCTAGGCCTAGGCTGCTGCCTATTATGTGCCCACACTATGTGCTATAAGCTTTGAAAGATCTTCTTTAGGGCAACTGTTTTTAAATTGTTATGGTGTGGCATGAGAACATGCTCTCCTCTCCATCAGTGCATTGCACTCCAAGTGAAGGGTCTTCTTGAATTTTAAATATTATATGGCATGATACAGTTAGCTGGTATGTTTTTGCATGCAAACAGACCGTCATTTATGCACTATAAGAAGTTTTTGTATCGCAATAATTTTTTTTTTGGATCGTTTTTGATGGTTTGTGCGGAATTTTCAATCAGATTGGGCTGAAAAGTGAGAATCAAATCTGGCAACCCTGTTCTGGGCTCACCTGCATGGCGCTTGTACTGTCCGGCAGGGTTTCTTCCCGGCAGAAGATCTTTTCGGGGGTTTTAAGAAGGTATCAATCATGAGCTCCAGCGGCACCGCCCCCTCACAGGCCGCGGCGGTAATCACCACCGTTGGTGAGTGCCGGAAAGTTCTGCACGTTGAAACCAACGCACCGTTCCACGGGATCCCCCCCTCTGGGGCCCTCCGTGAGCAAGTCCTGTTTAATCCCATCAGGGCTTAAACGTCGTGTTAAAGTCAATTTCATGACCGTCCTATACCAAGCACAGCTCTCGCAATGTACAGCAATGCCAAAGCAAGGTTTACAGGTGGAGTAAAACCAGAAAGCTTCTTCGTGTCTGCAAGGTTCTACCTCTCCCTTTTTTTTGGAGTTATCTCTCCATGCAGTGACATGAATGGAAATGAAAATGTATTTTTTAACTCCCAAAATCAAGTTTTGCCTACTCACTGCCTACTTTGTGTTGTGTTTTCCAGTACCTTCTTAGTTTTCTCTTGCTGTAGATGTTGTATTTCATTCTGAACAGAACATGACTGAATATTCAAATTTTGGAGGCCCCTGTCCCCCATCAAAACTTGTTTTCGTGACCAAGTTGTTTTTGTTTCACAAGTTCAAATGTTAAAGATCACCCCCTCTCCCATTTATGTACTCATCATTCCTGTGTCTACAGCTAACTTGGTTCCAGAGCTGCTAAGTGTAGCCAGGTGCAACTATAAAACAACTTCTGCTAAAACAAAGACGGGCTCACGGCTGTGATGTATAACTTCCGGTCCGGCAAATGGCCGCTGCTGTGGTTATTAGCGGCCGCCGCCTGGTCCGGCCCTCGCCATCGGAGCCTGTAGGAAAGAGGGGATTTCCTCCTGGCGTGGTGGACACCACGGGGAACACAATTACCCAACAACCTGGCTCTGGCCCACGGGACCCCTGCTAGGGGCCTAATGAACTTTATTAGAGCCTCTCTGTGTGTCGTCTGCCCCTATTAGCAGAGAGGGGTTTATGGCTGTACTGTAATCTTTGAACATCAGATATTGGCTTTGACAGAAATCCCAGTGGGAATTTTTATGATTTTACTCTTACAAAACTCCTGTAATCCTACAGATTACATGATGGAGAGACTTTATTTATATCCAATTAAATTTGGATTTCCCCCTCCCCCCAAGGAAAAAGGCACACTACAATGAGGCTTCGTTGAATCATGTTGGTCAGTCTACGGCATTTCTAACGTGGATTTTGAACTGGGGAGGGACATTATTGACACAGAGATTTGTGTGATTTTGAGAGGTGATTTTGCACTGCCTTGTTCCAATGACGCGGTCTCTAGAACCTCTCTAGTCACCACTGATCTTCACAAGCAAGCTCACTGGAGCTACGCAGACTAGTCAGTGAGAAGGAGAGGAGGTGACTTGGGATCCATCCTTCATTCGTCCGTCTTTCCTTCCCTCCTCTCCTTCTATCCCCTCCCACCCTTATTCCCCTCCATCCTTCAATGCTCCTTCCTTCTCTCCCTCATTCCATTCCTCTCGTGGAGGCTAATGGCGAGTGGAGCAGTGGCTGGTGGCGGAAAGCACCTGAGCATCATGGCCACGCAGTGCGCCTACGCTATCATAGCAGTAATTGTTACCCAGGAAGTGGTGGTTAGGCCAGACTGCTTTCACTTGGATCAGCATTGTAGCGGGGGGGGAACTGCCCGTGTACAAAAGGACCTTTTTTTAGTAGGACTCATTGGATCAGATGTGACCTGCTCTTTTGTTCCTATAAGAGGAGGCAGAGGCAGGCCTTTCATCTTTCTATAGCGTAGTACTACGGCACAAGTAGCTGCATAGTAGCCATGCGGCGATTTGGATGGTGTTGAATGTGGAGGGTGTGGTGGCACTCCAATGAGTGCAGTACAAATTGTAGCATGCTGCTTAGTCATACAAAACTCACCTTTTTCCCCATAGAAGCCAAAGTATACGGGGAGAAAGGTGGTAATAATTCAAGGGGACCAAAGCCTGGGAGGGAAGGAGGCACAAAAAAATACAGTAGGGTCATGTGCAACTAAATTCAATGGTGTTGGGGCCCAATGTGAGATCTTTTCAGAGGGCCCAAAATCACTGGCGGTGCCCCTGTTCATAAAACAAAATAACCGGCCATTTTATTCCCACTGAATTTACAATAGCTCATGTCATTTCCTTTTGTCATACACTGCCTGGCCGAAAAAAAAAGTCGCAGTTGCACCAGTCATGCATAGTGCCCACTGTACAAGCCTCTGGAGGCAGTGTTATGATCTGGGGTTGCTTCAATTGGTCAGGTCTAGGCTCAGCAACGTTATGCAGCAATAAAATGAAGTCAGCTGAGTACCTGAATGTACTGAATGACCAGGTTATCCCATCAATGGGCATATTCCAGGACGACAATGCCAAGATTCATCGGGCTCAAATTGTGAAAGAGTGGTTCAGGGAACATGAGGAATCATTTTCACACATGAATTGGCCACCCGAGTCCTGACCTTAACCCCATTGAAAGTCTTTGGGATGTGCTGGAGAAGACTTTATGGAGTGGTTCGACTCTCCCGTCGTCAATACAAGATCTCGGCCAAAAATTAATGCAAGTCTGGACGGAAATAAATGTTGTGACGTTGCATAAGGTTGTCGAAACAATGCCACGACGAATGCGCGCCATATTCAAAGCTAAAGGTGGTCCAACAAAATATTAGTGTGCGACTTTTTTTTTGGCCGGGCAGTGTATATAAAGTGTATTGTCATGTTTAATGCCATAGTGATCGTAAAAAGGAAGGCCTTGGCTTGGATAATGTGGGGTGACTGAAGTCTTAACACCTTACTCTCTTAACATTTACAAAAAAGTGAATTGCGCTGTAAAAGCATTGTGAGCGTGAAAGCTGTGTTTTAATTTGGGATTTCTTTCCCCTCGCTAATGACAGAGGCAAGGTCAGCATTCCGCAGACGCACGCACTGGAGACAGGGAGTGAGCCAGATCGTATCTTTAATTTGTGTTTTGACTTGAGGCTTGAGCTTAGGCAGTGCCACGCTGGCATTCCCGGCCTACAGCTCTGCTGCACCTGGGGCGTGCCTTGCCATCCTGCTCAGAGTCTGCCTTACCTTGTACCGACGGCAAAAGTCGAGAGGAACGGGTGTTTTTTTTGCTGGGGTGTGGGGTGTGGGATGGAGAATGCAGCATGTGTTTTGGTTTAAATGTACTCTCGGTGATTAGTCACGTAGCTGAAAATGTGCAAAGAAGTGCAAAAAAATGAAATCGCACTCATAAACCACAGTTGTAGGTAAACACCGCATGACTGCTTGGTTATTGTTGGTTTCGATTTGCTTACCATGCAAAGTAATTAACACCATGTCACGTGATGCTCTATCCGTTACGCTGTTTAGGGAATAACGCTGTGTTCTCCTGGTACTGCATCAGTACTGGACAGAAGAGTAGAGAAAAGTGGAGTAAAAATGGACCAGCGGAAACGTGGACAGCCCTGTGTGAAGCGCTACAAACCCACGTGACTGGCACCTGTCCACCTCAATTTCGAAATGTTTCTCGAACTGTAACATGGTTTCTGTTTCACTTTTTTGTTCGAGAGGGATAAGACAAAAGGATTGTATAAAGCTGATGACATGAGAAAAGAAAACTGAATTTCAGTTTTATTACTAATGTTGATACTAACAAGGATGCATGTAGTCATAACACGGCCTAAAATCGTAACGATCACAAAGCAGGGGACGGATGAGTGAAATGACGTCTGCTAATGCGTGTGGTGTGGTCTTTGTACGTATTTTCCATGCGATCAGTATAGGAAGTGTACAGTGAATATAGTTTAGGTAATGCACATTTCACTCAAGTAAATCCCATAGAACCTAACAAGAAATGTTATGGAGTGACCATTCCCACACAATTTTGAGGGATAATTAGAATAATTTTATGCCCGTAATGGTGCTGTGATCAGCTCATCTTTCTGGAAACACCATGGGTCTCTTGGGTCATCTGCCTGGCATGCTAATATTTGGAAAGTCTCTTCCTCTGTCTTTCCTCTGGAGAACAAATGGGAAAATGACATAATTTACAGGCCTACTGAGCCAGTCAGTTCCCTGTGGAGGATTGTCTACAGCGGGGTTCTGCTACAACTGTGGTACCATTCTATCACCATGATGGTGAGGTGAAGGGTTGATTGTTTGTGTTGTTTTATTTTATTATTGGTTTCCAGACAGTCATGCAACATTTTGTTGAGAGTCCACTTTGTGAAGATGGCCCTGACAAGAACTCGCCGTAAGATGGCACATTGAACCTCTCAAATACAACCAATCAGTTGTTTTTGTGCTTTCACTCGTTTAGTGTGTTTGCATTTTCAGGGGAAATTATTTCTTTCATGGTAGATTCAACTTGTAGGACACCAATAGATTGTTCCTTCAGACAAAAGACAGAATTTTCCATGGAAGCAAATGACAGTAAAGTGTAATCTAACCTTATAGACAAAGCCAAAAAACCCACTGGCTCGCACTCAAATATTGTTCCACTTTACAGTCTTGCCTCAGTTCAGTCTGGTTCATCCCATCTTATATGTTTTGGGGACAACCTTGTGCTTAACTGAGATATGTTAAGCACAAGGTTACTGCCCACTTGTGCTTATGTACTGTGACAAACCTACTTTGTGCTGACTGGATCAGTCAATCACTTGCTTTTGATTATTCTTCCTTTTGTGCATAACATCATCCATAACCACCATGTTTGTAGGACATGGTTGTCCCCAAACGTATTTTCAGGGCTTGGTGCTCAGCTGGTAAGAAAGGCTATTCAAGCATGTGTCACCAGTGTCCAGTCAGTTCTGAAATGCTGGAGTGGCAGCTGAGACTTGATATATTTAATCATGCTGTTATCTCACCATTTCAGAATTGCACTGCCTGCTGTTAATATTAGTTGATGGTACATCATGTTTGTCTTCCACTTCTTTTTAAACATTTTCCAAACATACACAAGCGTGCACGTTTACACCATTAAAAATATGTTGGTAATAACCAATGGAACAACAGCAATAGTGATTGGTGGATATTTTCTAGTAATACTGTACTTCTGGGTACTCTGTCAATATCTAGGATCTACCAATCACAATTGCCATTGATCTGTTGGTACTTTGTAATTGGCCAAGCTCCTCTCTGTTTATTTACCAGTGAGGTGATGTCACAACTGTCTTATACCTACTTTAGTTATCCCTGGTCTTAACCAAGGGACTTGCTGCAGGTCCACATGTTCTGTGTTTTTTCAATATCAATATCACTGCTTGTCATTATAAAGTTGTGCTCACACATATTGGAATCCTGTCTCATACCTTCTGTCTTACAGTGAATGTGTGAATGGGAAAACCAAGAGTGTTGAAATCCACGCCAAGAGGCCTGCACCAAACAGGTATTGAAATACTTAACTAAATGTTTCATCTCCCACAAACTACCCTGTATAAATAGTTGAATTTAAGTTGAATGTTGCATAGTGTCAATAGAAATGAAAGAATCTTTTACTTTTACAGTACCTCATAGACTACTCTATTAATCACGAGGCTGTTGCAGAGAGACAGGAGATGGTTTTGCTAAACTTCTCAACTATGGATCAACTTTTCTGATGTAGAGCCGCCTACCGTTTGTAATGAGCTTGACAGATTAGCATATAATGAAATAATGAGCCTGTTGTGAGGGACAACAGAGGGGGCTTTCAAATGACAGGCTGGCTACAGGCCGCAAAACGCAGGGTCGTCTGTGTAAGCTGGGCCAACAGGAGCACGAGGAGGCCTGGAACATGTGGGGTAAATAAATTTTATAGATAGATTTAGATTTTAAAGGTAAATAAATCAACCAATAAATATAAAAACAGCTGAAGTACTTGCACCCGTTGTCCTTGGCAAGCTTGTGTAATTATGTTGGGGGAGCGGGGCTACAGTGCAGTCTGTTTAACATTCTTTACCGGGATGTGTCATTCATTAGGACATTCATTAAACACAGCTTAGCTCAGGGACCTATGAGGAAGTCAGGAGGAATTAGTTTCAAGCACATTTTCCAGTAGACTACACCTGCCACACTAACATTATGTTTTTTTTTTTGTTTTTTTGTTTTGTTTTTTTTTCCTGGCTCCAGTCTGGCAAGAATGCAACATGTCCCAAACAGACTGACCCAAGAACACGATAGCGGGAGATAAGGTGAACTTAGGTATAGATTAGGCCTCATGGTACCACTGGAAACCAAGCACACTCGCACAAGCAGTTTTATGTTTGTTTAACCTTTTTTAATGATTATTTATTTGCTTTTTACTGTCACTGCACGCTTGAGATTGATTCCTCTTTTGGATCATTGCTGTGATGATGGTGATGGTGAGCAGAAGCGAAGGTTAGGGGGGGTTGTGAGGTGGGGGGGGGGGGGGGGGGTGCATGCCAGCAGGTGGGGGTGACATCTGTTGCTTTCAGACTCAAGAGTGCATCAGGCTCTACCTCTCCTGAACTAGCACTGCATCAGAGATATTCCTGGCTGGCTCGGCTCACGGTAGACAGGAAAATTCTAGCTGCACAACGATGGAAGCCGCTACATCCTCCCTCTAGACCACAAAGGGTTCAAAGCAGCCTTGAGGTTATCTGTATGGAGCTGTCTACTGCAGGGATTCAAGACAGAACAATACAGGCTTGGAGATAAGCTGTATTGGACCTGACCCATAAACTTTAATTGCCTGCCTTTTATTTAGTTTTAAATATGACTGGATTGTTCCCAAGGTGGATGAAATGCAGGCGTGTCACCAATTAAGTGTGGGGAAAGGCAATTTTTTTTTGCTTTTTAAAAATAATTTGAGACTGGCTGTCTGACAAAGGAGTGCATGCCTCTGTCTCCCCGCCTCCCGGAGAGGAAAGAGACGAATGCGCAGCTAGCAGCAGCCTTGACGTGGCCCGTCCATGTGATGGCCCAACCGTTATCAGTGAGACCTGCGTCAAATGCTTTTCTGACATAATTCAACTCGTCAGATGCTGATAAAATTCAAAAACACAAAAAAATAACCAAAACGTGTAATCTTATGAAATAAGATCCTTTTTTGCTGGATAATGGTGAAAGTCGATTTCTACTGGTGTCTAAAGAAAGGTCTAATAATTATTATTATGATCAGTACATCTCTCCCTGGCTGGATTCACATTAACTGTTTACTGCATTTGAATCACATTAATGGTTTGGTTTTCTGTGTTTGAATCATATGAACTGTTGGTTTGTATTTGATTCACATGAACTGTTTGCTGTGTTTGATTCACATTATCTTGGTTTATTTGTTTCAAATCAACTGTGAACCCTTGGATGCTCTAAATATCAAGCTAAATCCTCTATACCTGCAATAAGTCAACAGGTGACCACAGCACCAATACTCACCTCGATATCTTTGTTTTTGAACAAAGATAAAAAGATGAAATATGTTTTTTAGCCATGTGCAAATAAGTGCTTATTCTTATAAATGAATATTATGCATCATTGTTTTTTATCACTGCTGTTTTAAAATTTATCTCACTATGGCATAATTCTCAAAACTTGGAAAGTCGGAATACGATTCATCCTCTCACCTTTAAACATCCTGCTGTGTCAGTCACAGAATGCACTAGGTGTAAACCTATAAACCTTGCTTACAAATTAAACATAATTCCATGTCTGAAAACTGTGCAACTACTGCTAACACACTACTGTACTGCTACTGTAACTGCATGATTGACCCAATTGCTATTCATTTTTAGTCTGCCAATAATAATAATTATAACTATATTATAATTACAATTATACTATAGCTTTTTGCCATGTTAAATAGACTCTGCTATTCACATTGAAAACAATAATAATTGAAAACTATTTAAATAGGTACAATGAAAATTAATATAGAGGGAGAAACAAATAACAAAACACTTTTCTTGTCAATTATTTTTTATATACAATTCTTTTCGGAATAAAATGACAACATAATTAATTTACACTGTGTGTCCAACTGTGATTATGTGACTGATTTAATTCTACCAATGCAGTATTCTACATCAGCACACAGCCTCAAAGAGTGTGTGTGTGGGAAATGTGTCTGGGTAAATGGTAAATACATTTATTTTTACGATTGTGTTAAGCCATTACAATCATCGCATCTCAATCATATACAGTATGTGTCTTACTTCACCAGTACATTTTGGGGCATCTTCAAAGAATGATGCCAGGAAAGTCTCCAGAAGTCTGAATTGCTATGGAGTCAAAAAGACAATGCATTGCCAGTCTACAGTCTTCAAAACTGACAAGCACTCTAGTGCACCATTGCTTATGGGTAGCATGTATACAAAGAGAAAAAAGCTTGCAGTTTCAAATCTAAATCATCTAAATACTAAATTGCCAAGGCAGTGAAAGCAGTTACGAGGACAATTGAAAAAAGATATAGCTGAAAGGTAGGCTGCAGGGATTCCAACTACTGGATTTTAAAATTTAATTTAATTTAATGTTCAGCCATCATGCAAAAGTACATTTGTATCACTTATGAATTGTCCTTGTAACATATCAACAAGGATAACACTAACAAAAAGTGAACTTTTCCCCTTTTTCAACAGACGGAGAGAAAGAATGAGAAAGAGCAGGGAATAGAGAAGGACATAGAGAATGACGGTAAAGCAAAGGAAGTGGTCTGTCTCTTCGGAGAGAGGGGCCGAGCCCCTCGGCGGCTCAAACGTACTCTGACCTCTTCCGGGATGAGTGTTCCAGGGTCCGGACTTCGCGCCTCTGCCTGACCGGGGGACGTCTTTCCTCCTGGGAGCAAAGACAGGAGCTGACCAGCAAGACCCCCGCCACCAGGTGTAGGAACCCCGCCGCCCAGCCGCAGAACAGGGCGTCCCCGAACTCCCAGCGCGGCACCACGTCCGGCACGGACTCGTCGAAGAAGCGCAGCACTGTCCGGTGGGCCATGTAGGAAACTGGCACCAGACCCAAGACCCCGGCCGTGAGACAGAAGATCCCCCCCAGCGTCTTCATCACCCTCTTGGTCCGCCGGCCCTCCGGGCCCTTGCAGCTGTTGATCAGGTAGAGCCCCGGGATGGGCAGCAGCAGGCCCAGGACACCGACGGCCAGGGCGGAGCACATGAGGATCCGCGCCAGCCTGATGTCCGGGGGCAGGCCCAGGAGGCTGTCGTACGGCCGGCACTCCATCCCCCCCAGCTCCTGCACCACGCAGGTCTCCCACAGGCCTAGGTCATAGCTCTCGGTGGGCAGCAGGTCGGTGGACAGCGTCAGCCACTGGGTCATGATGGTGGTGGACAGGGAGCAGAGCCAGGCCACGATGGTGAAGAACATTCCCAGCAGCTCCAGGGCGCACACGGCCGGATCCATCGCGCTGGAGGGCTCTTCCATTTACCCCACCTCCCCCCAAACGCCGCTGCCCAACCCGCTGGCCGCCTCTCACCTCGCTCGGCTGGCCTTTGAGGGCTCTCACGCCACTGCTCCGGTGAGAAGGCTCCTGGTATGGGTGCAAGTGCTTCGAAACGCCGGCCGATTAGTGCCGGCTACTTCAGCGAGGGCTGAGAGCAGCTCCTGGAAAATCAGTTTCCCCTCTCTCTCTCTCTCACTAAAAAAGAACAAATCATCTGTGGTTGAGAGGAGAGCAGCTTCTTGACATTTCTCCCCCTCCCCTCTTTGCTGAGAGAGAGAGAGAGAGAGAGAGAGAGAGAGAGAGAGAGAGAGAGTAAGGACAGCAAAACGGCAAGATTCAACAAGATTTCCTCCCAGTCTCCAAACTGTTGGCCGCATGGGATGTCATTGAAGCGCAGACAGGATGTCATTAAGAGACAGATCTTCATTTCAGACGTGATGGCCACTTCCTATTTGTTGCGCGTCCTCACGTCATTGTTTTGTGAGGACTGCATACATGCCCAACTTCAAGCTTCAAACATTCACTTTCTTTTCCTTTGTTGCATTTCTTTACAACTCATTTATATTTCACAGTCACAAAACAACCAGAAGCATTATTATTATCAATACACAGTGAGGAAGGTATTTTCCAAGAAAATACGTAAGGGAAATTCCTTCAAGACATTTTCCATTTTAATGTTCTTCGAATAAAGTTAAAAGCTTGCATTTTCATATACTCTACTTTGTTCTGGCTGTATTAAAAATCTTATTGGGAATATAATATTTAAAAATATTTAATATTGAAGATTGAGACAAACTGTCTGTGAAAAACAAATTATGAAAAGACTTGCACATTTAAGTAAATAGTATTTCAGTATTATATAATTGCAAAAAGAACTGAGTTAAAATATGCCATGGTTACATCACACAATCAAATTAGATATGTGTCTCATTTGAAACTAGAGTGGTGAAATAAAATTAATCATGCATGTTATGTAGGTAGAAATGAATGTAATATCCAATAAGTACAAAAATATCTATAAAAATATGAATACAAATTGCATAACCTGACAAAGAACTTTAGCCTTATTGAAATGTAACATCAATGAAGGTACATTTGCAACTGAGAAACAGTGTGTGGGAGTCACATGATTCATTGTAAACTGGAATGATAAAACTCCACCATCTACTCCACCATGGGGTATGCCAGAAAATGCAAGAATGCTTACCTTATTTTGTGTGCAGAGGCTAGAGATTAAAAGTGGGCATTTTGTTGCACGTGATTTGGAAACACGTCAGCGTACAATAGCCTTCTATTATTCATCTGAGCTATGATATGAACACAACAGAGACCATGGCCACAGGCAGTAGGAGGTTGTGGATGAATGATCAGGAGAAAAAAAAAACATTTATAGTCACAAACACAGAAACAGCATAGACACAAATACCACCCCACCTCTCTCTCTCTCCAAACTCCCCTCCGTGGGGAACAGAGCTATCAGCTGACCAGATGATAAGATCATGACTTTCCTTCTATCGCTTTCTGTGTGTGTGTGTGTGTGTGTGTGTGTGTGTGTGTGTGTGTGTGTGTGTGTGTGTGTGTGTGTGTGTGTGTGTGTGTGTGTGTGTGTGTGTGTGTGTGTGTGTGTGTGTGTGTGTGTGTGTGTGTGTGTGTGTGTGTGTGTGTGTGTGTGTGTGTGTGTGTGTGTGTGTGTGTGTGTGTGTGTGTGTGTGTGTGTGTGTGTGTGTGTGTGTGTGTGTGTGTGTGTGTGTAAGCCCAGGCTAACTGGTTGCTGCGAATGGTAGACTTACTGTATATATTACAAAAAATGAGGGAAAAGGTTGTAGCAGATTTGCTATGGATACTTTTTTCCTTTCAAACTTTATGAGACACGTCTATTTCAAAATGCTTGATAGACATTTGTTTGTTTGGAAAAGTTATTACTTCTTAAAACAAACAGTATTATGAATTATATTCATGTACAAATAGTATTCAAAATAATCAACAAGACAAACTTCTCGGCCAGCAGAATTCAATTGGCTGGAAAGGTGAATTTAAAGCTCTCTGAATTTATTTGACGGTTTTATTTTCTCTATAAAGGCTAAAATCAACAAAGGATAAAAACCATTCACTTACTTTCTGCTCCAATGCCATGTTAGCACTGTTACGCTGCATGTTTGTGTCACATGTTGCTCCAGCCTTTTCTCTGTGAGTGAGTGAGTAAATCTTCAGACGGCCTGTTGCTCTTTAAATACCTTCCCTTAAAAGTAATAGTTTCAAGACTAAGCAGTTACAGAGAGTGAGGCTGTAATCTTTGGAATTACTACTGGGGAAAAAAACAAACATTTAGTCAACCATTATAGCAAGTTTGGCCAAAAACTCACCAATATTTCTATCCTTGATACTTGTGCCTAACATCATCGTGTATTGGTGAACACTTCCATCTTTTCCACCAATGTGTGTACCAGATATGAAAGTACAATGATGCACATTTGGCCACTGCACGTACTGCAGTTTGTATGTCATGTATTGAGATTGCAATGTAATCACCAGTTCCACCCAGAGATATTTACTGTAGCACACTAATATTATAAGCTTACAGTGAGCACAGACAGAGTGATTATTACAGTGCTCTCCACTATTATTGGTACCCCTGGTAAAGATGAGTAAAAAAGGTTATAAAAATTCACCGCTTGGTGAATTAGCTTAATGTCACACTGAAAAAATTAGAAAAATGCAACCTTTAATTGAAGTAAATTTATTATGAGAAAAAAAAATCCCTCATCAAGAAATAATTATTTTTTAACAAAACCACTTGCATTTATATATAGAATAAAGTAATAATTTTTAATATTTGGTCGCATATCTTTTGGATGCCACGACTTCCTGATGTCTGTGACCCATCAGCACCAAAAGACTCTTGATATCTTATTTTCTGGTACTCTTACAAGAGATACTATAACGACTCTGCAATTGAATTGATCTCTATGGGAATTGGGGGGTGGGACTAGATTTATCTGTAAATTACACTGGAACAGTATGGAATACATGGTTGGTAAAATGGCTGTAAGTCTTCAAGGGTATCAAACAAGCCTCAAACCATCACTCTGCTGCCAGATATGCAGTAGATATGGATGGATCACTTTAAGGGTTGTTTCTCCTGACAAATTTTCCTATTGAACTCTATGGAAAATTAAGTCAGGAGAAGAAACCCTTCAAGTTATCCATCCATATCTACTGTATTTCTGGCACCCCCCAATTCCCATAGAGATCCATTCAAATGCAGAGACGTTATAGTATCACATGTACCAGAAAATAAGATATCAAGAGTCTTTTGATGCTGATGGGTCACAGACATCACAAAGTCATGGCATGCAAAGGATATGCGACCAAATATTATAACTTTATTCTATATATAAATGCAGGGGTGCCAATAATTATGTTAAATGGTTTTGTTAAAAATAATTATTTCTTGATGAGGGATTTTTTTTTCTCATAACAAATTTACTTCAATTAAAGGCTATTTTTTATAGCCCTTTTTACTCATCTTTACCAGGGGTGCCAATAATAGTGGAGGGCACTGTAACTGACACTTTCCGTTGGAATTCCAATGCATATGATTCCTGCGTGAACCATACTAATCCAAGCTGCAGAAATTTCTAAGCCTTATAATTATTTTGTTTATCAAAATAGTGAGAATTACATTACCCTTCAGCTTCTTTCCAAATGGAGGAAAATGACACCAGTGTTAAACCATGATGTAGCATTTCGAGAAGCAAATGAAAGATAATTGTTAGGCCTGTACAGTTTAAGACAGTATTGTTGTTGTTTTTTTATATATATCAGCCGTTAGGTGTATGTCATATTATTATGTATTATTACGTAAGCATTTTGGTATTTATGTAGTAGCAATAAGTTCACCGTGATTCTATCGTGCTGTTTTAGAAGTTTATGCAATACCACAAGGGGTCCTCAGAGAGCAGTTTTTCAGTGGAATTTCACTGAAATCGGCACGCTCAGGTTTCATACTATCTCCTCTATTCAGGACTCAGTGGATGTAAAATCACCCCAGGGGAGCACAGAGCAACTAACGAACATATTTCACCACCATTTGGACTCAAATTATGGCCAGGTAACTACACAACCCAAAGTTCCACCAAAGTTCAGTTGTGCTTTAAACATTTTTGTTAGCCTGACCTGAGATCATATGACACCCTGTACAAACCCCAATTCCAAAAAAGTTGGGACAGTATGTAAAATGCAAATAATAGCAGTGATTAGTACATTCTCTTTTACATATATTTAATTGAAAACAGTACAAAGAAAAGATATTTAATGTTTTACCTTATCAACTTTATTGATTTTTGTAAATATACGCTAATTCCAAATTTGATGCCTGCAACACGTTCCAAAAAAGTTGAGACAGGGGCAACATAAGACTGGGAAGGTTGTGGAATATTCAAAAAACACTTGTTTGGAACATTCCACAGGTAAACAGGTGAATAGGTAACAGGTGATGCTATCATGACTGGGTATGAAAGGAGCATCCACGAAGGCTCAGGCGTCTACAAGAAAGGATGGGTCAGGGTGCGCCACTTTGCGAAAAACTGCATGAACGAATAGTCCAACAGTTTAAGAACAACATTTCTCAACGCACGATTGCAAGGAATTTAGGGATTTCACCATCTACAGCCTATAATTATTAAAAAATTCAGACAATCTGGAGAAATCTCTGTGCATAAAGGGCAAGGCCGAAAACCAATATTGAATGCCTGTGACCTTCGATCCCTCAGAAGGCACTGCATTAAAATCCGACATGCTTCTGTAATGAAGATAATCACATGGGCTTGGGAACACTTCGGAAAACCGTTAAACACAGTAAACACAGTTTGTCGCTGCATCTACAAATGCAAGTTAAGACTCTACTACACAAAGCGTAAGCCACATATCAACAACATCCAGAAACGCCGCCGACTTCTCTGGGCTCAAGCTCATCTGAGATGGACTGACGCAAAGTGGAAACATGTGCTGTGGTCTGACAAGTCCACCTTTCAAATTGTTTTTGGAAATAATAAATGTTGTGTTCTCCGGGCCAAAGAGGAAAAAGACCATCCCGATTGTTACCAACGCAAGGTTCAAAAGCCAGCGTCTGTCATGGTATGAGGGTGTGTTAGTGCCCATGGCATGGGTAACTTGCACATCTGTGAAGGCACCATTAATGCTGAAGGGTACATGCATTTTGAAGCAAAATATGCTGCCATCTAGACAATTGCTTTTTCAGGGACATCCCTGCTTATTTCAACAAGACAATGCCAAGCCACATTCTGCACGTGTTACAACAGCGTGGCTTCGTAGTCAGAGAGTGCGAGTGCTAGACTGGCCTGTCTGCAGTCCAGACCCGTCTCCAATTGAAAACGTGTGGCGCATTATGAAGCGCAAAATACGACAACGGAGACCTCGTACTGTTGAGCAGCTGAAGTCTTATATCAAGCAAGAATGGGAAAAAATTCCGCTTTCAAAACTACAACAATTAGTGTCCTCAGTTCCCAAAAGATTACTGAGTGTTGTTAAAGGAAAATGTGTTGTAACACAGTGGTAAACATGCCCCTGTCCCAACTTTTTTGGGACGTGTTGCTGGCATCTAATTTAGAATGAGCTTATATTCACAAAAAATAAAGTTGATTAGTTAAAACATTAAATATCTTGTCTTTGTACTGTTTTCAATTCAATACAGGTCAAAAAGGATTTGCAAATCATTGCTTTCTGTTTTTATTTACATTTTATACACTGTCCCAACTTTTTTGGAATTGGGGTTGGTAATAAGAAATGACATTGTATATAGTCACTAATATTACTGCAGCATAAAAAAGACACCTTGGAATATTGGTGTTTTCTTTATTGGGCTGAGATTAAAAATTTTTTAAAGGATTTTGTTCAGAGATTCCATTGAAGCGACAGGGGAGAATGGGGATAAATTGTGTTCAGTAAGGGAAAACAGTTCATTATTTGAAGACGATTACCTTGCACTAGAAGAAGAGGAAGAAGAAGGAGAATAACTGTTTCTTTACAATATATTTTAAGAAACATCGAAAGGGCCAATTTATACACCAAGCAAGTTTATCAACATTCGTTCACAGAGACGTAGCCTGTACTACAAATGTCTTATGTATGTCTTATGAATGTCTTATGCATTCAGTGATATAATGCAACACATTAGTTTTAGCATACTTGACAACATTAAATATGAACTAGCTGTCTCACTAGCATTTAAGAAATAATTTTAACAGGACTGTAGTAACACAGAGTTTCAAATGCCGGTGAAGCCATCCGTATTGTATTTAACCTTGTTCTGTAGCCTACCTATTTTTAACCAGAGAGCGGCGCTCTAACATCGGTTTTATATAAACTGAAATATTAATCGGACCCCACTGAATTAATTCACGCCATTGAATTAATTCACTTACAAATACACATTGTAATTAACCTGGTACAAAACCAGTGAGTTAACACGTCCTATATATAAACTGTTAGTAGCCTACATATGCGTCGGTTTGCTCAGGAATGGCAGGTTTGATTTATTTTAGAATATAGCCATTTCCCCAAATTCATCAGCCAATCCATCATTTAGTGAAATCCCCTTTCGGCTGGTTATTTGCACAGTTATTCTAAAAATGCACGCTTGGGTGGATAAATTTGATGGATTATAGCAATAACTATCTTTAAGGACTAATCGGGATGCCATCCATATAGCCTCACAGTACGAAACACACCAATATTTTGTTCAAGCATAGGCTTATCTAACAAATACACAGGTTCTGACTTCCAACTTCATTATCATTATTATTATTATTATTATTATTATTATTATTATTATTATTATTATTATTATTTGTAGTAGTATTAAAGCTCAAGCATTTCTGGTTGCATAATCATTAATATTGTGCTTGATACCGTTTTAAAAAGATATATTTTGTAGCAATTAGTGGTAGCACAATCAATTCTAAATCATCACGTAGGCCATTGGCAAGGAGCGTTCTACACAAATTAACTAGCCTATACCCGAGTACAACTTTCCATAAGCAATGATAAATAAACGTTTCCCCTTAATATTAGCCGCATTCATGAAGAAATACATCAACTCTCATTGCGAACAGTCACAGACCCACGCGTGTTCCTATTGGGCGGTCTACGACGGTATTCATAATATATTGGCTCTTGGGCATCGTTTATGCAAATTTACTTTGCCCATATATGGACACTATGGAATGAAATATGGCAGCGGAGGCAAACATGGACGACCGAAGTTAGGACTCCAGAGAGACCAGCAAAACTTTTTAAAAAGTGGATGCTGGCGTACTCTCGTCCATTTTACGTTTATTTCATATCATTTCGTTTTTTGTTATTTTGAGGGATCACGGAAAACCTTTGTAATGCATTAAATATTTATTTTTTTACCGGAGAAAAGGAAGGGGGGTCTGGCATCCGCGAGAACCCCCTCAATATCCCGAACGCTATGCCGTGGGTGAGCAGCAGTAAGCGGAGAGAAAGCTCGGAGCTGCCGCTGCCCGCAGGCTGGGAAGAAGCTCGGGATTACGATGGCAGAGTGTTTTACATTGATCATAACACCCGGCAGACTTCATGGATTGACCCGAGAGACAGGTAAATTGAGACTGCGATGGATCTTAGACGTAGTGTCGGTCGGTCCCCATTTCTGTTTCAGCATTGATTATGGCAATCGCATCCACAGGAAGAGGCGAGGGCGGGGGCAAAAAAGAAACGCGACGAGCAATTTAACAAGCTCGATAATTGCATTATTGCACAATGCTGGCGGTATGATATGAATTCCCATTACCAGTCAGAAGGAAATGAATGTAAACACAGGTGTATATACCTTTAAGTGGTGCAGTTATAACATAGTAATGAAGAAGGTGGTTGTCACATACTTTTTGTAGCCTACTCTTTATGTCGGTCTAAGTAGGCTAACGTTACATTTTTACATTTAACAAGGAAACTAAAAATGGGCTGAAACTTAAAAAGCAGTTTCCTATTCATGAACTACGTTTTGGTAATTTTTCATCAAAAATATTTGGCAAAAATGCCATGATGATTCGAGTAGTCTAAATGGTAGGCTAAAGCAAGAATTTAGTTTTTTGTCCAGCAGTGTTTTGATGTCATAAGTCATAAAATGAGAATTGGGGGAGGCTGTCAAAAAAAAAATGCATAGCCTACTTTTTCATTTTTTATCCCCCCCCCCCCCCCGCGCTAAATGCATTCTTAATTCGAGCTGTTGTATGCTGTTAATTTTTGCTATTTGTCAACGTTTGGTTCTTTATGAGATAAAGATCAATTGTGCTGCTTGAAATTACTTTATTGCCGACTCGTGTAACAGTAAAACTGCTAATGAGTTCAAACATGTCAAACACGTTTTCAGAAGCTGGGCCTTCTAATTCTCTCCAAATACTGTATAATGACCGCCTTATTTCTTCGTGCATATTTACGGGCCATTTCTTCTCATTTGGTTTGGCCTGGCACTTTCCCTCTGTAAGCTAATGGTCAGTATTGTCAATCAGTTTGATTCCACCCAAGTCACTGATTTCATTTCAGCTTTTCTTCTGTCGATAGATTTATTTTAGGGACCACTGTTTCATTTCATATTCTGTTCAGCAATAATTAGTAATTAGCCTAATATGGGACATTACATAGGCTAGGCTACAGGAGAGAATTGAAACGGGTCGCTCATGACTTCACTCGCATGAAATGAACGCGTTCTTCTCATTCTTGTTCGACAACGTGGTAAGATACACCAAACTATTTCCCCCGGTTATAAGAGGGAATATTTGCAATATATTCTGATGTAGTAATCTATGGCCATTCGATCAGGCTAGATGAAACGCAGGAAGTTTTTTAACGATAGCCTGTAGGCCTACCTGCAAACTAAAGTTATTTATTGAAATGTGTAGTTGTCATAGGCTACATGGTTCCCAAGTGAATTGTGACGACAATTTTTGTATGTATGTTTATAGTGTAAACAAACACTGCCAATGAAAGAAAGAACTGAACTGCAGCTCCCAGAGTGCTCTGTAAAAATATGCTAGGAATGTTAGGCCACTGGGAAAGCTGCAAGGACCTGCTTTATACTATTTGTTTTTTCATGAGCACGCAAACTGAAACCAGGTTATGAACATGACTTATTTCAATTCAATGGCTCATGATAAGGTTAGTATGAATTAAATGTGAGAGGGGCGAGGAGGTTTTTGTTAGAGACAATTACCAAAAAAATTTGATTTTATAGGAAAGTATATTTAGTTGGTGAGTGAAAGTAAAGCGTAATATCAATCTCTGAAGAAGATATGCATCTCTGCGTCTCTGATGTTAAAGTCAATCCGAGAACTCTGAAATCACGTCAGTCAATTCGCGTGCGAAAATCAGAATGTGGGGCAAAAATGTAAAGGAAATGTAATTCTGAAGTGAGCGTTTTGTTTTGTTTTGTTTAACTTGAACCTTTTTGTTTTTGCAAGGTAGTTCCTGGAATTGTAACACTAGCATTGTTTCTCAAAATGCAGATCCGGCTAGAGGGGGAGAGGGGGGATAAATATCCGAAGGGAGACGAGGCAAAAAGGCACTAGGCAAGTTTCAGATTGGTATCACAACCCGTGGCCTATTAGGGGGGTATTCGAACTCGAATACCCTATTCGGAAATGCACAGATAACGCGCGTTGTGTAGGCGAGGCTACATATATTTTTCTTCCCTAAGGTAGTCCATGGTATTTGGAAAATGAGATTAGCGTCAAAAGCGAGCCTTAATGGGAAATGAAACCATGCCGATCAGTGATTTGTTGCGCGCAATAAAACATTTTAATACACGCCTCGACACATTGACAGATGCAGTCGTTAAATAACGGTGCAAGACAAACCGATACACCACCCTTCCCCCGTCAACATTTCGCCTGCAGCCCACCCCCCAAACCCTCCGGCATTTCCCGAATACGAACACAGATGCAGATAATTTTGTTGTTTGAACAGATATAGGTAGTGCCGTGACGTCTCTGTACACCCCATAGGCCTACAGCCTGGGTTTTATGTATGTTCTCCTTCTAACGCTTACAACTGTGTAAAGAACAAACTAAACTTTACAAAACACAAATATATAGAATGTAAAACGGACAATACCACTAAATTGCCAGTCATGTAGATTTGTATGTAAAAAATTCCCCGGATAGTTAACTAGATAAATTATTCTACTGTTGCTCAATGATCATAGATAAGTGAATTACTTCTAGGCCTACAATTTTCTGTGTTGGTGGAACACTGTTTGAGTCTTGTAGCTATTGGCTAGAACACTGTAACTTGTGTTGAATGGAGGAAATGGGGATAGAGGACTGAAATCGAAAAGAATTTTTTAAATCTACTTTAAGAACCCTTTCAACCGGTATGATCACCCTTTGTTGCTTTGATAAATCTCCAACATCTCATTTCCATTGTCATCGTGATAATACCCTAATCTAGCCTACAGCTGGTCAAGTTTATGGGATGTGTACTGTGGAGGAAGAATTTTCCTTTTTATGGCTTTTCTGAATGACAGAGAGACGCATCGTTTGAGATGCAGAGAGACAGATATTGAATAATAGTTAGGTATTTGCACTCTCTTTGTTAGATCTTTATGTAGTGGGTGTAAGGTCTGCTGTGAGTTTTGATCCACGACTTTTGCTGGCAGCCCAGCAAAACAAGAGATATGATTAGCCCGCTGAGCAAAACATCAAGGTCCTGAACTAAAGGAACTACCTGCAAGTGCATAGAGATAATAAAATGGGGATAGGATGTTGCTTTTGTCACTTTTTGAATAGACCAAACAGGATCTCTCCACCAATCACTGAGTTCCGTGGTAACAACAAGTGGAACAAAGCCAATGGTAATTGGTGGATACCTTTGGCTATGCTCCCTTATCACTAGCAGAGATTTCTTGAGTGGATGTCACAGACCAGTCCTCTCCTTGTGCAGATATTTTCAGGCCTATGATTGGTTTAAGCACACGCTTATGGTTATGCATGTTTATACTGTCACAACAACTTGGATGGCAATATGGCATCCAGTCAAAATGTCTAAAACATATATGTATCACAACTGGGGCTGCTAGTATAATCTTGCTTTGTGGCAGTCTTTCTAAATAGCACCATACAAATAAAATAGAATTCATAGATTCTTGTAATGGTGCATAATGAAGATCACTTCTATATGGAGGCTGCTGTATACCAGGCATGCATTTTTTTCAGTGCTGCATGAATTTGACACATCAACCTTGGATCATTTACACTCATTCTGAAATTGGCATTGGTCTTCTACAAATTGTACTATTTTCATACAAATATTTTAGTCGAAGTATTATTTTCATTAATAAACTGTACATTTATTTCATAATTCATATGATTGATGATGGTGTTAACTTCCTGTCAATCATTTTTAAACATTTTGAATAAAACATTACATAATTATTTTTATTCCTTTAAACCCTAAATGTAATATTTCTGATATTTTAATGTGCATCAATCTAGGCTGTGCCTGTTGTCAAAAGCACTCCTATATTGACACCCATCCGCACAAGTTCAAGGTCTAAAGGCCAGCAGTCTAAATCCATATTTTTACAAGGGGCAACTTTTTACCGCTTGCTCACCTCACTTTTCTGAAAATAAAATCCATTAAATTAGTAGTTTGTATGGCCCAAGTGTGCAGCCTTGCTTGGGGTCAAACCCCGTAATCGGAATTTGTGTGCTGGTTCAAAGAAAGAAGTGCTGGTTTCTTTTGCCCATCAGGGTTGTAATATTCTGTCAATACCTCCAGAACTTCTCTGAATGTTTTGACACATTGGCTATTTATTGTTTTGTTTTTTTCTGTTTTGTGCATCTGCTGAGCTAGTGTTTGTATTAACTTTTTAGTTGTTGTATTGTACATTTCCTATATTCTGATTTCTCTACTCTCAAACCAATGGATAATTTCAACAAGGCTTTGCGCACACTCTGTGATTCAATATGAACTGTGCCCCTAAACCGTTGTCACACCACTCCCTGAGCTGTGCCAGCCCAGCTGTATTTGGTGAAAAGTCCACCGATCTGGAATAGAATTTGATGTACTGGGAATATAATACCAACTGTCCCATCTCATTTTGCATGGCTCAAATGGGAGTTTTATTGGTAAGCCTGAACCTTGCTCCTTTTTGAACTCCCACGAGTATGTCAATTTTGTGGAAATTTGTTGGCCAAATGCCACTCACCAAAGCTAAAATATGGGTATTGCAGGTTAAATGGACCACTTTTGACGTCGTCCTGCGTTGAAACCCAGTCTTTTTATAATTCACTCTCATGATTTTTAAAAAGCATGGTTGAATCTGTAGTGCCGTGGAGAAATCCAATCTCAGACATGTAATGTGCGTTTCCTGGTAATGAATCCCATGGCTGTTGACATGCTCATATTTAGATTCAAGCATTTCTGTGTTGTTGAGTGTTATAATAAGGACTGAGCACTCGCTCACAGCTGTCTGTCTGGGTCTTGACTGACGACACAATTGGTCCTCCGAAGATATCTCCTATAAGGCCTGTGTTAGTTTGATTGAGTCCATCCAGAGAGGAATAGGTCTTGTTGAGAGTGGTGATTTTCTGTGTGAACTTTATTTTGAATTGCGAACGAATTAGCTTTGTTTTTTAATCAATTCATTTTTATGTACAGATCCTTTCTAAAAAATTAGAATATCATGGAAAAGTTTTTTTTTTTCCATAATTCCATTCAAAAAGTGAAACTTTCATAGATTATAGATTCATTACACACAAAGTGAAATATTTCTAGCCTTTATTTATTTCATTTTTCATAATTTTGGCTTACAGCTCCAGAAAACCCCCAAAACAGTATTTCAAGAAATTAGAATAGTGTGTCAAAAATCAGCATTTACTTCAGTTATTTCAGAGAATGAATGTTTTAGACTGAGTGTCACACTATCATCTAATTTACTCAAAACACCTGCAAAGTTTATCTCAGTTTGGTTCTGTATGGGGAAGACTGCAGACTTGACAATTGGCCAGAAGACCATAATTGACACCCTCTAGAAGATGGGTAAACCACAAAAGGTCATCGCTAAGGAGGCTGGCTGTTCACAGAGTGCAGTGTCCAAGCATATCAATAGAAAGTTTAGTGGAAGGGAAAAATGTGGCAGGAGAAGGTGCACAAGCAAAAGAGATGACCGTAGACTTCAGCGGATTGTCAAGCAAAGACGATTCCAAAATTTGGCGGAGATGCAGAGGGAGTGGACTGAGGCTGGAGTCAATGCTTCAAAAACCACCACGTACAGATGTATCCGGGACATGGGCTACAATTGTCGGATTCCTCGAGTCAAGCCACTCCACTCATTCTCTGAAATAACTGAAGTAAATGCTGATTTTCGACACACTATTCTAATTTCTTGAAATACTGTTTTGGGGGTTTTCTGGAGCTGTAAGCCAAAATTATGAAAAATGAAACAAATAAAGGCTAGAAATATTTCACTTTGTGTGTAATTAATCTATAATCTATGAAAGTTTCACTTTTTGAATGGAATTATGGAGGAAAAAAAACTTTTCCATGATATTCTAATTTTTTGGAAAGGATCTGTAAGTGGTTATTAATGCCAAGATGGTCCAATAAAATATTTTAGGTTTGTCATTTGTTTGGGAAGTTACCTTGTCAGATAATAATTTTCTTATTTCTGTCACATTTTGATTTGTTAAACAAATAGACTGGCTGACTTGTTGATAAATAAACTTGTTAGTTGGCTTTTCAACTATAGCTCTCATGATCTTCTTTTTGATGAATGATGAATTTCTGGTGCTGAATATTCATGTAAATATTAGTTTGTGCGCTCTTAATGCATGACACTAAATTCCCCGCTGGGCTACAGCTTGTGGACAACTTTCTCTGCATTGACTTGCATTATATCATGTGCATCTTCTCATTTCCTCCACCGTCTTTGGTCCATCCAAACCCCAGTGATCTGCTTCTACTTTGCCCGATCACTCTAAAGTTGGCTCAGCTGGGTTGTGCACAGTGTGTAGACCTCAACATTTCAAGGTGGAAGTAACTACATGAGGTTTAAAACTCAGTCTGGCTAAAACAACACTGTAGAGACCATAGAGAGATGCTAAAATCTGGTGCTTGAGGCCAGTAGAGCTGCTTGTTTCCATTCTTCCCCTGATTTAGACCCAGGACAAGTGAGTGGAATCAGTGACAATCTGTTAACCTTCAGGTAGAAATAAAAACAGCAGTACTGCTTGACCCCAGGGGCAAATTGGGGAGTCCCCAATATAGTTTAAATAACTCAAATAACATTTCTGAGAGTTTTCATTGCTCAAATTGTTTATTTTGGGGGAAGGGAGTTCTGATTGTCATTAGTGGCAGATTGTAATGGAAATGCAACTGCTATTATTCTCCATTCACCATGTTACACTTGGCCTACATTTTCAATCACATGAGGCAAGGACCAGAAACCCTCCGTTAGGCATAGACCAGTGGAACGTAAAGCACCATCTCCAACCCTGATGCACCAGCTCTTGGAGCATGAGCAATAGAAAATCAGCATTGGATTTCAAATGTCTGCAGAGATTTGTTGATTCACATATCAATATGTTAATTTACAAATTGATAACAAAAGTGGGAGTAACCAACGGGAGGAGGACAGTGGCACAGTAAGTTGTATGTTCTCGTGGGCCACCATGGTTGCTGCGTCCTTGTGACTTGAGGGGTTGTAGGTTCAGATATCATGTGAATGTGCTGCTCTACCCCTGAGCCTGGATCTAGAGTTTACCTGAACTGTTCTGGATGAAATGTTGTAAAAGAAATATTCCCATAATTCATAATGCTAGCCACACCACTTAGCGCCTGGAATTTGGGAAGGAATTCTGTAGGATTTCTGACATCATCTCCCTAGATGATTGTGCTCCTTGGTAGGTGAAAAAATGGTGTGTGTGTGTGTGTGGTTTTGTTCTTTTTTTTTTCTCCCTCTTTACTTTTCTTGCCAGCGTGTGCGCATCTCATCTGTGTGGCACAGGCGGCTGTTGCTCTGTGCCCACGTTTGTGTTTGGTTGCTCTGCATGGATTTGTTGAGTTTGGAGAGGTTGCTATTTGGGTGACGGCTTGTAGTGAAAAGTGTGGGCCGCATGTGAAGTCACTACACAGTCACCTGGGAAGCCACTGCAAAAATGTGAAATGGTGCCATTTCCTTCCAAGTCCTAAGAACGAAACCTTATCTCCGAGGACATTTTATTTATTTTAAAAAAATGTCCTTGGTGTCATACGTGGAGGTGTGTTATGTGCTTGCTTGAGCGAGGATCGCTATGCCTTAGGAATGCATTAAAATAAGTGCAACTCTGCTGCATGTTGTTAAGGACCTCTGTGGATTTACCTCATTTTGAAATGCATACATATATATGATATGTCTAGTTTCTGAATTTTGATGTTATTGGATGCGAAATATAACAAAAATGCAGTGGCAGGGAAAAATAAATTGAGGGAAATAATTTTGCGGGAGAGTGTGTGCATTTATGCATTTGTTCATGTGTATGCGTTTATGTTTGTGTGTGTGTGTGTGTGTGTGTACATTCATGCATGTGTTTGTGTTAATGTAAGTATGTGTGTGTGTTATAAGCTTTTGTGTGCACGTGCGTGCGTGCGCGCATATGTGGAATGAGTGCAATGTGAGGCATGCCTGCACTAACACCCTGGGGCTCTGCCTGTGGGCGAGTGGCCCCAGACAAAGCCTCCGCACAGAGGCTGTTCCCACGTGTGGCCCCCCTGCCCTGGGACCCGCCGCCCGGCTTTATTAGCTCTCTTATGCAATGGCTGAGGCCATGGCCTGCCTCTCTGCCCGGGGAGGCTTTTATATGTGGTCACAAAGCACACCAAATTCAATTATTCTGGAAAGAAAGAGCCATGTTTCCAACACCAAAGGTTATTCACATGCGCTCAACCCTGCTGCTATTCTGTGTCCAGGCGTTTTCATAATGGCTGTCTTTTTTTTTTTTTGGAATAGGGATGAGTTGTGAACATTGTCATTGTTCCATCTGCCATTAGTTTGTGTGGGTCTTTCTCCGTCTTCTGTTTCCCTGGTACACATTCGGCTCGTATCAGCCTCCATCTTTTTCTCTTGTATTTTAACATTTTTCACTGTTTTTATTTGGCCTTCAAGCCAGGATATTCAAATATATCTGCAAAAACTTGTTTTTCTTTCTTTTCTTTTTTTCTTCCTATTTTTCCTCCAGGCATAATGTCACAACATAACCTGATTTCACTCAAAGTTGGCATACAAATTTTTTTTTGTCATTGTAGATGTTTGTTACAAATAGCCTTTTATTACCCTGGGTACAACGCTGTGATCCGGTATGGCCATCAAATGCATTTTTTTTGTCTTTTCATAATTCATAATAGGTAGATGTGAAGATACTAATGAATGTCATTGAGCTAGTTTGCTATAAAAATGTTGCGGTAAGCACAAAGCCCTCACTTCTGTAACGATGAGGAGACCAAAGTCTTAATTTCTATAATTAAACGTTGTGCAATAGATGGATGGCAGAAAACATCAAAAAAGTAATGTATTCAAGGCTGCTGTAGCAGACTAAATGAAAGATGCAGAGTTCAGTAAAACTACAGAACAAATTGGACACAGGTGGAAGAACCTGAAAGGAGTGCATTTTAAGGTGGGCTGTCAGCATTAATGCGTTTAAGCATTAAAAACTCATGCTTTTAAGTCAAAATAAGAAAATACGATTACTTGCGTTATTGGTGTGTATCGTTAGTGGGCTGCCAATCAAAAGTGAACATCCATTACTGACCTCCAGCTATTCTGTTTAGAAATTAAATGCTTTTTATGAAGTTTATGAATTTGAAAAAAGTAAGTATCTTTATCTAGTGACTTAATTCAACTTTAGCTTAATTTTTAGTAAAAGATTTCTCAGGGCTATAAATTGAAGTGGACACCCGCAATGTTTCTAGCCGCAAGTTGGCCCCTCTCCTTTCTTATTTGAATGTGTTTTCTTGGTCCCTGGACTTGTAAACACACGTTGTGTTTAAGATGAAGGGTCTCTCTACAATCCCTTGTGTTTGGATACTCTATGGAAGTGAGATGCTGGATTGATATCATACTGACCCAGAGAACTAAATTTGTATTACATTGTGAGCATCACATAAACTTGGCAAATGGCTTAGATGAAACAAGACAGGTGTACCATTTACAATACAAACTTAGATTTGTTTATTTTCATAATTTAAGTCAAAATAAAGTGCCACACATGCAAAGAAACTTTGGGAAAAAAATTGTTTTTTTATTTTTATTTTGCTGAGAGCTACATAAGTGAAATCGGTAATATATATACAGTACCAGTCAAAAGTTTGGACACACCTACTCATAGAAGATTTTTTTCTGTTATTTTTACTGTTTTCCACATTTTGGAATAGTAAAGACATCAAAACTGAGATAACACAAATTAAATTATGCAAAAACCAAAAAAGTGTTAAACAAATTTTAAAAAGTCTTATATTTTAGATTCTTCAAAGTAGCCACCCTTTGCCTTGATAACAGCTTTGCACATTATTGCCATTCTCTCAAACAACTTCTGTGGTAAACAGGTATTCCACAGGTAAACAGGTGATGCCATCATGATTCTGTATAAAAGGATATCAAAAGACTCCTGATATCTTATTTCCAGGTACTCTTAGAAGCAATACTATAACCTCTTTGCATTTGAATGGATCTCTATGGGAATTGGGGGGTGGGACTAGATTAAGCTGTAAATTACACGGGAATAGTATGGAACACATGGTTGGCTAAATGGCTGTAAGTCAACAAGGGTCTGAGGTATCAAACAAGCCTTAAACCATCACTCTGCTGCCAGAAATACAGTAGATATGGATGGATAACTTGAAGGGTTTCTTCTCCTGACTTATGTTTCCATAGAGTTCAATAGGAAAATTTGTCAGGAGAAACAACTGTTTACCACAGAATTTGTTTGAGAGAATGGCAAGAATGTGCAAAGCCGTTATCAAGGCAAAGGGTGGCTACTTTGAAGAATCTAAAATATAAGACTTTTTAAAATTTGTTTAACACTTTTTTGGTTTTTGCATAATTTAATTTGTGTTATCTCATAGTTTTGATGTCTTTACTATTCCAAAATGTGGAAAACAGTAAAAATAACAGAAAAAAACCTTCTATGAGTAGGTGTGTCCAAACTTTTGACTGGTACTGTACATTTCCTGGATCATAAACTCCATCCTCAAAATCTGAGGATGATATGCAGAACTACTAAAGGTCTATGATGCAAAATAAAGCAGTGTATCCTGTTGTCCCTTAGTGTCTCCAAATCTATCCAAATGGCTAAATTGTGCACTGCTGCAAATAAAAAAAAAAAAGATATATTTAACTACAAATCAACAGTTTTGGCTCATAAAACTCACTTTTGCATAATTTCTAAGTGGGAATTACATATTTTCATCAGTATAGGGGGGTAGATATCAATGGATCCAAAACCCCTATGCAAAACATGTCATAAAATGAATAAAATTTGTTTTGTCCATTACAAAGCATATACATTTACTCCTTCTGATGGCTTAAGATAAAAAACATTGATATCACAGTGTTACATACACCTAAATATGTTGCCTAATCATTCACTCTTGTACCTCAATAAAACATCACTTGTCCCTGTACTCTACAGTATGTACGTATACTTTTGTCCTGGGATTGCATTTTTCTGTAGTTTTTAAAAATTTTCCTATTCATAATGACTCCAAGGAAATTTTTACCTTAATCTGCCAAATATCAGCGCACAGTAAATTGGAATGAACATTTGTCATGCCCTAAGAGACAATACGCCATAGCCTATATTATGTACGATAACATGAACATAAAATAGTATTCCACCATCTGAAAAATGCTGCCAAATGTTCTGTCTTCAATAAACATCGGTAGCCTAAATCAAAAATACATTTAACGATTGCACTACAGTATGTGAAATGCACTCAAAATGCGAATGGTATTACGCGTGGACATTTCAGATAGTGTAATAGTGTTGTATGTTTCTCAAACCGATTGTACCAGACAATAAATGACCACTGAATTTTGAAAGGAACATCTCGATGTGTAAAACCGATGGTAGGATTGTATATTTATTTCATATTTAGTAGCATATATTGCTAGTAGAATGCATGGTAGAATGAGACAGTACTTTCACAGTTTATTTTGCATTTGAGTGAGCAGGGCTTTTCACGGTTTTTCTGGCATATGATCAGACTATTATTGGGTTTATCTCGTTGCTATGACGTTATTCTAATTTTATATGATGAATAAATATATTTATGAACTCAAACATAGACGCTATTGTCCACTATGTCACGCATGGGTAGGTATAGACTAGGTGGGGGGTTGCTTGTTAAATGGACTTGCTACGGGGAAGTAGTGACACTTAGAAACTCCGTATTCAGCAGAAATCGTCACGAACCGTCTACCAATAAAGTTAAAACACAGTTTGTGATTTCCACTAATACTTTGACTGCAGTAGCAACAAATGTCTCAGTTGAGCAAAAAGGTCCCGCCGACGTCACCTTCTACGCAAAGGAGTTAAGTTCACATTGTATGTAGAGTAGGGTATGTGGCTGTAGCTGTGTTTGTTGATTTGGTTCATGCTAAAATTAACTCAACTTCTTGGCTTTGGAAAAAGGTGTCTCCATTCCTCTAGGATCCCGTAGATATGTGTGCATAGAGACGGGGTTTCTTCACAGGGCGACATTGAGTTCCGCAAAAATTTCCTGAGTTCCGGAAATGCCGTTAATTAAAATAATTTCATTGAATTTGTTTGAGGCATGTTTCACAAAGCCAGAATGTTCAGCTATTAAAGAAAAATTGTTTTGTGTCATATCTGTGATTTGTTTATTTGCTACGAAGTAAAAAAGCTGGGTGAACATCCTCTAAGTGTGGTGATTCCATAATTTTTGCCAGGGGTTGTATGTTCCTTGATCAGTTCTCTGGCGGTAACATGAGTGTGCAAGCCATAAGTCAAACTGACCTTCCTCGAAATGCTTAGAAAAAAGCGCCATTTGGTCTAATTTTGAGAAGATCACAGAAAATAAAGTTAAATGTAAACTTTTTGACACAGAGCTAACATACTCCAACAGCACTGGAACGTTGCAAAATCATGTGAGACTTAAACACGGGATAGTGACTGTGAGTGATGACAGCAGCCAAGTCAGCTCAAGCCCGACCGCTTCTCAGCAAACATCAACAAGGGTTTTCCCTTTGAAAGAACGCGTGGCCAGGTTGATTGTCAAAATGATTACCATGTATGTACAGCCAATATCTCTCGTGTAAGATGAGGGCTTCACCAAGCTGATGGCTTATGTCGAGCCAGGATATGCGATGCCAAAAATTGACAAGACCTATTGCTATTATTAGTAAATTAACACGCTAGTATTTTGTCTAAACCTGAATGGCAGTATCCTGTCAATAACATTATATGAGGGGCCGTTTAGGCCATAATTCACGTTGGACCTCACACATACATATATTCTCACGCTCACATACATATATTCTCTCTCACATACATATATTCTCACTCTCACATACATATATTCTCTCTCACATACATATATTCTCACTCTCACATACATATATTCTCACTCTCACATACATATATTCTCTCTCACATACATATATTCTCACTCTCACATACATATATTCTCACTCTCACATACATATATTCTCTCTCACATACATATATTCTCACTCTCACATACATATATTCTCACTCTCACATACATATATTGTCACTCTCACATACATATATTCTCACTCTCACATACATATATTCTCACTCATATACATATATTCTCACTTTCACATACATATATTTTCACTCATATACATATATTCTCACTTTCACATACATATATTCTCATAAGAGAATGTATGTATGTGAGAGTGATAATGTATGTGAGAGTAGAATGTATGTATGTGAGAGAAAGTATATACAGTCAAGCCGGAAAGTCTGCACACTGTTTACCACAGAAGTTGTTTGAGAGAATGGCAAGAATGTGCAAAGCCGTTATCAAGGCAAAGGGTGGCTACTTTGAAGAATCTAAAATATAAGACTTTTTAAAATTTGTTTAACACTTTTTTGGTTTTTGCATAATTTAATTTGTGTTATCTCATAGTTTTGATGTCTTTACTATTCCAAAATATGGAAAACAGTAAAAATAACGTAAAAAAAACCTATGAGTAGGTGTGTCCAAACTTTTGACTGGTACTGTACATTTCCTGGATCATAAACTCCATGTCCACATGTTTTTCAAAATCTGAGGATGATATGCAGAACTACTAAAGGTCTATGATGCAAAATATAGCAGTGTATCCTGTTGTCCCTTAGTGTCTCCAAATCTATCCAAATGGCTAAATTGTGCACTGCTGCAAATAAATTTTAAAAAATGATATATTTAACTACAAATCAACAGTTTTGGCTCATAAAACTCACTTTTGCATAATTTCCAAGTGGGAATTACATATTTTCATCAGTATAGGGGGGTAGATGGGTCCAAAATCCCTATGCAAAACATGTCATAAAATGAATAAAATTTGTTTTGTCCATTACAAAGCATATACATTTGCTCCTTCAGATGGCTTAAGATAAAAAACATTGATATCACAGTGTTACATACACCTAAATATGTTGCCTAATCATTCACTCTTGTACCTCAATAAAACATCACTTGTCCCTGTACTCTACAGTATGTACGTATACTTTTGTCCTGGGATTGCATTTTTCTGTAGTTTTTAAAAATTTTCCTATTCATAATGACTCCAAGGAAATTTTTACCTTAATCTGCCACATATCAGCGCACAGTAAATTGGAATGAACATTTGTCATGCCCTAAGAGACAAGTATATACGCCATAGCCTATATTATGTACGATAACATGAACATAAAATAGTATTCCACCATCTGCAAAATGCTGCCAAATGTTCTGTCTTCAATGAACATCGGTAGCCTAAATCAAAAATACATTTAACGATTGCACTACAGTATGTGAAATGCACTCAAAATGCGAATGGTATTACGCATGGACATTTCAGATAGTGTAATAGCGGTATAAAGTGTTCCCACTCTCACATACATATATTCTCACTTTCACATACATATATTCTCACTTTCACATACATATATTCTCACTCATATACATATATTCTCACTTTCACATACATATATTCTCATAAGAGAATGTATGTATGTGAGAGTGATAATATATGTATGTGAGAGAAAGTATATACAGTCAAGCCGGAAAGTCTGCACACTGTTTACCACAGAAGTTGTTTGAGAGAATGGCAAGAATGTGCAAAGCCATTATCAAAGCAAAGGGTGGCTACTTTGAAGAATCTAAAATATAAGACTTTTTAAAATTTGTTTAACACTTTTTTGGTTTTTGCATAATTTAATTTGTGTTATCTCATAGTTTTGATGTCTTTACTATTCCAAAATGTGGAGACTTTTGACTGGTACTGTACATTTCCTGGATCATAAACTCCATGTCCACAAGTTTTTCAAAATCTGAGGATGATATGCAGAACTACTAAAGGTCTATGATGCAAAATATAGCAGTGTATCCTGTTGTCCCTTAGTGTCTCCAAATCTATCCAAATGGCTAAATTGTGCACTGCTGCAAATACATTTTTAAAAAAATGATATATTTAACTACAAATCAACAGTTTTGGCTCATAAAACTCACTTTTGCATAATTTCCAAGTGGGAATTACACATTTTCATCAGTATAGGGGGGTAGATATCAATGGGTCCAAAACCCCTATGCAAAACATGTCATAAAATGAATAAAATTTGTTTTGTCCATTACAAAGCATATATATTTGCTCCTTCTGATGGCTTAAGATAAAAAACATTGATATCACAGTGTTACATACACCTAAATATGTTGCCTAATCATTCACTCTTGTACCTCAATAAAACATCACTTGTCCCTGTACTCTACAATATGTACAGTCAAGCCGGAAAGTCTGCACACTCTTTCACCTTCTCCACATTTTATTACGTTACAGACATATTCTACAATAGATTGAGTTCATTTTTTGTCTCAAAATTCTACACAAAATAGCCCATAATGACAAAGTGAAAACAGGTTTTTAGACATTTGTGCTAATTTATTAAATATCAAAATGTAAAATATCATATGTACACAAGTGTGCACACCCTTTGATATGACACCCAAAAGTGAGCTGAGGTGCATTTTGTTTCCACTGATACTGCTTGAGATGTTTCTACAACTTAATTGGAGTCCACCTGTGATAAATTCAATTGATTGGACATGATTGGGGATTGCCAACACCTGCCTATATAAGGTCCCACAGTTGACAGTGCATGTCAGAGCAAACTCCAAGCCATGGGGTCAAAGGAATTATCTGCAGACCTCAGAAACATGATTGTGTCAAGGCATAGATCTGGAGAAGAGTACGGAAAAATATCTGCAGCTTTACAGGTCCCAAAGAGCACAGTGGCCACCATCATTCGTAAATGGAAGAAGTTTGGAACCACCGAGAATCTTCCTAGACCTGGCCGCCCGGCCAAACTGAGCAATCGGGGAAGACGGGCCTTGGCCAGGGAGGTGAGCAGGAACCCGAGGGTCACTCTGACAGAGCTCCAGCGTATCCTTGTGGAGATGGGAGAACCTTTCAGAAGATCAACCATCCAGGCAGCACTCCACCAATCAGGCCTTTATGGTAGTGGCCAGACGGAAGCCCCTCCTTAGTAAAAGGCACATCACAGCCCGCTTGGAGTTTGCCAAAAGGCACCTAGAGGACTCTCAAACCATGAGAATCAAGATTCTCTGGTCTGATGAAACCAAAATGGAACTTTTTGGCCTGAATACCAAGCGTCACGTCTGGAGGAAACCAGGCACCGCTCATCACCTGGCTAATACCATCCCTACAGTGAAGCATGGCAGTGGCAGCATCATGATGTGGGGATGTTTTTCAGCAGGGGGAACGGGGCGACTAGTCCTGATAGAGGGAAAGATGAATGCAGCTAAGTACACCGAGATCCTTGAAGAAAACCTGCTCCAGAGCGCTCTGGACCTCAGACTGGGGCGAAGGTTTACCTTCCAACATGACAACGACCTGAAGCACACAGCCAAGAGAACAAAGGAGTGGCTTCGGAGAAAGTCTGCATGTCCTTGAGTGGCCCAGCCAGAGCCCAGACCTGAATCCAATTGAACAACTGTGGAAAGAGCTGAAAATGGCTGTGTACCGACGCTCCCCATCCAACCTGACGGAGCTTGCAAGGATATGCCAAGAGGAATGGGCAAAAATGTCCAGAAACAAGTGTGCCAAGCTCGTAGCTTCTTTCCCAAGACGCCTTGAAGCTGTAATCGCTGCCAAAGGTGCAGCAATCAAGTATTAGGCTAAGGATGTGTACAGATACTGTATGTAACCCCTAAATAACCTATTTTTGTCAGTAAAATAAAATTGCATATTTTCTAAAAACCTGTTTTCACTTCGTCATTATTGGCTATTGTGTGTAGATGTTTGAGGCAAAAAACGAACTCAATCTATTGTAGTATAAGTCTGTAACGTAATAAAACGTGGAGAAGGTGAAAGGGGTGTGCAGACTTTCCGGCTTGACAGTATATATGGAAGGAACTTACATGAAACAGAAGTCACTTACACGAAACGGAAGGCACTTACATGAAACGGAAGGAAGTTAATTTATGGAATCGTGATTGGCTCAGAAGCTGGCTAGTACCATAGATATAAACAACTACTGGATTCATTATTCGCCCATTCGCCCTGTTAAGTTACGTCTGCACTGTTACTATAATATGCCATACAGGCTCAGTTCCCACGCATCGTGGAGGGGGAAGACCAGATACATGTGTTACAACAGGAAATCGGAGTAATGCATAATATATTATCACCGCCGAAAACAGGCAGTGTGTCCTCATCTCTTGAGGCCAGGTCAGCGCTGTATCATTCTGTGCCTTCTCACAGCGAGATGAGAGCGCGATTTAGTCCGAGTAACATGAACTCCTTAAGAATCCTCATCAGGTCAGCTTGGACTTGCTCGGAGACAATCTGCCATCCTGCACGATATAACACTCCACAACACTTTGGCAACTGGGACTCTCGGTCGAGGAAAAGGTAACAACTAACGTTAGCTTGCTACTAAATTTAATCACTGTGCAAACAGACAAATGAACCGTTATCATTTCGTAACCATGTAGTAATGCTAAAAGATAATCGCACCACTTGCTAACGTTAGCTAACTAACCAACAAAAGCAATGCTTCGTATTGCAACGGCCTTGGCTACTTAGACTTGCATTAAACAAGCTAACGTTAGCAAGTGATGTGATTTTTTTTTTTTGCATTAGCTAATACATGATTACCAAATTATAACGGTTCACTGGTCTGTTTGCGTAGTGAATGAGCTTAGTAGTAAGCTAACGTTATTTGTTACGTTTTCCTCTGCCGAGAGTCAAGGTGTGTCTGTGGACATTAGCCTACACTCAGGAGTGAACATTATGGTGTAAATAGTGCTCTCGTCTCGCTGTCAGCTGTGTTGTGAGAAGGCGCGGAGTAGGCTAGGCTACAGGGCTGATGCTGGCCTCTCAAGAAGCACCGACTGTTTCAGGTGACGATAATATTTATGCATTACTCCGATTGCCGGTTGGAGGCTAATAACGTTACTGGTCTTCCCCCTCCATGGTGCACGGACAACAGTAGCTACTATGACAACAGCCTACCAGCCATGGATATAAAAACGTAGATCTATGCCGCATCAGCCGCTGTGTAACGTTGCAGCGATACTAATATTGATAATGTAGCTATGTAGGCTACGTTCTGTAAAAAGAAACAATCCATGCATGGCTTTTTTTGTGTGAAAGTATCCACATTCTGGAATGAGTTAATTGTCTACAAATAGCCTGGCCACCGTCGGGCGGTCAGGATCGACGTAAATAAACGGTAGTGTATTGACAGATGCAGATTTCCTCCAATAAAATCAACTATAACTCGCTTAATTCTCAACAAATTTTCGTGAAATTTGGCTTTTTATAAACGTGGTAAATGTCCGCATAACGCATGTTAATCTGAATTCCAAATTTCTCAGAACAGCCTATTTGTAAAACGCCCTTTATTATGCATAAGTTGTGAAAATGTTGTCAGAGCTAATGGTGATTTTATTGTTTAAAGCTGCTAGAAAGCAGTAGAGGTTGGTTCTTAATTATTATCTTGGTAGCTCTGATTATTATAAACGTATTAGGCCATAGCTGCAAATCTTGGATGTAGTTTTAATCGCAAATGGAGAGCGATTTTACAGCTTGTAAGCAAAGTGGTGGAAGTCAGATCGCCCAGCTAACAGAGGCGTCCTATGGCATGGGTATCGGCTGTAAGACGTAAAAACATATTACAACATTTCTACATCCGTTGTGCTCACGGCATATAGCCTACATAATATAACATTGAGCATTCTAATGGAAAACCGCAAGTGTACCTAGAGTGTAATGTGTGAAATGCAATAAACGATGTACAATGAATACAATTCTGAATGTCTTTATTTAGCAAAAAAGAAATGCCTTGCATGAAATGTACAAAATGGATAATATAATTTGTTTGGGGTAGTAGTACAATGAAGTGCACAGTGCAACTGGTATTAGGCTTACCACAAGTGGCAGTGATACATTCCAGTAATATATTCCATTCAAGTAATTTACGAAAAACGATTGCACACATAAATCCCTGTGGGATAAGTTGAAAGCACAAGGTAAATAATAAGTAAAAAGTAATAGAACCAAGAGCTGAAAACGCCCAAAAACTTGAACAATTAAGTGCTTCAGTAGGCACAACATTGAACATAATTATGTGGTCAGTCTTAATTTAAGGCTTCACCGTTGGTTACAGTTCTGTTCCACTCTTGTTTGCATGTGTGACAAAACCAGGGGTCATTTGTAGCAGGTGCATGAGTCCAACACAATCAAGGTGGTTACACCATAACATAACATAAGGTGTCACCTTAACATAACAGCTAACGTTACCGTTAATGTTTATAGTTTGCGTGTCTGCAAAAAGGCCGATAATACCCACAACGCAACGCTGGTGTGAAGTCGTGCCTGTATACAGTACCGTTTGTTTTTACACAGATCTTGACCGCCCTAATTTGGTGGCCGTGAATATTTGAATAGGGCAACTGAGGCATCTATGTTTGTATAGGTACCAGTCAGCTTCTGAACCAATCACAATTCCATAAACTAACTTCCTTCCGTTTCATGTAAGTGCCTTCCGTTTCATGTAAGTGACTTCCATATATATATATATATATATATATATACTTTCTCTCACATACATACATTCTACTCTCACATACATATATTATCACTCTCACATACATACATTCTCTTATGAGAATATATGTATGTGAAAGTGAGAATATATGTATATGAGAGTGAGAATGTATGTATGTGAGAGTGAGAATATATGTATGTGAGAGTGAGAATATATGTATGTGAGAGAGAGAATATATGTATGTGAGAGTGAAAATATATGTATGTGAGAGTGAAAATATATGTATGTGAGAGTGAGAATATATGTATGTGAGAGTGAGAATATATGTATGTGAGAGTGAGAATATATGTATGTGAGAGTGAGAATATATGTATGTGAGAGTGAGAATATATGTATGTGAGAGTGAGAATATATGTATGTGAGAGAGAATATATGTATGTGAGAGTGAGAATATATGTATGTGAGAGTGAGAATATATGTATGTGAGAGAGAATATATGTATGTGAGAGTGAGAATATATGTATGTGAGAGTGAGAATATATGTATGTGAGAGTGAGAATATATGTATGTGAGAGGTCCAACGTGAATTATGGCCTAAACGGCCCCTCATAACATTATGTTAATGTTCTATAGCAGGGGTTCTCAATCCTGGTCCTGGGGGACCCCTGTGTATGCTGGTTTTCGTTGCAACCGCAGTTGCAATCCCAGAATTTTAACAAGCTGTTAATTTTTCTTAATTAGGTGCTTTTCATGTTTGGAGGAATTATTCGCCCACTTAAGACACATTATGTCAGAAATAGCTATGCATGCCATGTAGAACAAACTCCCCATGTTCACATTGTGCTTATTGTGCTATATTGCAACAATTACATAAGAAAAGGTTACAAAATAATGTATTTTCACTCAAATGAAAGAGTGAAGTGAATCAATAGGCTCCTAATTAGGTTGTTGAACACATGTGTTTAACTCAATTTTTTCTTTAAGCTTAAGACAATGCAGGTTTGGCTCGTTATCATTTGCTTTGTGTTTGAATTCTTCATTATCTACGAAATGGTTAATTTTAGTGGCCATGTGTCCACACTTTCACCAATTAGGAGCCTATTGATTCAAATCAGTCTTTAAATGGATCTGTTAAATAATTTTCTTATCTTTTTTAAATAATATAGCACAATGTGAACATGGGGTGTTTATTCTACATGGCATCCATAGCTATTTCTGATATAATGTGGCTTAAGAGGGTGAATAATTCCTCCAAACATGACAAGCACCTAATTAAGAAAAATTAACAGCTTGTTAAAATTCTGGGATTGCAACTGCGGTTGCAACGAAAGCCAGCATACACAGGGGTCCCCCAGGACCAGGATTGAGAACCCCTGTTCTATAGAACACAACATAGCCTACTCTGTTACGCGAGGCGATGTTTTAGCTTTCAATTAAAGGAACGTCTTGATTTTTTTGCATGGGATTGCTATAACTTGGGGTTATTTTCACAGGGCATTTAACAGTAGGTAAAAGACACCGGCATCTTTACTGGCGTGGGAGTGCAAAGTCCATAAAAGTTACAGACATGGCACATTTGGACGGGAATAAAATAACGGAGATCCTCAGGTAATAATTACATTACACCACCTCCTCCCGTACAACTTATCCCATCCGAATAGGGCTTTTGTCATGACTTAAATTAAACAGGCCTATTTAATATTTTGTATAGAATATATTTGTGTAGAATATAGGCTATAGGCCTGTATCTTTTTTTTTTTAAAAATTTTTTTTTTTTAAAGATTCAGCAAAGTCAGCACCTTCTATTACTGTTGTATGCTCTCAATGCTGTAGTCTTTATTTAGTCCGCTCTGTGTTAGGTGTTAGGACTTTGAAATGTTTTGACAACAAATGCGACCGTTGAAAAACCTTCATACTCCAGCTTTAACAAAGTGTTCACTTGGCAAGTTCATAACCACCTTTGTGATACTGGTTAAGCTGTTAACTGTTTTGTCAAGCCAGCTAACGCAAAGAAACCCTGAGTATGTTAAGCTTCCGTCGTAGTATACCCCAGGTACTGATGGATATGGGTCTGACAGAGCTGCTCAATCGGTCTGACAGAGGTGTCCAATCGGAGCTCAGAAATGGCTGGTGGAGGCTGCTCTCTCTGGGCAGCTGGTTTCTGCTCATTGTGATGTCACCGGACCATTTTACAGGAACTTTTTTCCAAGAATCTTTTATGAAAGGGGAGGTGTTACGTACATTTTATTTTTTATAAGAATAATAATGTATTTGATAATCATACTTGCATTTACATTAAATGTAGCCATTTAGCAGATGTTCTTATGCAGAGCAGCTTACACAGCTTAAATTGTTTACATACAACACCCTTGTATGAGATTGAGCCCTATGGTGGTTTCTGGCAGGGAGTCCCCCTTCACACCAATGCCCCAACCCCCCCTTTTTCAGAGGCTCATTCCTGTTTCTGCAGTTCTGCACAGTGCTCATTAGTTATGCAAACAATGGCAGGAATTCGAACTGAATGCCAAATGCCAAAAATCCAGGAGTCCACTCAAAACGATTATTCATTTCCACAAACCGTATTGTAACCCCCGCATTTTTAATTATTTTTTTAAGGACAGTCCTGCCCTCCCTTTTGTATTTTTTGCTTCAGACAGACCGGTAGAAAGCTGAGAGGTATATAGAACCACAGCTGTGAAGGTGCCAAGGCGGTGCTCAAATAAACCCCTGCCTGCGCGGAGAGAGACTTGTATATGCCTCGAGAGACTGCGACACACCACCACAACCCTGGCATCTTTTAACCTGTGAAGGTTTTGTTACTGCCATTTAATTTGGTGCCCTAATGATGTGAAGGCTACTTCAGATTTAAAAAGCCCCAAGCTGAACATTAACTTCCCCATGCCCTGGAGGTGGATTATGTGCAACACATTTTTCTGTGTTCAACTTGAGTGTGTTGTTTTTTCTGATGACGGTCACGAATAAAGAATAGCTTTTTTAAAATGGCAGTTTTGCAGAGAATATATTTTTTACATCCTTCTTTTTTAAAGTGCATTTATTAAGTAGCATCACCTTGGAATGGTTGGTATCACCGCCTAAGGATTCCCCACCCGAGATCTAGATGGATCCATCAGGCTCTTTCTCAATGAGGGACCGTTTCCAATTATCTAGTAGTGATCTAAATGTGTAGGGAGGCAGAGATACTATACTTAAGGGTACCAGTCTACTTATAGTAAACCTATTTTCATAAGATGCTGAACATAATGGGTATGTCATGGCTCCTACTGAAATGCACAGCTGTGCCTCAGCTTTGCGCTGAAATGCCGCACCAGCCTTTCAGAGGCGCACATAAGTGGCATTCCTCCTAATGCTCTTTTCTTTCTTTTTTAGCCCAGATTGGAATTTTTAGAACAACCCTTGTGCCACTTTTTTAACCACACCCAGGGAAGTGGGTTTATTTCCCTCCCTCTCAAAACGGAGAGATGGCACAGGCTTGAAGAGGAGTTATTTGCGGTGCATATTTCAGTTAAAATTGGTCCATATCACAATTTACATTACCCATCCATGCCCTTTTATGACAATGTCTATCTTGGTGTCTCTCACATTTGTTGTTGTTTTTAATGTCGCGTCTACCATGTGTGCTCCATTCAGAGCTTATCTTTTTTCTCTAGAAGCATCTGTTCATTTCCAGTGAAACAAAATACCCCTGAATCAAAGGTCTCTATCCCATACAATGTACTTTTGTGCATTTGATCATGTGCCATTTTTTCAACAACAAAAAAAAGGCTAGTTTTGAGGAATTTCTAAGTTTCGGTTTTTTCAAACTTACTGTTCGCTGTAGACTTTCTGGAAGAATGTTCTGGAAGTGTTAGTTATTTGTGCAGAGTTGGTCATGAAGTCCTAGGTGACATGCAGGGAAGGCTGGAATTTACGGTATGGCACAAGTTTAGGGCAACACTCAGGCAACGCTCATGCTGTACGAAATTTGCAAAAAATGTCCCAACTGGACTTTTATAGTAGGTAGACTTAACCACGTCTTGTCGCTTAATGAACATGATAAACTGATTATATTTTTATTGAATCTTTACCAAGGAAAAGCTGGTGTACACAGAGCTGATTAATACAAAGGGAAGTAGACGCAGAAAACTGGCTTTTCAATTTATTGGCTTTTTAAAACATGTTTTGCTATTCAGCCTTGAGGCCTGCCGGTAGGCGCTCTGGGGTCAGGCATGAAAATAAAGCTCTGAATCCAAAGCACTAAAAACGCAGTCTCTTGGGTACTGTAATTTAGTTTAACTACGAATATTATTTTTAGGGGAACATTCCTGTAGAGGAATGCAGAAACTGCATCTTAATTGGTGGTTGGAATGCATCTCCGGCCCTTTGTTTTGCGAATGGCAGATTGTGTCGGAGGAGCAGCGAGGACAGTAACGCCAAACCCGCCGGCCTAAACTCCCAGTTTCGCATGCCTTCCTGAGCGCACCCCGCCTGTAGACGCACCCGGCAGACAATGCGGACCCATTCCAGACAGAAATATCCACTGTGAAACTAAAAGGGTAAATGGATTATTTTAGAATTAGCAAATGTCTTTCACACAGCATGGTGCTGCATTGAAATGTGGCACTTAAGCATGCATATTTTCCCCCCACCCTGTACAATTCTGCATAGCTATGTTGGATAAAGATTGCACATTTTAACTGGAAGGGACATTTAACAGTAAGGAAGTATCAAGTACTTATTTAATGTAAAACGTCATAGGCCGATATTGGCCTATAACCGATATATCATTATTGCCATTTGCTTTGCCCGATAACCAAAAACAAACTGAGACCTACCCTTGTTGGGTTGGCATTAAAGAGGACTGAGGGGCTATGCACAAAACACTTTACCTCATTCTTATTTGTTGGAATTCTTTGTTTTAATGTTGTATGTAGAGAAATGCAGAGAAATTACTTCTTGCACTAAGAAAAAAAACTACCTCATTCTGACTTCTTGGGAATACTTTGTTTTAATGTTGCAAATGTTCTTATATGTCAATTTTGACAATAAAGTCAATTGTTCACTTGAGGAATATACTGCTTTCAGTGCATATTTCTCTTTGATAACTTCAGGGATCCCTGCAAAACATTTTTGTTTTTTCATAATAATAAAAAGAAAAACTATCGGCTGCTATATCGGTTATCGGATTTCATCCCCCCCTAAATTTCAGAATCGGTATCAGACCCAAAAATGCACTATCGATCGGGCTCTACATCAAAGGCAATATTTGGCAATAATAATTACAGTGAGTAATATCAAATATCAAATGATATTTAGGTGCCTGCATACTGCATACGGTCCACATGTGTGAACCAGGAACCAAAATGGTGACAATTTGTTTCCTTCTACCTCATGCAGGTACAATGAGCAGGTATGCAAATATCCAAACCATGCTACAAAATGCCATCCTTTTGCTTGTACACACCATCATGCCATGTGCAGATGCGAAAATTAAAAATAATCTCTAAGTGTGTGGTAAAACTTAATTGGCTATGCATTGCTTTACCTTCCATAGGATAGCAGCTGTGTAGCTTCATGCCTGCCCCCGGATTGGACACATAAGATTAGCTGAGATTCCACCGCATCAGCTGTGGTGAGGTGCCCGTGCTGCAGGCTCCTGGTGCAGTCACTTGCTACATCTGCCTTGAGGGAACAAACGGCATTTTTGTTTAATTGAAGATCCTCTTCTCCTCAACCAAGAAAAGTGATTTCAAAGAGAAGTCACCCCCTAATTTTATCATTGTATTTTCTTGATCTGTCCACTGTTGGAAGTGTTAAACAAAACTGTATTTTGTCATTGGCTAAATGTATTAATCTTTGACTTTGCTACATGTCGCCATTGCATTGAAAGTGTATGGGGCTGCAGAACTGAGGCAAGCGCATCACTCAGGCGCTGAAGGAGCATATGATCAAACGCATCACTCAGGCGCTGAAGGAGCATATGATCGATGGACAGAAATTTACCACGGAAAATGTATTGTATGGTGAAATTTTCCCATTTTGTCCTTTCAAAATGTGACACTAAGCCACATCTGTGTCCTTCCTGGGCTCATCTTTGTGGAATGAAGGCCTGCTTTCCCATCTTGTCGTCAAGATGTGTAGCGGTATGCTCCTAATCAGATTCATCCTTTTGGAGTGTAGTCTGTGGTAAATCTAATAACTGGTTTCAAGGGGCCTTGACATGAACTGTATCTGGGATCTGGGATATTGACTGATTTTTAAATTGGCTGGAAAACAGAAGTTGCAAGTAGAATGTGCAAAGAACTATGGGGAAGATTGAAGTTCAGAAAAACACTTCAATTTACTAAGATCCCAAATAAGGGGTGTTATTTGCACGTGTTATTTCACACTTTGGGGGTGATCAACTAAGAGTCATTATATAAATTAGTCCAGCCACAAACAGCCATTTTTAAATGAGATTTTCCGTGTTTGGAATGGTTATACTGTAAGAAAACGGTGAAAAGACTGGCAGCAATGTTGCCGTTTAAAAAAATAATAATAATAATTTTAGTGTAGGGTATAGGCTACTGTTACACTGAACGAGCTGGCGGTTTATTACAAACTGTTTCACTGGATGTCTTCGTTTCTGCCAGGAGTTACAGACCTTTGTCAGGACTGAAATTATAATAACTATTGTAGGGACAATAGGAACTACAATTCCATACAGTCCACAGGAGGCTCCTCCTCCACGTTGGAAGTGAAGGAAGGACGTTGCACCAGTTGTGATTTCCGCACTGTAACATGATCCTGCACAGCGGAATGCGCGACTGGCAATAAAGTTTATAATAGGGGCAACACAGCCAGTTCTCCCCAGTTCAGTTCTCGCAGTTCTTCCCGCAGTTTTCTTCCGGGCCAGTTGTCCGCTGAACGTGTTTCGTCTCTGGGCCCGTGAGGCCTGGAGCACGCCCAGGGTCCGAGCCCTCGCTCTACAGGAAGCATCGGCCGCCCGTGGCACCGACCCAACCGAGCGAGGCGGGCTCATCTACCCCCGGCTATCGGCTACGGAGGACCGGAGACGAGACGCAAGGAGGCAACGCGAGCACCCGGTGGTGAAGAAGGACCACCAAGCGGACCACGCAGCCACTTGTCCTGCAGAAAAGCACCGCCAGTGAGTCCCCAAAGAGGCAAGCGGTCTGGAGTAGGATGGCGCTGCATAGTTCGGGAGAGATAATGCGACCGGTTCCATTATCCCGTATGAACGACGAAAGAAACCTGTTCCAGGGACCCAAGATGAGGCGGACGTTTCCCCTATCTATCGCTACCCTGTGAACTCGCCAACACTGGAAAAGGGCGACCGGATTTCCCCTTTTCATTGTGAGTGTGCGATCCAACGGACAAACCTATTTAACGGACTTTAATTCAAGTAAGGCTGTAACATGGGAAATAGCATATTAGTTAGCAAAAGAAAACATGTTTGTGACTGGATGTATGTAATTGCTATTGAAAGGTTAATGTGTGTTCTGTTCTGTTTTACTTTGGATGGTTTTATGCCATCCACCACGCTGCGTTAGGTTTAATGCATCCACGCACAGAGCGTAACTTGCATGCGATCTATCTTTAAACACTAACCAGCCGCAATATTAACACTGCACGATTAACACTAACACTAACGATCTCAACGCACACACATTTAAGCTTACGTCTATCCCTTATGTGTGTGGTATGGTTCATGCACCGCCATTAGCTAGCTCCAGCAAAAGCTAGTTTCAAACCTCCCTCCATCTTAGTTTCTCACTGAACACGTGTCCGTGGCAACCCCCACACGTAGGAGAACATGGAAATTACACACACGCCCAACGCGACACACACACACACACACACACACACACACATAGTTTGTTGTACATTATAGTAGTGAATCGTGCCTTGCTCTGTTTGGTACTTTGTGTTCAATAAACTATTACATTTATCCAAGATTGCCTGTATTAATGTTGCTCTTGTGTTGAACTGAATCAGCCAATGCTAATCGCAGGGATTCCCCAAAATGCCTTCACCTTCTAGCTGGATCATTTATATTAATTCGGTATCAACTGAGTACACGATATTGTGATTTTGCTAAGACAATTATTAATGTGTAATTTTATTGGTAATTTAATTATTAATTCAAGTTACCCATTTTTAGTTAGTATATTCTCTTTTGAGAATAATATATAAATTTTATGAGACTGATTTATAATACAAAAACCATGCCACCAGTTGTATAAGGATGGTAGTGGCGTGTCGCAGTACATAAGTGACGCCCCGTGTATAAATAGAGGTATGTCCCCTACATTTTTGGTGCCCCGCGTACGGACTCTGATGATTGAGAGATCATGTTACTGATCATCTTGCTCACTGCTATCAGACTCGTACCTGGTTACTACATTTTGGTGCCTCGTGTATTAATTAAATGAATATTCCCTACACTATGCTTACTAGCACTACGCCTACTCTCGCCTTAAGTGTCACATAAAATCACATTTCCATTTGATCATGGGTTTTGTTTTATTATAAATTTTTGATTTGCTTGTTATTCACTGTTTGTTATTATATATGTTGTATTGCTTGCTTGATTCAAATACTAGTTACTCTTGTATTCTGTAACACGATTTGCTTCATGATTTAAAAATAAGTTATGGATAATGGATCCAAAGTCCAAAACGCACCTGTACGTGTCTTGCTTATTAAAAGACTATTCCATGTCTTTTAATACCTGCTTTCCATTTGTACTAAAATGCACCTGTAAATACCATTCCCAAACTTCCTTTCGGGCTTAGTAAATCACTTTACATGTGGTAAAGTAATCTATTTGCATGACTGCCTTCCACTATTTTGCGAAATAATGTAGGGACGCCCAATTTTGCATATTCATTCAGGCTAACCCGCAAAAAAGGGAAATCAACTTATCTTTCAATTTTAGCACGCACAATTCTCTTTACCTCCTTATTTGATCACCTTGGATGATTTTTTGCGGGTGGTAACCATTTTACACGTGTTTTTGTACACGTACACCTTTAGTAAATCAACCCCTCAAATTGTTATGGCATGAGCAGAATTATGTCCCTTTCAGTTATTCTGAGGCCCTGTCAAATTTGTAGTTTTAAAATACCTCATTAAAGATTAACACTGATTTCAATCTTCTTAAAGCGATTGTTTGATTACTGGAGTTCTATATATTATTTCAGTTTTTTTTGTACGTTTTCAATTGCCACTGTGTCTATGTGTGATGAAGGATATTTGCAGGAGTTTCTGTTGCCCTGTCAGCTTTAGAATGGTGGGTTTGTAGTTTACGGCAAAAATAAATAAATAATTACATTAAATTAAATAAATAAATAATACACTTTATTTAACTAGCAACATTGCACATCAAGAGGCTATAGATGAGCAGGTTATTTTTATATCATCTTTTCACAATTACATACATACAAACATAAATTGTTTTTTATATATTGCTGATCTTTCCTTCTCAGTTCAACAACAGCTCTTCACTCCCAAGGACCATAGAAGCATGGTTTAGCTGCAGCTGGCCCAGCTGGCCTGGTAAAGGGGTGGCCTACTGCTCTGCCTGTTCCATGCCTAATGTTAGCCAAGCTACTTACCAACTGAAATTTAAGATGGCCAGTTGTGTCTCAATATGAAACGGAAAAGTAGGAGTTTCGGCTACATTGTGGAACCTAATTTATTCAAGCCCAAATGGATGAGGAGTCGCCACTGTGCTGACATCCAGTGTGAAGGCAACTAGCCATATTTTCAATAGATCTGTGCTGTCTAAAGGTAGTTGGTGAAAGCGACATGAAGACCGTGTTGCCTTTTTTTGCCCTGCAAGTTGGAATTGCATAAACACAAACCGTTTTCAGTCCTGTCGGTTTGTTGCTGCTTTTGTTTGTTGAGTGCAGCAGTCTTGGGCTGCATGCGTTATAGGAAATGGTTCCAGTTGAAATGAGATTAAATTTACATGAAAACGGTTTTTTTAATAATCTGGTAATATACATGCATACAGCCTCTAGAGCCGTAACGTCCACGGCATGAAATTAACTTTTTCACTCACTGGCCAGAGTGGCTTGTGGATTCTAAAAATCACCAGCCATTTTACCAGCCACATTACCTTTTACAATATAACACAACTTGGTTGGTTACCTGCCAAAGTGGCTGCTAGAGTAGAAAATCTTACCAGCCACAATCAAAATTGTACCAGCATTTGGCTGCATTTACCAGCATTTTATACTTCTGTAAATATCTTAAATGTTCTTATTGACTCTCAGAAACCAGTTGAATGTATATGCTAAAACTGAAATAATATCAATATCTACTCTGGAAAGTGAAATATCCTTTTAATCTTAAGTTATGTGTATATGGAAATGAATAGGCCTATTTTTTTTAGACCCAGTAATCGGTAGAGTAATTTTCAGTAGGGGTGCTGTTTTCACACCTTAAAATGTTGGCACAAGCTTTCATACGGTCGACGGGAGTGGAATCAGAGACTTGCATTGTGAGCATGTGGACCAGAATAGCATGCCAAACATATATTCTGCTTATGTTTAAACATGAAGAAGCTGTTGGGAGAATCTTTGAGAAATTCCCAAGTCTTAAAATAGATCCTGGTCCCGATTCCCTCCGAGTGCTGGCTGAGTGCGAGGCTGAGGAACTATGAACGCTAAGGACTGTAAGATTTCTGATCCTGGCAATGCTCATTTCCTGTGGAGCAGGAAGACGGGGCTTGAGAAGATCGGCTCTCGCAGCCCTGAGAAGTTTCCTTTGGAAAAGTAGTGGGAGTAATGTGGACCAGGGGCCCATTTTAACCATCAATTGAAGTGTTGCTTAACCGCAAGCTTGTTTTACAGGCAGTATCGGCCTCCGGTCCTGAGGTCAAGTTTGTAATTTCTTCTTGGTGAGCTAGGGGGGGAAAGGCACATTTTCATGGTCCCAAACCTGTGACAAGGCAATTTGTGTAGATTCTAAGGTCAGGGAAATGACCCTGTTAGTGACACATGGCGTCTTTTAGTTAAGCTGCTGCAGGCCCTCAGGGCTAAAAAAACAAAGCATTGCCATTACTTAATTTCCCGTATAGTTTCTCAGTCTTCGCAATTTTGTCTGACTGCAGTTAAATGCGCTTAGGACTGGTATAAAAAAGACTGGACTTCACCAGGCATTTGGAAGCTAACAGGAGCTAATAACAGTTCTGTAATTTTTTGAATATTTTTGTCCCTATCAGCACGTGGCAATATTGGGTATTTGCCTGGTGGCAGAGATGCAAACGTGGCCCTACATAGCTCTTTTTCTCTGAGCAGAAAATATTGTTCAGATGCATCAAAAATAGCCAGGTCTGCATCTCTGCAGTGTTGGCATACCTCCCACTGGTGACTGAATAATAAGTATATTAAGGTGTGCATTTTGAGAAACCTACTTTGCTTACATATACATATAGTTGAAGTCGGAGGTTTACATACACTTAGGTTGAAGTCATTAAAACTCATTTTTAACCACTCCACAGATTTCATGTTAGCAAACTATAGTGTTGGCAAGTCAGTTAGGCATCTTCTTTGTGCATGACACAAGTAATTTTTCCAACAATTGTTTACAGACCGATTATTTCACTTTTAATTCACTATATCACAATTACAGTGGGTCAGAAGTTTACATACACTAAGTGCCTTGACTGTGCCTTTAAATATTTTATATTTGGTCGCATATCCTTTGCATGCCATGACTTCCTGATGTCTGTGACCCAACAACATCAAAAGACTCTTGATATCTTATTTTCTGGTACTCTTACAAGCAATGCTATAAGGTCTCTGCATTTGAATGGATCTCTATGGGAATTGGGGGGTGGGACTAGATTTAGCTGTAAATTATGCTGGAACAGTATGGAACACATGGTTGGCTAAATGGCTAAGTCATCAAGGGTTTGACGTATCAACCAAGCCTTAAACCATCACTCTGCTGCCAGAAATACAGTAGATATGGATGGATAACTTGAAGGGTTTCTTCTCCTGACTTATTTTTTCATAGAGTTCAATAGGAAAATTTGTCAGGAGAAACAACCCTTAAAGTGATCCATCCATATCTGGCAGCAGAGTGATGGTTTGAGGCTCGTTTGATACCTCTGACCCTTGATGACTTAGAGCCATTTAGCCAACCATGTGTTTCCATACTGTCCCAGTGTAATTTACAGCTAAATCTAGTCCCACCCCCCAATTCCCATAAAGATCCATTCAAATGCAAAGATGTTATAGTATCGCTTGTAAGAGTACCAGAAAATAAGATATCAAGTGTCTTTTGATGTTGTTGGGTCATAGACATCAGGAAGTCATGGCATGCAAAGCCAAAGGATATGTGACCAAATATAAAAAATTTAAAGGCACAGTCAACTTAGTGTATGTAAACTTCTGACCTACTGGAATTGTAATATAGTGAATTAAAAGTGAAATAATCTGTCTGTAAACAATTGTTGGAAAAATTACTTGTCATGCACAACGTAGATGTCCTAACTGACTTGCCAACACTATAGTTTGCTAACATGAAATCTGTGGAGTGGTTAAAAATGAGTTTTAATGAGTTCAACCTAAGTGTATGTAAACTTCCGACTACAACTGTATGTACAATACATATTATTTGTACATTGTTTTACAAGCAGCACATGGATGCCGCCTTGCCTGTATGCATCATTTTTTTAAAGAATCCGACCCTCACAAAAAAGTAGTTGAAGAACCCTGGTATGTTGGCCTAGCACAAGTTTTTAGGCCATAGATTTAGATTATTTTGATTTGTGAGCTGACATCCTTTTGGCCTGGATTTCTGGGAGAGCCTTTGGAAATGTATGTGCTGTCCTTAGACTCTGTGACTCTGTGTGAATGTATATCAGGGTTCATCAACTATACCTCTCTGGGGAACAGATTCTTTACAAAACCAGTGTGTGATGACCAGATATTTTCCACATAAGCTACCATTTATAAAACAATTAAGGCTACTTCATATAGACATCTACTTTGTTTACGCATGTACAATCCCTCTGAATAGCTATTATTATCTATTCAAAATAAGCTCTACATACGTACATACGTGCGTGCATGCATACATACATACTTATTTTTGTTTATTTGTTTACTTTTATTTATTCATTTTCTTTCTATAGACGTATACGCACAGTACATATACTATGTATACTGTGATGTTTGCACCCGGCTGCTAATTGGATAGTCTTGATGCATACTGTACCGTATGCAGGATTTAATGTACGACTGAAAAATGTGGTTGTAGGCTTGTCCCGATGGGTAGAGGTCGGAAGGACCCTGTTATTAGTGTTGGAGCGTAGGCGGTGCCCTGTGCATGGTCCCTGTGTGAGCGCATAAATGCAGAGCCGTTCTCGTTCTACTGTACGGGGCGCTTTGTGAAAGTGCGCTCTGACTACAGAGCCTCCTGTGATGCTGCTTGGCAAGCCTGTAGCTGCTGTCACAAGACCCAGCAACAAAACAAACATTCAGAGCCCTTCCCTCATTCAAGTCTGTTGGCGCAAGGGTTTTTTTCCCCTCCTCTCTGATTGGGGGTTTGATAGTAGTTGAATAATGCTCTGTTGGGGTCCTCTCTTCACAAAGACTCCTAACCTTTGGTAAAAATACTTCTCTAACAAATGTATGTTACTTTTTCTGTGCCGGAGTGCGTTTTCAGACTGACCTAATTTTTAAACCTTTTTAATGAGCTTTTTTTTGTTGAGAGCCACTGGCTTGTCTAAACTCAAAGTGCCCTGCAGGTATAGTGCAGCAGAAGACTATTTAAAATGCTTGTAAACGTTGAACAGTTTACATAAAGTTCTGCAACCCCATTGGTCCCATTACAATTTGCTGTTCTACAGGGTAAATGCTTTACCAAGTGTGTAGTGTTACACTAGAGACAAATAGAGAGGTTTGATAATATTTTTGTTTGATCTTGCAAAGACCATTTGCAATCAATTTGTTTACATTTAAACTGTTCAGTAAGTCCCAAGATGAAGATGCAATACTTACTTTTTAAATGTAAAGGAAGATTTATATATGGAAGATCTAGGTGTCTGACATGTGTGTCTGTTCTGAAATGGATAGTCACTTCTGATTGGTAGCCCAATAAATGGTTGTGCTACTCATTGGTTAAAATGAAAATCTCTGTGTAGCTATTGTACACAACATGGTGTCAAAATCACCAATACCTAATCGTCCTGTAGAGGACAGCATATGAATTCTGTTGCTTGCAGAATAAAAACACATTTAAATTCCCAATGTCTAAATGTGAACATCTTTGAATGACACATGAAGTACACAAGCACGGTCTCTAAAATCGCTTTAATCGCACTCAAAATACACATTGAAATCAGAGTTCAGTGCGGAGTAATATCTTGTTTGAGCAAGATAATATGAGTGCTCCAATTATTTTTTATTTAGCATTATTTATCTATTAAAAAATTTTCACTTTACCTTTCAGGGCTTCCGTAGGTTCCATTTTCATATTGACAAAATTTCCTCTATTGGACCGTTCTATTGCCACCGGCAGGGGTGTCTGTACTGATCTGTCATCTGGACCCGCACTATTTAAAAGCGTGATTAAAGGCAATGACAGTTTCTCAAATAAATTCTTTCTTTGACATACAGTCTGTGATTAGAGGGGAAAAGTAATTATTGATCTGGCCATGTAGAGAAGACTAGCAATCTGCAACATAGACTGTAGAAAAATATGGACAAAGTGACTGTGACATCACCCACCGACTTTGTGGGCTCTGCCATGTTGTGCAAAAATTGGAGCCAGAGACTGTGCAGTAGGGAGCAGGGGGGGACCCTTATATGGTCATTACGTCCGGCCGTGTCTGGTTCATCCACTAAGCACATGAAATACTAGTGATGCGCAGTGCTGCAAACTGTCTCGGATTGGTACTACAAAATGTTAGGATAAAAACGACACAATAACTTAACAAATCGACACATGGGGAGACATTATTTGAATCAAAAGCACATATTACGACTCCATATTCTCGTGGGAAAAAATTATTGACTATTTTAACCGCATTTGATACCATTGACTTGCATTGAAAAAGAGGCCTGAAAGATCTATACTGAAGCCAACCGCAGTGGCCCTAGTGAGCAATGTCTCTCGCCACTCTCAGCCAAACCAGGAAGTGAGCTTCAAAAACAAAGCCCGGTTTTGGCCCCTTGATCTGCAACCGATGTCAAGCTAGAGGAGAAAAAACCCCATAGCCGTGATTATTTTGGTACATCCCAAGACACAGGCCTGCCGAGGATGGATAACATCGTTGTAGTTCTTGTATTTGGCACACAAATCTGTTAGTTTCTTAACAACAACATTTTTTAAAAGGTAACGAAAAGCTACATGTCGATCATTTGCTGATGATGTGAAGCTTTGTAATTTTGTGGTTACCGAACGATTCAATGCTTCATTTGCCAATATACTGTCGCTTTTGCCGTCTATGATGAAATGCGCTAGCATAGCATTTAATAGTATACTGGAAAAGTGTTTAATGGGATTTCTGCTTAACCTCTCCATTGGAGTTGCAGGTTTGTGAGGAGGCTGTGGGCTTTTCTTATGGTTTTGATTGGACTTGCAATTTTTGGTACCCGGGTTGGTTTTGATTCCGGCCCGAGCCTGAACCAAATTCACACCAAACAAAATATCATTGGTATTGATCATCAACTTTAATTAACCAAAAATTATTAATTGTTCTGTCCCCTTAGACCAGGGTTGCACAACTCCTGTAGGGCCGGTGTTTTTTCTGGTTTTTGTTCCGATTATTCTGACTTAATTTTCTAAACAGCTGCGTACAGCAATGCTGGTTCCTATGTCGGACCACAATGAAACTTTTTCACCAAGGATACATGTGCAGCTGTAGCTCATGACTATGAAAAATGTCGGAACACTAAAATGTATTGGTTAAATGCAGTAATTAACTGCAAGAAATCCCAAAGTCCCTAAAAAGGATCTGCCGTCATTGTGCACCCCTGCCTTAGATCTACTGTGACAGAAGCGCAATATGTGCCAAAAACTAGGCTAATACGTGGCTATACATTATGAAGTATACAAGAGCACTTTCACATCAATTGTTTTCCAGTGCTTTTGCAAAAATAAATAAACTGTGTCCGAGAAACCATAACTCTGTTCATTTAAATCACTCTCTAGTATCTTCTTTCTGCAGGCATCATTCATTTTCTGCAAGTGAGTTGTCTAATGCTGCCCTCCAGATACCTTGGAAACTCATAATTATGACCTACCGACCAGGAAAGATACCCTGGAATGGCCTGTTAACTTGCATACAAGAACTACAAGTCGGAAAGTCAGGTATCATTTCACAGCTCTGGATTACCGAGCAGGAGGAAAGTGACGTTTAGATTAAATCTGTATTTTCATGGGAAATGCTTAACAAGAGCTTGAAACCCAATTTTTGAGTGCCCTCATCCTTCACTTCAACATTATTTATATATATATATATATATATATATATATATAATAGTATATTTTAAATAGTATATTTCTATTATATACAAATATACATAGGCTATTCAACACTAGCTTGCCTTATGCGTTTTTTCTCTTCCTCTAGTTGTTGAGTGTATGTGACAAAGTAGCTCTGAAGCTTTTGGTGCTCAGAAAGTATGAGAGCTAGTCACAGCTTCTTGCCTGCAGCCATGGTTGCTATGAAGTGACCACTGGTACACTCCTAGCTCGTAACTCCGAGCTCCCATATCGGAGCTACAAGCTGCCGAGTTCATGAGGAACGCAGCATAAGTCCAAGAGCTACTGTATGCTCTGTGTGTTAAAACGTCTGGGAAGCGGACAGCCTTGGTAAAACGGGTGTTAATAACCATAGCTGCATCATGAGGTGGTGGGCCATGCTGCTGCTCACAACAACAAACCTTGTGTCTGAATCAGCGCCCTTTCATACTATTGAGTATGCTTGTTGAGTACACTGGATGTTATGAAGGTTATTAAGTAGGAAAAATGTTCTCTAAATGGAGTGTAATTAAAATCTCCGGATGATATTCTTATTTCTGAGGTTTCACTGAGTATATTCGGAAGCATATATTTCAGGAAGTAAACTAACATTTTCGTTCCATAAATATGACGTGTAGCTTCTATTTAAAAATGAGGCGCAGCTTCGCTAACGTTTTCCTTCAACAACAACACGTGAGCATTGCCGCGCAAGGGCAGGACGTCTTAGACACAGTGTGATAAGTGTTGGTTACTATGCAAACGCACCCTATGCCGACCAGAGGAGGATGGGCTCCCCCCTATTGAGTCAAGTTGGTTCCTTCCTGGTTTCTTCCTATTTTTTGTTCCACCAAAGAGTTTTTCATTGCCACTGTAGGCTACGCCTTGGCTTGCTTTTGAGGGGGTTTGAGGTGTTGGTCTATGGAGGATTATTCAGCCCAAAATTAAAATGAAAAACGCAAATGAAAATGGAAAATGGAGGATTATTCAGCCCAAAATTAAAATTAAAAACTTTTCATTTCACATTTCCATTTCCGTTTTCATTTTCAAACTGCATCTATGTAAATGAGGGGGTATGGTCCTCCTATGAATCAAAGCAAGCAGGGTGGGCCTCTTAATGAACACTAGGGGGAGCATAGCATAGGGATGGGTAGCAGTCTATGCTTGATACTATGCTCTCGTGGCACTCGTAAATTTTAATGGATGAAATAATGAAGAATCTGAGCAGTGTTATAAAGTATTCTTGTTTTATGAAAGAAACGGAGTTAGCTAGCCAGTGCTATGCTGTCTAGGCTATAGGTCAAACCTGCGAGGTGGAAAATCCACGTTCAGAAAGTGAAAGTCCTCCCCAATCATTTGTTCCAATCACCTGGATTTGCTAATTATGACAATTCTTCAGCCAAGAGGTAGGAGCTAACTAGGCTAATTAGTGAAATCGTGAGTTCATGGGTGGAAGAAACACGGCAGGACTTTTACTCTCTGACCCCTGGACTTTCCACCTCTGCAAACCTGGTAGTAGCCTAGGCTACGATAGGCTACATTGTGCCAGGTTAAATGTTGGATTGGATCAGTTGTGTTGGACTGCTGGAAATAAATGAAATCCTCTCTTAAAATAATTGAAAGGATCGCAAATGAGTCACTGGATCATTTAAACTTTTAACCTGGCTCCGGTACTTTAAGCGAACATTGCTTCAAAAAGTCTATAGACAGCCAGATTTTATTCTATATGTTATACAAAATGAGAAATGTTAATGTAGGCTATTTGAAAGTGAGTCGGCTTCGTCATACAAAAAATCCAGGGTTAAATCTTAAATTGAGCTTGCTAGCTGTTTATTATTATCCTAAAATAGCTCTCATAAGTGTTTCTGTCCCATCTATCGTTAATTGTGTTTACTGTATTACACACTTCATGTGTGTGCATGAGTAACTGGACCGTTTACACTTTTAACCTGGCTCCGATTAGAGTTCTCAGTTTCAGCCCGAGCCCCGACGGGGCCCGAAAAAGCCCTTCGGGCTTAGTGCCGAGTTCGAGCCAACAATTTATGCTAATTGGTCGGGTCGGGTAGGGCTCGGGCTGCGCAAAAAAAAAAAAGAAAAGAGAAGAAAGTCTCTGTGTGTGTATAGCCTACAGTAGGCCAATTTGCATTTTTACATGTGGCGCTGATTGCTAATTTTGGAGTCAATCAATTGTCAAGACTTTCTATTTATTTTATTCATCCAACATCTCCCGTTTGCTGTAACTAGCCTACGGCGAATGTAGGCGTTCGAGTTGAAGTTGAAGTATCGTCTGCTGTGTGATAAATGATAATAGGGCAATAATAATGAAGCAAGAACATGCAAACTAGGCTACACAACAATAAAAAAGTTTAATCCCGTTCTAACGAAAAAACATTAGGAAATAGCTAGCTACTATTACAGCATGGCAAACATTAAAACATTAGTAGGCTACAAATCTAATTGCTTGCTTTCGGCAAAATTGGTTTACTCTGCTGCTCTCAATTAGGCTACTAAATCTGTTAAAAACTCGAACAGTAGGCTAAAAACACAGCTAGTTTGTGGCGTTCCTGCTTGCTCGCTCATTCTCTCCCCCTCTCTCTCTCTCTTGCTCTCTATCATCCCGTTGCGCTATGTGACTTGAGCCGCCGGCTACGTAAATTGCGCCACCTTTTCTGGCAATAACCGACTCGTGTTTTTTTTTCTTTTCTTTTCGGGTTTGGTCGGTCTTGGGCTCAGTAGCCTATTGTATCTGATGATCTCTGGCGAGCCGGGCTCGGGCTTCAACTCACTCGGGTCGGTTCGGTTCGGGTTTGAATTTTCAGGCCCGTTGAGAACTCTAGCTCCGATAGATCTAGCTAGCCTACTTCAAACAAACATTAAGGCATAGCTTCTAAAAGTCTATCAAGACATTAATGTATTTGAAAGTGAGTCGGCTTTGTGATACAGAAAATCCAGGGTGGAAATTTAAATTAGCTGTCTAACCCCTTAATCTCGCTTCGTAGCTAGGCTACACCTCTGCTTTGTGAAATTCCCTCAGGGAAAAAACAACGACACACTTGGCAGCTTCCAAGTTTAGACATTCTCGTTTATTTCTCAGGATTCTAGCTCCGATGTGTATTAAAACAACCGGATAGAATAAAACGTCATAGCACCGTTTGTGTGTTCCATTTTCAGCTGTCTTCAGCAATATTTTTTCTCTCATAACAATGCAAAAACGCATCTTTCATGCCCTAGCCTATTCATATTTGTGACCATATTTTTGACGACCGTCATGAATCTAGCTATTGATAGACTTTTAGAAGCTATGCCTTAATGTTCGTTTGAAGTAGGCTAGCTAGATCTATCGGAGCCAGGTTAAATGTGTAAACGGTCCAGTTACTCATGCACACACATGAAGTGTGTAATACAGTAAACACAATTAACGATAGATGGGTAACAGAAACACTTATGAGAGCTATTTTAGGATAATAATAAACAGCTAGCAAGCTCAATTTAAGATTTAACCCTGGATTTTTTTGTATGACGAAGCCGACTCACTTTCAAACAGCCTACATTAACATTTCTCATTTTGTATAGCTAATAGAATCTGGCTGTCGATAGACTTTTTGAAGCAATGTTCGTTTAAAGTACCGGAGCCAGGTTAAAAGTTTAATCGATCCAGTGCCTCATTTGCGGTCTTTTCATTTATTTTAAGAGAGGACTTCATTTATTTCTAGCAGTCCAACACAACTGATCCAATCCAACGTTTAACCTGGCACAATGTAGCCTATCGTAGGCTACTACCAGGTTTGCAGAGGTGGAAATTCCAGGGGTCAGAGAGTAAAAGTCCTGCCGTGTTTCTTCCACCCATGAACTCACGATTTCACTAATTAGCCTAGTTAGCTCCTACCTCTTGGCTGAAGAATTGTCATAATTAGCTAATCCAGGTGATTGAAACAAATGATTGGGGAGGACTTTCACTTTCTGAACGTGGATTTTCCACCTCGCAGGTTTGACCTATAGCCTAGACAGTGTAGCGCTGGCCAGCTAGCTCCGTTTCTTTCATAAAACAAGAATACTTTATAACACTGCTCAGATTCTTCACCATTTCATCCATTAAAACTTACGAGTGCCACGAGAGCATAGTATCAAGCATAGACTGTTACCCATCCCTATGCTATGCTCCCCCTAGTGTTCATTAAGTGCTACTGCACTAAACCTGTATGAGGCCCACCCTGCTTGGGTTGATTGATAGGAGGACCATACCCCCTCATTTACATAGATACAGTTTCAAAATGAAAAGTTTTTTTTTTCATTTTCATTTTGGGCTGAATAATCCTGCATTTTCATTTTCCATTTTCGTTTTCATTTTCATTTAAATTTTGGGCTGAATAATCCTCCATAGTGGTCTGCTGTGAAACTGTGACAAGTGTTTTGTGAAATGTATTACATAAATAGGCCTACATTTGATTTGATTTGAAGTAACCATTTTCAAAACTTATAGTCTGTGTTGCAGACTGTTATGATCTCGAAAGGTGAGATTAATATTAGGTATGTCCCGATCCGATCCAAGGCATCGGTATCGGGCCGATACTGGCCCAGAACGCTGGATCGGATATCGGAGGGGAGAAAAAAATATGATCCGATACGCGCATCGTGTCACGTGATAACAACAGTAGTAACTGTTGCTATGTCCGTCAAGCTTTGTATCCGTCAAAGCAAACATGGCGTTCTCAACCATGAAAGTAGGCTACTGCCCTTTTGGGGAAAATGGTAACTTTAGGAACTTTTGGAAAAAAATATCTTCAATTTCATATTTGTAGTGTAGTTTAAATGGTAGCTGAAATGATTCAATGTTGATTTTATGATGCTAGGCAGCATTATTTCCATCACAACGTGCTGTCTCGTATGCTAGATAGCTAGCTAGCTACCACAATGACAGTGGAAACCTAATGGAACAGACATCAGCAGAGGGACTAGCTGGCTTGGCATAAAATAGTAAACAATATCTCATTCATGAAGACATTATTATTAATTATTACGAACGGACGGACACACATGTCACGTACAGAAGCGGCTGCACCGCTTAAAAAATTCTGTCAGTTTACATTTGAGGTGAGATTAAATTTAGTTTAAAATTAAATGGCTCAAGCTAGAGTTTGATATTATTTCACAAACTATTAAATGTTACAATACTTTGTCTATTTAGTGGCCATTACGTTATTGCATTATTCATGTTTTTAACTTACTAACATTTTAGTTGGAGGTGGTCGGCATGCAACTGCAGCTCCAATTTCAGCAGCAGTAGTTGCACAGACAGCAGCAACAGGTGTTTGGGTAACGTTACTTGGGACTTGGCTTCCCACTAACAAATTGCAGGAATAACATGTTTGTTAGAGAACAGTGATTTTCTTTCCTTCTTTTAAAGTTTAATTTATTGTGTCCCTTTTTAGATAGAGCTAACGTACACAGTAGCTATAACTGCTGACGTCCGTTACGGATAGCCAAAGCTAAGGATGCGATTAACATTGCATTGTTAGACCACGGAAACAGGGGTGAAATAGATTTTGATTTTGATTTTAAGTCAGTTGGCTACCATTGTGTAGCTAGTTTCTCTTTTTCAGTTATGGTAGCTACTAACACCAAAATAAGGGTAACGTTGATGTTAACTAACGTTAGCTTTTTACCTTGGAGTAAACATGTTTGATTAGATGTAGTGGTGGGCGGATCGATCCAAAATATCGATAGTATCGATACCAACGTTGGTATCGGTATTGATCAATACTTGCGTGATGAGATCGATACTTAAGTTTCAGTTTCTAAATTATGACGCGTGAGCGAATTCGTCAAGCTGCACAGAGCAGGTCGCACCAGACAGGAAGTCAAGTGCTAGAAACAGCATAGAGCATCCGTTCAATTTTCAAAATAAAACAAATTTCAAAATAAAACTACATTTATACACGTGTCCGTTGTGATAGAGCGAGCGAGACGAGCACGCACACTCACACACAGAGAGAGAGAAAGGTGGCTATGCGAGGTGGGAGAGTGGTGCAACTATTTGGTTAAGTCTGACGGATGCGGGCATGTATACATACAGGGAGAGAGAGAGAGAATCACTTGTTGACTGGTGCGCAGAAAACAGGAGAAAGGCGCTGGACCCTGGCAGAGGGCCAAAGTTGTAAACCCAGCATTCGCTACTGGTAAAAAGTATCATATCGGTATCGGTATCGGCAATACTGGCCCTGTATTTACTTGGTATCGGATCGATACCAAATTTTGCAGTATCGCCCACCCCTAATTAGATGTGCTACGTCATCTCCGAGGGGTTCAATTGTGAATGAGGTCGCCCACATAAATTTATCCACAGCGTACACCTTCCACGATTTTGGTTTTGGAAACGGGAAAATGATGAAACTGAGTTATAGTTTAGTATTTATTTATTTATTTTTACAATGCTGAATGCTGCTGTTTAAATTGTTTTTACTTTAAACCTGCTGGTCGCTTTAAGTACTGCAGTACCTGTTTTTTTTGTAGTGTTTGAATAAAGGGTGGCAGTCTTTCATAACCAACTGTTGTTGTGGACTATATACTGGGGAAGTATTTGTTTGTTCTCCATTTGAGTGAGATATTTTTAGGTGGCTAATTGGCCATCATGAGCAAAGTGCTTCCATATATTTTATTATTATTATTTGTTCACGAGTAAAACAAAGTATCGGAGTGATATCGGTATCGGCAGATAGCCAAAGCTGCGGTATCGGAAGTGGAAAAGTGGTATTGGGACATCTCTAATTCATATACTTGTTTAACCCCTTCGTGCAGACCACCTAGTGGTCATGGTGCCTGAGATTTTACTCAACTCAGGCATTCATTGCTCCTGCAGTCAAACTACGAGTGGAAACAGCAAGCTCTGTGTTTTAGCTTTATTAGTACACGATTCGTAAGAACTCTGCTGAATACAGAGTTTCTAACTTCTGCTATTTTCGCAAGTTTTTATTAATTTACTAACTCGTCAACATGGCTAGAGAAAATCCTCGCCTGCTTACATGGATTTTGGGAGTGGGTCTGAAGAAGATACCATAGTTACCAAGATACCATACGTGATTCTATCTGAGAATATGCCTACGAACATGAGGGAGATTTTCTTCCTCGATATGTATTAATAAGTATTAATGCTTGTGATATTTCAAATATGTACGTTAGTTTTTCCACTCTGCCACAGTGTTGTGCCATATGTTTGATATTGTTATTTTTGCATTTTGAGTGCATTTTACATACTGTAGTGTAAGTCTTCATAGGTGGCTCAGTCATGTTTATGTTGGATTTGCCCTGAAGCTGGAACGTTTCGCAGCATTTTTCTAATGGTGGAATATTATTTTATTGTAATCTTATCGTACATAATATAGACTATGGCATGTTAGTATTTATGGGCTATACTTGTCACTTAGGGCATGGAACATACTCATTCCAATTTACTGTGTATACGTGCTACATGAATGTCAAATTTTCCTTGGAGTGAGGAAATGTGTATATGCTTTATAATGGACAAAAAATGTTTTATTAATTTTATGACAGGTTTTGGAGAGATTTTTGGACCCATAGATATCTATCGCCCTATACTAATTAAACAACCGTAATTCCCACTTGAAAATTATGCAAAAGTGATGTTTATCATATCATACTTTTTTATCATCAACCAAAACAGTTGATTTATAGTTATATATTATATATGATTATTTTATGATTTACAGCAGTGCACAATTGAGCCATTTTGGATAGATTTGGAGACACTAAGGGATAACTGGGTACACTGCCTATATCTTGCGTCATAGATCTTTAGTAGTTCTGCATATCATTCTCAGATTTTCCACACTTGTGGACACAGAGTTTATGATCCAGGTAATGTATAGTTTTATCTGTTTTAGATATGTAGCTGTCAGTATTTCATTGCAAACTAAATAAAAACATAATTTTTTGCATTTTCCAAGATTTATTTGCATTTGTGGCACTTTATGTTGACCTAAATTATGAAAGAAACAAATCTAAGTTAGTATTGTAAATGGTACAACAGTCTTGCTTCATTTAAGCCATTTTCCAAGTTTTTGTGATGCTCACCCCTGGAATTATAAAGCCTTAAATAGAACACCTCTAAATGGGTAAGAATTGACCAATTTGGCATCTGCGCAAAGGGGTTAAAGAGTTTGGATTTTCTAATCTGTATCATCTCTGGCAGCTTGGAGATGGTTATTATTGCTTGGCTGTAGACTATCTTGTTGCTAATATGGAGTCTATCGCTCATTGAGTAATTGGGTATCAATTCTTTATTTTAAATGTGTGTTAGAAAGGCACAACATACAGTATGTTGTTATGCTAGAACAGGAATATTGTCTTGCAGTAATGTTATCGATCCTTCCTGCGGAATTGTGATGAGGCTGCCTTTCAGATAAGCCATATGCTTTTCATGGTTGTGATAATGTGTTATGTATGATTTATGAAGGCTTTATGAAAGTATAAAGTGATTCTGCAGACTGTATCAAATTAGGCATACAGATTTAACTTTTTGGGGTAGGGCACTGAAATTTAAGACATCTATTCTGTTGCAGGTTTTATTTTTATAATTTTTTACCCAGGTGTGATTATTTTGGTTTATTTTTGGATATTGCTTCTGGCTCTGCTGGCTGCTAGATGTATTGTAATCCGCTGTCAGCATCTCTAACCATGGGGCTGTGGTCAAATACTCCTCCCTCCCAAAGGGGGATATCTATCCTGAGTCCTGACACACTTCAGACGTCTCTCTCAGTCTGGGAATGCCGCCCCAGGCCCCTCCTGATTGGCCAAGGTGAAGACGGTGGCTTTGTGCCTTTGTTGTCCGGAATGTGGCGTGTTCCAGAATGTAGCTGCACTGACTGCACATTCTAAATTCTGTGCATACTGCAGTCTTCTGCATTAACTCTTCCCGTCCTTTGTATCCATGGTAAGCGATGCACAGGGGGAGGCTGTAATGATCTGTGAACAGGGCCTTGGCCCTCAGTGACAGTTTTGGGACGCGGTATGCGGGATGCAGGATGTGTGTTAGGCCTTTGTCAGTTTGACCTCTTAATGTGATTGTCAGGTTTTGGCTGACTGATCCATTTTTGAAGCTTGCTTGGTGTACTACTCTGCATAAGGAAGGACATTCTTTTTTGGGTTACAAAAGGTCAAAGCCTTCATAAAAATGCAATTTAAGCATGCAGTCCTAAATGTGACGACATTTTCTATTGTAGGCCTATTTTTAATATCACGGACAAAGACTGTCATGGAGACCTGGGGCCACATGTATAAACAGTGCTGAGCAGAAAAATGCCCTCAGAAAGCCGCGTAAGCGAGTTTCCACACAGAAATTCAGATGTATATTATAACACGTGCTGTGAGAATCTGCGTACCTCTGCACACGATGGACACCATACATACGCAATGTTTGGGGTCCGTGTGATATGGCGACACCGAGACAGAAAGGCAGAGGTAGAAAAGTCAAGAGAACTTTTTTGAAGCAGATTTCCGACTTTCACCCTGCGCGTTCTTTTACGCATTCTTTTACTCAGAGTTTTATACATGTGGCCCCTGGTTTTAAATATTTTTTTGAATTGCAATTGCATAAACAAATACACTACTCACAAAAAGTTAGGGATATTTGGCTTTCGGGTGAAATTTATGGAAAATGTAAGTTCACGCTACAGTGATATTAAACGTATCATGAAAGTAGGGCATTTAAGTAGAAGCATGCAATGGTGATTTCCTCATCTCAAACAATTTATTGAAACAAAAGCCAACAACAGTGGTGGGTATACCACAACAAAAATGTCAATGTCTCAATAACTTGTCATGTGCCCTTGAGCATCAATTACAGCTTGACAACGACGTCTCATGCTGTTCACAAGTCGACTTATTGTCTGCTGAGGCATGGCATCCCACTCTTCTTGAAGGGCGGCCCTCAGGTCATTGAGGTTCTGGGGTACAGAGTTACGAGCCTCTACACGGTGAGTCAGCTGATCCCATAGGTTTTCTATGGGATTCAGGTCTGGAGAAAGTGCAGGCCACTCCATTTGAGGTACCCCAGTCTCCAGCAGCCTTTCCCTAATGATGCGACCTCGATGAGCTGGAGCATTGTCGTCCATGAAGATGAAATTAGGCCTGTGTTGTTCATGCAGGGGCACAATGACTGGATTAATGATGTTATTCAGGTAGTATGGGCTTGTCACTGTACCATTCACAAAGTGTAGGGCAGTTCTGTATTGACTAGACACACCTGCCCACACTGTAACACCGCCACCACCAAAGGGTCGTCTGGTGACAACGGTGGCTGATGCATAGCGCTCTCCTTGACGTCTCCAACATCGTTGGCGGCCATCATTTCTGCTCAACGTGAATCGACTTTCATCAGAGAACAGCACTGAGGCCCACTGGTCCCTCTTCCAGCGTAAATGCTCCCTGGCCCATGCAAGACGATGACGCCTGTGCCTGGTGGTGTGGTCAGGTACCCTTGCAGGTCGTCTAGCACGCAGACCACGCTGATGTAAACGGTTTCGAATGGTCTGACGTGACACTTGGGTGCCTCTCACCTCCCTTAAATGTGCCTGGAGTTGAGTGGCATTCATCATCCGGTTCCGCAGGGCACTGTTCACAATGAAGCGGTCATCAGTGTGGGATGTGGCCAAAGGACGTCCACTTCTATGCCTTTCTGTGACTCTTCCAGTCTCTCTGTATCTCTGTTGCAACCTGCTGATGACACTCTGTGACACTCTAAGCTCAGTGGCCACTTCCCTCTGAGAACATCCTGTTTGAAGCCTCGCAATGGCGAGGTACTGTTGATCAATTGTTAGGTGTCGTCTTGGTCTCATGATGTCAAAATGTGAACAGCATGATGAAGAGGACTGTTTAAATACCAATTCTAATTGAACCAGGAAATGTATTGGTCGATTCATGGATCAAACACCAGTTGTGAATTTTGCCGTTCAGCTCCTTGTTAGAGAACAGAAAGTTGTGCAAAAAGTACTGAAACATTGAATAGTTGGACATGTGCATTCAAAAGTTTAGAGAAGGTCAAATTAATTTCACCTGTAAAGGTTATAGTGCATTTTAGGTTCATCCTGAAATTTCACCCGAAAGCCGAATATCCCTAACTTTTTGTGAGTAGTGTATGTCAGTATTAATTGGTGAACAAAAATTTAAAACGCATATTTACTTATTTATTTTAGTTATTAGTTATTTATTTTTGCCGATTTGGTGATGAGAAATCGATTTTGTTCTTTTCTGTGGGGCTAGAATTTGGAATGTTTTAATGAGAGCCAATGAAAGTGGTTCTTCGTGGGACGGAACGACACCCCTTGCATGACCAGTCGGGACTTTGGGGTCCTGACAGGAATGGAGAAAATCAGCGTCACCACCTCCCCCCTGCCTCCACTACTTGTTTCCTTCCTTCAGGAGAGTTAGTGACTCTGGGTCCTGTCCAATGAAAGTTGTCTCCAGATGAGTGATCTTCAGCCATTTCTGTCATTGGGAGGGGTTGTACTTTGGATAAGTCCATGACTGTACTAAAATCATCTTCCAAATCCCCCCTCCCTTCAAATTTATGTTTATAAAAGGCTTCATAAAACTGCAGCTTCAGCATTTTCTGCTCAATGTTGTGCCCACATTTTTTTATTGGTATTTCTAATATCAAGATGGACACCAGTGGGGGATGGGAGTGATTTACACCCATTATTATCATTGGAAACTTTCCTTAACTTTCTGAAAATCATCCTCCTTCCAACCATTTCCAGTTCACTCCATCAAGCTTTGACACGTTGCTATGCACACCACCCTGCCCCCAGACCCACCTCCAAACCACTGGTCTCAGATCAGCCTCAGAAGGAAGATGCACATTCTTCATGCGCCTCACACTGATCTAGGATCAGTGGAGCTGGACGAGTGGGAGAGTGGGGGCTATCTGGAATGCAGCTTCGTTCTCCAACCACTCACTTCCCATGACCTTAACCCAGGGAGCACGCACAGTGCGTCTGCTCTTTTCCTCTGTGGAGATTAGTGTCCTGTATATCAGGAAGAGGCACAAGGCCTTTTATTCACTTTGCTATTTTTTTAAACTGTAAGGAATGTGTTTGTGAACTGCCCCCCCCCCCCCCACCCCCACCCCGCACAACTTTCCATATTGCATACAGCAGCGAGCATTAAATGCACAGAAGTTATTGTAATGGTGCTTGCGTTCATTGTGGTTATTTCAGAAGGTAGTGTTATTGCTACGCACTGCTTCGCGAAAATGAATTTGCACTGCTTTGCGAAAAAATTGAAGTTTTTAATGATAGAATGAAAGTGAAAGCATTCTTTGCATCTCTTACTCTTTTTCATAGTAGTTGTATGTGGTTTAGCTTTGAAGTGGCCACCTGAATCAGCAGCGTGATCTTAATTTGTACAGGTACATGTACACCTGGATTTATGCTCGCCCTCTTTGTTTTATTCAGGATTACCAAACCCTTGACATTTGCTGACTGCGTTGGTGATGAGCTGCCTTTAGGATGGGAAGTGGTTTATGATCAGCAGGTGGGCGTTTACTACATCGACCACATCAACAGTAAGTCTTCACAAATTTTCTTCAGTCTTGCTGGGGATATGAAACCTCTGGCCATTCTTAAAATATTGGTCTGTGATGGAATTCAGATCTTGTATTTATCAAGTAGCCTATTGGTGTTTTTAATTTTTTCTTCTTTTTTCTGGGTAGATTTAGAATTTTATCATTCTTTTCTTTCATTTTTTCTTTTAAGGAAGAATTAATTTTGTCATTTAATTTAAGAAGTGTTGCCTTGCAAAATTGAGGTGTAAGATGTAGGAATGTAAGATATTTGGCTCATCGTTGAAAGCTACAAGAAAGCAGATTTGACAGCTGAACAATCTTAAATTTAAAAAATAATTTTAGTATGCTATTTTTGTCTTGGTCAATACGGAAAAAACACAACAGCACCATCTTAGAAAATTCCAGTCTCCAGTTCTCTCTAAACAAGCAGATAGCCGCCGTTTGAACTGCTATCGGCTTGGCTGTGATCCGAATGCAGTCCAAGGGCATGTGGGCCACTGTTTGGGTTTATTTCCAAGTACAGATCTGCTGCTCTCTCCCAGGCTTAAGGCTTACCATCCCAATCCACCATCACTGTGAGCTTCCACAGCTGTGCATATTATAGCAGCCCAAAAAGAGTGGAATTCTCTCCTCAGTTCACAGGGAACTGCATGAATTTGAAACGTAGCCCAACAACAGAAAGGGTGAACATAAATTGTTCGTCTTGGTATAGTTTTGGTTGTGCTGTACCTTTTTTTGTATTTTGTAAAACTAATGCTCAAGACTGATTAACAATTATTATTATTTGCCTCACCAAGAGTTATTTGTGATATGGAAACTGAGACTGGGAGAGTTGTTAGTCTTGTTACTGTTAATTTCTTTTTTAAAATTTTTATCTTCATTTGCCATTTTCTAAAACGAATTGACAAAATTATTTTGCCTCAACAAAATTGAGTATTTGCATGAAGGAAACTGAGACTTGGAGAGTTGTTGCTGTTGTTAAAAAGGCTGTTGATGTTACAACTTCACCCACTTTGGCTGCTGATGTAATTGCTCCACAGGCCTGTGATCTGCTTATTACGTTGTCCCTTTGCATTTTAGAGGTCTTTGTGTCAATAATAAATGAAATGGATCCCCCCCCCACCCCTTTGCAGAGACCACCCAGATCGAGAACCCACGGACACGATGGCGCCAGGAACAAGAGCGCATGTTGAAGGAGTACCTGGTGGTGGCAGAGGAGGCGCTGAACGCCAAGAAGGAGATGTACCTGATCAAGCAGCAGCGTCTGGAGCTGGCACAGAAAGAGTTCCTGCTCTTCCATGAGCTGAGCGAGGAGGACGGACGCTCCATCGCCAGCAGTGAGACACCCCCTGCGCCCCGTAACCACCCCTGTGCCTGTTAGCCACCCCCAGTGTATGGTGCCTTTTTTGTCAAAGGTTTATGCAATAAGTGCACAGGCATTGGCTATTGCAAGTACACAGTCTCTCAGAATGGCTTCCTCAGGAGTCGAGTTTTGGTTCCACTGAATTCCTCTCAGCTCGGATGCCAGGGCCTGGGCCCCGCCCATTCCTGCATCAACGAGAGCTCCCTCTTCTCTCCTCCGGTTCCTGGGGATTACCTTCCCTCCTGACACAACCTGGACACAAGTGTGGGGCTGGAACCGGGCTTTGTGTGACCTTTCCAGAGAGAGAGTGAGGGGGAGGAGCTCACATAAACAAATGCCCCTCTATTGGGGGAGGGGACTCACATTTGTGCCAGTTTGTTTTTTTCATGGACGGGGGGGGGTTTGGGGGTGGGGTGTAGTGTTAATGGTAGAAAAGAAGAGTTTGGTTTCAGTGTGAGCTGACTGGCCCTTTTCTCTCTCTCTCCCTCCTGCTCGTAGCATTCTCTGGCTCCACTTCAAACGCAAAATATGACCCTGACCAAATAAAAGCGGAAATCGCCGGTAGGCGGGAGAGGGTAAGTCATTATCGGCGGAGAACAATGGCTCATGCGTCAGGCCCCTGCAGGGATCAGACAGGGGTGGAACTGCTCAGGTGTGGCACGCTGTGGGGGTACGCTGTGGGTGTAGGGGATCAGGCATCCTGTGTCCCTGGACCCCAGTGGGCTTGAGAGGTTTGGGTTTACAGATGCAGAATTTGTACATTTCTCCATGGTACTGCAGTCCAAGTAAAATGCCACAATGGCATATTTTGACCTCATCATTGGTAAAACTGTTATTTTTTAAAGAGGGCATTCAGAAATTCATCAAAGCGGGGGGGGGGGGGGGGGGGCAGGTGTGTGTGTGTGTGTGTGCGAGTGAGTGAGTGAGTGAGTGAGTGAGTGAGTGAGTGAGTGAGTGAGTGAGTGAGTGAGTGAGTGAGTGAGAGTGAGAGTGAGAGTGAGTGAGTGAGTGAGTGAGAGTGAGTGAGTGAGAGTTGATTATTGTCCCCCCTTAATGTATTTACTACATGTTACCTGTTGACTAATGATGCCAAAATCTTCTTTTGTTGTTGTTGTTTAGCTGTAGTACCATGGAGAAATTGGTGCCTTGGTGTACTGCACCATATACCATTTCAGCCTTTTTCTTCCCCAGCAAATCTGGAGTGCACATCTGTGTGGAGAAATTATATTAATATTTTTAGTGTAAAATATGTTTATGGTGTATCCTGTCAGCTTTAGTTCCATGGGTGTATGTTTGTTACATATGGGCTCAGAAGACTATGGAAATAGGGTGTGTATAGGAGAAGGACACATAATGTGCCTGAAAGAACAAAGATCTCTGTACCTGACTGGGCATGTTGTTGTACATCAGGAACAAAAGAAAAAAAGCCATTTAATAAGCATGAATCATTCAAACCCTCAGCATGGCAACATTCGTGTAAGTGACAGAAGTGTTTTGGAGAATTTACTAATGGGTGTAATCTTACATTTTGCTCATGGCTGAGTGATGACTTGAGTTTCTGTAAGTTCTAAGAACATTGTGGTATTCCATTTTGACAGGAAAGTGTAGCTAAAAACATCAACAATATGCATAAAATTTATTTTGTATGGCTAACGTGTGTAAGTTTAGGTTTCGTGCGGGGAAGGTAGGGGGTAGAGATTCGTTGACTTAGGGTTTATGGCCTCTGTAACCTTGGTGTGAACCTATATTATATGTCAGAGTGATGAGTATGGAAGTTATGCTGTGTTCAAATGATCTTGGAAGTCTGAAAAAACTATTTGAGCGTGACAAAAAACTATTTGAATGTGACATATTGTCACGTTCAAATAGTTTTTTCTGCTCGGAAGTCTGAAATATTCGGACTTCCAAGATCATTTGAACACAGCATTAATCTGGTTTGTGTGACTGTGGAGGTTAGTCTTGTCTTTACTGTCTTTATATGTAATATGGTTGGTGGAGAGAGTGGTGGGGTAAAGGTGGAGTGGTGTAGGTTAGTCTGATCTGATTGACTGTGTAGCAGGCCCTGTGACGTAGTGTGGGTGAGGTAGGACTGGCTTGAATGGCTTGGTGTAATTGGCCCGTTCGGTGGAGTGGAGAAGGTTGCTTTTGTCTGAAAGGCATGGTGTGTTGGCCGGTTGGGTGGAGTGGAGAAGGTTGCTCTGGTCTGAATGGGTTGGTCTAATTGGCTGGCTGGTTGGGTGGAGTGGAGAAGGTTCCTCTGGTTGAATGGCTTAGTGTAATTAGCCAGTTGGGTGGAGTGGAGAAGGTTGCTCTGGTTCAATGGCTTGGTGTAATTGGCCAGTTGGGTGGTGTGGAGAAGGTTGGTCTGGTCTGAATGGCTTGGTGTAATTGGCCAGTTGGGTAGAGTGGAAAAGGTTGCTCTGGTCTGAATGGCTTGGTGTAATTGGCCAGTTGGGTAGAGTGGAGAAGGTTGCTCTGGTTTTAATGGCTTGGTGTAATTGGCTGATTGGGTGGAACAGTGGCTCAGATGTTTTCCTTGTCCTTCCAGCTCTCCACACTGAAACAGGAGCTGGCCCAAGTGAAACAGGAACTGCACTACAAGGAAATGGGAGTGGAGACCCTACAGGAGTAAGTACATCGCTCTGCCGCTTCCCTCCTCCTTCCTCCTTCCCTTCCTCCTACTCTCCTCCCTCTCCAGCTCTCCTAGAGCGTGACCCTCTATTTTCCCCTGAGCTGTCACTTATGCTGCTTTCCTCTACATGCACTCTCCTCTCTTTCTTGCTATCTTTCTTTTACTCTCCCTTTTCCCCTTTCCCTAGTTCCCTCTCCTTGTCCCTTCCCTTCTTTTCCCTAGTCCTGTTGAATGTCTGTCATAGTCATAGAAAATCATTTACAGTAGTAAATGCACATTTAGGACTGTGCTCTGTTATAAAATGGTAACTTACTGTGCTTTAAAAAAAACATTTCTGTGGTAGAACAAGTTATGCTTTGTTGTATTAATCTGCCAAAGGGCCCTAATTTGTGTCGCTGTTTATTTTCAGCTAACTTTAACATAAATATAACCATGTCCGTAATCCCTAACCAGATCTTGGGAATATGCAGTTAGCGACAAGAAATGCTTTATTATCAGTTAGTGTGGAAATAACTTTCTTCATAAGGAAGGGGTGGTAAAGAAAATTCCAGTGACACGGTAGAAAAGCTGTTCCTGTTATTTAATCTAACTAAATTTATCTAATTTACATACCTAAATGTTAATCCAAGTGCTCAAACAAATGTTTGGCCCACATAAGAAAGAAATGACAAAAGGCTACAACCAAAGGGCCTAATTATATTAAAAACTATCAGAACCTGTTCTCTTTTATTGATACCAAGCCATTTTCATTTTTGGCCCTTTAAAAAAAAAAAAAAAAACATTTGTCAAAAATTTGAATAGTCCTGTCAGCATTCTGTAATCACTGTTGTTTTAGTGAACACTAGCAGGCAGTAGAGCGGTAATGATTGTGGGTGTTTTTTTTTTTTGGCTCCTGTATGTAGTTGTGGTTGGGCTGTCTTTGTCAGCAAAGGGTGGAGGTGTTGTTGTGTTTTTTTATTTTAGGAGAGGGTATGTGTAGGTTGTCGTCAGTGTGGTCTTTTATTTTATTTTTTTTCAAGTTTGGGTTCTCCCAAGTTTAGTTTGGGGAGGGGGGGGAAGGAGACTCCACCTCAGGAAGAGGATGCAGCAGAGGAGAGCAGGAGCCAAGGATCTCCTCAAAGAGGAAGTTCTCTGTTTGGAGGAGGGGGAAAAAAAACACAGAAAAAAAGAGAAGAAAAAAGAGGCAGGGAGCTGGAGAGCAGTTTTAGAAAAAGGAGATCTGCCTGCAAATTCCTCCATGCTTCAAGGGAGGGGAGGGGAGGGCGAGGGCGAGAGAGAGATTTTGACTTTTAAAAGTTCTTTAACATTCCTTGAACCAGAGCACAGTTGAGGGGACCGCCATAAAGGAAAGCCAGACAAACACAGAAAAAGACGTGAAACACCACAAAAACAAAAAGTTTCCAGTGAAAGTATGAGTGACAGACTGCGAGAGAGACAGACTGCGAGAGAGACAGACAGAGAGAGACAGACTGCGAGAGAGACAGACAGAGAGAGACAGACTGCGAGAGAGACAGACTGCGAGAGAGACAGACAGAGAGAGAGACAGAGAGGCTTTATCTCTTAGATAAAGTGCAAAGGCTCTTTGAATAGGCCAGAGGTACAGCCAGCCGCACACAACCACTGCGCTCAAACACACACACACACACACATACTGGCCACAGACACACACGCACAGCACACAGACACAAACTTAAACTGCATATGTGCGCACACACACACAGGCTGCGGACAAAATCACACGCACGTACAAACGCTCACACTTGCAATCACACAAACGTACAAATACAAATGGTGGGGCTCTGACTGCAGAGGCATTTTTCTCCTCCCTCTCTCTCTCTTTCTCTCTCGCTCCATTTCTCCTTTATCCAGTGGGACTGAGGCCCTGAATGGAATGCCCCAAATGTGGTCCCCCAGATAGGCCTGTTATTCCTAAATCACTGCCACTGTCAAACTCAATTACAGTCCCAAACTCCATCATGTCTGCCTTGGATAAATAAACAACTATGCCACATGGAAATTCCCTTTCACCCCCCGAAACATTCATCTCATGGAGAAGGCATTAAAAAAAGTGAAGAAGTGTCACCCAAGAAATGGCCTAGAAATGAACTTGCTTAAGGTGGATTTTGCAGAGGACTTGTGTTCCTGTTTTTTTTTTTTTTTTAGTTTTTCTGATTTTTAAATATATTGGCAGGTCTTTTCTTTTTTTTTTTTCTTACCCAGTTACCTACCGTGACTTAAAATTGCCTTCAAACTTTGCAGATAGTTTTGTTCCACATTCATGTTGCTGGAATGTCTTTGTTTTTCTTATGCTGGATTGATTGATGTGGGTGGATTTTTGCTCAGGGGTACACCAGTGCGGTGAATTCAGGTCCCCAAGGCCCATTGCACAATACCGTGTACGGTTAAAACTGATTATTAACGATTGAGGGAGCGTTTTCCGTTTTCAGACTGTGGATGCTCCTTGCAATCAATCTCTCCCGAGTATTTATTTTATTGCGGCTCTTTTTGAATTAAACTTTGTCACTCGACAGGGGGGATATTCCACCAGTGGCTTTCTCCACTGCGTTCCAAGTTTTGTGTTCTAAGTTCTGCGTTCCATTTTAGATGCCCCCCCCTGCTCTAGTGATATTCAGCAGGGTTAATGAAATGGGGATCATCAAATGTTACCTTACTCATACAAAAAAAAAAAGAATTACCGAAGTGAGCTCCACCAATCACAAAGTAAGTTGGTAGCAACCAATAGAACAGCGCCAGCAGTAATTATTGGCTAGTACTTCCTGGATGCTCACAGGGTGCCTGGAAGTATATCCAGAAAGTATCCTCCAATCACCACCGGTGTTGTCTTTTGGTTATATACTCTGTTGAGCTATCCTATCCATATTTTATTATTGCTGGTTTTTCAGATGCTCAAAGGTGGAGGTGTAGCCACGAGTGTTAGCAGCAGGTTTGGATAAGCTAATAAACGCTCAGGCCTCGTTAGGGCGGGGGAACAAAGCAGTGCTTGTTTTTTGGGTAAGGGGGCAGGGTCCTAGGGTGAACAGTACCTGCTGTTAAACGGGGCCCTACAGGAAGCTGGCCATGGCGAGACCAGGGTCCTATGCCAGCAGTGAGTAGCTAACCGGCAGACAGCCTCCACACACACACAAACACACACACGCACACACACTCACACAGTGTGTGTGGACTTGTGGACTGAGGTTGTACAGGTAGTGTACAGCAAAAATGTTCGCTTTTTTTAAATTTTTTTATAATAAAACTGACGTGTCAGTAAAACGTGTCAGGCTAAGATTTACTCTTAACACTGAAAATTGTACTATGTTGGTCTGCATGGCTCCAGTGTTGTTATTAACAAGGATTGTTATCAATTCTGTGTGAAGATGAAGACGTACAGGTTCTCGATAGAGTGTGCAGCATGTAGCTGTAAAAGGGCAAAGATCTCTCAGAGCACAGTTGGTACCATTCGTACTGTCCAAACAGTTAAATGAACACTACAGCCATTCAGACCCGCACGGTAAAACATTGTGTCCTCATTAATAAAGTTAAAATATTATGGCATTAACGGAGATGTCCCTAGTTTTATGAGGCATTATTTAACCAGAAAAAGTTGGGGTAAAGTCCTGCACCTGAATTTCTCGTACAGGACAACAGCAGTGAACATGATGGCCTCTTCAAAGCAAACACGAACTTAGTGCAGTTTTTATCATATATATATATATATATATATATATATATATATATATATATATATATATATACATTCAAATTGAAAAAATCTTTTAACGTTCAATTTTTATTCGCTCCGCAACCCAAAGGATCACATGTGCAGTAAGGCTAATGCATCATTTCAAAGTGTATTTCAAAGAGCATTGTTGATGCTTAATGACATTACATAAAATGGGACAGTTTAATGACTTTTTGTTTCTGTTTTGTGGAGACAGTGGCATTTTCTGTGATGGGCTTTTAATACCTGACAGAGGGTGAATTTATGCATCTAATATTTGCCCTGTTTTGGGGAGAAGGGTTGGAGGCTCATGTTTCTCCTACTTGTAAGGCTGTGTTTGGGTGACCCCCCCTTGGCACCCATTTGTTAATCACTGTTGTGTTATTACAACTTAAACTTATCTGATTGGATGTCAAAGGCATCAGGTGTGGTTTCAACAACAATATTAAACTTTGTTGGGCATGCACACATAATGGATTTAGGCAAGGAGCAGAGATGATGCTGTCATCGGTGTCACCACTGGCAGTACTACTCATTACATAAACCGACAATAAAGTGTAAAATTTTTATATAAGTTACCATGCCAATAATGTTTGGTAAGTCGTGTCTGGGTATATATTTGAACGTATTGTTTTTGTATAGAAATACACACACACGGGTATGCGCACACACACTTTTCTCATGCTTTTCTATTGGGATTCCATTGCATAAACATCACCGTAGTGGGAAAGCTGCTCCGAACAAGGATTTCAGTCATTTCACAGAAAGAACATGTTCTGTCAAACTCAAGCACCAGCCCTGTTTGGAAATGACATCACTCAGACTTTTACCAATTTAATTCTTTAAAATTAGGTGTGGAAAACTGGGTGGAGCAAGATTCTTGCATAAACTATATTTAGATGTCTGTATACATTTTTATGCACGGCATGTGGATACCCTCATAAAGACATTCCTGTAGGGATAGGTCTTCATTCTGAAATGTCTTGTTCAGTCTATTTACTGAAGTAATTAGTCTGTGTAATTACAAAGGTTTACTTCTGTGTCTTCAGCAAAGCCATTATTACAGTTAAAAAGCTGTTAGATTTTCATGACAAATGAATTTTCTTGCATTAGCAGAGATTGTGACCGAAAACGGTAGATCTTACCAAAGTAAGAATGGGATATTTTAATGAAAAGAAACTGAAATTTAACTTTTTTTCCCCTCTGTATTTGTTTTCTTGTGAAGGGTTTCTCTGTGAACTTCTCCTGTAGATTCATAAAGTGTTTGCTTCAGAAGGAACAAAGCCATTTAAAAATCCAGGCAATTTTCTCCCCCTGATAAATGCAGACAGGCTGGGCTCAAGGAGCATCTCAAAAGCTTTCAGATTTAAAATACAAAATCAAAACTATAGTGGAGAGTAATTGGTAGAGTAATTTCAAAATAAAAGTACACCATCTGACTCAACAAAAGAAATAAAGACAAGCCACAGCATTACTCAAATTCGTTTGTGTTTGTGTGCAGGATTGACAGGAAGATGTCCTGCAGCCAGACCAGTTACAAGCTGGACGAGGCCCAGGCCATCTTCAACGAGCTGCGCAGCATCAAGAAATCCATCAGTACTGGCGAGAGGGAGAGGCAGGACCTCATCCAGGTGAGTTACCTGTACAGGTGAGGAGAGGCGGGTCTCGTACAAGTGAGTTGCCTGTACAGGTGAGGAGAGGCGGGACCTCGTCCAGGTGAGTGACCTGTACAAGTGAGGAGAGGTGGGACCTAATCCAGGTGAGTGACACTGCAGGCTCCTCCCTCCTTCCTGTCCCTCCCTCTCACCGCAGGCACCTGCACATTAGTGAAGGTGGAAAGCTTGGAGAAAACCTAAATCCACTTTCCACTTCTTCAAATTAAGGTTCTAGGAGTTTCTCTTTGTTTTCCGTATCTAGTAATAAAGTCCTGAGACCAACAACACCCACATGAACAAGTAAATGAGTCTTGTGTCTCAGGCCAGTGATAGGGACACTGTACTGCAGTAGATGCAGTGTCTCAGGGCAGTAATAGGGACACTGTACTGCAGTAGATGCAGTGTCTCAGGGCAGTAATAGGGACACTGAACTGCAGTAGGTGCAGTTTCTCAGGGCAGTGATAGGGACACTGTACTGCAGTAGATGCAGTGTCTCAGGGCAGTAATAGGGACACTGTACTGCAGTAGATGCAGTTTCTCAGGGCAGTGATAGGGACACTACTGCAGTAGATGCAGTGTCTCAGGGCAGTTATAGGGACACTGTACTGCAGTAGATGCAGTGTCTCAGGGCAGTAATAGGGACACTGTACTGCAGTAGATGCAGTGCCTCAGGGCAGTAATAGGGACACTGTACTGCAGTAGATGCAGTTTCTCAGGGCAGTGATAGGGACACTGTACTGCAGTAGATGCAGTGTCTCAGGGCAGTTATAGGGACACTGTACTGCAGTAGATGCAGTGTCTCAGGGCAGTAATAGGGACACTGTACTGCAGTGTCTCAGGGCAGTAATAGGGACACTGTACTGCAGTAGATGCAGTGTCTCAGGGCAGTAATAGGGACACTGTACTGCAGTAGATGCAGTGTCTCAGGGCAGTACTAGGGACACTACTACAGTAGATGCAGTGTCTCAGTGCAGTAATAGGGACACTGTACTACAGTAGATGTAGTGTCTCAGGGCAGTAATAGGGACACTGTACTGCAGTAGATGCAGTGTCTCAGGGCAGTGATAGGGACACTGTACTGCAGTAGATGCAGTGTCTCAGGGCAGTAATAGGGATGCTGTACTGGAGTAGATGCAGTGTCTCAGGGCAGTAATAGGGACACTGTACTGCAGTAGATGCAGTGTCGCGGCCCTGACAAAACCGCGGCTATTAAAGATCTTTTGATACTTACCACAATGAGCAGTTGGTTGCCAAATGGGCTGTCTCATACAAGCAATCTAATCATCCCCCTGTTTAATTGGCTTGAACCCCAAAGGATGTGGTGCAAAATGACTGGTGTGCATGATCCAGATAACCATGGTGTGTGCTTCACACTGGTGAGGGATTAGGGGAGCCCCCCAAAAATGTCTTGAGGATTTTTAAAATACGAATGTGATTTATCCAATATTTGCTCAATACTACTGTCCCTTTATCTAAAATATCTTACTATAAGTAATTCTAAATGATTACTAAGTATACCTTGTCACAGTGAATATGGGTATTTATTTTTGTACTTGAGTATTTTACTCTGCATCAGAAGTTTACCAGTGGCACATCAGTAATTGTTCTGAAGTGATATATAAAATGGTTTGCTTTATGTGACTGAGGTTTTTTGTTGCAGTTAAAGCTGCAATGAAGAGTTTTTGGTCAGTAAGCTAGATCCAAGCACTGGGTGCATTTCAGAGAACTCCCACTGGTGAGAATCTACATTTTGTACAGACGCTACATTGGCAATGTATTTGATATTGCCCCCTTGTGGTAGTCCTCTGGAGGATTTTGTTGATCTTCAGTTGATTTATTTTTTCATTGATTTTGATAATTTTATTTTAATTTTAATTCTGAATTACACAATTCTTCCTTACCTAACTATAAATACATTAGGTGATGCAAAGAGGTAGCAATATAAAGTTTGCTACAAATTTTGTACAAATGTACATATATTTGCTGAGAAGAATATTTGCTAACAAAAGAAAAGCTGCCATATGTAACACTACATAATTTCGCTGAATGACATTTACACAACCTGTCTCTACTGGAGTAGATGAGATGAAGCATCAGGGGTGTAACAGGCACTCAGACCTTATGCTGCCTTCATTTATGGTGGGAGGTTGGATATCAGTTGGTAAACGCGCCATTTTTGCATCATTACCGACATCCCCAACTGGGGATTTGGCGTCATGGACGCCCTTCGCAGGAAAGTTTTGGCTTTGCTAGTAAACATAGCTAAAACGGCTAACAACTACAACAATAATATGTTTATCATTCAGTATCAGGTATGTTGGACGATACAAAAGCATTTCATGCTGAAAAATGAAAGTTGAAGTGTTTTAAAAGCTAAAATTGTCTAAAAGTAATGTTTGTTTACTGTTCACAATGTGGGTCGCGGTGTGAGCTGCCGTGTTGATGTGACGTCAAGTTCTTCTTAGTCAGGAGGTCGGGGCTGATTTGCCGATCCCTGGTTTCTGACATGGAACTCCTAGTTAGAAGGGAATTTTATTACATTTTCCCTAGTCGGATATCGGGATTCCTAGTTGGAAATGAATAAACGAAGGCAGCATTAGGTCCATCATTTCCTGATATCTATGATCTAATCCAGTGGTCCCCAGCCCTGTTGCTGAAGATCTACTGTCCTATTGGTGTTCACTCCAACCCTAATTTGGAACACCTGATTCTACTAATTACTAATTAGCAGCTCAATGAGATCTCTAGCTCTTGAATGAGGCATGCTTTTATGGTTGGAGAGAGAACCTACAAAGACCTTAGATCTCCAGGGACAGGGTTGGGGAACACTGATCTAACCAGTTCTCCGCACTGCTACCTAGTAGCCTCAGCCAGAGAAGTCAATACAAGAGCACTAGGTGGGTGGACATTCTGTCTGAGAGCTACAAATTCATGCAGAGGACATTATATTCTGTTTTGCTCTCCCCATTTTAGGGGAGCAATTTGCACAGTAATTGGAAAATTGGCTGCTCAGCAGTTTCTTGGCCAGGTGTGTCTGCATAATTTCTTCATGCCCAAGAAAGCTAAGAAAAGGTCTAGAGTTGATTTTTAATCATGAAAAAAAGCTGAAAAATCAGAATAAGTTGAAACATGGCCTTGTCAAACATTGAATGTGTCAGGTAGTGGTCCGATAACAGCATGCTATGTGGGTAACATTAGCTAAGTTATTTAGCTTATTAATGAATTATTCTTGGTTATAGCTCTGTTGCATGCCGTATAACCTCCTTGGTGAAGACACGTCTAGCAATCTATGTCTAATTCATTACTACAGTATCCAAAGAAATACTTATCCATTATGAATAAATATGTCCATTGTGGACTATAACCTACGTTGCCTAAGATGGGTGGCTAGCTCTAATAAAGAAGGTATTTACATAGAACTAGTAGAGACAAGATGCATGAAAAATCATTAGCTAATGTTAGCTATATCATAACTAACTAGAGTTTTTACCTCTGCTATCTGGGGGCTTAGAGCTGGCTTAGAGCTGGCATTTCCCATTTCCCCTTTCCTCCCCTTTCTGTTCTGTAAAGCGTCTTTGTGACAGTCATCTGTGAAAAGCGCTATATAAATAAAATTGAATTGAATTGAATTGAATAACGTCCCAGTGAACATTTTTGTGTTGAAAAGTCAGTGAAACGCAGTCTTGCGTTTAGGTGAAAAACCGGCTAAATTTGGTTGAAAAGTGAAAGTTTTTTAACCGTCTAGGATGTAGCCAGGCTTTACCTTGGGCTAAATTGACACATTTATTTCAAAATGCCTCTCGTTCTGAGATTTCCACCCCTCTAGACGTCTAGATTCCGGCTTTTGCTCACTGTGGTTACATGAATCTTGAAACACCACCGTATAGTGTAACCTAAATCTATGGAGATAATGCATTGCTAAATATTGCAAAATTTGTTTATGAATTCATTACTTGTCCAAAACAACCACAAAAGATTTGACATTCAACATGATTGATCTGTCTCTGATCTGTCTCCACTCTTCATCCTCAGATGAAGTAACGTTATGTACACAAAATGCAGGGGTAACAAGTCAATCTGGCAACCAGTTGAGGGTTGTGTGCTTCCAGTTCCGACTCTTATGAAATGCAATCTCCATATGAGACACTAGAGGGGGTGAAATGCTGTATCTATAGCCTTTAACACCCACATGTTTCTTGAATATTCAGGTAAATATTTGTGCATTAAAATTGTAATCCATATGTTGAAACCATAGACTGTATAAAAATAGGTTGAAACCAAACAATCTGTAATTTACCAACACCGTTCTCCACCATCTTGTCAAACCCTCCACCATCTTTGACTCCGCTCATCTGCTTGGTGCCTCTTTCCTGTGTCCCTGGCAGAGCCTGGCTAAGCTGACGGTGAACTTCCAGCATGGCTTGTGCGTCACCGACACCCTGCATGACCCCGCGAGCACCCCTGGAGCAGTGGGGGAGCCCTGCCTACTGCAGCGTTACCGAGACACGGGCTGCCAGACCGACATTATGGGAGAGGTAGGTACACTCGGAGTGTGGCCTGTCACAGTGCCACTGTACGGCCGAATGAGGACCAGGGAAAGGTGTACATTTCCATTTTCACTGACCAGCTGGACTGGACTCAAGTCATAGTTAATCATTCGAACATTTACAATATACACAATTATTACTGTATTTTTGATGGAATATTGTGGTTGAACGACAAAAGTGACACGCTGCCTTAAATATGTGCACAGTATAAGTTCAAAGTAAAATAATTTTTCTTGTGGAGTGTTGAGCATCTTTCATAATTCTGTCATATTATTGTATTTGATATTTATCTCCATATTAACTTATTCTTGTAAAAGTATGCTCTTCCTAGCACAACTTCTCTTTTCACCAGTGAAAAGATTCTAGTATTTAATTTACCATTTTTATTTGTGTTAATTTGGTTTGTACGGTAAGTACACTATATGGCCAAAAGTATCCGGACATCCCTTGGTCTGGGGCTGTTTTTCGTGGTTCAGGCTAGGCCCCATAGTTCTAGTGAAGGCAAATCTTAATGCTACAAAATACAGTGACATTCTAAACAATTCTGTGCTTCCAACTTTGGCAAGTTTGGGGAAGGCCATTTCCTGTTTTAGAATGACAATGTCCCCATGCACAAAGTGCATACAGAAATGGTTTGTTGAGATCGGTGTGGAAGAACTTGACTGGCCTGCACAAAACCCTGACCTCAACCCCATCGAACACCTTTGGGATCAATTGGAATGCCGACTGTGAGCCAGACCCAACATCGGTGTCCAATCTCACAAATGCTCTTCTGGATGAATGGAAGCAAATCCACCCAGCAATGTTCCAACATCTAGTGGAAAGCCTTGCCAGGAGGCTGTTATAGCAGCAACTCCATATTAATGCCCATGATTTTGTAATGAGATATTTAATGAGCACATGTCCATATACTTTAGGCCATGTAGTGTATATGTCTGTGCAAAACAAAGTATAGTATTGATTTTTTATTTTATTTTTGTCCATGTCTCTTTCTCTTAAAGCTTTGTTCCCAAGATTCCTCACCGCTGGTGGACAAAGTCCGACTGAACTGGCAGTATGAAGAAGCCAAAAAAAAGTAATTTCCGAGACCCTCCTAATGTGGCACACACAGTGTAGAACTGGTGTGCACCAGCATCGTCTTTCTCCAAAAGCCACAGTCCAACTTGTCTTCGATGCTTTATGTAGAGTAGCACTGGGTAGTCTGCTCTCGGGGTGAGATTCCAGCATTAAGGTTTGGGTTAGTGTGTGTTTTTCCTTTCAGCTGAGGTAGAGAGTATGACCAACGGCATGTAAACTGCACAAAATTATGTGTATTGTATTAAGTTTCGTTTGTTAATGTAAAACACTGAATCTGTGATCTGAAAAAGCTCTACAAATGGTTTAATGTTATTATTATTATATCCAAGTTACTTCTCCCACCAGAAGCACCAAATGCTCAATGCATTTTGTTTTGGCTTCAGTGATTGTAAATTGGATATGAATATGGACCCATGGCATGACTGAAGCTCAGTTTTGCCATTTTGAAGCCCGCCCGTGGACTGGCTGGCTGGTAGGCGTGTCCCACCTCAGTCAGCCGGGCGGCCGGCACTCTGAATGCACCCACTTTTGGAAATGAGCTTGGTGGTCAAATTCTTCATTTAGCATGCATTCCTGCCCCGAGCGGCGTCCTGCTGACTCTGTGCTGCCTTTGTGTGAGAGGCCAGAGCGCTACCCACCTCTGCAGGGCACCGAGCAGCACTGGCACCGCACGTGCACTCACGCTTGTTAACATGCACTCACAGACGCGCGCACACAAACACGAGCACATTCATTCTCTCGCTCGCACGCACGCACACACACACAAATGCACATAAACTGACTCACACATTTACAGTCTCTCACACAGGCACATAAACGCAGACACGCACTTACACTCACACAAACACACACGCACATACTCACGTACATGCACACTTTACACATTCTCACACACACCGACTCTTAGATGCACACACACTCACAAACTGCTAAACCATGAATTTGTATGTGTGTCTGTCTAATGCTAGGCAATGATATTAAACCAGCAACAAACTGTGTACATATAGTTATTTATGGGGTATGCTTTATATAATATATTAATATATAAAATCTGTAACTTAGAAGTGATTCTTTTTTTTTTTTAAACGTGCTCTAAACCGTTTCACTCTGATATGTCAGTCCTAGCCCTTGATGTGTCCCCCACCGTTCCGTCTCCTGGTCCTCAGGGTGTCCAGCATCCAGCACCAGCTGGCCCAGATGGAGAGTGAGAGCTGGCCGGGCCGGGCCGAAGCGGACCGGGACCGGGACTGTCTGCAGCTGCTGCGTGAGAAGGAGGCTCTGCTGCACGAGATGACCCTCATCAGCCAGCAACAGCGCCCCCTGGAGTCTCTCTTCCAGCTGGAGGAGGAACGGCGGAGGCTCGAGGAAGAGGTGCAGAAGGCCCACGCCGCCCAGAGCCAGGGGGCCAGCCAAAGGTCAGAGGTCACCCTGTCAGCCATGCCAAAGATCTTGGAGAAACAAATAAGATGTGCTAGTTTCTGGGTTTTCTGTCCGTGGAAACTATAACATTGTCGAGAGGAAGTAGCATTCTGGTTTGAATGGGAGCCTGTGTGATTATTTTTCAAACTTTGTCACAATTTGGCCACTTTAATCACAAACTTAACATGTCACTGATCAATTATTTTTTAATAATTGATCGGTAATACTTAGGCAGTCAAGAAAATATTCATATAAAGAGGGTGATTTATTTTTTATATTTTTGAAGTACATTTGAAATTTGTCAGGTAGTTGTTTTGTATGGTTGAATAACTTAATTTATTCATGCTTTCACATTTTCTTACATGACCTATAAATAGACTGGACGGCTAGCTTGCTTTTGACTTATCTCTCGAGATCTTTATCTTTAATTCCTGTCTTCTGCATGAATGTTAATGCAAGTATTCTTATATTAAGATTGTTTGGTCTCGACACGTCCTGATGGACTACAATCTGACTACAATCTGTAATATCTGGACACCATTCTCCACTGACTTCCATTATAACATGGATGTTGTTAATGTCACCAACGATGGAGGAAGAACTATCTAGTTACCTCTTGTGACTTTGTTTTGACTTATGTGGTTCTTCCTTGAGCATAAAGGGTTAAATGGGCCCATTTTTCCCCTCTGTCACAAAAGGCTTCATACTGACATGTGAAGGCCCAGGGCCTTTGTTTTCTGACAGATGGCACTATTTGTTCTCAAATTCAGATGCAACCCGTTTTTAAGCCAGGAGGAATGTGCTGCTTCCGAATAACTACTGTTGGTTATGGTTTAGTAATATGTGCAGAACTGTACACACAAGTATTCTTCCATGGTATAGTCTGACAGATGTGTTAAACAACACATAATGTGTAATTTTTTACCACACCTCTGTGTCTAGTTAAGGTTTTAAGGACAACACATTTTGTGTTACTTTTCAACACTGTCTTTGTAACACATAAATTGTGTAATTTCACACAAAATGTGCTGAAAGTAACATAAAAGTAGTAACGTGTTGACAGTAACACAAAAAGTGTGTTGGATATGAACACATCCTTTTTGAGAGTGTACACAGAAGTCATAAAGTCCCAACCAGAGACCTGCAGAGAGCCATGTCAAAGCATGATGGCAGTGTGTGGCCTGAAAAGGATTTCTGAACTGTAATGTTGGGTACTGATACTGATGGACATCTGCTGGTAAAACGGATCGAGTAGATAAATTCCACCACACACAATGGGCCAGAGCTGGCCAATTGGGACACGGCTGCATTGTTGCATAAGTGTCCAATCTAAGAAATCTTGAAAACATGTATGCATGTTATAAAGACTCTTGTGCGGTGTCCACAGTAAATAAGGGTTCTCTCAGCCCTTATGCCTCCCTCCATGAGATTAGAGCCGTTTCTCTGCCCACATGAAACGCCTCAGGAATGCGAGGCACCCGACCGTGAGCCGCCGTTAGCCAGGAGACCACCAGCATAGCGGGGTTGTGCCGCACTGAGAGACTGGCGAAAGGTGGGACAGCAGGGCTGCGCCCGTTTGTTTTCTGGGAAGGGACGAGACCAGAAAGAAGACCCCAATTACCCCAAAGCTGTGTGTTTGCACTGGGGGAACTGGCTTCTGAAAAGCACTCCACAGAACAAAGAATGCACACTGAAATCATGCTGCACACTACAAATGAGTTTATTGCGAAAGATATCCATTAACAGACTGGGTTTATGGAATTGCAGATAGAATCATTAAAGCAAAGAGAACGGCATTTAAAGTTATTAATAATAGTGAATGCTTTAAAAGTGGTATAATGCAGATGAGTGTTTTACAGAATATATGGAGTCTGTCCATACAGCAGTCAATTTGTGTTGCCACCAGAGGGCGTATGAACTTCAGTTACTCCTTACTAACCGATTACAGCTTTACCTTGTATAGACAGTAGCTATAGACAATGGGCCCTATCTTACACCCGGCGCTAACTCAAACGCAAGTGTCTTTGCCATCTTACACCTGGCGCAAGAGTCATTATAGCACCTTGCGCTCACATCATCTAAATACCAGGTGATCTTGCGCCCATAGAAAGTGAACTGGGTGGGTTGGTCTTAAGATGAGGTGTGGCCAGGATAATTGTTGGCGTATTGCTATCTTGAGCCAGCAGAAAGCGCTTGCGCTAATACCACCACAAACCTGGTCTAAAGTCATGTCGCAGTTATTTACATGTTATTTTAACGGCGCATATAAGTGCTTCTACATAGGTGTGTGCACAACGCGCGTACACCTTCCTGTCTGTTACACACATTAAATTGCTTTCAGCCCACTCCATGAACATCCAGGCGATGTGCCATGGTACATGTAGGGTTACATGTAGACTATTCGCAATTATCCTGGATCAAGCTATGACTTAGCCTATATTTGCCAATAGTTCCTGTAGCCTAATCTTCCGGGGGGGACAATCTTCTGTTACGGGACAATGGCTATCCATTGAAAACTTTGCTGATAACACCTATATCAAGCCTAATGTACGAATTGTCATTTACACCTAATGCGTGAATTGTCATTCAATGGGAAGCTCGCACACTGCAATAGATGGACTTTTGAGTTCTGAAAATGCGCTTCAGATGTCATTACAATACAGCTCTCTACATCTAGGCCTACAGCCTGTAAGTAAATAGAATGGTTTTGACTGAAAAAAGTTCAAAACCTTGTCCAGTGAATATTGCATTTATTGTTTTTCAAATAGCCTATAGCTACAGTCCCCGGGATTCACTGTGCAAAAGGTTTTTTTGATAGCTTACGGTAAAAAAAACGGAGATTAATTGGGATGGCAGGTATGCCATCCGCCAAGTTACGACTTGGTGGGGCATGCCCCATACCTATACAGCACTGAGAGTTTGGCACTTTTCAGAGTTTCATACAGAAGTAACCACAATGACCATAGACTCTCAGCCCTTAAAAACATTAACTTCTGTATGTTCTGACCTCATGTAACCACACAGCATTGAGATACAACTTCACACATCCACACAATAAAGCCCCAAACTTGGGTTATTTTGCCGTTTTTCTCCTGCTTCTTCTTCTTCTTCCTAATTTTCCTGCCAAACTGCCTACCTCTGTCACGAAGTTATCCAATGGGGAGAATTATTCTTTGAGGGTATGGTCCGTATACCTGCTCATCAAGCTTATCGCCCAATAAAAACACTTCATACTAATGTTGTTTAATGTTAATATAGCTAATGGCTTCATGCTTTCCAAGAAGCTACTGTGGCCTAATGGTCAGAGTTGCTGTCTCACACAGGGGATTGTGGGTTCGAGCCCAGCACGTGCTTATTTTCCACAAAAACAATGTGCAACTGTTCAGTACTTTTCATTTATTAGACTGTTATTATTTTCACATTAACACATTAACGTATTTTTATTGGTTTGGGGAGGGTGTTACGCTCTGCTCTTGCGGTCATGACTGACTGACTGTGGAAACCGAACCTCAACGTACCCTTGCCTCGGCCAACATTTCTTTATTCGTTAATTTCTTCACTTCAGCTCTGTTCACTTTATCCGTTTCACACATAACACAATGTCACCAAAAAAATTAACTACTAGGAAAATTAAGAATTTACGATAATAGCCTACATTAAGAATTTATGATAGCCTCCTTTAAGCTGCAATCATTTAAGAGATCGGATTTATAAACCGCCAATTCCCCAAACATATCTGATTCATGGTTAGTCACTTTAAAAAAAAACAAAAAAACAATAGCCTCCGAATGTGGCTCTAGTCTACACTACTCTGCAGATAATGTAGCTTACTGCAAAAACATTTTATTATAATAATAATAAGAAGAAGAAGAATGATCTCTGGTATGTACTTTCTTAGTAGTACCTATTGTTTTCTTTCTGGCTAAGATTCCTGGGAAATATGCGTTGTCCAACATTACTATTGCCAGAGAAACGTCAGTCTGCTTCTAGTCAGGAAGCAGATACAAGCTAGGCTACTACGAAGCGAATCAACATGCCGTATAGCCTACATTCATTGCACTACAGAAAACTAAACTAAACCTAGCTGTCCGGTACCAAAACATTTCCAGCAGGTAACATTCTACACTACCGGAAAAAAAACTGCGAAGGAATTTTTTTTTTACGACGTAAAAAAAAAGCCAAGTTACTCATGCATAGCCTACATAGCGCTGTCTATAAGTCCTTCATTCCAACTTGCAAAAACTAGACCTGCCTTTAAAAGTATTGATATCAAAATGTGGCCAAGTTACAACTAACAATATTGCCTATCGTAGCTCACACTAAATAGCTCTATTCCAAAGCAATGCTATCCAAACTTTCCTAAATTATTTAATGCAACTTGGCCCTGTGTTTCTTCATCTTACCACCTCGAGAGAATGTGGTCAATGAAAACGTATGTGCCACATCAAACTGCAAAATGAGAATAATTTATAGTGTAAATACTCTGATTCAGATGTGTTGCACTTAGAAATTAAACAGAAAAATTACTACACTACACATGTTTGAACAATTGTCTGCATCCACTGCTTTGGGTCTATGAAAAGCACAGAATTAATAAAATGTATTATTATTATAATAATTATTATTATTATGTATTTATTGATTTATTTATTTGGATTTCTATCAAAACCTGTGTGGTCCTACAGAGCATAGATATCCTTGTGTTCACAAAATTCTGTTTCCAAATATCAGAACTACTATTATGTTAAGAAAATTGGTACTATTACTTATTTGCCACCATCTGACCCACAAACATGTCTGGATACGTTTGTAAAAATGCTATATGTACGCTATTTTCTAGGTAAAAATATTACCCATTTTTATCTGCTTTTATTTATTCATCACCCCTTTTTCTATTGTACACGATGTTTCTTGATATAAATGTCTGTTTGTGAATTGTAAAGAAATCTGTAGCAGCAGTTAACATTTTAAAACCTGCACATTTTCTAAAGTAAACTTGCCAACAAAGTACAACCATATCCTTTCTGGAGTGTAATTATTCATCAACTGTTAAAAACATTAATTGAAATCATATGTTGTTCAATGAGGCACAATCTCTTCACATGCAAAGATGAAGAAACACAGGGCCAAGTTGCATTAAATAATTTAGGAAAGTTTGGATAGCATTGCTTTGGAATAGAGCTAGTTTATTTAGTGTGAGCTACGATAGGCAATATTGTTAGTTGTAACTTGGCCACATTTTGATATCAATACTTTTAAAGGCAGGCCTAGTTTTTGCAAATTGGAATTAAGGACTTATAGACAGCGCTATGTAGGCTATGCGTGAGTAACTTGGCTTTTTTTTTTACGTCATAGACGTTTTTGATCTGATTAAAATTTCACCATTTTAACAGAATTTTAACCTTTTTCTTCGTCCTTCATATTTTTTTATTTATTACAGTGACCAGGTTTCCATACTCTCATCTTATTAAAACACAGCTGATTTCACCTGTTATACCATAACTGAACAAAACGATTTTAAAGAGAACTAAGAGTCTAATTAGAAACTAAAACAAATTATCAGCATGTTACACAATTAATTCACAATTTGAATGCCATTCTCTGCATGTGTGCTTTAACTTCATGCAGGAGCAAGTCTGTTTCATCTGCTATAAATCACACTTTTCACAGTCTTCCTGGGAAAGTGGACCTGTTTTAAAGCGTTGGTCACATTTCCATAAGCAGGACATTATAAAACAAGGGAAAATATACATGAACCTATGGGTTGCCAACCTGACACCTTTATTGTATTTAGTGTCATCATTAAGGCAAAATAACGGTATTTATGTTATTAATCAATATTAGAATGCAGGTAATGAACTTCGGATGAAGCTTGAACTTTGAGAACTCCATGAGAACAGCCTCATGGAATTGATGTTTGACGGTGCTTCATTGCATAATCAAACAAAATTCGTTAAACAAGCAGGCTAATTTGGCATTTTCTAAGGTCAGACGGAAGCCATAGGTAGCTTATTCTCAGCTGTTGCAGATGCTTTTAACGAAATTTAACTGCATCTATTTTGTAAAATAACAGCACTGTCGGGAATTACTGGGAACCCGTGCTGGTGTTAAATCCTCATGTTAAAGATTATCATTGTGTATATGAAAACACGTCATAATGGTTAGTCCGAATAATACTGATCATACTATTGATCCATATAGCCTATTCCTTGATCACACTCCACACACACGACCATGTCTGTTTCACAATCATAAGAAATCCGCCAAGGTGGAAAAGCAGGCTTTTAAATTGAATGGGATATGACATTTAGATTTGTTTATTGCATTGTATGCCCAAGACACACTTAGAATTCATGAAGAGGCTAGGTTCAGCCCATTAGCATGTTGCGCCTTACTTAGCGCTCAAATAATGCGCCATCTAACTAGCAAAAGTGGACTTGGACACGCCCTAAATGCACTTGCGCCTACCGTTTTAGACGATGCGCCAAGATCGTCAAGATGGAGCCCAATGTGTTACATAGACAATGTGCATGTGTACCTTGGCTAACGGCTGTTGATGGTGTCTGAATCCTTTTCCAAGATCTACAAGATCAACACTTATCTCTGTGTTATCTCAACTTACTCTGTCTATTTCCAATAACAGTATTAAGTTTGGGGAAGAATCATCATGTATTGGTTAGAAGTACACGTGCGTATAGTTTTAGGGGAGGGGGCGGGGGGGTGTTCTCTGAAATTACCTGGTTTGGATTTTGTTGCTGGATATTTATGATCTTTTTGAACCACAATTTCTGATTTGTTCTGACAAATTGACTGTCCCTTCATTTCCAATATCTGGCTGGTTGTAGCAGAGCCCTTAATTGAAAAGCTTGAAATTGTATTTTCATTCTAGACTGATTTGCACTTGTTGTTCCTTCCTTGCAAGGTATGTTTGCCTATATTTAACATATTATTTTATTTATTTTGTCATGGATTTTAGTGAAACCAAATACATTTAACACCCACTGAACACTAGTTTCTACAGATTAATAACAATTGATACTTCAATTTCTTCATCAATATTGATCGATCCAGAATGTATTTTGCTTTGAAAAGGGCGGCAGTGTAGTATAATGGTTAAGGAACTGGCCTTGTAACCGAAAGGTTGCAGGTTCGATTCCCAGGTAGGACACTGCCGTTGTACCCTTGAGCAAGGTACTTAACCTGAATTGCTTCAGTATATATCCAGCTGTATAAATGGATAATATGTAAAAACATGATAAAAAAGTTATGTAAGTCGCTCTGGATAAGAGCGTCTGCTAAATGCCTATAATGTAATGTAATGTAATGAAAAGCTTCCATTTATGTGTAGTTCTTCATTGCCCCCCAGTGGAAGAACGGGGTACTGTTGTGATGGTCATGCCCTTGAATCTATGAGCTGGAAATAGGACTGTATTTCACAGTCCAGATATAAGTTCAGTTGAATATTTGCCTGTGTTCATTGGTGAGTTTGTCAGCAGCGTTGTTTGAGTGGCTTGGTAGTCCTCGGAGTCAATACCCAGTTTTGAGCGGAGTGGTGTCTGTGGTGTCTCCCAGGATTCTGCAGCAGGAGAAGAGGAACGTACTACTGAGGCAGCTGGAGGAGGCCACGCGCATCACCACCTACCTTCACTCCCAGCTGAAGAGGTCAGTATGGAATTAGTTTCATGCCAGAACTATACTGTTTTTCAAAACGCATCTCAAAACGAACTCCACAGGCAAGGATCTGCCTTCACATCAGAGACGCCTTAAAAAGAACATTCCCATGGCTAACTATGTTCCTCATGACAATTGTTACTGACCAATTTTCAATGGGAGGTTCAATATTTTTAGGGACAATTATATTTGGGTCTTAGATGTGTTTAAAGAACATGTTCCAAGGTTACTACAGGAAAGAACTTGTGATTTGCACAAAAAAAGAGTGCACGTCTCAACACATTTACGGATGCATTTATTCACAGTGCTAGAAGCGGTTTAGAGGGGCAGTTCACCAAAAAATTTTATTTTGATATGTTTCTTCATACCCGGAATGTTATCTATACATCCAGGTAGTTTCACTGAGAACTCATTCGTTTAGTAGATATCCACTGCAGATCACCATGATATCTCCCTGATAGGACGTAAGTCAACGGGTCCAAAGTCTGTGGCGCTCAAAGCGCCAAAAATGTACATTCGAAAAAATCAACAGCAACGTCTCTTTCCAAATATAATGACACAGTTACTCACGAACATCCACAGACCTTGTTGTGCATGGTTTTTTCAAATGCTACTTTCTAGTGAGTTCAGCGAAAGTACCTGGATGGATAGATAGCACTCCGGGTATGTAGAAACATATCAAAATAACAATTTTTGGGTGAATTGCCCCTTTAAGTTGAGCTGGGTTATCAAAAGCCACCTGCTGCTCACCTTTTAATGCCCCCTCACTGACACCAGTGACAAGAACAGTCCCTAGCTTTCTTTGAACTTGCCGGTCACCCCATGTGTCCCTCTAGCGCTTAAATCAGAAGATTAAATAGTTGGGTTGGTAGATTTCAGAAAGCACAGTATGGTAAGGCGGCTGAGGTGAGGCCTGGCATGTGTCCACCAAAACAAAAGTCTGAGTGGTAAAGTGGAGAATTGTGTCCCAAAAGAAAAAGTGCAAAAATGATGTACAGTGTGTCCCACCAATAAGTATGTACAATGATGAGAAATGAAGGCCAAAAAATATACATTTTTTATGTATCTCCAATGGGAAAAATAACAAAGTACGTGTAGTTAGAGGATAAAACGCCAAAAAACAACACTAAAGAAGTCAATAACTGAACAAGGTTGCTGATTTCACTCTAAGCCAAATCAACACCTTGCTCCTCGTCAAACTCTAGCGGTTCTGCCTGCTCCACCACTGGAACAGTAGAGTTACCCCAGCACATCTGACACAGCTGCTTGCTCCTACAACAGCTGCAGTACCTGGTGTGGCTAGAGCACAAGTGTTGCTCAGACATAGACTATTGGAAAATGTAGTTGTGTATAATGGCTAATCATTTAGACATCTAGGTTAGTTTTGCTTGTGACCTACAGTTTTAAAACAAAATGTTACTACACGATCAATGATATGCCAGTGTTACATCACCAGATTCTTTAAAAGCACAACAATTGCATTGCTAATGTACATTAGCCTAGAAAATGGGTATGCCTACTTATGATTTTCTGTCTGAATACAGATGCATATGATTTAAATTAAAAAGTGCAGACTGTCAACTTTGCACACTCCTGATACTTTCCTTTTCAAAATTAAAGTAACACCTTCCTTTTTTATGGAAAGTAAGTCATTTCTAATAACAGAGCTGGAGGTCTGATGTAGTGTGTACATTCTCTAATAGATATTCACTTCTAGTTTACATTTCATAGGCAGGCCGCTACACCAATGCACCAATCATTGATTTGAATTTGTGCAGCGTGGTGTCAGGCATGTATCAAATCCTCCTGTAGAGGGCAGTATAAGAACCTTGTTGCTTTCAGGTGAAAAAGCTCATGTAAAATCTGCCTAAATGTGAATGTGTTTAAAGGTACCAAAAATTGAATTTCACAAGTTTTGCTGGTACTGCACCCCAGAATACTGGCGTGCTTTGTTTGCACGGATATACACAGTTGGCGTACCTAGGTAGAAAGTAGTTTTTAAAGAACCGTGCAAGATAAGGGTCTGTGGAAGTTTGTGAGTAATTCATTAATTAAAGGTGCAGTAGGCAAGATTTTTGAAATATAATTTTGGCGAAATTATTAAATGTAGTCATAATATTTCAGCAGCTATCAATAAATCAAGTTTTCTGGGAAAAAATCTGGTTCCTGTGAGTGTCCTGAACTCTGAATTAGGCTGTCAAAATATCTCAACCCGGTCTTCTAAAAACCAACAATCAGGGCTAGCTATGTAGCTACCAATCAGCTATCTACAAGCAAAATATCCTCCCCGGAGAATAAACCCCTCCCTGTCTCCACGTGAGTACTGGGGCATTATTTGTTGGGAGGGGCTTAGGAGACAGATAGGAGGGAGGAGAGCAAAAGAGGGAAGTTTTTTTTGCCTTGTATATTTTCAAACTTGCCTACTGCAGCTTTAAATTTGAAAAGAGATATTGCTGTTGAGTTTTTCAATGTTGGCCGCTTTGAGCACCACAAACATTGGTCTCGTTGAGGTCCGTTGTATCAGGGTGAGCTTCAGCAGATATCTATAAAACTTGTGAAATCTCAGCTAAACTATCTGGATGGATAGATAGGAGTAAATAGAAATGGCTTAATTTAATTTCTGGGTGAACTGCCCCTTGCCCCTAATGCTGTTCTCCTCCCCCTCTCTCAGCCTGTCGGCCAGTAATCTCACCGTGTCGTCGGGCAGCAGCCGCGGATCCTTGGCCTCCAGCCGCGGCTCTCTGGCCTCCAGCCGGGGTTCCCTCAGCTCCGTCAGCTTCAGCGATATCTACGGGGTGCCCCAGTACGAGCGTCCCGAATGTTCTGGAGATCCCGATGCCCACCTGCGATACCTGCTGCCTCCGGAGGCCCTGTCCCGGGCCACGGCGGGGTACGGTGCAGAGCCCCTGAGTTTGGGCAAGGCCAAACGGTCCCAGGACACGCCGCAGTCTCTGGCCTCGCTCTCCTCCCGCTCCTCGCTCTCCTCCCTCTCTCCACCGAGCTCACCCATGGACACGCCCTACCACTCCGCCTCCCAGGACTGCCCCCTCACCCAGATGACGGAGGAGTACATGGAGCTGGCAGGGCGGGGCATCCTGGAGGGCCTAAAGGGCCCGGCCCAGGCCCCCGCCCATGCCCCCGTACCTGGCGACGTGGGTTCAGGGGCCCCTTCAGCCGCTTACCTGCTCGAAGGAAAGAACCAGAGGGACAGTGGCCCCCAGGGGCCACTCAGCATGGCAGGCAAGTAAATCAGAGCTGCTCCTTTGTCTTGGAATGCAATGAAGCATGTAACGTGGGTGGTTTGCTAACTGTGTGCGTGTATGCTCCCTGCAGGCGTGACCCTGCGCTGTAATAGTACAAATCGGGCGGGCCGAAGGACCAGGAGACTGTCAGCGGGCCTGTCCGATGATGCTCTGGCCACAGACAGTGGGGTCTTTGAAGCCTGGAGCAAAAGGTAGGTGTCCACTCTTAGCTATGTATTCAATAAACATCTCTCCTGAAAGTGAAAGTGAGAGCACTTTCTGAAGTTCTTTGTTTCAGTTTTAGTGTATGTGTTCAATTGGCCCAGGCGGTTTGGTTTTGTGATGAGACATATTAGACATTTCAGCCATTATGACGCAGCTTTTATAATCTTTTATAAGCTGTTATATAATAGTAACACAATATCATAGCACTCACCCCCAACAAACCAAAAATAAGACGAGGACAACATTGTAGGGAGCTACCCCGCCAGCAACCCACCACCAATAAATCAAAATTATAGGGAAGCCCCCCGGTTACCGGGTTGTTTTTTGTCTTTTTATTCTTTAGGGTAATCGGGTGGGCTTCCCTAAAGAACAACAAGACAATATTGTAGGGCTCACCCTGGGTGTGAGTACAATGACATCTTTTAAAGCACAACTGAACTTTGGTAGAACTTTGGGTTGTGTAGTTCCCCGGCCATGATATGAGTCCAAATAGTGGCAAAATATGTTTGTTAGTTGCTCTGTGCTCCCCTGGGGTGATAATCCAGAATAGGGTATTTGTTGCTCTCCATTCACTTTTATAGGGAAGCTAAAACGGTCTCAAAATGACACTTCTAGCATGTATATGAATGTGAACGAAGCGGATTTTGTCAATACAAACAGTAACCAGTCCTCATACGTATATTTTTGTAATTAAAATAATTTATAAAAGTACCTTTCTTCAATGTTGTTTACACTACCAGAAAAGACTAGCAAAATGTTGGCAGGTCGGCTTGTTTACCATAGATATATACTTCCTGGAAGGCTTGCTTCCGTGGAAATTTAGACCAATATGTAGTTTCTGACGCATCGGCGCATTAACACTTTTTCTGGCGCAAGAATTACCTACTGGATCTATGTTCCAAATGAAATACGAAAAATCCCGGAAAGGGCTATTTAATTAATAATTTTAAAAAAATTTATTTATTTTTTGAATCTGAGGTGAGGAGCTCTGCTTCTGTGTCTCACACTTCTGTCTATGTTATGCGTTAAAAAGTCATCATGTCTCCTCATGTATACCCGATGGGAGCTACTATCCCTCAGAGATAATTTGATCTCAGTCTCGGAACCATATACCTTCTCAGCGTTACCTGTGGACATACTGGCTATAAACAACACACCTGGCTACCCAACCTCCTGGAGGCATACTTCGGGTAGGAGAAGGCGGCATGCCGGTGTTCTCTCCAGGCTCAGGAAACGCCCGTACCGGCCACCACTACCGGCACTACTGCTGTCTAACGTCAGATCTCTCAGAAATACAATCTACGACCTCCTTCTTCTAATCCAAACCAACAAGGACTATAAGGACTGCTCAACCATCTGCCTGACGGAGACCTGGTTAGACCACACTGTGCCAGATCAAGCGGTAACCCCACCTGGATTCTCACTCCACCGCGCCGATAGGTCAGTCAAACTATCCATGAAAACCAAAGGCGGTGGTATTTGTTTTATGGTTAATCAACGCTGGTGTACCAATACTACAGTGCTAAATAACTCCTGCTCCCCTCACCTAGAATACATCAGTGTGAAATTCAGACCATCTTTATGGAGCTCAATAACTGACAAAAGTATTTGAATTTGAATTTAGTATATTTGAATTATATACGTGTGACATTTCATAAACTTGAATGTTTTTGTGGTGTATTTCATAAATTTGCATTTAAACGTAGATTGAAATTCAGATTTTCAAAATTCAGATCCTTAAATACAGATCTCTCTGATTCAAATTTCTGAAATTCAGGTTTTAAAAATTCAGATCCATAAATACAAATCTCTCGGATTCAAATTTCTGAAATTCAGGATTTAAAAATTCAGATCCAAAAATTCAGATTTTATGTTAACTAGGCCAAAGGTGAAGCATCCGGGCTTCCCAGGAAAAGTAGAAGCTTTCGGAACTGTCAAACGCGCATTTAGCCAATCACAGAGCTGCTAGACTTCAGCTAGCGGCGGCAAGTGCAGCAACGCTGTTATTCACGCCGTGGTGCAGATGACGAGCCGTAATGTTAACGAGGTAAGTATATAATTATATAGCCTACGTTAGTTATATACAGGGTTGATAAACACTCAAAGCGCTGTATTGCTACTAGTGTGATATATTTTGCGTTAGCTAATAGTGGTCGAATTGTAAAATGTTTTCCGCAGGCAGGTAGCCTACATCCAATCTTGCCGTTCCTTTTCATTTATTTCAAAAAATATATTAATTTCGCCGTATGTAGCCTATGCAATATGTCACGTTTAGCCTAAACAAAAATGTCAGTAATAGTATGCTTACCTGTGAAACTATAATGTTTTAGCCTATTTTTCCATGAATAAACGTGGCTTTTGTTCATCCTAAAGAATTGGTGTTGTTATTGATTAAAGCGCTTTATAATAAATTAAAAGGAACGGTAAGATCGGATGTAGCTACCTGCCTGCGGAAAACATTTTACAGTTCGACCACTGTACCTAACCATTGACAGCAAGCTAACGTAAGCCTGGTGTAGGTAGAGAACATTAGCTAACGCAAAATAGTCACACTAGTAGCAATACAGCGCTTTGAGTGTTTATCAACCCTGTATATAACTAACGTAGCTATATAACTATATACTTACCTGGTCCGTGTAACGTTTATCAATTTGATTTCCTGATGCATCTCAAATTGAAAAATTGACAATTGGATTAAATATTTCAATTTTCATTTTTTTATCCCTGAACCATTCAAACTCGTTTTTCTAATTTTCTGATTTACCGTTTGTTTTTTGAAAGTTGAAAATTGCATTATTGGCGTGGGTGGGTAAACCGGGGTAGTTTCTAATATCAACGATCAATGGACGGACTCAACCATGACCGTAGGGGAGCGATAACAAAGATTTCTTTCTTATTAGTCGCTGGCTTAGCCTTTTACCTTGACGTTCAGGGTGCAGGATAAGTGCCAAAAATAAGAGAGGAGCATATCTTACTTGAAGCTGGCAAATGATCTAGCAGCTGATAAGCCGGCGGTGGTAAATGAGAAGCCCTCTATTGATTCGCCGCGGCTGGTAGCCTCATGTGCCTGGCTTAGCAACCCACTGGATTTGTATTTGGCAACTGACCTGGCTGGTCACTGGCATTCCTAGGCTGGTCACTCACGTACCTAGCATGGCAACCCACTGGATTGACGATTTATTAATTTTTTACAATTTCTGAATTAGGCTAATTTATCATCTCTCTTGCATTTGCAGTTTGAGTCTGCAGCTATCCACGAGGCAACAGTCGTTCCATTCAAGCGAAGGACTTAGGAAATCAGTTAACCTCCAGAAGCAATTTTCACCTATTTGCTAGGCTACTTGTCTTATTTAGCCCAAGTGTCTCAAAAACGATTTACTGCAGCACATCCATGTTTTAAACTTCGAAATGAAGAAGAGACCTATCCTACCTTCAGACATTTGCAACAGAATAAATTTGTCAGAATCGTCACATAAGCCTATATGTAGCCTAGGCATAAAAATACGTAGCCTATTGTGTGTAGGCTATAGGCTCTATAGCCTTTCATTAGGCCTACGTTAAAAGGTAGGCTATGTTTTTACATCCACAGCAATGTAGGCTATTACAGCTACACGTGCGATAGGTGGTCACTGTGGAAATGTCAACTTCATTGGACATTGGCGAACTATAACCGAAAGTTTGTTTATAGCCTACAACTTTTCAGTAATAACAGGTAGCCTATTATTGTTCCTATATGGGAACATGATTTTTGATGTAGCCTAGAAATGGTGGGTTTTATGCATTTTATTGTCTGTGGCCGTGCCAAGATGAAGGTTACAGAACTTTTGGGGTTTAACCTGTAATTTATAATTTCAGAGAAATATGAATAGGCCTACTGTAATTGACCAGTAGGCCTATTCATATTAATAGAAAAATAAGACTAGGACAACATTGTAGGGAGCTACCCCGCCAGCATCCCACCACCAATAAAACAAAATTATAGGGAACCCCCCCGGTTACCGGGTTGTTTTTTGTCTTTTTATTCTTTAGGGTATTCGGGCAATCAAATTTTTAATACTGTAACCCCATTAAAAATAAAAACCACAGCTCCTAATTGATTAATTACAGTCCACTGGTTTTATTGCCACGTTAAAAATCTGTTTAAAGATTTGAATGATGAAGCAAAACATTACATTATATTACATTCATTTAGCAGACGCTTTTATCCAAAGCAACGTACAGTAAGTGCATACAGAGACATCACAAAACCGATCGAGCATTAAACTTTATGATATCTAGGTAGCCCGGTGGAATTCCTGCTTAGGCTACCCTGCGATCTCGGTCGGAATCCACCATGGGGCAGAACTATTTAACTTTTGGACAGGAACAATCCTACTATTCAATGCTGAGAATGTAGGCAGTAGCCTTTTAGACATTGTGTCATTGGATGAGCTTTCAGATTTATGTTTGATTTATCCAATTCTTCTACTGCTGTAGCCTATAAATTTGGGCTAAACACTGATGCTGTTAGTGTTGCTGTTGACTGACATCAGCACAATTACTCGCATAGCCTATGGTTTATTTACTGTGATTACATTTGCCATTTTTAGACAAATGTTTTGTGAGTTGGTTGGTGTTTGTTTTTTATTGTGTTTGTACGTGGGTGACCAGGCTAGGAATGCCAGTGACCAGCCAAGTCAGTTGCAAATCCAGTGGGTTGCTAAGCCAGGCACATGAGTTAGGCTACCTTGGCGAATCAATAGATGGCTTCTTACCAGTGCCGGCTTATCAGTCGCTAGATCATTTGCCAGCTCGGAGTAAGATATGTGGGGTGCTTCCCAATACTCGAAAAATGCATCCTCCTTGACTCCACTAGCCTACCACCTCCTCTCCTCGGTGCGCTGGAAACCGATCTTTGTGTTTTAATCTAATGTTGCTGATTACATATTAATGATTACATATTCATTAATACCTCGACTCAAACCGCAAAGTCAGATATATTGTAGGCCTATACTGTACAGGCAACTATTTGTACTTGAAACGTTCCGGCAGTTTTGCATACGTCCGATTGGCTAAATGCGAGTTCGACAGTTCCTTCTACTTTTCCTGGGAAGCCCGGATGCTTCACCTTTGGCCTAGTTAACATAAAATCTGAATTTTTGGATCTGAATTTTTAAAACCTGAATTTCAGAAATTTGAATCTGAGAGATTTGTATTTATGAATCTGAATTTTTAAAATCTGAATTTCAGAAATTTGAATCAGAGAGATTTGTATTTATGGATCTGAATTTAGAAAATCTGAATTTCAATCTACGTTTAAATGCAAATTTATGAAATACACCACAAAAAAATTCAAGTTTATGAAATGTCACACGTATATAATTCAAATATACTAAATTCAAATTCAAATACTTTTGTCAGTTATTGAGCTCCATAATCTTACCTTCCCAGAGAGTTTGCTTCAGTTGTTATCGTCGGTGTTTACATCCCACCGATGCCTAACGCTAACGTAGCAATCGGCGAATTAGCCACCTTCATCTCCTCTGTGGAAAATGCTCACCCCGACGTGGCAGTCATTGTGCTGGGCGACGTCAACCACACCGACCTGTCTACCGAACTCCCAAATTACAAACAGTTGGTGTCATGCCCCAGTAGAGGATCTAACACACTCGACCACTGTTATGTCACAATCAGCTAGGCTTACTGTTCATTCCTGAGGGCTCCGCTGGGAAAGTCTGACCATACCATCCTACTCCTCATTCCGAAATACAGACAGAAACTTAAGTCCACCAATACAAAACCCAAATCCGTGAAGCTCTAGTCGGCAGAAGCCATTGAAACTCTGAGATAGGCTTGGGACAATGGTCGATGGAATCGACTATTGACAATGGTTGAACCCATCAGCGATGGCTATCTTTGTCGATGCCTGGACGATTTTTCTTTTTTTAATTCTTAAAATAAAAATAAAAAATTCGCCTCTCATTCTGTGTTTTTAATACATTTTCTACTCTAGGCTACCATGCATTTACAATGTAACGAGTTGTCTGCGTCTTTGAAATGTGATCGCCTATGCAGCGCAACGGTGCCATAATTTACCTGGGTTGAGCAAAATCATGCTGATTCTGTTAGACCACAGTGCAACTAACTATATAATTTCATTCAGGCTTAATTAAACAAATCATATTTCGTATTCAATAGTACTATTGATAAACTATTGTTCAGTCTAGAACGGAGTGTTAGCTTAGGCTACGGAGTGGTGAGCTGTAGCCATATATCCCTCAACAGCCTTTTTATTCTAACAGCACAACAATCTTACAGGTGTCGGACTCGGGGCATGGAAACAAATATAGCCTAATATTGTACAATCTGACTGTAGACTAATGAAAGATGTTATCAGAGAAATAAACTAGATTGGATGAAAAGGTGGCCGCTATATTCCTATATTGATACCACAGTCTATGATTGATATATGGAATGTCTTCATCGCTCAAGCGAAACATTGAAACGATTTAGGAGTTGAGGCTATAATCTGAAATTGATTAAACAGGCTTATGTAGAATAGTAAATAATGTAATTTACAATGTAATATAGCCTAGTTTAACCATTTCATCAGTGAAAAAAGTCCCCTATAACGAAAAAAAATCTCAGTCAAATGTGTCTTGCTGTCTCTTTATTTCATAGGTTTAGGCTATAAATAGTTTCTGATTATCAATAAAAAATAATTAGTTTCAGGGTAAATTATTATGTATTTTTGATTACATTAGGTTAGTTAAAAAGGTCTAACCCGATAGTGCTAAGTGAGAGAAGTTACTTGCAGATGGAGATAGACTGTGCGGGATGGCACGCGGCATAAAGGGGATCTTGTGAATCGCTCACTACAAGACAAAAATGATAATGAATGTGATGACTGCTAGTCTAGCTTCTTCACAAAATGAAATGAAATTAGTAAAATGAAACGAATTGCTATAAGACAGACGAGGGCGCAGAAAGGCTTAGGGAAACTATAGCTCCTGAGCGCTGACCGTGATGCTGACCGTCTCGTTGGACAGTGGCCAGGTGAGATAAATAGCCTCTACTAGCTAATGTAGAATAGACGTGAAATCTGTTGTATATTATTCTGTATTATATTTGGACAAAATAGTGAATACAATTCGCAATGGTATGCCATAATAAGTAAGCAAAAGGCCCGCTGTTCAATAGCCCCGCCCGCGCACCCCTCGATAGAATCGACCATCGGCGATGGCTAGAGGGCTCGATGGGACGATGCTGCCTTGCACACGATGGCACAAGACTACTCTGAGAGGCTGTTTTGAATGCACTGATTGGGACATATTCAATGCAGGTGCAGGTGCAGCCTTGACGAACTCATTGACACCGTGACGTCATACGTCAATTTTTGCATGGAACTGTGCATCCCCACCAAAACAATGAAACCCCCCAGCAACAATAAACCCTGGTTCACCAAAGATATTCAACTCTTGCGCAAGAAAAATAACTCTTTCATCAGCGGAGACAGGGAGCAATACACTATTGCCAAATATGAGTTAAGGTCTGCAATCAGGAAAGCCAAGTCAAACTATGCCATAAAATTGGAACAAGAGATTGCATCTAATAGATAACCATCTGGAAAAAACCAAAGGAGACGACAAATTACAAAAAAAGTCCCTCCCCCACACCTAACATTGATACTGACCTCACAGACAAACTCAATGGGCCCTATCTTACACCCGGCGCAAAGCGGCGCTAACCCAAGCGCAAGTGTCTTTGCTATCTTACACCCGGCGCTAGGCTCATTATAACGCCTAGCGCTCACGTCCTTTAACTAGCATGTATTCTTGCGCCCATTACAAGTGAACTGGGCGTGTTGGTCTTAAGATGAGGAGTGGCCAGGATTCTTTTTGGCATATTGCTATCTTGAGCCAGCAGAAAGCGCTTGCGCTAGAACCACCACAAACCTTGTCTAAAGTCATGTCGCAGTTGTTTACATGTTATTTTAACGGCGCATATAAGTGCGTCTACATAGGCGTGTGCACAACGCGCGCACCCTCCTGTCTGTTACACACAGGGGCGCGCACAAGCATGACTAAAATATCTAGATCACAATGTGAAATATTATTATTGTGTAGGCTATATCAAAAATGCATAATAATAAAAGGTTCCATAGGTCCACATACCTTTCCCTCAGCGAAGGGAAACAATGCCACATTACATTGCTCTCAGCCCACTCCATCAACATCCAGGCGATGTGCAATGGTACGGGACAATGGCTATCCATTAAAAAGGAGCTGATAACACCTATATCAAGCCTAATGCGTGAATTGTCATTTGCACCTAATGCGTGAATTGTCATTCAATGGAAAACTTGCGTACTGCAATAGACGGACATTTGCGTTCTGAAAATGCGCTTGAGATGTCATTACAATACAGCTCTGTTTATCTAGGAATACAGCCTGTAAGTGGGCTAAATAGAATGGTTTGTGACTGAAAAAAGTTCAAAACCTTGTCCAGTGAATATTGCTTTCATTGCTTTTCAAATAGCCTAGGCTACAGCGGACTCGCTGTGCATAATGTTTTTTCGATAGACTATGGTTAAAAAACGGAGATAAATGTCATCATGTTAACTGAATTGTAGGCTAACCTTAACTATTCTTCATCCTTCATATTTTTTAAATTTCAGTGACAAGATTTCCATACCCTCAGCTTATTAAAACCCCGCTGATTTCACCTGTTGTTCCATAACTGAACAAAAGATTTTAAAGAGAACTAAGCGTCTAATTAGAAACAAAATTTGCAGCACGTTACAAAATTAATTTACAATTAATTTTAATTCCATTATCTGCATGTTCGCTTTACAGGAGCAGGTCTGTTTCCCCTGCTGTACATCGCACTTTTCACGGTCTTCCTGGGAAAGTGAATCGTTTTAAAGTATTACGCTACCAGTTATGGTCACATTTCCATAAGCAGGACATTATAAAACAAGGGAAAATATGCTGAACCTATGGGTTGCCAACCTGACAGATTTATTGTATTTAGTGTCATCATTAAGGCAAAATAACGTTAGTTATGTTATTAATCAAAATTAGAATGCAGGTAGCCTAACGAACTTCGGATGAAGCTTGAACATGAGTTCATTGCATAATCAAATGAAATTCGTTAAACAAGCAGGCTAATTTGGCGTTTTCTAAGGTGAGAAGGAAGCAATTGGTCGCTTATTCTTAGTAAACAGCACTGTCAGGAATTACCGGGAACTCATAATACTACTACTGCTACTGATCCATATAGCCTATTCCTTGATCACACTAAACACGCACGAGCATGTCTGTTTCGCCATCATAAGCAATCCGCCAAGGTGGAAAAGCAGGCTTTTAAAGGGAATGGGATATGACATTTTGATTGGTTTATTGCATGTCATGCCCAAGACATACCTATAATTAATGAAGAGACTAGGTTCAGCCCAGTTGCACCTTGCGCCATGCACTTAGACCAAGCACCAAGATCGCCAAGATAGGGCCCATCGAGTTCTATGGGAGGTTTGAACAGTCTCCAGTCCAACCTTACTCTCCTCCCACCCCCCCCTCCACCCCCTCCATTCTACATCCAGGAGAAGGTGGTGAGGGCCATGTTCAGGAAACTGAACAAGAGGAAAGCAGCAGGTCCGGACAGGATCAGTCCAGCTGTGCTCAACCACTGTGCAGCTCAACTGGCTCCAGTGTTTACAAACATTTTCAATACCTCCCTCCGCCAGTGTATGGTACCACAGTGCTTCAAGGACTCAACCATAATCCCTGTGCCAAGATCAACCAAGATCTCCTGCCTCAACTACTTCAGACCAATTGCCCTAACATCGGGACTAAGTGTTGTAGTGTGTGGTGGAGGGCTAAGTTAACAGCATCCTCAACAGATCTGTTGGCTCTGTAAGCAAACTGGTAAGTATCCATCAGAGGGGTGGTGTTGGATTTCAGATAGGAGAGGATGATGCGCTCAAACGACTTCAGACCAATTGCCCTAACATCTGTGGTCATGAAGTCGTTCACATTCAATTCCAAATCAAAGCATTAACAAATTTTATCAAGTCTGCGTTATTATTTTACAGGAAGCAAAGAAAAGGAATATTAATCTGTTCAAAAAAATAGCAGTGGCGACATTTTTCTCTTCAAACTCAAACATTTACTGTATAAACTGAAGAAATTTTTCAAGATTTAATTTCACTTTAAATTACTGAACTAATATTTAGTTGCATAACCATTGTTTTAACCATGCATCTGCGTTGCATCGAGTCAAACTTCTGGCACCTAGAAACAGGTATTTCAGCCCAGGATGAACAAACTACATTCCACAGTTCCTGTGAATTTTTCAATTGCTCGCTTACTCGTGTGTTTGGGGTCGTTGTCTTGTTGAAACACCCATTTCAGGGGCATTTCCTCTTCGGCATACGGCAACATAATCTCTTCAAGTATTTTGATGTATTCAAACTGATCCATGATCCCTGGTATACGATAAATAGGCCCAACACCGTAGTATGAAAAACATCCCCATACCATGATTTTTGCGCGACCATGCTTCACTGTCTTCACAGTGTACTGTGGCTTGAATTCAGTACCCGGGGGTCGTCTGACGTACTGTCGACGACCACTAGACCCGAAAATAACAATTTTACTCTCATCAGTCCACAGAATGTTACGCCATTTCTCTTTGGGCCTATCGATGTGTTCCTTGGCAAATTTTAACCGATTCTGCGCATGCCGTTTTTTCAACAATGGTGCTTTACGGGGGCTTCTTGCTGATAGCTTAGCTTCGATCAAACGTCTTCTGACTGTAACAGCACTTACAGGTAATTTTAGATCATCTTTGATCTTTCTGGAGGTGATGATTGGCTGAATCTTTGCCATTCTGACTATTCTTCGATCCGTTTTAACAGTAGTTGCTCTTTTTCTTCCGCGTGTTTCGGGTTTTTGTTGCCATTTTAAAGCATTTGAGATAATTTTAGCTGAGCATCCTATAATTTGCTGCACTTCTTTATGCGTTTTCCGCTCTCCAATCAACTTTTTAATCAAATTACGTTGTTCCTCCGAACAATGTTTGGAACGGCCCATTTTACTTAGCAATTCAGAAGGAAATATATTTTATAACAATGTGTGAAACATTTGCTTCCCTTCTTCCTTAATAAAGGACAATTAATGACACCTGTTTTTTCACAGAATTAATGAATTCTCTAATTAAACTCGACAATGCTATTATTTTGAACAGGCCCCTTTCAATGAATGAGTCAATTACTCAGAACAAGCAGCGTGCATGTCATGACAGTTGGGTCTGTTGTTTTTCTATTACACTACTACATCTACAAGTAAATTATTTGCCATGCAGAAATATCACTACTACTAATAACAGTGGTTCATCAGGTTACTGATGTTATGCTGCTATTTTTTTGAACACCACTGTATACTGAATAAGCAAACTATGACCTTAACCTTATGCAACATTCTCTAGGTCAGTGGCGGAGGTGTAAAATCCAGGGGTCAGAAAGTAAAAGTCCTGCCATGCGTTTCTTCCACCCATGAACTCAGCCTGCTGATTTCACGAATTAGTTCTACCTCCTGGCTGAAGAATGAATTTGCTAATTAGCAAATCTTGGTGATTGGAATGAAATACCGGGGAGGACTTTCTGAACCTGGATTTTTCACATCGGGTCAGTGGTTCTCAACCTCAGTCTTGGGACCCTCTGTGTATGCTGGTTTTCGTTCCAACCACACTTGCAATCCCAGAATTTTAAAAAGCTGGTAATTTTTCTTCTTTTTTTATTGCATGTTTAAAGGTATTATTTACCCTCTTAAGCCAAGTTATGTCGGAAATAGCTATGCATGCAATGAAGAATAATATTCCCAAGTTCAAATTGTGCTTTTTGTGCTATATTGCAAACAATTACAAAAGAGAGGTAGCAAATTAAAGACCGAGGTGAACAGTTCCTAATTGGGTAGTGTGAACAGGTGTTTAAATTCCTTAAATTTCTTTCCCTTTATCACAATGCAGGTTTAGCTTGTTATTAGTTTCCCACTCTCACCAATTCGGAGCCTGTTGATCCACCACCGTCTTTAATTTGATCAGTTAAAACATTTTTCTACCTCTTGTAATTGTTTGCAATAGCACAATGTGACTATTGGACTTTTATTCTTCATGGCATGCATAGCTTATCCACTGCTGTAGATCTACATAAGCATAACCAGCAGTCAATCCTTTTGTAACACTTGTTTTGAGAGTCCCAGGGAACATGGTGTCAATCATTGTTCCTCTCTGGTATGGCAAGAGGGGCGGAAAGGTTAAGGAAGGGTCAAGCCCATCCATCTGGACTCCTGAGAATGAAATGAGACACACACAAACACAGTCAATGTCTGCTGTTGTCAGGTTTTTCAGCTAATCATAACCGATTCTTTCTTTGCAGGAAACTGCAAAATTTCTCCTGCCACGCAAACTAACCACACACACATTCTCCTGCCACACAAACTAACTCTTGTTTTCATTGGGAGCTTGGTGCCTGGAGCCAGAGGCCACAGTGGAAGACCTGATAATTTACTGCAGTACATACTTTAGTCACAATAAAAATATTTCAGTCATAATATCTTGACGAAGTTCAACGGTCGTTAATACATATCTAAGGTGAAAAGGGTATTATATTCGGTCGCGATGTGAGTTTATCTGGTGATATTCCTGCTCTCAAATGTAACCACTTGTGCTCGTACAGTATGAGCACGCCCAAGAGCTCAGGTCTGTTCATTCTCCATCTGTGAAACCCACAAATGCTCATCACTGTCACTCACCCTCAGTGTCACTGTCACGTTTGTTGTGCTGAAGGTGCTCTTCAGCACGGTGATTATATAATTACAATGTATGTTAACTCATTATATTGGTCAGCCAGCTTAATATGTGTGGTGGTACCACCTTTTGTGTTCTTTGACTTTTACTGTGTTGTTAGTCAGGAGCAGGATTAGGAAACCAACGCGTTTCAAAGGGGACTTTAGTTTGACTCTTAACACACACCAGCTGGCCTGGCTGGAGGTGTGCCCGGTTATCTGTTTTTAGTTGCTCAAGGTTGTCTGCTTCTTGGGCCCGATATCTGCAGAGAGACCTGACCGCTTCAGTTAGATTCACACAGTAATTAGTTTAGAGCATCTTCAACCACATGCAATTCTCCATGAGATATCGCCCCTGCAATCCTCATGGGTGCGCCTGTCATGAGTTCAAAGGGGGGAAAGGTTAGTGGGTCCTGGCTCAGCTCTCGTTGTCTGGCAGGGCCGACACCCAGTTCCTGTTAGACACAGAGGAAAGATGTTTTGCTAGTTTTTCTCTGACTGCGGTTGTGCTGTCTCCACCTGAGCTCAGGGGGGGAGGTAGGGACAGTGGAGCTTTTGTTTTATTCCCAGAACTGAATGAAACTTCCTACACAATTCTTCCTGTAAAATGCGTCCCTTGATCACTATCTAAGCGACACGGAAATCTGTGCCTCGGAATTGTTTCATTGGTCAGTTTAAGGGCTACTGCGTTTGCTCTGCTATGTGCCGCTACCTGCTACATTGAAAGTGGGTGTGGCCACCCTGTTGACACAAAATGCATCACTTGGGCATTTTTCCAGGGCAGGAGATGGATATCTAAAAATATTGGTATGTTTTAATTGCCAGGGTTATTTTCTTGAAGGTCAGATCATCAGACCGTACAATTAAGAATGTTTAAATAAATAAATACATTTAGGCTGAACTTCCCCTTTGTCTCCGTTTCCCTCCCTTTGTTCCAGTAGAGCGGAGGACATCGAGGAGGTGTCGTACGAGCCGGCCCTGATCCAGCTGGGCCTGCTGTAAGTAAACCCCCCCTCAGAACGGGCTCCCTCACATGTGCGCACGCTGTCCTCACCCTCACTGTCCTGCTCCCTTTTCTCCGTCCTCCAGGTACGACGCCAACAGCGAGTGTCTCCTCCTGCACCTTCTGCAGTTAAGCAACTTCAATGGGGCCATTGTGAAAGACGGGCGCAGTGTGTAAGCCAAAAAAAACGCCATTACCCTCCCAGTCCATGTAACAGACTCCCATGCGGGCTAGCGTTCATAAAGTGTCTCGGAGCAGGACTGCTGACCTACGATCAGTTTTCTTCCGTCCTTGTTCCTAATCTTATCCATTATGAGCTAAAATGAAAAACTGATCCTAGATCAGGGCCTATTTACAACATTTGTCTCAGAGCATTGCTGCTGATCAAAAATCAGTTTTTCCCTGTGCTTACCCTAACCGTATTCATTATGAGCTAAAAGGCAGAACTGATCTGAGATCAGGACTATCACTGAATACGAGCCTAGTTCTCTTCGTCTTTTCCCAACGGATGATTTAATGGCGAAAATGTTTGAGCTTTGCCCTTGTTTTTGTTCATTTTGCCCAGGTATGTGAAAGCACACCTGGTCCCGGTGGATGTCACTCGAGCCTGTCCGTATTACTGCAGTAAGGCCCTGGAGCCTCAGGCCGCTCTGAGCTTCAATGAAGGCTTTCGCATCCCACTCCTGCCGACCGCCCTGACCCTGCGAAGCCTGCAGATCTCCCTCTGCGCTCTGGGGCACCAGGAGCACGAGGACCTGCTGGTGGGTCCCTACAAACCACATTACAATCAGAGCTATTGGGAGTGACTATTTCTTCATGCATATGCAACGGGAAATGAGCATATGAATTTTTGTTGCTCATGCTGATATTATTGAAGTATGCTTCTGTAAAGACTGTGAGCTGAAATAATGTGATTGCAGTTTCCTGTGACATGTACAACAGGAAATGAAAGAATAGGTTATGATTAGCTGGAAAGCCTGACAGCAGCAAACATTGACACTGTGTGTGTTTGTGTGTGTGTGTGTGTGTGTGTGTGTGTGTGTGTGTGTGTGTGTGTGTGTGTGTGTGTGTGTGTGTGTGTGTGTGTGTGTGTGTGTGTGTGTGTGTGTGTGTGTGTGTGTGTGTGTGTGTGTGTGTGTGTGTGTGTGTGTGTAGGGTGTGGTGCAGGTGGGGCTGGCTGACTGTGAAGGCTGCACGGAGATGGTGTTCCAGTGGCACAGGTTCCAGACGCTGGGTGGGGCGGAGCTGCACAGGACTGAGCAGGGCCAGCTCTCCGAGGGCAGCCTGCCCACCCAGCCCGACAGGGAAGAGGAGGACACCAAGACCACGGTGGGTCAAGTGCTGTGGGGGAGGGGAATGGGAGATGTAGAAAGACCAAGGCTGTGTCCGAGTCGGCTTGTTTACCATAGATATATACTGCCCGGAATGCTTGCTTCCGTGGAAATTTAGACCAATATGTGGTTTCTGACGCATCGGCGCATTAACACTTTTTCTGGCGCAAGAATTACCTACTGGATCTATGTTCCAAATGAAATACGAAAAATCCCGGAAAGGGCCATTTAATTAAATTTTTTAAATCTTTTTATTTTTTGAATCTGATGTGAGGAGCTCTGCTTCTGTGTCTCACACTTCTGTCTATGTTATGCGTTAAAAAGTCGCCATGTCTCAACAAGCTGTGTCCAAATAAATACTTAGATGCCACCCAGTTGGATAGCGAGCGACACCGATGTTTAGTTTAGGAATATGGGAATTGAAAATGAGCAGAGCCTGATCTGAATGCGGACATGAAGGAGCGAACACTATTGTTTTAAATAAAATAAGTGTGTAATTAATCACAATCATAAAATTAAATAGTTCAAAGCGCCGTTTCCTGGTATTTTTTAAACAAATTGGGAAAATATTTTAGTTGTAATACAACAGCAAAAAGGAATAAAACAACAAAAAACATAAATATGCAATTTATTTAAAATAATAATCCCTGTTCTTTCATACATTTGATATGCAGCTTCCATGTTGCCCTTCAGCAAGGGAAAGTAGTGTTCTCTAGCCTGTGTTGTCCAAGCCTGAAATGGATACATTTTTCATTAATAATATAATATTGTAGCTACCGCATCTAAAGACAGAGCAGCGGATTCACTTGTTGCTTTTATTGCAAGCCAATGTTCTCAGTACACAGAGGATTACACTGACTCAAACGCACAGACTGCAAGCATTCGTATACTGGGCTGGCGCTAATACTGCAAATTGTCATCATAAACATATTGCATGACCTAGCTAGCCCTACTGTGGCTAGCTCACTACACTACTGTCAACAAAACACACGTTATGCACTTTATACACGCAGTAACACTTAACTTATTTAACCAGCGACTAGTAATAGTTTCTAATGATATAATGTCGTCACATAAATTGTAGTTGAAGACCTTTTTTTATACAGACCCCAATTCCAAAAAAGTTTGGACAGTATGTAAAATGCACATAAAATCAGAAAGCAGTGATTTGTAAATTATCTTTTGCATATATTTAATTGAAAACAGTACAAAGAAAAGATATTTAAATGTTTTACCTTATCAACTTTATTGATTTTTATAAAAATACACTAATTCCGAATTTGATGCCTGCAACACGTTCCAAAAAAGTTGGGACAGGAGCAAAAAAAAAAAAAAAGACTGGAAAGTTAAAAAAAACACCTGTTTGGAACATTCCACAGGTTAACAGGTGATGCTACACTATATGGCCAAAAGTATGTGGACACCCCTTGGTCTGGGGCTGTTTTTCATGGTTCAGGCTAGGCTCCTTAGTTCCAGTGAAGGCAAATCTTATCACTACAGCATACAATGACATTCTAGACAATTCCGGGTTTCCAACTTTGTAGCAACATTTTGGGGAAGGCCCTTTCCTGTTTCAGAATGACAATGCCCCCCATGCTCAAATAGAGGTCCATACAGAAATGGTTTGTCAAGATCGGTATGGAACAACTTGACTGGCCTGCACAGAGCCCTGATCTCAACCCCATCAAACACCATTTGGATCAATTGGAAAGCCGACTGTCAGCCAGGTCTAATAGCCCCACATCACTGCCCGACCTCACTAATGCTCTTCTGACTGAATGGAGAGCACAAATCCACACAGCAATGTTCCAACATCTAGTGGAAAGCCTTCCCAGGAGAGTGGAGGCTGTTATAGCAGCAAATGGGGACCAACTCCATATTGATGCCCTTGATTTTGGAATGAGATGTTTGATGAGCAGGCGTCCATATACTTTTGACCATGTAGTGTATCATGTCTGGGTATAAAAGGATGTCAAAAGACTTGATATCTTATTTTCAGGTACTCTTACAAGTGATACTATAACTTCTCTGCATTTGAATGGATCTCTATGGGAATTGGGGGGGTGGGACTAGATTTAGCTGTAAATTACACGGGAATAGTATGGAACCCATGGTTGGGTAAGTGGCTAGCTAGCTAGCCCTGATTGGTTGGTTTTTGTAAGACCAGGGTGAGATTTTCTCACGGCCTAATACAGAGCCCAGGCCACTCTCAGAAACCAGATTTTTTCACAGAACACTTCATTTATTGATAGCTGCTGGAATATAATGAGTAAATTTTATAATTTCGCCAAAATTATAGCTAAATAATCTTGCCTACTGCAGCTTTAATCTCTCCCATCACGGATACTGTGCTTTTTGGAGAAATGCCTAGATCTATTTGTGTGTGTTTTTCAAAAGAAACATATCACTCATTTCATGCATCACTTATTTCATGCATGGTGGCTTACTTTGGGAAATGTTTCTTTTTTGGTGTCAGCTATATTAGCTGATTGTTAAAGATAAATTGCAGTCTGCCTCAGGGGCTTTCACTGTTGCTCAAGATGTGCCTCGCCTCCATTAGTCAGAGTGGCTTTGGCACAGGTGATTTTTCTGATTGCTCCTTATCTTAGTCCTGGTGAATTCAGATTAGGGGGACTTGCCAAGAGAACACCCTCCTGCCTCCTGGTATGTTGGTGCTCGCCAAGTTCCTTTAGATGCTCGGCTCAGATACTTAGAAACCTGAAGTACTGGTTGAACACCGGACAGAATTGTGTGGATGCTGGCCTGGGGTGGGGTGGTGGGGGGGTTGTGCTGCTAATAGCACAGCTATGTGGTCCTGCTTGTTTACTGCGAGTCAGTCAAGTGTGTGACTGTGACATTGACGTCGCCTGCCCATGTGCGTATGTTTGCCCCTGTCTGTGTGTGTGTGTGTGTGTGTGTATGTGTGCATACGTGTGTAGGAGAACTCTGTGTCAGCTCTGCTGTCCTCCTGCACCACTCCGCGGATGGAGAGAAGCAAGCTGGAGCTAAGTGAGGATGAGCTGCAGGAGCTGGAGCAGAAGGAGGAGCTGGGCGAGGCCATATCCGAGAGGTACGGCTGACCTTCCACCACTGACCCCTACGGTGCAGTCACCCCCTGCATTCAGTCTATTCATACAGTCCCTTATCTGTAAACCAGTTATTCCTCCTTTAAAACAGACACGCACGCACGCACACACACACAACCCAAACACACTCACAAGACAAGACTGGCACCGTATTTGTAATCTAGATAGTTTAAAGTTTGGCCAGCTTAGAACTGTAAAGGGGGGGTTCAATAGCATTAAAAAGAGTTCTGTAGCATTGGAGTGAGTTCCATGGTATCAGAAAGGCTTCCATGGAAGCAGAGTGGGTTCCATGGCATTACAGAGCCTTCTGTTGCAGTAGGTTTGATGGTAGGAGTGAGCGACCCACGTCGGTCTGAGTGCTGACCAGCGATTTGTCCCTCAGGAGTTGGCAGGCGGAGTCTGTGGACAGTGGCTGTAGCAACAGCACGGCCTTCGTCATGCCGTGTCCAGAGGGCCTGTGCGTAGAGGGAATCTGCTCCGACACAGAGGGGCGCTGTGCACGGCCTGGCAGCAAAACTCCCGCCGTGAAGGTAATGGGAAGCAGTCTCCATGGAAACGAGATCACTGATAAACGACATGTGCAGCCTCTTAACAGAGAGCAAGGGGCCAAATGAGGGGTAATAAAATAACATTCTCCCTAAGATAGGACTGACAATATGTGGATGCCTTGCTTTTATGGAGTCTGATTAGGAAACCTGCATCTAAGTTCAAATTCAAACCCCCTGTGCGTCTAGCTCCTCTCTTTGAATACATAAGGTAAAGAGCTAGGATGAACCCAGGATTAACTTAATGGGCCTCATTCACAAACATTTCTTAAATTCTTCTTGCTTTTGTTCTTAAGAAAAGTTCCTACGAAAAACTGACATGAGATTCATGAAACGTCTGCAGACCTTCGTTTTTTGTGCGTATGAGTGTATCCAGATGATGAATGCCAATCGTTTGTACATTCAATGCACGTGCCTGTTCATGTGATTAGCATAAGGAAACATCCTATAAAAGGCATGCTGACTTCAGGGTTGTGTGCAAACATAAGCCATTCATAATCCCTAAAGACGCGTTCTCTCCCCAAGGCACGGTTAGCCAAGTAATCCAGAAGCAGCAAATAGTGTTGGGTTTGCCTGCGCGCTTGTGGGTCTTTATGTGTTATTGTCAATCATCATCAGTCACTTTTTGTCAATAAGCCAAATTAATTACATGTGTTTCCCAACAAGGTTATTATCGCAAGCTAAAACTAAGATGAAAACGTAGTGTCAAAAAAACATTGTAAATAAAAATAAAATTAAAGTTTTTGGAAAAAATGAAAAACTAAACCAAAATTGGCAAACCCGCTCTTAAAACTAACCAAAACTAAACTGAAATTTAAATCAAAATTGAAAACTGAATAAAAATTTAAACTAGTGAAAGATTTGAGCTTATACAGCCGTGGCCAAAAGTTTTGAGAATGACACAAGTATTGGTTTTCACAAAGTTTGCTGCTTCAGTGTTTTTAGATCTTTTTGTCAGATGTTACTATGGTATACTGAAGTATAATTACAAGCATTTCACAAGTGTCAAAGGCTTTTATTGACAATTACATTAAGTTTATGCAAAGAGTCAATATTTGCAGTGTTGACCCTTCTTTTTCAAGACCTCTGCAATTCGCCCTGGCATGCTGTCAATTAACTTCTCTGGCCACATCCTGACTGATGGCAGCCCATTCTTGCATAATCAATGCTTGGAGTTTGTCAGAATTTGTGGGTTTTTGTTTGTCCACCCGCCACTTGAGGATTGACCACAAGTTCTCAATGGGATTAAGGTCTGGTGAGTTTCCTGGCCATGGACCCAAAATTTCGATGTTTTGTTCCCCGAGCCACTTAGTTATCACTTTTGCCTTATGGCAAGGTGCTCCATCATGCTGGAAAAGGCATTGTTCGTCACCAAACTGTTCTTGGATGGTTGGGAGAAGTTGCTCTCGGAGGATGTTTTGGTACCATTCTTTATTCATGGCTGTGTTCTTAGGCAAAATTGTGAGTGAGCCCACTTCCTTGGCTGAGAAGCAACCCCACACATGAATGGTCTCAGGATGCTTTACTGTTGGCATGACACAGGACTGATGGTAGCGCTCACCTTTTCTTCTCCGGACAAGCTTTTATCCGGATGCCCCAAATAATCGGAAAGGGGATTCATCAGAGAAAATGACTTCACCCCAGTCCTCAGCAGTCCAATCCCTGTACCTTTTGCAGAATATCCGTCTGTCCCTGATGTTTTTCCTGGACAGAAGTGGCTTCTTTGCTGCCCTTCTTGACACCAGACCATCCTCCATAAGTCTTCGCCTCACTGGGCGTGCAGATGCACTCACACCTGCCTGCTGCCATTCCTGAGCAAGCTCTGCACTGGTGGTGCCCCGATCCCGCAGCTGAATCAACTTTAGGAGACGGTCCTGGCGCTTGCTGGACTTTCTTGGGCGCCCTGAAGCCTTCTTCACAACAATTGAACCTCTCTCCTTGAAGTTCTTGATGATCCGATAGATGGTTGATTTAGGTGCAATTTTACTAGCAGCAATATCCTTGCCTGTGAAGCCCTTTTTGTGCAAAGCAATGATGACTGCACGTGTTTCCTTGCAGGTAACCATGGTTAACAGAGGAAGGAACAATGATTTCAAGCACCACCCTCCTTTTAAAGCTTCCAGTCTGTTATTCTAACTCAATCAGTATGACAGAGTGATCTCCAGCCTTGTCCTCGTCAACACTCTCACCTGTGTTAACGAGAGAATCACTGACATGATGTCAGCTATTCCTTTTGTGGCAGGGCTGAAATGCAGTGTAAATGTTTTTTTTGGGATTAAGTTCATTTTCTTGGCAAAGAGGGACTTTGCAATTAATTGCAATTCATCTGATCACTCTTCATAACATTCTGGAGTATATGCAAATTGCCATCATAAAAACTGAGGCAGCAGATTTTGTGAAAATTAATATTTGTGTCATTCTCAAAACTTTTGGCCACGGCTGTACAGATAGGTTAGATAATGTAGTTAAAATCAATAGCCAATTTATGCCTATAATTGTATTGATAAACATTTTGTTGTTAATATGAAGCCTGTAACTACTTAAATTGACTTTACATAAATAATAATGCATTATATGTAGAAACCGCTTCTGCATATATGCATTACGTACCATACATACCAAAGAACAAATTCAGATAAGAAAAAAATGATCAATGCCGGAATGTTTGTGGAAACATTCTTATACACAGTTTATGATTGAATCTGTTCATACACGTTTCATGAATGAGGCCCAATGGTTTTTTTTCTCTGTCAGACAATACTCCACAGTCCGCTTGCCTCAGTTAGTTTTGATTGATAGAGATTATCAATTAGCATGTTTTAGATCAGGGGTAGGGAACCCTGGTCCTGGAGAGCCGCAGGGTCTGCTGGTTTTAGTTGTTACTCCCCACTTAATTGATAAATTAAAGCAGTTGATTACACAGTAAACTCACCTCATCTGGTTTATTTGGTCTAAGTAGTTGCTGTATTTAAGGTGAAAACAAAAACCAGCAGACCCTGCGGCTCTCCAGGACCAGGGTTCCCTACCCGTTTTAGATTAACCAAATCATTTAATCGGATGAGTGAGCTATAATCAGCATCTTTGCTTTGCTGGAATAGAAACGGAATAATTGAAATGTATTCAGTAAATGTATATCAGTTAACAGTGTTCTCTGCAGAGGTCAGAGTGAAGCTGAGTGGGATGCTCTGTGTCCGGATAGGTGGATAAGGAGACCAACACGGAGGGCTCTTTCCCTGAGCCAATTACGGTGCGACCCAAGGAGAGGGGCGGGCGCTGGGGCCATGCCCCCCCTTTTGTGCGCAGCGGCACCATCGCGCGCTCCCAGACCTTCTCCCCCGGAGCCCGGAGCCAGTACGTCTGCAGGGTCGGTATACACAGCCTCTCGCTCATGCGCATGCACACACATGCGCTCGCATGCATACACACACTCACGCAGGCACGCATGCAAACACACATGCGCGCACGCAACACATGCCCACCCCCTCGCACTCACACATGCTAGCACACGTCCCGTACATAACTTTGCACTGTACTCAGGATTAAGTACTTCAAGTTTAAGTGTTTGAAGTGTGTTAAGTGTGAGTCTTTGAGTAAAGATTAGGAGAAACTCCTCATATTTGGCACGATTGCAGCCTTTTAAATATTCCTGTTTGATTACTGGCCTGTGTACTGGCTTTGATGGCTCATTGAGCTTGCAGCAGACTGTGAGGTTTAATGGAACAGTGCCCAATCATGTCTTTCAGTTGTACCGCAGCGACAGCGATAGCTCAACTTTACCAAAAAAGTCGCCGTTCGTCAGGAATACGCTGGAAAGGAGGACTCTTCGATACAAGCAGGTAATGTTAACGGCATGTTTTGTGGGTGCTTTTATACTTTTTTTTTTTTTTTTGATTAAAAGGCAGTTCTGCCTGAGCACAATTGGAGTTGATTGGAGCTCCCTGGCCAGTGACGTTTCCATTGGAGCTCGATCGCGAGAGTTTGATGGATGATTAACAGTCTGAGCCTGAATATTCTCAATGGTGAAAGGCTGAGTGCCTTCAGCACATGGTCACCTGCATTCATTAAACCTGATTCATTACAATGAATCCAGTCCTGTGGTTATAGGTTTGGATGGAGGAAAAACCAGGGCCATCTCTGGCACTCCAGGACCAGGGTTGCCTACCCCTGGTGTATACATATGGGGCATGAGTGTATATACCTACCTATGCACTGTATCATAAAGTGTGTATTATGTGGTGTGTGTGTATGCGCGTGGATGATGGGTGTGTGTATGGTTGTGTGCGCTTGTGAGAGCAGCAGTCGTGCAGGTCCTCGCTAGCAGAGCAGTCGACGCGCACGTCTCTGGATCTGGAGCTGGATCTCCAGGCCTCCAGGACACGGCAGCGGCAGCTGAGCGAGGAGCTGGGCGCCCTGCGTGAGCTCAAAGTGCGGCTGGAGGAGGCGCACGGCCGAGACGCTGCTGAGCTCCCCCTCTGGGCCCTGAGAGATGAGCGCTTCCGCAGCCTGCTTAGAGAGGCAGACAGACAGGTACACGCACGCATACACATACAGTATACACACCACACACACACACGCCAAAATATGCAGAATGCTACATTTTACAAATGCCAGTGACCAGTGCGATGGCAGACCCATGCAGGTGTGTTTTGGGTAACGTGCGATGGGTGGCATGGCTCCTCCACAGGCACGGCAGAGCAAGCTGGAACAGCGGCAGGAGGAGGCGGTGGAGAGGCGGCTGAGGAAGGCGTCCAAAGAGATCCAGCAGATGAGGGGGCAGAGCCAGAAGGAGCCGCTCCCAGTGCAGACTTTCAGGTGGGTGTGGAGCCCCTTCTCACCTCTTCCTACCCCACCCCTTCCCACCATTTCTGCCTGTCCGCAGCGCCCCATCTCACCTAACCCCACCCCTTCCCACCATTTCTGGCTGTCTGCACCGCCCCATCTCACCTAACCCCACCCCTTCCCACCATTTCTGCCTGTCTGCAGTGCCCCATCTCACCTCTTCCCACCATTTCTGCCTGTCTGCAGCGCCCCATCTCACCTAACCCCACCTCTTCCCACCATTTCTGGCTGTCCGCACCGCCCCTTCTCACTTAACCCCACCCTTTCCCACCATTTCTGCCTGTCTGCACCGCCTCATCTCCTCTAACCCCACCCCTTCCCACCATTTCTGCCTGTCTGCACCGCCCCATCTCACCTAACCCCGCCCCTTCCCACCATTTCTGCCTGTCTGCAGTGCCCCATCTCACTTAACCCCACCCTTTCTGCCTGTCTGCACCGCCCCATCTCCCCTAACCCCACCCCTTCCCACCATTTCTGCCTGTCTGCACTGCCCCTTCTCACTTAACCCCACCCCTTCCCACCCTTCGTGTCTCTTCCTTCCCCTTTCTCCCAGCCTCAAAATACAAAATTATTAGTATTATATAAGTAAGTATAAAATATAAGTATTTTATACCTTCTCTGCTAGAGCCAAGTGTATGACAGCCCATTTTTCCTCCTCCACCCATCCATCTGCCACAGAGAGAAGATGGCTTTTTTCACAAGACCAAGATTCAACATACCTCCCCTGCCAGCCGATGATGTGTAAGAGGGCCCGGGCTCTGACATCACGTGTTCACATATGAAGTATTTTGTCTTGTCTTTTTGTGTTCAATCTCCATGAAGTAATTATTACAAAAACTGTAGTTTCATCAGCCAATAAAACAGCTATCGATCGATGATGGTCGAGACAAGAAAACTATTTGTGTGTGGATATACCCTATATATTCTATAGGATATACACATGCATAATAATTCATATTGTGTAACTTGACAACAATGGCAAGTTTTTTTTTTTGTCCTCAGTCAGAAAAAAAATTCTATTTTACAAGAGAACAAAGTATCTTAGACGTGTACAATTTATTTGATGTTTGTATGCTTACATAAGGCTGGAAGACGGGAACAAAGTCAGTTTAGACAAATTCACTGTATTGTAACTTATTTTATAGTGTGCTTTCCTTGAAGGAAATTTAAAAAAACTTCCCGCTTTAATGCATATTTTTTAAGGCTTAAAACAAATAGCACTTCAGTGTTCTGACATACAGTGGAATGGAACATTTGGCTGATTTTGTTCCTGTTACCTGATTCTGAAAAGTTATTTACATCAAAATTTGTCACTTTTTTAATCCACTTTTATTACGTGTCATTGTCTTTGTTATTATTAATATTAATTATTACTTGTACTTTACAATATAAATATATATGAAACGGTGTATTCAGAACTTTTATTAAATTGTCTGTAATGCGGTAACATCTTCAGTGTTTGTCACTGTTGTGAAGATCAACCATTAAACGGTCAAAGCAGTCAAAGTTGTGGTGTGTGGTTCTTTCTGGTTTTGTTGTGTTGAAATTGTAGTGCAGGCTCAAGGCCCGTTTTATCTGAAACAAGTCAGTGCTGCACAGCACACACAATTAAATTTCAAAGGGTGCAACCTTCTGTATTTCTGTAGTTCATTAAATGTCAACTTTAAGCCCTTCGGACATTAAACGACAGTCTATCGGGGTTATTTAGAGTGTTTATACCATCATTTTTGAAGTCAAACTATCGTTGAATCCTTTACTTTGTGCTGACCTATATTCTCTGTGGAAGTATGGCGGCGGAGCGATACTTTACGTTACCTACAAATGTAGTGCCGGCACTGGTCGACTACAACAACAAAGAGGTGCAACAAGTTGCAATGGCCACGTTCGCTCCGCTGCCGTACTTCCGCAGAAAATATAGGTCAGCACAAAGTAAAGGATTCAACGATAGTTTGACTTCAAAAATGATGGTATAAACACTCAAATGTTCCTCAACCAAGCACAGGTAGCCAATCACACACACTAGTGTTGCACGGTACACCGAAACTTCGGTACTTTTTCGATACTTAAAAAAAAAAAACGGTTCGGTATTAGAATTTTCCGACGTTCGGTACTTTAAAAAAAAATTTATATTATTCTTTTTTTTAATATAATCTTTTTTTTCTTTTTCTTTTATGTAGCTGCAATATTTCCCTTACCGCAGAATGCTGGAATGATCAAAATAGCATCTGGAAAAACCCTTGCCAAAACAGCTTCGGTTTCCCGTTAGGCCTTTTCAGTGGCAGCGCTGATATTATGAGGGTGTAATTATAGTTTCCGCCTCTACGCAAAATGGCGCACTTTCGTCCGTTTCGCTATCTGACCAGAACTCTTACATTTTAGTGTAGAGTAAAAGCTAATACTGCAGAGGCAGGAGTTTGATTCTGCATGTTTTTAAGGACTGATTATGGATCAGCACTATGGAGGAGTCTCAAAAGCAGCTCTACAGTGCTGCAAAGATAGCTGATCCAGAAACAGTCCTTAAAAACTGGTAGAAACAAACTCCTTGTCCTGGGTTTAAGTTGTATATTTCTGAATATCATTTGTGAAGCTAAGGGGGGTTTATTGTATATAAGTTCTGTTTTAAGTTTATTAATATTATAAATAACTAATATTTATTTACCATACGACTTTGTGAGCAAATGTTATTTTAGCTCAGAATGGAGAAATGTACCACTTTGTTACCAACACCCTCCCCATGTGTGCGACGACTCTCCGTACCCCCGACCTGCGCGATGATACTACCTCGGCCCCGCATGCGCGTTTGATGACACCGTGTACGCGCAACAACACTGGTAGTTTCGAGGGGCCTACCACCCGGCCTGAAAAAAAATCTAGGGGAAACACTGTACTGTATGTGACTATTCTGAAATAAATGTATTCTGTAGCAAATTTCTGAATGATACAGCTTCTTCTTCAGTTTGAACTTAAAACCATGGATGTGCAGGGAATATTTATTTAGATATTGACATTTAAATAAAACTAGTAGAAACGAGGAGGAAATTGCCTCTGAAGGGCCAAAGTAAATAGGGTTAAGGTCATTTCAGTAAAGGTACCGAGTATCGAATCAGTATCGTTTCAGTTTCAAGTACCGTTTCAGTATCGAGTATCATGATACTAAACCTGGTATCGGTATCAAAGTCAAAATTTTGGTATCGTGACAACACTAACACACACCTTCGCCTGCAGGGAATAAAGAATTATGTTCCACTGACAGCATTCACTTCACAAAAAACCTCCCCTGCTTGCTTTGACTGGATTGTGATCTTCAGCACTGGGTAACATTCAGGTATATCAAGTATATCCACAGCGCTCCCAATGCACTTTGTTTAATTGATTAAAGCAAATTTCTCATTAAGAAAATTAAGTTCAAAGCAGCCAACTAATCGTTGCTCTGCTGTCTTGTGCTTAACTGCCATCATAAATTAAGTTAAATAAAATCAACAATTTTAAATTTGGGTTCTCCCCACTAGACTGTCAAGGCTGTTAACGCAACGCTTTAAAAATGTTAAAAAAATAAAATAAAATGAAGAGCAAAAGTGGAGCATGGGGAAAAGAGTGCGGATTCAATTGCTCTGCCTCTCAATCTCTCAGGTATACTACAATGCAGGAATACTGAGTTGGCTGGACTGAGTAAAACCCGGAACAGCCACGTCTACTCAGTCCATGTTCTAGATTTGGGAGGGTTCTGGGTTTTACTCCGTAGTTATCCAGCTAACTCGGTAATCCTGCCTCGTAGTATCCCCCCCCCCCCCCCTAGTCCTGGAATGATTGCTTGGTGGTGTCATGGCAGGTGATGAAAAATCTGGCACTGGTTTTCTTTATCCTAGTAATTGACTTAATTAGTGCTACTGATTGGCCAAACTGTCTTCACACCTGACTTCCAGGTGGAAAAAAGGGAGTGTGTAAAACCAGCAGTTGAATAACGGAATTATGGGGTAACTCTGGAACACCACCTCAGTACCTATGTTTGGCTCCTTTAATTAAGCAAATAAACTATACAAAAATAATCTGGGTGCTATTTTGACAGCCTACACTTCAGAGAACCTCGTTATTTTTTAACTCAACATTTATCTTAGTCTGATTGTGTAGAATGGCCTAGTGTTCATATTTTGTTGATGGCGCCAACCAATCTGTGTATATAATCTGGGAAATCATCTGGTTTGTGAGCATCCGCTTGCATTGTTTGTGTTGTCTTGTAAGGGTGTTTCCTAAATATAGAAATATTGCTTTATATATTCTGTGAATATGCACACATTTCTTGTACTTTTTAGAATTCTCTAGTTTTATTTAATTAAAATTATACAGGTTAAGGCAGGGATGTCCAATCTTACCCGAAAAGGGCCGGTGTGGGTGCAGGTTTTTGTTCTAGCCCAGCACTACAACACCTGATTATACTTATCAAGGTCTGATTGAAGAGCATGATTATTTAATTAGTTGAATCAGGTGTTGTAGTGCTGGGCTAAAACAAAAACCTGCACCCACACCGGCCCTTTCCGGATAAGATTGGACACCCCTGGGTTAAGGCCATGAAAAGTGGAGCCAAAAAATATAGGTTATACGGATCAGACAACACATACAGATTTACAGAAGGAAAGACTATTCAATTCAAATACTTTAGCCTAATTAGCCATAGCCTAATTTGTTGGAATAAAGAGACGACAAGCTTTTAATATTTTGCAAATTGTATTGATAATTATTTACAGAGGGACTAATCTCAAGAGTCCAATTATGAATTCATAATTACATTTCTTTTCACCAAGGGCAAAAATCAAAAATTTGTTATAAAAAACAATGTTTTTGTGAAAAATGGAGAGTGGCACCCTAAACTGTGGGTATATTCAATATATATAAATGCTCATACATATTACACATGCACAAATGTGCACACGCCTGTTGTCCCTGGGAATTGCCATTCTGTCTCATCTTCCCATCTTCAGGGGCATTACAGTAAACAGCCCCCCCCCGCCAAGTTTCATTTTCTAGTCCGTTCATCCGTTCCACCCATTCATTTGAGGAAGGAAATCACAGAACCAACTGGAACTACTGTGAGTTACAGCAGTGATTCATCATGCATCCATTTTACTTTTACTTTACACAAGATGTTTTGCATTTCAGATTGGAGAAAAAAAATACTGAAAATGCCATAATATTCAGAAATGAACTAAAACTCAATCCTTCAACAATAAAGCCAGTCAGAGTCATGGTGACAATGCAATTTTGCAACAGAACATGGAGGAAGGTTCAGAGCATAGTGGGGCTTTCCCTTTCTACCATTATCTTATGTACAAAAACCTTCCCCATTACTGTCATGCTCTTAGACCCGTTATAAAGGATAAAATGAAAAAATAAATTTTCCACACAAGACACTACTGACATTCGTTAGTCCACTTCATATGAAGTTGAGGGATAGGCATAGTCATGGTAATATAGTCAGAAAAATCTCTGAGGACTTGGGAAACAAACAAGGGAAGCAAAGGGTCTGGACAAAAGACAAATCCACTGTTCAACTCAACCCCACCAAACCAAATGCATACAATATTTACATAATTACATTTTCAATCCTTAAGGAATGTCCAGGGTGCATTCTGGGATTGAGTTTGGTCTTTTGAGATGAGAGACAGGGGCAGGTCACCAGGCATGGCCAGTGTACATCTGTGTGGTAGGCTTTGCTGGGTCAACAGGACCACTAGTAGGAACCTTCCTCTCTGCAGACAGCATTCATTCAAGACCTTCCGTAACCAGGGTTCTGCTCTAGCACCTGACCCCTACAGGGGGCACTACAGGGGGATGGAGACAATAGTGGGCAGTTCGCCGATGGGAGGGGGGTTGTACTTCTCCACCCGCATCAGCCGACGCAGGATGTCATCCCGGTCCTTGGGCCAGCTATAGACGTGGGTGTTTAGGAGCCAGGTGGGGACATGGCACTGAGACACAGAGGCAAAGATGAGCTTTAGCAGGGTGAGAACGTCAGGAGAAATAACCCCCCCCCCCAGAATCCTCGTAATATGGCACATGGACTGAAGTAAGTAAAAAGAGCTGTTTGGGGTTTTAGTTATCCAGCTAACTTGGGTCATCCTGCTTTGTAGTATACTCCTTTTATTGTTGTTGTTAATAATAATAATAATAATAATAATAATATTAAAACACATTTCATTGTGAATGACATGTATAGTGCCGCTATTTGTAATACTTTTGTCCAATTTTTAAATATAAATTTTTCCTGCAAGGGAACTTAAAATTAAGTACTTCTATTCTATTGCCACTACAGCAAACGGTGACACTTATGCTATAAAATGATAACATTTATGCTAAAATTGTGCTGTGTCCCTCCTGAGAAATAAACAGAAGAGAGTAAGGCTAGAGCTATTCTAGCCAGGTTCTCCAGAACATACTCTATAGTAGTGAGCATGTGGGTATCCAGACTGGAGGTGAAAACCAGGTTACTAAATCTGTACACCATTACAAGTTGTATCTTTCCTCCTGCATACTGCATGGAATGCGCATGACAAAGGCAAAAAAAAACATCACTTGATATGTTGCTCAAAGACAAAAGGAGGCAAACGTAAAACCACAGCACGTCATGTGACAAACAGGAAATTGCAATCTCAGTAAAATGGGGGTGTGATGAAATACTGTTTACTGTGTAGTCGAAGTTACCATTAATATCGGTGCTACACTACAAGTGAAGATGCTAAGACCATCCGCAGGAGTTACCTTTTTCGCACCAGGAAACAGAATAGGAATGAATCGGAAATTTCGGCAGCCATTATGAATGAACTCATTCTGCAGCTGAAATGCACAAAACTCAATATTAATATTTGTGTTCATATTAAGATGGAGGATTTAATCATTCAGTGGATGTTCTTAATGAAAATAAAAAGAAACATAAGATACTCTTTGATAATTTTCTTTACAGTAGGCGAGTTGACTTACTGTAACAGTCCATGTGCGTAATGTAACATACAGATCTGATGGTCAACAAAATCGGCCCATGAACCAGGAGAGCCACAACTACTATTATTTGAGCCAGGGACTTGCACACTGGACTGACTTCATGTTTCAACTGAAATAAACTGGTTCATTTCCCCAGTTGTGGTCTGAGCTCAATGGAAACCAACAATTGGGAGATCCAACATCCAAATATATTGTGGATAAAAAAAAGTTGGATTGTAGGTCCTCAAACCCTAGCTGTGTGACACTGGATTAACCAATGGTTATGATGAGCCAAAAAACGTGATATTTGACACGCAAATATTCTTTTGGATTTTACATTGTAAACATCACACAGTGTAATTAGGTTTGGCAAATGGTATGCAGATAACATACCAAAACATGACTGATGTCTCACACGGTCTTACTAATGTTTGGAAATGTGTGTCAGGAGTCACTGCTTCAAGGCCATGACGGCAAGCAAACTCATGGCATCATAGCGGGCACCCTGATGAGGTAATCAGCAGTGCGCGCTGCCCAGGGAGTGGGGAGATTGGCAATGAAGAGGGCAACAATTGGAGGTTATGTTCTATGGGTGTGACCTTCCATATTGGTTTTTAGCTAACTGTTGTCCATAAAGGTGAATGTATCAGAAAGTTTTTCAGAGTTCTCTTGGACTGCTCTTGAGGTGCTCTTCCTATGCACATTGGTGAATAAACTGTCACTTATTGGACCTACAGTTGCCGTCTCATTTTTGGATTTCCTGGAGTCTGTTAACTCCTTTGCGTAGATGGTCCCGCCTGCGGGACCTTTTTGCTCAACTGAGACATTTGTTGCTTCTGCAGTCAAACTATTAGTAGAAATCACAAACTCTGTGTTTTAACTTTATTGGTAGACGATTCGTGACGATTTCTGCTGAATACCGAGTTTCTAAGTGTCACTATTTCCCAGTAGCAAGTCCATTTAACAAGCAACCCCCCACCTAGTCTATACCTACCCATGCGTGACATAGTGGACAATAGCGTCTATGTTTGAGTTCATAAATATATTTATTCATCATACAAAATTAGAATAATGTCATAACGTCACGTCTTTTTGGCATTTCCGGGTGGAGAGGACGCTGGCGTTGTTTGTTCGCCGCTTCTCCATCTGAGTTTAGATGAGTTTAGATGAGTTTCTTTCTTGCCCTCCAGCAAGCTCTACTGTTTCGATTTTAACTAACGTTACTTTCTAGTTTCTAGTTTCTTCGTACATGTTTTTGTCTCCCGCCTGGATACCACTGGATTGCTATTCTGTTACATCTTTTCTAACACATTGGATGGCACTTACCTGCAACACCGGCTTACGTGTACGAACTGTTTTACCTGCACCCATCCCTGCAAAGTTCTGGACCTTGCTGCGGATTACTGGATCCTCCCTTCTACCACTGCCCAATGCTACTACTGCTACTAGACAACCCCTCAGCTGTCCCGACGCGGTTAGCCCTTGTTGGCTGTGACCGCTCTCCCTCTAGTTAGCTGGTTAGCTGGCAGCCTTCAAGCTAGCCAGGCAAGCTAACTGGCAGTCAGCTCCCTGCTGTTCAGCGGGTCGCATACTCCCGTCTCTGCCCAGCGACATCACTGCTACTGTGAGGTCTCCCCCGGACAGCACTACAGCTGTTCCTGTTGCGGTTAGCCCTTGTTGGCTGTGACCGCTGCCTCTACAGTTAGCTGGCAGCTAGTCACCACTTCAGTTAGCTAGTGGTTAGCAGCTATTAGCTTGCAGCTAGCTTCTCGCTGTTTGTCGACCAGACTGCCTCCTCTCTCTCTCCTACCTTGATTCCCTGCACTCCTGCAGTTCGCCGTTTCCTCCAACGATCAGCACAACTCTCCCATTCAGCCCCGATCTCCTGCCATGCTGTGGGCTATCCTGTCGTGTCTGCCACTTCTCCATCTCTGGTTAACAAGTTCTTGGCTACCAGCGAGCGACTCCAGGCTATCATTTTCCGAATCTGGCATGACGCTGAAATAGTCCATCCCGCAACTCCTCAAACTCAAAAATCACACCACTTCACCATGCATCACAGCCATAAAAAAACACGGGCTGTTACATCGACCCAGATATATCCACAAGGCTCCCGACGAACGTATGTTTACTCGCGGTCTGATTATTCCATCCCATCCCTGTGGTCAAACAAGCGCACTGTCGCAGCTTCACTACGTCACCACCACAACAATCTACACGTGCGTTCTGCCTGCCTACAAACTTTGGTCAGAGCACCGCAGCCCGTCCAAAATCAACCATGCCTCAAGTTTGCTCTGTTCAACACCCGATCCCTTAACAATAAGGGCCTTATTCTCAATTAATTCATAACCGAAAATAATCTGGACTTTCTCTGCCTCACTGAAACATGGCAAAAACCCCTGGAATATTTCTCTCTCAACCAGACTACACCTCCCGGATATGCATACATGGATAAACCACGCCTTGACCAGCGTGGTGGTGGAATAGCCACATTACATCAACACCACATCAAAACCAGAACCATATCCATTCCTGCCCTCTCTTCATTTGAGCACCTTGTTTTTAAACTGTCTGGACCTAAACCCCTGGTTACTGCAGTCATTTACCGCCCCCCCAAACCAAACCCTGCATTCCTTTCTGACTTCTCTGAATTCCTCACACAACTCTGTGCTATCTCACCATCTGTTTTGCTACTGGGTGACTTAAACATACACGTTGACTCAACTGAATGCAAAACCGCCACTGAACTCCTGGACATTCTAAACCTTTTCAATATCACCCAACATGTTGACTTCCCCACCCACAAAAAAGGACACACACTGGATCTGGTTTGCACCTCCGGCATCTCCATCAGTAACCTGACCAGCTCTGATATTACCATTTCTGACCATTTGGCCATCACCATGGACATTAATATCCCCATCCCCCTCATCAAGCAGAAGCGCTCCATAACTTTCCGGAATCTCATGTCTATCCACCCCTCCTCCCTCTCCTCCCTACTGGCTGACACCATCTCTGACTCCGCCCACATCCAGAATGCTTCCTCCACTGACCTGGTCAACATTTACAATGATGCACTCTCCTCCTGTCTCAATCAACTCGCTCCCATAAAAACTACGTCTGTTTCCTTCACTCACTCTGCTCCCTGGTACACTGACCAGCTCCGTCACCTCAAATCCAAGGGCCGCCGATTGGAACGGCTCGCCAATAGAACTGGTCTCACTGTTCACTCAGATGCCTACAAACTACACCAACAGCAATATAAAGATTCCCTCAACAGTACACGCTCCTCTCACTACTCCTCCATCATTCAAGCTGGCAGCAATAACCCAAAGACACTTTTCTCTACCATAAGCAAACTCCTTAAACCTATGGATACCATTTCCAGTTCCTTCACCATCAGTAAATGTGATTCATTCCTATCGCATTTTAAAACAAAAATCCATATAATACACAGCCAACTGGCCACCTCCTCCTCCACCACCATCTCTAGTCCAGAACCCATCTCCCCTCTACCTTTCAATAACCCACTCACATCCTTCTCTGAAATTACTGCACCTGACCTATCCTCCATAATCATTGGCATGAAGACCTCAACTTTTGTCCTGGACCCTATCCCCTCCACCCTAGCCTGTCTCCCCTCACTTTCTCCTCTTATTACCAAAGTCATAAACTCCTCTTTATCCACTGGCTACATCCCCTCCGCCTTAAAGCTCGCTGCTGTCACCCCTATACTGAAGAAAACTGGACTCGACCCCAACACCCTTGACAACTACCGGCCTATCTCCAACCTCCCCTTCCTTTCAAAAATTTTAGAACAAACTGTTGCCTCCCAATTAAAATCTCTCCTGGACTCCAATAACCTCTTTGAACCTTTCCAATCCGGTTTCCGCTCCAGACACAGCACAGAAACTGCTCTGTTAAAAGTCACCAACGACATTCTCCTCTCTGCTGACTCTGGTTTCCTCTCCATCCTCATCCTCCTTGACCTCAGCGCCGCTTTCAACACCATTAACCGCTGATGCTCTCAAAACCCATCTTTTCACCATTGCTATTAATAACTAACCTTTTCTACCCCTCCCTTATATTTCCCTTTTTTCTTTACTTCTCTATTTTAAAATCTTTTATATTGTTCCAATAAACTTTGTTTGATCCTGGGTGTAAAGCGACTTTGAGTACCTTGAAAAGCGCTATATAAATATAATGTATTATTATTATTATTATAGCAATGAGATAAACCCAACAATAGCCTGATCGTATGCCAGAAAAGCTGTGAAAAGCCCTGCTCACTCAAATTCAAAATAAACTGTGAAAGTACAATCTCATTCTACCATGTATTCTACTGGCAATATATGCTACTAAATATGAAATAAATATACAATCCTACCATCGGTTTTACACATCGAGATGTTCCTTTCAAAATTCAGTGGTCATTTATTGTCTGGTACAATCGGTTTGAGAAATATACAACACTTTATTACACTATTACACTATCTGAAACGTCGACGCGTAATACCCCCATGCCCTGTAAGCCTGTCTCATTCATTACAGTTCATTCTGGTTTAATTGTCGGCTTTTTTATCCAATAGAGTACATTATAACCTTAGCAACGGTATATGCCATGTATTTTTCGGTGCTTTTTACAATTTACTACAGCCCAGCGTAACGGCAGTTTTCGTTTTAACGGTCTAGTATTACGCAAGCTCTATAGAATACGCTTTAGGTAGGGGAGTTTCCCTTTTCCAATATGTAAGTATTTTTGCGTCTAAAATACCGTTGGTCTCGCTGGCTACATATGTACGTTCGTGTTACCACTCGAGCACTGTCTTTCCAATATGTTTGATAGCCCTATTGTTATTTTCGCATTTTGAGTGCATTTCACATACTGTAGTGCAATCGTTAAATGTATTTTTGATGTAGGCTACCGATGTTCATTGAAGATAGAACATTTGGCAACATTTTGCAGATGGTGGAATACTATTTCATGTTCATGTTATCGTACATAATATAGGCTATGGCGTATATACTTGTCTCTTAGAGCATGACAAATGCTCATTCCAATTTACTGTGCGCTGATATGTGGTAGATTAAGGTAAAAATTTCCTTGGAGTCATTATAAATAGGAAAATTTTAAAAAAGTAAAAAATACAGAAAAATGCAATCCCAGGACAAAAGTATACATACTGTAGAGGACAGGGACAAGTGATGTTTTATTGAGGTACAAGAGTGAATTATTAGGCAACATACACTGCCCGGACAAAAAAAAAGTCGCACACTCTAATATTTCGTTGGACCGCCTTTAGCTTTGATTACGGCGCGCATTTGTTGTGGCATTGTTTCGACAACCTTATGCAATGTCACAACATTTATTTCCATCCAGAGTAGCATAAGTTTTTGGCTGAGATCTTGTATTGACGACGGGAGAGTCGAACCACTCCGTAAAGTGTTCTCCAGCACATCCCAAAGACTTTCAATGGGGTTAAGGTCAGGAATCTGGTGGCTAATTCATGTGTGAAAATGATTCCTCATGCTCCCTGAACCACTCTTTCATAATTTGAGCCTGATGAATCTTGGCATTGTCATCCTGGCATATGCCCATTGATGGGATAACCTGGTCATTCAGTACATTCAGGTACTTCGCTGACTTCATTTTATTGCTGCATAATGTTGCTGAGCCTAGAACTGACCAACTGAAGCAACCCCAGATAACACTGCCTCCAGAGGCTTGTACAGTGAGCACTATGCATGACGGGTGCAATGGCGACTTTTTTTTTGGCCGGGCAGTGTATTTAGGTGTATGTAACACTGCGATATCAATGTTTGTATTCTTAAGCCATCAGAAGGAGCAAATGTATATGCTTTGTAATGGACAAAACTAATTTATTCATTTTATGACATGTTTTGCATAGGGGTTTTGGACCCATAGATATCTACCACCCTATACTGATGAAAATATAGTAATTCCCACTTTAAAATTATGTTGATTTGTAGTTAAATATATCAATTTCTTTATTTATTTAGAGCAGTGCATAATTTAGCCATTTGGATAGATTTGGAGACACTAATGGACAACAGGGTACACTGCTATATTTTGCATCATAGACCTTGAGTAGTTCTGCATATCATCCTCAGATTTTGCAAAACTTGTGGACATGGAGTTTATGATCCAGGAAATGTATATATATTACCGATTTCACTTATGTAGCTCTCAGCAAAATAAAAAATAAAAAAATGTAAAAATTCTTTTTTCCAAAGTTTGCATTTGTGGCACTTTATTTTGACTTAAATTATGAAATAAACAAATCTAAGTTTGTATTGTAAATGGTACACCTGTCTTGTTTCATTTAACCTATTTACCAAGTTTATGTGATGCTCACACCTGGAGTTATAAAGCCTTAAACAGAGCACCCCCTAAATGGGTGAAATTTTCCATCTGCGCCAAGGGGTTAATGGGGTATTGGTCACCACGTCAATGACACACCTGGTGGTGTACTACGAAGCAGGATTATGGAGTTAGATGGATAACTGCATCAAGTAAAACCCAGAACCCTCCAAAATCTGGAACATGGACTAAGGTAAAAAGAGCTGCTCCGGGCTTTATTCAGTGCAGTTATCCAGCTCAGTAATCCTGCTTCGTAGTATACCCCCCCTGGCCTGTCTGGTTAGTGAGCTAACTGTGAAATACCGATGGCTCATTCTGAGATAAAAAAGAAAACAAATTTCATTGGAAAATCTGTGGTTGACTAACACACCAGGGGGAGATGCAGACAAGCTTAGGACTGATTTACTATGAGCTTTAGCATGTGCAAAACCTTTTAAGCACACGTAAAACCAATAACCTGACCAATGATTGGTCATGGCATTTGTTTTGCACCAATCATTGGTTGTGTTCTTAGTTTTGTGTGTGCTAAAGGGTTTTGCACATGCTAAAAGAAAAAGTGGAAAAAACTGATTTGAAATGCATTCCACTGGCTACACCAGAACAGGAGAAATCCCACCTGCTTGTGTATGTAAACTGTGTTAAGGGTCCTCTCGTCATTCTCCATGCTGATGAGTGTGCCCGTCACAGTCTCATAGTACCTGGGGCTAATGGCTATGATGATTAGGTAGTCTTTCTATTGGAGGGACAGAAAACAGATTGTCAGCTGGTAGCAAAATCAAAGGTGATGTCTGCAATGTGACATGAGTTTTCAATCAAAAACAGCCAACAGCTACTGTTAGGCCAGGATGGAAGCCTTTCCCAATGTACTTCTTTAATGTGCACCCAGCATTAAAAGAACACAGAAGACCTTGAATTCCTGAGTGTTAAACCAGAGGTGTCCAATCTTATCCAAAAAGTTCAGCCGATGTGGGTGAAGGTTTTTGCAATAGCCCTTTAGCACTATGACACCCAGGAAGGCATGGTCTGTAGTGCTCTTTTAATGTTTGATGCGCATTAAAGAAGTACACTGGGAAAAGCCTTTTTGGATAAAATGGTTTAGGGACTTTGTGCTCAAAACGAAGCCTTTGAACAGGTCTATGCATGAAACATGCAACATTCTACACTGACAGGAAGTGGGTTTGCCATAAGACAACCCACCAATTCTTCAGGTGGCAGAACATTCTTTTTTATTTTTTCCCACTCCCCAAGTTTAGTCATGGCCAATTACCAATCCTAGTAGGACTCCTCACCTAAGACATCCACCATTATCCCAGAAGGCAAAGACACTAAGCACTAAAGTCCTCCAATCTTAGCAAAGCCAGCTACTACTTTTTTCATCTTTTTGTTGTGACCTTAGCTTGGCAATATGACATGCTTGGTATTGGGGGCTGGAGCCTACCCCAGCATGCATTGGGTGAGAGGCAGGAATGCCCCCTGGACAGGTCGCAAATCCATCGCAGGGCACACACACGATTCACTCACACACTCGTACCTACAGAAAATTTAGAGTCTCCAATTAGTCTAACCTGCATGTCTGGACTGTGGGAGGAAATCGGAGTAATCGGAGGAAACCCACACGGACACAGAGAGAACATGCAATCTCCACACAGAAAGGCCTCTGGCCTGGATTTGAACCCAGGACCTTCTTGCTGCGAGGTGCCATCCATCTACACTGCTGTTGCCTGGTGAGCCAGGCTAGAACATTCTATCTTCCGGAGAGCAAAAGGGTGTCATACTTTTTTTTATTTTTTTTACCTCATTTATGAACTTCTCCATAAAGTCGATTTTGCTGATGCTTCTAAACTGTTGCTCAAATACATCAATCTGTAGAAAACAAAAATTAAACACAGGTAAAGTCTTGTCAAGGCCAAGTCAAAGGTTTTCGTCTACCAGAATGAGTGAAAGCGGATGTTGCTCGATTTGCACTTTCTCATGATAAATTCCACTGTGAGGTGGCCCTGTGCGACCTCGCCCTCCATCTCTATGAAAACCAAAATAGCAAGAAAATAACCTCACCCAGCCCTTTGGGATCATTTCCCCCAGTAACACTCACTGCCACATCTGCAAAGTAAAAACCTACGCGTGTATAGAAGCCATTGTGTCGCAGCAAGGCCACAAACTTGATTATTTCATTGACGTGTTTTTCGCAGTCCGCCTCGTATGTGACAAACACCTTCCCTGTGAAGATAAGAAGATCAGAGAGTTCACTAGATGCACACAAATGTGATTAACAACCTGGGGATTACATATGCTGTGGCTACACACAGATGGCCTTCAGAGTGAATAAGAATAGAAAATTAGAGGTTAAACTTAAATCTCTTCTGATTAATGTGTCTGCAAGTGATTTCATTTTTTTGTACAGTGCTTTTTTAAGCATGACAGAAGTGTTTAAACTCATATTCACAAGTTCAGAATGAATGGGTTGGGGGGGATGGGGGTACTCACGTTGTTCCAGAGACAGGGGTGCACAAAGGGCGGTGTTCTGTCTCAGATGTGTATGAGGATATACACTGTGGTGAAGAGAGGGAGAGGGTGCAACAACATGCCCACGTTAAAATTCCCTCCAAACAGATTGCTTCATGTAATCTGAACACATTGTTTAATATCTATGCCAGGGGTGTCAGACAGCTTTTTGCAAAAGTTAGCCTATAACATGGAACTTAAATTTTGTTGGAAAATACACAACTGCAATTCTAGATCTTCTAGATCTTGCAGCATTCCATTGAATTTCAACCCTGCACTGTGCATTCTTCCACAGAGTACTCAAGTGACTACGTCACACTGGTTTCGGAAGTGACTTCCCCATTCATTTAGACCAGGGATCTCAAACTCCAGTCCTGGAGGGCCGCTGTGTCTGCTGGTTTTTGTGATTTCCTTTCAATCAGCAGCCAGTTTAGGCCTTGGAAACAAGGTGTGCAGACTCTTTAGCCAATCAATGACTTAAATTAAACACTTAAGTGCAGGAACACATCGAAAACCAGCAGACACAGCGGCCCTCCAGGATTTGAGTTTGAGATCCCTGATTTAGACCATAGTCATTAACTAAAACTTACTTTTAAACAATTTCTAGTGATTATGTCTTACCATCAATTTTTTGTGAATATACCAGCGCTGGCAGTTAAAAAACGTGATGTCCCATAATTCCAACCGGACGGTTCAATGAAGTAAAATGGCCAAATTAGCAAGGTGGTATGCACTACCAAAAATGTCCAGACGAGATGAAATCTGATTGGTCGAGAACCCCCATGCGTTGCAGTAATGGATATGTAGTCCGTTAAAGTGGACTACAAACCGGACTACAAATCATTACTTAAAAAAAAATTTCAATTGTAACATGAAATGTATGCTCTACATCCTTATACCACACAGGCTAATGCAGGAATGTTTCGGCTCATTCTATAAATCAGATTTCAAGAAATTGCCAATCTGTTATAGGGAATATACTTCCGAAACCAAACTCCACCCATGTCTGACGTACTCACTTAACTACTCGATTACATGTGCAGTGCATTATTTTATGACATGTACAGATAATTCCTAGCATCCTGCACACTACTGCAGGGCCCTCTACATGCACTGTGCATTCTTCAATCACATGCAGAAATAATTCCCAGCATCCTGCACACTACAGCAAGGCTATTGAGGCCACACTACTGCATTTGAGCCCAAGGACTACATCCATTTTGAATCTTTTTTTTTTTTTTTTTTTTGGGGGGGGGGGTTAGGAAATACATTTCTTTTATTCAACATTCATGTTTTTTGTTCAATGAAAGAATCCATTAAAGTTCTACTCACAAATGTTTGCATGGACGTCTGCTTATGCAAAAACAAATTGTTTATATTTATGTCTGAATATGACGAGGTAAATGCAGCTAGTACTGAACATTTCCAGTTTATTCCCGTTAACTCCCATGGAAAGTTTCCACTTTAGAATATTCCCGGAATTTTGCAAACCTAGTGATAAGTACAGTGCACTGTTGGCTCCAGAGCCCATATATTTAAAGCAGTGCAGAGTAGGATCACTGATCTAGGATCAGGTTATTCCCTGCCCATACTGCACTGCTTGGTGAGTCCAAGGCTAACAGCCTAAATTAATTGAAGACAAGAGCGACACTTTTGCTCATTTACCTGTGTGTGGAGCCTGTATTTGGACACCCACAGCGGTCTGGACCTGGCAGAACTAGAGAAAAGGACTAAAATATTAAAAATTTGCATCTATATTACCCATCATACATATCCTACATCACAGGTCACATTTAAACACCCACCACCCCCACCCAAAAAAATGAGAATGACTCAATATGAGTCATTGTGAAAAAGAATGATCATCTGACCGTTTAGAATTTATGCTGTTAACATCCATCATAAGGTCACATTAACAACCAAGATAGACAGAGATATTATAGAAATAAAACTGAATAGATTTCCCGTTTTAATGTAATATCTCAAATATCAAGAATCATCCAATTATGCAATGATATTTTTAAATTAGTTTTAGTGTATTTATTCCATCTTATAGTGCTTTACCATTGCTGTGATCATTTTACTATCACAGTTGAATTCTAATTGTATATAGTTTTCTAATTATTGATCTGTATTAATGTTTAAATGCAAAACTTCAATTGTAAACGTAAATCTTTTTAAATGTAACATAATATTTACCAATGCACTTCCTGGTAGTAAAGCATCTTGAATTTCAATTTGAGAAAGAGAGAGAGAGAGAGATAAGAGATATATAATGGCAATGAGATAGAGGGGGGAAGATAAGAGATCTGGAGGGAAGGAGAGACAATGTGAGAGAGAGGGACAGAGAAAGAGAAATGCTCACACATCCCTCTGTTAACAGACGGGTTTCCCTCAGGGCAGGGAGGGATTGCTTCAACAGGTGGCCCAACCCGCAGTACATAAATTTTCAGATAAATTAGTTCAGCGGCTTTACTGTATCAGTCAAGATCAAAGAGTTATTTATGATCACATTTTAACATTATTCTGACTCAAGTACACATTTTTAAAGCTGTGGCATTGTAGCTTGGCTGGTGATACACTACACTGCTTTATTTATACCATGAAATGAGGCCTAACTAAGCATAGCCTGTTCTGTTAAAGTAGTCCCATAACCTTTACTGGGTGCACCACTCAGAGACACATGTGCATTCTGTTTACAGGACAAATATGTCTGGTTTTTACCATTAGTATCCATTACTATACAAGTAACGCTATATAACTTGAAAAACAAAAGGAATAAAACTTAACACTGTGTCTGCACTGCTGCTATGACCTTTACGTCAGAGCTTCCTATAAATGCACTTACAATAACAGGACTGATTTCTCAGCAATTGCTCAATCCCAGGAGAGGAAATGGGGCCAGTAGTAATGGGAGAGCGAGGCTTCATTTATCTCATAATTAGCCGTCAGTCACTATATAGTGTTGGGCGGATTACTTGAAAAATGTAATCCGCTATCGTGTGCAATTTACAACACATTTATTAGTAATGCAATCTGTTGGATTACTCAAAAGGTATAACCTAATCTCATTACGTTTGGATTACTACCAGTTTCATTAGCCAAGTATATGTGCTAGCAAAATACATTCGTTTGTACCTTTCTGAGTTTCTTATTTCCTTTCTTTGAATGTGTAGCTACAATACATACGGAAACTTCCTGCTTATCTTGTGCAGGCGTACATGTGATGTGTGTGTGATTGGATGTGTGAGTTGTTAGTGTGTGTGTACATGTGATGTGTGTGTGATTGGATGTGTGAGTTGTTAGTGTGTGTGCACATGTGATGTGTGATTGTTTATTTATATAGAACACCCATCAAGAACAAATTCACAAAGTGCTTCACAGATATATAAAAATCTAAATAAATAAAATTTTAAATAATAAAACAGCCATAAAAACAGAGCCACAAAACAAAGACCAAAGTAGAGACTTAAACTGAAAGCCGGGGCTGCGTCCAAGTCCAGTTTTTGCTCTCCACCCTCGTAAACTTCACTTGCAAGAATCCCTTTTGAGACCAGGATATACCCTTAGTCTCCATTTTAAGTGTGAGTCCAATCCGTTAGAAAGCCAAGTGAAGTTTGTGACATAGCCTCTCCAACCTCAACTTTTCTCAAGGGAACGAGTCTGCAAAAGAGCAGACTCGGCAAGCTCATATTACACATCAAACTTACTGTTCAGCGGGATAATCACGTTAATATTTATCGTGGCATTATAAATTAAAAGCGCATACAGAATGGTTTTATTGGTATGTGCGTCAAAACCTCCCAAGTTTGCAGCCCCAGTCTGTACAGCTGCCGCTGAAAGGCATCCACAGTGCCCACAGATCTTAAGTCTAAAGGGAGGCTGTTCCACAGTTTGGGAGCCACTGTGCCCTGTTTCCCTTTCTTTTTAAGTAATCATATAATAATCTATAGAAAAGTAACTGTAATCAGATTATGCATATGTTAAAGGGCTGATTACAGTCATTTTATTTTTGTAGTCTGATTAAATATTCCAGATTACAAGTAATTGATTACTTCCCAACACTCATTAAGTGGTTGGAACCAATCAAAAGGTCTCCACTGTAAAAAACAATTATTGATTCAAATCAGTGAATTGCAGATAGCATGTGGCAGCTCTGCCTTATTTTTGTTCTCATGAAGTCTCATTCTCCAATAACGAGAGATCAGAACTCAAAGCAACATTCCATGTCAAATATTAAAACATGACGTTCATGTGAAAGCTACATACAATAAATAAAAAAGAGGAATGTTAATTATCTAACTTCTACCACACACACACACACACACACACACACACACACACTTACCAGGGTGGGCATAAGACAAGTGGTACCCCGGCCTGGGACTTTGGTGTGGCGAGTGCCCCATCCTGAACCCTTCCGCAGGGCACTGGGCACAGCAGACAGGGCCCTGAGGGGCATGAGGGTAAGGTGGGTAGGGAACTGGGTAGCACTCGTGCACGCCTGCAGTTGCCGGGATAGAACGCAGGGACTGCGGCTGCTCCAAGCTGCCGTCCCTTTGGCTACACGGGTAAGATTTGCTGTAGGGGTAACTGTCCTGTCCAGAGGGAAAGCTGGGGTACTCAGAGGGGGGAGGGCAGAACGGCAGGCTGTTGGAGTAACCCCCACCTCCGTAGAAGCTGCTCTCGTAGCTAGTGGGCGGCCAGGCTCCCTTGTGGAGGTGGGGGCAGCTGGGGCACCCTTCGGCCCGGCTGGGGAAGGGGGCCTGGCACCCTGACGGCATGCCCAGGGCCAGGTAGTACGGGTCGTAGCCGGACTGGGCAGAGTCACAGCTGTAGGGGTGCCCCTTGGCCATCCCACTCAGGCTGCTGGCAGTGGGAGAAGGGATGTGGGAATTTGGCGGATCAGGCCGGGGGCTGGAGCGGGCACTAGAGAGGGACCCTTCGTTCAACATTTCGTCGTTCTCCTCAGGACAGTTGAGCGCCTCAGTCGGCAGGATGGCATATCTGTGAACAGACCATCAACATCATCATGGTCATATTCATAGTAATAATGGTTCAATGTGCTTTTACATGTCAGCTTGTTACTTTTACGTACGCATCCTGTTGGGTAACAGCATCTGCTAAATGCCAAAATCTTAATGTAAAAGTGTCATTTCCCAACGCAGTGCTGTATTTTGAGTAACACTGTAAGCACCCCTGCAGGACAAAGCCAGGCCGAAAAGATGATTAATGGACTGCAGGGTGGCTCATCCTGTTAAGGCACTGTTCCAGTGTGTGGATATGCCTCACGTTCTGGTATCCAATCCAGATCAGGCCAGTGCCAACTGTGGCCAGCAGCCCAGCCCGCAGTGTGCCCAGGACTGGGGGTGGGGGTGGGGGTTTCAGTCAGGTGCACATCTGCACATGAACCGACAAGTGCCTAGTTCAGACTCATGTCTCTTTATGATTTTCAAACTACAATTGGCATCACACGCTTCAATATGATTATTTGCACTGTCCTGAATCGACAGTGGAGACAGCAGCAATGAGCACGGATATGTATAAAATTGGGGAGGAAAATGAGGGGGGAAAACATTTACAGAGATGATAAAGAACAGAAAGTAAACGCGTTCCGGAACGGAACTCTGAACTCTTACTCGATCACAATAATCCTGATGGTTTCCATGATTTGGTTTCCTAAGCGGTTGCATTCTTGTAATAACAGTTTTATGGCATTTCCTCCAGCGTTTAACACGTCTAAGTGACAAATGTTTTTGTAGAACCTACAATTATACAAAGTATAATGCCTAGAAGCATTTCTAGTTTCTTCCTGATTGATAGGCACCACACCTCTGTGATTCTGAGCCATTTAAGTCAAACTATTGCAACAAATATCAGTTTGGGTTGACTTCAAACACATAGTATAGAAGCATATTTGCATGCCTGTAACTATATTATCTGTCAGAATACTGCTTAGAACATGATGTATTGTACCTAGAAATACACTGTGCTTTAACTTGATGTTATCGTAGACAGTTATAGACTTGTCTATTCTCACGTTCAAAAAGCAAACAAGCAATGCTACTACAACAGAATGAAAGTTGTGTGTTCTTGGAGAATATTCAGTTAAACATATTGATAGAAGCATCCATTGGGAAACTCACATTTCAACTCAAAGATTAAGCAAATATGCCCCCCCCCCCCCTCCGCTAACTTTCTAAAGTAACAGGTTAGACAAGTGCCAGACACTTACATGCAGTATATAGCATCACAAAGAATATCTGTCTTCTCAGACAACTTAACACCTTACAGTAGCATGTTGTTTTGATGGGTCACACTTTATATGCGTTTCCATATAAAGGCTTTATATAGCATATATAGTCTTCATAAACATGACAAAATGGCTTCATAAATCATACGCAAGCAAAGGTCATGCTTCATAAAGGGTGAAACAACGCGATAGGCGATATGCACAGAGCACAAATATGTGGATAATGCACAGTTTAGAGGTGTCAACCTTATAGTGTGCAAATGTGCACTTATTGAACAAGGAATAAATTAAAATACAGAATGCATAGGAGGGCAAGAAACACGCTTGAGGCAGCGCTGCAAGCAAAATGTTAAGTAACATGCATTGTTCCATATGGATGGTAACAGTAATAGACCCTTTTAGAAACAACGTCATGACAACAACAACAAGCGTGCGCATGTTTATCGGTGAGTGTGTTCCTGCTTGATTAATCATAGCCAATCAAATGACATTTTCCAATCCCTTTAAGAGCTGTGCTCTTTGCGCCCGAGCATACAGCCAATTACCTTGGTCTACCACTGCACTGGAAGACCAGGATATACTCATTAGAAAAATCTTGTGTATACTATCACTATAATAATGCATTTTATTCACAAGAGAATGTCTAAAATCAACCTTTGGTATCCTCAATCATTCAACTTGCGCCATGGACCTGGTCTAAGCAGACGGGTGGCGCGGGCACAAATCTATGCTAATACAAAAATTGCAGTGAGCTAACTGTGCCGCTTGATCTTCACTGACACACGCCCAACAGCACCTCTCCTCTCAGGTAGATGCAAGGCAAGTCAACAAATTACCAAACGGGCTCAGGTGCGTAAAAATCCATGAGGAAAATGCCACTTCGCCAGTGCAACGGGTCGCTACAAGCCTTGCGCTGGAAAATAGAGCCCTGATCTATCATAGAAAAGTAATTTGAGTATTTCAAAATACCAAAATACCACTCCAAAATCAATACCAGTATCTTCATACAAATTACGTCTTATTTTTCCCCATGCTGATCAAATACAAATGACAAAATACCCCTATTAATTGAAATACGCATTTCAAATACATATACAGTGCCCTCCACTATTATTGGCACCCCTGGTAAAGATGAGTAAAAAGGGTTATAAAAAAATTCACCGTTCGGTGAATTAGCTTAATCTCACACTAAAAAAAAAAAAGAGAAGAATCCAACCTTTAATTGCAGTAAATTTATTGAGAATAAAAAATCCCTCAAGAAATAATTACTTTTAACAAAACCATTTAACACAATTATTGGCACCCCTGCATTTATATATAGAATAAAGTAATCATTTTTAATATTTGGTCACATATCCTTTGCATGCCATGACTTTCTGATGTCTGTGACCCAACAACATCAAACGACTCTTGATATCTTATTTTCTGGTACTCTTACAAGCGATACTATAACGTCTCTGCATTTGAATGGATCTCGATGGGAATTGGGGGGTGGGACTAGATTTAGCTGTAAATTATGCTGGAACAGTATGGAATACATGGTTGGCAAAATGGCTGTAAGTCATCAAGGGTCTGGGGTATCAAACAAGCCTCAAACCATCACTCTGCTGCCAGATATGGATGGATCATTTTTGGGGTTGTTTCTCCTGACAAATCTTCCTATTGAACTCTATGGAAAAATAAGTCGGGAGAAGAAACCCTTCAAGTTATCCATCCATATCTACTGTATTTCTGGCATCAGAGTGATGGTTTAAGGCAGGGGTGTCAAGATCCGGTCCTGGAGGGCCGCAGTGTCTGCTGGTTTTTGGTGCGTTTAAGCACAAGTGATTCATTTAAGTCACTAATTGGCTAAGAAGTCCACACACCTTGTTCTCAATGCTTTAACTGGGTGCTGATTGAAAGGAAACCACAAATACCTGTAGACACTGCGGCCCTCCAGGACTGGAGTTTGACACCCCTGGTTTAAGGCTTGTTTGGTACGTCAGACCCTTGATGACTTACAGCCATTTAGCCAACCATGTGTTTCAAAGAGTTTCTCTTTGTTTTGCGGATTGACTTCTCCATTTTCTCTGACGATGAATTGGAATGACAAGCTAATTTATATGCATTTCATGTTCACATTTGGCATTCCATTATGGTTATTTGTGAGAGTTAACAGGGCAGGATACTAGGCTCGTGCACAAACGCAAAATTTCTAGTTGACTGTGTGCAGTTGAGCATATGGACAGTTTTATAAATGAGGCCCCTGTTTTCTGAGACACCAGGAAAAATAGCAAACACATCCGATAACATTGCAAAACAGAGCTCCTCTTCACAACATTAAAAGCAAGGACGTATAAAACCTTTAGTAATAATAGTTATATTATGATTATAATTAGTACTAGGAGCAGCAGTACTACAAATGTGCCATTTAATTTGTTTGTCTGGCAGTTAAGAACTCATCCATGCAGACTTAGATAGCACTAGGAGATGCACAATAAAAAATACATACAGAAAATAATCTCTCAGAATACAAAGAGTTCCATAAAACTATGTTTAAAGGAGCACAGTCAGGCATATGCATGTTTTCTGCATTCAAATCTACTATTTAATGTTTAATAAAATAGTTATATTCAGACAATACACTATCCTGTGATACAGTACACTTTGCAAATGTGGACTCAAGGTGGAGGAGAGCTGTGAAGCCGGAGTGGTGTGCTGAGCTGGGGGGGGACAGAATCAATTTAACCAGCTTGAACTATCACAAGCCTATAGTGTGACTGAAAATTAATTTGGATGAGTCCAAATGTTTTACTAATCAGTGTGGCAGAAGCTCACAGTGCAGGATTATTATGACAGCACAGCAGCTAATGATACCTAAGCCAAACCCCATAACGACCAATGCCGTCATGTCATCTAACTCTATAAAATAAGCGACATGTAATATTATTGTATGATCAAAAACGGGACAAATTAATTGTTACACTAATAAAATAATCTAAAAAAAAGAGAATATTTCTTCTATTTTTTCTCTTAAAAAAAATGGGAGCCACTTAACACTTATCTTTTTGGGAAATAAAATTATTATTTTAAAACTTTTTGTTACTTTTTCATTACCTTTAAAAAAAACTTCACCAACAGTTCAGCTGTAAAATGTCTTGTCATGCAGAAAGCAGACACTGTCCCATGGTTGAATCGAAAGACTGTGAAAACTCTCTGTGGGTAGCATATTGGTGTCATGAAAGTCATGGTACAATTGGAAATTCAAAAAATGGAAGACAAAGGGGGATATGGGAAAACCCCTGCCCCTCTCCTTCCCAAAATATAAGACATGACATACTGCCATATGGGAAACATTGTTAAGCATAGAAAGGTCCTTGAATCTTTTTTTAAAAGTTGATCTGTGCATCTCAAGCAAGATTAAATCAATGTCTTACTGTCAGCCAGCCAAAACAGCATCTTAACCACTCCTCAGCTAATACAAAACACTACAATATATATGCATCCGGACAAAAGCTGAAATCTAACCAACATGAGTGCGAGTGCAATCTCTTAATCGTCTGCCAATGAAATTAAGTGTGGCGGTGCTGCTCCAAACTAAAATAAAATGGTATACTGAAGATAAAGGGACAACAATAGCCCAAATTAAGTCTATTCTAATCTGCGATACTGTGTTATATCACTGTGTTAATCAGAAAACAAATACAGCACAGTACATCTGTGCAGCACTGCAGAATACGCATATGAAAGCATTCATCAACTGTTCAAGAAGGTTCTTTTGACAACACAGTGCTGACTCATTTTTCCGAGGAACTTTGATTTTGAGGCAGCTCCTATAGGTACCCTCTGACTCATGCGCCCTAAATAATCCTGCTTTCCGGACATCATTAAGCATGCTTGCATACCCACTCAACTCAAAAGCATGAATGTTATTATTTTATTTATGATTGAAAAAGCTACCTTTTGTTTTCAGCCATCATCTCTCTTGTAAACATGATTCGAAACAAAAATAAACATTGTTCCATTCCTTTCACTGAGTGAGTGATGTGAGTGATGTGAGTGCATCATTCATCTGACTAAGTGATAAGCAATGTATAATTCTTGCGTATAAAATGCAATTTTACTGTAACATGAGTCACTTATGAAATCCTCTCATATGTACGGTAATTTATCATTTTGGTGAAAACAGTTAAAAAATGTTCCCAATGCAAATTTCAGTTGGTATCCAGATTTAAGATTCTGAAGATACAAATCCACCAAAAATGGATACTTAGTCTTTCAAAATAATATGTCTAGTTCAAGATCATGAAGCATCATTCGTAGGCCAATTACAAAAGCCTACAAAACACAGTTTGTGCCAATTCATCTTTCATGTCGTCCTTTTTAACGGTTTAAAATGTTTTAGAGTAAAACTTTAAAATGTGCTGAACACAAAGGTTTGCTTAGGGTCATTCTCGCACAGGGACCTCAAGCTCTTACCCAGATTCAACCTGACAGAATTAGTCATCATACAAGGGAGGGGTTCCCCTCTTCAACAAGGTGGGTCACTTTGAGTTTGCACCTTCTGCTACTGCGAGCACACACCCGCGCGGGAATGACAGCACTGCTTATCCGCATCACAGATCAGCACGCACCCCTCTGTAACTGCTCTCCTAACCCCAAGAGAGAGATGGGAGATGTTATCACGTCTGTTGCGAGAACTGTCTCCAGAGGAAGTCAAGAGCTTCTCAATAATTTCTCGCACATGTTTTTCTGTTGTGGCAATCTGTGGAAGGAAACGTGAAATAGGCTACGCTGCCTGCGCTATAACCCAGCAAGCACATGTCTACCCAACGTCGGCCAACAGCTCTTGCAATCGGCACAGGGCTACAGCGGTCCGCTAGCGCCAGAACTATTAATCAGCTATTTTTCCAGAACCTAAACACGAAACCTCATCTCGACTACCTCACCTCGACTGTCCTTTAGCGGTACCGCTGTAGCCTACTGCGGATTTGCAATTCGCTACAGCGAACCTGTGCCGACGGCTGGAGCGTAGCCTAGCCTACATCCTCAGTCTGAGCTCTCTAACATCCTTGATCCTGTTTAACCGAGACTTTGTAGTGTCCGATTTAAGTAACCTTTAAGAATTATTTGGACTAAATGACAAACTAATCCTTTTCAGATATATTCCCCAGTGTGGTCAGAGCGAAGTTGAGGAACGCGATCATATACAAATACAGATTTTAATATCTAGTCTAATAAGCGGTTTATCATAGGCTAGCTAGGCCTACTATGGGTCGGTTATTAAGCGAATTAACTTTAATATAGGCCTACATATTATAATTATAATATACATATATATAATATGACATTTAAAAATATAATTCAATGCGATAGTGTACTAGGATACATGTTTCTTATAGCCTATTGTTAGTTTTCAGTTGATAGGCTACATAATAAATGAATGACAATCAGCTCATAACATTAAACTGGAAAGCAATGGGACAGAAACCAGCTTTAAAAATGCAAACTTCCTCAAAAACGTTCAAAAAAGAGGCCCCCAAAGTAAATTTAGAGAGTTCTTGTAGCCTCGTCATAACTACTCAAGGGTTCTAACAAGGCTTTCAAGTTAAAACTGATCAACTATTTCAGAATTACAAAACTACACGTGAGGCAAAATGTTTCAAATAGATTCCATCATTATATTGGATAGGCCTACACAATGTGATAGCCTTAGCCTAATTCTCAATAGGCTAGCAACACAAGTCAATTAAAACCTTTCTGGTCTGTTTTTCTTGAGAAAAAACATTAGCCTACATTTAGGCTAGTGTTTCCTTCCGCGGTTTACGAACTCCAAGGTGCGATAGAACACAAAGTTGGTCTCCACGTTTTTGTATGAAAATTACGAGCTCCTGATGCAGTCACGATATCCTAGCGTAGGCTAGTTATGAAAGTAAACAGAAAAACCCCGTTAGCTCATTTGTTAATTTTTATTCTAAATATGTTTAACACAAAGTGAACGAAGTCGTAATAACAATAGGTAGGCTTACTTACTTCAGCATTCAACACTTGATTCGTTTCTCCGTTCGAACTGACTCTACAGAAGAACCTCCAAAAGTTGGTAACGAGAATGGAGAAACGTAGCCTACGCTGTCAATTTTGGTGTAAGTTCCACCAGAGACCCTCTGGGCCTGCTTATTTGATCACGGACCTCAAGACAACTGGCATTTCTTCGGGTTAGGAGCTATTTAAAGTCTCACGCCTCCTGTCGACGGAAATGTATTGTTATAAATTCCATAAATTAATCACCACTGCCGATGTTTCCGTTTTAAAGTGTAACATATGCGCGCATGGCCTATAGTTCACATGGACTTATTATACGCATAGAAATTCAAGTAAATGAGACATAATTAGCTCGTAATTGGCATGAAATGGGGATGTCACAGTTTGTTTGGCATGGGCGGCTAGCAACATAGCTATGGTTCGAACAGAACATGCGTTTTAATGAGCAGAAAGCACGCGTTATGGTTTCCGAATAATTTACTTTCCTTTCATTTTGACCGCAACGTCCCTTATGCGCTTGCCACTATTTCGCTTACAGCCTACATTGCAATTATTATGGTAGCCTGCACTTTTAAGACAATTTTAACGTGTAGCCTCTACTATCAGGAAATAGACAGCCTATGATTAATAAAACGTTGTCTCTTTAATTAATTCATAAACAAACATAGATCTTATTATATTCCACGATGAGCCATTTTAATAGTAACAGCACCCTCTTACCTGTAACTTACAGGCTAATCAAATATTAACACTCTCCGCTCCACTGACCGCCTTCTCGTCTCCTCCCAAATGGAGCCCTCCAGTCGATCACGCCTCTTCTCTATCCTAGTCCTCGGTAATGGAATGTGCTCCCCACTACGACCAGGACAGCAGGATCGCTGCCCGTCTTCTGCCACAGACTGAAGACACACCTTATTAAACTACTCAACTCACCTAAAGCTGATCTCTGAACATTTCACATGAGTTTATGAGCCGTAGCCTACCTTTATGTTAAATATAATAAGTCTACATTTCTTATGTCCCTCATGCATCTACTGTGGCATGTTCTGACTCAACACTGTTCGTTGCCCAAACCTGTATATTTGCAAGCCTACTTACGTAAGTCGTTCTGGATAAGAGTGTCTGGTAAAGTAAAAGGTAAATTGCCTTATTATTGCTACCGCGGTAGCTTGCCGTTTAAAATGTGTTCGATATTCAAATGCAGTGGTCTATAACGTTTTTCCTAAGACCAAATATTTGGAAATTAATTGCGTTCTGTAGAGCATGATTTGTGAATTTATCACGGGTGATATTTGAGTGATGGTTTCAGGCTCGTTTGATACCTCAGACCCTTGTTGACTTACAGCCATTTAGCCAACCATGGGTTCCATACTATTCCCGTGTAATTTACAGCTTAATATAGTCCCACCCCCCAATTCCCATAGAGATCCATTCAAATGCAGAGAGGTTATAGTATTGCTTCTAAGAGTACCTGGAAATAAGATATCAGGAGTCTTTTGATATACCTTTATACAGAATCATGATGGCATCACCTGTTTACCTGTGGAATACCTGTTTGACCTGTTTTTTTCACAGAATGAATGAATTCTCTAATTAAACTCCACACTGCTATTATTTTGAACACGCTCCTTTCAATGAATGAGTCAATTACTCAGAACAAGCAGCATGCACGTCATGACAGTTGGGTCTGTTGTTTTTCTATTACACTACTACATCTACAAGTAAATTATTTGCCATGCAGAAATATCACTACTACTAATAACAGTGGTTCATCAGGTTACTGATGTTGTACTGCTATTTTTTTTTAACACCACTGTACATACACTAAGTTGACTGTGCCTTTAAACAGCTTGGAAAATTCCAGAAAATGATGTCATGAAACTTCTGATAATTGACATTATTTGAGTCAATTGGAGGTGTACCTGTGGATGTATTTTAAGGCATACCTTCACACTCAGTGCCTCTTTGCTTGACATCATGGGAAAATCTAAATAAATCAGCCAAGACCTCAGAAAGAAAATTGTGGACCTCCACAAGTCTGGTTCATCCTTGGGAGCAATTTCCAAACGCCTGAAGGTACCATGTTCGTCTGTACAAACAATAGTACGCAAGTATAAACACCATGGGACCATGCAGTCGTCATACCGCTCAGGAAGGAGACTAGTTCTGTCTCCTAGAGATGAATGTGCTTTGGTGCGAAAAGTGTAAATCAATCCCAGAACAACAGCAAAGGATCTTGTGAAGATGCTGGAGGGAACAGGTACAAAAGTATCTATATCCACAGTAAAACGAGACCTATATCTACATAACCTGAAAGTGTAATGGGGATGTGACGTGTGAGGTTCGAGGGACCAAACGCAGCAAGGGGATTCTAAAAGCTCAGAAAGAGCCACTAAGACGGGGACACCCCGTATATAAAGGACAAGGCAAATAACCTAGTTCCCACTCTCGACTGGAGGAAAATAATAAGGGAACTAGGAAAAAGGAGCGAACATAAAGAACCCGGATAATAGGGCGAACGGCACATAGGCACGTGAACGAGAAAACTTGGTAACCACCATGAGCTAAAACCGGGAAGAAAACGAAGTGTGAGGGAGAGAATGCCTAGGTGGTAAAATAACAAGGGGACTGAAATTAGAGTGGATAAAAGGGAGGAAACAATAGACGAAAATAACTCCCTTGCTCTAAACGGAGAGAACTGCTCGCTACAGGGCGGAAATAAAGCAGTCTCCGAGTCCTAACCCCTACCGGCACCAGTGCAACACGCAACACATGAAAAAGGAATAAACACCCTGACTCACAATACGGGGGAACGTAGCCCACGAAAAGGCGAGAAGAACAGAGAACATAAGTTCCAAAAGCTACCATTACCGGCTCGCTGTCAGACGCAAATAAGTGGAAGCATGAACGCCAGGTCTCTCAATAAGAAGAAACCAACCTAAAGGCGAATAGAACAGAGAACTGCTATACTTCTACGAGCTAAGTGACAACATAGAAGCATGAACGCCCGGTCTCTCAGTAAGTAGAAACCAACGAAGGTGAATAGAACAGAGAACTGCTGTCCTATACTTCTATGAGCTAACTGACAAAAGCAGAACCAGAAACAATAAACGCCCTGCCTCACACAGTGCAAAACAATACAGAAGCCCCGAACGAAGGAAACGGGAGCTTAAGTAGCTCCGAGGTAACCACGCACAGGTGTGGATGCTGAGAGAAGCTCCGCAAAAAAGACGGGGCAGAGCAAACATCCAATAACAGGGCAGCGCCCTAGAGTGGCTACCGAGGGAAACGACCGCAAGGGAAGAAATCGTCAAAAACCATGACAGAAAGGCTGCTCAGCAAGGAAGAAGCCACTACTCCAAAACCACCATAAAAAAGCTAGATTACAGTTTGCAACTGCACATGGGGACAAAGATCTTACTTTTTGGAGAAATGTCCTCTGGTCTGATTAAACAAAAATTGAACTGTTTGGCCATAATGACCATCGTTATGTTTGGAGGAAAAAGGGTGAGGCTTGCAAGCCGAAGAACACCATCCCAACCGTGAAGCACGGGGGTGGCAGCATCATGTTGTGGGGGTGCTTTGCTGCAGGAGGGACTGGTGCACTTCATAAAATAGATGGCATCATGAGGAAGGAAAATTATGTGGATATATTGAAGCAACATCTCAAGACATCAGCCAGGAAGTTAAAGCTTAGTCGCAAATGGCTCTTCCAAATGGACAATGACCCAAAGCATACTAGTTGTGGCAAAATGGCTTAAGGACAACAAAGTCAAGGTATTGGAGTGGCCATCACAAAATCCTGACCTCAATCCAATCGGAAATTTGTGTGCAGAACTGAAAAAGCATGTGCGAGCAAGGAGGCCTACACACCTGACTCAGTTACACCAGTTCTGTCAAGAGGAATGGGCCGAAATTCCAGCAACTTATTGTGAGAAGCTTGTGGAAGGCTACCCGAAACGTTTGACCCAAGTTAAACAATTTAAAGGCAATGCTACCAAATACTAACAGAGTGTATGTAAACTTCTCCACTGGGAATGTGATGAAAGAAACAAAAGCTGAAATAAATCATTCTCTCTACTATTATTCTGACATTTCACATTCTTAAAATAAAGTTGTGATCCTAACTGACCTAAGACAGGGAATGTTTACTAGGATTAAATGTCAGGAATTGTGAAAAACTGAGTTTAAATGAATTTGGCTAAGGTCTATGTAAACTTTCGACTTCAACTGTATATCTTCCATAATCCTCCTCAAAAAATGTGCTGTAATTGTGCAGGGATGTGGTGGCCTGGGGTGGTGGGGCCCAATGTGAGATCTTTTCATGGGACCCAAAATCCCTGCTGGTGGCGCCCTAGGATACCATTTGTGAATTTTTTAACAACCTCTGATTTAACAAAAAAAAAAATGTTTTATTGTCAATTAAAGGTTAGTTGCACATCAATGTGGCAAAATCTGCGCTCTTATGTATTAGCACTCAACCCAGCTACCGCTCTCCTAATGTGACTTAACATAATGCAAATGGCATTATGGAGAGTTCTTAGAATTACATTGGCAGATAAATACAGATACAGTAATAATGGATTAATTTGTATTTAGTAGGCTAGTTATACACAGCAGGTTCCAGGGTTTTGTGGTGACATACTGACTTCAATTATTTGGAAGAAGACCCCAAGTAAAACCATTTTTCCTAGCTTTTACTGATTTGTAAAACCTTTCACTCATTTTTAACTAGTAAACTGTATATTCTATACCTCACCATTGACTTTGAATAAGCTATTCACAGTAGTCTTGCTACCTAACCAAAACACATAATGACCTCAGTCCAACTGTATCTGAAAAAGGACCCCATGTAGCAAATTTCACAACCCTTGTCTGATTTGTGAAACTTCTTATTCATTTATATTATTTGTCTAATATACTGTATTTTCAGTATTCTAGTTTTAGCCTGGAAGGAGATATTCAAAAGCTTGCTGCTCTTTAACCAAAACACATAATGACTTCAACTGCATCCGGAATAGGACCCTTTAGTATATTCACAACCCGTGGCTAATCTGTGAAATCTTTATTTTATTTAAAATATTTTTTCTAATATAGTGTATGGGCCTAGAAGGCAATATTCAGAGGCTTGCTGCTCCTTAACAAAACTGCATAATGACTTAAATCCAACTGTATCTGAAATAAGACCCACACCATGTAGACACTTCCACAACCCTTTCCATAAAATAAATTTGTACATTTTTTGCATTTGGCTGCCTCAGCATCAGTGGACTTTAATCTTGTGTCTCTCTGTCTTTCAGCTACACCTTTCCGTTTTTTACTTTTTTGTTGTTTGTCCATGTAGACACATTGGCTAATGATGTAACTTTCCTCGGATATCATTCAGCAGAGGGTGAGGGGAAAGGAGCACGACTCTGGTAAGGTGGAGTGGACCAAAGTAGTTAGCTGGGCAGAGGAGGGAGACTGACTGATGTGAATAATATTTAGGGACACAGACAGATGTTAAGGATGTAAGCTCCCCTCCAACACACAATGGGCCGGCAGCCAATCAGTGCTACACAGAGCATGCCACGGAATACATCGGCCCAATTGTCAAGTGTTCCACCCGGACAACTCCCGATGCTCTGGATGGCCAGTACCAAGGTTTTGAATTTGATACGTGCTGACATAGGTAGCCAGTGTAGGTAAGAGATAACAATGGGAGTGATATGACTGAGCCTCGGAAAGGTTGTAGATCAGATGAGCAATAGTGTTCTGGATGGGCTGCAGAGATCTGATGGTTGAGGTAGGGAGGCCATCAGCAAGGAGAGAGTTACAGTAGTCCAGACAGGAGATGACCAGCGCTTGGACTAAAGGGGCAGTCACACTTGCAGAAAATTGTGTGAATATTTGGTAAAGAGGAATGTAACGAGGCGAAGGAACAGAGATAACGTTCCATGGCTACTTTCATAGGCTCGCAGTCACATGCAGAAAATATAAAGGGGTAAACGCCCAATCTCCCAGGAGAGAGAAACATTTTACAGGCAAGCCGACGGAGCACCGTCGTCCCATAACTTTACTATCAAAAATGACTAAGGCAAGCTTAATTGAAAACACACGCCCTAGCCTCTCAGTAAAGGAAAATGTAACGAGGCAAAGGAACAGAGAGCTAATGTTCCAAGGCTACTTTCAGAAACGCGCAGTCACACACAAACATGTCCACAACATCGCCCAAGCTCCATATAAGGAGAGACATCCCCGGAGAACGAACAGAACTACAGTTCCGAACAAAATCGTCCCGCAGGAAAAAAGGACGAACAGGACAGCTGCACCGGACATCCACCGGCCAAAAGACCAACGCAAACTTAATCGAAAATAATCGCCCTGCCTCTAAGAATAAATAAAGCCCTAAAGTCACTATGATAAAAATGCCCTGTCTCTTAGTAAGAAACTACTATACAGATACACACAAACAAACAAAGACTCCTCTGGCTTTCACGGAAGAAAGCAGACAGAGAGAGGAGAAAGAGACATAGAAAAGCAAAAAATCTAGGCAACGGACTAAAAAGGAAAAACCAGGAAGCGAGGACAGAAAAGAGCCAGGGGGGAAGGATCCTAATAACTACATCCACATAGGCAGGTACGCCAGGGGGGACGAGACCTAATAGCTACTTCCACATAGGCGAGTCCCGCATAACTCCAATAAAGCACAACGGAGCAAAACGGTCTCCTTAAAAACCTAGACCAAAATAATACTGACTTAACATACGAAGGGCAAAATAATACCACACACAAAACAGCATAAATGATGCCAGACAATACACCACAATACGACCAACAAACAATCAATATCGAAGCCCCGAACGAAGGAAACGGGAGGCTTATATAGCTCCAAGGTGACCACGCACAGGTGTGGACGCCGACAGAAGCTCCGCAATCAAAGCAGGGCGGAGCAAGTATCCACCAAAAGGGCAGCGCCCTCGCGTGGCCACCGAGGAAAACGACCGCATGGGGAAAAAGGGTTGAAACCCATGAAAGCCCTCAAATTAAAGCTGAAAGTCTGCACTTTAACCTCATAGTCACTGTTGCATTTAAAATCCAATGTGAGAGCCAAAACAACAAAAAATGTGTCACTGTCCCAATACTTACGGATTGCACTCTATCGCTCTTATGGGAACAGCGCTTTCTTGGGATTAACTCTGGTAAGTATATTGCTATCTCTATATAGCTATCTCCAAGATACTACAAAAAATATATATAAATCTATATAGCTATCTCCAAGATACTACATCGGTCATGCTCAGTTGCTAGCAATCATATAAATAACTTGTGAGGGAAATCCAGCACCATACACTGTGTTTGTACCTGAAATTATGCATTCTAAAACCAGCGATTTGGCCTGAATTTCTGTTTTCAAAACAAAGTGACTCATGACGCAGCAATCGAAGAGATAGGCTGGTTGCACTTTCACGACGAGATCTGTGGAAGCAGTGTGGGGTGTGTCTCTGTGGGCAGGGTCAAGGGATGTTATGACTTCAAAATGTTTTGAAAACAAATGTGACCATTGAAAAAGTTGGGTACTCCAGCTTTAACCAGACAAGTTTAGAGTGAATGCACCACCGAGGAAAGAAAATTAATTCAGTTGTTGTGTAAACTGGATTGGGCTAATGGCAGGTAAGCCTGAATTAATTAAACCTGCGACAGGGAACAGGGCTCAGGTCTAGCTAGGACCACTGACCCTGTCAATGACGTTTACAGGAGATGGTTTTGGCTTGCAGTGGTCAGGGGAAATGTTCTAGTTTTTCCCCCTCTGTGCTCTTTTATTCTTCACCGTCATCTGCAAAGCCAAATTCTTCATACGTCAGCCTTACATCTGTATGCTGAGAGAATTCTTTCTTTGGTTTGAGGATTTTTGAAGTCAGACTCATATTTATTCTTTAGGAGGCTCAATTATAACTCAAAATAGACAGAAAAACTATTTTTTTCCATTTACGGCAAAGCAGGGTTTCCAAGTCTAAAGCTTTTGGCATGAGACACTTTCAGGCGATGTGTCACGCTGAAACGTCACCAAAACCAATCTCACTGCAAATGAGATTGCCCCCGGTCAACAGTCTCAATCAAGCTGAAAGGTTTCTATGCGTGTGAAGGTCCATCTTTTGCAGCAGCGCCGTTTTGTGAAAAACCAAGCGCATTTTTTCATATTGACATTTGCCATATTCTCAGTGATGTCTGACTCAAACTGAGACTGAAAGTGCATGGCCTAGTGTCCCTTACATGGCAGATAGAAACATGAGGCCTCAATGTAGGCGGCTACAGGAGGCCGATAACATCTGATTGCCATCAAGACGGCAAAAAAGGTGAATCTGAAAACATCCCGGAGAGTTTCTGTTAGAGCGGACAAACACTGCAGCAACAGCCAGACTGAGGTCTTGCCCCCGCTGCCACTTAAATGAAAATGGAAGTACAAGGGACAGTTATGTGGTTTCACAGACATACCTTGGGCACTCAGCTGACCTTATTTCTGGAATTAAAGGTTCAGAGCAGAAAAGGCTGTTCGGTTGACTGTTTGTGCTAAAGGGCCATGTTAAAACCGCCCACGGCCAAAAGCACCCGCCTAACCGTATACTCCCGAAGAGTCTGAGGTGTGCAGAAATGACACAAGCTGTATCTCTACAACCAACAAAATGATCTGTTTAGAAAAAAAGTGCTTTAAATCCAAAGGAAATTTTATTATTTTCCTGTTCATAACTTTGGAAAAGGTAAGAATTAGGGGTGTGCAGAGACCACACTACCTGTATTTGTTCAACTAACAAAATTATGTCTATCTGTTGTATTGTGAGAGAAAACAGGAAATGGTTTAAATCGGAACCTGTGCGAATGAGAGCAAATGTCAGTTTTCTAGCCAAATGTGTATGGGCATTTATGCTTTTAGAGGACCAACCTCCTGAATTAGCACTGACATATTAATATTTATTTTTAAAGATGTAGTTTACAAACAACATTAACCTAGATGTTCTAAGGAATTAGCCATTATATATAACTACATTTCATAATAGTCTGTCTGAATAACAGATCTCAACCAGCTCAACTTAAAATGCTAATAGCACTGCTAATACATGCATATGCCAATGTGCTGGTAAATGCATTAAAGCACATATTTGATTGTGTGTAAGTAATGACAATGGGTTCCTTTTCATTATGCCACTCCTTCAGAACTAGATTTTAGATGGACCCAACAGGATATATATATATATATATATATATATATATATACTGTATATACATATAGTGCCCTCCACAATTATTGGCACCCCGGGTAAAGATGAGTAAAAAGGGTTATAAAAAATTCACTCTTGGTGAATTTGCCTAATCTCACACTGAACAAATGAGAAAAATCCAACCTTTAATTGAAGTAAATTTATTCTGAGAAAAAAAAATCCCTCATCAAGAAATTATTATTTTTAACAAAACCATGTGTGCCACAATTATTGGCAACCCTAGAAATTCTTATGAACAAAATGTAACTGAAGCATTTTCTCCATTTATATTTTACTTTTTAAAGTTGATCAGAAGTGTTTAGGAACTCTCAAGCAGTAATCCATGAGTTCCTGTTTCACTGGGGTATAAATATGAGGTGACACAGATGCCATATCCCAAGGGGCCAAGACTGGGGCCGAATCAGAACCCTATCTACTGCGCCCTGTCTCCTGCGAAGAGTGCACTGGCAGAAGTGTGCTGTTTAATGTGCACTGTTTAGCAGGACGCGAAAAATATCCGCTATACTATTTCCAAACCATACTGTGGAAGTGTCGTAAGCAGGTCATAAGACGTCCCACCAGTGTTGCCATGTCCGCGGTTTTACAGCTAAATTGGGATACTTTCAAAGTGCAGTCATGGGTAAAAATGAAAAGTCGCAAAGCACGCACTTATTTAAAAAAGTAAAAACATGATGATTGCGATTTAAAATACTGTTTCGGTTAAAAATAGCCTATAAATTGGCTAGTTTTGAGTCGCCATTTGGCTGGAAAGTCTTACAAGATCTGGCAACCCAGCGCCCCACTCTTGCGCTGCTATGTCACGTGTTGTTTTTGTTGTATTTGATGGATAACGTCAGCGAAGCTGCGCCTCATTTTTCAAAAACGAAACTTCACGTCATATTCATGTGACCAAAATGTTTGTGTACTTCTTGAAAAGTGTGCTCCTGAATGTACTCAGCAAAACCCCGGAAGTAAGTGTGTCATCCTGGTGTTTGAAGTATACTGCAATTTGAAAAAAAATTGCGTACTCTACAACTTTCTCGCCCTATCTACTCACCAAGGCTACTCAACAGTGTGGAAGAGTGCTGATTTGGACACAGCCTGGGCTTTCGTTCTGAAGCTCACTTCCTGGTGCTGTTGCTCACTAGCGCCACTGCGGTTGGCTCCAGTATAGGTCCTCTATAGGTCTTGGCTCCAGTATAGGAGCACTCCTCCCAGGTTGCCTGGGCTGGTAAAGTATCGGCACCCCGTCCCCTTACCACAGGAGTCCCCCAGGGCTCAGTCCTTGGCCCCCTCCTTTTCTCCACCTACACCAAATCCCTTGGCCCTGTTATCACTGCTCATGGTCTTTCTTACCACTGCTATGCTGACGATACTCAACTCTTTATCTCCTTCTCACCCTCTGACACTCAGGTGTCAGCCCGCATCTCCGCTTGCCTGAGAGACATCCAGAGCTGGATGGACAACCACCATCTGAAGCTCAATCCAGGCAAGACTGAGCTCATTTACATTCCTGCTCTAACCTCTCCCCCTCTCAATCTCTCCATTTCCCTAGGGGACACTCCACTCACCCCAACGCCCTGTGCCAGGAACCTCGGAGTGGTGATGGACAACAGACTGTCCCTCTCCGAGAACATCGCAGTGGTAACCCGGGCGTGCAGGTTCTTCCTGTACAACATCAGGAGAATCCGCCCTTTCCTCACCACCCACTCAACCCAGCTCCTGGTCCAAGCGATGGTGCTGTCCCGCCTAGACTACTGCAACTCTCTCCTGGCTGGCCTGCCAGCATCGGCCATCAGACCCCTTCAGCTTATCCAGAACGCAGCAGCGCGCCTGGTCTTCAACCTCCCCCGACACTCCCATGTCACCCCCCTGCTCATTGACCTCCACTGGCTACCTGTGATGGCTCGCATCAAATTCAAAACATTGGTGCTCGCCTTCCAGGCAGTCCGAGGATCAGCCCCTCCATACCTCCAAAAGCTCATCAGACCCTACACACCTACCAGATCCCTGCGTTCAGCCTCCTCAGGACGACTGGTACCCCCCCCACTTCATACTAGCACCCGGTCTCGACGTCTGTCTGTCCTGGCCCCACGGTGGTGGAATGAGCTCCCCGTGGAGGTCAGAACAACAGAAAGTCTGACCGCCTTCAAGCGCAGATTGAAGACTCACCTCTTTAAGCTGCACCTCTCTCCACCCCTCCCTACCTCCTTGTGACCTCCCTTGATTGTGTTCTATAAATGCTTGTTTAAGTGGTTGTAGCTTCTAGTTTAATACTTGTAAGGTTACTTATTGGCTTACTGTTGTGCACACCAATGATTGATATCGTGTGGTCCCCCACCCCCCCCCCCCCAAAAAAATAAAAAATAAAAAAATAAATATATATATATATATATATATATATATAATCATACTGACTGCGCCCGGTGTTTGAATTCGTATTTACCTTTTAGGGTTGTTTTTAACGCACTTGTTTCAGGTTGGAAAATGCACTAATGTACGTCGCTCTGGATAAGAGCGTCTGCCAAATGTCTAAAATGTAAAATGTAAATGTAAATGTCTTTCCCCATGTAAGTCAATGGCAGCAATGTGGTCAAAATACTCAGTCAATACATTTTTTACACAAAAAAATTTAATTGCAATAGGTGCCTTTCCTTCATCTAATGCCTGTGCATGTGCTGATTTTTTAAAAATATTGTGTCGTTTGGACAGGGTATTAACATTTGTTCAGGACCAATCAGAGGGACAGGTTGAGTCCTGGGATCACTGGCATAGATAGGTTCTATATGGTTCTCACTGCCAGGACCAATCAGAGGGACAGGTTGAGTCCTCTTCGGCTCCACGGAGCAGGAGCAGTTTGTACAAACGGGCGACGAAAAAGACTTCCGAGCTTCAATTCAGTTTTTACGAGGCCATGGAAAGGCAATGGGTGACGTCACAGTGGCTTTGTCCATATTTTTATACAGTCTATGCCATATTCCCTTATTCATACATCAACATGGGAAAGATTAGAGAACACACAAATCAAATGAGGGAAAGGTGTGTTTAGCTTCATAAGTCAAATGGCTATAAAAAAATAGCTACTCACCTGAAAATGCCCATATCTACTGTTAGGGCAATACTTAAAAATTTAAAAGCAACTGGAACTGTTACAAACTTGCCTGGAAGAGGACCCAGAAAAAAGCCTTTCCTGTCATTTCACCACAAACGTAAGCGCCTGGAGTTTGCTAAACGCTACTGGAACTTTGACTGGAACCGTGTTCTATGGTCAGATGAAACAAAAATTGAGCTTTTCGGCAACTAACACTCAAGGTGGGTTTGGCGTAAAAAGAAGGATGGCTATACCGAAAATAACCTGATCCCCACTGTTAAGTATGGTGGAGGTTCTGTGATGTTGTTGTGGGGCTGTTTTTTCTTCAAAGGCCCTGGGAACCTTGTTAGGGTACATGGCATCATGAACTACATGAAATACCAGGACATTTTAAATCTGAATGTGGCTGCCTTTGCCAGGAAACTAAAACTGGGTCATCGTTGGATCTTCCAGTAGGACAATGATCCAAAACATACGTCCAAATCAACACAAAAATGAATAACTGAACACAAAATCAAGCTTCTGCCATGGCCATCTCAGTCCCCTGACCTAAACTCCATTGAAAACATGTGGGCTGAGCTGAAGAGGAGAGTGCACAAGAGAGGGCCTTCCTCTTTACAGAATCTCTCCAGATCATCCAGAGTCCTCTCTGGATGATCTGGAGAGATTCTGTAAAGAGGAATAGTCTCAGATTCCTTGCTCTGTATTCTCCAACCTTATTAGATGTTACGGGAGAAGACTCAGGGCTGTTTTATTGGCAAAGGGAGGTTGTACAAAGTATTAAATGCAGGGGTGCCAATAATTGTGGCACATGTGGTTTTGTTAAACATAATTATTTCTTGATGAGGGATTTTGTTTTTCTCAGAATAAATTTACTTCAATTGAAGGTTGGATTTTTCTCATTTTTTCAGTGTGAAATTAAGCTAATTCACCAAATGGTGAATGTTTTATAACCATTTTTACTCATCTTTACCAGGAGTGCCAATAATTGTGGAGGGCACTATCTATATATAGAGTGCGGCAAACAGTGACAGGACTGACAGTTTCTGGCATGGTCAGGATTCACTGACAGACCATGGGCCATCATAAACCAACACCCCGCAGGGGTCTTCCGCCTCAGGGCCCACTGATCTAAATGGTCCCACTAGAAGGGTGGGGTTACAATGTATTTTTTCAAATTTTTGTTACATTTTCTATTAACTCCTTCTATTTTGCTAGTAATATAATTCTGAAATGATATTACATAATAATAGGAATGATCACATAATGGATAATTATGATTGATAGGATGAAGGCTATTTTCATTTCAATGCAGTTCGTTCCTCGCATACTCCTTTGTCAGGCCCCTGACTTGTGAGAGACGGGGGAGGGGCTTGCCTAGTGACTTGTAAAAAGAATAAACAATAATGCGCTCAATTCATAGATCAATCAAGAACATTCCACTTTTTAGCTCTGAAATGTCATGGTTTTTAACCCTTTTTCCCTATGCGGTCGTTTTCCTTAGTGGCCACGCGAGGGCGCTGCCCTTTTGGTAGATGCTTGCTCCGCCCTGCTTGGATTGCGGAGCTTCTGTTAGCGTCCACACCTGTGCGTGGTCACCTTGAGAGATATATAAGCCTCCCGTTTCCTTCGTTCGGGGCTTCGAGATTGCTTGTTTGTTGTTTGTGCTGTGGTGTGTTGTTTGGCATTACTTGTGCTGTTTTGTGTGCAGTTTATTTAGCCCTTTTAAAGTTTTAAGCTAGTATGATTAGATCTAGGGTTTTAAGGAGACCGTTTTGCTCCGCTGTGTTTTATTGGAGTTTTACTTTGTGCTTTGAGCTATCAGGTTGTATTCCTTTTTTAGTGCTCATTTCAGTCTCCGCTTTCTGGTCTGTCCTTTGTTTGTCGTTTGCCTAGATCGTTTGCCCTTTTCTGTCTCTTTCTGTCTCTTTCTCCTCGCTCTGTCTTTCGTGAAAGCAAGAGGAGTTTGTTTACTAAGAGACAGGGGGCCCTATCTTACACCCGGCGCAAAGCTGCGCTAACCCAAACGCAAGTGTCTTTGCTATCTTACACCCGGCACTAGGTTAATTATAACGCCTAACGCTTACGTCCTTTAACTAGCATGTATTCTTGCGCCCATTACAAGTGAACTAGGCGTGTTGGTCTTAAGATGAGGAGTGGCCAGGATTCTTTTTGGCGTATTGCTATCTTGAGCCAGCAGAAAGCGCTTGCGCTAGAACCACCACAAACCTGGTCTAAAGTCATGTCGCAGTTGTTTACATGTTATTTTAACGGCGCATATAAGTGCGTCTACATAGGCGTGTGCACAACGCGCATACCCTCCTGTCTGTTACACACAGGGGCGTGCACAAGCATGACTAAAATATCTAGATCACAATGTGAAATATTATTATTGTGTAGGCTATATCAAAAATGAATAATAATAAAAGGTTCCATAGGTCCACATACCTTTCCTTCAGCGAAGGGAAACGATGCCACATTACATTGCTCTCAGCCCACTCCATCAACATCCAGGCAATGTGCGATGGTACGGGACAATGGCTATCCATTAAAAAGGAGCTGATAACACCTATATCAATCCTAATGCGCGAATTGTCATTTGCACCTAATGCGTGAATTGTCATTCAATGGAAAACTCGCGTACTGCAATAGACGGACATTTGCGTTCTGAAAATGCGCTTCAGATGTCATTACAATACAGCTCTGTTTATCTAGGAGTACAGCCTGTAAGTAGGCTAAATAGAATGGTTTGTGACTGAAAAAAGTTCAAAACCTTGTCCAGTGAATATTGCTTTTATTGTTTTTCAAATAGCCTAGGCTACAGCGGACTCGCTGTGCATGTTTTTTCGATAGACTATGGTTAAAAAACGGAGATAAATGTCATCATGTTAACTGAATTGTAGCCTAATCTTAGCTATTCTTCGTCCTTCATATTTTTTAAATTACAGTGACAAGGTTTCCATACCCTCAGCTTATTAAAACCCCGCTGATTTCACCTGTTATTCCATAACTGAACAAAATATTTTAAAGAGAACTAAGCGTCTAATTAGAAACGAAATTTGCAGCACGTTACACAATTAATTTACAATTAATTTTAATTCCATTATCTGCATGTTCACTTTACGGGAGCAGGTCTGTTTCCCCTGCTGTACATCGCACTTTTCACGGTCTTCCTGGGAAAGTGAATCGTTTTAAAGTATTACGATACCAGTAAAACAGGTTGGTCACATTTCCATAAGCAGGACATTATAAAACAAGGGAAAATATGCTGAACCTATAGGTTGCCAACCTGACAGATTTGTTGTATTTAGTGTCATCATTAAGGCAAAATAACATTAGTTATGTTATTAATCAAAATTAGAATGCAGGTAGCCTAATGAACTTCGGATGAAGCTTGAACATGAGTTCATTGCATAATCAAACGAAATTAGTTAAACAAGCAAGCTAATTTGGCGTTTTCTAAGGTGAGAAGGAAGCAATTGGTCGCTTATTCTCAGCTGTTGCAGGTGCTTTTAACAAAATTTAACAGCATATATTTTGTAAACAGCACTGTCAGGAATTACCGGGAACTCATAATACTACTACTACTACTGCTACTGATCCATATAGCCTATTCCTTGATCGCACTAAACACACACGAGCATGTCTGTTTCGCCATCATAAGCAATCCGCGAAGGTGGAAAAGCAGGCTTTTAAAGGGAATGCGATATGACATTTTGATTGGTTTATTGCATTGTCACGCCCAAGACACACCTATAATTAATGAAGAGACTAGGTTCAGCCCAGTTGCACCTTGCGCCGTGCTTAGTGCCCAAAAAACACACCGTTAAAATAGCAAAAGTGGACTTGGACACGCCCTAAATGGACTTAGCGCCATGCACTTAGACTAAGCGCCAAGATCGCCAAGATAGGGCCCAGAGTATTTACGCAGACGGATGCAGTTCTCTCAGATGAACGTGATTTCTCGTGGTAGACCTGCACTCGCGAAAATGTCTTTTTTCCCCTGATATTTTGAAACCAAAACAAACACGGAGCCCATAGCTACAGCTTGCAACTTTGTCAGTATTGATGTGGTAACTTTCAGAGTTGACATTATACAGACAGACACGCTCATGTGTCTGCCACAAATCGCTCCTAATTTGTAGTAGTCCAAAAAACATATTTATTCGGCTCAGCCATCCGCACGTTGGATTTGATGTTTACTTCCGTATTTTCCCACCTCTGCCTTCCTTTGTCGCAAACTTACTTTTAATTGGCTATTGAAAATTCCCGTAGCGATTTCAGTCTTTGGCCAGCGCAAACCACAGGATTATGCAAAGACTAACCCCGATAAAATCAAGCGTGTCTGGTAAAATCGTGGTGTTCCCGACTAGGATTGTATGAGACAAGACTACAGTATTTCACTCCCACACACATAACGATTACAGCTGCAACTTTACAGCGCAACTAGCCTGTATTAGCCTGGACTGCCCTGGACTACCACAAACTCTGCCCGACCTCAAATCGTTGCCAAATCAGGCTAAAAACTAGTCTAATGTGTCCCCAGCTTTAAGGTAGCCAGTCTGAGGAATCGGAATCTGTTAGCTTGTCTGTTTGGACGCACGGGTGCCTGTATTTTAAAGGATTCAACATGTTGCTCGTGCTGCTACTGTATTTGAGCACCCTTTTGCACAATTTAGGCTACACTGAACTTTGTCGTCCCCCTTCTTTGTAAAATTATTCCAAACGGAGCTACGGTTTGTGCATTTCATTTTGATGTGGATAACTATAACGTTAGCAACAGTAGCCCCCCCCAGTATGTTTAAAGAGATACTGCAGAGGCTTTTCTAAGGCCCTTTTTTCCGCTTCAATTTGAACTGAAACTCGTGAGTAGGTGTGGTCATATGACGATGATGCCACGTAGTCATATTATGAATATTCATACGGTCAAGGAGTGAAAGGGTGTGTCTCGGTGAACTGACTCAGCCCCCTTCCAGCTCTCTCCTCAATAAAATGGCTGTATTAGTTGAGCAACGTCTTCGCGAGGAGAAGACCCGGGATGTAACCGAATGGTAAAGCTAACGTTACCTAGCTAAGTTAGCTTGTTTGTCTGCCTAAAGTAACGTTACTATTGAATACATTCAAATACACAGCAAAACCCAGTCACACAGTAACGTTAGTATATTGAACATGGCTGGTTGTAGCGCCCTCATAACTTCACTTGGTCCGGAGAGAATTATCATTTATTAGCTAACATTATTCATAAATGATATAGCGAATATAACTAGCTAGCTAAGTTACCAGTTCTCTCTGGACCAAACGGGGCTAAACTCACACACAATAGACTGCCTTGCATTACCTAACTTATCGATACATTCCGTCCAAGTTACTGACCAACTGGTTACTGGTTTTGCTAGGGCTACATCAAATGTATTATTGCTATCGTTTATTAGCTAACGTTACGTATTCATAAAAGATAGCTCACACAATAGGTTGCATTCAACCCCACATTAGCTATTACCTATCAGTAATGTCAACCGTTTGCAAAAGTATTTTTGTTGTAGTTTGTACAGATAACTTGCATGTAAACAGAAACAAACTAATGTCCCAACAGGTGTGCTTGTGGCCACCTGTTGGGACCTGTCCCCTCCAGAAAACCTATGTTGCCGTGAGGTTACTGAGGTAACGTTATGTCAGCGTAGTTATGAAGCTATTCTTGATTTGTCTAATACTGCGGTGCCGTAGTCGGGCATGCTTGGCCCAACTGTATAATAGTGGCCAATACATGTGCAATTACACAATGTCACAAATACAATGTAATAGGTATATTGTACTTAGCTGTTTTACTTAGCTGATGTAATGATTACAAAATTACATCCATCACTGTTGGGATGGCACCTGGCTTCAGCGACAGAGTTTTATAGAAGCCCATCTCAAAGCCAGTTAAATTGTGGTAGCAGTCCGGTGTGAAGTGCGCGTTGCACACTAGGCTTTCTTCGGCAAGTCCGCGTGCTCTACACCGATAGCTTGAAGCCACTGGCTAAGCAGCGCTGGGTCTCTCGGCAGATTATGAAAGCTAGCAGAGCCGGTGGCGTTGCACCGAGGAACAATACATCTCTGACTCCTTGGCATAATGCAGGCAAGTTAGCTAAAGATACCAAGTAGTAAGACGTCGTATATGAATAACTGTAGCTCGATATAAGTCGTAATATTAACGTTAGCAATAATACAAAGCAATTCGCATTTGAACTTGAACTAGCTAATTAGCAGTACAAGGGTCTCAATCTCAGAAAAGAAAAAAAAATCGTCGTTCTCTGCTTTTATAGCACATGCCCAGCCAAGACCCACCCCTAGGACCACCTCAAGTCCACCCATTTTTATGTTAAGGCTTTCGTGACGTCACGAATCCCCGGAAGCCAGCATATTGGTAAGTCTACACAAAAACTCAGATAAAACCATTTTTACTAAACATAAAATTTTCGGACATAAACAGTTGTGTATGATCATAATCTAACTCAAAACATAGGTTGTCAACGGGAAAAGTCGGTTTTTGACTGCAGTATCACTTTAAAATAATGACATCTCCCCTTTATCTGTCTTTCCATCCAAATGCTCTATATTATCCACTGGATGTGCGTCCAGCACCCCTCTATCTACAGAAGCTGATAAGAGAGCTAAGGCCACTGGAAGCAATCAAATAGGTTCCTTGTCCAGGCTAGACCTGGACAGACAGCTCAAGTTCCCCCAACACATAGCAACCATGAGACTGGGACCTGACATCCTCATTGTGTCTGAAGCACTGGAGAAAATTAGATAATTGAAGTGAAACTACCTCTGTAAGATAAAGTATCTGATGGAGTTCAGGTCTTATGGAGTTGACAACATGTTATATTTTCTCATTGCATGGAATATCTGTAGTGAGTAGCCATTCAATTTTTCTCAGTTTCTAAGAGGTCTCTTTACGCAAGTGAAAATACACATTTTTAAACCATAATTCTTATTTTGTTTTGATTTGGCAGGGAGATGGAGTTGACCTGTTATGTTTCAGACAATCCTGATTGCAATATTGTTTCTTTAATTTTTCAAAAAATAGAAAACCTACCAGTTTAAGTAACGTTGCTGCCTTCTGTGAAACCACAGAGTGAGACATGAGTCCTTAGGATATAGACACCCTTTTTATGACTGAATAAATTACATTTTTGTAGAAATCTGACACTGATAACATACAGTGAGATCCATAATTCATTGGACAGTGACACATTTTTTGTTATTTTGGTTCTGTACTCTAGCACTTTGAGTTTGAAAGGATACAAATTTTCATCCATATCGGATGAACCGTTTCAAAATTATAGAACCTTTTGTACATAGTCCCCAATTTTAAGGTACTTAAAATTATTTGTTGAATTGGCTTCACAGATGTGTTTCGTTAGGCAGGTGTATTCTTTTGTGTCGTTAGTGAATGCAGAAGAGAGCTGTCGATGTCTAGTCTTGATTCTAGACTTTGCAATTCCCTTTGGAGATTGTTGTTGGGGTGTGACAACATGAGGAAGACAACAGTGTCGATGCAAATTAAGCTGGCCGTCATAAGGCCCAGAAATGAAAATCAGGAACATTGCAAAAACCCTGGGCATGCCCAAGGCAACAGTTTGGTTCATCATTAACAAGAAAAAAACAACTGGTGAACTCAATTATGTCAAAAGACCAGGTAGACCAAGGAAGACCACTGTAGTGGATGACTGGCGAATACTCTCTATGGTGAAGAAAACTCCCCTGACAACGGCCCAACAGATCAAAAACACTCTCCTGGATGCAGATGTAGATGTGTCAAAGCCTACCATACGTAGAAGACTACACCAGCAGGATTACAGAGGGTACACTACAAGATGCAAACCACTGATAAGCCTGAAGAACAGAAAGGCGAGATTACAGTTTGCTAAGAAGCACCTAAAAGAGCCCCAAGAGTTCTGGAACAAAGTCTTGTGGACAGATGAGACAAAGATTAACATGTACCAGAGTGATGGAAAGAGGAAAGTGTGGAGAAAATAAGGAAATGCCCATGATCCAAAGCATACCACCTCATCCGTGAAACATGGTGGAGGGGGTGTTATGGCTTGGGCCTGTATGGCTGCCAGTGGAATGGGCTCACTTGGCTTGATCGATGATGTGACTGCAGACAGAAGTAGAACAATGAATTCTGAAGTCTACAGAAATATTTTATCTGCTCAGATAAAATCAAATGCCTCCAAACTCATTGGACGGCACTTCATCATGCAACAAGACAATGACCCGAAACATACTGCTAGAGCAATGAAGGGGTTTTTGACTGAGTCAGTCACCGGATCTGAATCCAATTGATCACGCATTTTACATGCTGAAGAAGAGACTGAAGGCAAAATGTCCCGAAACAACCAGGAACTGAAGATTGTTGCAGTACAGGCCTGGCAGAGCATCACCAGGGAAGATACCCAGGGTCTGGTGATATCTATGCATCGCAGACTTCAAGCAGTCATTGCATGCAAAGGATATGCGACCAAATATTAAAAATGATTACTTTATTCTACATTATGTCAAACTGTGCAATATTCTTTGATGCCTCAAATGGGGGGGACTATGTACAAAAGGTTCTATAATTTCTAAACGGTTCATCCAATATGGATGAAAATACCCTCAAATTAAAGCTGACAGTCTGCACTTGTCATTGTATCCTTTCAAACTCAAAGTGCTAGAGTACAGAACCAAAATAACAAAAAATGTGTCACTGTCCAATGAATTATGGTTCTTACAGTATATGAAATCTTCAAATATGTTATCAGTAGGAATTGTTAGTTTTTAGGTTAGGAAGGCTTTTAACATTTTTAATTGTTTGAAATTGTGAATTCTCTGGGACAAGGGTGTTTCCTGGCACTCGGCAGGTACAAAAGTTTTAGAAAATGAAATTAGTCCAAAAAATTAAATAATCATGCATAAAACACTTAAATTTTGGAGATCATTACTTGTTTTAAGTAATAATTGTAAGATTTTTATGGTCGGACATGATTTGTCCCAATTCTCTAGAATAGGTGACAAATAGCCATATCCTAAGGACCTCTGTCTCACTCCATTAAGCCCATCTAATTAAGGTCTAATTCTAAGAATAATTACAAGATATTCGCTCTATGTAAATTCTATTAACATTTACAGTTAAAGAATGCCTTATAATGCTCCATACAGTCACATTTTGCTGAATTACATGCAGTGTGGGTCGTGTACTGTATGAAGAAAGTCCCCCTGGGTTCATGTTTCTCTGTGTCATGTCCCACTCTGATCAAGCTTCCTATTTTCTCACAATATTAAGTTAAGGCATACAAATTTACAAAGCAGTAGTGTCCAAGAACAAGCTCCAAACACCTTATCGAAATGAATTGAGCTGACTGCTCATATATCCTTAAAATTGAAATGAGGCCAAATTGGTATGTTTTTTTGTTTGTTTCCAAATTGGTATGTTTTCAGACAGAAAAACACCAGCTGGCCAGCCTGTCCTCATCCCATTGGCTGGCTCCTGCAGTCTGCCTGCGCTAACTACGGACGAAAAGTAATCACCCGCTGCAATGGCTGTGCAGCTCAGCAGGTGGATTGCTGATATTGTGCATTGCTCTCCCAAATTCGCAATCATAGCAATGAGACAGGGCTATGAATATGATCGGGTGCTCCAAACTGAAGAAAAAATACAGATAGGTGATCAAAAATTAAATGAACACGCCAACCAGGGCTCACTGTCATACTGCAGGTGCGTCTTCAGTAACAGCATATAATATCTATCTTGCAGAGAGTAGAAGTTACTTAAAGTGTGAACTGTGCAGCCTTTCTAAAATCTCTGTGCTGTGTTTGAGGATGATGCCAGTGACTGCACAGCACTATGAGGGAAGTCCCTGTGTTTATTCCGTAGAGATCTCCGAGAGCAGCTCACAGCTGCCATCATGTGGCAGTGTGTCAAACTACCCACAGTACCTACACAACACACACACACACACACACACACCCACACACATTGACATGCACATAAATCAAATTACCAACAAAAAGGCCAAACAGGCACCAGTGGAATAAGACAGTGGAGAGCACTCATGCTTATGTTTATAATGGCCTTGTGATCACAGCAGCTTCAGTTTCCATCAAAGAAGGTAATGGATGCAATGTAGCATAGTGTTTAGATACAGTTGAAGTCGGGAGTTTACATACACTTAGGTTGAAGTCATTAAAACTCATTTTTAATCACTCCACAGATTTCATGTTAGCAAACTATAGTGTTGGCAAGTCAGTTAGGACATCTACATTGTGCATGATACAAGTAATTTTTCCAACAATTGTTTACAGACAGATTATTTCACTTTTAATTCACTATATCACAATTCCAGTGGGTCAGAAGTTTACATACACTAAGTTGACTATGCCTTTAAACAGCTTGGAAAATTCCAGAAAATTATGTCATGGCTTTAGAAACTTCTGATAGGCTAATTGGCATTATTTTAGTCAATTGGAGGTGTACCTCTGGATGTATTTTAAGGCCTACCTTCAATCTCAGTGCCTCTTTGCTTGACATCATGAGAAAATCAAAAGAAATCAGCCAAGACCTCAGAAAAAAAAGTCAGGTTCATCCTTGGGAGCAATTTCCAAATGCCTGAAGGTACCATGTTCGTCTGTACAAACAATAGTATGCAAGTATAAACACCACGGGACTACGCAGCCGTCATACCGCTCAGGAAGGAGACGCATTCTGTCTCCTAGAGATGAACGTGCTTTGGTACGAAAAGTGCAAATCAGTCTCAGAACACCAACAAAGGACCTTGTGAAGATGCTGGAGGGAACAGGTACAAAAGTATTTATATCCACAGTAAAACGAGTCCTATATCGACATAACCTGAAAGGCTGCTCAGCAAGGAAGAAGCCACTACTCCAAAACTGCCATAAAAAGCCAGACTACATTTTGCAACTGCACATGGGGACAAAGATCTTACTTTTTGGAGAAATGTCCTCTGGTCTGATGAAACAAAAATTGAACTGTTTGGCCATAATGACCATCGTTATGTTGGGAGGAAAAAGGGTGAGGCTTGCAAGCCGAAGAACACCATCCCAACCGTGAAGCACGAGGGTGGCAGCATCATGTTGTGGGGGTGCTTTGCTGCCAAAGGGACTGGTACACTTCATAAAATAGATGGCATCATGAGGAAGGAAAATTATGTGGATATATTGAAGCAACATCCCAAGACATCAGCCAGGAAGTTAAAGCTTGGTCGCAAATGGCTCTTCCAAATGGACAATGACCCAAAGCATACTTCCAAAACTGTGGAAAAATGGCTTAAGGACAACAAAGTCAAGGTATTTGAGTGGCCATCACAAAGTCCTGACCTCAATCCAACAGAAAATGTGTGGGCAGAACTGAAAAAGCATGTGTGAGCAAGGAGGCCTACAAACCTGACTCAAACTTGTCAGGAGGAATGGGCCAAAATTCCAGCAACTTATTGTGAGAAGCTTGTGGAAGACTACCCGAAATGTTTGACCCAAGTTAAACAATTTAAAGGCAATGCTACCAAATATTAACACAGTGTATGTAAACTTCTGACCCACTGGGAATGTGATGAAAGAAATAAAAGCTGAAATAAATCATTCTCTCTACTATTATTCTGACATTTCACATTCTTAAAATAAAGTTGTGATCCTAACTGACCTAAGACAGGGAATGTTTACTAGGATTAAATGTCAGGAATTGTGAAAAACTGAGTTTAAATGGATTTGGCTAAGGTGTATGTAAACTTTCGACTTCAACTGTAGATATATAACATTATATACAGTTGAAGTCGAAAGTTTACATACACCTTAGCCAAATCCATTTAAGAAATTTAGAAAAATATATTGCGCCACCAACAGCACGCCAAAGACACTTCAAAGTTACAGTCATGACGTATTTTTGTAGGCCAATTCGGAGGTTTCTTCCGGGCAATGGTTCCCTAGCCAGATTTCCAATGGGGTCTTACCATGGGGTTTTCGGATTTGTGCCGAATATAAGGTCTGTGGTTAATATAAGCCTAAGATATTTTCACGTTTTGTTAATCAAGATAATTCCCACAAAAAAAACACACCTTTTGCGATTTTTGAACCACACGCAATTAATATAAATGAAATATAACGTGATGCTAAAGTGAACTACATTACTACAGCAATCGGTCGCATTTTGCTTACAAAATAAAACATAGCTTCAAACGGCAGCTAGTTACCTAGGCAATTGTGGTAGCTAAGTCATATATGGCCAGCTAGCTAGGAAAATAGGCAGCTAATTGGGACTAATAAGGTAGCTATGGAAGTCGAATATGTTACATGTTAAAACGGCTTGCCATACTAGCTTGCTGGCTAGTTTTAAATAGTATTCATTCATATTCTTGAATTTCATATAAAACAAGTTGACGTGGAAAAGTTTGAAGGAGCGCTGACATGACTGGCTGCTAGCTACACTTGAGAGCAGCCAAGGATCTGCTGAGGTAATGACATGTATTTATGATGAAGTTGTAGTTTTACTATAGAAACTTGTTAGAAACATACTTTTAAAAACCATATAAAAAGCCTAAAAATTCATGGTCAACATATTAATATATGTAATTTATGTCGTAGAACAAAATAGTCCAGGCCCTGCTCAGAACCCCGTATACAATTCATCCGCAAGAGATTTTGAAACTTGATTTGAGTTATGGGACCATTTACCTTTAAAAATCACACAGGTGCTTTTTTGAAACCATCTGCGAAATTGAAAATCCAAGATGGCCACTGGTAGCCATAATGAAAATCTCAATTTTGAGCCACTCACCATAGAAGTACGTGTAATACATAATTTTATGGGTTTTTGGGTCCGGGAATCCATTTCTGATATCATTTTTATGATTGGCGGTCAAGGTCACATGTTAAGGTCAAGGTCAGGAATCCCCAAAACAACTAAAATCACAGTGTCATACACATGGAGAAGCAAGCCATCAAAGTTTAAAGAGTGATACAATTTAATGTCTTGCAACTTAACTGACTGTGAGAATAAGAGTTGGCCATGTACTTTTTTCAACTTTTAAACTTCTCGTTTGGCTCACAATACTGTAGGCATACACATTGTTCACTTATGAATTGGTACATCACACATTCTGAAAATTTACCAACAAAATTTGCTACGTAATAGTCCCTGCACATCAGCCATATTTCCTATAATTAGGACGAAAAGTGAATCGTTGGGATTCCCAAATGAGAGAGCTAAGGTGGTGACTTAGCATTTGTTTATTTGTTTACACAGATGGGCTCATTAACTTTTTTATGGCAGTGCCTTGAGTTACACTTCCCACTACAGCTACACAGGGTCAGAATTTTAGCGGGGATCTGCTTCAGAGACTTAAGGGGCACAAGGATACCGTCTTGATTGATCCAACCATAATAAATGGGGTCAAGCTGATTTGCATCATCATCTAGCAAGGTAAAGGCATTCCGGATCACGTAGAATGCCCTCCTCAAATGTCCCTGGATGACGCTGGATGTTGGTGGTAGTTCTTCTAGCCCTACAACTGAATGCCTGTGGACGTCAAGTCTCAAGTGGTCAAATGTAGTTGCAGTGGGTTTGCTTCTTGCACCAGCCCATACATGGACGAGCTATTGTTCCGCCTGATATAGGTCCGCTTCAGAGAGAACAGGAGACTCTCCAAAGCTGGAGAGGAACCTTGTAGAACAGGATACGAATGCAGCATGCTTTGTGCCTACCTTGCTGAGTGCATCGTCTCCAGTCAGGACATGTGCCTTGATGAGTACACAGCATAATTTGTCTCCTAGCTTGAGGTGCAGCACATGAAGCGGAATCATACGTCGCTTCTCTCCTGTCCCGAACTGAACCCAAAGCTCCTGCAAGCCAACCTCTTTGAACAAACCAATGTAGTGCAGGAGAAGGATAACAGTATCTGTGTCATTAGAAATCACAACCACTCTCTCACATCCCCTTTCAACTGCCCAATGCACGTGAGCTATTATGCGGCAGTATGCCTCCTCCTGCCATTTGCTGGGAAGTGACAGATCACTCGCAGGTGATCCAGTCAGCTTCAATCGCGCAGACAGTAGCTCTTCATTTACCACCATCCCACTCAGAACCATGTCCTGCAAATCTCGTTCCCCTACATCCCTCGCCAGCAGTTGAAGGTTCTGTTTGTTGACACTAGATGCCCAGAACTTGTCCAGCTGGAGTGGAATGGGCACAGACTCATCCACGACGGCCAAGTCAACAGCGCTATTCTCACCAGCTCTACGGATCCGCTCACCCTCCTTGATGCTCAATTCATTGTAGCTGTCAAATACTATGTGAGTCATTGCCAGTGATGGACAAACGCGATGGGCACTCTGGAAAACTTCTCAAAATACTCCACCAAAGTTTGTAAATATAGAACGGAGATTGGGGAATTGTCGTATTTTCAACATAAAGTCAATCACAACGTGTGTTGTTTGGGTATTATCCCGGTTGAATTGGTAGTCACCTGGGGTAAGATTGGTTTCCAGCTCAGCAACCAATTGTGCTTTGTCAGGCTTTGTTGTGAAAAATAGTGGGCTAGACTGCAGAAGGTCATGTGAATATAGCTCCTCTGGTGAAAGTCCACGTAGTGTAGCAATCTCTGCCTCCCTCTGTGCAGATGCGATGTCCTTTGTGGAAACAGTAGCCTTGGTTGCTTCTGTGCTGGTTTTCTTCGTGGTATCCTGTGAGTCGAAGGCTGGAAGATTCACCTTTGATATAGTAATGCTCAGCTTCTTGGACCTGACTACGTACGGCTCATTACGAAATTTCTGATATGCTGCCTCACCATTCTCTAGCGCCTTCAGGAGTCTCGCCTTGACGATATCGTTGAGTTTCACGTTGTGTGCCATCACAATGAAGGGGTTTTTCCGCGACTTCACAAAGTCTAGCAGCGGTGCCACATTTCAGTCTAAGATCAGACCCTTGCGTCCACCGAGCTCATGCTGTATTGATGTTTCCAGGTGATCCATGAGTCGAGCATTAGTGAGTAACTGGAGAAGATTGCTAATCGCAACGATCTCATGAAATAGAAGACCAAACTCAGCCACAACAGCAGCATCTCCAGCACTTCCAACAATCACGTGTCCACCTTGACCCTGTGAGAACCTGTTTTGTGACTGCTCCAGCTTAAAGTCCCCTGCCACAGCAGCAAATACCGCACCAGCTCGGTCCTTCACAACAAAATGTCCCATACAGAACCGGCGGTAGAGTGTGGGGTAGGTGACCTCCAGAACCTGAATCCTCTCCAAATACCATGATCCATACCGGAGATAGTTGATGGCATCAAACTCACGTAGGATACCCATGGAAGCGTTCACTGTTCCGACATACAACGGCCAGTTGCCATCACGGTCTGCAACAATAAGCTGCTTGATGATAGAAACGATCTTGCAAAAGTTCATGAAGTACTTACACAATTCTGATTTCTCCTGGCACTCTTGAGCAAATGTATTAAATTGTTGACGGAGAGCCGCAGCAGCAGCGGATACCTGCTCAAACTTGGGGACACACTCCACACACTTTTTGTTTTTCAACACGTTCTTAAGCTCAATGGCTGACTGGACAAAGGGAACAGATGTGTGATCATTGGAGTGCCAGAATGCACTCCACATGAGAGAGTCAAGGACCTCTGATACGATAAGCATTCCCTTCAATGACCTGACGTAGTGGCCACCAGAGAGCACTGTCGAAACTGTTTTCAGCCAAAACACCTCACTTTCAATAAGAGCATTGGCCATACCACTGCCACTTAAATACCTTCCTGCACATCTCAGGAGTACCTTAGCAAAGTGAAACATTCCCAACATTGGAAACAGGTCATCGAAAGTGCCAGGCTCACTCATGACTATATCAACCACAATGTGATACACACCCTCATCGGAAACTATAGCCATAGCATCTTGATTCAACTGTTGCCGGCATGCCTGGAAGTTGGTTAGAGCTTTACAGACAGTGGCATATTCTGTCACCGGTGAAGGGATAACAGGAAGGATCAGGGCATGAATGCCACTCTAAGGGGGTAACTCGCCAGGAGCAGGAGCTGAATGTGGGAGTCCACAGCGAATGAGTGAGATGAGAAACTCAGTATTGGCTGACTCAACAGCTTCCTCAGCATCAGACAAGATGTCCACATGGATGTTTTCTACTAGTGTAAAGTTGGGTGGCAAAGTAGGTTTCACCACAGGTTTGTGGTAAGAGGGTACAACTTAACAAGAAAGTTTTTCTTTCGAGGGACGCGAAAATTTGGAGAGATTAGTGCTTGATACAGAAGGTTTTGACTTAGGTGGGGTAGTGGTCCCCTGGTAGAGCGCTTGCACTGTATAATGCTTGCTGTGGGTACCTGAAATTGAGGAATTGTCCTCAAAGTCTTCATTATCAAAGGCACAGCCCTCATCTGAAAAATGGCTTGGAATGGGCATATTCTCTGACGACTGTACTGTGTAGGAACACATGAGATTTCTTGATCGTTTCACTTCATTGTAGCTGGTACAGGTCCCTACCCTGTTTAGTGTTGTAATAATCTCCCTACTGCGTGTCTTCCCATATATATATTGTCCTAGCAATGTGTAGAGTGGTGTCTTCCTTTGGCTGTGGTGAATATGGTTATATGCCATCTGGAAAGGAAAGTTAAGTTGTGAATGCCGATTTTTCACAGCCCACCTATCCTCCTCGTCAGAGATAGTGGCATCATCATTATCACCATCATCACAGTCTGCATCTTCTACCTCATCTGGCATTTGGATCATTTCTATTTTGGCCATCAGGGATTTGGGAATGTTATACAATGCTGAATAGAATGTCAGCCATTTTTCAGGCATTGGAGTGTTTTCCCAAGAATGCTTGAGCTCATCGGCATCACAGAACTTGTCGTCCAGGCCATAATTGACCTGTTTAGCAGCTTTGTTCAATGTTCCACAAACGTGTTTGACAACATCAAGATTTTTAATCTTAACAGCTAAATCCGCGGGTGTGATGTTGGAAGAGAAAACTAATTCAGATTCATTTTGCCTAGGATTTGGAGAAAATTGAATACGATCTCCATAATGGTCAACAAGTAACTTTTTTACATCTCGGTTGTAAATTATTAAATCTACAGTGTCATCTAAATAATACATACAACTTGCAATGTCTTTGACAGTAAAACAATACCCTTCTTGCAGAAGGGAATCAATGTGCTCTAAGGTCTGCAAAAATAAAGTCTGCTTAACCGCAGAAGTTGACTTGCTTTTGTCAATAGGAATATTGCTAGGGGATTGTACATCTTAGTCATACTTATGCAAGTGACGTCTGATACAAATTGCATGGCAATACACATTGGATGCAAATACATCCTCAGCATTGTTCAGCTCAGCAATTCTACAAAACACCTCATCTTTAAAATGTTTAGTAGCAATCAAGAAATTTTCTGCTGGAACTCGCTCACTAATTCTGAATTTGTCTCTCACACGGATACACGGTTTACTTGTACTCTATCACATTTTATATGCTTTGAGTCTCTCAGAGAACTTGGTGCTTCCCTCGGTGTGACAGAGCTGCGGCGTAGCATGGGTTTTATAGATTCAGTTTCTGACACTTCCATTTCATCCTGAGCTACAGCTTCCGCATTTTCTATTGCATTGTTTCTGCCAGTGAGTATACCACTTGAAGCACTTGTTAGTGTTGTGATATACAGTTGTGTTCAAAAAAATAGCAGTACAACATCAGTAACCTGATGAACCACTGTTATTAGTAGTAGTGATATTTCTGCATGGCAAATAATTTACTTGTAGATGTAGTAGTGTAATAGAAAAACAACAGACTCAACTGTCATGACATGCATGCTGCTTGTTCTGAGTAATTGACTCATTCATTGAAAGGGGCGTGTTCAAAATAATAGCAGTGTGGAGAATTCATTCATTCTGTGAAAAAACAGGTGTCATTAATTGTCCTTTATTAAGGAAGAAGGGAAGCAAATGTTTCACACATTGTTATAAAATATATTTCCTTCTGAATTGCTAAGTAAAATGGGCCGTTCCAAACATTGCTCGGAGGAACAACGTAATTTGATTAAAAAGTTGATTGGAGAGGGGAAAACGTATAAAGAAGTGCAGCAAATTATAGGATGCTCAGCTAAAATGATCTCAAATGCTTTAAAATCGCAACAAAACCCGAAACACGCAGAAGAAAACGAGCAACTACTGTTAAAACGGATCGAAGAATAGTCAGAATGGCAAAGATTCAGCCAATCATCACCTCCAGAAAGATCAAAGATGATCTAAAATTACCTGTAAGTGCTGTTACAGTCAGAAGACGTTTGACCGAAGCTAAGCTATCAGCAAGAAGCCCCCGTAAAGCACCATTGTTGAAAAAATGGCATGTGCAGAATCAGATTAAAATTTGCCAAGGAACACATCGATTGGCCAAAAGGGAAATGGCATAACATTCTGTGGACTGATGAGAGTAAAATTGCTCTTTTCGGGTCTAGTGGTCGTCGACAGTACGTCAGACGACCCCCGGGTACTGAATTCAAGCCACAGTACACTGTGAAGACAGTGAAGCATGGTGGCGCAAAAATCATGATACGGGGATGTTTTTCATACTATGGTGTTGGGCCTATTTATCGTATACCAGGGATCATGGATCAGTTTGAATACATCAAAATACTAGAAGAGATTATGTTGCTGTATGCCGAAGAAGAAATGCCCCTGAAATGGGTGTTTCAACAAGACAACGACCCCAAACACACGAGTAAGCAAGCAACATCTTGGTTCCAGACAAAAAGGATTGAGGTAATGGAGTGGCCGGCTCAATCCCCCGACCTCAACCCCATTGAAAACCTTTGGGGTGACATTAAAAATGCAGTTTCTGAAGCAAAACCCAAAAATTCACAGGAACTGTGGAATGTAGTTCGTTCATCCTGGGCTGAAATACCTGTTTCTAGGTGCCAGAAGTTGGTTGACTCGATGCAACGCAGATGCGCAGCAGTTATCAAAAACAATGGTTATGCAACTAAATATTAGTTCAGTAATTTAAAGTGAAGTTAAATCTTGAAAAATTTCTTCAGTTTATACAGTAAGTGTTTAAGTTTGAAGAGAAAAATGTCGACACTGCTATTTTTTTGAACAGATTAATATTCCTTTTCTTTGCTTCCTGTAAAAGAATAACGCAGACTTGATAAAAATTTGTTAATGCTTTCATTTGGAATTGAATGTGTAATGTTTCCACTACATTTGAAATATGGAACTAAAAGCTATTAAAAAATATTTGCACTTTATTAACTTTTTTTAACACACTGCTATTTATTTGAACACAACTGTACATACGGTGTACCCTCCTCTTCTGCTCCTTTCAGTCGTTGACTGACTACATCTTTCCTGATTGAAGCAGCACGTTTCATGCTGTCTTGACCAGCTTCTTTCGGTTGTGTTAGTTTATTAGTCTTATAACCAGGTTGCTGGCAGATGATGCATTTCATGGGATCAAACTCTGTTGAGATAGCAGATGTCAGTGGCACTCCGACAGGTGTATACAAAGGAGTAGACTTCTGGCTGCTACTCTCCGCCATTCTCACTATCAGTCACAATATAGGACGCACTGGAACAGATAAAGGAGAAGACGGCTTTTATTACACACTGTAAAAAGTACTAAAAAGGTAGTACAATACCATAACAGCTATACTAATTGACCTTGTGTTATGGACACCAAATTATCCATGCTACACTCAGTTACAACTACCTAGTAACACTTTTCGATGTGTGTCAAACTGCGCTTTTGGCCGTTTTTGCTGAATTATTACATTGACCGTGACCTTAACAGGTGACCTTGACCTCCAATCATGAAAATGATGTCAGAAATGCATTCCACACACCCACAAACCCATAAAATGAGGTATTACACATACTTCTATGGTTAGTGGCTCAAAATTGAGATTTTCAATATGGCTACCGGCGGCCATCTTGGATTTTCAATTTCGCAGCTGGTTTAAAAAAAGCACCTGTGTGATTTTTAAAGGTAAATGGTCCCATAACCCAAATCAAGTTTCAAAATCTCTTGCGGATGAGTTGTATACGGGGGTCTAAGCAGGGCCAGGACTAAAACGTGAAAACTCTCTTAGGCTCATATTAACCACAGACCTTATATTCGGCACAAATCCGAAAACCCCATGTTAAGACCCCATTGGAAATCTGGTGAGGGAACCCATGGCTGAAAAATGCTAACTCACTTCTGGGTTTTAGGACTACAAACTGTAGCACTATTTTATCGTAGGCCTATAGAGTACTCTGTAAAATTGGAACATGCGATATATAGTCTATATCCTTGTACCACACAGGCTAATCCAGGAACGTTTCAGCTCATTCTATAAATCAGATTTCAAGAAATAGTCGATAGTCTCTGAAGCCCATTCTATCTTCCATAGGGAATTTACTTCCGAAACCCGACTCCGCCCACGACTGACGTACTCACTTGAGTACTCTATTGTAAAATAAGCAAAATAAGTTCTAACCATAGACTGTATAAAAATATGGACAAAGTCACTGGGACTCGTAAAAACCGAATTGAAGCTCCGGATGCATTTTTTGGCGCCAGTTTGTACAAACTGCGTCTGCTCCGTGGAGCCGAAGTGACATTGTTGGGAGCAGGGTCAACTGGATATGGCCCAGACACAGTATGATTTACAGTTCGGGGTGAAGAAGCGACAGAACTATAAAGCCCATGACCTGACCAACCCCACCATTTTGCAAAACAAACTCGCGGTAAACTTCCGTAAGTTGCTAATGTTTTATAATATAACATTTCATTTTCATCCTCGATTTTACTGTGTCATTTATTCGCATTGAATGTGTAGTATTCATCACATAATTAACATTCATTCAGTTATCTTCAATTTATATTCAGCTAACATCAGCTAATTTGATTAGCTAGATAGCATACGAGCTGAGCTCGGTAGCCAAGCTAGACGCACTGCATCACCACCACACATGGACGAACAGGGTAACGCTATTGCGGTCAACTATATTGGCAGTCAATTAATCACATATGTTATTTTGACAAGACTACTTTTATTATGAATGTCCCTAGCACCGCTAGAAAGGTAGCAAGTTGACCCCATAGTCTTAAATGAGCAAACCACCACCATCTTTTTGACTAACCGCTAATTAACTCGACTGTGGCAGAGCAGTTTGTCACGGTTTGCCGCAGCATGAAACCCCGTTCTGAAAACTGTTCCAGATAAAGTGGGGATTGTAGGTTCGTGGGTTCACATGCTAGCTCAAGCACAGTAGCTGCATTAGCTACATCATAGCTGGCATTAACTTTCATCTGTATCCTGTAACCTAATCACAAACATTGCAAACATTTACAAAGGCAGACTCCGTATTCTTTTCTGATAAATTATTGGTTTTATTTTAAACATCCCCATATTGAGTCAGTACAAACATACCACTAACACATTGGCTCTATTCCCCGCACATTTTCTTAATTTTTGGGACCGAAAACAAAATAATCCAGATGTAGAAATATCCTGTTAGGGTTCTAGCTGGAGCAGCTGGCTAACGTTAGCTAGGCAATCACGGTACCTAGCCAACTTATATGGCCAGCCAGTACGGATGACTTTAAGTTAGTTGAATAACTGTTAAATTAAAATAGCTTGCCATAAGCTATCGTTAACTTGCTAGCTAAATGTTAAAACGACTTGCCGTGAGCTATCGTTAGCTTGCTAGCTAGCTAACCCAGCATTGCTAAACAATGGTAACGTTCATGACAGAGGGAGTACGGCAATTGCGTACAGGAGGGGGTGGAGTAGCTAAGTGAATATCTAAATTGGTAAGGTAATACAGGTATGGAGGAATTGATTTGAGATACTTAACCCACAGTTTGGCTGCTTGCTCCGAGACACTGGACCTGTAGTGTAGCTGCAACATCCTCTTCTGTCTCTCATCTCATCTCACGAAACAGTTTTTTTTTTCATAGTAGACACATCATAGCTCGCTCCAACCAAAATGAATATGTGATGACAAACATGTTGAAGATGAGCAGGTAAGGCAGTCAATTTATTATGTTACGAACTGCATCCACAAAACAACAGCTTATTCACGGTAGGCTACTAAGGGATGTTCTCCATCGACTTCCACTCAAAAATATTGCGTGTCTCCCCGTCCCAAGCATAGACTGTATAAAAATAGGTCCCAAGACGCCAGGGAACGCTTTAGACCAATGCCAGTGACCCCAGGACTCAACCTGTCCCTCTGATTGGTCCTGAACAAATGTTAATACCCTGTCCAAATGACACAATATTTAAATAAAATCAGCATATGCAGAGGCATTAGATGAAAGGCATTTATTGCAATTATATTTTTTTGTGGGAAAAATTTATTGAATGAGTATTTTGACCACATTGCTGCCATTGACTTACATGGTGAAAGACCTATACTGGAGCCAACCGCAGTGGCGCTAGTGAGCAACAGCACCAGGAAGTGAGCTTCAAAACGAAAGCCCAGGCTACATTCGAATAGTCAAATTTGAGCAAGGAAGGACCCTTTAGATCGCATGAACCGGAAATAGTTTCCGGGCAGCCATGCTAAGGACTGTTCGAATTTCTTATATTGAGAAGGAAAGGAGCTTCACAAATCCTTTTATCCGTCCGTTCACAAAGGATGCTCTGGACTATCCTTTTCAGAAGGAAGGTAGTATTTGCGCCCCACAATGCAATGCCACCAATGTTTTCATAAGCATCACAGTTTTCCGCAACCTACCAAATTACCAAATTCAAACAACAAGGCAAACATCTGAGAAATGCCAGAAATCTAAATGTGACTAGCTAGTATTGTTGGTTAGTAGTGGCTTATAATAGAAAGTAAACAACCAATGACACAATCAGACAATACACCAAATTTATTAAGAGGATAAATTTCGCAGATAAAATTAACAGTTCAAGTGAAATGGAGACGGCAATGATGCGCCTTTTGTCGTAATTTTTTGTGAAGTTGTAGTTCGCTATGTTGAACAGTCACGTCAATACGACGACGTCGCACCACGACGCAAGGTAGAGAAGGAGGTTTGAATTCCATAGTAGATGCTAGGGCTGCATTCGAATACTTTTTCTTGACCTCGCCAGAAAACGTCATGGGGGTCAAGGAAAAGTTGGAAGGAGAGATTTACAAGGAATCTAGCTTAAAGGGATAGTTCGGAATGTTGGACATAATGTCTCAATTACGACTTACCCATGATGTAGTTGATTGACGGAAACCATTTTCAGCTAATTCCATGCTGTCCCTTCTTTTGGACATACACACGTTGCTAATGCTAGCACAACTCTAAGGTAACCGGTAGCATCCACTACCAAACGCACTTAAACACTCCACAGTGCACCCAAACCAAATAAAATATGACGACAGTCTATCTGGGGAGCGATACTTTACGGTACCTACGAATGTATTGCCGGCACTGGTCGACTACAACAACAAAGAAGAGCAACAAGTTGCAATGGCCACGTTTGCTCCGCCGCCGTACTTCCACAGAGAATATAGGTCAAACGATAGTTTGACTTCAAAAATTATGGTATAAACACTCAAAATAACCCTGATAGACTGTCGTCATATTTTATTTGTTTTGGGTGCACTGTGGAGTGTTTAAGTGTGTTTGGTAGTGGATACTACCGGTTACCTTAGAGTTGTGCTAGCATTAGCAACGTGTGTATGTGCAAAAGAAGGGACAGCATGGAATTAGCTGAAAATGGTTTCCATCAATCTACTACATCATGGGTAAGTCGTAATTGAGACATTATGTCCAAAATTTCGAACTATCCCTTTAACTGTGGAATTCAAACCTTCTTCTCTACCTTGCGTCATGGTGCGACATCCAGTCATATTGGCGTGACTGTTCAACATAGCGAACTACAACTTCACGAAAAAAGGCGCATCGTTGCCGTCTGCATTTCCCTTGAACAGTTCGTTTTTATCTGCGAAATTTAGCCTCTTAATAAATTTGGTGTATTGTCTGATTGTGTCATTGTTTGTTTACTTTCTATTATAAGCCACTACTAACCAACAATACTAGCAATTCACATTTGGTTTTCTGGCATTTCTCAGATGTTCGCCTTGTTGTTTGAATTCAGTAATTTGGCATGTTCCGGAAAACTCAGATGCTTATGAAAACATTGGTAGCATTGCATTGTGGGGCGCAAATACTACCTTCCTTCTGAAATGGATAGTCCAGAGCGAGCATCCTCTGTGAAAGGACGGATAAAAGGAATTGTGAAGCTCCTTTCCTTCTCAATATAAGAAATTCGAACGGTCCTTAGCATGGCTGCCGGGAAATATTTCCGGTTCATGCGATCTAAAGGATCCTTCCTTGCTTGAATTTGACTATTCGAATGCAGCCCGGATTCCTTGTAAATCTCTCCTTCCAACTTTTCCTTGACCCCCATGATGTTTTCTGGCGAGGTTAAGGAAAAGTTGCAAGGAAAGAAAAAAGGGGCAATTTTTTTTGACTATTCGAATGCAGCCCCAGTCTTATGGAGTATTCAAGTGGCCACCTCGGGAGGATTGTGCGTGATGTTTGCTGTGACGATGGACCCGTTCGTTATGGTCAAGGTGTTCAAATAGTCAGCGGCAAAAAACATGGACGCCTGCAGACAGCTGATGCTTGTTTGGCTGGCCTCTGATCAGCATTTGCAGTTCCAAATGTTTTAAATAGCGTATGCAAAAACGATTGAAGATGAAAACAAACACAGAAGGTGAAAGACTACATACCCCACGCAACGGGTCTCTCTAGCTCCAGATCTCTCCATGTTTAGAGATGCTCAGCTGTTTACCCTTGACCTTTGACGCATTTTTCGTCACCTCGGTCATCTCGGGACCTCAGGAGGTGCCCGAGTTGAATGTTGGATTTCCAATATCGTTGTCATTAACTTGTCACCATCTCATCACCGGTGTGTCACGTTCAAATCCTTTTTTCTTCTTGTAAATATTCCGACTTCCGAGATCATTTGACTACACCATTAGCCCCTTGGTTCTAACGTGTCTTCACAATATAAAACTTAAAGGGGACCTAGTGTCCAAAAGTGGTGGTGCAAGACAATACCACGGCACCACCTAATTCAAAAGTGGGGTGTACAAATGCACCCTGACACCACCCCTTGGTGGTGTCCATGCAATATGGTGTATTCAAGTGGCTAACTCGGGAGGATCGTGCGTGATGTTTGCTATGACGATGGTCTCGTTTGTTACATTAAAGGTGTTCAAATAGTCAGCGGCAAAAAACGTGGACGCCCGCAGAAAGCTAATGCTTTTTTGGCTGGCCTCTGATCAGCATTTGCAGTTCCAAATGTTTTAAATAGCGTATGCAAAAACGATTTAAGTTTAAAACAAATGCGGAAGGTGAAAGACTACATACACCACGCAACGGGTCTCTAGTTCCAGATCTCTCTCGTTTACAAATGCTCAGCTGTTTACCCTTGGCCTTTGGCGCATTTTTTGTCACCTCGGTCATCTCGGGGACCTCAGGAGATGCCCGAGTTGAATGTCGGATTTCCAAGATCGTTGTCATTAACTCGTCACCATCTCATCACCGGGCTGTCACGTTCAAATCCTTTTTTCTTCTCGTAAATGGGAAATATTCCGACTTCCGAGATCATTTGAATGCACCAATAAAGTTCACTCCGTCATTCAGATCAGTCTCTGTTTATGTTCAATGACATTTTCACATCTTCCTAAGCTAAACATCGGTCAAGTTCTTCCAAATACTGTGCCATGTCTTTGGAATCACAGTGTAAAAATTTAAATAAAAAACAATGAAAAACTTTCATTATCGCTCAAATGACCCCGCAAACAAACTTGGGTTTTACGTAAATTACGTGTGTGAGGTTAGTGAATTTCTGTCCAATCAGCGACATTGAATTGGTTATCTTTGCGCTATTCAACTGGGTAGCGCAGGCTATCATACTGGGTCGCTCGCACTATCCAACTGAGTAATGTGCGATACCCAGCTGCCTAGTTTGCGTCGGCTTTTGAACTGTTAGGCTGTCCATAGAGAGGCAGTAGCGACTACGGTAAGTAAGAACGTAAATGAGCAGTGTCAGCGAGCCAGAACAGCAGTGCTACTGTTGTTTATGAGAGTTCACGTGCTGTTTTTTATGCTTCCTGTATCAGTCTTTATAAGCTCCATTTTGACCAGAAATGTGTTTATGTTGCTCTACAGCTTTGAATACTAGCTCTAGTTTTTTATATGTATTAGTACGGAGTCTGTGTATTACATGTATGTTCACACATCTTTATTTCCCCTTTTCTGTAGACCACACACCCACAAACATAACTCTGTAAGTGCCTGTGAATCTGTGCATACTGTGGCCTGCGCTGGTAGGCGCAGTGGATGGCGTCATCCCAGCCACAACCCAGGCAACACCCCCCACCGAGGACAATACACCACTCTTGATTGACTCATCCCCACCCCCTTCAGGCTTGGACAATTCTGTGGATTTTTTCATCTTCACAGACAATGTAGCCCCCCCCCCCCCCCCCCCCGGTGAGCCCCCCTTCCCTGGAGGAATTTGGGGGAAACAGCTCTGTGGCTTGTATCACACCAGCCACCATAGAGGATGTGACCCCACAGGACGTGGAATCCGCTGCTCAGTCCCCTCAGCCGAGCCAGGTGAGGAGACCGTCGAACCCCTGGAGGCAGAACCTGCTACTGCAGAAACAGCAGCCCAGCCTAGTGAGGAGACCCTCGAACCCCTGGAGGCAGAACCTGCTACTGCAGACACAGCAGCCCAGCCTGGTGAGGAGACCGTCGAACCCCTGGAGGCAGAACCTGCTCCTACAGACACAGCAGCCCAGCCTGGTGAGGAGACCGTTGAACCGCAGGACGCAGAACCGGCTTCTATAGGCCCATCAGCCCTGCCAGGTGGAGAGGTCTACGCACCCCAGCAGGTGGAGTCAGCCCCCACAGACCAGTCCACCCAGGCCAAGGACCCCACCCCACCCCTTGTGGACTTCTCTTTCCCTCCTGCTGCTTCCCCTCCTGCTGAATCCAGGGAACCTCTGTCTGCTGTACAGGCAGAAGGGGTGTGCTCTGTGGACTCTCCCACTCCCACAGTTCCTGTGATGGAGGAGATAGGGGGGCCTCTGCAAAAGCCTCGCTCCCCTATCAGGGAAAGAGGCTCAAAAGAAGTTCAGTGAGTTGGAGTTGGTGAATAAGTTTGTCCTTTTTATTTTGGTGCTGGTGGTTCCTTTTGTTCCTGTTCAGTTGGAGGAGGGTAAATAATATTGGAAATTTCTGGCTTACCGGTCTCTCTCTTTACTGGTATCTTCTAATGTCTGGTTTAATGTCTTCCCTTTTGTAAATTATAAGTAGTCAGCCTACATTCATTAGTGAATGTATGATTTCAAGTCATTATTCTAATTGACTCTTTTTTATTTAATAAAATTATTTAATCTTAAGACCTGATTTAGACTTTGTTTTGTCTTGATGGTTGATCCACCAGGTTACTGTTCGACCTACCTATTAACGAATTTGGCTAATTAATTGATGATTGTTATTTTTAATAATAATTATCAAATTAAATAGCGTAAAACTTATTTTTAATCTAGGTTAAGTGAGGGGTTCTAGCACGCAATATCGCTTGTGTTCAGTATTCAGAGTGCCGAACATTTTAACAAGGGCATTGACTGTTGGAACCACTGGATTCAGAAAATACACATTTTACCTAACATACCCGACAGTGTTGAACAAAAGACTGCCATATGTTTTTGCTAACAAACCAAGACGAATACTGTCTCCTAGTAATCATACACATACAGTACTACTATACCTATTCCACATCAAGGATGGTAAAAGTAAAAGAAGGAAATGCTGTTGGTGAATTGTTTACAGTTGAAATTGGACAAATCACTTGTGTTCTCATCCACTACTACCATGAATGAAGTCACATAACAGAACAAACTGAAAACACCTGTGCCAATTAACCTACTACACAATTTTGAAAAATACTTTGTGGGGTGAGCGAGGGAGAGAGGTGTACAATGTACAAATGATTCGTATAACTCAGATCAAACTGTCAAACTAGACATTACACATCAAATATGAATCAAGATTCAGCAACTGCATGGCCTATTTCTCACCTCAAATATTTTCAAACATATTTTAGTGGACAATTTAGGTGGAATAAGAGAACTGAACAGGACGTTGTTCCGGTTTAAAAACGTGGAGGCGAAACGAAAGAAATGTAGCGGGTCTAACCAATCAGGTGCCGGCTGTTTCCGTTGTAGGCGACAACAATTATCCATATTACGTAGAGGTACCTCCAAAGAGGTACTCTGACATCATGATTGGGGCGGGGGCAGTGTGGGGAGCAGAAAGGAAATTTCAACCATTAGGGGCAGCACAAAGACGCTTTTCTACCAGTTTCTTATGATATACAATATTATTTCAGAATTGTTGAAATAACAGAATACATGAACAAGTTTAATTATAAGGTAGGCATAGAAACATGTTCACAGCGAAAAAAAAGTGATCTAGCGTGTAGTTACCCTTTAAGACTAACCCTAACAATTTTGGTAACACTTTCTTTGAAGGGTCCTTCATAAGAGCTATATAACTTCTTCATAAGCACTACCTCGCACATTATCATAGCATTGACCTTGCCCTCTAAGGGGAAGAGTGGATCCAAATGCCAGTAAAGAGCACCCCATTATGCTTTCAATATAATTTGTATCCCTTATTCACTTAGGTTTACCACTTATTTGTCTATTACCTGCTCATATACAGTATAAGCTCTACATAATTTTAACCTTGGTAATTAAAGGCAGCATTATAATGGTTACCTGACTGCTGTGGCAAACCTGTGGTTTTCTCTCAACAAATGGGTGAAGACAAGATCAATCAGAGATTGAATGGGTTACCTTCAGGGAAAACGGGGTTGTTTCTGGAAGAAAGCCATGAACCACTCTGGATACTCAAGTCTGGTTGCCATTGCTGCAGGATCTGTTTTGTTGCTTGGCTCCAGCATATCATATTGGTTCATGTGTAAAATTAGTGTGCAATACATGAATATAAACTAAACAGTGATGGAGCAATGGGTCAATAGACTACGTTCTACAGATTGAATTGACAAAATCAAGTTGCCTTATCCCTGTTACGTATAAAGTTATGAAGACCTTTACAAACATGGCTTTACTTTTCTGTTGTCTCTGTTCTATACACTGACATATCATTCCTTCCCTTATACACTCTCAAAAATTATGTGTTGGATTTCCAACAAACATTTTGTGTTACTACTTTTCTGTCAATTTAACACATTTTGTGTCAAATTACACAGTGTATGTGTTAAATAGGGAGACTTTTTTTTAACACAAACTGTGTTGAAAAGTAACACAAAATGTGTTGTCCTTAAAACCTTAACCCTTTCATGCATTAATTATTACAAAACAGAGCAATATTTTTTTCACATCAAACTCCGCATGTGTTTCACCCGCCTAGGTCACAGAAATGTGCCCCAAATGGCCCCTTGAAAACATAGACCACACATGCAGATTATAATGGTTACACAGGGACATTTTGGGACTCTGGCTTTCTGATCATGAGACTGGGCCCCCTGCGGAGTCCTTCACAATTAACACTCCTGATCAGACTGAGGCACAATAGAGTGTCTGTACCCTTCTTCATGTGACTCTGAGATGGGGGGGTTCAGACTTGTCAGTGACTTGAGTTTGAGCATAAAAACCCATGAACCTTTACCAACTTTGCTCTGATGGGAAAGGCGCAGCCTTACCCCTACCAGACGCACTCGGGCGGCTCTGATGGTAAAGACGCTGTCTTACGCCTACCAGATGCACCACTGAAACCCTGACAGACTTCTGCGTTTCCCAACCTGCATCTCGCCTGATCACCGAGACAGAGTTGGCCTGCCACCGTCCACAGAATAACCCAAGCTAGTTTATTCTCAACAGGTGTTTTGAGGACACGTTTCTTCAAACTGTTCCTCTACTGTCTCCCTTGCGGCCGGACCCAAGTAGAGATCTGTGCACGTCGACCTGACTGTAAACCTGTTGCGACCCAACTTCGGAGAAGAAGTCTCCAGGAGGCCACGCACCTGCCGGGACCTTGGACCAGCTGACGAGCTGACATCACTTACAGAATCGGGACTGGCCTCCCTTGCCTCCCTGTTACCGTTAAGTATTGAAACACATTTTATTTAGCACTGACATCAATTGATAGGCTGGCATAAAACCTGTAATACCCAGTTGAGGTCATTTTACTGCTGGTTCCTACTTTTGTTTGTATTTTGTTTTTCTATGCCCGTTTCGGTCGGGAACAGCCAATTTCCCTGAGCTTATAGTTTTACACTGTTAAAACTTTATATGTATGAGACTGATAAAACAAGCTAACAACAAAATATAGTTTAGCATGTCATTGACCCATAACACAAACTAACCTTTGTTAATGGTAGGACTGTTAGCTTCTATATTTAGCCGTCACGTAATTATCATTTCCTCTGATTAAGATCAAGTCATAGAATGTTATATCAATTATTGTTTCTATTATTCACATATTCACAGTTGTAGCCAATAAAACATATGTAATTTTTCCAATCCATTGTCGTGTCTACGTTATTTCACTAAGTTGGGCTCTACTGACGTATAGAATTCTAATTGAGTGTTGAACTTAATTAATTCTGAATAAAAGTGACCAAACCTCACTACAAGATTACAACTCTTAATGCATGATGTCCACTGAAGTGGACAGAAGGTTTTTCGTATACAATACAAGAACTACAGTAATTTTTTGTTACAAATATAACTAATTCTGCTCCTTGCATCTTCCCTAATAAGAATATATATTTTTAACATGCTCTGTTCTCTAGGAATAGAAGGTTTTCACAGCTACACCAGAGGGAGTTTGTATGTTTCCACCTCCACCTGCCATTTTGACCATCACTGTATCAAAACTAGAAAAACCATTAAAATGTAACAAGATGGAGCATATCAAAATTTAGGAAAAGGTGCAAGGAATCTGCTCTGATATTTTTTGGAGATCACAAATGTTTTTGACTATGTTAAAATAGACTTAGAAAAAAAAAATAGAAAAGCCTGTCCACTGTAGTGGAATCCATGCATGAAAAGGTTAACTAGACACGGAGGTGTGTTAAAAAATGTCACGTGATTGTCATGGGTTCCAGCCCGTTTTCGTTGTTTTTTTCACGGAAGTTGCCTCTCGAGGCTGCGAGAGTTCTTTTGCTGTTTTTTCCATCTGCCGAGCCCTTTTTAATTATCATTGGATTCAGGTGGGCGCTGGCCAGTGGCATAACTACATGATCAGCTCAGGGGGGGCAGCAGGGGGATGGTAATATATGTCGCAAAAAAAAGATTTACATGACGCTATGTCGTGCTGAATTCAAGTGCTGTCGAAATTATCGGAAATACGTTTCATCATTGAGCTATTACCTCTCCATCCTTCAAGTGCTCCTCGGAGCTCATATTTCCCAGTAGCCAAGTTGAAATGGCAGAAAATACGATATATTCACAATATGACAATGCAACCAGGCAGCGCAGCAGATTAGGCTATCATATTGATGTTCATGCACACACAGGCTCAGCACACAACTAGTATAATATACTTTATCATAAATGGCTTTCATCATACGTTTCCTTTCCTCTTCTTTCTCATCCAGAAAGTGATAGAAGCTCTCCATGTATTTTTTTATTCGTAAAGGATCAAAAGAAACATTTACTTTCTAGACATCCGCTGGTAGGCTAATTCCGATTTCGGAGCAATGTGAATGTGTCAACCTCGTAATTACGATTAGGCAACTGGGAAATAGGAGCTTCCGAAGAGCACTTGAAGGCAGCAATAGCCTACAGAAATAGCCTAACTCATCTCTCTAAAATGCTGATATACATTAATCACTTCAGGCAAGTAATACACTCAGTAGCGATAGTAGCCTAGCCTGCCTAGGCCTAGGCTATAGCTAATTAATGTCTGCAAATAAATATTTACAAAAAAATATGTTTTTTGGGCTATTATTCTGACAAAAACAAATCAATTCGCTATGACATTGCATGCGTTCCTATGCATTGAACTTGTCATCTTATATTGGTTTTGAAAATACAAAGTGTAGGCCAGGCTAATGTTTCCGTCTACACAAAACAAAATTGTTAATTTTGACACAGTAGGTCTAGGCTATGTGAGAAATTGAATATTCAGATAATTCATTAATTTGTGTAGTATATTTAAAATGTCATAGCATACGTCAAAAAATTCAGTTTATTGATTGCGTTTTCTTGTCTACGTGGTCGCGGTCGTTCTTACAGGTCAATTCTTCATTCTTTTGCCCTGGCAAACTTGTAGATTACGTTCTCCAAATTGAGACAGTTTCAACTTGAGCCCTCCTTGGGTTGATTATGCTTCAAAAAGAAGTTAGTTAGTGGTAGGCTACATGTTAACGCATCTTTTGTTTTCTCCCGCTGTTATTTTTGTTTAGGCTACATTTCGTAGCTATAACCTGATTTTTGTTTCCTTTTTAACTGGTCTGCTAACTGACCTCGGAAACGAACGTGCGTGCAAATGTGCATTTGTGGAAGTCAAATAACGTAATAGCCTATGAATTATATTAAGGAGAATATTTCCCCAAGTTTTAAATATAGGCCATAGCCTATATTTTAGATTTGTATTTAATTTTGAATGTAGTAGCGCTAGTGGCGCTGGCTACTTAAGCAGGGTGCTTCTTCTCATCTGTGCTTTTGTGTATGCTTTGTTTATGCTCTGGCCGGTAACTTTGGTATAGAACTAAGAAGACTGCATATCTTTTCTGCATTTAAAAGATATGCAGAAACTTCTTTAGCTTAGAGTTAGGTTTAGTCCCTAGGACTTTTTCGTTCCTATTTTCTTCTCTAATCTAAGTTCTTTCCTCGGTTTTCGTTCAGTCCTCATTGAGGCTGTAAACTTTATCACCCTTTTCTCTTTTTCCCTCCTTTAGAATTGCTCAATTTATTTCACATTGAGCTGGAGGTCTTTCTGTTTCTTAGCTGTCTGTACTGACTTGCGTTTGCAAGCTTACTTCCGTTCCTCCTTAGAATTGCTCAATTTATTTGCATTGAGCTGGAAGTCTTTCCTTTTCTTTGCTGTCTGAACTCACTTGTGTTTTCAAGTTTACTTCCGCCCTCTTTTCTGGGTAGTTTTTTGTTGGCAGATCGCCGGGAGTTTTTCTCCCTTTTTGTTTACCTTTTCTTTGTCCCGTTCATGCTGTCTGTTCTCCCCCCGACTTGTGGTTATTCCACGTTTGTGGGTAACTTTTAGATCCCTTACAGTCGTGCCTGGTTCTCCGACCCCCTCCCTCACTCAAAGTGATGTGTTGGTTTTAACACAACCCATGGTTGGCTAAATGGCTCTAAGTCATCATGGGTCTGAGGAATCAAACAAGCCTCAAACCATCACTCTGCGGCCAGATATGCAGTAGATATGAAAGGATCACTTTAAGGGTTGTTTCACTTGACTCATTTTCCTATTGAACTCTATAGAAAAATAATTCAGGAGAAACAACCCTTCAAGTGATCCATCCATATCTACTGCATATCTGGCAGCAGAGTGATGGTTTGAGGCTCGTTGATACCGCAGACCCCTGATAACGTACAGCCATTTAGCCAACCATGGGTTTTCCCTATTCTAATTGTTTGCCTATACCAGTCAAAGACCTTTGCTGTGCACACACATGAGGAGACGGAATATAACTAATATTTTATATTGTCCCTTAACTATTATCTATCCATTAAATGCTCTCAAATTCATATTATATAGACAATAACAGTACATATATAGTGCTCATACATTAACCATATGGTCTTCAAGAAAACTGTATTTTGCCATAAGCAGAATACTTTAATGATCAAATTGTATAATCAGAGTGCATTTTATTTTTGTACAAGGATACACAAAAAAGACGAAATATACGAAGCCTACTTTGTATTTACCTTGCTGTGATCATGTACGTAAAAAGGAGTAATTTTGCGACACTCTCTTACATTATTGTTCACAATAATTCAATGGAAATTCACGATTTATTACCAATTTGTCTCCCACCTTTTGTAATAGCTTTACCATATAGAATAGGCTATATTCTTATTCAAATGCGATGCAAACGAAGCATGGTAAGTTTTAACAGATGAGAATGTACTTCACAAGCCCGACGTATGGAGAGTTCGTGCATGATTTATGGAAAGTGAGTTTGTTGTCAGTGCGAGAGCGAGTTTATGGTCGTTCTCTATAGCGATTAGCTGAAATTTCTTAACAGCGCCCTCCAGCGATACATATTGGTTACTCATTGGCCACCAATTGGGGATAAAAGGAAAAGGGCATATAAAAAGTCTTTGACCAAGACTGATTTGCGCATGCTATGGTAGAAAAAGAGATTCATTAAGTTATTTTTTGTAAAATAGGTTTTAATGATGAGATTTGAATGTAGCCTATACATTTTTAAATTTAGTTTTGTTCTTTGTTTAATTTATATGAATAAAGTCAAGTATTGTAAAACAACTGTTGTTCTTTTATGAGAAAAAATATATATATAAAAAAACCCCGTCTGAGTGTGAACTCACACTATACAAGCACTATACGTCAACGATTTTACAAGAGCAAAACGTGTTTACAAGTGTATGGATACTGATTTATGAATAAGAATACTTTAGGCGCTGAGTTAAATTCATATTAAAATGTTTCCGTTATGAACAGGCTATGAAGTGGGTAGTAGTGATGGGCAAAACAGTTCACTTCAGTGACTCGAATCACTAGAATCAGTTCATTAAAAAGATTTGTTCAAAAGATTCGTTCACCGAATCGTTCAGTGCTTGGGCGGACCTCCGACTGCGTACTGCGTAGTCCGACTCACTCAGTGAACTGAAATGGCCGAACGGTTCATGCGGAAGTGCTGTCGCTTTGACAAACGCGCCAAACTCCGTTTACAAATCTTAATATTTTAAAAGTTTCCTCGTTGAATATCAATATTGGAGGTGAACGCTGGTTTTCAATGACTTTTAAGTCTTAACTTGCTGGGCCTAATTCTGGCAGTTTGAGCTGCTGATTATCACTCAGGATCACGTCACGTTAACTCACTGTGTCTAGTAACCTTCAGTGAACGAATCACGACACGTTCGCTCGCAGAAGTCCACTCTGCACGCTCACTGCCTCGCTCGGCGCCCGCCCGCCCATGAATGATTCATTCAGCACAGCAGAACTGGTTTGCAGGGGACGAATCACGTTCGCTCGCGGCAGTCCCTCCCCCTCCCTGCACGCTCGCTGCTGGGAAGATCCGTTCGAGAGCTCAACTGAACTGAGAAATGAACGGATCTTTTCAGTAAGTGATTCAGTTCAGTTCGTTCACCCAAAAGATTCGGTCTTTTGAACGAATCGTTCGCGAACGACACAACACTAGTGGGTAGGCCTATGTATGTTCTGTACTGATAATCTGTATGGGATGTGACATTTTTATTAATCCACCGTGTGCTGTTACCGTTTTATCGCAAGAATGAGAGGAAGACTACATTTGGTTGTGTAGGTCTATGCTTATTTCACATTGCGCAATGGTTTTCAACCATTTCGATTTCTCATTTCCACATCAAAATATTCATCAGGAAATAACTTAATTTGTTTGGCAAACTGCAACGAATGTTTGCACGAGGATCCAGGATAGCACCTGCAACAAAAAAAACAACCAAAGGGCCTGCAAAACGGCAAATAATCGATTTGCATATAGGGCTTAGTGCGATGGTTCAATTTGGCCTTAGAAGTTCAGACTTTTGAGAATGGGAACCTGGCGAGAACACAAGAGCCTCGCTCCCTTTCGCGAGAGCATGGTCCTCTCTGTGGATAATTGACTGCGCAGGGGGACTCATCAGTCGGCACTAAAACTCTGGAACCTTTTCAGAACTGAACGAGTGCAGATCCAGATTTACGGTGCGGCTTGCCAAATTCAATTTACAGGCCGAGGGTTATTATTTCATTACGCGCATGTGAAAACAACAGATTGGCTCTCGCGCTTTGCCCCTGATTAAAATAACATTTTCAAGTGGGTAAAAATATTATGGCGTTATAATTGGTTATATCTTTGTGTGTTTTTTTTCGCGGGTAAAATAAAAATCGTAATTTACAATGGAATATAGTGGAGAGAGTGGCGAGCCAGCACATTGATTCACAGTGAACCATTGCCCGAGTGTCTGCCAAAGATTTGGGATTTGGTGCACAGATTGCTGCAGAGAGCACATAAATTTAAAGTAAAAGCTCAAATGGCGTCACTTTAGCTTTCTTTTAGGGAAAACAACTTTCCTATTAGGGCCTCATAATATTTTAATTGCTCGGTCTGCATTTTTTAATTATTAGGCTACTATGACCATGCAGCATTCACAAAATGCGTAGGCTACACAGAACTAATTGCGAACCAATTCCCAGTGAGTCCAATATAAGTTATATGGTAAAAGGTACGTAGTTCATCATACAAAATGTTGTTTATCTGGCATAGAGGCAGCAGACTTCTAGAAAAAGAATGAATAAACATACAACAGACCACAATGTCTTTTCTTTACTAGTCCAGTTGGCTGAAATATAAATCGGCCACCTGGCTCACCTCCTGAAATCTTTTTACGGAGACAGTTGTCACGTTAAAATGCGACTGCAGTTAATCAGAGTGCATGTATGGAGCACTTAATCACATAAAGCATTTTTCTGTGAAAGGAGCTGGGATTTGGTTGGGTTATTCACCTCGTATACCACCAACGTGTAGTATCCACCTACGCTGGAGGGATGAAAAATCTCCTGGTCAATGCATGTGGGCAGCTGGACTGTATCAGTGCATCTCCCCACTCACACTGTAATCAACTGTTTTTTTTTTTAGCATCGGTGTCAAATATTTATTGCCTTAATTAAGCAACAGCATTGGGCCATGCACATTCTCAACAGTTAACATAACACAACATGACTCACACAAACTTCTGTCATGTTTTTTTTTCTATGGTTTCCACAAAATAAACATTTTCAGTGTTTATACAAAAAAGATAAAGCATTCAAATTCAGTGAATCAGCAGTCCTTTGAAAACTATGAAAAAAAGATAATTACGTCATTGCAAACACATAATTTACTGTATATGCGTACTGTACTGTTTTAAAAGGTACTCGAACAATGCACATATAGAAGTATAAACTGAGGACAAACATCTCATGAAAAGATTCCAGCTCAACTTTTTTTTATCCCATAAACCTTTTTACCCCATACAACACACCACATTATCTGGATCATATAGCAAGGCAGCTCAAACATTGATATGTACTTGCAAATAACTTGATCACGGGAACATAGACCAGCAACACATTTGATACTGAGAGAATAACGTTGGAAAAAATAGATACAACTAAATCCCATTAGGATAGGAGTCCTTCAACACTGGTCCTGGAGAGCCACAGCGACTGCTAGTTTTTGCTTTTACATTAAAATCACCAGCCAATGAAAACCCAAGTAGCCAGGTATGGTGAGGTAATTACGTGATTAACCACTTTAATTGATCAATTAAGTGGTCAGAAACAATGAAAGCACACCCTGTGGCTCTTCAGAACTAGGGTTATAGATCTCTATTTCAGAAGGAGACCACAGCATTCTTTACAACTTGTCGTTTATCTTATCTGGACAGCACACTGCTGTATACATGCAGTACAATACATCCTGGTATTCAATTTTACATGTTTGATCAGATACTATATATTATTATTATTGTTAGTATAATAATAATTATTAATATTATTATATTTAGAAAATAGACACATAATGGGTATGGAAAGCCACTGCAGGGTCTTCAATCTTGGGAGTCCTGGGCTGTGTCAGAATCAGAGCCCTATCTACTGCATCCTGTCTCCTGTGTACTGTTTAGTATGCAAAAAAATATATACCATACTATTTTCCAAGCGTACTGTGGAACTGATGTAAGACGTCCCACCCTTGTGCGGCCATGTCACCTGTAGTTTTTGTTGTTATTGAAGGAAAACGTCAGCAAAGCTGCGCCTCATTTTTTAAAACAAAGCTGAGCGTCACATTAATGCGACCAAAATGTTTGCATACTTCTTGAAAAGTATGCTCCCGAATATAGGCCCAAACTCAATGTCCGCCCTGAGCCCTATGGACTGAGGTCCCACAGACATTGATTGACGTCACATGCGTGCCCAGCGTAAATGCGTGCATTTGGTGTTTTATGCTGATTTTCTGCAAGTCTGCAATCCCGCAAACTTTGCTGAGGGAATTATCCACAGTTCATAGCATTCGTGACGTTAAAAACGGAAACACAGCTGGAAGCGCCGTTTGTCATAAACATGTGTTGTCAAGGCAACATATAATGTCCCAACATGCTATCCCATTCCTCGTATTTGTACAATTTTGAGCCGTTGTAGTCTCACGCACTCGTGCATTTACGCTGGCCATGCACATGACATCAACCAAAGTCTGTGGGGGCTTAGACCTTAGGGCACAGAGTGGACAATGAGATTCGGCCATACTCAGCGAAACCCCGGAAGTAACTATATCATCTGGGGGTTCTAAGTATGCTACATTTAGAGAAAAATTCACTTACTTATTTACTACTCGTCCAGTCTACTCAACAAGCATACTCAATAGTATGGAAGGGTGCTGATTCGGACACAGCCCTGCTGAGGGTAGGGAAGGGGGGGCGGAGCTTCTCAGAGTGAGTGGGTGGAGATTGCAGCCCAGCCTGCCCCTCCCAGCCTGATGTGAGTATGCTCCGCCCCAGTCTCCATGGGAGCAGAGGCCCCTCCCTGCAGCAGGGAGCTGGGAGAGGCGGAGGCAGAGGTCCCGTTGCTGCGCACCACCTGGCCCTGGATACAGCTCACACTGCCTCCTGCTGGCCCAGAGGAGTTGACGCTGCAGTTGCTCATGGTCCACAAGCAAGGGTACTGGCTATAAAGAGGGAAGAGTCAGGATGGGAGAGAGACAAGGCAGGAGTATTTAGCAGAATGGGACACAGCCTGACAACATACTTTGCATATTTTATTTTATTTTTACTACCTGTGTTTACTTCCTGTATTTTTATCACATTAGCCTAGTCCAGGGGTAGGGAACCCTGGTCCTGGGGAGCCACAGGGTCTGCTGGTTTTAGTTGTTACTCTCCACTTAATTGATCAATTAAAGCAGTTGATTACACAGTTAACTCACCTCACCTGGTTTTTTTGGTTTAAGTAGGTGCTGTATTTCATGTGAAAACAAAAACCAGCAGACCCTGCAGCTCTCCAGGACCAGGGTTCCTTACCCCTGGCCTAGTCTAACAAACTGCATTCATTTAACAGATTATATATTTATGTTTTTATGATTTTTCCCCCTTTTCTCCAAAATTGGAATTCCAGCTGGGGTCAGTAATGCGCAATAAGGGGTCGTCACCTCCCCTGGGCACACTAACTGTGCTTCGGCACCATCACATAGCACCGTCCGGATTTGAAACCTACATCCATCCATGCACTAGTACAGTGCCTTGTCACGAGGAGCCACCCAGCATCTCTGAAGTTATTTTATTATTATTAATTTGTGTTCTGTTGTTGTGATTTGAACACAATGTAAGAAAAATGCTTTAGAAAAAGTTTCTTTATGATTATAGTCATTGTCATAATCATGATTATTATCATTAATATTACGATTATTGCAATAATGGTAATAATACAATTATTAATTGGATACACTAAAAAATATCATTATTTCCCCCCACTTGGCCCACTGACCTGTTACTTGCTGGAGATGGGGAGGGGGCAGAGACAGGCAGCATGCCGGGATGGGCTGAGGGGGACAGGGGGGTCCAGCTCTCGGGCCCAGTGAACACCTGTAACCCACCTGGACTGCTGGACCCTACTCAGCACAATGGAGATAAATAGAGGGAGGGAGCGAGCATGAGACAGAAATATGCAACAGAGGGAGAGAGAGAGTGATAGGAAGGGAAAAGAGTGAGAGAGACAGAGAGCGAGTAATAAACGGGAGGGAGGGAAATCAATGGAAGGGATAAAGAGGGATAGAACATGAGTTAAAATAAATAACCGTGCCAAATAGACTCCATTTTGCCCTGTGAATCCAGCCCCTTGGAGTGTCACCTGAGCCATGGTTGCGGTGGTGGATGTACGAGGGGGGGTAAGGGGCGGGGCGGTGCCCGCGCAGGGGAGGGTAGCGATCATATCCATGAGGGGGGGTGAGGGGCAAGCCCCCACTGTATGGGTAGTTTCCACTGCCGGAGGAACAGAGGGTGTCCGAATTTGAGATCAGCCAACTACCTACTGACAAAAAACAAACTCAGAATTAAACAGCACAGAGCACCGCACATTACAGAAAAGGTGCAGCTTTTTAAAATTCATTTATTTTTTTAAATGTTTCCCCCCCCTCTTCTCCCAATTTGAAATTGTATTCACAAGCCACACCCATTGCTGCAACCTCCACTATCAATTTGGGAGACAAGTTGAGCTCAAACAAATGTGAAGCGGACAAAATCCACTTCACCTAGTGACTGAGGAGACAGACATCCCAGCTAACTGTACCCCTCACTCCCTGGACGATGTCAATCAGGTGTTGCCCTGTGGGGCAGCTGGTCACAGTTGGCACAGTTCAGATTTGATACTGAACCTTGGCGCCCATCCATACACGGGACCAGTGCCTTAACAGCTGATGACTACTGTATGTGATAGCCTGTATCACACAATGTGTAGTGGCACTGTCAGGACTCACAGTGAGATATACCAATGTGCTGGCTCTCAGACTGGGCCTCTAGAAGATTCTTGGGATGGTTCCTGTGGAGCAGACAGGCAGTCATTGCGACGTGTGAATTATGGAAGATTCATGAACATGAACGTATTCTTCATAAAGGCAATTCAGTAATTATTGCAAGTTCATTTAATTAGGTAGTCTAGCTGAGCTTGCCACAAGAACAATTGGAAGTCATTTCCAGCACGTTCCAAATTGAACCGGACTGCTCAGTGAAATGTTACACGCAATGTAGATGACCCAGATTTGCTGCACAAGGAGATGGTATTCAGAGAGAATGTTGTTGGTGAAATCCCGGGTGTCTTGCACTAGCAAGGTAATGATAATAATTGGGGCTCGTATTATCGTGTGCCCGTGAAGCAGGTATTACAGAACATGTTGAGCACTCTTCCAGTCCTCTGTTAGCATTTCATCTTGCACTCTGGCTGTAGGCACTCTAATATTTCCCACACTTCACACAACCTCACCAATGAGCTTCTTAACAATGCAGTCAACTTCAAACGTTCTGTAATTGGCCACCTATCAGCACTGACGCTCATGAGGTCACAGCGGCTGGCCCTCACAAACCCCATCATAAGATCATTGGTAGTGCTACTTTTGTCGCTCCACGTGATAGCAGTGCCCTAATTGAGCAAATATACAGAGAGCTAAAGAATGTGATTGGCCCACAAAAGATGCTTCCTATCTCTGTATCTTCGTCTAAATGAACTTCTTACAATGAGTACTACTGCAAAAACATTGCAAACACTGCAAAAACATTGCAAACACTGCAAAAACATTGCAAACACTGCAAAAACATTAGGCAGTCACCTGAGGCGGACAATCCAGGTTCAGAAAGTAAAAATCTCACCAATATTCAGCCAGGAGGTAGAACTAATTAGTGAATTTTGAGTTGGGTGGGTGAAACGCATGACAGAACTTGTACTATCTGACCCCTGGATTGTCTACCTGGCAGTCACCATTTACCTGATGGTTTTGAGAATACTGCACATACAGGATCCAGCTGGGTTCAAGGAAGCGATAATTGCCTGTAAAAATGTCTTATGTTTTTCTGAACAGTATTAATTCCATAGAAAAGTACAAATGCCAAAACTTGCCCTGGCCAAGAGGCTGCAGCTTAAACAATCACAAAGCATAAAAAGCAATACAGCACAATACAATACAAAGGAACAACCGCCAAAAGCCCTGACACTTACCTTTCTTTCGCATCCAAGAATGCTTTTGCAAATGGGTTATACTTTATCTTCAGGGCAGTGATCTAAGAGAGGAATAAAAGTACTTTCAATTTGATTCACCTTTTGACTAGAAAATAGGGAAAACAACACTAAGTTTAAAATACTGCTCAATGCAGGGTTGCCACCATTCCACCAGGGTTGGCCCAAATATGGGCTACAACACAGTAGCCTAAACTATGGTGAGCACATTCAATGTTGTTGACTTGGATAATAATGTGATTTACTTAATATTATTCTATATCTGTTATTGATTACATTTGCTGTGCATCATACAGCAACTTGAATTGATTATTATTTACAAAAAGTACTCTCTACAGAACAAAGGGTGGCCCATACAGGACAAACTCTTTTTGGCAAAAATACAGGACACCAGGGCTGACACGGGACTGTTGGCAACCTTTGAGAGATGACAGATATTATCTCCCCCTCACTCCCCGAAACCCAGTCTAACCTCTTCATTCTGATAGGCCGTGACCGCGATGAATTGCGTGTCTGTGAAAGAGATGTTGGTTACCATCCTGTGGCTTCCCCCGACGCGCACAATGTGGATCTGGGGCTCGTATTTGTGTAGGGAGTTCAACATGATCTGTCACAGGAATGGACAAGGGCACCACAAGTGTCAGTCTGCTGTCTCAGTGTCCTTTGTGATTTTTACTTTAGTTCTATGCAAGATTTAGACAAAATGACACCTGATGACATATGGGGATTAGAGGAGAGTAAAGCAATGGAAGGTTTCAGAGCACTTACACATTCTCCTGTGCAGTGGGGTCCTAATTTTTACAACTTATATTTTTCCCCCAGAAGGGGGCAATAGAGATTGTGAGCTGACAATGCCATCTCTTTTAATAATTATAAAACCCCCAGGAAAAAAACAACAAACAAACTGTTTTTCATTCTAATTGAGAGCTTTACTTCACCTTTCACATTGAAATGACTGAAAAGGACCACTATCCATCAGCATAGATGTTTGCAGATTTTTTTTCTGTGGATTTTTATTTATTTATTTTTACCTATTGCTTTTTTTCCCCTGAACATCTAAGGACTGAGGGCTAAATTGACTTTCATATAAAAAACAGGTAATTACCATAATGTGCAACTAACCACTGCAATTATTTCATTTAGGACCGGTTCTCACTCCGGTCCTGTATGTTGCCAACAGGGCATTTAAATGCCAAAGAAAGGGAGCAGAGGCGGGGGGTGGTTTCAGCGGTACATGTAAATACCAACAATAATTTACCTCTGAAGCCATACTTGAATGAAGCACACAGGTCCCATATCGTGGCCCCTGAAAGCCAGAATAACCACCTGAAGTACGGCTCTCTCTTTTTTAACAGCAGGAAGTCCATTAAATCCCAAAAGTGGCAATTAAGAGCTGTTTATTCCTGTTTACATGCGCTCTCTGGGGAACAAAGGGGCCCCATAGGTAAAGTAGGCCTGAGAGGTGCCCACTAATTGTATAAATGCACACTTGATATTTCTCCACGACAGAACGAGTGATTAGAGGGCAGCCAAGGCTTCTAAAAGCCTTTACTGCTCTTGGTTTTCCAAGAACCCCGTTGTCTAGAGGAGCGGCAAAAGTATCAGAGAACACGCGCCATTCCTTCTTACTCTTCGAAGCTGACCCCGCGCAACAACGTACCAAAAGTGAACCGCCATTACTTTTAATACATCCGGCGTACAGCTAGTCTTGTATGAATTCTGAAACAGTTCTGACATGGTTTGTGAGGCCAGGCCAGAACTATTGCACGAGCTTAAGAGTTCACGTTTTCTTCAGAGCGCCTCCTTAAAAAAGAAAAATAAACAGGCTGTTTAATGACGGGACACTGAAAACAGACTGAGAGAAAGAGATGTATAGAGAAGGAGGGGAAAGAGAAAGAGAGAGACAAATGGACAGCAAGGCATAATAGGAATGCGTGGGAAAAGGGGTGGTTAAGGCACCTGTCCTCCCCCATTCAGCTTGTTGGTGAGCTTGACTTTGCTGAATGACACAGGAGCTTTCATCCAATGCGCCCCAAAGTTTGGGGAATCTGGGTGAATGTAGACGCAGCTGTGGCTGTGGGGTTCGGGCTTGCCAGCGGGTACCCACTCCCCATTAACATACTTCCAGCGGTGGCCATCAGCAGGGGCAAAATCCAGCAGGAAAGAATACATGGCATTTGGGTCCACGCCGGAGACATTGACCTTCAGGACTGGGAACATTCTCCTGTTGGAGTCGAATGAAAGGAATCGTTTATTGTTAATCATTGCGAGACCCTGATGAAGGCTGTGTGCTGAAACATGGGGGTGTTTAAATTATTTCAGGAAATGTACATCTTCAATGCTAATTCTGCCTATACTCCATGCACCTTGGTAGCCGAGTAATATTGCACCAGAGCTCTCCATGTTTTTTAATAGATCATTCTCCTATTGACAATGATCCATGATGGTGATTTGATTCAGCAGGAAAGCACTTCCCTGAATCCATGCACAATGCATCACCCAGACTTAAAGCCTTCCTGCTTTTTCACTTTAATGCCATTTGTTTAGGTGAAAACAAGTTTGAAGAGGGGCTGCTCAGGAACATGCAAATGGATGGACACCTTACAGCCTACCTGATACACTGACCAGCTGTTGAATGATGGTCAAGCTACCAGTTGTGCTACTTTGTAATCACAAAAATAGGCCAAACCTGCCAATACAGGGCCATTAAAACTAACTGAAATTACCCCTGCTGTAAACCTATTATTGTGTAAAAAAAAAGAAAAAAAAAAAGGGCCAAACTAATAATGTATAAATACATACAGTTGAAGTCGGAAGTTTACATACACTTAGGTTGAAGTCATTAAAACTAATTTTCAGCCACTCCACAGATTTCACGTTAGCAAACTATAGTGTTGACAAGTCAGTTAGGACATCTACTTTGTGCATGACACAAGTAATTTTTCCAACAATTGTTTAGAGGCAGATTATTTCACTATATCACAATTCCAGTGGGTCAGAAGTTTACATACACCAAGTTGACTGTGCATTTAAATTTTTATATTTGGTCGCATATCCTTTGCATGCCATGACTTCCTGATGTCTGTGACCCAACAACATCAAAAGACTCTTGATATCTTATTTTCGGATACTCTTACAAGCGATACTATAACGTCTCTGCATTTGAATGGATCTCTATGGGAATTGGGTGGTGGGACTAGATTTAGCTGTAAATTATGTTGGAACAGTATGGAATACATGATTGGTAAAATGGCTGTAAGTCATCACGGGTCTGAGGTATCAAACGAGCCTCAAACCATCACTCTGCTGCCAGATATGCAGTAGATATCGATGGATCACTTTAAGGGTTGTTTCTCCTGACAAATTTTCCTATTGAACACTATGAAAAATCAGTTTCAGGAAAAAAAAAAGTCAGGAGAAGGAACCCTTCAAGTTATCCATCCAGATCTACTGTATTTCTGGCAGCAGAGTGATAATTTAAGGCTTGTTTGATACGTCAGACCCTTGATGACTTAGACCTATTTAGCCAACCATGTGTTTCCATACTGTTCCAAGTGTAATTTACAGCTAAATCTAGTCCCACCCCCCAATTCCCATCGAGATCCATTCAAATGCAGAGACATTATAGTATCGGTTGTAAGAGAACCAGAAAATAACATATCAAGAGTCTTTTGATGTTGTTGGGTCACAAACATCAGGAAGTCATGGCAACCAAAGGATATGCGACCAAATATAAAAAATTTAAAGGCCCAGTCAATTTAGTGTATGTAAACTTCTGACCCACTGGAATTGTGATATAAGTGAATTAAAAGTTAAATAATCTGTCTGTAAACAATTGTTGGAAAAAATTACTTGTGTCGTGCACAAAGTAGATGTCCTAACTGACTTGCCAACACTATAGTTTGCTAACATAAAATCTGTGGAGTGGTTAAAAATGAGTTTTAATGACTTCAACCTAAGTGTATGTAAACTTCTGACTTCAACTGTATACTAATCATATACTAATCAGTTAGCAAAGCTATTTAAACTCAAATTTGACCACTCGTGGCAAGAAATATATTCGTAATTTCTTATTTAAACTTATTTTCTTATTTAAAGAATGCATTTTAGATTTTTAGTGATACATGGCTAAATAAAAAGATTTATATTGTAATTCACATAAAAAATATAAAATAAAAAAATCAGTTTACCTTCCGGTTACTTAAATTACTGTATAGTTACAACAAAAATACAAACATTTAACAAGTTCCACAGAAGCTTCCTTATAGAAACCTTTCAAATGAACTGACCTGCTACAAATTCCAAGTGACAAAATGTTTATATAATTATGAGAAAATTATTTTTGGAAAAGTTTTTAAATTATATTTCTTCATGAATCATACATTTTAACTGGTTGTTCTTTTAGAAAGTATGCATTTTGTAGCCTATATAATCCCAAAAATACTGAGCATTAATATTACGCAGGCAGTAAACTGATTTTACAATGCAGTAACATTTGTTTTAGCGTAAGTAAATTCTTAAAACAATAATGTAATTTACTATATCCGTGAATATAGACTACAATATTCATTACAATCATTCAAAAGTCACAATCAAGAGGATTTTACCGGACTTTGCGGCACATAGATCATTATTTTGATAAAAAATTAGCCATATATAAAACACAGCATATCTCTAAATTTCCTCTGAGATTAAAACGAATGTTTTAAATATATTGACAGATTTTTAACATTCTGAAATATAAATATATATATATATATTTGTTATAAATTAGCAGTATCTTTTAAAAATACACGAACATAATGTTGAAAGAAGGAACGAATAACTGACAAAAAACACAAAACAAAACGTTTAATTGTCATATACTAAATGTAAGTGCTGCTTACTTAATTTTTAAACTAAGGTTTATAGCATATAGGTAAGCTACAACGTATTACTTGTTTTGTCGTAGCTATACATCAGTGAACAGCCCATGATTATTGTGTAAATGTTTTAGAGATTAAAGTAGCCTACTGCTTTTATATGTCCGAGTGCGTTTGCTTCCGTTAGACTTGTTGAATAAATTAATGGGTAAAGTAAAGAAGATTGAAATTAATACATTCAATCAGCCAAAGGGATTAAATATATTACACTAGCCTAATAATCGAGCAGAAATGTAGGCTACTCACCTGCCGTTCTTGGTGACGATCATTTTCATTAGTGACCTCCTTAAATTTCCTCCAGAGCTCAGGCTCTTCTAGGCTCACTTTCAGCTGTTTCTCCGTGGGATCTCCCTTTTCCCGACCGGCCTGCAACTCACTCTCGACAACGCTGAGCAGCCGCGAGATGCAGCAATCGGTGCTGCCGCTGCCTCGCTCACCTGCACCTGCTTCGCCACCCGCATCGCCCAAACTGCCCTCCACCTTCATCGAGGGACTTGACTTCCAAGGTATTAGCGTGCAAAATAAAGTAAATTGACCGGCACACAAAACGATTTTAATCAAACTTTTCTTTTTTAAGCCATCTCAGACGGTCCCAAAACTGTCTGGAGTGACATAGGCTAATAGCAAACTTATTGAACCTACTTTTTTATATAGAATATAATATAGGCATTCGTAATATTTTTTACCTACCGACATATGGATTAATAAAGGCTAACCTCGCTGGTCCCTTCACGTTATGAAAATGGGAAGCCTCTAAAAACATGACACTTCTCTGTAAGAGTGGATGTGCCGGTCACGTGGCCGAGAGCTGATTGATCGTTGGCGTATTTAATTAAGGGAACTTGCCTTCTAAACCATGTAGCCTACATACCAAGTCCTCTTTTGCTTTCTTTCGTCTAACAACATCAGTAAGGTATGCCCCTCCGTGGTAATATGTAGCCTAGATTACATTTTCACAGCATACTTCTGGTCAACGGAGGCTTTTATGAAAAAGTATAGTCTACAAGCATAGGCTGCATATTAAAACGTTTGATAAGAATATAAACACTTATGTAGCATACGTTACCGTAGCCTAATTCTGGCGATCTTGGAGGTCGTTGACCCAATTTAAACAATTAAATAGAATTTGATAGCCTTTTGTATCTCAAGTGTGAAGTGCTCTTCAATCTAAATGGTGCAGACTTTTGTGCATCAAATTATACACATTTCAATTGTCATAGAGGGGATGGTGTTCGAATTTGCATGTTACATTATTTGAAAGAATAGCCTAGACTAGCCTAAATGTGGATACTGTATTTTTATATCTGTATTGGTAGCCTATAATCATGAGAAGGTATAGGCCTATAGGCTACCTAAACACTAGGCCTATCTCCTCGGTTTAAAGGCGCTAGTCGCTTGATCAAAAAGGCAGTAGCCTAGGTTAGAATAATATTTACATTAATATAACAAACTTGTTTACTCCCAGTATTGTGGTGTTGCATGTAAATATTACATTAGTCTATCTAAAATTAAATTTTGTGACTGCGGCTCAGCACCTCTCCGTAAAGAGCTGCCTCTTGGTGTTTCCAGCACTCTGGACAGAGGACAAGTCGTCCCGCGCGCTGCGCAACCACGAGAGCGCCAGCTGAGCTAATTTGCCTCACTTTTTTGCAAAAGAATTGGACTACACTAGACATTAAATGTGTTCACTTTGTTCGTACTTTATTTTAAATTATGCATTTTGGAATCGTTCACACAGTCTCATTTGGGCTTACAGTCTACATAAACACACTTATGTCCGTGCACTTTGTACGTACAGTGATTAGAAATCAAAGGAAGGCAAAACAAAAGCGTTCTGGTCTTCGAGTTGTTTAATCAGACCAAATCGTAATACACGTATTTACAGTATAAACTACAATAAGTTTTGTTTGGACTGACGCTGCAGCGATAGCCTACATTATGAAGACTAACAGACCTCTTGCTTTTCATAAATCTCTGTGAAATAAGGAACATAGTCTATACTGGTATAGCCTACATTGACAAGGAATTCGGACAGATTTGGGATTCTTAAAATTAGAATCTTGTATTTTGCCGAACACAATGATTTGCTGTTTTTTTTCTTCCCCAAAAGTCGACACAAATAAGCCACAAAGTAGCACCTCACTGATGATTTGTGATGTGCACTAATCGACCAAGGGTTTATCGGCAACATGTTTATAGTACAGAAATAGTCACAATAACGGATTGCCCGTATGCAAGAGAAAAGAGCTTGGTCTCTAAATGAAAACATTTTACAATTGGAAATTGACGACCAAGAACCAGGTGTCGGTACAGCAAACTTAAAAAAAGGAGGGCGTTAATGACCAAAGGTGCTTCTTCCAACTTTGGCGATGTTGGAGAACCTGACACTGAACAGGCCAATTTCTTCCCTTTTTTTCTGTGTGCAGCGAACTCAAAAAAGGGCTTACACGATGCAGAAAGATCCAGTAAATCGGTACGTAGGGATCAGAACTCCCAGCCCTACAATACATTATCCTAAACACCTGAAGCAGAAACAACGCACGAAATGTTCTCTGGTGGTTGGGAAACCTGATCTGTCGTCGGTTCAGACGTGACCGAGTGAACCTCTGCAGTCACATCTGTTGTACCGGTCTTTAATCAGAGGTACCCCGGACGCAGAGATTAGAGGGTTTAAAGACTTAAAGAACATAAAGGTTTCATTAGTTGTGCGCGTGTGCGTCCACCAAAAGTTAGAAATCGCACATAATATTTGTTCAAAAACAAGTTTTCCCTTTATATAATAATTCCCACGTCACCTTGATAAAAACAAACATGTGTAGAGTATACCTAGTAGGTAGGCTACAAAGGCAGAACTGATGGGCAACATCACTGTACAACATTTGTAGCCTACCACTTGACGATAAAATATATGCGCACGAGGGTGCGTGATAGCTTTTGTTTGACGAATACTACTATCACACTGAAAACGCCTATAAGGCAATCATGAACATCTCTTAACTTGCCAACTGAAAGCAGTTTGTATTTTGGCTAGTTTTCTGGAGTATGCAATGATTTAGGCCTAATAACACGACATGCAATCAATCATTTTAAGTAAAAAAAAAAGCCTGTAGCCGATTTCTTAAAAAAATACAAAAGCAAAATAGCCTACTTATTTGGTCTGTATGTGCTATACCTATACTTTGTGAGTAGGCCTATGCATAAACGAAAATTAGACGACATATTCGATCGGCTATTAATCGTTCTTTTCTGGTTTCAGGAAAAATATTCTTCTCCGCGGTAACCATGCCATTACACCTAATTGGAAGGTAATGCATAGGTCAAGTGTGTGATTCTACTGCCATATATCCTTTTTAAAAGTACATGCAGTGATGTATTTAGAGATTTTATGCAGTTAATGTACCAATTTCTCATAATAAAACTAGGCCTTTTATGTGGCTTTCCACACTATTATTTCTGAAATCTGAAAATTATTAGGTAGGCTACATTTTCCATTTTTTAAAGACCAAGGCACAGTTTGAAATTAAATGAGTTAGTTCCTTGGGCTGCCAATAAAAAATATTGTTACATTATACAGAGACACTAAAGTATCTTTTTCCGCATTGTCATCTTTAAGCTTATAAGCTTAATAGAGGACAGTTTTGTAGCGAGCATGACTGTATTGAGGGCAAGCTCCATTAGTCAACATTCTTTTACAACACTTAGTTAAAACATGAAAAACCAGATAGAAATGCCACATTTAACAAAGTAAAGTTGTGCGACTACATAGATATAATGCACCTCTAAATTCTGTCTTCGTTAATTACAAATGACAAAATGAAAACAAATTCAAATACTATACAAACAAGAAGCCTATAGAAAGAAAAGAAAGTCTATAGAAAGGGGCAGGAATATTTATAGACTTGAATTATTCAGCAAATTACAAAAGGGACAAGTACCTATATTTATTGTTTTGACTGCACAACAGATAAGTAAATACTACTGGACTTAACTTGAAACCATTATTCTTTATGCTGCAAAGTCATTTGCTCTGATGCAGTGTCATTGTCATGAGGGGTTATTCACTAAAGATTTCAAAACTGAGGAAGGAGCTCAATGGTGATAATACAATTACACAAGGAAAATATACACCTTTTAGGGAATTAATGTTTTTCGCTCAGCACACAGTCGCATCATTAATTCCTCTCTCAGATAAAACAATTCACAATGACCAACATGATTACTGCGTTATGAAAGCTACAGTATTAATGAGCGTAACCCCACAATTATGGCATTCGCGTCTAGGTACTGATACTAATTAAGCTAGACAAGAGCCACTGCTTGCAGTTGAGAAGGAGGGCCCAATTACAGGTGCACCACCACAGAGGTTGGTGTATTAGGAGAGAGGCAGTGCAGTGGTGGTACAGATGCACAGAATTAAGAGGATGAGCATGAAATAAGTATTTTAAATAGTTATACATAAATAACCAAAGAACAGAACTACTGATATTAAGCCCATTATATTGAGCTGAGATTTTTTTTTTTGTATGTCTATACTGCCCACTACAGGAGGATTTTGCATTGGCCGTTGTGAACCATGTCTGAATCCCAAACTGAGCCCTCGCGGACCCATGGACTTGCAGACTTTTTAAGCACAACTGAACTTTGGGTTGTGTAGTTACCTGGCCATGATACGAGTCCAAATGGTGGTGAAATATGTTCGCTAGTTGCTCTGTGCTCCCCTGCCCTGGGGTGATAACCCAGAATAGGGTATTTGTCGTTCTTCATTCACTTCTATCGGGCAGCTAAAACGGTCTCAAAATTACACTTCTAGCACATATACGAACGCGAACTAAGCGGATTCTGTCAATACAAATAGGCCTAATAACCAGTCTTTTTTTAACATTTTTTTGTGTGTAATTAAAATTATAAAAGTATCCTACTATTTTCTTCAATGTTAGCAAGCTACCAGAAAAGACTAGCAAAATGTCGGTAGGTCAGTTTGTTTGCCATAGAACGCTTGCTTCCGCTGAACCTACCGGATCTACGTTCCAAATATAATACGAAAAAGCAAGGAAAGAGAAATTTAATTTTCAAAATAAAAAATTTGCTTTCGTATACGTGCTAGAAGTGTCATTTTTAGACCATTTTAGCTACCCTATAGAAGTGAATGGATAGCGACAAATACCATATTCTGGATTATCACCCCAGTTGAGCACAGAGCAACTAACGAACATATTTCGCCACCATTTGGACTGATATCATGGCCAGATAACTACACAACCCAAAGTTCTACCAAAGTTCAGTTGTGCTTTAATTACGTATTTCCGGGAGCAGGTAAGTCTGGTGTGGGTATAAAAAAAATAAAAACATTTTTTTAAAGTGCGGGTAAAGTATGCATAAGAGCGCGTGTACAACGCTGTTTTTACAATGGGACAGCCCTAAGCACTCAAGACTTACGAAAATGCGCCTTTGAGTCCACGAGTGTGCGAGTCCAGAGAATGGGATTCAGCCTGTGTTGCAGATTTAAGCGGCATGAAGATTTACATATTAATCATCAGGGGTGCATTCGTTTAGTGGACTATTCTGGTATGGAAGTAAATATCCATATCAGAATAGAAACGCCATCAGAACTCCAGTTAAGAAAATACATGATTTACAATTAAATGAACCCCCCCCCCCCCCCAATACCTACATCTCCCCAACTAAACAATTTAAATGCAAGAAACAACGATTGCCAAGAGTCTTTCAAAGTAATACAATTGTCCTACCAACAGAATAATAGCCTTTAATCAAGTTTTAAGAGAGATGATGGATTAAGGTGTTCCTCCTTTATTGGCAGCAAGTAATAAGCATTGGCAGACTCCATCTGTTTTGTAATGCAGAGGGGACCCTGGAATTCCCAGCATGACAAAATGCAACATTTAAAAAATATTCAATTTGATATATTTGTAACATGTATCTTACAAATATATGTACGGCAAATTGATCTGTCCTCTAATAATAGTCAATACAAACGTGGCAATGACATCATACCCATTTTTGACAGCAGTCTTCCATCCTGGTAAAAAGTGACGCGTTTTGCTTCACTTGGGCAGCCACAAGCTGAAGAATGTCTGAATTTAGTAGCAACACAGCGGAGTAAAGGATGCAGCAAGTAGGATATCTATACAACTAAAAGTTTGAACACAATATTATTTTTGTAAACCTTCCAACAGTGGAAGGGTCAATGATATACAATAACACCAAATTATTGTGGAGTTTCCCCCTTATTACTAACAGCAATTTGCACTACCAAATAATTCTATGCACCACACGGATGAGACTTTCCACATAAGCAGTGTAGTAATTTTGTATTATTTTTGCATGCTACATATCACTGAAATAGCTATGGAAAGTTTGTTGTCCAAGTGTGTACCTCATTTTATAGCAACAATATTTTGGGTACCATTAACTTGCATTCCATGTGCAGTCATTGCACCATGTGTTTGGATATATGAAAATTTTTATTATCAAATAAAATCAATCAATTACACCAATCGGTCTTTCTTACTATTGCTCCCTTTATACATTGGTTATTTAACCTCAAAAGGCCCTTCGCCATCACCCTTAGTTGCTAAAGCCTCATACAACATCCATGGAAAAGTGTCAACATGGAAGTTGTACCTCATCTAACACATCTTTAATACGTCTAAAAAGTCTAAACACGTCTAAAAAGTCCCTCACAAAGGAGGGGGGGGGGGGGGGGGGGGGGGGGATTCAAACATTGAAAATATTTTTACCAAACTCCCTAATCTACTGTACATTAAGCTGGCTTAGCTGGATGTTTATGACAGCAAGGCATCTGAAAGAGGACAAAAGTGGTGTACCATCTCTTTGAACACCAACTGACCAGAAATGATTAAACACTACATTTTACAATCGTGTAAACATAAACTATGGCCTTGCTGTACAGGCCTCAGCGTAACCCTTTACTTACTCTCCTGGTCAGTGGTACATTAACACTTATCAGCTACACATACATAACATCAGCAGCCCTGGGTGAAGTGAATGAGGTCATACGGCTGCAAATACAAACACAAGCTGTGGCATAACCAAAAAGCTCCATGAAGCTCCATGATTTCAGTCTCAGGCATTTGCATTTTGGAAGCCGTACAGGGCGGCACTGCATGGCAGAGGGAACACAATGAAGCCTTTTTATTTTTGGGTGTTGGAAGGTGGAGATGGGCCCATTGGAGTGCCACCTATATGAAGACGCTGTGCCAGAAAGAGAAGAGGGTGCTCTGCACCCGAAAAAGCAGGGCCAGAGCTGTGAAGAGATGGAACGGGCGAGCTTAGAGAAGACCTCCTCACTTCAGGCACATGGAGAACATCTTTATCACCGCATCTCTGCAAACCAGCATAACAGGAAAAGTATTTTTAAGTGGATCCATCACCTGCCAACAGCTACATCCAGGCTTGAAAATATAGTCTTTCATAAAGAAAACATCCTTCCAAGTTATACTGGTTCATATTTTATACAAAACCAATAGAACTGGTTTCTGCAGCTTGAGAGTTACAGTAGCATGCGAGCTATAATGCACATGATGGGAGCTAGTATGTTACAAGAAGACTGAATGTTACAATGTAAGGCAGCTTGCATGTTTATATGCAAATAATGATAGCTTACATTACAAAGTAAATGATAGAAGCTTGCATGTAACTATGTAAATGACAGTAGCTTGCATGTTTCAATGTAAATGATGGGAGCTCACATTACAAAGTAAATGATAGTAGCTTGCATGTAACAATTTCAATGATGGTCACTTGGATGTTTAAATGTAAATGATAGACGCTCACATGTTAAATATAAATAATAAAATGCAGTAAACATTCTGTTGTATCATTTACATTTAGGCTGCATATTGATGTCTGCTACAGCCAATTTAGAGCAAACTGGGCACAAGGGTGTGCGGAAAATGTAAAAAAATAAATAAACGAAAAGTACCTTGCAAAAGGGATGTAGGATAGGCCATACCTGTAAACGACGATGCAAACGTAAAAAATGACAGCACTACATTCTGGGAACTTTGAATTCCCCAATCTTCCTCAGGACATGCATGTGCAAACCCGTTTCTAGTACAGCACAGGAAGTGTTCTGAACATTCAGGTGGAAGACATCAGAAATAGCACAGATTAACATGTAAAATGAAAGCTAGGTAAGAGCTAGGTAACAAGCAGCAATGGTAACTCGTCCCTGAATAGCTTTAGCGTTCAGCAGTAGAAATGGGAACATACAAAAGGGAGGCTATGTTAAGACATCTGTGAGCAAATAGATGACCCCCCTCAGTTCACATCTTACATTTATTTAAAGGACACTTACTCCGCTGTTAAGCTCCCCCTGAAAGCATACTAAAACCTGCTGAAAGTAATCATAAATGATTACCACAATCTTCCATGAACCAAGCATTATGGATGACTAATTCCACAAGAGAAAGCACAGTACAGGAGAATGGCAGGATTAAACAGTGGTTATTTTCTTTAAATACCATCTCTCCTCTCATCACGAGAATGACTTAAATTGAGCAAAAAGCTCACAGCATTTACCAAGCCCAGTGAGGGATAGCCTACTCTATCCTCATTTTGGCTAACGCTAAAGAAATAATTGGAATATTTTTAAAATTACATTTGGCTTTTTTGAAATGCCCTGGTTAGCCATCTAGTGAAAATAAGCCTCCCCATTTCCCCCAAGGCCACAAGAAGTTTGTATCCCTGCCTATCTGACGGTTTCCAGGGTCACTGCCCCACAGGTAAATAGCCTGGCAGTATAAAGACCACAGTAACACAGGAAGAGGGATAACAGTGCTGTTAAATTGCCATTTCAAAACTTCATACAGATATAGCCTTCAGTATGACCATAGACACTTGACACTATGATTATTTTTCATACATGTTAAACAGTAAAACCATGTGCAGAAAATCTTTAATCAAATGTTTCCATCAGTCACAGTTAAAGTTTTAGGGCCTGATTTACTAAGACCTTTAGCGTGTGCAAAACTTTTTAGCACACGCAAAACTAATAACACAACCAACGATCGGTGTAATCATTGGCTGTGCGTCTTCTAAAAGGTTTTTCACATGCTAAAAGTCCATGACCGAATATGATCCCTTCACCCCTTTGAGGGCGCATATTAGAGTCACCTTCGTCAAAAAGTTTGAGTGGGTGACTTTTTCTCACAAATGGGGGCACTTCAAATCCCTGGATGAAACCCTTATTTCCGGGGTTTTGTTGAGGGGATTCAGGAGCACACTCACCCAACAATTTCAGGAAGTAAACACTACAACTTTTAGTACAAGAGCGGGACATATTACAAACTACTTCCTCACTATTTTGGAGTTTAGCAGGATTAGTTAGCGTTTTGCAGGATTTCTTTCGCACACTGCTTGTAAAGTCATGGAGTGGACAGGGGGCAGGGAACAGGGATCATATTCGGTCATGGCCTTAGTAAATCAGGCCCTTCAAGTTTTCATCTTTTTGTGACATTAACTGACTGAGTAAATAATCAACACACAATTAGCGCCTGTGTTGCCCAGCGTGCGGGAGGATTCAGTCGGACAGGGTTTCACGTTTCATCGCTCTTGGGTGACCCCCTCTGGCTGAAAAGGCGCTCGTAAAACTACATGCCAAAGTCACACATTAAAGGTCCCTCCTCCTATGCCGCTCTGTACGAGCCTAGCTGCGGTCTGTGACGGGAAAAGAAGTAGCCGTTGACACCACGCGTTTCAGAGGAGAACCATGGATGGGCAGGGTGGGTGGTCTGCACATGGAAGACGGCTGCAGTTGCACATAGTTGGACATTCCAATTTGGGGTGGAACGTGGATATCTACAGGCCCAGGTTAGGTGGCAAATTTAAATAAAAAAATTTTAAAATCACTTGCAGTAAACCCATTTGTTACTCACCAAGCAAAAGCCAAGAATTGCAAAATGCAAAACAGCAGAGCAAGTCCATTGTTCTTCCACTGATGAAATAAAGATGTGTCTTATTAAAACCAAGGAAATAACAGATGAATTACTGAGCCAATCATTAGTGCTGTGTCTGTGTGTGCGCATGTACAGTGTAGTCCATAAGTATTTGGACAGTGACACAATTTTTGTTGATTTGGCTCTGTACCCCAGCACATTGGATTTGAAATTAAACGATGATTAGGAGTTTAAAATGCAGATTGTCAGCTTTAAGGGTATTCACATCCCATATCCCGTGATCCATGTAGGAATTACAGCCCTTTTCATACATAGTCCCCCCCCCATTTTGGGGGCCAAAAGTAATTGGACAATTGCCTGCTCAGCTGTTTCTTGGCCAGCTGTGTGTTGTTGCATCATTCAGGCACGAAAAAATATATAATAAAAGGTCTAGAGTTCATTCTAAGTGTGGAATTTGCATTTGGAGTCTGCTGTTGTCTCGTAACATGAGGACCAAAGAAGTGTCAATGCCAGTAAAGCAGGCCATCATGGGGTGGAAAATCAGTATAAATCAGAGACATAGCCAAAATATTATGTGTGTCAAAATGAACTGGTACATTGTTTAGAAGCAAGAATGCACTGGTGGGCCCAGCAATAGCTCAGAAAAACAACCTGGAAGACCACTGTAATGCATGATTGAATAATGCTTTTTTGTGAAGAAAAACCCCTTTTCAACTGCCGAAAAGATCAAGAACACTCTCGCGGATGTAGGCATAGATGTGTTGAAGAATTAAAAAAAAGAGAAGGCTACACCAGCATAGCCTCAGAGGGTTAACTGCAAGATACAAACCACTGGTAAGCCTCAAGAACAGAAAGGCTAGGCTAGAGTTAGCTAAAAAGGACATTAAACAACTACAGTTCTGGAACAGTCTTATGGACAGATGAGATGAGTATTAACCTGTACCAAAGTGATGGAAAGAGAAAAGTGTGGAGAAAGAAAGGAACTGCTCATGAGCCAAAGCACCCCCCTCCCCCATCTCTGAAACATGGTGGAGGTAGTGTTATGGTTTGGGCATCTATGGCTGCCACTGGAACTGGTTCACTAGTCTTTATTGATGATGCTACTGCTAACGACAGGATTCTGAAGTGTACACAAACATTTTATCTGCTGAGATCCAACCGAATGCCTCAAAACTCATTGGATGGCACTTTATCTTGCAGCCCCAACCATGCTGCTAACACGATCAAGGAGTTTTTCAGGGCCAAGAAGTGGAATGTTCTTGACTGGCCAAGTCAATCACCGACCTGAATTCAATTTAATATGAGTTTCACTTGCTGAGAACAATACTGAAGGCAAAATGCCCCAGAAACAAACAGGAACTGAAGATGGTTGCAGTACAGGCCTGGCAGAGCACTACCAGGGAAGATACTCAGCGTCTGGTGATGTCTATGGGTCGCAGACGTCAGGCAGTCATCGAATGCAAAGGATTTGCAACAAAGTACTAAATATGATTACTTTATTTCAGATTATGTCAATTTATCCCATTACTTTTTGTCCCCTAAAATGGGAGGACCATGTACAAACCCCAATCCCAAAAAAGTATGTAAAATGCACAGAAAGCAGTGATTTGTAAATTCTCTTTTACATATATTTAATTGAAAACAGTACAAAGAAAATATGTTTTACCTTATTAACTTTATTGATTTTTGTAAATATACACTAATTCAGAATTTGATGCCTGCAACACGTTCCAAAAAACTTCCCAGGGGCAAAATAAAGACTGGGAATTTCAAAAAACACCTGTTTGGAACATTCCACAGGTAAACAGATGATGCCATCATAACTGGGAATAAAAGGATATCAAAAGACTCTTGATATCTTATTTTTAGGTACTCTTACAAGCGATACTATAACCTCTCTGCATTTGAATGGATCTCTATGGGAATTGGGAGGTGAACTTCCAAGTCTTTTTTTCTTTGCCCCTGTCCCAACTTTTTTGGAAAGTGTTGTAGGTATCAAATTAGGAATTACCGTACATTTACAAAAATCAATAAAAGTTGATAAGGTAAAACATTAAATATATTTTCTTTGTACTGTTTCCTATAAAAAGGGCTGCAACTCCTGCATGGCTCACCCAATATGGATGGCAAATTAAAGCCGACAGTCTGCACTTTAACCTCATATTCATCGTTTAATTTTAAATGCAGTGCTAGAGTACACAACCAAAACAACATAAATTGTGTCACCATCCAAATACTTTCAGACTGCACTATATACAGTGCATCCGGAAAGTATTCACAGCGCTTCACTTTTTCCACATTTTGTTCTGTTACAGCCTTATTCCAAAATTGATTAAATTCATTTTTTCCCTCAAAATTCTACACACAACACCCCATAATGACAATGTGAAAAAAGTTTTTGAGATTTTTGCAAATTTATTAAAAATAAAAAAATAAAATTTCTCATTTACATAAGTATTCATACCCTTTGCTTTAACGTATTTTTAAAGTATCATATTTCATATTTGGTCGCATATCCTTTACATGCTGTTACTTCCTGAAGTCTGTGACCATCAACATCAAAAAACTGTCGATATCTTATTTTCAGGTACTGTTACAAGCGATACTATAACCTCTCTGCATTTGAATGGATCTCTATGGAAATTGGGGGGTGAGACTAGATTCAGCTGTAAATTACACTGGTACAGTATGGAACACATGGCTGGCTAAATGGCTGTAAGTTATCAAGGGTCTGAGCTATCAAACGAGCCCCAAACCATCACTCTGTTGCCAGATATGGAGTAGATGTGGATGGATCACTTTAAGGGTTGTTTCTCCTGACTTTTTTCCCCATAGAGTTCTATAGGAAAATGAGTCCGGAGAAATAACCCTTGCAGTGATCCATCCACATCTACTCCATATCTGGCAACAGAGTGATGGTTTGGGGCTCGTTTGGGGCTCGTTTGATAGCTCAGACCCTTGATAACTTACAGCCATTTAGCCAGCCACTCATTCTCTGAAATAACTGAAGTAAATGCTGATTTTCGACACACTATTCTAATTTCTTGAAATACTGTTTTGGGGGTTTTCTGGAGCGGTAAGCCAAAATTATGAAAAATGAAACAAATAAAGGCTAGAAATATTTCACTTTGTGTGTAATGAATCTATAATCTATGAAAGTTTCACTTTTTGAATGGAATTATGGAAAAAAATAAACTTTTCCATGATATTCTAATTTTTTGGAAAGGATCTGTATATATATATATAATATATAAGGTTGTCGAAACAATGCCACGACTTTTTTTTTTTGGCCGGGCAGTGCAGTCGCACACTAATATTTTGTTGGACCGCCTTTAGCTTTGATTATGGCGCGCATTCGTCGTGGCATTGTTTCGACAACCTTATGCAACGTCACAACATTTATTTCCGTCCAGATTTGCATTCATTTTTTGGCCGAGATCAATGGGGTTAAGGTCAGGACTCTGGTGGCCAATTCATGTGTGAAAATGATTCCTCATGCTCCCTGAACCACTCTTTGAGCATCACAATTTGAGCCCGATGAATCTTGGCATTGTCGTCCTGGAATATGCCCATTGATGGGATAACCTGGTCATTCAGTACATTCAGGTACTCAGCGGACTTCATTTTATTGCTGCATAACGTTGCTGAGCCTAGACCTGACCAATTTAAGCAATCCCAGGTCATAACACTGCCTCCAGAGGCTTGTACAGTGGGCACTATGCATGACTGGTGCAACTGCGACTTTTTTGTTTTGGCCAGGCAGTGTATATATATATATATATATATGTCCCTGCATGTGTGTGCCAATACTAACCCCTTTCACATAAAACAGCCTGGACCATAAAGAACTTTGCTACCATAAAGAAACTGACCGTAGTTTGCCCCCCATACATTGGCAGCAGCTTACCATCTGGACCTCGAACTTATTACAGTCACATCCAAACATTCCCCAATACCGTCACATACTAGCTACACAGTAAAATGTTCAGTTTAAAACCCAACTCTGATAGAAACTTTTCTATAACAGACCACATTGGATGCATCTTGGACATTAACAATTTTAAAAAATTAAAATTAAAAACAATTAAAAATTTTACTGTGCAACTGCCATTTTGACACAATTTACATTACAGAAAGCCTTTTACCCTCATGCAGCTTGCAAACTTGTTCTTTAAAACTGTGCCCAGTCTCCATTAGCTGGTTATGATAATGTGAAGCTTTACTCTGCTGTACTTCAACCGTTTTGAACAACATAGCTACATGGTTATCCAACTACAATGAAAGTAAATATCAACTATGCACCATTGGAGGTAGAAATGGCTCCATTGTATCAATTAACCAACCATATGGTATTACAAAAAGGCAGCTATGTGACAGTTTTGGACACTCAAAGGAGCTCAGACAGTGCACCAAACCAGCATAGGGAAAGCTTTTACAGTAGTGTGACTGGTGTTACTGATCTCTCTGAAGGCCCTGATTGCCTAAAACTTGAGATGCATGAACTCACAAAATGTAAGCAGCAATGCTCATCATACCAATGAACCTGGGCAAAAACTGAAAATTCACTCACCCAAAATGCAGCACAGAGTGTCAAAGCAAGGCAGGTCTAGAAAAAAAATGCACACAATTATTGGGAAGAAGCCATAAAAAATTATCATGCCATTCATGCAAACTCTTTTAATAAAAATAAAAATAAAACTGTGCTTCACCATCAAACAGCAACACACGCTACATTTAATACCCATTACTACTTGCAGAAACAACAACAAAAAAAAAAGAAGTGAATCCTGAATGGAACACTGAATGCACAATGCCCCCCAGAGGATCCTCAGATTAATAAAGCTGTATAAAACATACACCGTTCATGTTAGAGAAACTATATTAGAACTGTATAAAACATACACCGTTCATGTTAGAGAAACTATATTAGTAATACAACAGTTGGTGTTTTTCCCCCCGCCACCTTCCTGCTGTTTGTTTACCACATGGTGGAAACCTGCCAAGTGGTTGACCCTGCCCCTCCTGGACAATTGGCTGTTCCCAGCAGTGCACTCTGGGTTTGGCAGGCCCAGTATTACCCAATTACCCACTGGAATAGCCAGCCTGCCTCTGAGAGCCCAGATGGGCCTGAAGCAGGTAAACAGAGCTTTTGAACCCATACCCTCCTTCATTCAGCAAAGGTAGAGACTATGAATCCAGTCACTCTCTGCTCTCAGCCAAGCCCAGCTTCCTGAGGATTGTCCATCAGGGACAGATGAGTATGCCAGCAACTCCAAAATAACTTGAATGGTTTTCTCCCAATCGCATGTGCATCGGACTACAGGTTTGTTCATTTGTTTAAAATAGACGCTCATCTTACACTTATGTAGCAAATGTTGCAATATGTTATGTATTGCAACATTTAGAGCGGGGTGCAAAATTTGGGCACCCCTGGTCAAAATACCTTTTACAATTAATATCCAAGTGAACAGAAGCTAACCTGACCACTAAATGGTACAAAGTTAAACATGACACATTTCTTCACATTTTAAAGCAAGATTACTTTTTATTAAAAATTTTTTACAGTTTCAAAATAATAAAAAAAGGAAAATGTGCCATGTTTAACTTTGTAGCATTTAGAGGTCAGGTTACACCAGGGGTGCTCAAATTTTTGCACCCCACTGCATACAGCAGAAATTAAGCTTATGTAATACCAAATTATATTGTTTATCATTTAAAATGTAACCATTTTCTGCATGACAACTACCATATTAGACCACATCTTAAAAATAAAATAGTTTCAGTGTAATATATAATTGCAGATAACTGGAGGGCAGGTTGAAGCAGCCCATCCGTACAGTGCATGCTCACCAGCATAATGGCGGAAGCCAGTGCCCGGGACTTCTCACACATCTTCTTCAGCTGTTTAAGAGGTCCCATCAGGAACATTGTGCTAAAGGCACACAACCAAACAACAGCTGCTCAGTTCTCCGGCATCTAGACCTGTCTGCCCACAGCCCAAACAATGCTGCCTGCCCGGGTGGGGAGGGGGGGGAGGGGGGGGAGGCAGAGAAAATGTCTCTGAAGGGCTCTGTGTCTCTTTCTACTGCCAAGAGATGCTGTGCTAAATGCAGTTTGGTTGGCTGAGATTATGGGAACACAATATTAACATTTTGGGGTCGATGTCAATACCAAATATTTTACTGACCATGGTGGCTAATACTGATGCCACTACCTCACCGTTTCACCTTATAGAACAAATGCAAACTGCAAGCAAGTTTCTACATTTGTGGAAGTAGATATTCGTGGAATCAACCCTATAAGAGTTGATTTAACACTGAATACTTTACTGGGTACAATACAGAGAGCACTGAATTTGAGATAAAACTACTAGGGTGGTTGGACTGGCCTATAGGTATTAAAGAAAGAGACCTACCTGGTCAGTGAGGCAAAATTACCCAAGGTGTAAAATACAACGAACAAAACTAGTCCAATTCTTGGAAGCCACAGCATGCATGCTCCCTAAAATTTAAAGTTAAGACATGAACATGTCACTCTGCCACTCATAAAACAGCTCGAAAAGCAATAATTTTTTTACACAGAATGAGAATGAAGATTTTTTTTAAAGTAGTCTAGTAATTAGATTTATACGATTCATTCTAAAACTAGCACAGTGTTTATTGACCTGTACAGTCAACCTGTCAAATACATACTACCTTGTACAGATCAAATGTTTTACCAATTTAAAAACCATATATATTTTTTTGTTTTGTTTTTTTGTTTTTAAATTGTGAAACATCACCTGGTCACCTACCTCCTGGTCACCTACCTTCTGCCACATAGCTACAATACAGGAGGATATTTTACTAGATTTTAAAAGGTTTAAAAACACATTTAAGAGGGAAATCTAAGCGATTGCACATAAACGCCTTAGCATAGCGACGAAAATCCACTCAAGCAATATAAACTATAAAATAATACCAGTTTGTTAATTTTCCTACTTCCTGTAGATGCGGGTCAAACAAAACACGTGTAACATGAGTACAAAGCAGCCCAGCGTCCCAATTTCGTTCCCATGTTCACAGTTCCTCAGAACTAATTAGGAAATAGGAACTTTGGCAAAAGACCCTAGCCGTCAGAAAAGTGAAAAACATCACGCAAAGGTACACAGGAAAAAAACATTTGGTGGTCTAAAACAGCAATAGTTGAGTCATTCCGGGAGCCACCCGTGTACTTACCAATATAGAGCATACCACCCCAAGAACAAAACATGCAATGAACCCCTTCACGCGTGTACCCCAGCCAAGCCTGGAGGCCTCGTTCGCTGCCTAAAATGGGAAATTAGAATTTCCTTTCTCTGTGCCAATGAAAAATGTATCGCAGCCGACAATGCATAGGCTATGGTTACTTGTTGACAATAAACATTTTCCTTGTAGTATTGTAGTTTGATACAGTGCAGATTTCCATAGGCTAAGCCTACATCTTGAAGCCAGTTTTACAATACCTGTAGTATGTTGATGTCGTCATCGTGCCCATCTTGACCACCCAAAACTTTCTTTAGCTTGTCCATTTAAGTCAACGGCAGTCCACAATTCACGCTCTTCGACAGTTGTCTATAATTATTTTATGTACTGTTTATGTTTATCCTAACCCTAATTCGACGCGGATTTCTATGCAGTCTGTCCCTCCTAAATCAGGAACAACCAATGAAATCTATACAGATAAACAAACTAGCGCCATCGCTTGATGGCACTCATCTGTTAAAGATTAACACGATCAATGCTTTTCGGACTGATCATGTAGCCTAAAACAGCACTCAAATTAAAGTGATTTTTAACTCACATTCTGCACACATCTTTGGTGGACAAATATCAGTTCCAAATAATTCAATATTTCGATTGTTTTTAACACAAAGAAAAAGGTTTTATGTATGCTAAAAAAAAACTAAAAAAAATCCCTCATCAAATCCAACAGCCAAATGAACCATGTTTCAAAAGCGGCAATCTGGACTATTCAATTGGGGGCCCAAGGGCCAAATGAGGCCTACCATAGACATAGATAGTACTGTCCCTCTGATCCTTCAGAATATTTAAAAGTATTGTTCAACCAGAACAAAATGTTGTGGTTATAGGCCTGCATCTGCAGTGTCAACATAGCTCCCCCTATAGTAACAGAATAAGCAGTAGCTCTGTCTTTAAGAATGCAATATATCTTACTAATGCATCATTTAGAAATAGTCCTTGAAAATGTTTTGCCTCTATGCACAATTTTAAAAAAACAATCGGCCCCCAGGAAAATACCCTGCTATGTAAACTGGTTTTCACTCTGAAGTCCTGCACTCCTTTACATCTGACATCACTTGACAGGTAGTATATTTCTCTTTGCTTGGGAACCAAGCATTTTGATTGGATCATGTATTTGTGAAACAAAATGTATGTATTTCAGTTTTGCCGCCTAAATGAGTTGACCAGTACTGCATAGTATTCAACTTTACTGATTTAAATAAAATTTTGTGGGACCACTTGTTCAATTGATTTTCTTGATACCTAAATTCAACAACAATACATTGAGCTTAATGGAAACTTCAGTACCAACATTAAAGATCAGATCAGCCATTAACAGAATGTGTTGAATAAGCAACTGCGATTATATCTTTCTGTTAGAAGAAGCACGGTCTTTCACGTCTCACCCAAGTCAGGTTTTAATCAGCAGCTCATTGTTTTGATATGCCTTTTTACATCAATTTTGAATTCTTAGAATACAAATACACAACATATAGTACTTGGTCGATTTGACTTGTAAATTTTTTCCAAGGTGAATGGTAGGGTATGTGATATCACAGAAAACCATTAAAGCGAAGGGGCAATGGTTTTTGTTAATTTTTTAACAGGAGGGATGGCATCCCTCATTTTATTTACAAATAATAAGCTTTTTTAAAAATATTTGGTTGTTCAAAGAATCGGCCAGCTTTGTGAAGGTGACTTACAGAAGGTGAATTGAACACGGCTAGAAAACTACCGATAGAGCTAGAGATAAAGCTTAAAAGTGCAGATTCAGAAGTATCACAAGACCTGAAAAATAAAATCATATTATTAATTCTAGCTCTAAAGCCTTTGCCTAATTTAAATGGACTAAAATATATTGCAGTAAACAATTTCTCCCTATTTCTTGACAGCCTTTGCTTTCTTCAGTGTATGCAGTTAGGAAATATGTCACTGAAGCAAATTTAGTTGTATGAAGCCAAGCCATCATGATTATAACACAAGGTTGGGGTCCTTTTGGCTACATGTCAAGATCAGACTGGGAGGGCTGCTGCTGACCGTTGTATGACAGTCACAAGCTGCTCCATACACTACCAGTGTGATTTCAATCATTTCCTGTGGTATGCTGTGGAGAAAACAATTATTTTTCAACAGGTAATTGATGGACAGTTCTCTGTAGCTCCACAAATTGAGGGTTAATGAAGCCTCACTCAAAAAATGCCAAGAACACCTTTATTAATTAACCAACGTGTACATCTCAGATATAGGCCTAACAACGTCAGTTACATATGCGTTTTGTAGAGTTATTTGCAATAGCTGGAAGGACGAACAGACCATTTCCAACAATTGGTATATTTAATTGTTATTAATTCAAAGAACCAACATCTATATCAAAGGTGCTTTCCCAATTTTTAAAACAGCAGCATCTAATACACATAAAAGAAGCAGTATGGTACTGTTACAATGCAGGTAAAGGTTTGTGGTTTCAAGATATTTCCCAAAGAACAATAATATTTGACTGAAGTAATGTTTTCTATAATTAATATAAAAAGATTGTTCCCCAAATGGTCAGGATCTACTAAATGTAATGCAGGCTACAGCAGGCATTTGACACAAGCACATTTTTAAAAAGTACTGTCTCCACCATATGTTTAAGACTTCAAATCTTCCAGCTTCAGCATACCATAACTGAGAACCTATCCTACGAAGAAGGCCTAATCAAATAATGAATTCCTAGTATTTCACTTGTCAAATACCACTGCCTGTACATATTTACATGCATAAATACAATAGTATCCTTGACAGAGATTTGACAGAGTAATGAAATAACTTTAAGATATTCAAGCTAATTCAAGATTTATTCTAGATTGCATTCTGCCTCAACTCTCACCCTCAAAAGGCTATTGAAAAACATTGGAAATTGAAAAACATTAACGGTAAGTTCCAACATTTAGAAGTTGCTCTGAAAAATCACACTCATGCACAATAATTTTGGAGGGCACTGTACATGCACATACACACTATTCAGAAATCAGAAAGTGGAATTTAAAAAGCCATCATATCAATGATTATAAGAGAAATAAATTATCCAAAAACAGTACAATACTCCCTCAGTTTCAGTACTATTATTGATACATTTTGTACATTATTTCTATATCTTGTCCTTTAAAATATTTGCAAAAAAACACATCTTCCATTCGTGTGATAATTTTTAATGTTTGACAATACAAATTTTACATGACGATTATTATTAGAATTTTATTATTTTCATAATAAAAACATACAGCAATTCAGGGAAAAAAGGGACAACTATAATGTTCACCACATGGTGGCAGTATGAGGCTATCAATTTCTGATGGTAATCTGATTTTTTTTTATTTTTTAAAAAGGCCAATGAAATCTTTATTTAAGGCTCAAAGGGTTTATATCTACACCCATGGGAAAGTATGTAAATTTCAATTTCAATTTTGTGATGTGGTGAAACTAGTGTTGGTTTTGCTTAATATGTTGGATAGGATTTGACTACATTACATTCATTTTTATGCTACAGATAATTACGGATACACCCCTCATGATAGCACAATGCATTTCAACAAAGTGGTTTGGATCTACCAATAAATAAAAGCCAGTAATCATTTTTACAAGACACATAGAATCTCTTTGGCACCAACTACATGGGAAGATTCCCTTGAAAACCCTGCAATATTTGTAAAGTCCTTGAGAGGAACTTAATTTGTTTTGGCAATTCACACAGGGATCCCATAAGTATTGTCAATGTATAAGAAAGTATCCACCAATCATCGTCAGTGTTGTTCTCATGTTTGTTACCAACTCCGTGATTGGTGGAGCTCCCCTCTTTTGTACCAGTAAGGTGATGTCATGTCCTTATTTTATCATTCCTGGGTATAGCAGCACTACATATCCTCCTCAGACTCCAGTTCCTTGTCAGAGGCCTTCAGAAGACCCATCTCCATTGGCTGAGCCCTCTTGGACTTAGAGCACACAACCCTGCAGAGGATGCATCACCACACACAAATTAATAAATAATACTGACACTAGGAGGCGCCTAATTTCTTTCACAAAGAGCAGGAGTTCTCACGTTTGGAGCTGGGCCCTCCTGTGTATGCTGATTTTTGTTCCAGTCACAAGTACAACCCATAGATTATAACAAGCTGTTAACTGATTTTAATTTGGAACTTTTCTTTGCTTTTCCCGCCTACTGGGAAGAGTGACAGTGAGCAGGACAAAACTTTCTTTGCGTTAAAACTTTATTTTCTCTGCCTGACGATTGGGATATTTTTTCTGTTACTGCGTTTTTTATGGAACTGCAGTAAATCTTTTGGTGGTAGCACGTACTGGACCAGGTTGGTACTGTCACCACTGTTTAAGTATAATTTAAACAGTTAACAGTTAATATTGTTCAATTTCTTTGACTTTGCAATAAAAAAGACATTCTTTAACGTGAAAAGAACATTCCATCCAACCATTATCTAAGCAGCTTATTCCTGGTCAGGGTCAGGCTGGAGCCTATCCCAGCATGCATTGGGCAAGAGGCAGAAATACCCCCTGGACAGGTAGCCATTCCATCACAGGGCACACAGACCATTCACTCACACATTCATACCTAAAGCCAATTTATAATCTCCCATTAATCCTAATCTGCATGTCTTTGGACTGTGGGAGGAAACTGGAGTACCTGGAGGAAACCCACATGGACAAGGGGAGAACATGCAAACTCCACACAGAAAGGCCCTCGGCCGGTATTCAAACTCTGTACCTTCTTGCTGTGAGGTGACAGTGCTATCCACTGCACTGCTGTGCCTCCCGAAAAGAACATTCTTATATGTGAAAAGCATAACATGTGCATGTGCATTTTTGTCGAAAATAAATTTAACGGTAGGGATCTGGCAGGGCTTAAACAAGGGTCTCCAGAGGTAAAGGCCGTCACTCTAACCACAAAGCTTAGGCCGCCTCTTGGCGACTGCAATGCTAGATAAGCATTTTGCCTGTGCATCCTGCGATTTGTCTACTGTGATCAGACTATGTTGATCAGACATTGTTATTGGAAGATCCGATCAGATGTTGTTATCCAATGGGGAGAATTATTCTTTGAGGGCATGGAGCATTTTTGATGATGAAATCAGCAGGAAATGAAAGAAGAAGAAAAATGGCAAAAATAACCAAAGTTCGGGATATTGTGTGGATGTGTGAAATTGTATCTGAATTCTGTGTGGTTACATGAGGTCAGAAAGTACAGAAGTTAATATTTTTAAGGGCTGAGAGTCTGTGGTTATTTCTGTAGGAAACCCTGTAAAATGGCAAACTCTCAGTGCTGTATAGGTATAGGGCATGCCCCGCCAAGCCGTATGATGGGTTCACAGTTCTGCCTTGTAAACGTAGTTAGACATGTTGAATGTTGAACAATGATTTAGAATAGCTGGTGAGGGCTGGCTGTTGGTGCCTGGGGTGTAAATTGTGTGACTGGGGGGGGGGGGGGGGGGGGCACAGTGGATAGGTCGCACCCCCCCCCCCCCCCCTCCCCCTGTCCAGACATTAAGGCGCCCCGGTGTGTGACGTGTATTGACTGTGACTAATGAAGTGTGTTGACGAACAAACCATGTGTTATTTGGGAACATTTAGAAGATTGGCCCTCACCAATGATGTAAACATATGCGTCAAGGCCTCCGAGGGTATATAAGCTTGGCTAGATGACCAGTGCGTGGAAAGTTACTGGACCACAATTTGTGCTGTGTCTTGGTGATCTTCCCGCTGGCCGGTGTGATTTGCAATAAACTTTTACTTAAAACTCTAGTAAAGTGTTTGTTGTGTTGAGTGAGTTCCTGTATTGACCTGACTTGGATTATTTGGAAAGAAGCCAGTTCCTAACTTGGGGGATGGCATACCTGCCATCCAAATATGGCAAATGATTCCTTAAGAAAAGGTTACTTTTTAATTGGTTAAATTACAGACTGACATGTGAAATCAATGGAACCATTCTTCAGGAGTGGGTGTGGTCTGTTGGTGTGGAAGAGGCCTAAAGTGGTTTTATACAGGTGTGGTAGGAGCAGGAGGAGGGATTGTAGGCGGGGCTCTCACCAGCAGACAGTGCAGTAGGCCACAGACACAGTGAGCAGGGCGAAGGCCAAGTGCCAGCAGTAGCACATGGTGATGAACATCATGCTGTTGTGGTCCTTCAGGTCCCACTCTGCCAGGCCACTGGGCGGATACAACACAAAGCCGATCTACCGAGGCAGAGTGAGGGGATCAGAGGAAGCGCACAGGCTCTCACACACACATACACACATTTTAATTCTTATTTGACATGTACAAATACACATACAGTGCATCCGGAAAGTATTCACAGCGCTTCACTTTTTCCACATTTTGTTCTGTTACAGCCTTATTCCAAAATTGATTAAATTAATTTTTTCCCTCAAAATTCTACACACAACACCCCATAATGACAATGTGAAAAAAGTTTTTTTGAGATTTTTGCAAATTTATTAAAAATAAAAAAATAAAATTTCTCATTTACATAAGTATTCATACCCTTTGCTTTAACGTATTTTTAAAGTATCATATTTCATATTTGGTCGCATATCCTTTACATGCTGTTACTTCCTGAAGTCTGTGACCATCAACATCAAAAAACTGTCGATATCTTATTTTCAGGTACTGTTACAAGCGATACTATAACCTCTCTGCATTTGAATGGATCTCTATGGAAATTGGGGGGTGAGACTAGATTCAGCTGTAAATTACACTGGTACAGTATGGAACACATGGCTGGCTAAATGGCTGTAAGTTATCTTAGGGTTATTTCTCCGGACTCATTTTCCTATAGAACTCTATGGGGAAAAAAGTCAGGAGAAACAACCCTTAAAGTGATCCATCCACATCTACTCCATATCTGGCAACAGTGATGGTTTGGGGCTCGTTTGATAGCTCAGACCCTTGATAACTTACAGCCATTTAGCCAGCCATGTGTTCCATACTGTACCAGTGTAATTTACAGCTGAATCTAGTCTCACCCCCCAATTTCCATAGAGATCCATTCAAATGCAGAGAGGTTATAGTATCGCTTGTAACAGTACCTGAAAATAAGATATTGACAGTTTTTTGATGTTGATGGTCACAGACTTCAGGAAGTAACAGCATGTAAAGGATATGCGACCAAATATGAAATATGATACTTTAAAAATACGTTAAAGCAAAGGGTATGAATACTTATGTAAATGAGAAATTTTAGTTTTTTATTTTTAATAAATTTGCAAAAAATCTCAAAAAAACTTTTTTCACATTGTCATTATGGGGTGTTGTGTGTAGAATTTTGAGGGAAAAAATTAATTTAATCAATTTTGGAATAAGGCTGTAACAGAACAAAATGTGGAAAAAGTGAAGCGCTGTGAATACTTTCCGGATGCACTGTATAACATGCACAAACATACACATATGCATGCACGCATACACATACGCACACACTCACATGCACACAGATACACCTATGCACACACATGCGTACACAAACACAAACTCACCCACATACACGCGTGCATTCTCACTCAAACAAATTCTTTACTTGAGACTGTAGTTCAACATACAATCATACATACACACACACAGACACACACACAGACACACACACTCAAACACATACACATATGCAAACACGCACACACCTGCCAGAACCAGCTCCCCTGCAACAGGCACAGTGCAGCACGCAGCAGCTCCAGCAGAATGTTGCCCCGTTGGAACACCTCCAGGAAGCTGGTTAGTGCCCCTCCGAAAACAGCGTAGAGCAGCAGCTGGTGAACGTGCACGTCCAGCATGTCCCGACCATGGAGGTGATAAAGGAAGAGGAACCCTGGAGACACAGGGAGAAGGGAGCTCAGGTCAGGGGGAGACGTCACAAGCAATGTGGGCGTCAGTGTTACGATCCAGATACGGGACGAACCCAAGTGCAACGACCAGGAGACAGATTCAACAGAACGAATATTTATTAAGCGTTGGGGTAGTCCTAAAGCTGTACAGAAGGGAAAACACAGTATTACACTGGAACACAGGCGTCCGATACGGACTGCTCCAAGCCGGAGCTGGACTTAAAAACCAGGAACGTGTTCCAAGCCGGAACTGGACTGTGCTGGACCGGGTGGTCCACTCAGGGACAGCGTCTCTGGAACGGCAAATCTGTTCCAAGCCGGAACTGGACTTTTACAAGCGGTGAACTTCACACCGAGACTGGACTGGAACTGGACCGGGAGGTCCACTCAGGAACTGGATACTGGAACGGCAACTTGTTCCAAGCCGGAACTGGACTTTTACAAGCGGAGAACTTCACACCGGGACTGGACTGGAACTGGACCGGGAGGTCCACTCAGGAACTGGATACTTGGAACGGCAACTTGTTCCAAGCCGGAACTGGACTTTTACAGGCGGTGAACTTCACACCGGGACTGGACTGGAACTGGACCGGGAGGCCCACTCAGGAACAGGACAGAAAACAGAAGGTGAGTTAGTATTGGAACTGGATCGGAGCTGGACCGGGAGGTATTTACGAGTACAGGACTGAACGTAATGGCAGGTAGCCGGCAGACCCCGGCAGGGAAGAGCTGTGTGGCGGAGCTCAGGTAGGTCCGGTTGGGGTAGCTGGGTTTGCTGAGGAACCTGGAACCGTAACCGCAGCAATGGAGGTAGCCACGGCCGGACAGGAACCACTGCAGGATTACGAAGCTGTGCAGCCAACTGCGGACGCAACTCGAGCTGGAGTTGGAGGTACCGTAACACACACAGGGATTGCAATAGCTACAGACTGGAAGAAGCTGGAACAGCTGGTGATTAGAGGGAGACAGGTTAGAGGCATGCAAAGCAGTAAACGTTCGGGCTGGATAAATACCGAACTGGAAGACAGGTAAAAACGAAAGCTGTGAGGATTAAACCCACAACCAAACGCTCAAGAATCACGGGACCAGAAACGTGGAGACCATACAACGAACAAGGTAAGTTAACGAACTGGCGCCGACTAGCAACCAGACGGGGGTTTAAATAGGGCAGTGAAATAGGAACCAATAAAGCACACGTGAGGAATGTAACCGGGAGTGATTGCTAATAACACAGGTGAGGAATGAAAGCAACGAGCGGGGAAGGCGATAGGCGGAAACTAAAGTGGGAAATCAAGAGAGCGAAACAGAGGGGAAACGCCCAGCCTGCAGCAGAGGGGAAAACACGGACAAGGGAATCCAACATGACACGGAAGGAAAAGGGGAAAACATGGAAAAAGGACAGGAAGGGAACGGAACGTTACAGTCAGTGTAGTATAATGGTTAAGGAACTGGCCTTGTAACTGAAAGGCTGCAGGTTCGATTCCCAGGTAGGACATTGCCGTTGTACCCTTGAGCAATGTACTTAACTTAACCTGAATCGCTTCAGTACATATCCAGCTGTATAAATGGATAATATATGTAAAATAAATGCTAAAAAGTTGTGTACATCGTTCTGGATAAGAGCGTCTGCTAAATGCCTGTAATGTAAAAAATGTAATGCAATGTCTGACAGAGAGGCATTGTCTGTCAGATTTCTGATGGCAATACAGTCAGAACACAGGTCATACACTGCAAAAACCAAATCTTAACAAGCATTTTAATCTTATATTTAGAATCTTATTTCTGTTACGTTTTTGCTAAATAAGACAAACCATCTACCAGTGGGGTAAGATAATTTCACTTGTGAAGCAAAAAGTTAAAAAAACAAGCTAAGCTAAAAACAAGTTAACTTAAAACAAGATAATATTTTCGACATTTGAGTAAAAAAAATTTAAGTCCTTATGTCCGACCAAGCTTTCTATATTCCTCTATACAGATGGCAGTGTGTGTGTGTGTGTGTGTGTGTGTGAGGGAGAGAGGGTACTATTAAAGGTCACAGTGTGTTTTTCCCAGCTCACCCTCAGTGAAGAAGGCAATGGCCAGCAGCATGCGGTCCAGAGCGAGGGGGGCAGCGCCGGTGGTGTGGACAGCCAGCGACACGGCGCCCGCCAGCCCGAAGAACAGGTACATGGTGGCATGCTGCCAGTTCATCAGGTGGTTCCAGCGTTGCTCGGCGTAGTCGTAGAGATGCAGGTGCGGTCCATCTGCCACAAAATGCTCCGCCAGCATACCTGGGGCAGATACAGAGGAAAACCTTCACTTGCACAAAGTCAGGCATGCATTGACCGTTGCCCTTCTGTGCTGCTAGCCATGTTCTTTTCTTAGACATTTTATATTTAGCCAAATGGCGTGGGACAACTTGCCAGGCCATGTAGGCCAGGCAGAGACCCTCTGGTTGTTCAAGTCCAGTCTTGACACAGTAATGGTTGTGTCAAGACTGAAGTTGGGCTGAATGGCTGAATGATGTGCATTCTTACATTTTACGATTAATTTAGACATCTGGGTATTTTACTGAAGCACATCAGATTAAGCAACTTGGTCAAGGATGAATCCGAACACTGAAAAATGCTCCCTTTTGCTAAATTTATTTATTAACGAATGTGACGTTTTGAAGAAAATAAAATGGTTACTGTCCTTGAATCCCTATTATGACTACAGGCATAATACTGGTCTCTTTTGTAAGGTAACCCTTGGTAAGGTAACCCTTGGTAAGGTAACCCTTTGTAAGGTAACCCTTGGTGTAACCCTTGGTAAGGTAACCCTTTGTAAGGTAACCCTTGGTGTAACCCTTGGTAAGGTAACCCTTTGTAAGGTAACCCTTGGTAAGGTAACCCTTGGTAAGGTAACCCTTGGGAGTTTGTTTTCCATGTAAGAGTCAGAATTAAGTATTACTGAAAAAAAGTAACAGAAGCTCAAACACAGTGGATTTTTATTTTATTAAATCTTTTTGCCGGATACCGTTATTCGTAAGCTGTGCAAAAAGGTAATCTGACAAGCTGTGCAAAAAGGTCATCTGACAATTGCAATCTTCTATACAATATACAATATATACAATATGTACATGTAAATATGTACAAATGTACAAAAATAAAAAAATTAATAAAAAGGACATGAAAAAAGCATGATACACTCATGACCTTATGGTCTCTATCTCCTGATAGACCTTATGGTCTCTATCTCCTGATAGACCTTATGGTCTCTATCTCCTGATATACCTTATGGTCTCTATCTCCTGATATACCTTATGGTCTCTATCTCCTGATAGACCTTATGGTCTCTATCTCCTGATATACCTTATGGTCTCTATCTCCTGATAGACCTTATGGTCTCTATCTCCTGATGGTCTCTATCTCCTGATAGACCTTATGGTCTCTATCTCCTGATATACCTTATGGTCTCTATCTCCTGGTAGACCTCATGGTCTCTATCTACTGATATACCTTATGGTCTCTATCTCCTGATATACCTTATGGTCTCTATCTCCTGATAGACCTTATGGTCTCTATCTCCTGATAGACCTTATGGTCTCTATCTCCTGATAGACATTATGGTCTCTATCTCCTGATAGAGACGCCTGTAAACTACTACACTAAGAAATAAATAAGTGCACCACAGCTAATGTAATTAACAGTAAGTAACAAAAAGCAAGTTAAAGTGCAGCATCAAAAACCATGCATCATGATACAATCGGTACTGGGGACCAAATTTCTTAAGGCGTAAATTAAAATCCTCATTGAGGCCTTTAGGAGCGAGGGTATCAAATGTGTAAATCCAAAAAGCTTAATTTTTGAGAAGCAGGGAATTCACACGAACCCCCCCCCCCCCCCCCCCCAGTATGCACACTTGACCCGCTCTATACCCACATCTTTAAGAGAAGAAACATTGTGATTTTCCTTTTGGAAATTAACAACAACTGGACTCCTATAGTCTCCATTTCTAATAGCAGTTTTATTTGATATTCTAGTTTTAAGTGGTCTGGTAGCTTTCCCAATATAGGCTAGCCCACATGGACATTTGAGCATGTAAATGGCATCACTGGTATTGCATGTTATCATACCCTTAATGTTATAAGTTGTCCCTATAAGGAAGAGGTTTTACACATAGAATTACACTGTTGCCAGTTGTACAGCTGCAATTGCGATGTGGAACATGCTGTAAAAAATGGCTCTGAACAAAAATATTCCTCAATTTGGGGGGGGGGGGGGGTCTCTTAAGGACCACAAGAGGTGGTTGCGGAAAACACTTGTTGAGAGGTGTATTAGATTCTATGATATACCAGTATTCCATAATAGAAGCACATTTTTTACTCAGAGGTGAATATGATACAATTAATTCAAGCCTGTGACTCTTGGTCTCATTTGAATAAGACATTTTGATTGAAAAAACAGTTATGTGCTTGAGTAATCCATTCTTTTTTGTATTCCCTTTGTTAAAAACATTGTTTTAGAATAGTTTCTTGTCTCTTATAATCTTCATCAGAGCTGCAAATCCACCTAAATTGAGATAAGGGAAGACTTCTTTTGAGAGATGTGGGGTAATGCCAATGCAAAAGTGAATTTCTATCTATCTATCGTTCTTTTGCGATAAAGACTGGTACCTAAAACATTGATCGTACTCACCAAAATATCTAAAATGTTCATCTTATTTCAATCATAGTTCACAGTGAACCTTAAATGCTGACTGTGTGTTAAGGAACTGATGAAAGTCCAACAGCCCGGTCTCAGACGCTGTACAAATAAAAGACATCATAAATTTACCTCTTGTAGCTGAAAATATGGTAATATTAGCCACATACACTGCCCTCTGTAATGTTTGGGACAACAATATTTTTTTTCTTGATTTTACTCTGTATTCCACAATTTTAGATTTGTAATAATATAATTCACATGTGTTTAAAGTGCAGATTTGGCTGTACATCGGGTGTTTTTTCCCGTTTGTTTATTTCTCTGCTCCGTTCGTGGACTTCCTTTCCCCTTTTTCTAGTGGTTTTCCACGTCTTGTGGGTAACTTTCTGATCCCCTCACGGTCGCGTCTGGTCCTCCGTACCCAACTCATCACAACCTGGTGATGTCTATGGGTCAGACTTCAAGCAGCCATTGCATGCAAAGGATATGTGACAAATTACAAAACGTGACTACTTTCATTTAGGGTTGTCACGATACCAGAATTTTAAACTTCGATACGATACTAGTATAAATTAAAAAATGATACTCGATACCGCTTTAGATACCACAGCACACACAAAAAAAAGTCCCAGGCACACAAAATAGGATACATTTTTTTAAAATTATTATTAACAACCTGCACACAGTGCTGTTACAGAAAAAGTCACTGAACACAGAACAAGATTAACATTATTATTACTATTCTTAAATGTTTTCCCTACACAGTACAGTCTCAGTGGGTTTCCCCTGTAAACAAAGGATAAATAAAATAACCCCCCCCCCCCCCCCCCCTCATTTCAGGGCATCATAATGTTTGGGACTTATTAATGTTATTTAAATGAATGTAGGGTTGTCAAAAGTATCGATAGCTACTTCGATACTTTTCGATACCACGTGCTTAAAAACGATACCATCTCAACTTTATTAAAAAAAACAATATTAAATTACATTTTTTTTATTTTTTTTTATTTGTATAAAATATTTGTGGGTCTTCAGTGCCTCTGACTTCATTACGGCATTCTCTCCAGCAACGAACCCACCATGTGAGTGACAGTGGCAGAGGCACAAGCACTACAGGTACGATGATGATCAGAAGGAGAGCGAGAGACAAAACACAGTGGATGTCACTCAGAACAGCCAACGACCCGTCACTGTAATTCAAGAAGCTAGCTAGAGTTAGCCATGGCAAGTCCAGCTCCAGAACTAACGTTAGTCGATAAAGAAAATAGTAGGAGTGCTGTTTGGCAATATTTTGCCTATGAGGCGGATGCAGAAGGAAAGGTGAAAGACTTTCAAAAGCCGATTTGCAAAAGGTGCTTCAAAATGGTGCCAACATGAGGAGGGAACACTTCAAATTTGGCAAAGCATCTGAAGGACCGGCACCCTGATCTCTCCAAAGAATTGAGAGAGGTAATGTTGAGTTAATATAATTTAATAAGTGTACAGTTATTGGCATGAATGACGTTGCGATGTGATGCTGATGAGCTCAGAAAGTTTCCCCCGAGCGAGCTAACGTTAGCAGCTTAGTATAACGTTAACTAGCCTAGCTTTTTTTTTTTCTCAGAGCAAGCTAGCATCTAACTAGCTGGCTTGCTATGTTGTGTGTTGCTTTACGACACCAACTACATTAGCCTAAGTAAGGTAACGGTGTTGCACTGACAGCTGAGCTGACGACATAACGTTACACATTTATCCAAAATTAGTTTCAGCCAACGTTAGCTAATGTATAATAGGTGGCTGATCTTGCACATTGATTACTGCCAGTAATGTTGGAGCTGACAGAAAGTTTTATTAATTTTAATTGTATAAAAATACATGCAATTTAAGAATTATACCATCAAATCTAATTATGATCTAATTAAAATCTAGTAGATTTTCTCTCATATAGCACCAGAGAGAAGCTGCAAAGGACACCCAGACCCTTGCAATTGGAATGTTCTTGTTTTATTTTATTTATCCTTTGTTTACAGGGGGAAACCCACTGAGACTGTACTGTGTTTACAAGTGAAGCAACATTAGAGAAAAAAAAATAAAAAATACTAAAAGCAATAATAACTACATAAATAATGTGTAGGCCTACAAAGTAGGGAAAACATTTAAGAATAGTAATAATAATGTTAATCTTGTGTGCAACTGTGTGCAGGTTGTTAATAATAATTTTAAAAAAATGTATCCTATTTTGTGTGCCTGGGACTTTTTTGTGTGTGTGCTGTGGTATCGAAAGAGGTATCGAGTATCGTTTTTTTATACTAGTATCGTATCGAAGTTTAAAATTCTGGTATCGTGACAACCCTAAATGAAAGTAGTCACGTTTTGTAATTTGTCACATATCCTTTGCATGCAATGGCTGCTTGAAGTCTGACCCATAGACATCACCAGGTTGTGATGAGTCTGGTACGGAGGACCAGACGCGACCGTGAGGGGATCAGAAAGTTACCCACAAGACGTGGAAAACCACTAGAAAAAGGGGAAAGGAAGTCCACGAACGGAGCAGAGAAATAAACAAACGGGAAAAAACACCCGATGTACAGCCAAACAAATAACAAGCCAGAAAAGAGGGCGAAAGGCTCGTAGGCTCAAGCAGACAAACGGAAAGGAAAAAGAATTGCCTCTAGCTCAAAAACTATAAATGAACTAAACTAAAGAGGCAAACGGGAACAAGGCAAACCAAGGTTACAGCCTCAAAGAGGACAGGAAGAAGAAAACCAAGGAAAGAACTAAGTGTGAAACAGAAAAGAAACTCCTAACAAAGATAAATCTTACACACTACAGACAAGTCCCCGCGTAATCCTTTTAGCAATAATGGCCGAAAGGACAAGTGGTCGCCTGAGTTCCTATACCGAGTTACCTGGCTTAAACGTGGCAAGGATTGACACAAAAGCACAAAGCAAGGGAGTTGCAGTGCATAAGTAGCCGACACGAACCTGCAACACGTAACCCATAATTAGCCCCGGAGAGGGAGAAAACATGACAGGAGCGCCCTCAAGCGGCCCCAGGAGGCAACGCCAGCAAAAAGGACAGAGCCGGCCACAAAACCATGACACAGGTGCTGAGTATCTTCTCTGGTGATGCTCTGACAAGCCTGTACAGCAGCCATCTTCAACTCCTGCTTGTTTCAGGAGCTAGTTTCCTTAAATTCTCTCTTCAGCATATGAAACGCATGTTCAATTGGATTCAGATCAGGTGACTGATGTAGCCAGTCAAGAATTTTCCAGTTTTTGGCTTTGAAAAACTCCTTTGTTGCTTTAGCAGTATGTTCAGGATTATTGTATTTCTGTAGGATGAAGCGCCGTCCAATGAATGTGGAGGCATTTGCTTGAACCTGAGCAAATAAGATGTTTCTGTACACTTGAGAATTAATTCTGCTGCTGCTATCAGCAGTTACATCAACAATGAAGACAAATGAGCCAGTACCTGTGGCAGCCATACATGCCCAAATCAAAATACCCCCACCACCATGTTTCACAGATGAGGTGATATGCTTTGGATCTTGGGTAGTTACTTTAGGCCTCCACACTTTGCTCTTGCCAGCACTCTGATGCAATCTTGATCTCCTCTGCCCACAAGACCTTTTTTCCAGAGCTCTTTTAGGTACGTCTTAGCAAACTGTAACCTGGCTGCCCTGTTTTTGCGGCTAACTAGTGGTTTGCATCTTGCAGTGTAGCCTCTGTATTTCTGTTTGTGAAGTCTTCTGTGGACAGTAGTCACTGGCACATCCACGCTTGCCTCCTAAAGAGTGGCTCTGATCTGTCGGACAGGTGTTTGGAGGTTTTTCATTATGGGGATAATTCTTCGCTCATCAACTGTAGAGATCTTCCTTGACCTACCTGGCCCTTTGCAATTAATGAGCTCACCAGTCTTTCTTCTTAATGATGTTCCAAACAGTTGATTTTTTGTAAGCCTAAGGTTTGCTCAATGTTTCTGACTGTTTTTTTTCTTATGTCTCAGCCTCATAATGGCTTCCGTGACTTTCAACTCTGGTCCTCATATTGACAAACGCCAATAGCAGTATCCAAAGGCAATCAAAAGCCTAGAATCAAGACTAGATACTGAAAGCTCTCTTATATCTGCACTAAGGAAGCAACTGAACACAACTGACTAATCAAAAACACCTGTGAAGCCATTGTCCCAAATGTTATGGTGCCCTGAATTGGGGCTATGTCTAAAAAGTGCTGTAATTTCTACATCATTGAAACCAAAATGTATAAAAATACCCTTTAATGAAAGCTGAGAATCTACACTTATCCACGTGTAAATTGTTTGATTACAAATCTAAAATTGTGGAGTACAGAGCTAAATCAAGAAAGAAATATGTCTTTGTCCCAAACATTATGGAGGGCACTGTATGCAAGAGGAATTCTGGGATACAGCTCTTGTAAAATTTCAACAAATTTATCTTTGGATTGTTGTTCCCTTTGTTGATTCACCTCAGCAGCTGTGCATGCTCACCAATTAAAGAGAAGGACAGCATGACAGAACCCTCAACGACCTCCAGGCGGTGCTGCACGGCCTTAGTGGCCATGACTCCTGTACTCTTGCTCCTGCGGGTGGCATAGCATAGGGAGAATTTCCCTGCCCACCACAGCCCTGCAATTAGGAAGAAGCTGCCAGGCAGGGCATGACCCTTGAAATTTCCCATGATTCCACACAGCTCCTGGAACAGAAGAGCAACACAGGCACCGTCTCACAAAGCTGTGATTATATTTTCAGACGATAACTGGCAAAATGTTCTATAATAGCCTCTTTAAAAGGCTGCTAGGAAAATACAGCACTTTAAAACAGGAAATATAGTACTTATCCAGCTAAAATAACCTCTTTATGTCTACATAGGTGCAGAAAAAGAAGGACCATATCATCATTGAACCGCTATGAAATATTTTGCAAGCCTGGGCGGGGGTGTTAAACCAAAATAACTGTTTGTGTTGTTTTTTTTTCCATCCCATCTAGTTTAACAGATCCTGAGACTCTTGGCAGCTGAAAACAAATGGGCATAGCTCCAGTGAACCAGGGGAGAAAACAAGTGTGTCTGTAATTAAGTTAATCAAGGCAATTAATCCCAACTGTTGCCTCCTTTCCAGCCCTTCAGCTGACCCTGGCAAAGGTTTGCCTGTGAAGGCAGGTGGGTAGATTCAGTATTGTCTGCTCCCAGAGTGCGAAGATACCATATTGAGTTTTGCCAAGAACTGCTTTCCAGATGATGAAATTAGATCACTGGGCCATTCCAGTGCCTCACCAGCAATCATACTGTGCACAATAGTTGCCCACTACCAACCTCCTGTCAACATTGTGGTCCGCTATTTTGTAAATTGGCCCTACTAGCGGAAGGAACATGCAAATCACACAGGATTTTCACTCTTGTTCTGCAGCAGCTTTGAATAGCAGCAAGAGCATTTTTCATCATAAAGCAAATTCATCAGCTATTCCTTAAATCCAGACCCCATTTCCGCTGTTATTATATACTGCTCCTACATTGTTAACTTGTTTGTGTTTGCCTCTTCTACAAGTGACACTGTATAATGTGTATGTGAGTGAATGTGACCCCTAGTTGTGTAATTAACTGCTCTGCTTTCTGGTTGTTGGCATCCATTTTACCCTGCACGTGCCTCATTAGCAAAAGGATAGAATACACAAGACTATGGAAAACAACTGAACACACGACAAGCTCATACATGCATGCTCATAGATATGAACACATGCAGAGGCGCACACACACACACACACACACACATATACTATATACAGTGGGGTGCAAACATCTGGGCACCCCTGGTCAAAATGCCTTTTACAATGAATTTCTAAGTGAACAGAAGCTAACCTGACCTTTAAATGGTACAAAGTTAAACATGACACATTTCTTAAAATTTTAAAGCAAGATTACTTTTTATTTAATTTTTTTACAGTTTCAAAATAATAAAAAAGGAAAAAGGCCCTGTGCAAAAGTTTTGGATCCCTTTTGGATTCTTCTTTGTTACTTTTAAAAAAGATGATTACTAAGACCCAGGCCCAGGTGATTTACTTGTTAGGGCTTCAATGGGTCAGGTGAATATAATTCCAAGGATGAACTATTTATACTGAAGTAATTCCATGCCTTCTAAAGCATCCGACTGCGGTGGCTGTTCTGTCTGGTGTTAACAACCATGGGTTCCTCTAAACAGTTGTCGAAGGATGTCAGAACGAAGATAGTTCACTTTCACCAACAAGGAGAAGGCTAAAAAAAACGAAACATTTCAAACTACCTATTTCCACTGTCAGAAACATTATCGGAAAATGGAAAATAAATGGGACAGTTGAAGTCAAGATCTGGATGACCAAGAACTATTTCAGATAGAATGGCCCGAGACCTGATGAGAAATGCTCAGATGAACCCACACATCACTGCAAAAGAGCTGCAAAAAAGAGTAGCAGACCCAGGTCCACAGGACAACAATACAACGTACTTTAAACAACAAAGACCTACATGGCAGAGTTACCAGAAAGAAGCCTTAAAGCATCGGAAGTATGCAAAAGAAAACCTTGAAAAGCCTGAAGCATTTTGGAACAATGCTCTTTGGACTGACAAAGCCAAAATTTAACTTTTTGGCCACAACCGAAGAAGGTATGTTTGGAGAAAAAAGGGTGAAGCATTTGTAGAGAAGAACACCTTGCCAATTGTTTGAGGTGGATCCATTATGCTTTGGGTTTTTTGTGGTTGCGGGGGCACAGGAAATTACATTACATTTAGCAGACACTCTTATCCAGAGCGACTTACACAACCTTTTTAGCATTTTTTACATATTATCCATTTATACAGCTGGATATATACACTGCCCGTCCAAAAAAAAAGTCGCACTCTAATATTTCGTTGGACCGCCTTTAGCTTTGATTACGGCATGCATTCATCATGGCATTGTTTCAACAACCTTATGCAACGTCACAACATTTATTTCCGTCCAGAGTTGCATTCATTTTTGGCCGAGATCTTGTATTTACGACAGGAGAGTCAAACCACTCTGTAAAGTCTTTTCCAGCACATCACAAAGACTTTCAATGGGATTAGGGTCAGGACTCTGGTGGCCAATTCATGTTTGAAAATTATTCCTCATGCTCCCTGAACCACTCTTTCACAATTTGAGCCCAATGAATCTTGGCATTGTCGTCCTGGAATATGCCCATTGATGGGATAACCTGGTCATTCAGTACATTCAGGTACTCAGCTGATTTCATTTTATTGCTGCATAATGTTGCTGAGCCTAGACCTGACCAATTGAAGCAACCCCAGATGATAACACTGCCTCCAGAGGCTTGTACAGTGGGCACTATGCATGACGGGTGCAACGGCGACTTTTTTTTTGGACGGGCTGTGTATATAAGCAATAATTGAAAGATTCTTAGCTGGCTACAGGAAGCGTTTGCAAGTTGCTATAGTTGCCCGAGGAGGAGTAACAAAGTACTAACTGACAGAGTTCCCAAACTTTTGCACAGGGCAGTTTTCTTTTTTTATTTATTTTGAAAATGTAAAAAAATGTAATAAAACATAACCTTGCTTTTAATGCTTTGCAATTTGAAGAAATGTGTCATGTTTAACATTGTACCATTTAGAGGTCAGGTTAGCTTCTGTTCACTTAGATATTAATTGTAAAAGGCATTTTGACCAGGGGTGCCCAAACGTTTTGCACCCAACTGCATATACAGTCAAGCCGGAAAGTCTGCACACCCCTTTCACCTTCTCCACGTTTCATTACGTTACAGACATATTCTACAATAGATTGAGTCTCAAAATTCTACACAAAATAGCCCATAATGACAAAGTGAAAACAGGTTTTTAGACATTTGTGCTAATTTATTAAAATTCTAAATGTAAAATATCATATGTACACAAGTGTGCACACCCTTTGATATGACACCCAAAAGTGAGCTGAGGTGCATTTTGTTTCCACTGATACTGCTTGAGATGTTTCTACAACTTAATTGGAGTCCACCTGTGATAAATTCAATTGATTGGACATGATTGGGGACTGCCAACACCTGCCTATATAAGGTCCCACAGTTGACAGTGCATGTCAGAGCAAACTCCAAGCCATGGGGTCAAAGGAATTATCTGCAGACCTCAGAAACAGGATTGTGTCAAGGCATAGATCTGGAGAAGGGTATGGAAAAATCTCTGCAGCTTTACAGGTCCCAAAGAGCACAGTGGCCACCATCATTCGTAAATGGAAGAAGTTTGGAACCACCAAGAATCTTCCTAGACCTGGCTGCCCGGCCAAACTGAGCAATCGGGGAAGACGGGCCTTGGCCAGGGAGGTGAGCAGGAACCCGAGGGTCACACTGACAGAGCTCCAGCATATCCTTGTGGAGATGGGAGAACCTTTCAGAAGATCAACCATCCAGGCAGCACTCCACCAATCAGGCCTTTATGGTAGAGTGGCCAGACGGAAGCCCCTCCTTAGTAAAAGGCACATCACAGCCCGCTTGGAGTTTGCCAAAAGGCACCTAGAGGACTCTCAATCCATGAGAATCAAGATTCTCTGGTCTGATGAAACCAAAATTGAACTTTTTGGCCTGAATACCAAGCGTCACGTCTGGAGGAAACCAGGCACCGCTCATCACCTGGCTAATACCATCCCTACAGTGAAGCATGGCGGTGGCAGCATCATGATGTGGGGATGTTTTTCAGCAGCGGGAACGGGCGATTAGTCCTGATAGAGGGAAAGATGAATGCAGCTAAGTACACCGAGATCCTTGAAGAAAACCTGCTCCAGAGCGCTCTGGACCTCAGACTGGGGCGAAGGTTTACCTTCCAACATGACAACGACCCGAAGCACACAGCCAAGAGAACAAAGGAGTGGCTTCGGAGAAAGTCTGTGCATGTCCTTGAGTGGCCCAGCCAGAGCCCAGAATCCAAGTGAACATCTGTGGAAAGAGCTGAAAATGGCTGTGTACCGACGCTCCCCATCCAACCTGACAGAGCTTGCAAGGATATGCCAAGAGGAATGGGCAAAAATGTCCAGAAACAAGTGTGCCAAGCTCGTAGCTTCTTTCCCAAGACGCCTTGAAGCTGTAATCGCTGCCAAAGGTGCAGCAACCAAGTATTAGGATAAGGGTGTGTACAGATATGTAACCCCTAAATAACCTATTTTTGTCAGTAAAATAAAATTGCATATTTTCTAAAAACCTGTTTTCACTTTGTCATTATTGGCTATTGTGTGTAGATGTTTGAGGCAAAAAATGAACTCAATCTATTGTAGTATAAGTCTGTAACGTAATAAAACGTGGAGAAGGTGAAAGGGGTGTGCAGACTTTCCGGCTTGACTGTATACAGTTGAAGTCGGATGTTTACATACACTTAGGTTGAAGTCATTAAAACTAATTTTTAACCACTCCACAGATTTCATGTTAGCAAACTATAGTGTTAGCAAGTCAGTTAGGACATCTACTTTGTGCATGACACAAGTTATTTTTCCAACAATTGTTGGAAAAATGGATCTCTATGGGACAATCGATCTCTATGGGAATTGGGAATTGGGACTAGATTTAGCTGTAAATTACACTGGAACAGTGTGGAACACATCGTTGGCTAAATGGCTGTAAGTCATCAAGGGTCTGACATATCAAACAAGCCTTAAATCATCACTCTGCTGCCAGAAATACAGTAGATATGGATGGATAACTTGAAAGGTTTCTTCTCCTGACCTTTAAAGTGATCCATCCATATCTACTGCATATCTGGCAGCAGAGTGATGGTTTCAGGCTTGTTTGATACATCACACCGTTGATGACTTACAGCCATTTTACCAATCATGTATTCCATACTGTTCCAGCATAATTTACAGCTGAATCTAGTTCCACCCCCCAATTCCCATAGAGATCCATTCAAATGCAGAGATGTTATAGTATCGCTTGTAAGAGTACCAGAAAATAAGATGTCAAAAGTCTTTTGATGTTGTTGGGTCACAGACATCAGGAAGTCATGGCGTGCAAAGCCAAAGGATATGCAACCAAATATTAAAAATGTAAAGACACAGTCAACTAAGTATATGTAAACTTCTGACCCACTGGAATTGTGATATAGTGAATTAAAAGTGAAATAATCTGTAAACAATTGTTGAAAAAATTACTTGTCTCATGCACAGTAGATGTCCTAACTGACTTGACAACACTATAGTTTGCTAACATGAAATCTATGGAATGGTTAAAAATTAGTTTTAATGACTTCAACCTAAGTGTATGTAAACTGTATAGACACACAGACTTCAACTGTATAGACACACAGGCAAACATAATCTCACACACACACACACACACACACACAGGCACACAAACATGCACACAGACCCACAGAGACACACACTAGGTCTCACTTCAACAAGAGGTCTTCAATCTCAGGCTTTAAATGCCATACCCAGTTAAATAAAGGTTATAATAATAACATAGAAACATATGTAAAAACACGCTAGTGCAAACACATGCACAGATGCACACACACCTTTACATAGACAGACACACACAAACAAATTGGCATAAACAGACACCGGTACGCTGAACCATCTTCAAAGATGGGCAGAACAGGGAGGTCTTACAAATCGTATTATATAAACAGCATGCGAGGACAGATGGATTGTTTATCTGTCATAAAATCATAAAACCCAACTATCTTCAAAAACATGATCATGTGGTTTGAATTACATTTCCATTTCTTGACAACACGGGATAAAATAGAACTGGAGGTTCAGTCTTAATAAACTGGAGGACTACCATAACCGTTACATTATGCTGGTACAAAATTCTGTATGAAGAAAAAAGGCCAAAGTTACAAAAGACTGGATGAAAAATGTCAACTTTTTAGGATACACTTAATCCAGTGCAAAGGAAGGAACACACTTTCTAAAAAGAGGGAAATGAAAAGTGTAAAAAGTAAAAATACTGCATCTGTGGCTGCCCTCTTCACTCTCGGTTTACTCAAAGGAGCACTGTATAAAAATCTATGGGAGACAGACCTCGCCTTAGTCTTAGTGGAACAAAACCCACACTACTGAGTCATCATCTTTTCTCTCTCTCTCTCTCTGTTAGGATCCTGTAATTTGTCTGTCTGTTTATTCTTTATTATTATTTTTCCTGATTTCTTTTCCCTCACGATTGTCAGTCCGCGTTCCATGTTTTCTGAGATTCCACTCCCTGTCTTTGTCATTGCACTATTCGGGTGATTTTGGGAACATTCGGGTTTCCTCTGTATTTCGTATCTCGTTTTCTTCCTTCTGACTTTATTTATATTTGTGTATAATACTAATGTACTAATCATACTAACTATTAGATTAGATTTAATACTAACCTGCTAACAAACTAACGTGTATATAATACTAACCAGCTAACATACTAACATTAGGGTTTTAGAGTTCGCTACTAACATTACTAATTACTAATTCATCTTGAGTTTCTACCTGCAGCTGTCATTTCCCTCCTCGTTATCCTATCCCTGTATCTATCTGATTTCGCATTCTCTGCACGTGTGTCCACTTTCGGGTTCCTCCCCTCCGAGCTGTGCACTTGTCTACCTGCTAACTCCAGGCCGTTTGTTATCATTGTGTCCATGTGTATTCCGGTCCATGTCTTACGTTTTCCCCCGTTATTGTATTATTGGTCCTTGTTAACCCTCATTGTTCTCAACTGTGTACTCTCCCATTTCCCCTCCTCTTCACACCTGATTCCTTTTGTGTAATCTTCTCCCTGTGTATTTAAACCTTGTTATTTCAGTCTGTCTTTGCGAGTTCCTCATATGAAATATTGTGCTACTGTGTTTCTTTCTGTTTCTCCGAGTTTCTTCCCGAGTTATTTGTTTCCAAGTTTTTGTTATCACTCGTCCTTTACCCGTGGTTGTTTTATTTCTGTTTTCTGTCTTTGGTTTGTTTTCTTTTTTGTTCTTCTCTTGCCTCCCCGGCTTTGACCCCTGCCTGTGTTCTCGCGACCCGATTTTTGGATACTGTTTTTGTGCCTTTGTTGTGCCTTCCCGGTTTTGACCCCTGCCTGTTCTGTGACCCTGTTTTTGGACTCTGTCTTTGTACCATTGCCCTGCCTTACCAGTTTTTCGACCCGACCTGTATTACCACGGATTGCTGCCTTGCCCTTATTAAACTTTGGTTTTTTTGTACTCCTGCCTGCGTTTGGGTCCTTCCCCGACCAACACCTCTCTCTCTCTCTCTCTCTCTCTCTCTCATTCCCTTGCACTGACAGACTGCAAGTCCTAGCTAATGGTTAACTTCAGGCTTCAGTAGCAGTAAGTGCCACCTTCAATCAGAGCTTAAAAATAACTTTCTTGTGGGTTCGATCCCCGCTATGGCACCTTCTGAGCTTCTCTATCTGTTACCCTTCCTGTCTATTCCCTGTCTGAATAAAGCAAAAATACAAAAGGATTGCAGACTGTCCACTCTTCTTTAAAAAAACTTTATGTTTAAGTCTACAGTGGGGACGGAAAGTATTCATACCCCTTCACTTTTTGCACACTTTATTCCCTATAGAGTTCTATAGAAAATTAGTCAGAAATAACCCTTAAAGTGATCCATCCCATCTACTCCATATTTGGCCGCAGAATGATGGTTTGAGGCTCATTTGATACCTTAGACCCTTAATAACTTACAGCCATTTAGCCATTCATGTGTTCCATACTGTACCAGTGTAATTTACAGCTGAATCTAGTCTCACCCCCCAATTCCATAGAGATCAATTCAAATGCAGAGAGGTTATAGTATCGTTTGTAACAGTACCTGAAAATAAGATATCGAGAGTCTTTTGATGTTTATGGGTCACAGACTTCAGGAAGTAACAGCATGCAAAGGATATGCGACCAAATATTAAATATGACACTTTAAAAATATGTTAAAGCAAAGGCTATGAATACTTATGTAAATGAGAGATTTCAGTTTTTGATTTTGAATAAATTTGCTAAAATTTCTAAAAACATGTTTTCACTTTGTCATTATGGGTTATTGAGTGTAGATTGATGGGCAATTTTATCCATTTAAAATTAAATCTACGACACAATAAAGTGTGCAAAAAGTGAAGGGGTATGAATACTTTCCGTCCCCACTGTATGTAACCTTATTTCCCTTTGTTCATTAAATTAACATACTGTCAGCTTTGACTGCAACAACACAACTGCTTTTCTAAATATGCTTTGCAGTCCATCCATGGAGTATAACCCCCACATATTAGCCTAAATTATACACTTGTACATTATCCTCAGACAAAACAACTCGCATGACAATAATGAACACATTCAATGTTTTTTTTGTTTTTTGAATAAAAGACATCTTCAGTATGGAGACCACTGGATTCAAAAGTTTATTTGGGTTAGATAGGTTCACTTTTAAACTTCTGACAACGGTCCTTGTATTGTGTTACTCTCCCACATATTATTCCATCGATTTCACTTCATCTACAGGCTACATTATGAATGTTAATTCTCACAAAAAATATATATTTTCACAAGAATGTACTAAGAATTTCGCTGAAATAGCAAATGGCACTATTTTAAAATACCCCATTGAAACAATAGGCTACCAATTCAGCTGTTACGCTGGACATTTTCAGACTCTATTTCATTTGTAAGAACCAGAATAATACATCTTAATTGTTTTACCTTGACAGTAGTCCGTGTTGTTTTTTTTCAGACGATTATAGGCTACAACTTCTAGATCTCATCAGTGAGACACGCTTTCTTGGTCGAGTATTTGAAGAGATGAGTACGTTAAGAAAACTGAACTCTCGAGCACTTCTGCGGCATATTGTGCTATTTTAATTTAGTGAGAAATATAAGCAATTTCACGCAGATTCAGCCATTGCAACAGTGGAAACGTCTGTCCGGATAAAATGCATTGTTGTTGTAACTCAGACCACTTTAACTATTTTTAAACTGTTTTTTTTCTACTTCCAAAAGATAGTTTTCTATATTCACGGGAATCAGTTTTGGGCAAGCACCGCGCAAACCAACATATCACAATATCTGATGGATAAATCTATAGTCCTCTTTACCCACTAGCAGCCCGTACAAATGATATGCAACGCTGAGAATCTGCGCAACTCGTATGCTGAATTGATGTTTTTTAATGAATATCCAAGTGAAGTTTTTTTCTCTTCTGTTGAAAACTCCCCAAATATCTACAATTGGTTAAAATTTACAGAAAGGAATCACCCACTCCTGTTTTAATTGGCTAAAGACCTTCTCAGTCACTACTGTGCTAGATTCCACGTGTGCATTTTTACTCCGCCTGCAGATTGGAAGGGTGTCTGGTTACCCCAATCGCGATCAACAGCTGTAAAGTAGGGGACTTTGCGAAGGGTGAAGAAATATGTGATTGCGGCACAAAGGTGACAGATGTGTCAAAGCGGTGTGAATATTTATTTTTCCATATGAGCCAGGAGTTCCTTGCCCAGTTTGTTAATCCTGTTTATACTGCTTCATCTCACCATTATGTGACGTAGGCTAGTAGATTTCCTTCTAGCGGAAACCTTGTAACTGCCAAAAATGTAGTCTTCAAAATGCATTGTGCTTTACAACAGCATGTACTCATGTTATTGTAGTAGCCTACTATATGATTTTTTTTGTATTGTGGTAGGGTGTAAAATAATATGAACATGACTTGGACCAATCAATTAACAACTGTCTAATGTCTACAGTCGGGTTTCAGCCTGGAGTGTGTTTTTTTTTTCTTCATAAAAGGGAGAGGGTCCACGTCCACCAGATTATCTGTAGGCTACGTGCAGCAAGTCACGAAACCGTATTTCACAGGGTATTGGAGGAAGAGGCGTGGGGGTAGGATCAGGGTGATTTTTAAAAAATCGAATAATTCATGCTGTCTTCATAACTTCTTAGTGTTATTATCAGGTATTTTAGCAGATGGCACTAGGACTGTCATTTTACACATGGCTGTATTATAAATTATATCCACGTGAATCTAGGCTCATGAGTAGGCTACAGACTCTGAAGTGTTATGATAAAATACTTTAATGGTAAATCATTTTGATATATTTACCCTTAGAATATCTTGATATTTGATATAGGCTGATATTGTAATGTTCCGCTCCCTTCCTGTTCGTTTTCCGTGTTTTCCTGTTTTCCCTCCGTGTCATGTTGGATCCTTTTGTCCGTGTTTTCCCCGCTGCTGCGGACTAGGCGTGTCCTTCCCTGTCTTGTTCGTCTGGTTGTTTTGTCTTACTTCCGCCTTTCACTCCTTCCCCCTCGTTGCATGCATTTCCTCACCTGGTGTTTCGCAATCACTCCCGTTTTATTTCCACACCTGTTCCTTATTTAGTTCTGTCATTAACCTCACTATATAGTCTTTCGGCTGGCTGCCAGTCGGCGCCAGTTCGTTAACTATCGTCACTTGGTGTTAGTGCTCGTTGTGTTATCTGGTCTTTTACTTCGAACTACTCGCTTGGTTGTGGGATATTATCCCCTTACAGCATTTGGTTCCGCTCGAAACTACGGATTGGTAGTTTACCTCCCCAGTTATTTCCTGTTGTGAATGTAGCTAACCTGTTTCCCTTCTCCTCCACCTAACCCAGCTCCCACTCTTCAGCAGCAGTGTTCGTAAGCCCGGTGTTCGTTGTGTGTGTTGCGGTACCTCCACCTCCTGCTCGCGTAGGCTCCGCGGTGGCGTTATTCCTGGCTACCCTCCAGCTGTTCCTGTCCGGCCGAAGAAGCCACCAAAGTCTTCGGTTACGGTTCCGGGAGCTCTGGAGACCAGTCAGCTCCATCCGGACCTACCGCAGCTACGCCACACTACCCTGCCCTGCCGTGCTTCATCATTCACCTACCTGCCAAGCCCTGCACCTCCGTGAGAACCTCCCGGTCCTTCCCGTGCCTTTCCTTGCACTAATCCCCCTCTGTTTTTGTTTGTCCTGTACCGGTGCAGTCATTCCGGTCCAGTTCCAGCCCTGCCGTAGTGAGTCGCTCCCCTGCTAGTTCCAGTCCAGTCCAGGCGTGAGTCGTATCACTACCTGTTCAAAGTCCAGTTCCGGTTTGGAACATTCCGTTCCAGACGCGGATTCCTGTGTGGACCTCCCGGTCCAGTTCCAGCCCAGTCCAGTTCCGGTTTGGAACATTCCGTTCCAGACCCTGATTCCAGTGTGGACCTCCCGGTCCAGTTCCAGTCCAGTCCAGTTCCGGTTTGGAACATTCCGTTCCAGACCCTGATTCCAGTGTGGACCGCCCGGTCCAGTTCCAGTCCAGTCCAGTTCCGGTTTGGAACATTCCGTTCCAGACCCTGATTCCCGTGTGGACCTCCCGGTCCAGTTCCTGTCCAGTCCAGTTCCGGCTTGGAACGATAAGTTCCAGATCCTCCAGTCCAGCTCCGGCTTGGAGCAGCCCGCCCCGGGCTTCCAGGCAATACCTGTGTTATTCTGTGTGTTGCCATTCCTGTACAGTGTTGGGACTACCCCAACACTTAATTTATTAAAAACTCCTTTTTTGTGAATCTGTCTCCTGGTCGTTGCACTTGGGTTCGTCCCGTATCTGATACGTAACAGAACGAACTGGCCAAAAACATGGACCCAGCCGACCTGGAGCAGATTCGGCACGCCTTCTCCTGCCAAACTGCGGTCAGCGACCAACAGGGCCGCCGTTTGGATGACGTGTTGGAGGTGCTGAGGGGCATCACGGAACAAGTGACGCAGCTGACTCTTCACCAGCCGCTTCCGCGTATACCTTTGGGCCCTACACCGCCCGCACCGGATCCACCGGTGGACCCTCCTGTGTCTACTTCATTTCGTGAGCCCCGCGTTCAACATCCAGAGTTATACCGCGGGGGATTGGGAAAATGTCGCGAATTCCTTATGAAGTGCGACATTGTATTCCGGATGCAGCCCTCCTCCTTCGCCTCCGACCCATGTAAGATCGCTTTTATTATGAGCAGCTTGGGAGGAGGTGCCCTGGAGTGGGCTACATCCATCTGGGATAGCCAAGTCGCGCTCTGCAACAACTTCGCTGCCTTCACCGCCGAGATGCGGCGTGTGTTTGATCACCCTGCCTGTGGGCGAGATGCAACTCAGCGCCTACTTCAGGTCCGTCAAGGGAGTCGTAGCGTCGCTGAAATGGCCATCCAATTCCGTACCCTCGCAGCGGAGTCCGGATGGAACGACACCGCCCTTCAGGGGGCCTTCCGCCAGGCACTCAGCGAGGAGCTTAAAGACCAACTTGCCACCCGTGAAGAATCCACCTCACTCAATAGCCTTATTAGCCTGGCCATAGCAATTGACAACCGTCTCCGTATCCGGGCCCGTGAGCGAGGGGGGAACCCCGGTCATCTACCACACATACGCTCTCACCCTTCTGCTTCTGGATCCAGGGCGGCGTCTGGGGTCTCCGAAGAGGAGCCCATGCAACTGGGCAGAGTTGCGGTCAACTCCGAGGAGCGCCAACGTCGCCTGCGATCTAGATCCTGTTTTTATTGTGGCAAACCTGGCCACCAGATCGCCTCATGCCCCATTCGCCCAAAAGAATAGGCTCGCCAGTTAAACTGGGCGTACTGACGAGCCCTATCATACCCTGCCATGCAGCCCAGAATCGCCTGGTCTTTAAGGCCACTCTCCTGTGGAGGGACAAGTCCGAAGTCTCGTCGGCCCTCATCGACTCTGGGGCCGACACCAACTTTATGGACACCACCTTCGCCAGGAGGGCCGGCATCCCCACGGAACTACTACCCTCTCCCATTACTGCCTTCGCCTTAGACGGTAGGAGTCTGGGGTTAGTGACCCACTCCACCGTTCCCTTACAGCTCGTCTTATCCGGCAATCATCGGGAGAGCATTCAACTCCTGCTCACCAACTCAAAACAATCCTCCATAGTTTTGGGTCAGACCTGGCTCCGCCTTCATAACCCTCATATCGACTGGCAGGCCGGTCGCATCCTGGCGTGGAGTGGCCACTGCCTGGCTAGCTGTCTCCGTTCCGCTCTCCCCCCTCCGGGGTCCAAGAATCCCAGCACCAACCTACCCGAACCCGATCTGTCCAACGTTCCCAAACAATATCACGACGTCTGCCTGACCTTTTCCAAATCACGCGCTCTGTCCCTACCTCCTCACCGACCTTACGATTGCTGTATAGACCTGCTGGCGGGAGCCAAACTTCCGTCTGGCCGTCTCTACAGTCTGTCGGGGCCAGAGAAACTCGCCATGGAGGAGTACATTCATGAGTCCCTCGCCTCGGGCATCATCCATCCCTCCTCTTCTCCTGTTGGTGCTGGGTTCTTTTTTGTAGGGAAGAAGGACGGCTCACTACGGCCCTGCATCGACTATCGGGGGCTCAATCAAATCACCATCCGCAATAAATATCCTCTCCCCCTCATTAACACTGCTTTTGAACCCCTCTCGCAGGCCGTCATTTTCACCAAGCTCGACCTCCGTAATGCGTACCACTTGGTGCGCATACGGGAGGGGGATGAATGGAAGACTGCCTTCAATACCCCGTTGGGCCACTATGAGTACCTGGTGGTCCCCTTCGGCCTTACTAACGCCCCGGCAGTCTTCCAGGGCATGGTGAATGACGTGCTGCGAGACCTGTTGGGGAAAACTGTTTTTGTTTACATAGACGATATTTTGATTTTTTCCAAGTCCCCTCAGGAACACATTCTCCATGTCCGGGAGGTTCTCCAGCGTCTCCTTGAGAACCAGCTCTTCGTCAAGGCAGAGAAGTGCTCCTTCCACGTCTCTTCAGTCCCGTTCCTCGGCTTCATCATTGAGGAGGGCAGTATCCGGGCGGATCCTGTCAAAGTCAAGGCGGTGACGGAATGGCCCCAACCCACCTCTCGTAAGCACCTGCAACAATTCCTTGGTTTTGCTAATTTCTATCGTCGTTTTATCCGTAATTACAGTGTCATTGCTGCTCCCCTTACCAAACTCACCTCCACTGTTTTTTCTTTCTGTTGGAACTCCGAGGCTCAGCTCGCTTTTGAACAGCTTAAAGCTCGGTTTTCCTCGGCCCCTATTCTTTGTCACCCTGATCCCACCCGTCAATTTACGATTGAGGTGGATGCCTCCGACACCGGCGTGGGGGCCATTCTGTCCCAACGTGCCGCCTTGGACAACAAACTCCATCCCTGTGCCTTTTTCTCCCGGAGGCTGTCCTCCGCCGAGCGAAATTATGATGTCGGGGATCGGGAGCTTCTTGCCATAAAGCTGGCTCTTGAGGAGTGGCGCCACTGGCTGGAGGGGGCAGGTACCCCCTTTATTGTTTTAACTGACCACCAAAATTTAATTTACTTGAAGTCTGCTAAGAGGCTTAATGCCAGACAGGCTAGGTGGTCACTTTTCTTTGCCCGTTTCAATTTTTCTGTTTCCTTCCGCCCCGGTTCCCGCAATATTAAGGCGGATGCCTTATCCCGTGTGTTTTCCCTTCCCTCCAGTCCTGCTGACCCCGAGCCTATTCTACCAGCGTCCTGCGTGGTGGCTGCGGTCTCCTGGAGGATTGAGGAGATTGTGAGGTCCGCCCAGACTTCCCACCCTGACCCCCGTAGTAACCCTAACTCCTCCCTGTTTGTTCCCAACTCCGTCCGCTCCCAGGTCCTTGAGTGGGTTCACGCCTCCTGCCTGGCGTGTCACCCAGGTGTTGCCAGAACGACCACCCTCGTCAGGAGGAGCTTTTGGTGGCCCACTCTCAAGGAGGATACCCGTGCTTTTGTCCTGGCCTGCGCAGTGTGCGCCAGGAGCAAGGCTTCCCACCAGCCTCCCTCTGGTCTTCTCCTTCCCCTCCCTGTCCCGGGCCGTCCTTGGAGCCACATTGGCGTGGATTTCGTCACCGGTCTGCCTTTGTCAGAGGGCAACTCTGTCATTCTGACAATTGTGGATCGGTTCTCCAAGGCGGTTCACTTCATTCCCCTCCCTAAGCTCCCGTCCGCCCTCGAAACTGCGGAGCTCCTGGTGGTACATGTGGTCAGGCTGCACGGGATCCCATCCGACATTGTTTCGGACCGTGGGCCCCAATTCTCCTCCCAGGTTTGGAAGGCGTTCTGTGTAGCCCTGGGGGCCTCGGCCAGTTTGTCGTCTGGCTTCCATCCCCAGTCTAACGGCCAGGCAGAGAGGGCGAACCAGGACCTGGGGGCCGCCCTGCGGTGCGTCACTGCTCGCAATCCCGCCTCCTGGAGCTGTTTTCTCCCCTGGGTAGAGTACGCTCACAACTCCCTTAAAAGTGCCTCCACTGGGTTGTCCCCATTCGAGTGCTCATTAGGTTACCAACCCCCTCTCCTATCGGCCCAGGAGGCCGAGGTAGCAGTTCCCTCCGTTAATTCTCACATCCTCAAATGCAAGCGCATTTGGAGACTTGCACGCACCGCACTCCTGCGTTCTAATTCCCGTTCGCAGCGTCTGGCGGACCTGCACAGGACCGCAGCCCCCAAGTACAGGGCCGGTCAGCAGGTCTGGCTATCCACATCCAACATTTCCCTTCCCTCCTCCTCTAAGAAACTTCGGCCCCGGTTTATTGGTCCCTTCCCTGTTGTATGTCTCATTAACCCAGTTTCTGTTAAGCTCTCCCTCCCTGCCTCCCTCAAAGTTTACCCCGTTTTTCATGTGTCACAAATCAAGCCTGTCGCCTCCAGCCCCCTCAGTGCCCCTACCCTCCCTCCTCCACCTGTCCGAGTCATCGACAACGCCCCGGCCTACACGGTGGACCGCATCATCGACATCCGCCGTAAGGGTCGGGGTTTCCAATACCTCGTGGACTGGGAGGGGTATGGTCCTGAGGAGCGGTCGTGGCTCCACAGGGGCCTCATCCTGGATCAATCACTGATCCAGGATTTCCACAGTCGCTTCCCATCCAAGACCAGGCCGCCAGGTACGCCAGGTGGCGTACGTTGAGGGGGGGGTACTGTAATGTTCCGCTCCCTTCCTGTTCGTTTTCCGTGTTTTCCTGTTTTCCCTCCGTGTCATGTTGGATCCTTTTGTCCGTGTTTTCCCCGCTGCTGCGGACTAGGCGTGTCCTTCCCTGTCTTGTTCGTCTGGTTGTTTTGTCTTACTTCCGCCTTTCACTCCTTCCCCCTCGTTGCATGCATTTCCTCACCTGGTGTTTCGCAATCACTCCCGTTTTATTTCCACACCTGTTCCTTATTTAGTTCTGTCATTAACCTCACTATATAGTCTTTCGGCTGGCTGCCAGTCGGCGCCAGTTCGTTAACTATCGTCACTTGGTGTTAGTGCTCGTTGTGTTATCTGGTCTTTTACTTCGAACTACTCGCTTGGTTGTGGGATATTATCCCCTTACAGCATTTGGTTCCGCTCGAAACTACGGATTGGTAGTTTACCTCCCCAGTTATTTCCTGTTGTGAATGTAGCTAACCTGTTTCCCTTCTCCTCCACCTAACCCAGCTCCCACTCTTCAGCAGCAGTGTTCGTAAGCCCGGTGTTCGTTGTGTGTGTTGCGGTACCTCCACCTCCTGCTCGCGTAGGCTCCGCGGTGGCGTTATTCCTGGCTACCCTCCAGCTGTTCCTGTCCGGCCGAAGAAGCCACCAAAGTCTTCGGTTACGGTTCCGGGAGCTCTGGAGACCAGTCAGCTCCATCCGGACCTACCGCAGCTACGCCACACTACCCTGCCCTGCCGTGCTTCATCATTCACCTACCTGCCAAGCCCTGCACCTCCGTGAGAACCTCCCGGTCCTTCCCGTGCCTTTCCTTGCACTAATCCCCCTCTGTTTTTGTTTGTCCTGTACCGGTGCAGTCATTCCGGTCCAGTTCCAGCCCTGCCGTAGTGAGTCGCTCCCCTGCTAGTTCCAGTCCAGTCCAGGCGTGAGTCGTATCACTACCTGTTCAAAGTCCAGTTCCGGTTTGGAACATTCCGTTCCAGACGCGGATTCCTGTGTGGACCTCCCGGTCCAGTTCCAGCCCAGTCCAGTTCCGGTTTGGAACATTCCGTTCCAGACCCTGATTCCAGTGTGGACCTCCCGGTCCAGTTCCAGTCCAGTCCAGTTCCGGTTTGGAACATTCCGTTCCAGACCCTGATTCCAGTGTGGACCGCCCGGTCCAGTTCCAGTCCAGTCCAGTTCCGGTTTGGAACATTCCGTTCCAGACCCTGATTCCCGTGTGGACCTCCCGGTCCAGTTCCTGTCCAGTCCAGTTCCGGCTTGGAACGATAAGTTCCAGATCCTCCAGTCCAGCTCCGGCTTGGAGCAGCCCGCCCCGGGCTTCCAGGCAATACCTGTGTTATTCTGTGTGTTGCCATTCCTGTACAGTGTTGGGACTACCCCAACACTTAATTTATTAAAAACTCCTTTTTTGTGAATCTGTCTCCTGGTCGTTGCACTTGGGTTCGTCCCGTATCTGATACGTAACAGATATATGTTTATAACATATGTATAGACCTTAATTTACTGTTTTGTTGTGGGAAATTGCATCAGTGAGCTATGACAGGGTTGTTCTTGACAATGACTGACACATACAGTTGAAGTCGAAAGTTTACATACACCTTAGCCAAATCCATTTAAACTCAGTTTTTCAAAATTCCTGACATTTAATCCTAGTAAACATTCCCTGTCTTAGGTCAGTTAGGATCACAACTTTATTTTAAGAATTTGAAATGTCAGAATAATAGTAGCATGAGTAGCAGGGGATGGGGTTAGTTTCAACATTTGCGTAAAGTATTATTTTTAGCTGGTCCTACTTTCATGATTGCGATAAGGCAGAGCAGTTATAGTCAACAAGAAACAGACATGGGTGTGATTCTGTAAAAGAGCAGGAAAGAGTAGTTTAACATTGGTGGCATGTTGCCAACCCAGTACTTCACAGAACTGTAAATTACCTTGAGATCTCAGTAGTTTTCCTCTCACACATAATGTAATGTCATGTCATGTAATGTTTCAAGGACTGCCTAGCAGGCTCCTACTGTTGTGTGTATGACAGCTATTTCTGGTTGCTGCCTCAGGTGAAGATGTTTCCCACTTTGATATGTTGGCTGGTTTTGTAATAAGAGCACACATCTCCAGAGGAAGATCAGAACTCATTACTTTTTTGGAAAGCGAGCTGCAACCTGTTGGCAAGCCAGCCAGCCAGCGTGCTGTTAACTATGGTAGGCCAAAGAGTTCAAAAGCCGACGCAAACTAGACACCACATATCCAGTTGGATAGTGCGCCGAACAGTTCAAAAGCCGACCCAAACTAGACACCCAGTTGGATAGCGCGCGACCCAGTTGGACGGCGCGCGCCGCCCAGTTGAACAGCTCTCGCCACCCAGCTGGATAGCGCGCGCTGCCCAGTTGGACACCCCGCGCCACCCAGTTGGACAGCTCGCGCTACCCAGTTGGACAGCTCGCGGATACCCAATTTGATGTCGCTGATTGGACAGGAATTCACTAATCTCTCACATGTAATGAATGTACGTAAAACCAATGTTTGTAGGGTCATTTGAATCATAACAATAATCAGTTTTTCGTTATTTGCCATTTTAATTTTCACACTGTAATTCCAAAGACATAGAATGATATTTGGAAGAACTTAACCAATTTTTAGTTTAGGAATATGGGAAACAGTCATTGAACATGAGCAGAGACTGGTCTGAATGCAGACATGAAGGAGCAAACACTATTGTTTTAAATAAAATATGTGTGTAATAACATTCATAAAATGAAATAGGCCTAGTTAGTTCAAAGCGCCGTTTTCTGGTATTTTTAAAACAAATTTGGAATATATTTTAGTTGGAATACAACAGAAAAAATTAAACAACAGGCTAAATATGCAATTTATTTAAAAGAATAATCCCTGTTCTTTCATATATATTTTGCTAGCTTCCACGTTGCTATTGTGTTCTCTAGCCTGTGTTGTCCAAGCCTGAAATGGGTAGGCTACTCACTGTCAACCCATCTACGGTTTGCCCGTATAACATATGGGTTTCCACCTTTTCACAAGCTCACAAGATACCCATCAACTATCTAACGTTAATTAACCTAGCGAACAGTTAAATGTTTATGACTGGACAATGTTAATGTTTATGCAATTTTGATAATTAGACAATGTTCCATGACGTATTAATGTGGTGGATGACTCAATTTAACGAAGCTACTACAAGTTTAATTGTAAAGTAACCCGTCTAATTTAATGTTAACTGTTACTAGAAAATTATTCAAAGTAAGATGAGAGCTAATTTTATAACCATATGTAGGCTACATTAATGCTAACGTTGCCTACTTAGGCTATCAAAGCTGTTATGTAGGCTAGTAAGATTGCAAAACTGCATTAAAAGTGCATAACAACACGACTATTTCATAATTTAGGAACGGTGGTATGTATCTCTCCTGCACTGGGTTGTAAGTGTGTGGGGTGAGACATTTGGGGGTGTCTGTTTACCTGTTTTAAAATGAGCACCTTAATGAATTTGTAGCTACACAGTTATTATGTGAAAAGCTAAATACAGGAATATATTAAATAAACTTGAATCAGACAAATAACTGTGGTGGCTAGTGATTTTAATAGATAAACGATAGATAATGTTCTATACGGGTTTAGTGAATATACAGTTTTGCAGGAATGAAAATAAGTGCAGCTCTTTCCAGAGGTTGACACCTATGCATTAATAATACAGTCAAGCCGGAAAGTCTGCACACTCCTTTCACCTTCTCCACGTTTTATTACGTTACAGACTTATACTACAATAGATTGAGTTCATTTTTTGCCTCAAACATCAACGCACAATAGCCAATAATGACGAAGTGAAAACAGGTTTTTAGAAAATATGCTATTTTATTTTACTGACAAAAATAGGTTATTTAGGGGTTACATATCTGTACACATCCTTATCCTAATACTTGGTTGCTGCACTTTTGGCAGTGATTACAGCTTCAAGGCGTCTTGGGAAAGAAGCTATGAGCTTGGCACACTTGTTTCTGGACATTTTTGCCCATTCCTCTTGGCATATCCTTGCAAGCTCCGTCAGATTGGATGGGGAGCGTCAGTACACAGCCATTTTCAGCTCTTTCCACAGATGTTCAATTGGATTCAGGTCTGGGCTCTGGCTGGGCCACTCAAGGACATGCACAGACTTTCTCCGAAGCCACTCATTTGTTCTCTTGGCTGTGTGCTTCGGGTCGTTGTCATGTTGGAAGGTAAACCTTTGCCCCAGTCTGAGGTCCAGAGCGCTCTGGAGCAGGTTTTCTTCAAGGATCTCGGTGTACTTAGCTGCATTCATCTTTCCCTCTATCAGGACTAGTCGCTCCGTTCCCGCTGCTGAAAAACATCCCCACATCATGATGCTGCCACCGCCATGCTTCACTGTAGGGATGGTATTAGCCAGGTGATGAGCGGTGCCTGGTTTCCTCCAGATGTGACGCTTGGTATTCAGGCCAAAAAGTTCAATTTTGGTTTCATCAGACCAGAGAATCTTGATTCTCATGGTTTGAGAGTCCTCTAGGTGCCTTTTGGCAAACTCCAAGCGGGCTGTGATGCGCCTTTTACTAAGGAGGGGCTTCCGTCTGGCCACTCTACCATAAAACTAACAATTGGTGGAGTGCTGCCTGGATGGTTGATCTTCTGAAAGGTTCTCCCATCTCCACAAGGATACGCTGGAGCTGTCAGAGTGACCCTCGGGTTCCTGCTCACCTCCTGTCTTCCCTGATTGCTCAGTTTGGCCGGGCGGCCAGGTCTAGGAAGATTCTTGGGGGTTCCACACTTCTTCCATTTACGAATGATGGTGGCCACTGTGCTCTTTGAGACCAGTAAAGCTGCAGAGATTTTTCCGTACCCTTTTCCAGATCTATGCCTTGACACAATCCTGTTTCTGAGGTCTGCAGATAATTCCTTTGACCCCATGGCTTGGAGTTTGCTCTGACATACACTGTCAACTGTGAGACCTTATATAGGCAGGTGTTGGCAATCCCCAATCATGTCCAATCAATTGAATTTATCACAGGTGGACTCCAATTAAGTTGTAGAAACATCTCAAGCCGTATCGGTGGAAACAAAATGCACCTCAGCTCACTTTTGGGTGTCATATCAAAGGGTGTGCACACTTGTGTACATATGATATTTTACATTTTGATTTTCACTTTGTCATTATGGGCTATTTTGTGTAGAATTTTGAGACAAAAAATGAACTCAATCTATTGTAGAATATGTCTGTAACGTAATCAAACATGGAGAAGGTGAAAGGAGTGTGCAGACTTTCCGGCTTGACTGTATAATGCGACCGCATCTAAAGACAGACCTGGTGGATTCACTTGTTGCTTTTATTGCAAGCCAATGTTCTCAGTACACAGAGGATTACACTGATTCAAACGCACAGACTTCAAGTATTAGGCTATACTGGACTGGCGATAATACTGCAAACTGTCATCATAAACATATTGCATGTCCTAGATAGCTCTACTGTGGCTATCTAGCTACACTACTGTCAACAAAACACACATAGGCCTACGTACTTTATACACACAATAACACTTAGCTAGCCCTGGTGACCAGCCAGCTCCGCTAACAAGCAGCATAACTAAACATTTAACCAACGAGTAAATTGGGATTGGGATGGCAGGTATGCCATCCGCCAAGTTACGGCTTGGTGGGGCATGCCCCATACCTATACAGCACCGAGAGTTTGGCACTTTTCAGGGTTTCCTACAGAAGTAACCACAATGACCATAGACTCTCAGCCCTTAAAAACATTAACTTTTGTATGTTCTGACCTCATGTAACCACACAGCATTCAGATACAACTTCACACATCCACACAATAAAGCCCCAAACTTATTTTGCCGTTTTTCTCCTTCCTCTTCCGCTTCTTCTTCTTCTTCTTCCCATTTTCCTGCCAAACTGCCTGCCTCCGTCGCGATGTTATCCAATGGGGAGAATTATTATTTGAGGGTATGGTCCGTATACCTGCTCATCAAGCTTATCGTCCAATAAAAACGCTCCATACTAATGGTTTTTAATGTTAATATAGCTAATGGCTTCATGCTTTCCAAGAAGCTACAATGGCTTAGTGGTTAAAACTGCAGTCTCACACAGTGGATAGTGGGTTCAAGCCCAGCAGGTCACATGTGTATTTTCCACAAAACAATGTCTAACTGTTAAGTACTTTTCATTTCTTTTAAAATAATTTGTTTCTGATTTTTCCCCATTTTCTCCCAATTTAGTAGCCAATTGAACCCCTATTCTAATTCAATTCCCCCCGTGTAGCAACCACTAGAGAATCACCGCTACACAACCCCGTCAGCCGGCGGTAGGACGGGAGGGCGCCACGTCCACTTCAGGGCGCGACTCCTCCTAAGGCTCCTGACCGTGATTCCAGCTCGCCCAGGGCCACTATGCGCGCAGCGATTCTCTCCTCCCCCCTCCCCCCCTTTTGTCTGGTTTGGGGAGGGTGTTACGCTCTGCTCTTGCGGTCATGACTGACTGACTGTGGAAACTCCTTGCCTCGGCCAACATTTCTTTATTCATTAATTTCTTCACTTCAGCTCTGTTCACTTTATCCTTTTCACACATAACACAAGGTCACCATAAAATTAACTACTAGGAAAATTAAGAATTTACGATAATAGCCTACATTAAGAATTAAGGATAGCCTCTTTTAAGCTGCAAGCCTTTAAGTGATCGGATTTATAAACCGCCAATTCCCCAAACATATCTGATTCATGGTTAGTCACTTATAAATAAATAGATAGCCTCCGAATGTGGCTCTAGTCTACGCTACTCTGCTGATAATGTAGCTTACTGCAAACACTTATAATAATAACAATAAGAAGAATAATCTCTGGTATGTACTTTCTTAGTAGCATCTACTGTTTTCTTTCTGGCTAAGATTCCTGGGAAATATGCATTGTCCAATTAAGCTTGTTCGCCAACGTTACTTCCTGCTTCTCGTCAGGAAGCAGAAACAAGCTAGGCTAGTAAGAAGCGAATCAACATGCATTATAGCCTACATTCATTGCACTACAGAAAACGAAACTAAACCTAGCTGTCCGGTACTAAAACATTTCCCGCTGGTAACGTTCTACACTACCGGAAAAAAAAAACTCTGCTGTGCAGAAACTCACTAGCTCGCTCGCTAGCTCGTAGCCCACACATGGAAGGTTGGAGTTAGGCATCCGGCAATCCAGTGTTGAATAGCCTAACTGCTGTGCTTATGAACTCACTAGCTCGCTCGCTAGCTCGTAGCCCACACATGGAAGGTTGGAGTTACGCATCCAGCAATCCAGTGTTGAATAGCCTAACGTTGAATGTATTTCATAGAATACTAATAGCCCTATTTTAAAACTGTATTTCCATATTTTACTGATGCAAACTATTTAGGCTGTACTAGCTATTTAGGCTGTATGTCTTTCAGCTAGAATGTGTTTGCGTCTAGCCCATTGTGCATGTATGTCTCCATGTAGACTTGGTTCATTAATTTACATGCTTCTTCATGATCCATAGCTCAGGTGGTGCTGTTCATTGTATTTCATTACACATTAAATACTGCTCATCTACAAACTCTTTTAATGTAATTGTGTGCTGTCTGTAATAGGATAACTGTTCTCATTCTTGTCAATAGAGGGCGTTATGGTTAAGCGAATCTGCATACATTTCTTTGGAATGCATGTCTTTCTCCGTGCTTATCTTTATCTTATCTTTAAAAAAAAAGCCAAGTTACTCACGCATAGCCTACATAGCGCTGTTCATAAGTTCTTAATTCCAATTTGCAAAAACTAGGCCTGCCTTTAAAAGTCTTGATATCAAAATGTGGCCAAGTTACAACTAACAATATTGCCTATCGTAGCTCACACTAAATAAACTAGCTCTATTCCAAAGCAATGCTATCCAAACTTTCCTAAATTATTTAATGCAACTTAGCCCTGTGTTTCTTCATCTTACCATCTCAAGAGAATGTGGTCAATGAAACTGTATGTGCCACATCAAACTGCAAAATGAAAATAATTTATAGTGGAAATACTCTGATTCAGATGTGTTACACTTAGAAGTTAAACAGAAAAATTACTACACTATAGGGCATGTTTGAACAATTGTCTGCATCCACTGCTTTGTGTCTATGAAAAGCACAGAATGAATAAAATGTATTGTTGTTATTATTATTATTATTATTATTATGTATTTATTGATTTATTTATTTAAAACCTTTGTGGTCCTACATAGCATAGATATCCTTGTGTTCACAAAATTCTGTTTGCAAATATCATCATTTTTATCTGCATTTATTTATTCATCACCCCTTTCTCTATTGTACATGATGTTTCTTCATATAAATGTCCGTTTGTGAATTGTAAAGTATGCTGTAGCAGCAGTTAACATTTTAAAACCTGTACATTTTCTAAAGTAAACTTGCCAACAAAGTACAACCATATCCTTTCTGGAGTGTAATTATTCATCAACTGTTAAAAACATTCATTGAAATCATATGTTGTTCCATGAGGCACAATCTCTTCACATGCAAAGATGAAGAAACACAGGGCCAAGTTGCATTAAATAATTTAGGAAAGTTTGGATAGCATTGCTTTGGAATAGAGCTAGTTTATTTAGTGTGAGCTACAATAGGCAATATTGTTAGTTGTAACTTGGCCACATTTTGATATCAAGACTTTTAAAGGCAGGCCTAGTTTTTGCAAGTTGGAATTAAGAACTTATGGACAGCGCTATGTAGGCTATGCGTGAGTAACTTGGCTTTTTTTATGTCGTAGACATTTTTGATCTGATAGTCTATATACATGATATAATGGCGTCACATAAATTGTAGTTGAAGACTTTTTTTATTTTTATAGATTAGACAAATTCTTGCAAGCTTTGTTCGTTTAACAATCCAAACGAGATACACATATCCGGTAGGCTAATTCTAGAGAGATATCTATGGTAGGCCGAACAGTTCAAAAGCTGACGCAAACTAGACACCGTATATCCAGTTGGATAGCGCGCCGAACAGTTCAAAAGCCGACCCAAACTAGACACCGTATATCCAGTTGGATAGCGCGCCGAACAGTTCAAAAGCCGACCCAAACTAGACACCGTATATCCAGTTGGATAGCGCGCTGAACAGTTCAAAAGCCGACCCAAACTAGACACCGTATATTCAGTTGGATAGCGCGCTGAACAGTTCAAAAGCCGACCCAAACTAGACACCGTATATCTAGTTGGATAGCGCGCGACCTAGTTGGATTGCTCGCGCTGCCCAACTGGATATGTGGAGATGTCCACTGGGTATCTCGCGATGTCCACTGGGTGGCGCAGGATGACTGGATATATAGGTAAGTAGATAGGTAGTGTCTTGTTAACTGGATATATCTCGCTTAAAAACTGGGTAGCGCAGAGCAACTGGATATACGGTGTCTAGTTTGGGTCGGCTTTTGAACTGTTCGGCGCGCTATCCAACTGGATATACCGTGTCTACTTTGCGTCGGCTTTTGAACTTGTTCGGCCTACCATAGTTATCAAGTGGACCAATCCATGCTCTTCTGGACTCCGCCTATATGAAACTCCTGACTGTGAGATCACTGCCTGGTTTCTACTCAGACAAGACATCTACTAGTGTTGTGTCGTTCGCGAACGATTCGTTCAAAAGACCGAATCTTTTGGGTGAACGAACTGAACTGAATCACTTACTGAAAAGATCCGTTCATTTCTCAGTTCAGTTGAGCTCTCGAACGGATCTTCCCAGCAGCGAGCGTGCAGGGAGGGGGAGGGACTGCCGCGAGCGAACGTGATTCATCCCCAACAAACCAGTTCTGCTGTGCTGAATGAATCATTCACGGGCGGGCGGGCGCCGAGCGAGGCAGTGAGCGTGCAGAGTGGACTTCTGCGAGCGAACGTGTCGTGATTCGTTCACTGAAGGTTACTAGACACAGTGAGTTAACGTGACGTGATCCTGAGTGATAATCTGGAGCTCAAACTGCCAGAATTAGGCCCAGCAAGTTAAGACTTAAAAGTCATTGAAAACCAGCGTTCACCTCCAATATTGATATTCAACAAGGAAACTTTTAGAATATCAAGATTTGTAAACAGAGTTTGGCGCGTTTGTCAAAGCGACAGCACTTCCGCATGAACCGTTCGGCCGTTTCAGTTCACTGAGTGAGTCGGACTACGCAGTACGCAGTCGGAGCTCCGTCCAAGCACTGAACGATTCGGTGAACGAATCTTTTGAACAAATCTTTTTAATGAACTGATTCTAGTGATTCGAGGCACTGAAGTGAACTTTCAGGGTTATTAAAATATTTCAGCTTTTGTGTATGTTTTTGATTGGCCCAGATTGTTTTGTGTGCAATTAAATATATTTTAGATATTTCGACATATTTCTGAGTATTTGCTCGCTTTAGAATGGCTGGTATTGGAGCACTCAGCGGTTTGTGGTCTAGAACAAGGAATACACTTCAAGCCATTGTAAAGCCAGCTTGTTGTGAGAAACTTCTGTAAGTACCTAAAATATACTTCAACTGTCCAGTAGGGGTGTGCCCGAAGCCGAAATCCGGAAGTGCACGGATAGTTGGTTGGAAAGGGGTTGGAAATCTCAACATCTTGCATGAAAACAATACTATCCCTGTAATGCTGCTCGCTTTAATTAATTTAAGCTGTGCTTAATCTCGCCACTTTTTCAGAACGCAAAAACACCTTCTAAAAGAAGGCACAGGAACAGCTAGAATCAGTAGCCTATGTCCCGTTTTGAAATGTCACTTACTGGCTATCAAAATCATTATTGTAATGCTAGTTGTGTTGTTTGTATTTTTAAACTGTAGCCTACCGACCGTCCGTTCTGCCTCCGTATTGCTGCGTAATCAATTCCGTCAATCTCGCCATTCCATGAGCACAAATTTGCAACGCAATTAAAACAAAAATATGATGCTTTACACTGCAGAAAAAAAATGTTTTAACTAGGCTTGTCACGGTGATCGGTTTAACCAATGGAATACTATAAGCTGTTGAAATTAGTGATGTGCGAGTTTGAACGACTCTTTTTACTGACTCAGGAGTGACAAGTCCTCTCCTCCACTAACTCGTTAACTGACTCGCCCCTCCTACCTGCTACTTGCAAATGCGAACTGCGAAGACGAGGCAAGACAACGTGTTACTCACACTATTGTGCAACTCTTATATTAACTGTATTTGTGGAAATGTATCAAGTAAATCACTGTATTAACCTAGCCCTGTGAGAAAGCAACCACTTTGGTGCGTGTTTCAACTCCGGACTCGCTCTCCCTGCCCTGAGCTGAAGGTCTGGCTGCATGAATCACTCATACACTTGCTCTCCCAGCCCGCCCGTAGCTGTCTGACTCGGGTTGCATGAAACACTCACTCACTCGGTCACCCAGTACTCGCTCTGCCAGCCTCGGAACCCGCCCCCTGCCCTGAGCTGAAGGTCTGGCTGCACGTACGAATCTAATGTTGCACTGTTGACTCTGTTTATATACTTAGCCAGTTTTAGTGTTTTATTTGAATTTTGCAATAGTGCATCTGTAGCCTAGTAGTAGTTATTGTATTCTTTTATATTTTATTTGCGATATTAGGCCTTCATATTTGCACTCGTTGGTTCTCGTTGGTTCAGTAGGTGCGGGTGAGTGACTGTGGCTGTCAACTCGAGTTGGGCAGCTCTGACTCGCACTCACTGATTCGTTAACTCGTGAGTGAGAGTACTGAGCAAGCCCCCAGTACAGCGTGGGCTTTGAAGCCAATTTGATTTAGTGGTCAAACCGTGTAATTACAACTTCCAGGTCCAAAAAGCAGTTTTCTCGCACACAATCATGGGAAAAGGAGCGGCTGTAAAACGGTGGATAATTTTTTTTGAGCGTCACGACCCCCGCGAAATAACTCGTTTCATTATCAGAATTTCATCCATTCGTTCCGATAACATTTTGAAAGTCTCGAAGAGCCGCAGTATTAAATTATTTTATCCCATTCAGGAGGGCTAAACCGGAAGTTAGACTGACTTGATGACTCGAGTGACTCCAAAACCCGACTCTCTTTGGTGAGTGACTCATACAAACTCGAGTTAGTAAAAAGAGTCGAACCTCCCATCTCTAGTTGAAATGCAGCCATATCCAGACTTTTTTTTTTTTCATTTTCTTGAATTAAAAGCTTTTCAGGTGTTCTAGAACTTACTGTTACTGCTAGCATAGAAATGCATCTTGTTGGACTGTTCATTTTACTTTTTTCATTTAAAGTGGTTTTCTCAATAAAGTCTTCTTCTTGAATTTCATAAAGCATAATAATAATAATAGTAATGATAATAATATTACTATACATAATCATTTATGTATCCAAGTTCATATAGTAAAATACTTTTTTTTTTAAAGTACAATATGAAATCACAACAGGCAGAAAGGGCTGTTATTGTGGAAATAGTTTCCATTCAAATGTATAATGAAATGATGTTTTTATAAAACTGCCTTTTCGTTCTGAGTTGATTATATATTGTACCTCAGATTTTTTCCAGTTCTTATCCAGAATTATTGCTGATTGTCCCCCAGTTCAAATAGGTTAACAAAAACAACCTTTAACAAAGCAAACAATACATAAATAAGTATAAAGTACAGAATATAGTTCTTGTAAAAAGTTTTGAAAATAAAAAAAGATAGTGAGGGGGGTGAATACTCATAAATTGCAATAACAATTAATTTTAGACTAGAAAAGATCACATTTCCTATATGTAACACAACTTTCGGTTTCTAATCCGAGAAAGATACAGATAATGTTGATGTTGAACAGATACAGATACAGATAGTGGCATCGCTGCAAACCCCTACTGTCTGGGCGCATTTCCATTTACCAAACCAGGTCCTGTTTACCCTGAAGTTTGGACTATAGTCAGCTTGTTGTGCAATATTAGATAAAATATATCAATTTGTAATGGAATCCTCCAATAAAAATTCACCTCATTCACTCTTTTTGCTACATTGGGCACTGAATGTGACCATGCAAATTTAGATCAACATTTCAGCTATAATGAACACCAAATAAGTAAGAGGCTACATAATGCACAAATTGGTAATTTAGGAATAGTGAAATACTGAAAAAGGACCCTCTAGTAATTGACCACAGTGACTTTATTTCTGGCCTTTTTTTTTGATAGAATGAGTTTGACAGGAAGGTTTCTGCATCCTGACCTTCTGACACCAGTGTTAGACTTTTCCATAAACATTGCTTTGCCTCTTAATATACACCTGGTGATAGTGATGAGTTATCGACACATACAGTTATATAATAACAAAAACAATAATCCATATTTGTTTCCTAAACCCATTGTACAACAGTAAACATAGTTACAGTATATTATAATAATGACAAGTCACTGAGAGAAGAAATTTAAATGTTGATTTTTACAGTACAAGGTAACACAAACATGTTCGAGTCATCTTTCAGTTCTAGTGTTTGGCAGAACACATGTTTTTGCCACTTACTGAAGGGAGGAGAGGTGCATGTTGGGATGTAGACAAAAAAGAAAAACTGGTAGGGATTGGTAGCAGGGGATGGCGAGGGATTTTTACAGCAATGAAGGACGATGGAGGTGAAAGTGTCAGCCATAGATATAGAACCATAGATGTGACATATGTTTGTGGTATAATGGCACAATTTTTGAGACCATACCCAGGTAAGATGGTGGCCAGTAACCATGGTTTTATATCTATGAGCCAATCATCAGCTATCTGGCTTCTGAGACCCAATTATGACATGACAGTGGGTTAGAAAGTACATGACACTTTGCCATAGGTTCCTATTATAGCTGTACCCAGGTAATATGGCTGCCAAATATCAAATTCCAAATTGCTATTACATTACATGATATGTCATATCTATGGTTCTATATCTATGGTGTCAGAAATGTTTGATGCAATTCTTTATTTGTTCTGAATTGTCTGGATACTCCAATCCTAATTAATAAAGCTCTTCGGTGGAGGCAGCCTTTTTTTTGACTCATGCCACTCATAGCATTTTCTTTTTACGGTGCCAGACAGTGCCCTTCCACCCAGAACTGCCCATGTCCACAATGTGTTTTCAATATAATTCAAAAGCAGGTTTATAAAAAACAAACAAAATGTTTAGAAAGTACATTACAGCTATAAGTTAGTTTGTCGGCCATGACCTATAGTTCCAATGCTCTTAGCTCACGGCTATCACATCTTGTTCAGGTGCTAAAGTCATAATATCATATACAACGGTAAGAGGGAGGAGGTGCTGATGGGTATCCTTACCCTCTTACCCACAACTGCGCCCCTTATATTGTATATTGAGCTTTTTTGAAAATATAATGATATATTTCACTGCAGTGTATTTGGGGAAAATATATATTGCAATGCCTGATTGTATATTTGTAAAATATCTGTATATTTGTCAATGTATTGTGAATTTCTGATCTTATCTTTTTCATATATTTATTCCAATATATTTTCAGTATGTTCAGTTTCTGTAAGAAAAAGGTACGATGTTAGGTAGGTGGGGGTAGTGAAGTGGGGGTTGTTTGGCTGCAGGCCAGAGACATCAGGGCACTTTTACACGGCCGGAGGACCAGTAGAGAGGCTGGGGCATAGCCACTTCGACGTGACACGTGGGACAGTATTGCTTCTTCCACAGCCACTGCTCAATGCACTGAAACATAGAACAGATGGACAAGTTGCTGCAGGGAGCCCCTAGGTATCCAGGCACATGGCCTAAAACACATTTTCAATCAAAAACCAAAGGAAAATGGGGTGCCTGTAAAGACTTGTGCTTCTGTGCGGTGAGAGAGCTCAGGTACCATAATATAATCATGTTGCAAGTTGCTGTCAATATGTTCGATGCTAAAGGATGAAAAAACATTGTGTCTCAGACAGTGCTCATAGCTATCCTGTTAACCTCCCTCCCTCTTGTTCCAGGACAGTTGTACCTGTACAAACTATCGACCAGTTCGGGTCAATTCCGCAGTTATGGAATTGATTTCCAGTATCGATGCCAGTAGCATCAAACCGTACCCCCGCTCCCATCCCACTCTCCTGCACCTCCCCCCAAACCAAAACCTAATCTCCAGCCCAGCTGTCACCCTGGCTGCAAGGGTGATATCACCATGGCAACACAGTCTAAAAGGGACTCAGTCAGTACTCTACTGCTATGCATCATAGACAAGCAGAGGTGGAAATCCAGGGTATTCCCCCCAGTATTTTGCTCCAATCACCTGAATTTGCTAATTAAAACAATTGGAGGTAGAACTAATTAGTGAAATCAGCTGGCTGAGTCTATGGGTGGAAGAAACACATGGTAGGACTTTTACTTTATGTCCCCTGGATAAATTAAATAACAAAACATTATTACATCATTCACATTCAATTATGAGTTTTTCCCATCCCATCCTAGATCCCATCCTAACCAAGAGCTAAATAAAAATGAAGAGAAATATTGGCACACCAATATATTTATTGGCTTTAAAGATTAATGTCTTTGAGCATGGAAAACACATCTTGGTTATGAAACAATTACACACCAATGTGTCTGGGGTCTACAACTATATCCACCCTCACCCTCCCACTAACAGACTGCCTCCTCTTGTACACCAAGGCCTTTAATGTGGCAAGGTCTTTAGTGTGGCAAGTGTGATGTCATTTTGAATAAAGCTGGCTTGAGAAGAGTGAATTATATTGATTTCCACATTAAGAGCTTAAAAATCTTTTATTTTCTTACTTATGCGTATTGGAAATTGGAAGCATACTTTTTTGAAGCGGTGGGTGGCTGGCAGGTGTACACTTTCCTCAGCCACCACAGTGTCACAGTAACTGAATGCAAGGATGTTTGTATGTGAAAATAAATATACACCTATGTGTTTGCCATTAAGAAACAGGATTTACATAGTAAAACCATGAAACATTGAATTGACATGTTTTCTATAGACCTGTAATTCAACCTTGGTTAAATTAGTGTTGAATTATTTTGGTCAATTGGTAGTTGGTAATATGTTCAATAACACAGTAATATGTTCAACAGCCAAAAACCCTTAGTCATCCTTCAACATGGGGAAGATCAGAGAAATACTAAAAAGAAATACGCTCGACTGCATACAGTCAAACAAGTCTGCACACTCCTTTCACCTTCTCCACGTTTTATTACGTTACAGACATATTCTACAATAGATTGAGTTCATTTTTTGTCTCAAAATTCTACACAAAATAGCCCATAATGACAAAGTGAAAACAGGTTTTTAGACATTTGTGCTAATTTATTAAAAATCTAAATGTTAAATATCATATGTACACAAGTGTGCACACCCTTTCATATGACACCCAAAAGTGAGCTGAGGTGCATTTTGTTTCCACTGATACTGCTTGAGATGTTTCTACAACTTAATTGGAGTCCACCTGTGATAAATTCAATTGATTGGACATGATTGGGGATTGCCAACACCTGCCTATATAAGGTCCCACAGTTGACAGTGCATGTCAGAGCAAACTCCAAGCCATGGGGTCAAAGGAATTATCTGCAGACCTCAGAAACAGGATTGTGTCAAGGCATAGATCTGGAGAAGGGTATCCAGCGCTCCAGCGTATCCTTGTGGAGATGAGAGAACCTTTCAGAAGATCAACCATCCAGGCAGCACTCCACCAATCAGGCCTTTATGGTAGAGTGGCCAGACGGAAGCCCCTCCTTAGTAAAAGGCACATCACAGCCCGCTTGGAGTTTGCCAAAAGGCACCTAGAGGACTCTCAAACCATGAGAATCAAGATTCTCTGGTCTGATGAAACCAAAATTGAACTTTCTGGCCTGAATACCAAGCGTCACGTCTGGAGGAAAACAGGCACCGCTCATCACCTGGCTAATACCATCCCTACAGTGAAGCATGGCGGTGGCAGCATCATGATGTGGGGATGTTTTTCAGCAGCGGGAACGGGGCGACTAGTCCTGATAAAGGGAAAGATGAATGCAGCTAAGTACACCGAGATCCTTGAAGAAAACCTGCTCCAGAGCGCTCTGGACCTCAGACTGGGGCGAAGGTTTACCTTCCAACATGACAACGACCCGAAGCACACAGCCAAGAGAACAAAGGAGTGGCTTTGGAGAAGGTCTGTGCATGTCCTTGAGTGGCCCAGCCAGAGCCCAGACCTGAATCCAATTGAACATCTGTGGAAAGAGCTGAAAATGGCTGTGTACCGACGCTCCCCATCCAACCTGACGGAGCTTGCAAGGATATGCCAAGAGGAATGGGCAAAAATGTCCAGAAACAAGTGTGCCAAGCTCGTAGCTTCTTTCCTAAGATGTCTTGAAGCTGTAATCGCTGCCAAAGGTGCAGCAACCAAGTATTAGGCTAAGGGTGTGTACAGATATGTAACCCCTAAATAACCTATTTTTGTCAGTAAAATAAAATAGCATATTTTCTAAAAACCTGTTTTCACTTCGTCATTATTGGCTATTGTGTGTAGATGTTTGAGGCAAAAAATGAACTCAATCTATTGTAGTATAAGTCTGTAACGTAATAAAACGTGAAGAAGGTGAAAGGAGTGTGCAGACTTTCCGGCTTGACTGTATAATAATGACAAAAACTGAGTGCTGAATCCTACAAAAAGTGCTAAATCTATTAAATCCAGGACAGCACTCCGATTGAAAATATTAAATTTTGCACAAACGTTTCGGGAAAGATGCCCTTCTTCAGCGTGCCTAAGTGACAAGTTGTGACAAGAAGGGCGTATTGCCCAAAACGTACATGCGAAAATAAATATTTTCAATCGGAGTGCTGTCCTGGATTTAACTGAAGATCACAAATTAAATGAGACAAAAGGTTGTTGACCTTCAAAAATCAGGCAATGACTATAAAAAATTGCTTCATGTATGAAACTACCTATTTCCACCATTAGGGCAATAATTAAGAAGCTTAAAGCAACTGGAGCTATGATTAACCTGCCTGGAAGAGGACGCAAGTGTAGTTTTCCCCCACGCACAGTGAGGAAGATGGTTCAAGAGACAAAATTTTTTACAAGGATCACTGTTTAGACACCATCAATTAGACACCATCTCTTTGCCAACAAGCTATTTAGAAGGCTTTCTGAAGCCTCTGCTGTCATTATACCACAAACATAAGCATGTGGACTCAATGTTACCAGAATTTAGATTGGAACTGGATGCTATGGTCAGATAAAATTAAAATTTAGATTTTTGGTATCAAATACCAAAGCTGGGTTGGTGTTATAAGAGGCATAGTTATGCAGAAAAGAGCCTTATCCCCACTGTGAAGTATGGTGGTGGATCTGTGATATTGTGGGGCTGTTTTTATTCCAAAAGCCCTGGAAATGTTGCTAGGATACATGGCATCATGGACTCCATCAAATACCAGGAGATTTTAGACCAAAATCTGGCTGTCTCTCCAAGAAGGCTTAGGTCGTGGTTGGATCTTCCGGCAGGACATCCCTCAAAATGTACACAACAATGGTTCACTACGCAGACAGTCAAGGTTTTGCAATGGTCATCCCAGTCCCCTGACCTGAAGCTCATTGAAAACCTGTGTGAGGAGCTGAGTCCACAAGCGAGAACCAAGGACTGAAGGATTTGGAGAGATTCTGGATGGAAGAATGGTCTCAAATCCCTTGCTATGTGTTCTCCAACCTCATCAAACATTACAGGAGAACATTACAGTCATCTTGACAAAGAGAGGGTGCACAAAGTACTAAATACAGGGATGCCCATAATTTTGCATTAAATATTTGTTTTTCCTCTGATTAATGGTATCACAATCAAAATATATAATTTTCTCATGTTTCTGAATATAGAAGACATTTGATAAACAATAAACTGAAATTAATCCTGCACTTTTTGCTCACATTAATTGAGGTTGCCAATAATTCTGGTAGGCACTGTATCTCCCCAAGAAAGACACTGTATTTTTACAGTCACAGTTTTTCACAGAAGATATTTTAAACTAGGGCTTTGCATAGTAGCAACTGCATGGGTCGGTCATTACGCTACTACAACTACAATGCCAAGAAGCAGATTATATTACAGAAATGGACAATTAATAGTATATAGTACAGTAGTAGCATCAACACAATGGGTGTGCTCTAGATACTGGCCAATTAATGACAGAATTATGTTGGTATCGAGGGAGAAGTAGAGAATAATGTCAGTGGACGGCAAAAATCACTTGACGTAGGCCAGGGTCAGGGGCGTGGCTGTGTTCTCTGCAATACCTGTTGCCGGGCCAGGTGGTATTCAGCCTGCTCCGCAGACAGGTGGACAACTCCAGACTTGTGCCTGTTACAGGCCGTCCGAGCCACTGCCCCGCCTCTGCCGTTGGCTCTATGGCGACGACCTCGCTCTGACTTCCTTGCCTTCGGTGTCAATCAATTGGAGACGACAAAAAGCAGTTTTTAAAAAGCAGGCTGCCTGACAGACAAGCCAGTGCTTGCCGAAATCACGCTTCCTGTTTGGGGTCCTTTGGGACAGAGCTTCGAGCAGGGTATTGGGTATTTGGTTTATGGGTCATGGGGCACAACACGGCGATGACTTCAGCACCATGCGTTGCTTTTCTGGCTCATTGCATGCTTTAGAATGGGGCATAGTGAGATCAAGAAGATAGCTCTACAGCAGTGGTTTTCCAATGCGGTCCTGGGGAACCACAGTTTAGTGTGATTTTTAAAGTCCTTAACATGTGCAAAACCTTTTAGCACATGCAAAACTAATAACACAATCAATGACTGGAGCAAAACAAGTACTATGCCCAATCAATGAACATGTTATTGGTTTTGTGTGTGCGAAAACGTTTTAGTAAATCAGGCCCTTATTGTTCCACAAATGGCTTAGTTTCAGTGAGCAGGTGTCCACACTTTCAGCAATTAGGGCTTCACTAATTATGCCTGTAATCCATAAAATATAAATATAACCTCTATCTAAATGAAGATATGCCATATATCACATCTCATAAATTAGGCCTAAACCATTATAAAAATGAAAGCATAAGTTACAAGTCCTGGGATGTGAATACAGCACAATAGTGACATATTGTGGACTTGTAAATAGACGTTAAAAGTATCACATTAAGCCAGATGTTCCAAATGTGGGTGGAATGAAAGCCAGCATACACAGTGGGTCACTGGACTGAGTTTGGAAACCCTGTGCGGCATTTGGTTTTGGGTCAGCGTTAGCCATTCGTGCACAATATGGCAGCGACTCCAGCATTGTGGATGTGTTATCCGGTGTTTTTCCTGCCTGTGGCTTGCTCTACAAGGGGGCATGGTGAGATTGCATAGCTCTACTGGATGCAAGTAGAGCTATGCAAGTGCAAGCAGGAGGCACACACATGCAGGTTTTTTTTTTTTTGGGGGGGGGGGGGGTGGGTACCTCTTTGTGGAAACAGTGTGTGCAGTGAAGCTCTGTGACCACAGTCCCGCTGCTCTTCATGTCATCGTGGCAGATCAGACACATGGTGTCCGCGTCACTCTGAAAAGCACACCGCAAACATTAGCCACTCTCATTTTGGCCCAGTGTTCAAAGAGAAGCTATGCGCTTTTGCAGGGAATTGGGTAGGTTACAGTGAATGAAGGACCCAGACGGCAAGCATCTGTCCGACTGCCGTCACTGTCCGTCCACCTGTATTGGGTGAGAATTGGCTGCACAGCGGTCCACTCGCGGCATGACTGTACACCAGCTGTTCTGCATTCTTTTAACAGCCCATCTTCATCTCCACCTTCATCTCCACCTTGCCTTGTCTCAACCACCTGCCAGCAAACCACTGTTCCGATTTGCGAAACACTCATGGATTGAAGCCATGCTGACAACAGGCCACTAGTAGGCACAGTATGTTTCCTTGGACAGTGTCAGACAGCGCTTGGAAAAGTGCCATCCACACACTACTAAAGTTAAAGCACTGACGCCTAGCAAAGATTATTTATTTAGGTATTAACTCAAGTGCTAGTAGCGGTCAGATGAGCAGTTGAAGATAGATAAACCAAGGCAAAGGTAAAGGTCTAGGTGTCAAGTTGCTATCATATTATGGTCTTTTCAAGCAGCCAGTCTCCTGCATTGATCTACAGAGCGCATGTGGTGCACACCACTCACCAGTGACATTACATTACGGGTCCGGAATTTCAGCTTCCTCTCAAAGGTCTCCGACAGCTCGCTGATGGTGGTGATTTGTTGGTCCAGCAGAGGGCTCCTCCTGGCCTGGTCGCTTTCCTCCACGGTGGGGTGGCAGGCATCGGGTTGTAGCCTGACCTCCTTCTTGTCCCGGGACTTGAGGTGGGCGGGCGCTGGGGCCATGGTGGCAGCATGCAGTCGGTTCAGCTGCATGGCGCTCAGCTGCATGGTGTCCAGCTGCGACTGAGGGAGGTAAACCAATCTGCTCATCCACTGACACACCCACTGACACATGCAAGTTACTTGACCTGAACTGATTTAGCACACTGTAAAATGCTTCATGTTAACTCAATAAAAGTAAAATGCGTAAATTACTCTGGATTAGGGTATTTGCTAAGCATATAAATGACCTAATTGACGTATCACAAACATCAGTAATTAATCATCTCTTCTGGTAAGTCACATTCAAAGGCCACAATGGGCTTTACTGTTGTAAAAGGTACGGACAGCTTTGTTAGATTAAGTACCTATACCAGTAAATGCAGAGGGTTAATTATACTCCTGATTACCCAGGACTGCCCATGCAGTAATCCTACAGCCTAGCTCCAAGTTAATTATCGGATATTTGGTCACTGCCCACACCACAGTTTATACTCCTTCTCATTTGTGGCTGGAAAATCTACGGCAATTTCTACACAGAATATAACACAATTATGGAATATCTTTGGTTTAAATTCGACTGAGATAAACTTTAACATAATAGTGCAATAGGAAATTGCTTTTGGTAGTCATCTCTGTTGTGCAGATAAAGTCTTTTTTTTTATTTTATAGATACTCTGGTGTCTTAATTATGGCTCCACAACTACATAGCAATTGTACACTATTTCTTTTTCATTTCTTGGATACACTAGTACTGTATCACTCAATCCAAAGCTTCCTCTCTTGGAAAGAGTTTTCAGATCCTTTTTTTGGTCTTATTTATTTTTATGTATTTTGCATGATAAGCTATCATACAGCTATCAACAGAAAGCAGTTAATTATTCACTGTTTGAGATTATTGATATGAAGACATAGGGCATGCTAGGATAGGCCGGTTTTCAGTGTACTTTATACCAACATTGCAGCCTTACAGTGTTGACATATGCTATAAAATGGAAAGAGAAAGTAATTATTGTTGTTTTCTAAAGTATATACCTCAATTCTGTAAACTTTATACATCATTGGTCATAATAGTCATGTATAAACGGTTGGAATATACTTGTTTTCTTAATCAATTGTAGCACCTGTAGTTTTATTTAGTATGTGGCAGAGATGCTACATAACATTGATAAGGTCCAGCTGCCCAAAATATCTGTAACCCATACTCCCAAAAAATGACATCCTCATGACGCTGTGCCTCCTGCCCAAAAGATCCCTTTGAAATCAACTACAGATTTTTAAAACAGGTCCTATCCCCTTGTTGCCCTATCCAGCCCACCAAGTTTGACTTTAGCCTGGAATGAGACCTTTTTTAGAAATTATTTGTTTGATAGCACTACAGAGATGGCTAGCACCAACAGGTACCAAGCTAGTTATTGACTTGGCTGTTTGTGGGCAATGGCTGTCTATGAACCCAATGTGCCAGATATACTATGGGTGGAAGCAAAAGTTTACAAAGGGAGAAATAGAGGGAATGGAGAGATGTAGCTGAAGAAGAAACCTCATTTTTAAATGGGCACATTTGTTAATCACACAAGACACCTATTTAACACAGATGTTCAGGAGAATTATGGGTTTTATAATCTTGTTCACTGGTGATTAAACTCTTTTTTTACACCTCTTAATTTGCATTATAATGACTTATAATGATTTTTTATGTTGAGACTACTCAAATAATTCAGTGAAATTGCAGTTACGTTTTACTGTGTGTATGTGTGTGTGTGTGTGTGTGTGTGTGTGTGGTGTTTATTTGTTTGTTGAGAGAATGGTTGATGATTTATCAGTACTTATAAAAAATAAATAATATGCTGCTCGCTTCCCACTGCCTTGTATGTTCTTTATTGTCTATAATTTCCATATCCTCATCTTCAGTTGGTGTTCAACTTATGTGCAGTTGTGGTGAAATTTATGTCACTGTACGTAACTGACTATACTGATGCCTCGCTTGTGCCTAGCTATTTTTCAATCTTCAGCACTCTGGAACACCATGGTGTGAAGAGTACTATATAAAAACAAAAATAACCGATCGATTAATCAAGTGATTGAATCAAGTTTCCGGCATTAAGCCCAGTGACTGTACGCCACAGATGCTGAAGTGGTTGGTGGCTTATGATGGGTGAGCAAGAATAGATCCAAGCTTACAACCAATCTGCCAGTCCAGCACAAACAATATTATTATGTGTGCAGGATGGGTCTCCACCATATCTGGCTCTCTATCAGTGTGGTTATGCAGGAGGCTCAGTGGCGGATTAAGGGGGGGGGGGGGGGGGGGGGGGGGGGTGACTGGGCTGAAGCCAGGGGCCCCCAATATTTAGGGGGCCCCCAAAATTAGTTAACAGAAAAAACTATTGTTTGTGTGTAAAATAAATTTCATACCTAGATAGACCAGATGAGGAGGGAGGGATGCCGACTGTCAACAATGCGGTGTGTGTGGGATAACTAGACCTTGTACTGAGATCTTATTTGATGCTACAGTGTGCAAAAGTTTGCTTGATTGCCTGAAAATCGACATGTAAGGAGAACCAGGACGAAAGGAATAATTTTTACATTCATCCGGTTTCTCGAAAGTCAGTAGACATAGAAAGGCCATATTTTCTGACAAACAACGTGTCTGTGTCCCTCACTAATAGCAACTGGAATTTTGTTTCCAGCATAAAGAAGTCGGATATAAATTGGCTGCAAACCGGATGAGTGCAATGTATCTTTCGTCCCTGCTGTGCGGGACGAAAGAAGCACCTGATGAAAAAGTGTGCTTTATCTATGTCTTGTTGTTTTTTATGCTCATTCCTTTCAACAAATGTACTGTCAGCCAAAATGCCATGTTAGTGACGAGTCAATGAATAATGCTATAAGTTTAAAATCCATGAAAATCAACCATGCGTCAAGAGCATAATGTTGTATAATTAATAGAATTTTGCCTCACAACGTTAAACGTTGGACATCGATGTATTGTAATGTATATATCATATCTATTGTGTCTATGTATTCCTTATTTTAATGAATTGTTAAATACTGCCATGAATTACTTTTTAATTGTGGGTTCAAATCAATAACTGGTTGAAATAGGCTTATAATGGGACATTATTTAGGCTAAATCACTTAATTGTATTTGTGTTCCAAATACAAAAAACTGACCCTGGTATTTTGTTATGGAGGTGTGTCTCTACTATTTATGATACTTGTTGCTATCTATTTATGATAAGCCTATGGCTAAAGTTGAAAAGAATAAAAAATGAAGTTAGAAGTTGCATGGGACAACAGAGACTCAGTCTGCTCTCTCTTATGAGTATTGAAAATGAAATTGTAAGCTCACAGGGCTTCACTGACTTGATTTATGCCTTCGCCATGAGAAAAGTTTGTAAACGTACGATGTAATAATAATAAGTATGTGGATGAAATTCAATATAATTACAATTCAATTCAATAGAATTTCTTGTTTACTTACACTAGTAATCATTTTGATGGAAGGGCCCCTGTTTGAATTACAGCCAGGGGCCCCATGCAACCTTAATCCGGCTCTGAGGAGGCTCAGTCTTTCTACAGTACACACTGAAGTTCAGGGAAAAAAAATAATAATCATTTTGAAAGTCTGAAAGGCAGCTAAAACCATGACAATGGATTAATTATTATTATTTTTGATATATAACACCAGGCCCCTTGACACAAGCAAACTGCTCAGGCTAATAATGGTGCTCTTGGACAGCTGCACTCTTTTGTATGTTAGCATTAACCTTTGTATGCGTTGCAGGCATTTGTATTGCACTCATTAAAACTTAGAGTAGAAGTTAAAGTGGAAGTTTACCATAGGCCCTCAGCAGTACCACACATTTTCTGCATGTGAACACTCCTGAGGTGGTCTTACCGGACAGGGCAGAGAGGCACGGCGACCGCCGTACGGTTTGGACATCCTCATGAGGCTGTGCTTCCTCCCTCTCACTTTCTCACTCTCTTCCCCGGCGTTGTGACCCCAGTAGCTGCTCATCCACTTGGTGAAGTTACCATCCTCGTCCTCGTCATTGTCCATGATAATCGCCGGGTATAGCTTAAATGACAGAGCGGAAAGGTCCCCCTGGCTGCCGGTTCAAGCAGAAAGGGGATGGGATAGTGCGGGGCCGGCCGGTCCGGGCTGCGGTGTCGCAGGGCTGCGGTGCGGTCTGAAAGGAGGGCAGTATGGTGTGTGGCTTCCAGCTAGCAGTCCTGCTCGCTGCTCAAAGTAAGCTGCACTCTCACTGGACGACGAGGTTGCCGTAATTAGATCCCTCTGGCTTCTTAGGCCCGTCGGTGTGGTTTGTTGTTCTAAGCCAACCCAAAAATACTCTGCACGGCTTTTGGCAAAGTCTTTAAATAAGTGAATCCTCTTTAATCTATTTAGTACTAGGGATGCAGGGAGGGAGCTATAGACCTGGACTGGAGACGGGGGATCATTGGTTGGAGGAGGGGGCTTGTTTTCTAAGCTTTCCATTACAGAACACAGTGGAGGCAGCTTGGGCCTAGAGGGCAATCGACACACTGAAACTCCAATTTTCCTATACTTTCCATTTGCTGTGTACAGCCACCCTATCAATAATCCTGGAGTACTGGGTAGCCACTCTCTCTCCTCTCTTTTTTTTCTCACTCGAGGGCCTGAGGCATTTGCAAAGAGGGACAGACTGAGCTTGAGGTTGTCATGGGGGCAGGGAATGTTTATCCGGGCTACGGTTCTAGTCAGCTTTCTGCTTTAGGAATACAAATGGCTGCAGTGGACTGGAGACCTTCTCTCCCAAAATGAAATGGGTGACGGAAACCAATACTGAAAGTAAAAACAAGACGGTTTTTGGCTTTACCTAAGGACTGAGGAATATTTCACTCACTTTCAGTGTTTCCAAAAAGCTTCCATCTAATAGATACATTTTTCAGCTGCATACAGTAGTATGCTGGATCAGTTTAGGGGTATATGCAAAGCCAAAACTGACAGACCTGAGGTGTTTTCACATTTTGTACCGCTTGAACCCTTAATTACACAATTGGATTAAATATTAGGCTAAATTAGTTTCCTCGGGTGCTCAGCCTTTCTCCATTCAGAGAAAACTAGAAAATCTGCAGTGTGTGGCAGTGCAAGAACAAAGCTGCCAAACCCTAGACAATGGTAGTATGTAGAGGTAGCAAATGCTCCCATTACACCTCAGTATCGTTCTCCAATTGTCACAACTGGTGGATGTAACCCTCCCAAATATGGAACATTGATTGAAGTAAAAAGAGCTGTTCTGGGTTTTACTCAGCGTAGTTATCCAGCCAACTCAGTAATCCTGCTTTTCCCTGGAGAGGTCACCCGTGACTCTGAAGTGTAAACAGTGATTAATTTTCAGTATGCATAGTTATTTAGTGAAATAGATTATATTAAATGACTATTATTATTATACTACAGGTAAATCTATGAATTAACTATTATTTAATATTATTGTGGACACTAACCCAAAAAACAAAATAAAGGGGCAAAGGTTTCCAGCAAATCGGTTGATTACACAATACATTATCATTCTGTGAAGAAAAACACTTTCAGTTTCTTTCACAAACACCTCATCCAAGATAACTCTCAAGAGAGGTCAGACCAGTACAGTCAACAGCTCAGTAAGTCCTGATCAATCAAGAGTTCAAATGGACCAAAACTTAGCAGCACAGCAGATCCCCTGAACCAGAATTTAAAAGCTTTAGGAGGAGAAGCAATACTGTTTGAAAAATTTTGGTTTTCAGCCAAGTACACTGTGAAAAAGGTGCAGATTAAATTAAAAGGTGCATTCAAAATTTAACCTCCCAGCTTCATGTTGTTTATTTTTCATGTTGTGTACTTTAAGGGTATACAAAAGAAGCTTGTGTCTTGCACTAAGATCCATCCAAGGTGTTTACACTTGGGTTGTGGCAGTTTAGTTTAGCTTCTCTCTTGACCTGTTTAAAAGCCACACTTAGCTGAAGGGACCTTCTGCCCAGTTATGTAACCCAGTGGTTCCCAAATTCGGTCCTGGGGGACCCCTGTGTATGCTGGTTTTTTTGGTGGTTGCAACCACAGTTTCAATCCCAAAATTTTAACTGCTGTTCATTTATCTTACCCTTTTCATGTTTAGAGGGATTATGAACCCTCATATTATGTTGAAATTTTATGATGCCTTTTTATGTTTGTGGTCAAATTTACCCCAACAGTTTAAACCGACACAAAACTTTGGAAATGTTGACGGAAAATGTGTCGCCCTCTTCATGTCTCCCAATTGTCTAGCCCTTTATCCCTAAATATCACAAATCTGTGAGAAACTTCTCATTTTAGAGCTTGAGGTAAGTGAAAGTTTGTGAAGTTTAAAACCTGTATGGGAAAGTGCCACCAGAATCACCCACAAAAAATCAGAGATAAAAAATAAAAAAGTCTTATATTTTCTTACATTTAATGCAGCAAATGGCCCCATACAACACCTTTGTATACAAAGTTGGTACAGGACTTTTGAAAACATAGCATTATGTTCATCGTGTGTTTACTATTTAATTTACACAAATTTGGAAAAGTCACGTGAAAAAATAAGGTTAACTGGTATTTAAGAGACGTCCAACACTGAATGGGGTCAAGTTCCAAACATAATAGGAGGTGACACAATTCTATAAAAAATAATAAAACAATTCCATAAAAACATGTAACAAAATTATATAACTGATCAAATTAAATACCTAATTGGTGCGTGTGGAAATATGGCCACTAAACTAACCACTTTGTAGATAATGATGAGTTCAAAGACAAAGCAAATGACAACTAGCCAAACCCCCTTTGTGTTAAGTTTACAGAAAATAATTATGAAAAAACTTAAATGCATATGTACTCACAATGTAATTAGCAGCCTATTGATTTACCTCAGTCTATAATTTGATAGGTTAAAATTTTTTGTTACCTCTTTTTATGTCATTATTTGCAATATAGCACAATAAGTACAATTTGAACATGAGATTTCTGTTCTTCATGGCATGCATAGCTATTTCTGACATAATGTGGTTTAAGAGGGTAAATAATCCCTTTAAACATGAAAAGCACATAATTAAGAAAAAATAACAGCTTGTTACAATTATAGGACTGAAACTGTGGTTGGTACAAAAACCAGCATACACAGGGGTCCCCTCGGACCAAGTATGGAAACACAGATGAAACCTCTCCAGAACCACCTCCACAAGATATAAAACCAAGTCAGCTTGGCACCGGGCGATGAACCCTTCTTTAAAGACTATTCACAGAGACAAAATCCACTTATCTTATCTACCCAGTTGTGTCTCTGAGCGGCCGGTCCACCTGTTATGAGACATTATCCCTTAAACTGCTGAAAGTAAGTTTCACGATTGCTGAAGCTATAGTTCAAACGAGCGTTGTGATTAGAGAGACAACTATACAGTTCTGTGACATCACCTCATGAAGGAAATAATATAGCATACAAAAAAATATAGGTTGGGTTGTGATTTTTGTCTGGGTTTCTCTTGGACCTAACATGTCTCTCAACACTAGTTATATCTTCCACTAGGTGCAAAACTGAAATTTGAGATGTCATCAAATATTACAATAAGAAATTATTTAAACATTATAATAAACTGCTTCATAGTATTATTGGCCCCTTCTATGAAATAATTAATTAAAACCTAATATGTAATTGATGTATAAGGCCTGTGAGTGACTTACAGCATGATTTTCTCTGTGCTGATATACGTAAGCTCTAGTTGTCAAAATTTCAGAAGATAAAATTAAATTAATATATGCAGTACTATGACCCATAACTCACTTGACTGTAAAAATTCTATATTAAAATTAATATACCTGTGCAGGCATAGTTGTGTCCCCTCCACTTTTAAAGCTAGGGCACTGCTCACTTATACAAAAGTACAAAATAAAAAACTTACTGAAATTAAGAAAATACTGTTAAATATCCAATTAATGTGAACAAGGGAAACAGGACTTTTAAGAAACCATTATTTTTAACTGCATTAAATTTGGTGGACAGGTTATATGATCATCCATTGCCATTTTTCAAATCTAATGTTAAACTGAGGTCATGACTTACAGTGGGCATTCATGATCCCATCACACTGATTACAAAGAGTAGGGGGGTTCTCTGTTAAATTCCCAATTCCGTTGTCTCAATGGCCACCTAATGGCAACCTAATTATCCACGACATAAATGGCTCAATAATTCCTTCCCTCTCCACCTTAGCTGATGTATTGTGAGCATTTAGAAACAAAATGGCTGCTGTGAATCACCAGTCTGTGGTCATTGAGGTGAACTTTCCCTTCACTGTAAAATACTTTGGCATCAAGAAGGTACTTTAATTCTCGTGTTCTGTTTACTTTTTAGCGCCTGAGAAACCTGTCAAATGTACCCAGGATATTATTGGGATTTTAAAGAAATACAGAAATAAATTTATGCAAAAATTCTCAACTCATATTATCTTTATCTCAATTCTGAACAATATAAACAATATACAGTATATGGTTAATGGTTGCCAAATTACCACTGCTAGATCACATTTAACAATTTAAGCGTCACTTTTTTTGTGATAAAGATGTGATTTATATAAATCCAATATAATGGATTTATATAATGGGGGAGGCTTTAAAAAAAAACGTACATTTTTTGAGAGTGGTTTTGGACTAGTCGGTTGACATGGAGTCCTGATGACGCATATAATTCCTGCGGGAAATCAATGTAGAAAGAAACCCCAACAACTGGTATAAACCACCCCCTATGGGGGAGGCTTAAAAAGACATAAAGCCAAATACAGATGATGAACAACAAACAGAAACCCAAAACAAGAACCAAGCCATAGCTCTTAAATACTTTGTTGTGCTGTATATGAAATATTTTCTTTGTGAGTCTACTGTTCAGAATTGTGGATAGTAATGGGAGTTTTTGAAATGTATTTACTTACTTCATTTTACAAGATTGCCCGTGCCTAAAAGCTTTCTTCAGACCAACTGAATTCACAAAGAGCCAAAATTTTTTAAATATTCAGAGGTCTGTGACAGATAAACAATTTAATTTAAAATTCAGGAAAGGTGAGGTGCTCATTAATCAATATGATAGGGAATTGACAAATGCACTTGATAGGGAAATTATCTCTGATAAGTTTGTCATGTCTCATGCACAATAGTGTTAGTATATCCGCACAGTATATATTTTCTTGGTGGAGGCAATGACACGGGGAATCCGTGAGATATTGAGTACTGGACTGGGAATTAGGGAATAAATTACATTTCATACATGAGACAGGTCATGGACCAGGATTTGAACTTCCTTTTGGCTGCTCTGCTCCATACTCCACCACAGTAGATGGCGCTGTGCACGATTTCAGATGTGTTTACAAGGTATGAAAGCCAAGAAAGAAGTCGGTGACTGAATAAAAACGCCGTATGTACTTGCATAAAGAATACGCTAGATGGGGTTTTTGTCCTCAATATTGGCGGTGCAAACGGTTTCACTTGGCTAACAAGCGTCATTTAATTCTGCTTCAATTAGTTTGATGACATACCTAACTTGTTACTAAACCATTTATTTGTCAAAATTCAAATTAAGATAAACTCAACTTAAATTTAACTTTACAGCAATCAAACTAACCTGCTTTTGAAAAGATAGCTTGTTGACCAAAAAACATTTTTCTGGAATAATTTGTTAACTAGAAAAGTTATAATAACGAAATACCAAATCTGTAATTTATGAAAACGAACTAAAGCCATTGGTGAGTGGGGCGTAATGTGATTTATTTTAAAACGAAACCATCATCTAGAAGTTCCTCCATTGCCCCGGTTGCAGTTGTGGTGTCGCCGCCAGTATCCCATGATACTGTAGTTTATTCCCTGACCTCACTGTTATCTGTGTGTGCGGTGAACTCGCTGGTGCGCGTCCTCTCCTCTGCTTGTTGTATGGTAGACGATGGCGGCCTCAAAGCCTGTCGAGCCGCAGTCAGGCAGCGGTCTTCCCCGTTGGCAGCTGGCGCTACTGGTGGGGACTCCCATTGTACTGGGGGTCGGAGCCATATATCTGTGGAACCGTAGCCGAACGAAAGTGAAGCAAAGCAAGCGCGATGGAGAGAGGAAAACGCCAGAAGGCAGCGCCAGTCCCGTACAGGGCCAAGCACAGCAAGACGGCGCGGCTAACCCAACTCCCATAGAGCCGGACATGGTGAGCCAACCTGAAGTAACATTAACCTTTTCAAAAAATATTTTATTTTAAACTATGCAAATTCACTATCTAGCGCCAACATCCGTTTACCAGGCTGTCTAGCAGGAATGGCGATAGCTAGCTTGCTAGCCCGTGAGCTACCTACCTGTAATCATCCATGCTCGCCAATTTATAAATTCAAGGACACGACAATTGCTACCACTGAAACGTAGCAAGCTAACATTGGCTACCAGGTGGCATGTCATGAATGTAACGTTAGCTAACTAGCTAGCGATTAATCCGTTTACAAACTGATTTTGCTGTTAGCTAGTTTATACTGGCAACGTTAGCTAACGTTGGCGTTAGTAAGCATAGGTTGGTTAGCCATCGTTGGTGGCTAGGTGGAGCTAGCTGCAGGGCTGTCTAAATCTTGACAGCCTTGTGACGCTTTATTAGCTAGCTGATGTTGTTAGCCTGCTAATGGAAGATAACGTGCTAGCTCGCTGGAATAGGTAAAACAAAATGAAAAGTTATAATAACGAAATACCAAATCTGTAATTTATGAAAACGAACTAAAGCCATTGGTGAGTGGGGCGTAATGTGATTTATTTTTAATAATATGCAATAGCTAAGTTAGCAACTATCCTAACGTTAACCCTAAATTAGTGAGATTGCGATTTACCAGTTGCAATTACCTTTGGATTTTTGGCTGGCTAACGTTATTCTATTTTGTAACTAATGTTAGCTAACGTTTGCTGCTCTAACGTTAAATCAACAAGAATGATTTCAATCACACGACTGCGAAATAATGATTCAGAAAACTATATATAAGTCCGTGTTAGCGCGTTACTGTCAATTACAGCTAGCTAAGTTAACTAACGTTAGCTAATCAGCAATGCAAGTTAACGTGACGGTAAGTTAGCTAACGTACAAGCTAGTCCTATCTGTCCCCCCCCCAATCACTAACGATAATTGCACCACAAAACACCGTTGTACACAGTTGGTGAACTCATGTGCTGCTAGCTGTAGCACATTTCACCTACATGTTTAATATCTTCTGACGTTATGATTCTATCTATGTAATGCACTCACACGTACTCTGGATAATGTGTTATTTATTACTGGGTGTTCATTTCGTTACTGTTTTACCCACAATAGGACCAAAGTTCATTGCCGATTTTAACGTTTGTAAAAAATCGTTTGGGGCGGGTCTCAACCAATGAGGTTGCATCCAATTGGTCATTTTTACCAGAATTCGTGGCAGTCCTGAAATATACTATAATTGTCTGATTTTTGGCAAAAGAACTAGGGAGGCCTGGTAATATCGCTGTCATGTTATAAAACTTAAATCTTAAAACGTATTTTGATGTATCGGACCGAAAAACGAAGATTATTGTTGAGATGATGATGCAACATAAATAGACCACAGAAATGTGAAAATGTCATGCACTTAAAGTAGCTTAATCATAGTCCTCTGAACATCTTATGCATTTTTTTTTCTATTTTTACCAACCAAACCCACAGGCAGAGCTACAGAGACTTAATAGCTCTTCTAGACTCAGGTTATCTGCTTAATAATAGTGCTGTAAGCAAGTAGAACTATTTTGTCATAGAAATAAAATTTGCAGTACATTTAAATTTTTCCTTCGTAACATTATTACAAAGGCTACTCCTCTACTTGTGTAATTGTGTTGCTATAATGTAAAAAAAAAAAAAAAAACAACAACAGGGAGACATTTGACAGTATGGCCAGACAAATGTTGGTTATTTATATTAGCCCTATAACTTTAATATCATGCATCCCCAAACACAATCCTTCAGAGTGGTTTTGGGGGTGGGACTAACAGTATTGCCGAGTCACAGTTCTGACTGGTCTTTGCACTTCAACTCATTCTGTGACCTTGACCAAAAATTGTAAACTGGTGCAATGATCTAGTGACATCAACATTCAGCAGCACTGAATCTTGTAATACTCTTACTTACACTCTTGTAATACGCTTACTTCTGGCTGAAATGAAATGTATTAAATTATTATATGTTTAAAAAATATTCCCTGCTAATTATTTATATGGGCGTCTCAAATCTTATCCTTGAAGGGTCAGGTTATTGCAAGCTTTTGTTCTAGCCTAGCACTTAAACACCTGACTTAACTAATCAACTACTCATGGTCTTACAGCAAGTTCTTGATTAGGTGACTCGTATGTTTTAGTTCTGGGGTAGAACGAAAAGCTTGCAGCCTCACCACCTCTTCTCAGATGAGGTTTGGGATGCCCATGTCATACTCTCAGTCTGTGTGGCTGAGTCTCAGCAGGCTCACGGCCTTATTGAGGGAGTAGTGTATGTCACAGTTTTGTGGAGAGCTGCAGGCTGTGCTTACAGGTGTGTTGCTGTGTGGCAGAGAGGCTTACTCTTTTGCGTGGAAGGAATATGCAGACCGACGGACACCCGTCTACAGGGCTTACCGTCGTGCTGTTGTCTAATCTGTGGCACCCTGTACACTGATGTCTGGATCAGCTTCAACAGCCTCGACAGCCGACTTGGGCTTTCACTGCAGACAGTGTGTCAGAGCAACAATGGGATTGAGTTTGAGGGGATGGGGATTGAGTCTTTAAAACAATGTCTCCTGCATCTGTCGCGTGCGTGCGTATGGGTGTGGCGATATCGTGTATCGCGAAGCATATAACCCACAGGTTGCAGATTCACTTCCCAGGCATGGCGAGCTGTAAAGATTTTATCTAATCTAGTTTGCTATTAAAGTGATACTGCAGTCAAAAACCGACTTTTCACGTTGAAAACCGATGTTTTGGGTTAGACTATCATCATACACAACAGTTTTTATCTGAAAATCTCATATTGCGTTGTAGTGGGTGTCGTCTGAGTTTCTGTGTCAGCTTGTATGGTTACGCCACTTGACTATTTTGTGGTGGCAAGACATGATCTTTGCTTTAAAAAAAAAAAATATATATATAATTTTGAAGACCTCTGATCTAGGGCAACGATCCAGTTGTGGGCTGCGTGTTTTGGTGTGACGTCCCCGCTCTCTTTTGGCTGTGAGTCTGTTGGCGTTGACTGGCTGCTGCATTTCCTCCCTTCCACAGAGCCCCCTGGATCGGGCCCAGGCAGCCAAGAACAAGGGCAACAAGTACTTCAAGGCCAGCAAATATGAGCAGGCCATCCAGTGCTACACTGAGGCCATCAGCCTCTGCCCCAAAGAGCAGAGGGGAGACCTGTCCACCTTCTACCAGAACCGGGCCGCGCGCCTATGAGCAACAGGTAGGACCAGGGCCCCTCCCAAAAAGCTTTTACTGTCCCTGAAAGTCTGTTAAATTTAAAGGAAGAAATGCTGAAATTTGTGTAAAGAAAGAGAATTGCAGAAAGTCCTTGAAAATGAAACGGCTACTTTAAAATTATTTTATTTATTTGATAGCCACAATTTGATAGCCACAATCAAAAATTTTACCAGCATTTGGCTGGTGGCGGGAGATGGGTGTTAATTTCACACCCTGCTGTTAAATTGAAAGGAAGAATTGCAGTTCTGAAATTCCTGAAATGAAACTGCTTTTGTTCATTTGAGAGAGAGAGGGAGAGGGAGGGGGGGGGGATTATGGTGGTCATCATCGTGTGAAAAGCTTTGGCTATCTGCAGAGATGTAGCCTCTGGTAGTTTTACTTTGGATTTGGTGCGATGGAACCTTGAGTTAAGTGAAAACCCTGGATTTGTCAATGAGCAGGGCTTGCTAGCAGCTGGTCAGGCAGTGTAAATATAACCAGTGCCAAGGGATTGCACAATTCCCCCGGCTGCGTGTGTGCACGGGAGTCTGCTTGTGTGCATGCCTGAGAGTGTGTGTGTGCTGCATGTACAATTGTCGCACAATGAGCCAGTTGTGCGCATGTATGTATATTGATTGTGCGCTGTGTTGCAGATGAAGTGGGCGGAGGTGGTGGAGGACTGCTCTCAGGCGGTGGAGCTCAACCCGCGATACATCAAGGCCCTGTTTCGCCGGGCCAAAGCGCAGGAGAGACTGGACAAGAAGAAAGAGTGCCTGGAAGGTGGGGGTCTAAATCTGTGTTTTCACCATCATAATGACAGCATTGTTAATATACTTATATTTTTAAATGTTAAATAACACGGATGTAGTGGTTAAAGCCTTGTGGCGTCTGGTTAAATCTCATTGTTTTTCGGAATGGTAGGCAGTCATTTTGTGCTCCATAATTGAGACGATCACGTGTAGCATTTTAATTGGTTTGTGTTTTTTTTAGGCGAGGTCAAATTGCCGTAAGCAACAGTTTATGTATTTTTTATTTACCTGTAATTAATCAAATCGGATATCAACTGAGAACTTGATTCTTTTTGGCGCTGATGGCTTTGTGAATCAAAGTAGGTCAGGAATTCAAGTGAGTACGTCAGTGGTGGGCGGAGTCTGGTTTCGGAAGTAAATTCCCTATGGAAGATAGAATGGCCGTCGGAGACTATCGACTATTTCTTGAAATCTGATTTATAGAATGAGCCGAAACGTTCCTGGATTAGCCTGTGCGGTACAAGGATATATTCCATATATTGCATGTTCCAATTTTTATTTTTTAAAGTAATGCATTAATGAATGTAGTTCGACTTGTAGTCCACTTTAACATACTACATATCCAGTACTGCAACGCACGGGTGGTTCTCGACCAATAAGATATCATCATCTCGTCTGTCTGACTGTGGCAGATGGGAGTAGGCTACTGCCGCTGAACGTTAGCTTGCTAAGCCCGCCCGACAAGGTCAGAAACTGCGCTACGGTTAACCACATAAAGCAATTCTAGCATTTAGTCCTTCAAGCTAGCTAGCTAACGTTAGAAAAAAATGTTTAAAAACGCAGCTGTGTGCTACTGCTGGCTAACGTTATATGGCAATGTCTGGAGACAAGGCTGCACGTTCGGAGGGAATTATGGGACGTGTAGTTTTTAAACAGTGCCAGCGCTGGTATGTTCACACAAAAAAAAATACTAAAACGGAAAATATACTCGAAGCTGGTCCAGAAAAAACGACCTAGTTTGCAAATTGGCGTTATATTGAACAATCCGGGAAATTGACGGTAAGACATAATCAGTATAAATGGTTTAATATAAGCTTTAGTTAATGTCTACGCTCTAAATGAATGGGGAATTTACTTCCAAAACCAGCGTGACATAGTCACTTGAGTATTCTATTGTTCGTTTCGCACAGTTTGACATTTACTGAAGCGGCTACGCTTCGGTAAATGTTTAGGATACGACGGTAGCACTCCAGCCGGGATTTGTTATGGTTTATTCTGCTGGAAGTAGCCAGGAAGTGAGGGATGCAGCTGTACACACACACACACACACACACACACACACACACACACACACACACACACACACACACACACACACACATACACAGGTATGCACGCAGGGGCACTCGCATATGCACATGTATTCACCTCCCCTCCCTCCCTGCCTCTCCAGACGTCACAGCGGTGTGCATCCTGGAGGCCTTCCAGAACCAGCAGAGCATGCTGCTGGCAGACAAGGTCCTGAAGCTGCTGGGAAAGGAGAAGGCCAAAGAGAAGTACAAGGTGAGGGGAGCGACATGTTCAGAGAAGTGCGCTGGTTCTGCGCTCCCAGCAAATGGGCAAGCATGACACAAAACCGCTAAGAGGTGGCTGCAGATCAGAACCCCCCCTGCACCTTTGGCTCAGCTGTATGCTGTGGGATGCGTGCATGCTGGCTCTGAGATCCAGGCAACTTTTAAACCATCAATGTGTCTTAGTTTTAAAAGAACGAATGCTAATCCTGTTTAACCTACATCAAAATCTTCGGTGTGGGAGTGTGCTGTGCTGCTAATAATAACCCAATACTGATGCGTGCCACTATTTCCATGTGTGCTTCGTTACACAGCCATACTGTTATTTCTCCGTCAGGCAGCCTTATGCCGTACAACCTCAATGTTACAAAATGTTTGTGTTAACATACAGGAGCAGGAGAATACATTGTTTTAAGAATTTGAGTGTTTTATTGACTTTGGAATTTGCTGTGAACAATTCTTTTTACAGAAAAAAATTTCCCTTGTTGAGTTGTTGTTACTAGTGATGTCCTTACATCCTGTTGGGGGAATCGGGGTTAAGTACAATGTGTATCTGAATCCAGGAATTCCAACAGTCAATGCCCATGTACAATTTTATGGCTGTGGTTCTCAAGTTCGGTCTTGGGGCCCCCCCTGTGTATGCTGGTTTTCGTTGCAACCACAATTGCAATCCCAGAATTTTTACAAGCTGTTAATTTTTCTTAATTGCACTCCATGTTTAGAGGGATTATTTACCCTCTTAAAGGGTAAGTACACTATAGATCACTTTAACTGCAAACATGTTTGTATGCCAACCTTATACAATAATTATGAAATAATATTGTATGTCATAAGAAACTTTGTGCTGCCCTCTAATGCTTGAAACTTCCTTTCTGCTCCCCACACTGCCCCCGCCCCAATCGTGATGTCAGAATACCTCTTTGGAGGTACCCCCACATCACATGGATAATTGTTGTTGCCCACACCGGCACCTGATCAGTTAGACGCACTACGGTCCTTTGGTTTCGGCTCCACGTTTTTAAAACTGGAACAACGTGGCGTTCATAAACTCTCTTATTCCACCTAAATAGTCCACTAAAATATGTTTCTGAAACTATTTGAGGTGAGGAGAAATAGGCCATGCAGTTACTGAATGTTGATTCATATTTGATCTACAATGGCTAGTTTGACAGTTTGACAGGCTGAGACAGTGGGTGCTCTTACTCTTTAAATACATTGTATCAGAAATAGATATACATGCCATGTTGAATAAATATCCCATGATCACATTGTATCGTGCTATATTGCAAACAATTTCATTAAGAGGTAGCAAAATGATTTAAATTAAAGACCGAGGTGAATCAATAGGCTTCTAATTGGTGAAAATGTGGACAAATGGCCATTAAAACTAACCATTCGGTAGATAATGAAGAATTCAAAGACGATACAAATGATAAGCTATTGCGTCACGTTAGTCTTTAAAATAATAGTTAACTCTTTTTATGTAGCTTCTAATATAGCACTATGAACATGGAACGTTTATTCTAAATGGCATGTATAGCTATTTCTGACAATGTGGCTTAAGAGGGTGAATAATCCATCTAGACATGAAAAGCTCTTAATTAAGAAAAATTTACTAAATTAAAATTATCTAAAATTCTGGGATTGCAAGTATGGTTGGTATGAAAGCCAGCATACACAGGGGTGCCCCAGGACCGAACATGAGAAGCAGTGCCTTATGGTATTCCACGCCATGCTGGGCCCTAAATAGCTTTCTGTTCTGTCTCCTCAGAGGTATAAAAAAATAAAAATAAAAATAAAAACACTCCTGGAGTGGTGACACCCTAGATCAGTGGTTCCCAAACTCGGTCCTCGGGGACCACTGTGTATGCTGGTTTTCTTTCCAACCACAATTGCAATCCCAAAATTCTAACAAGCTGTTAATTTTTCTTAATTAGTTGCTTTTCATGTTTAGAGGAATTAGCCTATTTACCCTCTTAAGCCACATCATGTCAGAAATAGCTAAGCATGCCATGAAGAATAAAATTCCTGTGTTCCTACTGTGCTTATTGGGCTATATTGCAAATAGGTAAACTTTTCTTTTTAACTGGTCAATTTAAAGACTGGGGTGAATCCAATTGGCTCCTAATTAGGTAGTTGAACACATGTGTTTTTAAGTTCCCTCATCATTTGTTTCTTAAATGTATTAACACAATGCAGGTTTGGCTCGTTATCATTCTCTTTATCTTTTCTTCATTATTTATCAATTGGTTCGTTTTAGTGGCCATGTGTCCACAATTTCACCAATTAGGAGCATATTGATTCACCTCAGTCTTTAATTTTAATCAGTTAAAAAATGTAATTTTGTAATTATTCCCAATATAGCACAATAAACAATGAGAATATTGGACTTTTATTATTCATGACATGCATAGCTATTGCTAACATAATGTGGCTTAAGAAGGTAAATAATCCCTCTAAATATGACAAACACCTAATTAAGAACAATTGACAGCTTGTTAAAATTCCGGGATTGCAATTGTGGTTGGAACGAAAACCAGCATACACAGTGGTCCCCGAGGACCGAGTTTGGGAACCACTGCCCTAGATTGCATGCATAGAGGATCTCAGGACATTTCCTTTGATATGGGGAGAGAGAGACAGCATTTTTATGGTCAAATTAACCAGAGCAGGCTATTGAATAACAATGTAATATTGTATGGACCATGAACAAGCTCGCCATATCAATTATGTTGTCTCTCTCTCTCTCTCTCTCTCTCTCTCGAAGGCCGTAATCTAAAAACTGTATATCCGACAGTCCTTAAGAAATGAATGGTTATTACCTCCCTCTCTCCTGTCCTTCCTCCTTTGCCCCCCCAGGGCTCGAAATTGCGACCGTTTTGGTCGCATATGCTCCCGAAATTTAATCTGTGCGACCTCGAAATATAATTGGGCGCATTTGTGCGAGTGCAAATAATTATTCTGGTGCAACCTTTTTTTCTTCTTCTTTTTTTCCCCCCCAGTCGAACGTCCCTTTCTCTGTACATTCACTAGTTAGTACACTCAGTATGTGCCTTGTGAGCTGACAGTGACCATTCTAACCAATCAAACGTGAGCTTGACGTTCTTACCTTTAATGCTGATTTTAGATTGGTTAAGATTAGCCTTCAATCACTCCCTTTCACGGCACTCCACTGTTACGTGACACAGAGAGCTAACGCGTTAACTAATGTTACCTGAAGACAGGGACGTCGTTAGGCCTATTTTAGGGTGGCTGAAGCTACCCTAAAATGTTCTTAAGCCCCCCCCTTCTCGCTCTGCCAAGTAACGATCGGCATTGGCAACGGCTTGTGACAGGATAATGTTAGTGGCGAAGGAGTTTAGCCGTGATGTGAAGATTCAAAGTGAATGATGCACAGAGTGAAATTGTAAGTAGTTGTTAACGATTGTTACCTGCTTAACTTTAACGATTGTTAACTGCTTAAAAAATAATTTTATTACTTGCCTAATAGCCTAATTGAGGAGAACCGGCTACATTTGATGGCATTGAGTAATTGGTGAATTAAACGCTGATGTAGCCTATTGTTAATCAAGGAAACTGATTGAAAAATCCCCCCCAATTTTCAGCTCAGGAGCCGCCACTGAACAGTGCGTTTGCAACCAAATTTTAAATCCTGGCCCCAGGATATTGCGTAAAGCCCCAGTGGTGGCCTACCATGCGTTTTTAAGGCTACTTTCACCGTACTGTTATATTGTCGTTTTTTATCAATAAAATAAATAAATAAATATATATTACATATATTGTTGGTGCTCCTTACATTTTGGTGGGTGCTCCTAAATTTTTGCTGGTGCTCCTAACTTTTTGAAGTTGGGAGCACCAGTGCTACCAAGTAAAAAAGTTAATTTCGAGCCCTGCCCCCCCCCCACACTTTCTATCCCTCCTGCCTGGTCTTGCTCTTCCCCCTCTCCTTTCTCCCTCTTTCTTCTTTCTTCTGTCTGCATGCCCTTCATTTTCACTTTCTTGTAATTTCTCCCCTCTTCTGTTTTTCCTTCTCTCTTCTTCTTTCTCTGCAGAACCGTGAGCCCCTGATGCCCTCCCCACAGTTCATAAAGTCTTACTTCAGCTCCTTCACCGATGACATCATCTCCCAGCCCCTGCAGAAGGGAGAGAAGAACGATGAGGACAAAGACAAGGAGGGGGAGACGGCAGAGGTCACAGAGAGGTCTGACTCCCAATGCGCTTTCAAGTGCTTTACAAGGGCTGTGACCGAATGTGATCCCTGTACCCTGCCCCCTGTCCACTCAGACCCCTGTCTACTGTGTGCCCTAACACCTCACTTTGCAAAACTCTTTCCAAACTAGTGATGAAGTAGTTTGTATTATTTTTATTTATTTTTTTATTGAGAATATCAATCGGTTTACCAACCCCAATTCCAAAAAAGTTGGGAGAGTATGTAAAATGCACATAAAAGCAGAATGCAGTGATTTGTCAATTCCCTTTTACATATGTTTAATTGAAAACAGTACAAAGAAAAGATATCTAATGTTTTACCTTATCGGCTTTATTGATTTTTGTAAATATACGCTAATTCAGAATTTGCTGCCTGCAACACGTTCCAAAAAAGTTGGGACAGGGGCAAAAAAAAGACGGAGAAATTAAAAAAACACCTGTTTGGAACATTCCACATGTAAACAGGTGATGCTATGATGACTGGGTATAAAAGGATATCAAAAGATTCTTGATATCTTATTTTCAGGTACGCTTACAAGCGATACTATATCCTTTCTGCATTTGAATGGATCTCTATGGGAATTGTGGGGTGAGACGAGATGAAGCTGTAAATTACACGGGAACAGTATGGAACCCATGGTTGGCTAAATGGCTAAGTCATCAAAGGTCTGCGGTATCAAACAAGCCTCTAACCATCACTGCTGCCAGATATGCAGTAGATATGGGTGGTTCACTTTAAGGGTTGTTTCTCCTTACTCATTTTCCTTTTGAAAAATAAGTTTAAATTTAAAAAAAATTTTTTTTTTATTACTTCCCAGTCTTTTTGCCCCTGTCCCAACTTTTTTAGAATGTGTTGCAGGCATCAAATTTTGAATTGGCGTATATTTACAAAGATGGATAAAGTTGATAAGGTAAATATCTTTTCTTTGTACTGTTCAATTAAATATATGTAAAAGAGAATTTACAAATCACTGTTTTCTGCTTTTATGTGCATTTTACATACTGTCCCAACTTTTTTGGAATTGGGGTTTGTACATATGACAATGGTTACAAAGTGTAGATTATGAATGATGGTATTTAACAAAAATAAAAAGAGAATAGTTTGTAATATGACCCGCTCTTGTACCATAGACATGCATATACGCTCTGTCTTGTACTGCAAGTTGTAGTTTTTACTTGTCGGATTGTGTGCTCCTGAATTCCCTCAACAAAACCCCGGAAATAAGGGTTTCATCCTGGGATTTTAAGTGCCCCCATTTGTGAGAAAAAGTCCCCACTCGAAAAGTCCCCACTCAAAGGGGTGAAGGGATCATATTCGGTCACGGCCCAAGTATTTTTTTCAGGTAGCCCTGAGAAAGGCTTTATGCCACAACCTGGATGATAGGCTAACGCAGAGAGCGCAGACGTGGCAGCGTGTTGGTGTGTCGGCGTTCCCCGTGGTCACCTACTCTCCTTTCCGCTCCCCAGCTCTGGCTACCTGAAGGCCAAGCAGTACATGGAGGAGGAGAACTACGATAAGATCATCAGCGAGTGCAGCAAGGAGGTGGAGTCTCAGGGGAAGCACACGGCCGAAGCCCTCCTCCTGCGCGCCACCTTCTACCTGTTGATCGGGAACGCCACAGCCGCCCAGCCCGACCTCGACCAGGTCATCAACATGGAGACCGCCAACGTCAAGGTACCCAGGCCATCAGTAGGCCTCATCGGGAATGAGAGCCTTGACCACATGCAGTCACCAGCCCATGCCATACTGATAAGTTGGTATATTTCCCCTGTGGCACAGTTTGTGCCAGACAGCCAGGTTCTTTAAATCTTGTGTCTGCAGGTCTTTTGGTTTCTTTTCAAATCCTTTCAACTGATTTAGGCCTCATAAAAAAAATTAATTAAAAAGAAAAACTGCTTTGGAGCATTTCCTTGCCATAGACCAGAAACTCAATGCCCCCATATCAGCTATTGTACATCCAGCAAATCATCAAACTTCTATAAATATCTCCTATATCCTTCTTCACAAATAAAAACTCTGGGCCAATTAAAAACATACGCTAAATCTTAAATGTCAACAAATGCCAGGACCTATCCTTTTAAAGACCCCGCGCAAGAAGCACAGGAACAGTTAAGAATAAGAGGAAATAGAAGCACGTTTAACTTCCCTGCGTCCTTCCTCCACAGTTGCGCGCCAACGCGCTGATTAAGCGTGGCAGCATGTACATGCAGCAGCAGCAGCCCCAGCTCTCCACGCAGGACTTCAACATGGCCGCCGAGATTGACACGCACAACGCCGACGTCTACCACCATCGTGGTCAGGTACGGCCCCGCCCCGCTCCTGTTGGGCAGGCGGGTTTCCACACGTTTGCTTCGTCCTCACTGTTGTTTGTCGTCACAAAGTCTGGAAAAGGATAAATTATCAGTAAGGATTATTCTGAATTGTATTTGTACAGCACCTTTAGCGGAGAACTAAACAATTTTTATAGGGGCTATTCAACTGGTGGCCGAGGGGTCAAATGCGGCTTGTTCTAGACCTATTTTTGGCCCTTTGAGAAGAAAAAAAGTACTCTATTCCGATGCCCGGGTTGCGGAATCGCACACAGACAACCCAGACACACAGACAACCCAGACACGCACACGCTCACATACACGTGAGATGGACACACAGTGATTTGGAAAGCGTAACAGTGAGTGTTGTCACTTTAGCTGAAGATCCTGCTGGACCAGGTGGAAGAGGCCGTAGGGGACTTTGACGAGTGTATCCTCCTGAGGCCCGACTCTGCACTGGCCCAGGCACAAAAGTGCTTTGCTCTGGTGAGTGACCACCAGGGGGCACCACTGTTTATTCCCCTCTTCCTCCCCCCATCTCTGCATAACACTATGCTTCTGCTGTACTCACAGGTTGTGATGGGACACTGACGTTCACTGGCTTGTTTGAACAAATCAATGGTTTGCTTCCAACAGCAAAACACAGTGATTGGCTCAAATCGGCGAGTTGCTGATATCATATAGTAGCTCTGTCCATAATTTGTTTCATGGAACCTCGCTCTCCCACCGCTGCTTACAGGTGGAACAGGAAACCCTGGAATATTACACCTGTTCGGATACCTGCCTTCATAACCTCAAAATATTACGTTTCCATTAGTAGTTCATAAATCTCAATTGAAAAACAGGACCGGGAAATATTACGTTTCCATTAGTAGTTCATAAATCTCAATTGAAAAACAGGACCGGGCAAGTACAGTTGAAGTTTACGTACACTTAGGTTGAAGTCATTAAAACTCATTTTTAACCACTCCACAGATTTTATGTTAGAAAACTATAGTGTTGGCAAGTCAGTTAGGACATCTACTTTGTGCATGACATACAGTTGTGTTCAAAAAAATAGCAGTACAACATCAGTAACCTGATGAACCACTGTTATTAGTAGTAGTGATATTTCTACATGGCAAATAATTTACTTGTAGATGTAGTAGTGTAATAGAAAAACAACAGACCCAACTGTCATGACATGCACGCTGCTTGTTCTGAGTAATTGAGGATTAATTAATTCTGTGAAAAAACAGGTGTCATTAATTGTCCTTTATTAAGGAAGAAGGGAAGCAAGTGTTTCACACATTGTTATAAAATATATTTCCTTCTGAATTGCTAAGTAAAATGGGCCGTTCCAAACATTGTTCGGAGGAACAACGTAATTTGATTAAAAACTTGATTGGAGTGGGGAAAACGTATAAAGAAGTGCAGCAAATTATAGGATGCTCAGCTAAAATGATCTCAAATGCTTTAAAATGGCAATGAAAACCCGAAACACGCGGAAGAAAATGAGCAACTACTGTTTAAACGGATCGAAGAATAGTCAGAATGGCAAAGATTCAGCCAATCATCACCTCCAGAAAGATCAAAGATGATCTAAAATTACCTGTAAATGCTGTTAGTCAGAAGACGTTTGATCGAAGCTAAGCTATCAGCAAGAAGCCCCCGTAAAGCACCATTGTTGAAAAAACGGCATGTGCAGAATCGGTTAAAATTTGCCAAGGAACACATCGATTGGCCCAAAGAGAAATGGCGTAACATTCTGTGGACTGATGAGAGTAAAATTGTTCTTTTCGGGTCTAGTGGTCGTCGACAGTACGTCAGACGACCCCCGGGTACTGAATTCAAGCCACAGTACACTGTGAAGACAGTGAAGCATGGTGGCGCAAAAATCATGGTATGGGGATGTTTTTCATACTACGGTGTTGGGCCTATTTATCGTATACCAGGGATCATGGATCAGTTTGAATACATCAAAATAATTGAAGAGATTATGTTGCCGTATGCCGAAGAAGAAATGCCCCTGAAATGGGTGTTTCAACAAGACAACGACCCCAAACACACGAGTAAGCAAGCAACATCTTGGTTCCAGACAAAAAGGATTGAGGTAATGGAGTGGCCAGCTCAATCCCCCGACCTCAACCCCATTGAAAACGTGTGGGGTGACATTAAGAATGCAGTTTCTGAAGCAAAACCCAAAAATTCACAGGAACTGTGGAATGTAGTTCGTTCATTCTGGGCTGAAATACCTGTTTCTAGGTGCCAGAAGTTGGTTGACTCGATGCAACGCAGATGCGCAGCAGTTATCAAAAACAATGGTTATGCAACTAAATATTAGTTCAGTAATTTAAAGTGAAGTTAAATCTTGAAAAATTTCTTCAGTTTATACAGTAAGTGTTTGAGTTTGAAGAGAAAAATGTCGACTGCTATTTTTTTGAACAGATTAATATTGCTTTTCTTTGCTTCCTGTAAAAGAATAACGCAGACTTGATAAAACTTGTTAATGCTTTGATTTGGAATTGAATGTGTAATGTTTCCACTACATTTGAAATATGGAACTAAAAGCTATTAAAAAATATTTGCACTTTATTCACTTTTTTTCACGCACTGCTATTTATTTGAACACAACTAAGTCATTTTTCCAACAATTGTTTACAGACAGGTTATTTCACTTTTAATTCACTATATCACAATTCTAGTGGGTCAGAAGTTTACGTGCACTAAGTTGATTGTGCCTTTAAACAGCTTGGAAAATTCCAGAAAATGATGTCATGGCTTTAGAAACTTCTGATGCGCTAATTGACATTGTTTTATGGGCTAATTGACATTATTTGAGTCAATTAGAGGTGTGCCTGTGGATGTATATTAAGACCTACCTTCAAACTCGGTGCCTCTTTGCTTGACATCATGGGAAAAGCATAAGAAATCAAGACATCAGAAAGAAAATTGTGGACCTCCACAAGTCTGGTTCATCCTTGGGAGCAATTTCCAAACGCCTGAAGGTACCACGTTCGTCAGTACAAATAATAGTATGCAAATATAAACACCATGGGACCACGCAGCCGTCATACCGCTCAGGAAGGAGACTCGTTCGGTCTCCTAGGCTGCTTTCGGATCCGAAATTTATCCTTTCTTCCTGTCGTTCCCTTCCCTTGCTTCAAGGGGGGAATCCCCAAAATGCCAGGAAGAAATATGGCAGCCACACCAAGTGTGATTCGGATCCAATTTAAGAAAGGGGAGGGAGTAATTATATTCCCTCGCTCCCTGGTTTATCCTCGCTTCCACCAAGGGCATAAAATGCAAGCTTCCAGCAAGAAGGGAATCCCACAATGCAATGCTCCATGTGGAAAAAGTGGGCGGTCACCACAGAACTATGTGGCGGTCACATTTCAACTCTGGTGTTGCACTTCCGAAATGTTGCGAGGGCGGTTCGGTTCGGTTTTTGTTTGTTTCTCGTCAACCCTCCCTTGCAGAGCACCTTTTAAGTTTGCTTGCTGCATGTAGCAAATTGCGTCACAAGATAGCTCGCTCGTGGGAAGACAGCAAGGGAAGGGAGCGTGTTAAATTGGATTCGAATGCAGCTCTAGAGATGAATGTGCTTGAAACGTGCGAATCAATCCCAGAACAACAGCAAAGGACCTTGTGAAGATGGTGGAAAGAACAGGTACAAAATTATCTATATCCACAGTGAAACGTATCGACATAACCTGAAAGGCTGCTCAGCAAGGAAGAAGCCACTACTCCAAAACCGCCATAAAAAAGCCAGACTACAGTTTGCAACTGCACATGGGGACAAAGATCCTACTTTTTGGAGAAATATCCTCTGGTCTAATGAAACAAAAATTTAACTGTTTGGCCATAATGACCATCGTTATGCTTGGAGGAAAAAGGGTGAGGCTTGCAAGCCGAAGAACACCATCCCAACCGTGAAGCACGGGGGTGGCAGCATCATGTTGTGGGGGTGCTTTGCTGCAGAAGGGACTGGTGCACTTCATAAAATAGATGGCATCATGAGGAAGGAAAATTATGTGGATATATTGAAGCAACATCTCAAGACATCAGCCAGGAAGTTGAAGCTTGGTCGCAAATGGCTCTTCCAAATGGACAATGACCCAAAGCATACTTCCAAAGTTGTGGCAAAATAGCTTAAGGACAACAAAGTCAAGGTATTGGAGTGGCCATCACAAAGTCCTGGGCTGCGGTCCAATCCGTTAAATGTTATGCCTTCCTGCACTTCCCCTCGCCCCTTCCACTTGGGAGGATGTGACGCAGCACCAAAATAACACGAGTCTGACACTCGAACCGATGGGGAGGAGCTAGGGAGGGAGCGGAATTATTTTTGACGCCTGCAGACCATTGACAAATGAGTTTGTGCAAAACTTCCCAATAAATTGCATAAGATAGCAAGCTCCAGCCAACATCTCAATTTTTATTCTGGCAAAAGAGCAAACTAGAAAATGATTATCTATCAATTTATTGATAGACAGCACTTTAAAATACCTCATAAGCAGGAATGGGGAATAATACACTTGTATGTTACAAAATACCTCAAATGTATTAAAAAACAGCAATCAAAACAGTGGATGCATACCCTAGATTGCTTTGGTGGTAGCCCAGAAGTATAAAACGTAAGAGGCGAGCGACTCGTATTGAATATGAAATCCCAAGTATTTTTAGTAGGCTATTGCCCATAAGCTTGCACTGGCTCATTTGCTGGATACTCGCTGAACGGCAACGAGCTGATTATGTAGCTAGTTATCGTTAACTGGCCTGAAATAATCATTCTAATACTGAATCCTAGTAGGATAACATTAAACTTTTCGCTGGAGATGCATTTAACGGATTGGACCGCAGTCCTGACCTCAGTCCAATCGAAAATTTGTGGGCAGAACTGAAAAACCATGTGCGAGCAAGGAGGCCTACAAACCTGACTCAGTTACACCAGTTCTGTCAGGAGGAATCGGCCAAAATTCCAGCAAATTATTCTGAGAAGCTTGTGGAAGGCTACCCGAAACGTTTGACCCAAGTTAAACAATTTAAAGGCAATGCTACCAAATACTAACAGAGTGTATGTAAACTTCTCCACTGGGAATGTGATGAAAGAAACAAAAGCTGAAATAAATCATTCTCTCTACTATTATTCTGACATTTCAAATTCTTAAAATAAAGTTGTGATCCTAACTGACCTAAGACAGGGAATGTTTACTTGGATTAAATGTCAGCAATTGTGGATAACTGAGTTTAAATGGATTTGGCTAAGGTGTATGTAGACTTTAGACTTCAGTTGAAAGAGAAAATGGATTTGGGCAATGAGAGTAGAGAAGGACGCAGTTCTAAACGGGTTCTTTTTCAAACATGTTAATGCCCTTCTGCTGCTTTGCATTTCAGTACAGTTTGGCCTCTGTTTTTGTAATTTGGGTATGCAAGAGAAAATGCTGTTGGGCAAAGAGGTATTGGGGTCAATTCACTCATTAATAATCATTACTGCCATTTAGCAGGTGCTCTTATCCAGTTTTTACATAGTATCCTGTATACAGTTGGACATGTACAACTCAGGTTACGTACCTTGCTCAAGGGTGCAATGGCAGTGCCCTGCCTGGGTATCCAGCCTGCAACCTTTGGGCTAGAAGCCAATAACAATCGCTGTCCAAGACAAAAAAATTTTATCATAAAACTCATTAGTAATCTAAACCAGGAACAAGGATGCTTCCCATTCAGTCAATTTGGGAAATTAGTTCAAATCCCATTAAAGAACAGAGAAAACAATGTTTTTAATTCATGAATTGCATTTGAATTGAATTTAATTCATTTTCTCAACTGAATGATTTGAAATGAAATCTATCCCAATGCTGGGGCAAAGAGAGTAGAGAAGGGCACAGTTATGAGGTTTTTAATGCAGCTAACGTTCTGTCACTGCTTCGCATTTCAGTACAGACAGGCCTACACGGGGAGCAACCCCTCCCAGGTGCAGACGGCCATGGATGGCTTCGAAGACGTGATCAGGAGGTTCCCCAAGTGTGCCGAGGGCTACGCTCTGTACGCACAGGTACGTCCTTCCTCTCGTGGCTCACCGACTGCACTCGCACCCAGGCGTTGGCCCGCATGAGATTTTGACAGTTTGATTTTTTAAAAATAATAATTTGTGATATTACACTCAACAAGGATCTGTTATTGTAAAATATTTTTTTTAAAGGACGGGACTGTCCTCCCTCCTTATGTAATTTGTTTATTTGGATGGGGGAAGTGGAGAGGGTTACAGATGAGATCACAGCAGAATGTGCTACACGGTCTCCCCATTTATTAGCATTCATATGTGTTCCAGTACAAAGATGGGTACCTCTCCTGCTGCCATCTATTCCATGAATATGGAATTTTAGCTCTAAATTGCAGATGAAAATGAAAGAAATGACACCGTCTGAATGGTATGAACAGACTGAATGTTTAAAACTGCGGTATGCTGGGAAACCAGAAAACTGGTCCATAACTGCTCCCGTACCAACAAGTACATTCAGGTTTCGCTGTCAGATTGAATCAGAATGTCAGATCTTTGAAAGATAAAACGCTAAGCTCTGTAAAGCCATTTAGCTGCTGGCATGCAGTCTTGCTCAGTTTGATTCCGGCTTCAATGGAGGGGGCTCTATCAGATTGATGGCGTTAGCCCCTTTGAGACCAAGCGAAACCTGTTCTTCCACAGGAGTGACTGTTGTTATAAATGCTGTTTTCACACGTGTGAAGAGCAGCATCGCACCGCGCATACCTTTGTGATGTGTCTCTGATGCTGTTTACTATCTGTGCCTGGCAGGCCCTGACTGACCAGCAGCAGTTTGGGAAGGCTGACGAGATGTACGACAAGTGCATCGAGCTGGAGCCCGACAACGCCACCACATACGTCCACAAAGGGTTAGTTTGCTGCTGCAACTGTACTATCTCTCTTCTTTTCTTCTTTATCTTTTATTTATTTTTGAATAAGTAATTTTTAATAGACAAGCATTCTTAAAATCCTGGAACTCATCTGTGTATACTAGTCTTTGTTCCAACCACAACATTGTAACACCTGTTGGTTGTTTCTTCCTAATTAGACACTTTAAAGCCCTGTTACTCAAATCACAGTCCATGACTGTATGAATTATGGTTTTGCTCCCTCCCTTTACCTGGGAATCAGGTGTGAAGACGGTCTGGCCAATGAGTAGCACTAATTGTTCAGTTGATTACCTGGGAGAAAAGAAAACCAGGGCTGGACTTGGATTCAAGGGCCAGATTTGAGTATCCATGCTTTAAAGTGTCTGTTAAAGCACAACTGAAGTTTGGTAGAACTTCGAGTTGTGTAATTACCTGGCCATGATATGAGTCCAAATAGTGGCGAAATATGTTTGTTAGTTGCTCTGTGCTCCCCTGGGGTGATAATCCAGAATAAGGTATTTGTCGCTCTCCATTCACTTCTATGGGGCAGCTAAAACTGTCTCAAAATGACACTTCTAGCACGTGTACGACCGCGAAAGAAGTGGATTCTGTCAGTACAAACAATATCCAGTCCTTGTACGCATTTTATTTCTTTTTTGAATTCAATGATTCAATTATCTTGCTTTTTCGTATTTTATGTGGAACGTAGATCTGGTAGGTATGCTATGTTCTTGTGCCAGAAACAGCGTTAATGCGCCGATGCGTCAGAAACCACTCATTGGTCCAAATTTCCACAGAAGCAAGCGTTCCTAGTACTAGTATATATCTATGGTCCGACCTGCTGACATTTTGGTAGTCTTTTCTGGTAGCTTGTTAACAACATTGAAGAAAATAGTACTTTATAAATAATTTTAATTACACAAAAAAAAGTATATGTACGAGGACGGGTTATTTTTTGTATTGACAGAATCTGCTTCTTTCCCAGTCGTATACGTGCTAGAAGTGGCATTTTGAGACCGTTTTAGCTGCCCCGTAGAAGTGAATGGAGAGCAACAAATACCCTATTCTGGATTATCACCCCAGGGGAGCACAGGGCAACTAATGAACATATTTCGCCACTATTTGGACTCATATCATGGCAGGTAACTACACAACCCAAAGTTCTACCAAACTTCAGTTGTGCTTTAAGGGATGTTTTACCCAAGGGGTGTCAAACTCCATTCCTGGAAGGCAGCAGTGTCTGTTGTTTTTCGGTGTGTTTCAGCACTTAAGTAATTTGTCTTTGTCACTGATTGGCTAAGTATTACACACCTTGTTTCCAGGCCTAAATTGGCTGCTGATTAAAAGGAAAATGTAAGAATCCAGGACTAGAGTTAGGCACCCGTGAATTACCCTCTTACGGCGCACTATGCCAGAAAACCACTTCATGAATAACAAATGTCCCATATTTATATCTTAGGACTCGATCACTGAAATGAGACATTTGTGGAAAATGAGTTCAAAGACAAAGCAATGGGAGTGAGCCAAACCTGCATTGTGTTAAAATTTCGAAGCACCTTTTCAACAAACTGCGTAGATAAAGATGGGCTCTTCAACTGCTTTATACAGAGTGAGGATGTATGAGTCTGAACATTAAGACCTCGGCCCGTTTGTGTGTGTGTTTCTGTGTCTGTGTGTGCCTACCTGTGTCTCCAGTCTCCTGCAGCTCCAGTGGAAACAGGACCTGGATATGGGTCTGGAGCTCATCAGCAAGGCCATAGAGATAGACAACAAGTGCGACTTCGCCTATGAAACTATGGGAACCATTGAAGTCCAAAGGTGAGCCTTAGTTCTTCTTCACTACTGGCCACAAGTATGAAAACCAGCCTCCAGTGAAAACACTGAATAACTCACACATTCCTCTTTGCTTCTGTGCTATTTGCATTTACACTTCATCTAAGCCATTTGGTAGACACTCTTTCATAGCTGATGTTAAAAAACAAGCCATTCTGAAGTGGTAAATGTAGTGATTCTCCCAGGTAAATATCATTCATGTTTGTAAATTGGGGAGCATTGGGCCTTCCTTCTCTTTTTTTTAAATTTTTTTTATAATGATTTGAAGAATAATTTCTCCTCACTTAAAATAATGAAATCCAGAAACCGCATAGGATTAAAAATGTCTTGACAGTTTAAAAAAAAAGGTACATTCTCTCATTTTAAGATTCACATGTCAGTTGTATATTATGCCTTGCTTTTCTTTTTAGGCGTTTTTGTATTAATATGGTCTTATTTCATATAATGTGCTTTCAGTCCTTTAACTACCCCAATTGTATATAATTTTATTTTATACTTTGTGTTTCAGTGAATGTAATGTGAAGGTTCCCGACTTGCATTTTAAATTTGAATTGTATGTTCAGTAAAAAAAAAATCTAATTTTACTGAAGAAATTCAGGTTAAGCACCAAGTGCCCCACCTGGAATTGAACCTGCAACTCATGAGTAGCAATCCTAGTTCCCTACTTGTATGCCACACTGCCGCCCCATCATGTACCTCTAACAGATGCCTTCTGTTTTCCCATGCCCCCCCCCCCCCTTTACAGAGGCAACCTGGACAAGGCCATTGACATGTTCAACAAGGCCATAAACCTGGCCAAGTCCGAGATGGAGATGGCCCACCTGTACTCGCTGTGCGATGCAGCCTACGCCCAGACGGAGGTGGCCAAGAAGTACGGACTGAAGCCTCCGACGCTGTAACTATCTCCACCGCCCCCCTGCGCCCCCCCCGCCCTGCCATCTCCTCGCGTCGCGCCACCCTTCTGCCCGGCCCTGCCACGCCACGCCCCGCCCTCAGCTCAACCTGGCCTTTCCATATGTTCTGACATGTTCCATTTTTATTTTGTAACACATTGACTAATAAAAGTGAAACAGTTCTGCGATCGTCGGATTATGTTTTACATAATTGTAATGCAAAATTGACTTTTTTTTTTCTTTTTCTTTTTCCTGTGACGTGTTGGATTGTTTGACGAGGGAAATAATCTGTCCGTCACGGTCACAATGTAACGAGGAAAAACAAGCCAGTGCAAAACAAGAGCAAAAACAGAGCAAAACAAGCCTGTGACTTCAGAAGGCAGCCTTCCTCCACTGAGGGCTTCTAAACTTCAAGGCGGTGTTCAAGATTCCTATTGAAATCCCACACAACACTACAGTACAATAACCATATCAAACGTTTGTGATTGGCTTAGTGATGGCATCCAAGATTCCTTTTAAAACCCCACGCCACACTACAGTATGATGACCATATCAAATGAAAGTGATTGGCTGAGCGATTGGTTGATGAGCTCACACACTGGAGTTGTGGGTCGAGAGCAATGCACTCTTCCCCCATCACCCCAGTCCAAACTCTTCTGGAGTGATGGAAGTTATGTGAAGCGCCACTGGCATATGTTGGTTTGTGTGCATAAAACGTCAATTGTGGTCGTTAACCTGACACTGCTGTCGACGCTTTATAAATATTTTTAAGAGACTAAAACTAACTTGGTGCCACTTATCCAGAAGGTTCCCCATGGAACGACATTGTAGTTGCTTTGTTATATTGTAAGAAAATAAACCCACGCTGACTATACGCCAATATCTTGGTATTAGATTAGCTGGGGAGGAAAAGTAGAAGGCTTTATTTTCTTCAAATGCAGTGGCTGAGGAATGAGTGAGGAAATGAACTGATAATCAGAAAATGCTGAAAAGCAGCGTGTGTTCTAAACTGCGTGAGTAAATAGATCCACTGAGGCGCACAGGGGGCGACAGGACTCTCCCCTGGCAATGACCCTGAACCCCTTCCACATCCCTAATGGATCCATAGCACTTACAGCAGACTGCTTCAGTGGTCACAGTTTAAATTTGCCATTGTTATTTCTGTTGAAAGCGATCCCAACCATGCCGTGTGGGCACCCGCAAATCCTTGGTCTTGTTACGCCTCGTGTAAAGATGCAAGGCTATATAAGATTTTAGCGAAAAGACATGTATGTATAATTCAGTATGCCAGTGTTTGATGTACTGCTTTTTGGAGTGTGGAGGTGTTTGGGATTAATGGGCAACTCTGGATTTGGGTCGTACGATGTTATTTTTTTACGTTTTTTTTTATTTTATTTTTTTTCCTTTTTATATTCTGTATAGCATGTGCGGGATTCATCCTTATTAATGAATGTTGATATGAGTCTGATGCTGTAATCGTGCTTTCTGCTCATCCAGCTGTTCTGTTATGGATGGGCTTCAGTGAAACACCTGTTCTGAATTAATTCTATAAATCTCTTTTTTCCACTGATGGTTTTCTTTTCTTTCACTGGTGAATGTCTGGAGAGGTTTACCTTTTTTTACACCTGTGTTTCATGGCTTTGGGAAAGTTTGCTTTCTCTAGGCCAAATTACTAAAGCAGTGGTGTAAGTACAGCTATGCATCCAACTTTTTTTTTTTGTGACCAATTGTTTTTATTAATTTTTCTTTTAGCAGACACAAGAAATAAAAATAATAAAAAACCCTGAAAATATAACCACACCCACACATCTTATGCATTGTTGTTGCCCCATCTCTCCTTTGTCGTGCTTAACCAAATCTTTCAAATCAAGATTTCCATTGTTTGATTAAAAGCCACACGTTTGAAGAATCAAACATCCCTCGAAGCCGTGTTTGTTTTATGGCACAAAAAATGCCCTGGACAGTTGCAACCTGCAGATATTGTCATTCTATGATCTGCTGAAACAAGGCGGCTGTTCTGTGTATAGTCCTCCAAAAGGTCTCATTTGAACACACACTTCATTTTCAGACCACTCCATGTTTATTGTACAATTGCCCATGATATAGCCTATCACTGCATTTTGGAAACACTGACATGCTTCTTTTGAACAAGCTTCAGTGCATAAGCCTTATTAGTCGTAGTCAGGATGCCAGCTTGCAGTACTTGAGCAACGGGTTGGTCGTTTAGTAAGGGGATGCAAACTGATTTTAGGTGTGTATTAGTTCTGCCAGACTTCTAATTTTGTTGCAGGGTTTCAGTTTTCAAAAGTCTTGACAGAATATCGTAGTTCTGTCTATACACCCATTGGATCAGTAAAAGGGACTGAAAATATATTTGTTGAAAGTACACTTTTATATCACTTAATACAAGCTGAGTAGGCTAATACCAGGTAGAGACTCCGCATTGCTGTCATTAGAGAAGTCTTAAGTTCCAACAGTGGTATGACTGCTTCACTAATTTGGTGTAAAAAAAAAAACTAACTCAAATGGCATTTAAAATGGTATCCTGAACCCATCAAGCCAGAATATGCCCTGTGCTGTTGGTACAGTGATTGTTGTGTAAATTGTGTCCGTGTGACTTGCACTGCAAACTCTTTTGTCTGTATCATGTGTCTGGGCATTCCTTATTGTCCAGCTGCCCAGTTAGCTGTGGGAGTGGTGTGTGTGTGTGTGTATGTATGTATATATATATATATATATGCTATAAAAACACCATACTGTCTATTGTTTTTATGGAACTGTATCAACAGAAAATTGGAACCAGAAATAAAGTACATTAATGACTTTGTCCTCCTAAATTTGCAAAGGAAAATGTGTTTACGTGGCTCTGAAATGCATTCTCTGTCGTCTTCCATGTCGTGGTTATGATTCTAGTCAAATGCATGTCAGTTAAGCATCTGCCATTATGTTCATGGGCGTGCAGAGGAAAAGCATGATAACTCTGTGAAGTTTCTAGCTTGGAACGTGAGGTCCAATCTGCAGATGAAGAATGCATGCCCTGGTTCCTAGTCATACGTAGGCCTACCTCCTCATCTTGGACTGAAGACTAACTGTCAACTGCACTGAGAAATTTAAAATCTGGATTTTCCTTTTTTTGTAAATTGATTGCAACCATGTAAATTTACAAAATAAAAGTATGTTCAATCCATGTGTAAATCTATGTGGCATTGTCATTTTATGCATGATGGATGTAGGACCGGTGATACCAAATGTGCTTCACTGCCTAAAGTTAATTTGGCAAGTATCGTTTGGACAGCAAAAATTAAACTGAGGGGAACATTCCGGTTTCAATCAACTATGAGATCTGTCGAATTGAAATATATTGGTATGTAAAACGACTACAGACACGTGGATACAAAGTGGTTTGTGTAAGATTTGATAAATTAATGAATGCAGAAAGCAACAAGTGTCAAAATGAAAATTACGACACAAGATTGGTGTTTCCGGCAAGTTTGACGTGGACGTTGTCAACAGCAATGGCGGAAGCTGAAGTATCACAGGGCATCTGGTAAGAGCGTTCTGACAAGCGGTTTCAAAAATAAAAAGTATAAGGAAATATTGATTGGAGAACTATCGAGAGATTGTTGTTCATCTAATATTTGAACCAGGGATGAGAAAATAGCGCTTGGGACCAGTGTGACGCGTTGTCTGCTTTTGTTGTATAATGATCAGACACATCAGCGCCGCCTCCCCAGTTCCTCTCGCTGAATGCGCCTAGCGCTAGCTAGCTAGCGAACAAAGCGACACAGTGGTCCTGTAGCTAACGAACATTATTTTTTTCTGTATTGCAGTCGAGCTCGTTGTTGCTTAAGCAGACACAGCATATATGGTCGGTATAGTTTTATATACGTGACCAGATCTTCATACAGGCTAGCTAACGTTAGCTACTCAAGGCTACGTAGATTGGTCGCTAGCTATCTTGCAAACTGCCTTGGATTTATTATTCCCTTCCATAGCTAGCAATATAGCTAACAACTAGCTACAGATTTAACGTTAACGCTACTCAGCCTACAAAAAGTAGCTAGCTGTGCTATTTTACTTACTAGCTAGTTAGCTATCTACGCCAATTCACACATTATATGGTCCCCTAATATCACTGTCTTGGTTACTATAATGTTTCTGCTTTTGCCTACTGGAAGCTAACTTCTGTGTATGCTATGATATAATTATTTGGTGTGTGATTGATTGTTTCATCTTTAATTTTGGGATCTAGGTCATGTGCTCTAGCTACCAGCTAGCCGTATTTATCCATATCAAACGCGTACATAAATCGGATAGGTTGCAGATAATCTGTTTAGCTAGACTTGTTTCCATTTTGCTTACATTGGTTCTAAATTCGTTAGATCACATATTGCCAAATATCTAATTTAACGTTACTTTTTGTCGGCCAAGAAGTAAGACTTGATATTATCCTACCTTTAGGTTATATAAGCGTATTTGATACTGTCTTATCCGAAAAGCCACTGTGAATACTAGAGCTAGAGTCATAACTAGCCACCAAATTATGTTTTTATTACCACAGTTGCTGTCTTTTCGATGCATTATTGTGTCAGAACTTGTTCTACTTGTTTTAGCTTACAGTTCTGTAAGCTGGCCTGTAATTTTGTTGTATGTCAGGTACATTAAACCTTGCAAAGCACTGCAGAAATGGTAGCTGGTTAGAACCCTGCCTTAGATATGTAACACGATCCCTTTGAATCAATACAGAGCAGCAGAGGTGGAAATCCAGGGGACATAAAGTAAAAGTCCTCCCCAGTATTTTGCTCGTCACCTGGATTTGCTAAATAACACAATTCTTCAGCGAGGAGGTAGAGCTAATTAGTGAAATCAGCTGACTGAGTCTATGGGTGGAAGAAAGACATGGTAGGATTTTTACTTTATGTCCCCTGGATTTCCACCTCTGCGCAGACGTCCGGGCATCTGGCTTGCAGCCCCCACAGAAGATGGAGTTTTAGACGGGGATTCAAAATGAAATGGACGAAGGGGCCGTGCCTTCGGCTCGTAGCTTACAGTACACAACGAATGCCGACCTGTTCGCACATAACCCAGGCCAAGACAATTTCTCCATTTAAAAATTTTCATTAAAAATTAATTGACTTCAAGATGAAATCCGAACACTGATAGCTGGATTAGAATGTACGCAAACTGTGACACCAGTATCCAGGTGTTTATTGGGTAAAAAGTGAATGATAATAAGTTTAAGAATCGGGTTTTGTCATCAGACACATCGGTTTTAGGAATGAAAAAAATAGGCTATGGCGTGCCTCTCTACTTTTGTCATCCCTATGAAAATGGCCAGACTTTCGATTGGTTCACACAAAAGTTTTCGCTACAAATACCTGAAGTGCTGCATTGGGTAACATAGTGCTTCAGCAGTATTTCCGCAACAGCTCATTGTTTGACTCAGTCCACGGGATCCTATTAGAATGAGCCAGCTATTGACATTGTTATTATAGTAAGTATTAGGCCTTGCTCTTCTTTGTCTAATATTTGCTAAATAGCAGCCATTAGGAAGAACTACCCTACTGCTCGGTGTAGTCCTGTCAACGAGCCTGCATTGGAAATGTATTCACAAAATTTGAACTTTGTACCGTTTAAATAATGAATGTCTTCATTTTATTGAGCAAGTGATATATGAAGACTCCACTTTTAATCAAATGGACTTTGAAATCTCTCCTTTTGAGAGAATTGGAATGTTTGAGTTCGAAAGTATTGGATTTTATTTACAGAGTATTCTGTGAGCAAAACATCCTGTGCTCTTTCATTTTTCAGACAGTTGTTTCGATTGTTTTTAAAATAATTATTTTTTGATTGCAATTGTGAACAATAGCCAATTGTTTTGGCAGGTTAACACTGCATGCATGCAGAAATAACAATAGCAGAATATGATCCCTTTTCATTCATAACTGATCCTTTGCTGCAGTGCTGCGTGTTTTTTTCATTGTGGAGTAGGCCACGTCTGTTAGCATCTGTTAGATGTTAGCATGTGGCTAAGGCAGCAGTGGTGTGGACGGTGCCCACAGAATTGACCATATTTGACGGGGCAGAACTGTAGCTACCTTGCCTGGTGATGTTCCCCTCATATATAATGCGATCTTGCCAGATTTTTTTGCCAGATTTTATGTATGCCAATACATACCTCAAAATCTTCCATCTTAATTGATTCCCATGCAAATTTGCAAGACTGTTCCCTATATCTACTTTTAAAATCACCCATCAACCGTTGACTCCCATTCATATTTACACTGTAACTTCACCCATTAGTTTTTTTCCACAAACCCCTATATTTGGTGGAAATTCCCACCCAGTCTGGCAACCTTCATGCAGCCTTGATTGACTCTGTCTCTTAGGGAACAGGACCTAGCAGAGGCTTTGGACTCAGGAGGGTGTGACCTGGAAACTGTGAGGAATATCATCCAGGGCCAAGTGCTGCCTGACCCTCAGAGACCCAAAATATGGAAGGTGAGGTGGGGGTGGGGCCCAAACTAGCCACACCTAAGCTACAGCGAACATGTCAAGTACAGTCTTACTCCGCACTGCTGAGTTGTCTGACACTCCTTGGGTGAATCCCATTCTCTGGACTCACAGACTCGTGGACTCAAATGCGCGTTCTCGTTAAGTACTTGAGTGCTTACGGCTGTCCCATTGTGAAAGCAACGTTTTTGGCAAGTGCTCTTATGCATCAATGCAGATTTACCTGCCCTCGGAAAAACGCCATTAAAGTCTGCAAGTCCACAGACCACTAGTCCGTGACGGCTCAGTTTGGGATTCGGCCATTGTCTTTCACCTCTGACATCAACTTCCTGTTTTGGCTCAAAACTACATTTCCTATTTCTTTCTTTCTGTTCCCTATCCACCTTCAGATGACGCACTCTGGGGGCTGCTGGATGGCTCATTCAGTTAAGGCACCACACTGCGGTGCATGGATGAGGCTCACAGCCTCAGCTCAAATCCAGACCGTGCCAGTGCTGTTTGTTGCCGGTAGCTCCATAGGGCGACGCGCAATTGGGATGGTTCAGTCGGACTGGGTTCCGCATTCATCGCTATCTAGCGACCCCTGCTGGTCGATCAGGCACCGGTAGATTGCAGTCAAAGCTGCATATGAAAGGTCTTCCTCTGACTTCACTCTATGCGATTTTAGCTGTAATCTGCTGTGTTTGAAGAAGCGGCTGGCACAACGTGTTTCGGAGGAGAACTGTGGATGCGCATGTACCAGGCGATGGTTGCAGACAATTGACCATTCCAAATTGGGGTGGGAATTGGATTTGATCAGACTTATAAAATTAATTAAAAATAAAGAAATTTTAAAAATGACACACTCCTACTGTGGCTATAGCAAGCTGTGAGCTTGTACACTACTCACAAAAAGTTAGGGATATTTGGCTTTCGGGTGAAATTTATGGAAAATGTAAGTTCACGCTACAGTGATATTATACGTATCATGAAAGTACGGCATTTAAGTAGAAGCATGCAATGGTGATTTCCTCATCTCAAACAATTTATTGAAACAAAAGCCAACAACAGTGGTGGGTATACCACAACAAAAATGTCAATGTCTCAATAACTTGTCATGTGCCCTTGAGCATCAATTACAGCTTGACAACGACGTCTCATGCTGTTCACAAGTCGACTTATTGTCTGCTGAGGCACGGCATCCCACTCTTCTTGAAGGGCGGCCCTCAGGTCATTGAGGTTCTGGGGTACAGAGTTACGAGCCTCTACACGGTGAGTCAGCTGATCCCATAGGTTTTCTATGGGATTCAGGTCTGGAGAAAGTGCAGGCCACTCCATTTGAGGTACCCCAGTCTCCAGCAGCCTTTCCCTAATGATGCAACCTCGATGAGCTGGAGCATTGTCGTCCATGAAGATGAAATTAGGCCTGTGTTGTTCATGCAGGGGCACAATGACTGGATTAATGATGTTATTCAGGTAGTATGGGCTTGTCACTGTACCATTCACAAAGTGTAGGGCAGTTCTGTATTGACTAGACACACCTGCCCACACTGTAACACCGCCACCACCAAAGGGTCGTCTGGTGACAACAGTGGCTGATGCATAGCGCTCTCCTTGACGTCTCCAACATCGTTGGCGGCCATCATTTCTGCTCAACGTGAATCGACTTTCATCAGAGAACAGCACTGAGGCCCACTGGTCCCTCGTCCAGCGTAAATGCTCCCTGGCCCATGCAAGACGATGATGCCTGTGCCTGGTGGTGTGGTCAGGTACCCTTGCAGGTCGTCTAGCACGCAGACCACGCTGATGTAAACGGTTTCGAATGGTCTGACGTGACACTTGGGTGCCTCTCACCTCCCTTAAATGTGCCTGGAGTTGAGTGGCATTCTTCATCCGGTTCCGCAGGGCACTGTTCACAATGAAGCGGTCATCAGTGTGGGATGTGGCCAAAGGACGTCCACTTCTATGCCTTTCTGTGACTCTTCCAGTCTCTCTGTATCTCTGTTGCAACCTGCTGATGACACTCTGTGACACTCTAAGCTCAGTGGCCACTTCCCTCTGAGAACATCCTGTTTGAAGCCTCGCAATGGCGAGGTACTGTTGATCAATTGTTAGGTGTCGTCTTGGTCTCATGATGTCAAAATGTGAACAGCATGATGAAGAGGACTGTTTAAATACCAATTCTAATTGAACCAGGAAATTTATTAGTCGATTCATGGATCAAACACCTGTTGTGAATTTTGCCGTTCAGCTCCTTGTTAGAGAACAGCAAGTTGTGCAAAAAGTACTGAAACATTGAATAGTTGGACATGTGCATTCAAAAGTTTAGAGAAGGTCAAATTAATTTCACCTGTAAAGGTTATAGTGCATTTTAGGTTCATCCTGAAATTTCACCCGAAAGCCGAATATCCCTAACTTTTTGTGAGTAGTGTATGTTGTCTGTTTGTTTCTGGTTGTGTGTCTGTGGTAGGGGCTCCTTTTGATCTCAGTACTGTGTTATGTTATGTCATATGTTTGTACTGTGTATCTGTACCCTGCACCACAAAAGTAGTTCACTAACAGGAAAAATTTAAGTGACTTAGATTTGATTTGAAGCAATTGGAATAGAGACTCGGAAGAGGACCATTTTACTTTGTGCTTTACTCAACACCGGATCACTGAAGAGAGAAGTCTCTGTCTCTCTTTCTCTCTCTCGTTTTTTCGTTCTCTCATTATCTCTCCTTCTGGTTGCTAGCTGATGCTCTGCCTCTGTATTTGCCAGATTTCTCTGAATGTGGCAGGGAAAGGAGACAGCCTGTCTTCCTGGGATGGGTCACTGGACCTGCCTGAACAGACACTTATTCACAGCAGGTGCCAGCAGCTGATTGGTGAGTGTTTGGAGAAAAAGAAAAGCCACAAGCACATTGCAGAGTGGCACACACTTTGCAATTTATGTTGTCATCCATAACAAACTAGTTATTCTGTGCTATGATTGGTGGTTCTAACCTGAACTGTATGCTCTGTCATACAGTGTTTTATTTTGTTTGTTTCTGTCGGGCCTGGTAAAGATGGTAAATGAGCTCATTGTGGATCCTAAGAGAAGGGAGACACAGTCCTTCTCGTCAAAGTGAGGAGCAGAATACTCTTATTGTTCATGCCTGTCCAGGTTTCCTGTGAAGGCGTCAAACCCTCTCAGATGTAGTTGCTCTTTCCCCTTAGTAGGCACCAGATGGGCATTGTCCTGACTTGGCTCGCTTTGTCAAAGCAGCATCCACCGGCTAGCCCAGCCCGGCCTAGCTGACAGCATTCTCTTTGTTCTGGGGTATTTGAACAACAACAGGAACATAGTCACTGAAAACATGGCATTACCATCGGCCCCACAGCCCTGGTAGTCATTGCACCCAGCACATCGAGCTTCTGTCTTTTGCAGGAAAGAGCCGGTACCAGGAGCTCAAAACAAACTCTGCCATTTCTCCGCTGTAATGACCAGGCCATAATAACGCAAGGTCTAGCATTGGCAGGGCAATACAGAATTGCACCTAAAATGGAAGACTAATGCTCTTTTGTGTTAAATTAATCTACAACAGCAACTATACTAACATTCTATATAAGTACAAAACCCTAGAGAGAATAAGATAGTGGATTTAACCAAAATTATTGATTAAATGAATCGTATAAAATTATATCAAATGCTAGTATTGTTGGATTATTGGAAAAGCATAGATCTGTAATTAATTCTGACTTTATATCATTCAGAAAAACTTATAAGTGATCTATGCATGTCTGGGGAGCGGGTTCAAAATATTAAGATGTCTACAAAGTAAATATTTGACCCGCCCCGTATCACAAAGTTTACAGCGCTTAACAAGTAATAGCCTTGACTTTTAGATCACGGTTGGTCTTTATTTTTTTGCCTTTAATTAACCATGTATGTCAAGTCTCACTTGCAATGGTGACCAGGGAAATCAAAGTGGGCAAGGAATGGAAGTGACTACAAGCCAGTCGGACGTAGGGGGTGAAATTAATAACCAGTTATTTAGTTGAATAGTCATTGTGCATTTTATCCAGGGGTGAGAAGACATTGGGAGACTGCAGTGTATGTGCAGTACTCCTGTAGAGAGATGACCTCTGACCCCTGTGGTTTTTCTGTACCCAGATCAGTTGGAGGTGCCTGAGGAGGAGCAAGAATGCATTCTGGCTGACATGGAGTCAGTCATTACCTTCTACTGCAAATCCCGGAGCATCACCTTCACTTCAGAGCTCAGCTGGCCAGACCTGCTCAAACCCCTGCTGGGCCTGCAGCTGCTTCGCAGTGATCTCTACAACTGCTTCTACGCCATCATGAACAAGTACATCCCCAGGTAACCAGCCAGTACACCTACAGACACATCTACCCCATCATGAACAAGTACATCCCCAGGTAACCAGCCAGTACACCTACAGACACATCTACACCATCATGAACAAGTACATCCCCAGGTAACCAGCCAGTACACCTACAGACAGACACATCTACACCATCATGAACAAGTACATCCCCAGGTAACCAGCCAGTACACCTACAGACACATCTACACCATCATGAACAAGTACATCCCCAGGTAACCGGCCAGTACACCTACAGACAGACACATCTACACCATCATGAACAAGTACATCCCCAGGTAACCAGCCAGTACACCTACAGACAGACACATCTACACCATCATGAACAAGTACATCACCAGGTAACCAGCTAGTACACCTACAGACAGACACATCTACACCATCATGAACAAGTACATCCCCAGGTAACCAGCCAGTACACCTACAGACACATCTACACCATCATGAACAAGTACATCCCCAGGTAACCAGCCAGTACACCTACAGACATATCTACACCATCATGAACAAGTACATCCCCAGGTAACCAGCCAGTACACCTACAGACACATCTACACCATCATGAACAAGTACATCCCCAGGTAACCAGCCAGTACACCTACAGACAGACACATCTACACCATCATGAACAAGTACATCCCCAGGTAACCAGCTAGTACACCTACAGACAGACACATCTACACCATCATGAACAAGTACATCCCCAGGTAACCAGCCAGTACACCTACAGACAGGCACATCTACACCATCATGAACAAGTACATCCCCAGGTAACCAGCCAGTACACCTACAGACACATCTACACCATCATGAACAAATACATCCCCAGGAAACCAGCCAGTACACCTACAGACACATCTACACCATCATGAACAAATACATCCCCAGGTAACCAGCTAGTACACCTACAGACAGACACATCTACACCATCATGAACAAGTACATCCCCAGGTAACCAGCTAGTACACCTACAGACAGACACATCTACACCATCATGAACAAGTACATCCCCAGGTAACCAGCTAGTACACCTACAGACAGACACATCTACACCATCATGAACAAGTACATCCCCAGGTAACCAGCCAGTACACCTACAGACAGACACATCTACACCATCGTGAACAAGTACATCCCCAGGTAACCAGCCAGTACACCTACAGACAGACACATCTACACCATCATGAACAAATACATCCCCAGGTAACCAGCCAGTACACCTACAGACAGACACATCTACACCATCATGAACAAATACATTCCCAGGTAACCAGTCAGTACACCTACAGACAGACACATCTACACCATCATGAACAAATACATCCCCAGGTAACCAGCTAGTACACCTACAGACAGACACATCTACACCATCATGAACAAATACATCCCCAGGTAACCAGCCAGTACACCTACAGACAGACACATCTACACCACCATGAACAAGTACATCCCCAGGTAACCAGCCAGTACACCTACAGACAGACACATCTACACCATCATGAACAAGTACATCCCCAGGTAACCAGCCAGTACACCTACAGACAGACACATCTACACCATCATGAACAAATACATCCCCAGGTAACCAGCCAGTACACCTACAGACAGACACATCTACACCATCATGAACAAATACATTCCCAGGTAACCAGTCAGTACACCTACAGACAGACACATCTACACCATCATGAACAAATACATCCCCAGGTAACCAGCTAGTACACCTACAGACAGACACATCTACACCATCATGAACAAATACATCCCCAGGTAACCAGCCAGTACACCTACAGACAGACACATCTACACCACCATGAACAAGTACATCCCCAGGTAACCAGCCAGTACACCTACAGACAGACACATCTACACCATCATGAACAAGTACATCACCAGGTAACCAGCTAGTACACCTACAGACAGACACATCTACACCATCATGAACAAGTACATCCCCAGGTAACCAGCCAGTACACCTACAGACACATCTACACCATCATGAACAAGTACATCCCCAGGTAACCAGCCAGTACACCTACAGACAGACACATCTACACCATCATGAACAAGTACATCCCCAGGTAACCAGCTAGTACACCTACAGACAGACACATCTACACCATCATGAACAAGTACATCCCCAGGTAACCAGCCAGTACACCTACAGACAGACACATCTACACCATCATGAACAAGTACATCCCCAGGTAACCAGCCAGTACACCTACAGACAGACACATCTACACCATCATGAACAAATACATCCCCAGGTAACCAGCTAGTACACCTACAGACAGACACATCTACACCATCATGAACAAGTACATCCCCAGGTAACCAGCTAGTACACCTACAGACAGACACATCTACACCATCATGAACAAGTACATCCCCAGGTAACCAGCTAGTACACCAACAGATACATCTACACCATCATGAACAAGTACATCCCCAGGTAACCAGCCAGTACACCTACAGACAGACACATCTACACCATCATGAACAAGTACATCCCCAGGTAACCAGCTAGTACACCTACAGACAGACACATCTACACCATCATGAACAAGTACATCCCCAGGTAACCAGCCAGTACACCTACAGACAGACACATCTACACCATCATGAACAAGTACATCCCCAGGTAACCAGCCAGTACACCTACAGACAGACACATCTACACCATCATGAACAAGTACATCACCAGGTAACCAGCTAGTACACCTACAGACAGACACATCTACACCATCATGAACAAATACATCCCCAGGTAACCAACCAGTACACCTACAGACAGACACATCTACACCATCATGAACAAGTACATCCCCAGGTAACCAGTCAGTACACCTACAGACACATCTACACCATCATGAACAAGTACATCCCCAGGTAACCAGTCAGTACACCTACAGACAGACACATCTACACCATCATGAACAAATACATCCCCAGGTAACCAGTCAGTACACCTACAGACAGACACATCTACACCATCATGAACAAGTACATCCCAGGTAACCAGCTAGTACACCTACAGACAGACACATCTACACCATCATGAACAAATACATCCCCAGGTAACCAGCTAGTACACCTACAGATACATCTACACCATCATGAACAAGTACATCCCCAGGTAACCAGCTAGTACACCTACAGACAGACACATCTACACCATCATGAACAAGTACATCCCCAGGTAACCAGCCAGTACACCTACAGACACATCTACACCATCATGAACAAGTACATCCCCAGGTAACCAGCCAGTACACCTACAGACAGACACATCTACACCATCATGAACAAGTACATCACCAGGTAACCAGCTAATACACCTACAGACAGACACATCTACACCATCATGAACAAATACATCCCCAGGTAACCAGCTAGTACACCTACAGACAGACACATCTACACCATCATGAACAAGTACATCACCAGGTAACCAGCTAGTACACCTACAGACAGACACATCTACACCATCATGAACAAGTACATCCCCAGGTAACCAGCTAGTACACGTACAGATACATCTACACCATCATGAACAAGTACATCCCCAGGTAACCAGCCAGTACACCTACAGACACATCTACACCATCATGAACAAGTACATCACCAGGTAACCAGCTAGTACACCTACAGACACATCTACACCATCATGAACAAGTACATCCCCAGGTAACCAGCCAGTACACCTACAGACACATCTACACCATCATGAACAAGCACATCCCCAGGTAACCAGCTAGTACACCTACAGACAGACACATCTACACCATCATGAACAAATACATCCCCAGGTAACCAGCTAGTACACCTACAGACAGACACATTTACACCATCATGAACAAATACATCCCCAGGTAACCAGCTAGTACACCTACAGACAGACACATCTACACCATCATGAACAAATACATCCCCAGGTAACCAGCTAGTACACATACAGACAGACACATCTACACCATCATGAACAAGTACATCCCCAGGTAACCAGCTAGTACACCTACAGACAGACACATCTACACCATCATGAACAAGTACATCCCCAGGTAACCAGCCAGTACACCTACAGACAGACACATCTACACCATCATGAACAAATACATCCCCAGGTAACCAGCCAGTACACCTACAGACAGACACATCTACACCATCATGAACAAGTACATCCTCAGGTAACCAGTCAGTACACCTACAGACACATCTACACCATCATGAACAAGTACATCCCCAGGTAACCAGCTAGTACACCTACAGACAGACACATCTACACCATCATGAACAAATACATCCCCAGGTAACCAGCCAGTACACCTACAGACAGACACATCTACACCATCATGAACAAGTACATCCCCAGGTAACCAGTCAGTACACCTACAGACACATCTACACCATCATGAACAAGTACATCCCCAGGTAACCAGTCAGTACACCTACAGACACATCTACACCATCATGAACAAGTACATCCCCAGGTAACCAGCCAGTACACCTACAGACAGACACATCTACACCATCATGAACAAATACATCCCCAGGTAACCAGTCAGTACACCTACAGACACATCTACACCATCATGAACAAGTACATCCCCAGGTAACCAGTCAGTACACCTACAGACACATCTACACCATCATGAACAAATACATCCCAGGTAACCAATCAGTACACCTACAGACACATCTACACCATCATGAACAAGTACATCCCCAGGTAACCAGCCAGTACACCTACAGACAGACACATCTACACCATCATGAACAAATACATCCCCAGGTAACCAGTCAGTACACCTACAGACACATCTACACCATCATGAACAAGTACATCCCCAGGTAACCAGTCAGTACACATACAGACACATCTACACCACCATGAACAAGTACATCCCCAGGTAACCAGCCAGTACACCTACAGACACATCTACACCATCATGAACAAGTACATCCCCAGGTAACCAGCCAGTACACCTACAGACAGACACATCTACACCATCATGAACAAATACATCCCCAGGTAACCAGCCAGTACACCTACAGACAGACACATCTACACCATCATGAACAAATACATCCCCAGGTAACCAGCTAGTACACCTACAGACAGACACATCTACACCATCATGAACAAGTACATCCCGAGGTAACCAGTCAGTACACGGACAGACAGACACATCTACAGACACGCAGGCAGACAAAGTAGAAGTGCCAGCTGTGTTTCTGAAGGAGAGTGCAGATTCAGATTCACACTGACCTGTGTGTGTCTGCGTGTGCGCATGCATGTCGGTGTGTTTACAGGGACTGTGTGTCAAAGGGCCGACCTTTCCACCTGTTCCGGCTCCTGCTGCAGTACCACGAACCCGAGCTCTGCTCCTTCCTGGACACCAAGAAGATCACTCCCGACTCCTATGCCATCAACTGGGTGACTGTCCCCTGCCTGTGGAAACCTCAGGGGTTACATAGGCATCTTATGAAAAAACATCATATGAATAGAGCAGGGGTCTGCTTCCGTGGTCCAGGAGAGCTGCAGGGTCTCCTGCTGGTTTTATTGTTACATAGTTACATATAATTGATTGGTTAAAGTAGAACTTCAACCTAAAATACATTTTTGATGATAAATTCATGTCCATTAATAATAATGATTAAAAAAAAAACCGCACAGTATACCTAGAAGATTGGTATGTTGCAATTGCTGTCTGCCGTCCTGGAAATATTTGCCTGAGTGACGCGTATTGCATCATCAGGACAGCCACACCCACTATCAATGTAGTATCGGCTCATACCTAAAAGAGGTGTTTTCAAAGAGTGTTTTCAGGTGCGGGATGTGGCAGATAAGATATCTAGACAACCACAACTTTGAGATGTGAGACAATTTTTTTTACTTTCAAACAGTAGAGGAATCGGCAAAACCCGTTAACATCGAATAAGGGTTTAGTTTCCCTTTAAAGCTGTTAATTACAGAGTTAACTAATTTTAACTGTGTTCTTGGTTCTGAACTGGTTGCTGATTGTAAAGTGAAAACAAAAACCAGCAGACCCTGCAGCTCTTCTGGGGCCTGTAGGACAAAGTGAGATGATTGGAGTTATTTCCTGTAATAATAACTAATAACTGCACTGAGTGAAGCCCGGAACAGCTCTCTTTACTTCAGTCCATGTTCCAGATTTGGGAGAGTTCCGGGTTTTACTCAGTGCAGTTGGCCGGTTAACAACGTAGTACCTCCTTTGTGATACAGGTCTCAGGACCATGGCGAGATACCTCTGGGATAGTAAATCATGTAGCAATGATTCAGAGCTTGAATTTGGTTTAAATTGGCTTTAATTTGGTCTCAAGCCCTCCGTGCAAGCTATGTACGTTTAACTCGCATTTCTGCGTCCTGTTTTTCTTGTGCTGTGTTTTCCCTCAGCTGGGAAGCATGTTCGCCAGCCACTGCAGCCCTCAGGTGACCCAGGCCATGTGGGACATCTACCTGCAGCAGGCCGACCCCTTCATCATCTTCTTCCTCATGCTCATCATCCTCGTCAATGCAAAGTAGGTACAGACAGACCGGTTGCTGGGTATGGCACAGCGCCTTGTTACCTGTAATTCCGTAATCTGTAATGGGTGACTAGCCCCAATTCACCGTTAAGTCTCGGATCAAATTAATCAAAGGAGTCACATCAAAAGAATGTAAATTGTTCCCATTAAGAGAATGAAAAGAAGACCAGATGCATTGGAGAAATTAGCCGCTGGCTCATGTGAGCACAACTTCCACTTACTGACCTGTAGTAATGTGATATCACTGGGGACTATGATGGTGTTAAATGAACCCTGGTAGGGTGAGTCATGTAGGACAGCCTACTCTTGAGCTATATGCGACCCCCCCCCCCCCCCCCCCCCCCCCAAATCAGGTTGAGGGTTTGATCCCCACCGTAGCCCTAACCCTTCTCCATATGTTATCCTCTCTGCTTTCTCATTGTCTGAATAAAGCAGCACATTCAAAAGGAGGGTGGCTTGTCCCACTCTCCTTTTAAAAGAAATGAACCCTGATAATGCAGTAATACATTATTTCCCCTCTTGTAGAGATAACATCCTTGCCCAGGAAGGGGACAGTAAAGAGGACATTGTCAGTAAGTGTCCCCTCCCTCTCATTCTAGTCTTTGCTTTAATCAAAAGGATCAGCAACCAGTTCTGACCAAGAACCCAGGTGAGGTGAGAACTGTACAGTATACTGCTTTAATTAATCCGTTAAATGAAACAGCATTTATCAATTAAATGCACGGACAAAGGGAAACGTGCATACCCTGTGGCTGTGTGTGTGTACGTGCGCATGCAGAAGGAGAAAGCTTTTCCTCTTATATGCCTGAATAACTGTTAAGAAGTACTTGAGCCGATTGAATCAATTTTACAATCAGATCAGTTACAAGGTCTAATATGACAAAAGTATTTGAATTTGAATTTAGTATATTTGAATTATATACATGTGACTTTTCATAAACTTGAATTTTTTTGTGCTGTATTTCATAAATTAGCATTTAAACAAAGATTGAAATTCAGATTTTCAAAATTCAGATCCATAAATACAAATCTCTCGGATTCAAATTTCTGAAATTCAGATTTTCAAAATTCAGATCCATAAATACAAATCTCTGATTCACATTTCTGAAATTCAGGTTTTAAAAATTCAGATCCATAAATACAAAGCTCTCTAATTCAAAGTTCTAAAATTCAGATTTTATGTTAACTAGGCCAAAGGTGAAACATCCGGGCTTCCCAGGAAAAGTAGAAGCGTTCGGAACTGTCGAAATCGCATTTAGCCAATCACAGAGCTGCTAGACTTCAGCTAGCGGCGGCAAGTGCAGCAACGCTGTTATTCATGCCGTGGTGCAGATGACGAGCCGTAACGTTAACGAGGTAATTATATAGTTATATAGCCTACGTTAGTTATATACAGGGTTGATAAACACTCAAAGCGCTGTATTGCTACTAGTGTGATATATTTTGCGTTAGCTAAAGATCGAATGTAGCTACCTGCCTGCGGAAAACATTTTACAATTCGACCACTGTAGCTAACCATTGACAGCAAGCAAACAGCCTAAGGCTGGCGTAGGTAGAGCACATTAGCTAACGCAAAATAGTCACACTAGTAGAACACAGTGTTTTGAGTGTTTATCAACCCTGTATATAGCTAACTAACGTATATAACTATATACTTACCTGGTCCATGTAACATTTTTCAATTTGATTACCTGATGCATATAGGCTATCTCAAATTGATTCCCCAAGGTAACTCATGTGCCTGGCTTAGCAACCCACTGGATTTGCAACTGACTTGGCTGGTCACTGGCATTCCTAGGCTGGTCACTCACATACAAACGCAATAAAAAACAAACACCAACCAACTCACAAAACATTTGTCTAAAAATGGCAAATGTAATCATAGTAAATAAACCATAGGCTATGCGAGTAATTGTGCAGATGTCAGTCAACAGCACCACTAACAGCATCAGTGTTTAGCCCAAATGTATTGAGGCTAGCCTACAGCAGTAGATGAATTGGATAAATCTGAAAGCTCATCCAATGACACAATGTCTAAAAGGCTACTGCCTTCTCAGCACTGAATAGTAGGATTGTTCCTGTCCAAAAGTTAAATAGTTCTGCCCCATGTTGGATTCTGACCGAGATCGCAGGGTATAGCCTAAGCAGGAATTCCACTGGGCTACCTAGATATCATAAAGTTTAATGCTCGATCCGTTTTGCTTCATCATTCAAATATTTCAACAGATTTTTAACGTGGCAATAAAACCAGTGGACTGTAATTAATCAATTAGGAGCTATGGTTTTTATTTGTAATGGGGTAAAATGACATGTAGGTAGGCTAAATATTTTACTTTGACAAGCCAGTTGTGGATCTCTTATCCACGGTGGCCCCCAAGTGGTAGTCGTCGACATCCCAATTACAGTAGGCCTATTCATATTTCTCTGAAATTATAAATTACAGGTTAAACCCCAAAAGTTCTGTAACCTTCATCTTGGCACAGCCACAGACAAGAAAATGCATAAAACCCACTGTTTCTAGTCTACATTAAAAATTATTTTCCCATATAGGAACAATAATAGGCCAGGCTTACCTGATATTATTGAAAAGTTGTAGGCTATAAACAAACTTTTGGTTATAGTTCGCCAATGTCCAATGAAGTTGACATTTCCACAGTGACCACCTATCGCACGTGTGGCTGTAATAGCCTACATTGCTGTGGATGTAAAAACATAGCCTACCTTTTAACGTAGGCCTATTCAAATGCTATAGAGCCTATAGCCTACACACAATAGGCTACGTTTTTATGCCTAGGCTACATATAGGCTTATTGTGACAAATTTATTCTGCTGCAAATGTCTGATGGTAGGCTATAGGCCTCTTCTTCAATTCGAAGTTTAAAACATGGATGTGCGGCAGTAAATCGTTTTTGAGATATGACACTTGGGCTAAATAAGACAAGTAGCCTAGCAAATAGGTGAAAATTGCTTCTGGTGGGCCAAAGTTAACGAGGTTAATGAAGTCCTTCGCTTGAATTGAACGACTGTTGCCTCGTGGATAGCTGCAGACTCAAACTGCAAATGCAAGAGAGATGATAAATTAGCCTAATTCAGAAATTGTAAAACATAAATAAATCGTCAATCCAGTGGGTTGCCATGCTAGGTACGCGAGTGACCAGCCTAGGAATGCCAGTGACCAGCCAGGTCAGTTGCAAAATGCAAATCCAGTGGGTTGCTAAGCCAGGCACATGAGCTACCAGCCTCGGCGAATCAATAGAGGGCTTCTCATTTACCACCACCGGCTTATCAGCTGCTAGATCATTTGCCAGCTTCGAGTAAGATATGCTCCTCTCAGTAGTCTTATTTTTGGCACTTATCCTGCACCCTGAACGTCAAGGTAAAAGGCTAAGCCAGCGACTAATAAGAAAGAAGTCTTTGTTATCTCTACCGTCCGTCCATTGATCGTTGATATTAGAAACTACCCCAATAATGCAATTTTTAACTTTCAAAAGACAAACGGTAAATCAAAAAATTTGAAAAACGAGTTTGAATGGTTAATTTTCCTTTTATTTTTAGGGATAAAAAAATGGAAATGGAAATTGAAATATTGAATCCAATTGTCAATTTTTCTATTTGAGATGCATCAGGAAATCAAATTGATAAACGTTACACGGACCAGGTAAGTATATAGTTATATAGGTACGTTAGTTATATACAGGGTTGATAAACACTCAAAGCGCTGTATTGCTACTAGTATGACTATTTTGCGTTAGCTAATGTTCTCTACCTACACCAGGCTTACGTTAGCTTGCTGTCAGTGGTTAGGTACAGTGGTCGAACTGTAAAAAAATTTCCACAGGCAGGTAGCTACATCCGATCTTACCGTTCCTTTTAATTTATTATAAACCGCTTTAATCCATAACAACACCCATTCTTTAGGACGAACAAAAGCCACGTTTATTCATGGAAAAAATAGGCTAAAACATTATAGTTTTGCAGGTAAGCATAATATTACTGACATTTTTGTTTAGGCTAAACGTGACATATTGCATAGGCTACGGTGAAATTAATATATTTTTTGAAATAAATGAAAAGGAACGGCAAGATTGGATGTAGCTAGTAGCTACTTGCCTGCGGAAAACATTTTACAATTCGACCACTATTAGCTAACGCAAAATATATCACACTAGTAGCAATACAGCGCTTTGAGTGTTTATCAACCCTGTATATAACTAACGTAGGCTATATAACTATATAATTACCTCGTTAACGTTATGGCTCGTCATCTGCACCACGGCGTGAATAACAGCGTTGCTGCACTTGCCGCCGCTAGCTGAAGTCTAGCAGCTCCGTGATTGGCTAAATGCGGGTTTGACAGTTCCGAACGCTTCTACTTTTCCTGGGAAGCCCGGATGCTTCACCTTTGGCCTAGTTAACATAAAATCTGAATTTTAGAACTTTGAATTAGTGAGCTTTGTATTTATGGATCTGAATTTTTAAAACCTGAATTTCAGAAATGTGAATCAGAGATTTGTATTTATGGATCTGAATTTTTAAAATCTGAATTTCAGAAATTTGAATCAGAGAGATTTGTATTTATGGATCTGAATTTTTAAAATCTGAATTTCAGAAATTTGAATCAGAGAGATTTGTATTTATGGATCTGAATTTTTAAAATCTGAATTTCAATCTTTGTTTAAATGCAAATTTATGAAATACAGCACAAAACAATTCAAGTTTATGAAAAGTCACATGTATATAATTCAAATATACAAAATTCAAATTCAAATACTTTTGTCAGTTATTGAGCTCCATAGTCTAAAAAAAAGGGTGCAGGTCCCCGTATTCATAGTTTTCACGTGATGTCACAGCCCTATGGGAACGCCCACCTGGCGGGCAAAAAGCCGCCCACCTTCCACTGCCCGCCAACGACAACTCCGCTTTTCCCAAAAGTTTGCCAAAATGCCGGATAGTTGTTGTTCAATTGGATGCACTAACCGAAGAGGAGACAAGCCTGGATTGTGTTTGTACAGAATCCCGTCTGACAAGGAAAACCCAGAGAGGAGGATGTTGTGAATCCCTCCTTCTCTACAGCTACCCAGGCTGTCAATGGCGGGTCATTTAAGCTGTAGGAATGGTTTACCTGACAATGGAAAAAAGTTTATATTACATGTATGTCACAATATGTTCTGTTATCTTAACCAAAATATTACTGCCCTAGAAAATCTAACTGCAGTAACGTTAGCTGACTAACGTTACACTGACCACCCATGCAAGCAACGTTAAGTAGCTCACGTTAGCTAATTAGCACTCACCTTCGCTTTGACGATGAAGAATTTATTGTCATTCACCTCCCAAACAACAGCATTATTGACCCATCCAGATCGAAAGTACAGATAACTGTCTGTACCTTTGTACGCTTTCATCTTCGCGGCAGTGTAAGGGGATGGATTCTCCACAAGATAAATGTAAACGTCACCGAAGTACAGCAGCGACTTCGCGGTTTTTAATAATTGAAATAAAGCAGCGGGTGCTGTATATGGGTCACACGTACCTAAGACGCTTAGTTTGTTTGCGTATCTTTGTTTTTCGTCTTTTGACAGGTGATCTAAACACACGTGTGTTGCAAAAGAAGGAAATTTGACAGGCTTCTGCGGTAGCTCTATGGGGTTTCCAGTGTTCGTCCGCATTCTGGAACGTTGTTTTGCCCGCCAGGGCTCCGCAGCAGTCACGTGACTGAAAACTATGAATTGTAACGTGTAAATGTTTGTGCGTCCGTGTAACAGAGATGTTGGAGGGCTCCCCCGCTCATCTGGAGACTGACGACATTGAGGACCTGTTCTCTCTGGCTCAATACTACTACAGCAAGACTCCTCTGTCTCTCCGGAAGGTACTGCTGCTCACTGCCCCTCAGTCTCCACACATACGTAACGCCTGACCGTCAGGAATCCGGAACCTTCTAATATCGAAGATATTTTAATACCTGAGTTTTGTGTGTGTGTGTGTGTGTGTGTGTGTGTGGCTGTTTATCTGTCTGCCTGTCTGTGTGTGTGTCTGTGTCAAGGTCTAAGACATCCCTGACATCAAGAAATATGGGGCCCTTGTTTGTATGTTTAACTGTGGTGTCACATAAAGAATTAGTAATGGCTGGTGAATGTTAATGGGATACATTTGTAATGGTAAACGGTTATTAACGGCTAGGGTTCTGATTGCCTGAATGGTCAGGTCCTCTGGGTTGGGGCAGTCTAGCAGTGCCTGGCTGGCTGATCTGTCTCTGTTCCCCACATTTTGCAGGAGAACCAGAACTTGTTTGGGAGCAGCCTGGTGGCTCTGAAGGAGGAAGACATGGACTTGAGCCAGGCTTTGTGCCTGCCTGTGTCTGTCCCGGAGATCCTGCAGGCCAATCAGCTGCAGCCGGTGAGCACCTGTAGGTGGGGCTACAGAGGAGCAGAGCAGGAGTTGGCTGGACAGGCAGGGTGAACCAAGTGGGAACAGATCAGTATTCCATCTGTCCATCCATTATCTTACCCGCTTATTCCTGGTCAGGGTTGTGGTGGTGGGGGTGGGGCTCAAGTCCTGCGATTTTAACTCCAACCAATCACTTGATTAAATAAAGTAGTTGAAAACATGTTTAAGTTCCAGTTTTGATCTTAATGTGCAGATTTTAACACAATATAGATTTGGCTCAATAAACCATTTGCTGTGTCTTAGGACCCTCCATTTTACACAAATGGTATAGTTTCAGTTAATAGGTGTCCACACTTTCAGCATTTAGGACTTTGCCAATTTCAGCTGAAGTTCTACCAGTAATCAATTAAGAAATGCAACCTTCATAATTTGCTACAGGTTACTGAAAATTTACGCATTAGTTGTTTGAGAACTGATCTGACCAATTAAGGCTCTGCTTAGGCAGTTTGAAGTGATCCAAGATTTTAGTCAAATATTCATTATGCATGTAATCCTTTTCCTTGAAGGCTGAATGGTAAATAATGATATTAATGTAAATATGATATTTTCAATTCCGATTTGGACCATATTGTTACGTGGTCCTAAATCCAATACATATCCGATACCTGATCACGCGACTTGTGTCTGACCGGCCAAATCCGATTTGTTGCCTTCTCAAATTCCTCATTTCCCATGTGACACAGAGTGCTCATGACTTACGTCATCATTTTCCGACAGATATAGAACTAAAAAAAAAAAAAAAAACACGTCGCTCTTCTAAACACACAGATCATATCTGGCCTCTCGCCAACAAAGATTGTATTTGAAAAACAAATCTGATTTCAGCATTAAGGCCTGCTGTCGAAGCCTAATAGTTCTTAAATGATATGGAATATATGTCCTTTGTAAAATTAATATCCGTTTCTGACCTTCATCAAAGAGAATGAGACTGATTAAAATTAAAAACAATTAACAGCTCATTATACTTCAGAAATTGCAAACATGGGTGGAATGTAAGTGGGTATACATGGGGGCTCCCCGGGTTTCGGAACCCTTGGTTTGAGTGAACGGGATAGGCAAGATGGAAGATCAGTGAAGGTTCAGGCAAGGGCAGAAGAATTGGATGGGTTGAGTGGGTGGGTGCAGTATTTAACATTCAGTATCTGAACATTTTAGTGATGTTGCATGCTAGCCAGTCTCGGAATGTTGTTAGCCCAGTCTGGGAGAGCTTCGCATGTAACTCAGGTGGATGCACTTTCGTTCTTCGTACATTGTATGTAGCTTGGATAAGAGCATCTGCAAAATGAATGTAATGTTATGTAATGTAACGCATCCTGTCAGCAGTGTACTAGTATCTAATGTCCCCCTCCCCTCTTTTAAAAACGTTTTTAGGAGGGTGTGCGGTTCTTTGTGGTGGACTGCCGTCCAGCGGAGCAGTACAACGCTGGACACCTCTCCACTGCCTTCCATCTGGACTCTGACCTGGTGAGCTATGGAATATGCTGTGATATATTATAAATGTGCAGACTTCTTGGAACATATAGTGATAAACAAGGGTCCATATAGTGATAAACAAGGGTCCATATAGTGATAAACAAGGGTCCATATAGTGATAAACAAGGGTCCATATAGTGATAAACAAGGGTCCATATAGTGATAAACAAGGGTCCATATAGTGATAAACAAGGGTCCATATAGTGATAAACAAGGGTCCATATAGTGATAAACAAGGGTCCAAATGCACGTAAGGGGTTAGGGGGAAATTATTATTTTTTTAAAAGATATATAATTCCCTTCAATTTCCTGTAATATCAAACCTGAAAATAAAATGTAGTCAATCAGTAAACATAAAGGACATCTGCAAAAATAACTGAGTCTAGTATGAAGGATTAAAAAAAGTATTGTACAAAGCATTGTATTTTAGAATTCACAGCATTGTATTTTAAAAATGTATATCTTGCAGTACCTGTAAGCAGCAGTAATGTATTTGTTGATATACATTATGTATACTTGAATATATATTGTGTCTACATTCTGTATATTATTTCAATATAATGCAGTATGTTCTGTTTCCGTAAGGTCCCCTACTCCCATCACCCAGGATGGTGACACTGATAATCTGTGTGTGCGCGCGTGTTTTTTTGTGTGTGTGCGTTTGTGTGTGCGCGTTTGTGTGTGTTTGTCCCCCAGATGCTGCAGAACCCCTCTGAGTTTGCGCTGTCGGTGAAGTCCCTGCTGGAGGCACAGAAGCAGTCCCTGGAGTCTGGCTCTGTCGCCAGTGGGGAGCACCTGTGCTTTATGGGCAGCGGGCGCGAGGAGGAAGACATGTACATGAACATGGTGCTGGCCCACTTCCTGCAGGTCAGTGGGCGGGGTATGTAGGGGGAGTCGGGGCATGTACATGAACATGGGCAGTGTCCGAATCAGCACTATTAAGTAGGCTTGTTAAGTAGACAGGACGAGAAAGTCATTAAGTAGGCGAAATTTTCTCTAAATGCAGTATACTGAAAACCCCCATATGATGTACGTACTTACTTCCGGGGTTTCACTGAGTATATTCGGGAGCACACTTTTTCAGAAGTATGCAAACATTTTGGTCGCATAAATATGATGCACAGCTTCATTTTAAGAAATGAGCTGCAGCTTCGCCGACTTTTTCCTTCAATAACAACAAAAACAACACGTGACATGGCCGCGCAAGAGTGGGATGTCTTACAACACTTGCACAGTACGGTTGGAAAATAGCATGGAGAATATTCTTTTGCGTACTGCACGTCGCGTACTAAACAGTGCACATTAAACAGCACACATCTGCCAGTACACTGTACACAGGAGACAGGACGCAGTAGATATGGCTCTGATTCGGACACAGCCATGGTGCTGGCTCACTTACTGTAGGTCAGTGGCCGGGGCGTGTGGGCGGAGTCAGGGCATGTACATGGTCATAGGGTGGGATTTGTGGGCGGAGTCTCATGTTGATGGACATGTACATAAAGGTGCTTTCCATCCTGGTCTGTAGTGGGACACTTGCGTTTCATAGTCTATGATGTCATCGCTGGGTTGGGTTGTGTGTGGCTGTTGAGCAGAAAAGCGAGTTGCCCCGGCTGTGTACCCTGTGTAACATGGGCTCAAATCCTGGGCCCGTATTCACAAAACATCTTAAGGCTAAAAGTAGCTCCCAACTTGATGATTTAGGAGAAACTCTTAAAAATAATGGGTGTGTCAGTTCTAATTTTAGGACTCCTAAATTTTTGCTGTAAGAGTATTTCACAAAGCGTTTTAGCGCTAAAACCAGCTCCTAAATCTGTGAAAAGTTAGGGGTAGTCAAGAGGACTCCTAAATCCTAAAACCAAATCACAAACAATTCTAAAATGGCTGCTGCCGGCAATCCGCCTCGTAATCGCGTCAACATTTTAGAAGCATTGAATGATACTGAGCTTTTAAAAAGGTATCGCCTTAATCGCAAGGGTATTATGATAATCATAGAGCTAGTCAGGGATGCAGTCACTTCACCAACAAAGAGAAACAACCCAATAACACCGGTAATCTACGCTACTTAGCCACAGGGAAAATGCAGCTATGCAGCACAGACGAACTAGGTATATCTCAGTCATCTGTCAGTAGAATATTACATCAAACAATAAATGCTCCCCTCCAGCCCCGTTATGCTGGTGTCTGAGTGCCCAAGGACACTGTACACCACTGAAGCAATAGGCGATAGAGCCTTGGGTGCTGCACCTCCTCCTAATAAATGCAATAAATATTTTGAATTAAAGATTACATGTTAATATAATCTGCGATGACATGTATAGCGAGGTTCATTTATGTATAAATACATTTATGTTCATTTTTGTATAGGCTAAATACATTGAATGATAGAGAATAAAACATTGTAGTCTAGTGTAGTTGAAAATAATTGGCCTAATGTCCTATTACCGGTGGCAGTTGTTTGTTGCTTGAATTCTGCAATCTCTGCCCTTGTCTGAGACTGCTAAGAATACCAGCGCTTTTCATAGTCATCGTGGTTCTGGACAGAAGTGGGAAAGCCGCATTCATTTGCAAAGATATTTTCCCACGCTTCTTTTTCGGTTTTTGAAGTTATCCCAACTCCAAATTTTCCTTTAATAATGCCCTTCCTTTCATGCACAGGTTGGGCAAGAAGGAAAAGCTGTTCTTGCGTCCAGATTGGTTTTCGTTTTCGAAAAGTGCAATGTAGCGTCACACGTCTTCTTATCAGCCATGGTTATTCTAGATAATTAAAAGGCTGCTTATATGCATATCCGCTAATTGTTTACGAGATACAGATATGTAAGAGGCTACTGACAATTAGCTGAACATATACTTGACTAGTCCGTATATTATTCTTGGTTTTATGTTTAATCAGTGACACTTAGCCTACATTTTTATTTTAAAATCTTTATTTGAATATGGCAACATGATACCTCTTTCTACAGTATTTCTATGATGAAATCACTGACAAAGACCCATCCCCTATCAGTCAATCACTGTGGGCATAGTAAGTAAGCTTGTTCATGAAACATGACATCATCCATAGCAACAAGGTCAACCCCGCCCTTTCTCTTAGCTTAAGATTTCTCCCCATTCCTTAGTAAAAATTGGTCTCAGCAGCTTTGTGAATAGGTTTTAAGAGAAAACTCTTAGCTAGAAACTTTTACTGCTATTTGGGAGAACTCTTATTGGTAAGATAAAATGTTTTGTGAATACGGGCCCTGGTCTGTATTACACTGGGTTAGATGTATCTGTGTTTGATTTTTTTTAGGTCTGCCTCACAATTTAATTTCTGCCAAGTACAGCAATTAAAACAGTATTGTGTTGCATTTTGTGTTACAGAAAAACAAGGAGTACGTCAGTATTGCTAAAGGTGGTTTCATGGGTAAGCAATAAAACACAAACCTCTCAAAATTCCATTGTGTGTCCACCTAGTGTGTGGTTTGGGGATGTTCATAACCTTTGGCTGAGGCTGTGTGCGCGTGCGCGTGTGTGTGCGTGTGCGTGCGTGTGTATGTAGTGTGTGCGTGTGTGATTGGGGGATGTTCATAACTAGATTGTGACGCTGTTTGCTTCATATTCCAGCTCTGCAGCAGCACCTGGCTGACATTAACGTAGAGGGCCCAGATAACGTGTACGTGCACTGGATCGTCAGCACCTCAGGGTCCCATGGCAGCCTCAGCTCCCCTGATGTGAGTGTGTGCGCCACCCGGCCCCGCCCTCCACCACTCCTAAATCCCTCCCTCACACAAAAGGAATATACTTCAAATATATTGAAAGGAAATATATTCTCAAGATATTGTAACACTTCAGAATATGTAGATTTATATATTTAGAATTTAAATAACATTTGATTTCAAGCTGTAATATGTTTATAAAATGCCATATTTAATACCTTTTCACACTGGCATTTTTGTAGCAATATCCATTTAATGCATTCGCATTCTGTATTTGCTTCTCTAAATGGCATTTTCCATTGGTGTCGTTGGGTATTCAAATGTCATGACGCGCACACAGGAACTGGCATGTCGAATGCGGAAGAGCAAGTGCTTAAAATTAGGTTTAATGCCGCTTTGTTTGGGGTTGTAGCTTTGTTTCGAATAGAACTCTGGTATTTGGAGTGTGAAAAAAAAAGAAGTGTTGTGACCACCAGTCACCACAAATGTCGCCAAATCCACCATAATTGAGAAATGACATGTTACAGCTTTAAAGGGGAATTCCACCGAAAAACAACATTAACCTTATATAATAGATCAAGGCGTAACTGATTAAGTCTCTCTTTGTGGATGGTCAAAACAATCTAAACAGAAATATTGGCAGCGAAAGATGTGAATTTGGTAGAGTTATATGTTAAAAAGGCATACACCTGTACCCTTCCTCATTTTTGAAAAGCTACAGCGTAAGTTGAATTTGGTGATACCTCCCCCTGAATTCCCATACAAGACAGTCGCTCGGTATGTTCAGTAGTCTCGTCCCAATGTTCTCCTCAAAATCATCTAGGCAAAAGTGCCTGCTACACACTGACACATTCTTTAGCTGTGTCTCAGGTGTATCTGGAGGATATTTAGTGTCAGCCATTGATTCTCACCCTCATCATGTGGTAGCCGGTAAAAATAAATACCTACCTTCACCGAGGTTAAACCCTTGCAATTTGCCATACAGCGAAGCGGCATTTTCTTTTCAGTAGAACTTGAGCACGAAAGTAAACTGAACTGAACAGCATAAATCTAGATTTTCTTTCTTTAGTGGCTAGCTTGCTAGCGAGTAGAAGAACAGCTTCCATGCCAAGTAGTAACGTCCAGCCCCTTCGTTTGTATTCAGCAGAAGTGGAAACTGTGACTGCCGTTGTCTGACGCCCGCCCATAGACTGCAAGCGCCCGCCCTGTTGTAGTCTATAGTAAAGTAGGTACCTGGAACATGCGCAGTAGTTTTGGGCTATAGATCTATTAGCTCATTTTAATCAGGAGGACAGTTACTCTTCTACAAATAATAGATAATTTTTTGTGGAATTCCCCTTTCAAGCTTAAAAAAAATAAATCAAGCTATATGTGGTATATATTACTACCAGAATAAATGTATGTATACCACTACCACAATAAATGTAAATAACATTGTAAGCATTTAATGAAATTGGGTACGTTTTTTTCCTATAACTTAGCTTCCATTAATAAGTCAATAAGATACGGAAGTGAAGTGGGCTGGTTTGTCATGACTGCTCTTGACGAAAGCGTGATGAGTTCACCCAGTTCCTAAATGGTGCGAGGCCTGAGTTTTTAAGTACAGCATCTTGTCCCGTTTTGTCTCGCCCCTTCCTGCCCTCCTCTCTCCTGCAGGGTGAGACTGTGAACGGCGTTGGTGATGGCAAAGGTGTGAAGTCATTGGTCAATAAAATGACCTTTGCCCTCAAGTCCAAGTCTGTGAATGTGAAGGAGAAGGTGATCAGCTTCATCGAGAACACTTCAGTGCCGGTGGACAGGTGAGCACCCCGCCCCCAAACCAGAATTAACCACACCCGTACTCTGGGTTCAGCATTTTTTTTGTCTTTCTTTTTATTTAAATATTTTAATTCTCCCCCCTCATACTGCATCCCCAAAATTGTTAACATTACTGACCTTGCTATCTGAGAAGATAGCTTTTCCATTTTTTTTTTTTAAACTTCTTCCTTTTTTTTTCTTCTTTATTTTGATTGTAGATGTCCCTTTGTGTTCGATTCAGTCCCCTTCCTCAAACCCCGCCCCCTGTGCCTTATTTATTTTACAATAGAATGTCTTTCAATCTGCCCTGGCCAGAGAAGGGGATTCTGGATCGGTAAGACCCGGCCCACATTTTCTCTTCGCTGGCATGAGCACCAGTGTCCGCCCCCACACGCACTCATTCACGGTGGCACTGCCAGCCTGGGGTCACCCACCCACCTGCCCCCTCAGCCCCCCTCGAGTTTGAGCCAGGAGCTTCTCTGCTCCTCACTCATGGAAATGGAATATACCGCAACATATTATATTGCAATCAAAATGTAAGGGATCATGTACAGTGAGCTATTCAGTTGTTTCAAAATAAGCCCTGAAGGTATTTTCAGTTGACTCGCTCACTGTACATTATCCTGCTTATACCACGGCTACTTGCTAAAGGAAGTAATTATCTGCCACTAAATCATGTCTACGTGTATTTCATTATGCTTTAATTTCTAGGTTACTCCACAAAAAATAGTTCCAACCAGGAACAACGGCTTTTAGTATCCTAGCACAACAAACAAGCTAACTCACATTTTTTATTTTGCATAGTTCACACTATTTCAAAAATTAAGTTGGACATTTCCATTTATTGTGAAGTGTGTCATGTTAAAGTGGGCATTTTTGGATGTAGATGGCCAGGTTGGGAATGCCCGTAGAATGATTCCTTTTTTTATGTTTTCCTTTCCTTCTTTTCGAGCGTTTTTCCCATAGCGCCTCATTAACTGTAATGTTAGGTACCAACAAAAGAGTGCCCTCTGACCAAACTGCTCGGCTATGTAAAGTGTGGAGGGATATTCTAGTGTGAAATCGTGGTCATTATACAGCAGTCATTGTATAGAACTAATGACCATTCATTGACCAATAAGATCCAGGAAAGCTATGCTATTAATTGTAAATCATAAATATATTTATAATGATAATAATAAATATATTTCACAGCATTGTATTTTTGGGAGAAAATTGCCTGAAAATACCTGAAAGCAGTAGGGGTGTAACGGTTCACGTATTCGTACCGAACCGTTCGGTACAAGGCTTTCGGTTCGGTGCGCGTTGTGAGCCGAATGAATAGTCTCGCTTTAAACACGCACGTACAGAACTTTTTTTGTGTGCGGAACTTAAATTCAAAACTCCAAGTTCCCCCCCGAAGACATAACTTTCGCAAAGAGCTGGATGTTTTTAGTTCAGCCCATGAGCACAGCAACTGAGTTAATGCTGCATTCGTTTTTTTCATTTCCAACTAGGAATCCCGAAATCTGACTAGTAAAATGTAATAAAACGCGCTTCCAACTTGTTCCATGTCGGAAATCATGGATTGGGAAATCAACAACCCCGACTAGGAAGAACTTTACATCACATCATCATGGCAGCTTACACTGCGACCCACATTGTGAACAGTAAACAAACATGACTTTTAGACAATCTTAGCTTTTAAAACACTTCAGCTTTCGTTTTTCAGCATTAAATGCCTTTGTATCGGCCAACATACCAATACAGGATGATAAACATATACAATTAAAAGTTCAAACGTAGTTGTTAGCTGTTTTAGCTATATTTGCTAGCAAAGCCAAAACTTCTCTGCGAAGGGCGTGCATGACGCCAAGTCCCCAGTTGTGCACCGCGAACGCAGTGATGTCGGTAATGATGCGGAAACAATGCGTTTCCCACATCCGACCTCCGACCATAAACGAATGCAGGGTTAGCACAGCCCAGCCTCATCAGTATGGCGAACTGGTGCAAGGAAAAACAGAGTGGAGTGCAAACCCAGCTCCCCATGGCATTTAAGATGCCTCCACTAATTCAGACCAAAAGCAATAACAAACGCCATAGCTTTTAAGAAAGAAAGATATGTGCCTTCCGTTGTTCAGGAAATTATGGCCAATTAACCACTGTTTACAAGTTTATAACTTCATAATAAATGAAAAGCTTTGCATTTATTTTTTTTCTGCTGTACCGAAAACATACCGAACCGTGACTTCAAAATCGAGGTACATACTGTCGGGTAAGTGAGGATTAGGTAAAATGTGTATTTTCTGAATCCAGCGGTTCCAACAGTCAATGCCCTTGTTAAAACGTTCAGCACTCTGAATACTGAACACAAGCGATATTGCGTGCTAGAACCCCTCACTTAACCTACATTCAAAATAAGCTTTACGTGATTTAATTTAATAATTATTAACAGGAACAAAACGCACGAGGAACCAAAAAGAATGACTTCTTCACCAAACAAACTCCAAACAGACTAAATAATTTTTTTTCGGTACACTCATAAAATACCTCCACAGGAAGACCATCCCTGTCCTGATTGGGTTAAGGTATGGGGGAGGGGGGGGGGGGGTCATTTATGACAAAGACTGGCTTATCTTTGATGTTGGGGGGGTTAGAGTGAGAGAGAGACAGAGAGCGACAGAGATAGAGAGAAGGGGGGGAATATTAGATATCCTACAGTACCGAACCGTGACTTTTGTGTATCGTTACACCCCTAGAAAGTAGCAATAATTTGTATTATTATATTGTGAAGTGCTGCACAATATCTTTTCTACTCTTGAAAATATATTGCACTTCAATATATTGCTGTGTATTCCATTTCCGTAAAGGCTGTTTACAAAACATTTGTAAACTGGCCGTTATTTACATGCATGCCTGTTCACACACCACCCACCCACACACGGATACACCACACACACACACACACACACACACATACACAAACACACACAGTCCTGTTCATATACACACAGCTCAGATGGCCATGTTATGTCCCCCCCCAGGGTCATGGTGTCACCGGTGTATGCCCCCACAGCTCTGACCTGAGTAACACTGCGCCCTCTAACCACCAGCTCACGCCTTTTCAGCTCTTCCGCTGGCCTGTCTGCCTGTCCACCTGTCAGGGCCTGCTTTCCAGACTAACCCCAGGAGCAGCCCAGAGTGGCATCTCTATCTGCTTTGAGAATCACATGAGTTTGGTAGTTTAGTAAACCTAACCCCCAGTAGTGGGTTTTTTTTTTGGCTGGGCCGGGTTGGGATGAAGGTCACGGTTGCCAACATGCCGTCCTGCCAACATTGTGTGGACACGGCATCCCCTCTCTTTTGCAGTGTTTACCACACCGCTAATAACTCAATATCAAGGTTCACATCACCTTGGTTACCATGTATGGGAGGGGTGTCGCTGCTTTTGTGTAGTTTCTTTTTATATTAACATTCTTCCTTTATTATGAACCTGTTTCCTTCCTCCGTAGAGTTGGGGCTCTACCATCTCTTGCCCCAGCGTTGATAAACACTCTGGATGTGTGTGTGTGTTGTGTGTGTGGGTAGGGGTGGGGTGGGGTGGGAGAGGGGGCGCGGAGACTTGTTGCTGTGGTGACCCTGACAATCAACTGTTTCTACCCCCCCCCCCCCCCACAGGCATGTCAGCAGCAGCGACCGGGTAGGGAGGCCTTACAGGGGTGTCAAACCCGTGTTCAGCATCGGGGACGAGGAGGAGTACGACACGGGTAAATAAGCCCCCCGCTCCCCCCACACTGTCCGCTGGCCCTTTGTCCCAGTGCTTTCTCTTTAAGCTTTATCTGTAAGCCCGACTCTTTAATCTCGGCCGGCCGGACACAAAAGGCAAATCCGTTTCAGCCAAACCTACATTGAGTACAGACGGCAGGGAGGTGATGTCATAAGGTCAGCTGGAGGTTCGCTGGCGTGGTTGGGTTAGCGTTGCGTAGATCAGGTGTTCTCAAACTCAGTCCTGGGCCTCCCTCTGTATGCACTGATTCCTGCTACAGCCAGTCGTGATTCATTAACATCGCTAAAAACTTGTTTAAGTTCCTCCGTAGTAATTTAACTTCTAGAAACAATGCAGGTTTGGCTCATTTCCAGTTGCTTCATCTTTGAACTCCTCTTCTCCACAAATGGTTTAATTTCAACAAACAGATGTCTGCACATTCAGCAATTAGGACCCCACTGATTTCACCAGTCAGCCTATAATTTATTTAAAACATGTAACCTCTTTTTATACAGGAATCATTTGTCATATTTATAGCACATTACAGAACACTAAAATATTATTTGAGCTGGCTGATTACATCCTGGAATGGGACATTTATTCTTCAAAGCATGCGTTGCTATTTCTGACATAATGTGGCCTAAGAAGGCAAATTGTCCTTCAAAAGACATTCCGTGTCAAATAAGAACATTTAACTCATTAAGTGCGACATAAATTGACATAAATTGACGCAGGCGACATAAATTGACAAAAATACCAACGTTCTAAAGTGCCATGAGCGACAAAAAGATAAAGGTAATATTGGTATCGCTAGAAAGCTGAGGCTTCCTCATTTTCACTATTACGCTACACATCACTAATTATTTACAATTCTGTTCAATAGGTAAGATAATGCGCTTTACTAGAGGTTTGAACATTGACAGGATCAATCAAAAAAATTTAAAATGTTGGCAGACATATATGCTTGGCACTGTAGGGATCCTAGTGTTCTGGAACAATCTGGCATTGAATGAGTTAATGGCTCATTACAATTCAGGGTTGCAGTGAAGATCGGCACACGCTGCGGCCCTAAAAGGACATGGATGGGGCGCCCTACTCTAGGCCCATAGTCAGACTTGGAGAGAGGCCAGGGGCTGGTCTTCCTCGGCCCTACAGTCTGAGCTGCCATGCGACTCTCTCCACAGATGAGATCGACAGCTCGTCCATGTCGGATGACGACCGCAAGGAGATCGTAAACATCCAGACCTGGATCAACAAGCCGGACGTAAAGCACCACGTGCCCTGCAATGAAGTAAAGGAGACTGGCCACATGTTCCCAAGGTGAGGCCACTGTGCTATTACACAGCCCTTATTCTACCTTACCCTACACCAGGGGTAGGGAACCCTGGTCCTGGAGAGCCGCAGGGTCTGCTGGTTTTTGTTTTCACCTTAAATACAGCAACTACTTAAACCAAAGAAACAAGGTGAGGTGAGTTAACTGTGTAATCAACTGCTTTAATTGATCAATTAAGTGGGCAGTAACAACTAAAACCAGCAGACCCTGCGGCTCTCCAGGACCAGGGTTCCCTACCCCTGCCCTACACCCTCGTGCTCGTTTTACCCCCTGTCACCCCTAGGGGGCCGACTAATGGGAAGTGACTACCTGTAGTTCTCTTCAGTTTTTTTGACTATATTATAGGACACATAATGGATGTCCTCTCCACAGTGTACCAGGGAAAGAAAGCGCGCGTGTGCACACACACACAGGGTTTCCAAATGAGGTTAGCAGAGCCAGCAGAGACGTTTTCCAAGACTGAGGAGGGAGTGTTATTCATAAAGTACATACCAGCTCACAATGCACCCCGTCTCTCTCTCTCTCTCTCTCTCTCTCTCTCTCTCTCTGTCTCTCTGTCTCTCACTCTCTCACTCTCTCACTCTCTCACTCTCTCACTCTCTCACTCTCTCACTCACTCACTCACTCACTCACTCACTCACTCCCTGTCTGTGTCTGCGCAGCCACCTCCTGGTAACGGCCACACACATGTACTGCCTGCGGGAGATCGCCTCGCGAAAGGGCTTCGCCTACATCCAGTCCCGGCAGCCGCTGAGCTCCGTGGTGAAGATCACCTCCAAGAAGAAGCACCCGGAGCTCATCACCTTCAAGTTCGGCAACAGCAACACGGCCGGCGTGGAGGTCATGGCGGTCGAGAGGTACCTACCGCTGTGCAAGACGAATGGCAGTGCACAGGTTACCGCCAGAGTGAATCTGACACATTGGCGGACCGTCGTTAGCATTCGTCAATCGTCAAGTCATCAGCTTGCACACACTTTAACTGGCCTGGCACTTTACTGCAGTGTAAACAAAGTAGATGTAAAATAGAAACTGATCTTACTGATTGTTCTGTCGCTGGCGAGAGGTATGCAAATTCAATTCTGGCTGTAAGTCTAAAAAATGTTTACTTTTGATATCAGCAGAGGATGTAGCACTGAGCCATGATTTTGTGTTATTTCCTTTGTCCTCTGAAAATTATATTTTGTAAAACTGCGAGTTTTTAGTTTGATGATTACATATGTACAATGGGACCATTATGAATTACTAGATTACCCTGTAGATTATTTCTGTATTTTCATTGAATACACATTCCCTGACTTAAATCCTAGAAATGATAATGTTGTTCATTAATATTTATTCATAGAATACTGTGCAGTTGCTTAGCATATATACTGCATTTTTTCCACAGATTGACAATTTCTATTTTCAGACAGGCAGTTGCTGTTGTTGTTATGATCCGATAGGATTCCTGGTAACAGCATTTAATTACATGGCCTGGAATAATCTCCCATTTCATCAGTCTGTGATTAGTATCTACTGTAGGGTTGACAAGCCAGGATTGAGTTGGCTTGCTTTAACTCATCTTAAACAGGTGTGGTGAAATTGTGCGTGCCACCTAATAACCTGGGCTAGTTTAAACCACTTCTCCTGACTCATTTAAACCCCATTTGTTCAGTGAAATTCACCCCTAATATCTTACGTCACTGGTTGTCACCCCTGGTCCCCTCTGTGTAGACTGGTTTCTGTTCCAACTTTAATTGCAATTTCTGAAGTATAAAGAGCTGTTAATTGTATTCAGTTAAGACATTTATGGCCTCATTTATTAAGACCTTTAGCATGTGCAAAAACCTTTTAACACACTCAAAACTAAAAGCACAACCAATGATTGGTGCAAATCAAATACCATGACCAATCATTGGTCATGTTATTGGTTTTGCACAAGCTAAATGTCTTAGTAAACCAGGCCCTTAATGTCAAATGTGGGATGATTTACCCTCTTAATACCCTCCTGAAGTCAGAAACAGATATTCATATTAGACAATAAATATTCTGTATTCATTTAATGACTTTTAATCCAATCAGTTCTCAGAAAACAAATACTTTAATTTTCAAGGCAAATGATTTTGAAAGAGATTGCATTTCTATTGTTTTATTCATAGACCTACTGTTGAAATCAGTCCTAAATGCTTAGTGTGAACACAAAGCAATTAGCAATGAGCCAATCCTGCATTGTATTATAAACTGACAAAAAAAACACATTTACAACAACCTTAATTGAAGTTATTAGGTGTAATGAAATCTGGCATGCACAGGGGTATTCCAGGATCATGGTTGTTCACAAGTCATTGGTAAACCTTTTGCTTTTCCAAAGCTGCTGTGAAAAAATAGACCTCCTCTGCTTGCCTGACTCATCTCTCATTCTCTCTGTCCCCCCTTCCTCTCCAGGTACCTCATACCGAACGCAGGCGATGCCACGAAGGCCATCAAGCAACAGATTATGAAGGTGCTGGACGCTCTTGAGAGCTCGTAGCTGCGAGGTGAACAAGTGCACCCCTTCTGGCGGTAGGAGGAACTGCAGAGGGAAGGGGCCACGTGAACAGTCGGGAAAACGGTAGCCTGCAGTGTTGATTACAAATCCCCACCTGTACATGGGCAGCCTGGTCCCACCCACCGGACTTTACACCTGAGGAGCTGTGCGGACGCATGCCACACATGAAAATGATCCTTCTGTTTTTTTCATCAAAAAATAATTTAGATTTTTTTTTTTTTTACCTGTTAAATGTCCAAAATTATTGAAAGATGGTGTATTATGACAATTACCCTGTAACCTATCTTTATTTTTTAAGGTATCCGCCTAGCCTTAACAAAAACAAATATGAAATGGCTCTTCAATTCTGCTCTGCTACTGGCAATGATGTATAGGCAGGGAGGTGTGGACAAACGAGAGGCATCTGTGGAGAATTTCATATAGGATGGTCAGTCATTGACCACACTTTTTTTCTATCTTTTATTTAAGCATAAAGTGATTTTCTGTCTGTGAATGCTAGATGGCAGAACTGAATAGATATTTGTGTCCGACAGTTTTTTCAGAGAGCTGTATTGAGGGGAGGAAGGGGGTTGGGCGTTGACTACATTCCTTCCTCTCACCCAGACGGTCTTAACACTGGCTGGTGAGAGTACAGCAGTGTTTGCTTTGCACCTGAGCAGAGTTTGAGTGACGACGTGACCAGTGCCGGTGTACCCACGGGTGTAGCGAAGCCACTGATTTTGACTGAGTTAAGAAATGTTACCAAACATTACCTGTCCTCCAAAAAAGAGACTATATTCTTCTCAAGTTTGGTAGCAACTCTACACAAAAAAGGTGTCTTTTACCTTGTGGTATTCACAGGGTGTGAAATTAACACCAGCCACCAGCCAAATGCTGGTAAAAGTTTGATTGTGGCTCGTATGATTTTTACTCTACCAGCCACTTTGGTCAGTAACCAACCGGATTCTGTTACATTGTAAAAGGTAATGTGGCTGGTAAAATGTTGAAAATGGCTGGTAATTTTTTGAATCCACAAGCCAGTCTGGCCAGTGGGTGAAACCGCTAATTTCATGCCCTGTATTCATCAACTGTTCTTTCAAAATTCTGGGTTAAGTCTAACGGCTGTTTTCCGCTTTGATACTCGCCCTTGAGAGTTATTTTTGAGCTTATAGCCTTAACTTTTAAACGAAGAAGGCTTGGTTGAATTATCTCTACTGTACATACTGTAAACGTTGTGTTATAAATTATGACAACGGCATAACTTTTGGGGGGAAAAGTACATAACATGGTTAAGACCCACCCTCCTTATCTTAACTTGTTAATCTTGTGTATTTACAAATAGCACAGCTTATTTTAGGGGTGTCAGAGTTTTCACCATTTCCACACAAACTTGCTGCCTTCCCTTCCCCTCCCCTCCCCTCCCCTCCCCCATCCTCACAACCACGTTTAAGGTGCTGCTGTGGCCATGCATCCCTTTGGTATTAATGTGGAGATCTGCTGTATTGTGTAAAGAATGAATTGGGATGGAGGCTTAAAATAGGCAAAGTTAACTTAACAGGCATTACTCCGGTTGGCAGGACGTTCCTCAGTCCTGATCCCTCTCTCTCTCCCCAGAACTTATATGGCTTTGTTGCTGTACCACTGTGGGGATTTGTATGGTCAATATTCTCTAAGGCACCCCCACCCCCCTTTTTTTGTTGTTGTAAATTGAGCATTGCTGCCCTTCTCTTTCTTAGACCTTCCTTCAGCCTGCATGAGAAGGCAGTCTTGGACCACAGACTATACATGGGTCATGGTTTCCAGTCAAGACTCCTGCACTTTGCATCCTTCCTGTTTCTAAAAGAAATGCTGAGGTTGCAACCCCACCCCAAACACATGGGATATCATTTCAGACAGACCTAAGCGAAACTGTTTTTTTTTTTTTTTATTACTTGGGAGTTTATTTTCCATTAAACGCACCTTGTAATTATACTGTTTTTGTAACCCTCTGTTGTAATAAATTTACAGATGAACCAAACATTTGTCAATGTCAGATATTTTGATGACGATGCACATTTGTTTCAGGACATCAATCCAGAGGTAAATTACTAGAGACAAAAGGTTTGCATTTCCAAATTTTAATGAAAAAGGTTCTTTAACAAGAAAAAATGTCTGTGTAAATTCATCTTGTGGTAACTTGATAACCTTAGTGTAAAACTGAAGTTCCTTAAGTTCTTTTTGTTTGCTCTAAAAGAAAGCAAAACATGTTTGTAGCAATTAATGCATTCATATCATTTACAATGTCTGATTGGCTGTGAAGAGACAGCACAATTCCAACAACAAGGTCATCTTAACAAGTTCATGGAACACATAAATCATATCAGTGAACACATACAGCAATAATATTTCCTTCTGTATTGTAAGAACGACATATGCACAGCGTGCAATAAATAGCCTGGGTAGTGTTCCTTCAAATAGCTGAGGTTACACCGGTAAAAATGAACTGCAAGTATCAACTGGAAGGAATATGCTGATTTGTGGCAATCCTTCAGTTGTCACAGTTTCCTCACTGTTTGCTCTGATTCACGGTAAGCTGGGGACTGGCCCCAAACAGAAGACCTGTAATAGTAAAAGCCACCTTCCCGTTTCCCCACCCCTCTAAGGAGAGGACTTCCGGCTTATCAGTACAGTACACAGAACAGCAGAGAAACAGTACTACAGCTAACCCACAGGAATGTTGGCCTTCTCTCAAGTGCAGGGTTTCTCAATGTTTTTTTGCGACAAGAGGTCCACTTACATGCACGTTACAATGCGTCTGCAACCCCCCCACCTACCACTGCTGCGCTATAATAAACTTTTAAAAAAATAAATGAAACCTGAAAAAATATAAGGTTAGAAAATGCATTTACCTTTTTTTTTGGTTAATTTCATTCACATGAAAGGTTTCCCGAATGAAATGTTTAGACCAAGTCGTAATTTGACACCCGGAACCACTGGGTTTTCACATTATCCTCTCGGCTGTTCCAGGTCAGAATTTTGGGTTTGGTGACTATCGTTTCAGAACGCAAGTGAAAACAGTACAGCTATACAGTAATGTGTGAGTACACCAGCCTAAGTGCAGTTGTGGCTTGCCATATTGATCTCGGCCATCTTAATGACCCAACAGTCACGGCTCTGATCGGTCTCAGTTGGCGAGAAACCCAAAACCAAAGGACATGGTTTCTGCTGAGGGAAAAACTTCAATTCAGCTTCTCTATTTGGGCCCTTCAATTCTCTGTGACCCCAAAAAACCCTTTAAGCCAGTGGTATTCACTCTTACCATAGAGAGAACGTGATAGGGGTTTTCATTGTTACTCAGCCCTCTTCTACTCAATTAAAGCAGTTGATTATATAGTCAGCTCGCCTCACCTGACTTCTTGGGTCGGAAGTGGATGGCAATTTTAAGGTGAAATCAAACACCAGCCGCACCCTGCAGCTCCCCAAGTGTAAGAGTGAAAGCCATTGCTGCAAGAATTGAAGCTATATTCCTAATCACATTTCAGCCACACAGAGTTCAGAAAGGGGTGCATTTCAATTTCAAAAGTATACAATTGGCATGCGGTGGAAGTGTTTTATTTGTTTGCAGAATTATACTTTTTACAATGTGAATTTCCTTTGCTTGTGTGGTCTTCCTGATACATCACTAACACAGCCATATACTGAAATTAATTGTTTCTTATGTTTGTTTGTTTTTTTATCAATGGAAGTGTGACCATGGTGTCAGAGCCAGGGCACTGGATCATTACACCATGACACTTCTGGGGGGAAGGAGCCTACCAGGCGCCCGAGGAGAGATCACCAACTGACATTGTACAGTTCCTTGTACATGACTTCGGTCATGCTCACATGGGCTTAACTCGGGAGAATTGGCAGATCTCACTGATCCTAAAATGTGGATGGCTGGTCACAGTACACACGAGACACACACCCAGTCCAGATTACGGGAATCTGGGATCTGGGAATCTGCGTGGAATCAATACCCGTGTGCACATCCAGTGCCACACTGGAAAAATATAATTTTCTCAGAGTGAGGGTATCACTCCTGAGACTCCAGTCCTGCTGACCCCTTGTGTCACACACAACGGCTTCCCCACTATGGGATACAGTGATGGAAAAAGCAGAGTGGACAGTTTAAAAAATAACACATCCCTGTCTTTTAACAGATCCTTATTTGAATATATTAGTGTGCTTTGGATATCGGTACTGGCTAAGCAGTTGGGAAAATGAGTAACATGATCCCCAGAGACTTTAAAGGGGAAGAAGCCTTTTCCTCAAACCCCTTATATTCATAAAACTTCATTCCGACACAGCCATGACTGGAGACATTAGTGGTGTGGAACTAGTTATCACACATTAACACTCATTAGCCACATTTCCAGAGTCAAGAGCTCGAGCCACTAGAAGGCGTGAGCGAAGCTCTGCCGAAGTCCGGCAGTCGCTGCGGGAAAGCCACAAGACCTGGCGGGAGCTAGCTCGCCTGCCATTAACGTGGCTGCGGAAACGCGGCTAGCCTAACACAGTGTCGATCAACCCTGGTTCTGGAGACTTCTTAAATTAAGACAGATTTAAAAATCGGCAAACAATTCAGACCAGGAGAGGTGAGTCCACTACATAATCAGCTGCTTTAATTGATTAATTAAGTGCAGGGTGCCAACGAAAGACAGCAGACCCTGTGGCGCTCCAGGCCCACGGTTAAGAACCACTGTTTTAACGGTAAAAACCACTGGCAGGACACTGGGAGAAAAAACCGTAGCCCTCTTTGTAAAGAAATCATAATGCCACTGTTGGGTGAGGAGGAACATGCAGTCTGTCCTAATGAATCTCATCATTGAAATGAACTTTGGATATAATCGATTAGAGACAGTGTTACCGCAGGTGTCTACAAAGCTCGACTCCCTCGGGATACACAAGGAGGGGAAATACTAGTGCATCAGAACTGACACCTCCTTACACATCATTTTTAAAAGCTGTACTGAACCCACAAACGACTATCAAGGAAATACGCACACAAACATTTGCTCACTCTCTCCAGACCTGTGCATACCATTGGAAGAACTGGAGGGGAATAAACTGCCATCGTTCAAACAGATTTACATCTTTCTATTTTAAAAAGAGGAATGGAAGCGACAGGGAAGAAAGCATGCTAAATCTAAGAGTACAGCAGAGACAAGAGATGGGAAGAAAGAATCTCCAACTGCCAGTTTTTTTCTTTTCTTTTTTTTTTTTTTTTTTTAAACCAATGCCTTCTGACCAGTCAGGCATGTTACATAGGTAAGTCCCTCAGCAAATAGTCTTCAATTTGCATTTGAGACTTTTTTTATTTTTATTTTTTTAACAAACACGGATCATCTTTCGTCACACAAATTTTTCAGCCCCAACCCTAAGCCCACCCCTCATTTACTACGTATAAAAACGGACAAATTGTATTTATTTTCGTGTTACCCTCAAATCAATATTTACACAATACTGGAAAAATGGCAGCTCTGCCCCAAGGTAAGACATGGTGATGGCCGCCGTTCAAACTAATTTCCGAATGATTAAAATTCAGCAGTGTGCGGAGTCAAAGGCAAAGGAAAGACAGACAGACAAATATTGCAATCTCTCGTCTTGCTTAGGAAAAACAGTGTAATGACAGTGTAATGCGGAGGGGGAGGGGGGCAAGGTGATGGATTGAGCCGTATACATCGTCCCATCTGAGGTGAAAAGTTCAATAATAATAATCAACAACAGATTACATCATCGTTTGAAGAGGGGGATGGGAGGGGAAGGGTGTCCATAACCGGCTCGCTTCTCCAAAGCGCAGGTGGTCAGCTTGGCTGCCACGCCCTGGCGAGACACCCCTACGGCGTGTGAAGCATGCGTAACGTAACATGAATGAGGGGGAGGGTGGAGGGGCGAGCATGGCACTTGTGACAATCTCAAGGAAAAAGAAGGGGAGTAACAGAGTTGAGGTCGATGCGCGGAGGGGGAGAAGTGGGGGGGGCTGGGGCGGTGGTGGTCGGGCAGGGGATGGAGGTCTGTGGGGCATCACCTCTGCACCGACGCTCTGGACCCCAGAGCCAGCTTCCCCCTGCTGCCCCCTCTACTGTAGTCCCGGCTCGGGCTCTCCTTTCCCGGGCCCCCGCCCACAGAGGGGGCCTTGGCATGCCTGCGTTTCCCCTTGGCCTCTGGCTCGGAGTCACTGAGCTCCAGGTCGGGGCAATACCCGTCGTTCTCCTGGTAGGACAGGGCTTTACCGCCATGCCGCTCGGGCGCCGATTTGCCCCACGGCCGCTCCTTGCCGGAGCCTTTCCGGGAGGGCTTGTCCGGGCCCCGCAGGTCCTCGGGGGTCCGTACCAGGCAGACCGTGGCCTCTTTGAGAGACCTGCTGAAATTCTCCCCACCAGGCTTCCGGAGGCCCCCCAGGGGCCCGTCAGCGGCACTGCCGCCACCGCCGGGGACCTGTTGGCAGGAAGTGTCCCTCTGAGGCAGGGGTTTCTCCATTACCCCGTTGGATTTGGGCGGGCGGGCGCGCTGCGGGGGCTCCAGTTTCCCGCCGCCGCCGCCCCCCGTTAGCAGAGCGGCCGTGGAGGGCAGCGTGGAGCGCTAGCGGTTTGCCTGATGGTTTGGCGGGAACTGGCGAGCCCTCGCTGGCCACCCCCTCCGCCTCCCCGCGGGAACGGCCTGAGACGGATAGGAGCCCGTTGGCGTGGTCCTCTTTCCGGCCCCGGCCCAGGTAGTGCTGGGATTTCCCCGTCGGTGCCATTAAGCCGCTGACGACGCTCCGGTCGTACACATTCCCGCTGGTGTCCGGGCAAAGGGGTCCATTCCCGGATTTGGAGCTGGTCTTCCCGTTTCCCAGTGTTACTTTAGGCATCTTGAGTTTCAGTGTAATTCGCGGAGGAGGCCGGAACAAGGCGCTGTCCAGTGTGTAAGACAGAGGGAGACCTTCAAAAAATACAAAAATACATTTCAAAATGTTAAAACTCGTACACATTCTGTCAATCTCAACTGCTCAAAATACATTGATACCTCCTGTAAAAATTCTTCAATCTGACAATGTAGAACAGGGATCTGAAACCCTGCTCCTGGAGAGAGGTCAGGCTGGTTTTCATTTTCACCTCAAAAATCACCAAGCGGTAACAAGTTTAGACTCAATAAACCAGATAAGGTGGGTTAGCTGATTAATAGCAGACAAAAATAGCAGACCCTGTGGCTCTCAAAGACTAGGGTCGGAGAACTAGTGCACTGTGAATGAAAAGCTACATATTAAACTTCGAACACTCCCTCCTACTCCGCATATGTGGGTCAGTCCCACAAACACCCGACTCCCCCGCCCCCACCCTGCCAACGCCCTGTCACGCACAAGCCCCATGTTGGTCACCTGCGGACAGCTCCTGGTTGATCAGCTGCACCTGCAGGTTGAAGATCTGCTCCTGCGCTTTGCTCTGGGACAGCTTCAGCTTCTCCCGCCGGCTCACCATGTAGCAAAGGTTCCTCACCTGCGCAGTGGCGGGGAACACAGGCGTGAGTGAGAGCAAGGTTGAGGAAACGGAGAGAGCCTCCGTCACACACAACAGGACACTATCCTGCTTTGTTTCACAAGCAACCCACAACCCCTATATACAGTGGTGTTCAAAAAAATAGCAGTGCGTAAAAAAGTGAATAAAGTACAAATATTTTTTTATACCTTTTAGTTCCATATTTCAAATGTAGTGGAACCATTACACATTCAATTCCAAATCAAAGCATTAACAACTTTTATCAAGTCTGCGTTATTCTTTTACAGGAAGCACAGAAAAGGAATATTAATCTGTTCAAAAAAATAGCAGTGTTGACATTTTTCTCTTCAAACTCAAACACTTACTGTATAAACTGAAGAAATTGTTCAAGATTTAACTTCACTTTAAATTACTGAACTAATATTTAATTGCATAACCATTGTTTTTGATAACTGCTGCGCATCTGCGTTGCATCGAGTCAACCAACTTCTGGCACCTAGAAACAGGTATTTCAGCCCAGAATGAACAAACTACATTCCACAGTTTCTGTGAATTTTTGGTTTTGCTTCAGAAACTGCATTCTTAATGTCACCCCACAAGTTTTCAATGGGGTTGAGGTCGGGGGATTAAGCTGACCACTCCATTACCTCAATCCTTTTTGTCTGGAACCAAGATGTTGCTTGCTTACTCATGTGTTTGGGGTCGTTGTCTTGTTGAAACACCCATTTCAGGGGCATTTCCTCTTCGGCATACGGCAACATAATCTCTTCAAGTATTTTGATGTATTCAAACTGATCCATGATCCCTGGTATACGATAAATAGGCCCAACACCGTAGTATGAAAAACATCCCCATACCATGATTTTTGCACCACCATGCTTCACTGCCTTCACAGTTTACTGTGGCTTGAATTCAGTACCCGGGGGTCGTCTGACGTACTGTCGACGACCACTAGACCCGAAAAGAATAATTTTACTCTCATCAGTCCAGAGAATGTTACGCCATTTCTCTTTGGGCCAATCGATGTGTTCCTTGGCAAATTTTAACCGATTCTGCAAATGCCGTTTTTTCAACAATGGTGCTTTACGGGGGCTTCTTGCTGATAGCTTAGCTTCGATCAAACGTCTTCTGACTGTAAAAGCACTTACAGGTAATTTTAGATCATCTTTGATCTTTCTGGAGGTGATGATTGGCTGAATCTTTGCCATTCTGACTATTCTTCAATCCGTTTTAACAGTAGTTGCTCGTTTTCTTCCGCGTGTTTTGGGGTTTTGTTGCCATTTTAAAGCATTTGAGATCATTTTAGCTGAGCATCCTATAATTTGCTGCACTTCTTTATACGTTTTCCCCTCTCCAATCAACTTTTTAATCAAATTACGTTGTTCCTCCGAACAATGTTTGGAACGGCCCATTTTGACACCTGTTTTTTCACAGCATGAATGAATTCTCTAATTAAACTCCACACTGCTATTATTTTGAACATGCCCCTTTCAATGAATGAGTCAATTACTCAGAACAAGCAGCGTGCATGTCATGACAGTTGGGTCTGTTGTTTTTCTATTACACTACTACATCTACAAGTAAATTATTTCCCATGCAGAAATATCACTACTACTAATAACAGTGGTTCATCAGGTTACTGATGTTGTACTGCTATTTTTTTGAACACCACTGTAATTTAACACGAATCATCACAAACAAAAAGCATCATATCATCACCCACAGGTTTCCAACCCTGCTCAACCATTGAAATGCAATATATTGTAATATATTGAAATAAAATATATTATCAAGATCATAAAATATACTGGAACACTTCAAAACATTTGGGCAAATAATACAAATGATTTCCACTTTCAGATCAGAGGTGTAAAATCCAGGTTCAGAAAGTAAAAGTCCACCCCAGTATTTTGTTCCAATTACCAGGATTTGCTAATAGAGTGCTACAGTTTTTAGTCCTAAAACCCATAAGTTAGCATTTTTGAGCCATGGGTTCCCTCGCAAGATTTTCAATGCTTTTTTCCCCATAGGGTTTTCGATTTGTGCCGAAAATAAGGTCTGTGGTTAATAGAAGCCTAAGAGAGTTTCACGTTTTGTTCTACGACATAAATTACACATATTAATATCTTAACCATGACGTCTGAAGCTTTTATCTGGTTTTAAAAATTAAGTTGCTAACAAGTTGCTATATTCAAACATCAACTTGTCAGAATAAATGCACGTCATTACCTCAGACAGATCCTTGGCTGCTCTCAAGTGTAGCTAGCTAGTCGTGTCAGCGCTCCTTTCAAACTTTTCCACATCACTTGTTTTTTTACGAAATTCTAGAATATGAATTAATACTATTTAAACTAAGGTCTTCGTTAGCTTGCTAGCCAGGAAGCTAGTATGGCAAGCCGTTTTAACATTTATTCGACTTCCATATCTAGCTACCTTATTAGTCCTAATTAGCTGCCTATTTTCCTACTAGCTAGCTGGCCATATATGACTTAGCTAACTACCACAATTACCTAGCTAGCTGCCCTTTGTGACTATTTTATTTTGTAACCAAAAAACACTCTAGTTAAACTAGCTGCACTTAGGACCTAGCTAGCTGCGTTTTTGTGGCAACTAGCTGTGTTCTGAGGACAGCTAGCCGGCTTTTTGGTGCAGCTGGCTAAGTCTTACGGCCAGCTAGTTAGCACAAACGGCAGGCTTATATCTCTTAGGCTTATATTAACCACAGACGTTATATTATATATGGGGAAAAAAGCATTGGAAATCTGCCGAGGGAACCTATGGCGAAAGAAACCTCCGAATTGGCCTACAAAAATACGTCATCACTGTAACGCGATTCTTCAGCCCGGAAGTAGAACTAATTGGTCAAAGCAGCTGGTTGAGTTCATGGGTGGATGAAAAACAATGCAGGACTTTTACTTTCTGATCCCTGGACTTCAGACATTGCAATATTGGAAAAAAAAAAGTTTTAATTATATATATATATTACTGTGAGATATTTTTGTTGTTATATTTTCTAAAACGACCACATATTTTACAATATATTGCAGTGCAGTTTGTACCCACCCTCTCCAGGTCCTGCCGCAGGTGCATGAACATGCGCATGCGGGTGTGGACGCTGTCCTCCTTCGGCTGCAGCAGGAGGTTCTCCTCCCCTTCCTTGGGAGGCAACAGGGCCTTGTTGAAGTTGCTCTTCCTCTTTAGCTTCCAGTACTGGAAGATGAAGTCCAGGACCAGCTGGGGGAGGCAGAGGGACTGGGCTAGCTCCTCGGGCCTGACCAGAGCGTAGAACTCCTCCTCCAGTTCCTTCAGTTTCTGGGCCCGTAGGCCCACCTTCTCCGTGTCAGTAGGGGCCTTGTGGCGGGCGGGGCTGAGGCCTGGCTCGCCCGCCTTGGACTTGCTGTGCTTCAAGCAGTAGGACTTGAATTTCACCTCGTCTCCCTCGTCCAGGATGGTCTTCATCTCCAGGCTGTGCTCGAAGGCGCAGGTCACGTGAAAGGGGATGGTGCAGCTCTTTACTGAACACTGCAGAGGGGGCGGAGGAGTAAGGGGGCGAGGTCAGGGGATCACACAGGTTTCACAACTGAACATCCCTCCAGAACATTCCGCAAATATCCAGAAAAGCGGTACAAAACTGAATTTTCACTTCAGATTCTGTTGAGATTAGATCCATTTAGTTTAATGCATTTAATTAATCTAGTCCCCCCCAGAGAGGTTATAGTATTGCTTGAGTACCAGAAAATAAGATATCAAGAGTCTTTTGATGTTGTTGGGTCAAAGACACCAGAAAGTCATGGCATGCAAAGAATATGTAACCAAATACTAAATATGATTACTTTAAAGCAGAAGTTCAGTATTTAGCATGTTAAGCCCTGTTATAAGGTTATTTACGATCATATACAACGGTCCATATCAACATTTTGACAAACTGTGCAGTCTTGAGATATATTGCTCATTGCTCATGTCACAGCTAATTTACACAATGAATCTGTATGGGCATATAGAAAATCCTTCAAAAAACACCACAAACTCTCGTTTTTGAAGATGGGAAACTCACCGAGTGGTCACTGGTGTCCGTTGATGTTTTGACACAAAGATCATCGTAAAGTATGCTTCGTAGCGGGTTTTATTTATCATTTTATTAAATCCATTGACTTGTATAGACACCAAAGGAGGTTTACATAGATACATCCACAGCCGGAAACAGGAAATACCGTAAGCGTAAATTACAAGAAGACACCAGTGACCACTCGTCTTCGAAAATGAGAGTTTATGGTGTTTTTTTGAAGGATTTCCTATATGCCCATCCAGATCCATTGTGTAAGTTACCTGTGACATGAGCATTGAGCAATGAGAAATATATCTCAAGACTGCAGTTTGTCAAAATGTTGATATGGACCGTTGTATATGATCGTAAATAACCTTATAACAGGGCTTAACATGCTAAATACTTCTCCTTTAAGTTTATGTTAATTTGTCTAATTACTTTTGGTTCACTAAAAAGGGGGGGACTATGTATTAAAAGGGCTACAATTGATACACGGTTCACCTGATATGGATGTAAACACCCTAAAATTAAAGCTGAACATCTGCACTTTAACATCATAGTCAATATTCCCTTTTAAATCTAATGTGCTGGAGAACAGAGCAAAACAACAAAAAATGTGTCCAAATACTTTTGGACTATACTGTAAATAAGACCGTTGCAATGTCAACATACAGGTAGAAAACAGAGAGGAGCTCCACCAATCACTTCACATTGTACACTGGTAGCAACCAATAGAACCATATCAATGGTCATTGGTGGATACTACTTTCTGGATACACACAGCCTGCCCGGAAGAGGTAGTGATTTAGTGAACCGGTGCATCATTACGCCCACATTGTGGACGCTCCCTGGTGAAGACGGGCTTTCTTGTTTATTTACATTGAACAGGAACCGGCGCAAACATGGCTAACAAGCCGACCCAGCCGTAATCACTGCAAGGTCGTTGTCATCATAACATTACGCTGCCCGGCGCATCAAGAGCACGCTGGTTCTTTTAAATCGCACACAATCAGCGCTAATCCGGTTAACCCGGTCCATGCCCGGGCACTTAATCTAACCCATGGTTGTTACCGACATACTCTGTGATTGGTGGAGCTCCTCTCTGCTTTCTACGAGTATGGTGACATCGCCACTGTCTCATCCCCATTTTATTATCCCTGTATATACTAAGAATCTTTATTGTTGCCAGAGAATGAGAAATGTTGGACTCACCTGGATGCAGGCGCCCGTCTTCAGTTTACAAAGGCTGCAGATCAGGGACCAGCGGCTGGGGGGGATGTGGGACACCTTGGTTATTGGCTCCATCCTCTCAGGGCAGGCGATGCTCACCTACAGCCAGGAGATTTAACACTCAATTAATGAAAGCAAACTTTTCTTCTACACCTGGTCGCTTTCACGTGGCGTCACATTCGTGCCGCCACGTCTTCATGTGAGGACCTGTCAATGAGGATCAACGGTGTGACACATCTGCTATCTTCCACTTTTCCAGATAAAAGCATTGATTTTATTTGTATTACTGTATGAAGAGAACATTACTTTGTATTATTGAAAGTTATTATTGTAATTAGTTTTGGTGGAGATTGAGAAAGCATATACTGATAAAACCCCGTAGTATTTTTACGTTTTCAGACTATGATTTGTCTTTGAGAGTTTAAATGGAATATATTCATACTCCTTTTTTGGGGGTCCACGTTAGATATTCTGTAGGACGCCCAGTGAGAAGTAATAAGTTTAACTCATTCAATGCCAGAGTGTTCTGGAACACTAAGCCTCAGCAGTGCCTAGCCAATATGGCTGCTGAAATTTTTTTTTTTTTAGGATTGATCCTGTCAATGTGCAAACGTCTAATAAAAGACATTATTTTACCTATTGAACATAATTATTTGTTAATGAGGATAGGCACTAGATGACACACCAGCTGGTCCAGTTCACTATTAGAGCAACGTCAAACTATTGATGGTAATATAAATAATTTATTTTCAGTGATTTTCTGTTTGGCTAACAGGACTCTTACATTGGTGATGTGTAATGTGAAAACAGTGAAAACAGTTTTCCATTAAAAAAAATCAACTCTTGTATATCTATATGTAAAAATGAAGATTAAACATAATCTCTGGTAATTTCTATAGATATGTAAAAATGTAAAAGTGAGCTGTCCGTGTGAGTTACTTTGTATCAACAGTTTCAACAGAAACTGTTCAACAAAACCGTTATCCTGAGGCAGAAAGTAACGTGGCGCAGAAACGTGTTGGTAGCCTACAAATTGACAGAGATGCGTTATTCCCACACCCCAATGTTGGTTTAGGTGGACTGTAATTCTAGATTCATTTTAAAACACCGGCTAAATATAAGTTCAAATATTGCCATCTAGAAGCATGGTTTCTAAAAAATAAAAAAATAAAAAAGGAAATCCGGGTCAAAGGCGGTGAAAGAAGGTCAGTGTAAATTGGTCATTTTTTCTTTTTTCCCCGACTCAAAACTGGACTTCTTTACAGTGTAAAGACAGCTGTGGTCGACGTTAGTCGCTCTCGGCATTTTAGACCGTTCGACATAAGTTGCGGCGACATTTTAAGTCAAGTTAAAAGAATTACAGAGGCAAGGTAGGAAAAACACCCTCCACAACACTGGTGTAGATGAATGGAAAAAGAGTCTCAATTAAATAAAACCTGTTAACCGTCTAGAGAGTTTCTAGAAAACAAACTGGAAAAAAAACAGGAACTTAGAAGAGCTTATTTTACAGACCCTTATTTTGCACTTGTTAACATTGTCCATCTCTTTTTAGGTATACACTGCATGTTTGTACAGCACACTGTGATATGTATCATTGTCTCTAGAGAGGGACCAGCACGTACATAAGATTTATGGCTTCACCGTGTTATCCTTGGTCTATTTTTTAAAGTGAAAATATACATATTCAGGGAAAATTTAGATTTTTTAAATTTGAATTATTGAATAAAATCAACAAATCAAGTTTGATGGAAAAAAATTTTAAGGGTGGAACCTGCAGATAGGACCCAGTCCAGAGACTAGGGCCTGTGTGTGCGCGAGAGGATTGTGGGTAGGCTCGGCCATTACCTCGGGGATCCACAGGGCACAGCTGACGTGGGCCCACTTGGTGCCGGCCCGTGTCGCCTTCATGGCCCCGCCCTTCTTTGGGCACAGCAGGCACTGGGGGTCGATGCCCAGGACACAGGTCCTGCAGAGCCAGTTGCCGTCTGGCACCTTAACAATGCCATAGCAGGCCTGTGGGGACGACATACTGCGTTAAAACAGTGGCTAGGGTCAATGTTAGCACAACCACTCCTGGGATCATATAATTATTTGAAATAATATTTTATTATTTGAAAACCCTTTAGATACCAGCATAATTTTGGCAGATTACTGTCAAATCTAAAAGAAAAATCAATTTTCACCAACATTTTGGTTAGTAGCACGTTTTTTTTTTTTTTACAAATTTGACAGGATTTGCAGGAATGTTTTCAGATTTTACAGGCATCTTTTTTTAAATTTTTTTTACAAGAATTTTAAATAAGTATTTGACAGAGAGGTGGGTACAACACTCTAGGTTATAATGGCAGCTGAGGTATCCCTTGGACAGCACAGAAAGCCTGAATCCACAATAGGTGAAAAGCCCTTCTATAAGTTTCCGTAAGTGGTTAAAAGCCATTCTAGAATCTTATAGAACTGAAAGATGTTCTACAATCTTGTAGAAGTGGTTGTCCACACAATCATACCAAACATTGTTTGTAGAATGGTTAAGGAACTGGCCTTGTAACCGAAAGGTTGCAGGTTCGATTCCCAAGTAGGACACTGCCGTTGTACCCTTGAGCAAGGTACTTAACCTGAATCGCTTGAGTATATATCCAGCTGTATAAATGGATAATATGTAAAAAATTCTAAACAGTTGTGTAAGTCGCTCTGGATAAGAGCGTCTGCTAAATGCCTGTAATGTAATGTAAACATTTATAGAAAATGTTCTTTATATCATAAGATTATGTAATGACTACCATTGATCATGATCCTGATTACAGTTTGTTGCCTAAACCTGTATGTATGCACTTATACAAGTTGTTCTGAATAATAGCCTAAATGTAAAAGTAGGATATTTTCTGGAAGTGTTCAAAAAGCACTTCTGGAGTCTTCTAACGCTGTACTCCCAGTGCATGCTGGGAGAGTCGTTCCCTTCACCCACCTGATGCACGCAGATGTTGCACTTGTCGCAGAACACCATATCGTTGCCCTCCTCGCTGTCTGGTGAGCGGCACACGTCACAGATGACATCTTCGTCGTACTCGATGCCCAGGCCTTCCTCGGTCTCGATGGCGTGGTTCATGTTGTCGTGACACTGCCGTTCCAGGGCTTCCATCACACGCTCCATGGTCAGTTCGTCCACCGTGGCTTCACCTGAGGGAAAGAGACACGATGATTATTAAGCTAAGCATCAATCTTATCCATCGCTTTAGCCCCGTGAGCACAGCAAACGCTCTGCCAGCCCAGCATGCAACTGTTCGCCACCGCAGTGCTAAGCACACGCAGCAAGTAGACAGTGGTTAAGCCTTATGATGGGAGTTCGGCAAATATTTTCGCAACATAAAATCTGACAATGGAGAGGGAGGTGAACCAAGTGTGGAAAAAAACACATGTTAAAATACATTTTAAAGGAAGCTGGCAAAAAAACTGAGCAATGGATTTTTTTTTGCATGGGGCAAGAGCATTGCTGGAGTGGAACAGGTGATATAAAAGTGATTTGATTACAAAAGGTGTAGAGTGGCACTTAATGCTCGCTCTGCGCCACCAACACACTCTGAAGCACGCACTTTCAGACACACACACTTGTACACCGTCACTGTACAGGAACAAGGACACTCATCTTCAGTTGCTGCAGCCTACACTCCTGTGCCGTTTTAACCCACAAATAACAGGTACAAAAAGTCATTGATGACACGTTCCTGACAGGACTGGAAGTATCTGCTATGGCAGGCTTTAGGTGTCACCAAGTCTTTCCTTAAACAGATAGCAGCAGTGTCATTTTAATGCAGTTTTTCAAAACCATATATTAGTGCTTTGGAGGAACACAGAAAAGCACCATACCCATTTAGCTGACATTTAGTAATTTAAAAGTAGGTTTCTTTATTTTTCAGTGGCAATACACTGAAGATAAAACAAGATGCTACTTGTCTATGCTATTTAGTACTTCAAAGTTCATACATGTGCTGGTTTTAACACCAGTAGACCGGGAATCTGTGCAACTGACGACCACATACCAAAACTTGGACTGACCTGACGAGACCAGACGAGACCAGACAAGACAGTGTGCTAAAATGAACTATGCCAAACAAAACAAATTTTTTTAAAAACATCAACGTAGCCTACAAAGCTACCTAAAATTCCCTAGATAGACACATGGCTCCGGTGAGCAAATGTATGCGGAAAAAAAGCAGCAGCTTGACATCATGTTTCTTATTGGAGCATGTGCTTGTCTGCACTCACCTCAATTAAAAGGGACTTGATAAAAATTTAAATAAATGTGTTCCAATCATCAGACATGGCAGGATTTCTAAACGCCCGCACTGGCCCCTCCCTTACCCATGTCCCCCAGCTCGGCGTTGAGCTCCTGCAGCCAGAACAGGTCCATGTCGTCCAGGTCGTAGCGGCACATGGCCTCTGCCAGCTCCAGGATGTTGATGTAGCCTGGCTCCGTGGGCTCCTGGTTCCAGCACTGGATGTATTTCCTCTGGCGAGAGAACAGGCTCTCCTTGGGCTTTTCCGCCATGATCCTGTGTGCAGAGAGATTGCGGTGACGATGATAATAATTATAGCTGCGAGTAGGCAAGATGTGTGGTGCAGACCATAGGGTGGCTGACTCTCGAACCGTATAGGAGTCCCTCCCATGGGCAGGGGGTTCGATCCCCACCATGGCACCTTCTGAGCCTATCTGTTATCCTCACTGCTTTCTACCCGTCTGTATAAAGCTATAAGAAAATACGAAAGGAGGGCCTTAAAGACATTATGGGTCCTTAAGGCAACTTTGCTCCTCATGAGGAGAGGGGCCTATGTACTACATTTTCTAACCTCGGTCAAACAGGGAGCAGGTGGCCAATCTGTGCTATATTTTAACTGAGACAAGCTCAGCCATCAAAACAAGCCTCCCAAGTCTACTCAGCCTCTGGCCTGACAGCTAAACGTTATCAGAGATCAAATCTGAGGGGGAAAAAAGCAATAGGGTTCCAACACCTGGGGGGTATTTCACAAAGCGGGATTAAGGAGTTAGGTGGCTAACTTTTGTAAACATTTTTGAATTTTATGACATCTGATTGGATGACCAGAGCCAGTGTTACTTCAAAATATTTACAAAGGTTAGCCGGCTAAGTCCTTAAATCCCACTTAGTGAAATCCCGCCCGAGCAGTGTGCCGATTCCCAATAATAATAATAATCAACACGTGACTGGGCTATCTGGCTGGAGCCTCACCTGAGAGATGGCTGGGGGATCGTGTCGGGGCTGGCGGGCACCTGAACCCCCTTCTCCCACTCCTGTCTCCAGGTGTCCGCCAGCAGGTAATAGTCCTCAGGTGACACATGGTGGGAGTCCGGCAGCTTCATGGCGCTGATCAGGTCTTTTCGGAACACCTTTTAGGGGGGAGGGGCAGTGCATCAGAATTAGGGGTCTCACCATCCTGACAAACAGTTATCAATCAATCACTTCAATCTGTACTTTGCGTGGTGCCACTTACAAACAGGCGGTCACAATGCTTCACAATGAGAAAGTACAAAAATAAACATTTCAGGTGATGAAGCTCAATAGAAATGTAGGTTTCCATCGTAATACAGGAAGTTCTCTGTTCTCATGTGGGCAGGCTCAGGTATGGGGGGGGGGGGGGTCATACCTCGGCGGGTTTTTTTGGCATGGTAGTGGGGGTTTCCGGTTTGCCTCCATACTTGTTGGAAGAGCAAAAGGAGGTTGAAGGACCTGGAGGGAGGGAGAGAGAGGGGGGCGGGGGGGGAGTGAGTGAGTAAGAAGGAGGAGGTGAGAGAGAGAAGGAGAGAGGGAGTGAGAGAGAGAAGGAGAGAGGGGGAGAGAGAGAGAGAAAGAGGGGGAAAGAGGGAGGGAGGGAGCATAAGAGTAAATATTTAGCCCACCACATGCATGGTTAAGACATAGCCTGCTATTTAACAAGTATTTTTTCTGCCCCACAACACAAAAACACAAAATAAATCCTCAGATCTAGTGAAGGTTTGACGCAAGCCTGGTCTCTTTATCAGTGCGGGAAGGAGTCGTGCCGATGTGACTTTAAGGCCTGTCATGTACACACAGTGGGAGAGACAGCACCTGTGGGAGGCACTGTACTCACTCTCATTATCTGAACTGTCACTGCTGCTTGAAGACCTGAGCCTTTTCATCCTGAAGTATCCTGCAAGAAAGGAGGGAAAGAGAACGAGGGTTACCTCAGATCATACGCGCAGGCATGCCGGGTAAGGAGCCGGGGAGGGGACCGGGGGCGGAGAGAACGGAGAGAAAGAGAGAGAGAGAAGGCTCTTTCACTGAGTCCCCACTCTGGGGGGAACTCTTGACAAAGCAGAGACATCTGGAGCTCATCAGTGCACATTGGAACAGACCGGGCAGAGGGAAAGTCCCTCTCTGAATGGCTTCCCTCAGATCAAACTTACACAGTATACATTGCTCTGCCTGGCACTCACCATAAATCCAAAGTTGAAGATCATGCTAGTGTGTACGTCTGCTTCTGCTGTACTAATGATATCCTCCACTCATCCCTGCAGAAGAGGATAAAAAAAGAAAGACAGCCCCAAGGTTAACAAAGGGCATGCAACAGATCCATTTGATGAGGTGCCATCACTGTGGCAACAGCAGGCCATTTTGAACATGCGCTGGAGTGCCGCACGACTCTTTATCTTTAATAAAATATAATCTCTCTCCCACCCCACCCCGGTTGTTTGGCATAGTGCGTTCACCCTCCCACCCCTTTTGCATTGAAGGCTGCAAACGGAACACAAAATTAAACAAGGCGGTGTTAAGATGAGCTGGAAAGGACTAGTAAAATAAAGATTCGAGGGCTGTGACGTCACCTTACTGGTGACAGATAAGGTCCATCAATCGTGGAGACTGTTGGTAACAACCACTAAGAATAACCTCATCGAAAACAGATGAGGTCCACCAATCGTGGAGACTGTTGGCAACAACCACTAAGAATAACCCTGATGGTGACTGGTGGACATTTCCTGACTATGCTTCTAGGATCCATGTGGGAACTACCAGGAAGTAGCCATAAAATCTCCTCTATTCATCATTGTCATTTTTCTACTGGATGTAGTCTGTGACCGGTGGACCTCGTCTCCGTTTTCCTCCAAAAAGGTAACATCACAGCCGTCTCACCCTTATTTTATCATCCCTCTTCCTCAGGCTCTGAGGCTCTGCCACGCGGCAGTTGCCGTGGCCGGAGCAGAGGCCCGACTAGCCCGCTGCAGGCCCCGTCTCCCGGCCCACACACAGGCCCCCATTGTTCCCTTTCCCCAGCAGAGGGACTCAAAGACCCAGCAGCCCCTACAGAGGCTGCAGTGTACCCACAGACAGGAAGCGCCTCACATTCCCCACCAGGGCAGAGACGGCCGGACCCGCGGTTTTGCCTCCTCTGAGCTCGCAGACGCCCCGCAATGTCAGAATGCCACATACCGTTGACCCGACTTTCAATTTAGCTACCATCACACCAATGTCTGCACAATCGAAACCGTGCCAGCTTTGTCGAGAATAACACCCAAACAAATATAAAATATTTGGATTAGGTTTTTTTTTTTGGATAGGTTTTATGATATACAGTTGAAGTAGGAAGTTTACATACACTTAGGATGAAGTCATTAAAACTCATTTTTAACCACTCCACAGATTTCACGTTAGCAAACTATAGTGTTGGCAAGTCAGTTAGGACATCTACTTTGTGCATGACACAAGTCATTTTTCCAACAATTGTTTACAGACAGATTATTTCACTTTTAATTCACTATAATCACAATTCCAGCAGGTCAGAAGTTTACATACACTAAGTTGACTGTGTATGTAAATTTTTAATATTTGGTTGCATATCCTTTGCATGCCATGACTTCCTGATGTCTGTGACCCAACAACATCAAAAGACTCTTGATATCTTATTTTCTGGTACTCTTTCAAGCGATACTATAACATCTCTGCATTTCAATGGATCTCTATGGGAATTGGGGGGAGGGACTAGATTTAGCTGTAAATTACACTGGAACAGTATGGAAACACATGATTGGCTAAAAGTCATCAAGGGTCTGACATATCAAACAAGCCTTAAATCATCACTCTCACTTAGTGTATGTAAACTTCTGACCCACTGGAATTGTGATATAGTCAATTAAAAGTGAAATAATCTGCCTGTAAACAATTGTTGGAAAAAATACTTGTGTCATGCACAAAGTAGATGTCCTAACTGACTTGCCAACACTATTTTTTGCTAACATGAAATCTGTGGAGTGGTTAAAAATCTGTTTTAATGACTTCAACCTAAGTGTATGTAAACTTCCGACTTCAACTGTACACCAAGTGCTTATATACATGACTAAGCATCGTTAACCATGTCTTCTAATTAGCCTAGTCAAAATCTGAATTAACCCTGCAGCACACAATCAAGATCCTGACACCTTTACCAAAGACTCACAGATGAAACATTTAAATAAGTTGTATGATATTTATCAAGTAGTTGCCTGCCTCACTGAGTACTTTTAATCGTACTGGAGGCCTAAAGTTAGTTACCACACCCTTCCCCCAGTCGATGACAGAAGGCAACCTTGCTAATAGCCACAACAAAAGTCAAAGGAGAAATGTAAAGCTGTCACGTAAAAGCAGTTATATTTTTGCGAGCAACTCTTTAAAGAATCAAAGTCACCATAGAAAAAGCTCCCTGTGATGTACTGTCATGCATGGTGATGAATTAATTGTTAAGAATTTCAGCTAAAGTGACACCTTCCCTTCAGGCAGGTCGTCACGCCAAGTCTCTTTTTCATTTTGGTTCCACTTCAGCCATTTATCTTTTCACTAAATCTCAGAAGAATGGCAGTGTCACTATACACAGTGAATGGATCAGCGGCTGTTTTCACGGTTTATAAATCTAAAAGGACTAAAATATTAAATTAAGGTTGACTTCTGGAAAGAACGAGCCTCGTTTTTTTCTGCTTAGTTTCTAAACGGTGAAACCGTCACCCGAGTTATCATCTCTGGTCGAAACAGACAAAGCTGTGGAATTCTCGCTTCGGCTCGCTGCAGGCAGCTCCAGGAAACGCCTCAGGCACGGCCGACAGCCACGATTCAGCTTATTCTATGTAGGCTATATATGTTCAGTGACAGGAAGTTGCAAAATGGGCATGGACACACCCTCACAAGCGTGCAAATGGAACCTGGCTGCCATATGTCAGACAGAGCCTGAGGCCAGAGCAGTCACAGAACACTTCCTGTGGGGTCATACACCCTCAAATCCTCACAGCACTGAATGAATATGAGAGCTTGCCCCCCCCATAACACCAACATGCTGAATAATCAGTAGGAGTGGTTCACAAAATTAATCAAGCCCTTGACATTACCCAACATTAGTGATGAATCTGCAGTAGCACTGATAAAAAAAGAGGCCAGAATTAGAAGAGAACAGACATCTTGCAACTCAATCACCCAGGAAGTGTGTTGCAATAACAAGCCTGACCCAGTGACTTCCTACTGAATACGAGTAGTCACACATCCTTGGGGATGAGTCTAGCAACTGACGCAGTGTGTAGTAGCTCCAGATTGGTGGTTTACAAACAAGCTTGCCGCTGTGGACGACACCATTTTGGCCCAGTTCCAATGGTGCAGGCGATGAGTGTGCCAGAGTCATGCTTGCATTCTGACAGGAAGAGCCTCCCACACAGTTGCCTGTACTTTTAATCGCAACAGGAGCAAGAACAGGAAGTGAAAACACACGGAGTGCATGAGATCGTGTTTCTCTCAGCGTTTCCCCTACATATACCCCTTTTCCATCGCTGTACGTTACCGAGATCAGGGGTTCTGAATGCACTTCCATTGCCAACAGAAGTGTCCTGCATATAGTTCTTGGAACTAAATTTCACTAATCATCCAGAGAGGTACCAAACAAGGGTACCAAGAACTATGGGGTGGAGCTAGCAGTCCTGTACATCGCCGATTGGTCAAACGCAAACTTCCTGTGAATCATTATACACCGAACAAACCGACCACCATTTTAAAATACCTGGTGGCTACTTGTTAAAAACAAGTCTCTCTATCTACCAACAGAGAGAAGCTGCAACAAATGACTACTATCAAACAACAATTATGGAAGCATCCTCCTTGCTTGTGATGTTTGCAGTGAGTGTTGTTTGGTTTAGAAGAGTGTGCGGAAATTAGCAGCGCAACCATCTTTTTTTTTTGTCAATTCCTCCCAAATTTTCATCGTTATGGTTCTCGTAACGATTATGGTTTCTGGTGGAAACGGAAACAGGAAAACATTCCAGGAACTACAGAGGTTCCCGATAATTCTGGGTACAAATGTTTCCTGAACTGTTTTGTGCAATGGAAAAGGGGCAATCGAGGCAGCAGTGGCGGAGTGACACCGCTGATTTTCTGGGTACGCTTCGATTTTTTAAAGCTTTTTTAGACTAAGTGAACATTCAGGCCGTAATTGGTAATTGCAATTCACTGAAGCTTGTTGAACTTAGTCTGAAAGGCAAATGCTAGCTTACATACTGGCACCCAGGTTAAACATAATTAGATTTTTTTAAAGCAAATGGGCCCATTTGCTTAAAATAACTTTGTTAAAATAAATGAGTAAAGCTGTGGCCTATATTATCTTGCAAAACATTTTTTCCTTGATGGGGCAGTAGAACATTAATCTTTTGCCATATTACTCAAGTTCAGGTATGAATCTTTCTAGCACTGATGTGCATGCATGCAACATTGAGTTGCATCACAAACCTGGGAACCCTTGTGAAACCCATGTGCCAATGCTGGAGAAAATCCTAGGGGAAATACTAACTCTGTATCACAGGATAGAATAAGCACAAAAATAACATTCTGAAACAATTTAGGAGAGTTATTTAGGGAACAGAAGAAAAAAAATCTATATGTTCAACAAGCTTCAGTGAATTGCAATTACCAATTACGGCCTGAATGTTCACTTAGTCTGAAAGGCAAATGCTAGCTTACATACTGGCACCCAGGTTAAACATAATTAGCCAAGTGGGAGAAGAGAAAACATACAGATTACCTGAAAGGAAATGACACCAATTCTTTCATGATCCAAAGAAACTACAGTGCTCATGTACTAAAGAAACTACAGTGCTCATGTACTAAAGAAACTACAGTGCTCATGTGAAGCTATAAAACACATCTGTACTAAAGAAACTACAGTGCTCATGTGAAGCTATAAAACACATCTGTACTAAAGAAACTACAGTGCTCATGTGAAGCTATAAAACACATCTGTACTAAAGAAACTAGTGCTCATGTGAAGCTATAAAACACATCTGTACTAAAGAAACTACAGTGCTCATGTGAAGCTATAAAACACATCTGTACTAAAGAAACTACAGTGCTCATGTGAAGCTATAAAACACATCTGTACTAAAGAAACTACAGTGCTCATGTGAAGCTATAAAACACATCTGTACTAAAGAAACTACAGTGCTCATGTGAAGCTATAAAACACATCTGTACTAAAGAAACTACAGTGCTCATGTGAAGCTATAAAACACATCTGTACTAAAGAAACTACAGTGCTCATGTGAAGCTATAAAACACATCTGTACTAAAGAAACTACAGTGCTCATGTGAAGCTATAAAACACATCTGTACTAAAGAAACTACAGTGCTCATGTGAAGCTATAAAACACATCTGTACTAAAGAAACTACAGTGCTCATGTGAAGCTATAAAACACATCTGTACTAAAGAAACTACAGTGCTCATGTGAAGCTATAAAACACATCTGTACTAAAGAAACTACAGTGCTCATGTGAAGCTATAAAACACATCTGTACTAAAGAAACTACAGTGCTCATGTGAAGCTATAAAACACATCTGTACTAAAGAAACTACAGTGCTCATGTGAAGCTATAAAACACATCTGTACTAAAGAAACTACAGTGCTCATGTGAAGCTATAAAACACATCTGTACTAAAGAAACTACAGTGCTCATGTGAAGCTATAAAACACATCTGTACTAAAGAAACTACAGTGCTCATGTGAAGCTATAAAACACATCTGTACTAAAGAAACTACAGTGCTCATGTGAAGCTATAAAACACATCTGTACTAAAGAAACTACAGTGCTCATGTGAAGCTATAAAACACATCTGTACTAAAGAAACTACAGTGCTCATGTGAAGCTATAAAACACATCTGTACTAAAGAAACTACAGTGCTCATGTGAAGCTATAAAACACATCTGTACTAAAGAAACTACAGTGCTCATGTGAAGCTATAAAACACATCTGTACTAAAGAAACTACAGTGCTCATGTGAAGCTATAAAACACATCTGTACTAAAGAAACTACAGTGCTCATGTGAAGCTATAAAACACATCTGTACTAAAGAAACTACAGTGCTCATGTGAAGCTATAAAACACATCTGTACTAAAGAAACTACAGTGCTCATGTGAAGCTATAAAACACATCTGTACTCCATTTCCCAGAAGAAGTGCTCATTTCTGAAAGCAACTCATGGAGCCATTTTCCATTCTAATGTTATGCCATGTACATGGGTGCAACCATACAAAATAAACCGAAAAATACTTTAACAACAAATGTACAAAAATACATTATGAGAGGGCATTCCGAGTGCAAGGTGGTATACAGGTTACATATGCTTTAAAACTATTCTGAAAGAGTGGAATTCATGATTAGACTTAGTTACATTACCTACTTTACAAAGCTAAAGTGTATCTATATGGGATTTAATTTATAACAATTTTAACAATCAATACCTGCATGCTATCAGCTAAAAGTTTTGCTATAAGCGTCACGTGGAATCCTGGGGATTGGAGGGAAACAGGAAAGGTGTAACAATGATCATACACGTTTTAGCATGGGAGACATTGGGATTTAAAGGTAAATGGGTTAAATGGTTCAGGACTGACCCCTTTAGTGGAAATGCCCTGATGGCTTATATGGAGATCAGTACAGATAGTTACAGGTACATTTGCATTTAGGCATTTCACAGACGCTCATATCCAGAGCAGCTCACAGAGCTTACCGTTTTAATGTATTATCCATTTAAACAGCTGGATATTTACGTGAGAATTGAGCCTGAAACCTCTTGAGCTCAGTTCTCTAGCCATTATACCACATGGAGTTATAAATCAAGTGTCCATTCATTCCATGTGTTTTAGAGAGAGGGAATGTCATGCGCTGAGGTCAGTGTGTGACATTCTTGTGGAAGGAACGAGAAAAGGTCTCCTCTGTGAAAGTGGTTACTTGCTTTCCGTATGTAGGCTAAACTTACTGAACTATAAGCTAAGGAACAATATATAGACTAAAATATATACATTTTCACTAAGACTACTTTCACTAAGATATTTTTTAATGTTTCCTTGTCTCTCAATCTGTATGTGAGCCCTTACAGAACGGGAATACACAGCAACATACTGTAAATACGGTCACAGCAGTGTATTCTTTAAAAATATATTTTACTTTTACTTATTGCCTCATTGAGACTAAAACTTCTTTTATATGAGAAGCCTGTTCAAAAGACAGCAGCCAGTCACACACTCATTACCATAGGCTTTAACCGCTTAACTAGCACCGGGCCGGAAGTGGTTTATTTTATTTACATTCATTGTATCAATCAATCTGGTAACATAATATACAGTTTGAACATGTTAAAACTCACAATTCTCTCTATCAACTATTTTACGATTCCAGTGTTACAAGACAACGGTTCCTTATTTTGTAACATGACACAAAACGGGCTTTTATCACAAAATGAATTCACTAGTTCTGTGTGTTCAGGAAATCCCCAAATGACACAAATCACTGTAAAGTCGGTATCCATATCCCGTCAAAAATGTAATTTTTTTAAATTAATAAATAAATCTTTTAGGCAAGAAAAAAAAAAAATCTTCCACTGTGTTTGAGCTTCTGTTATTTTGTTTCAGTAATACCTACAGTAACTCTGACTCTTGGAAAACAAACTCCTAAGGGTCACCTTACAGACCAGGATTATGCCTGTAGTCAGAGAGGTTCAAGAACAATAACCATTTTACAGTGTTCAAAAAAGATGGTGCTACAGAAGGGGTTAATAATGCAAAAAAAAAAACCCGCAACAGTGAAGAGTAACAGTATAAAAGCAAGTGATTAAAAGTATTTACCTTCCTCAGTTACTACATTGCAGACACTGGCTTTGAATTCATCCACAAAAATGAGACAGTCAAGATAAAATTTGCTCAGTAACATGTTCCAAGACCATGGTACGTAATAACTAAAATAATAACTAGTAAAATAAATTAATTGCATACACCTACTATAGAAAAGTAATCAAATTACCTTAATGGAGCTATTGATCTGTTGTCCATAAATTTTGCCAACACTCCAACTGGACATAAAGGGTAGGTGTATGACAGCACAATTATCAGACAACTGCAGAGATAAAGACATTTCACAGGGTACTTGGGAGGGTATATAAAGCACAGGTTTCAAAACTGCATTTAGGCCTCTTTAAATCTGCATTTTAGAGTCAATGTGTGAAAGGGTAAATGCTGCAAAACCTATTGCAAGATGTCTGCCACAGCCCAAGCAGGTATTGGAGGCATGGGCTGTGTCAGAATACAACCCCTATACCCTTTTGGGGGCGCATATTTGAGTCCACTTCGTCAAAAAGCTTTTGAGTGGGCGACTTTTCTCACAAATGGGGGTGAACCCCTTATTTCCGAGGTTTTGTGGGAATTTAGGAGCACACTCATCTGCAGAACGGTGCACTCATCTGACAATTTAAGTAAGTAACCCGGAAGTAAAAACATAAAAGACATAGAGCGTATATGCATATCTATGGTAGAAGATGGGTACATATTACAAACTACGCTTTTTTAAATTTTTGTTAATTCTATCATTTATAATCTACACTTTGTAACAATCGTCATATGTTAACTGATTGATATTCTCAATAAAAATAAATATTACAAACTACTTTCTCACTAGTTTGGAAAGAGTTTTGTGGGATTTATTTCACCCACTGCTTGCAAAGTGAGGGGACAGGTCACATAGTAGACAGGGGTCTGAGTGGACAGGGGACAGGGGAAGGTATTCGGACATGGCATGTTTCCTTTAGAAATTGATTTAAAAATGGAAAAAAGAGGTGAGGCAACATCCTGTCCAAATAATGGCTTCAAGTCAATAATTATGAATGAAGGCATAGCAAACACCAGCAATTACTCCAGGACTGGGCACCATCAAGCAACAAGAGAATGAGCAGAAATTAATAAAGCCCATTACATTTTATAAACTACTCTTTACCAGCTCCTCAGTTTTAAAGCATGTATTGTTGGTTCACACAAGGTCAATGATTGGCAGCATATGGTTGCCACAGCTATTTTGTGGCAAGCCTCACTAGTCACTCAATACTGGGAAGGTCCAGCCGTTTTATATGATACAGGGAGAGGCTAGAATAGGCTAATGCAGTGGTCCCCAACCCTGGAGATCTACCGCCCTGTAGGTTTTAATTTCAACCCTAATTTGGCACACCTGATTCTACTAATTAGCAGCTCAATGACATCTCTAGCTATTGAATGAGGTGTGCTTTCTTGGAGTGAAAACCTACAGGAGGGTAGATCTCCAGGAATAGGGTCCACAGGGTCCTCATTGTGTTCACTACTAAACTCCTCAAAAAAAGTTTGGAAACGTTATTTCAGTCGATTATTCCTCCCCTTTAATAATACCAATTGGTATTGTATTTTATATCGTTGGAAAGCCTGATTAGTCACCTTTACAACGAGGTACAACTTGTAAGGATCATGCATTCGTGGAATGAGCAACACAGCTAACCGTGTGGGTAGCGGCCCAAAAAAAAGTGCCAAAATCCCCTGCAATATTCTTCTGTTGGTATTCACTCTCGTTTTGAGCTTCAAGTGCTGGCAGGTGTATGCCAGTCACAGGTGTGTGACTGGCACCTGATTGGCACCTAATTGACAGCACTTGTGTGCATGGGTCCTGCAACTTTGTTGAGTTTGTGTGTGCTCCAAGCATAAACATGCCACGTTTGTCCCTTCAGGATAAGGCCCGTGCAATAGGGCAAGTGGAAGCTGGTGTTCCGGTACGCAGAGTGGCAGCATTATTTGGTGTCAGCCCTGGTACCATTTCCAAACTTAGGACCAAGTTCCGTGAGACTGGTGAAGTCAAAGACAGACCACGAAGTGGCCGTCCCAGGAAGACAACACCCCAAGAAGACTGGTTCCTCACCCTTGCTTCACTGAGGAACCGTAGGCTTTCTTCCAGAGATTTACAGGCAAGATTTGCACACCGGTACCACAGACAGATCTCTGATCAGACGGTGAGGAAAAGACTGCACATGGCCGGTCGTCGTGCTTATAAGGCTGCCAGGAAGCCTGCAATGACTGCCCTTCACCGTCAGGCCCGTTTGCGCTGGTGTCGACAGCACCGAGAGTGGAACCTAAGAATGTGGGGCAACGTCATGTTCAGTGATGAATCAAGGTTCTGTCTGCAGAAGCTGGATGGCAGGATCAAAGTATGGAGACGGCGTGGAGAACGCCATGCAGATTGCTGCACAGATCGCGTGATACCTTTCAATGGGGGCAGTGTCATGGTGTGGGGCGGTATCTCGCTCACAGGCAAAACAGAACTTGTCATCATTGAAGGCAATCTCAATGCAGTGAGATATCGGAATGAGATTCTGGAGCCAGTGGCGATCCCATATCTCCAGAATCTGGGACCCAACTCCATCCTCCAGGATGACAACGCTCGCCCCCACAGAGCCAGGATCATCACAGAGTACCTCCAGAATTTGGGAGTGGAGAGGATGGAATGGCCTGCCGTGAGTCCAGACCAAATCCTGGTTGAGGAATGGGATGCCATCCCACAGCAGTGTGTGACCAGGCTGGTGACCAGCATGAGGAGGAGGTGACAAGCTGTTGTGACTGCGTATGGATCTTCCACACGCTAATGAGGTCCTGACAGTGTAAAATGAATAAAGTGTAAAAATGGCCAATATGTGTTGTTTTTTCCTTATTACTGTGGGAGAGTGCAATCATCCAATCCACCAAGCAACTCAAAACGAGAGTGAATACCAACAGAAGAATATTACAGGGGATTTTGGCACATTTTTTTGGGCCGCTACCCACACGGTTAGCTGCGTTGCTCATTCCACGAATGCATGATCCTTACAAGTTGTACCTCGTTGTAAAGGTGACTAATCAGGCTTTCCAGCGATATAAAATACAATACGAATTGGTATTATTAAAGGGGAGGAATAATCGACCGAAATAACGTTTCCGAACTTTTTTTGAGGAGTTTAGTTCTGTACAGTATAATGAGAAGACTGTACTGTAGAACCACACTTTTTACTAGCTAATGGCCCCCCTCACACAACCACACACCCTTGCACTCTCAAAAGTGCTTCCGCCTATCATCACCCACTAAAACCACATTAGTAAAATTACCAATTTAATCCTTCGACGCATACCTGATCCTCTGGAACACAGTCCCCTATGCTTTGAAAACAAATTTAAATGAGAATGCTTGTGGCTGAACCTTTTCTGGGATACCTTTTGGGAAAATGCCTGTCAATCGTTAACGGTGCTCAGATAAGCTCAGTTCCAATGAAAAAGGGAAAACGGATGTGTCATAGTTTTACTGTAGCAATTCATGGCCCAGAGAAGCAATCCCCAACAGAAAATATATCTGTCAAACCCACTAGTTTTAAGTGAAATCTATGCCAATTGTCAAATTTTCAAGCATCTACCTACATCAAAGGTACACGACTCTGGTTGTGGAGAGGTGGTGTGTATGCTGGTTTTCTTCCAAGCAAGTATCCAAACTTGGCTTTCTTTTCTTTTTTTAAACAGAATTATACAACTATATGGTACACTCTAGAATCAGTGCAGAATAAAACATTCACCTTGGGGTACAAGTGCAGTTTGTAGCTATAGCTCATTATTAAGTTAAAAACAACAAGAAAAAGCTGTCAGATCAAGTAAATGACTGAGCTAATTAAATCATTAAGAACAGAAGTTAGAAATCCTGAGACGGAGCAGCTCTTGTTGTGTACCCGTGATCTACACGGACTGCTCTGTATTCGAAGGAAGGGCAAAAAGGACTCTTTGTGGGACTCAGAACCAGAATTTTTAATAAAAGAGGAAATAAAGCAAAACATTTTGCAGGTATGAAATGGCTACTGGAAATGAGCAAAACAGTCACTAGATTTCTATTTCTAATACAGAGCTGATTTTTAACACATTTGTATTGGATTTTCTTTTGATTCACAGTAATAGGTTATATCCACAAAGGCAGGCAAGGTCTACACAGAGCACTGCAAAGTGAATTGTAAATTTGCTCCTCTTTCAGAATGGTGGCCAGGTCATTTGCCCTGATTGGGGCCTAGCTCCACTGAACTGCCTGTTCACAGCACCACTCAAACAAACAGGGCTGACATAAGTCATTGACAGCAGACTCTCAGGATGCCGAGGACAGGTCTAGCAGCTTTACTTTAAGGCACAAAATGAGGTCAAGAGATGGCAAAAAAGGAAAAAAAGCTCTAGGTTTTAGCTGCCCCTTCCGCACAGAAACAAATGCGACCAATGGCGATAAATCTAGATCACGATTCACTGCATAAACCAAATTTGAAAATGTATTGAATTTTTTTTGTTACAAGATAACAAGACTAAAGAATGAGAAATAAAATTGATAATAAAGTGCGCTAGACAATGTAAGGGAGTCATGTAAGCAGTACCATTGTTGCTGCAGAAAATGGGGCTGTATGAATCCAAATTAAAATCAAAACACAGTTGGCTCACTGGAAATTATTGGGACGGCAGGTATGCCATCCGCCAAGTTACGGCTTGGCGGGGCATGTCCCATACCTATACAGCACCGAGAGTTTGTAAGCAGAAACAAGCTAGGCTACTACGAAGCGAATCAACATGCATTATAGCCTACATTCATTGCACTACAGAAAACTAAACTAAACCTAGCTGTCCGGTAACAAAACATTTCCCGCAGGTAACGTTCTACACTACTGGAAAAAAACTCTGCTGTGCAGAAACTCACTAGCTCGCTCACTAGCTCGTAGCCCACACATGGAAGGTTGGAGTTACGCATCCGGCAATCCAGTGTTGAATAGCCTAACGTTAAATGTATTTCATAGAATACTAATAGCCCTATTTTAAAACTGTATTTCCATATTTTTACTGATGCAAACTATTTAGGCTGTACTAGCTATTTAGGCTGTATGTCTTTCAGCTAGAATGTGTTTGCGTCTAGCCCATTTTGCATGTATGTCTCCATGAAGAAACACAGGGCCAAGTTGCATTAAATAATTTAGGAAAGTTTGGATAGCATTGCTTTGGAATAGAGCTAGTTTATTTAGTGTGAGCTACGATAGGCAATATTGTTAGTTGTAACTTGGCCACATTTTGATATCAAGACTTTTAAAGGCAGGCCTAGTTTTTGCAAGTTGGAATTAAGAACTTATAGACAGCGCTATTTAGGCTATGCGTGAGTAAATTGGCTTTTTTTACGTCGTAGGCGTTTTTGATCTGATATGCTATACAGGAAGATAGGCTTGGAAAAGTTGCTGCTAACCAGCTTGAGAAAATTACTTCTAACACCTGCAAGTGTTCACAGTTCACAGTCTTATATCTTCACTTTCCAAAAATGTTCTACTCTCCAAAGAAAAATCCAAATGATCAACCAGGACCATAGTCATGACGCAGACTCACACCTGGGGGGTATTTCACAAAGCGGGATTAAGGAGTTAGCTAACTTTTGTAAATGTTTTGAAGTAACCCAGGCTCTCGTCCAATGGGATGTCATCAAATTCAAAATATTTACAAAAGTTAGCTGGATAACTCCTTAATCCGGCTTCGTGAAAAATACCCCCCTGAAGTTAGAAACCAAATGCAACAGAAAGGTTTGGGAAAAAAAGTTTGGGAAGACTGCACCTTCAATAAACAAGCAGCAAATGGTGAGGTTCTGGTCAGGCCGGCCAGAGTAAACCCAGTCACCCTACAGAAAAAAAAGGAACAAGCCCTACTCACTGTCCATGATTCATTGGAGGTGGAGTGACCCTTTCCTCAAGTTCCAGGCATTTATTGGCAAGAGTCTTAGGGCCTGAACACTATCAATGCAGCACTTGACAGAGAAGCAGAGATCTCTGAAGGCACTCTACAAAAAGCTTGGTTGGGATCTATTTGTTCTGGCTTAGGACACCCGAAAACCAGCAAAAGACTAGACAAATAGTTGCTTCCACGATCTAGACTGTCTAATAATGCAAATGGCCACAACACACAGGGGAAACATCTTGGCCACTCGCAGGTAAATATAAGAACATAATGCAGTGTGGTAGACTTGACTGCAAACACACCCTTAAGCAAGGTAGTTACCATTCAACGTAACTGTATGAATTGGATTGGGTTAAACAATGCCCTCCACTATTATTGGCACCCCCGGTAAAGATGAGTAAAAAGGGTTATAAAAAAATTCACCGTTTGGTGAATTAGCTTAATGTCACACTGAAAAAATGAGCAAAATCCAACCTTTAATTGAAGTAAATTTATTTGGGGGGAAAAAAATCCCTCATCAAGAAATACTTATTTTTAACAAAACCACATGTGCCACAATTATTGGCACCCCTGCATTTATATATAGAATAAAGTAATCATTTTTAATATTTGGTCACATATCCTTTGCATGCCATGACTTCCTGATGTCTGTGACCCAACAACATCAAAAGACTCTTGATATCTTATTTTCTGGTACTCTTACAAGCGATACTATAATGTCTCTGCATTTGAATGGATCTTTATGGGAATTGGGGGGTGGGACTAGATTTAGCTGTAATACATGGTTGGTAAAATGGCTGTAAGTCATCAAGGGTCTGAGGTATCAAACGAGCCTCAAACCATCACTCTGCTGCCAGATATGCAGTAGATATGGATGGATCAATTTAAAGGTTGTTTCTCCTGACAAATTTTCCTATTGAACTCTATGGAAAAATAAGTCAGGAGAAGAAACCCTTCAAGTTATCCATCCATATCTACTGTATTTCTGGCAGCAGAGTGGTGGTTTGAGGCTCGTTTGATATGTCATGCCCTTGATGACTTAGAGCCATTTAGCCAACCATGTGTTCTATACAGTTCCAGTGTAATTTACAGCTAAATCTAGTCCCACACACCAATTCCCATAGAGATCCATTCAAATGCAGAGACGTTATAGTATCGCATGTAAGAGCACCAGAAAATAAGATATCCAGTCTTTTGATGTTGTTGGGTCACAGACATCAGGAAGTCATGGCATGCAAAGGATATGCGACCAAATATTAAAAATGATTACTTTATTCTATATATAAATGCAGGGGTGCCAATAATTGTGGGACGTGTGGTTTTGTTAAAAATAAGTATTTCTTGATGAGCTATTTACTTCAATTAAAGGTTGGATTTTTCTCAATTCTTTCAGTGTGAGATTAAGCTAATTCACCAAACGGTGAAAACCCTTTTTCCGCCTCTTTACCAGGGGCCAATAATAGTGGAAGGCACTGTATATCGGCATAATCCGCGTTGTTTGCATTTGTTTATGTGGAAAGTGTGTGCTTTTGAGACCTATTTCACCATGCAATGGGAGTGAATGGAGAGGGGGAAAAAACATTATTCTCTGTTGGCCAGTTGCTGACCACTGGAGCAAGTCACGAAGATGAGCGTGAATATTACGACTCATACTGGGGCCAGGTAGCTATACAATATTATGTTCTTACAAAGTTCAGTATGCCTTTAACTTTGAATACTTCCCTTATAGACATATGGGTGAAGGCAAGCTGGGTTCCTTAAACCTTTTGTGATAGGGATGGGAATTCCTCTAAAAAGTGCATTGGTTTACTCCATCAGATGAAGGTGCATCAATTTAAAATGCACTCTGCCCAGTTATAAAACGTCAAAATGTTCTGCCCCCTTAAGAACTCACAGCCACTGTATCTGAGCTTAACCTACCAAAAATAGACCTTGAAGGATGGAATGCGCCGTCCACCATGGGTTTCTCAGGCAGAAACGAGAACCCACTCCTCCTCATGAATAGCTACTTGTTTTTTGTAAAATTAGCCTGCTTTCTGGGGGCATTTGTACACACTCACATACTTTGTCCTGATACGTTTTCAAGTGTACAAAGCCTTCCAAAGAGGAGAGGGGGAAACAAGAAAAAGAAATATATAATTCATAACATTTGCAAAATGCTATCATTTGCTTGCTTTGGGCCAACTGCTGATGTTTTCTTGTAGCACAGGGTCATAGCAGGCATTCCATCAACTATGATCACCACCGTCACATACTCCCTCAAATTAACAAGGTGAGCCCTGGGCCAGTGGGATTTCATGTGGCATCTGTACCCAAATAAACACGACAGCCAGACAACCATGAATCCCATCCTGTCTGAACCACCCAATGGCTGAACTGTGGATTTAGGTAATGCAGAGAGCTTCGCTGTCTGCCTGCAGGCAAGAGCAACAGTCAATTACTGGGGTAGATGTGCATTTTTTTAAGCCTCCTAAAAAGCAGGCAGTACCCTGCATGCCTCACAGAGATCTGCCTGGGGGACTCAGGCTGGAAAGTGGTTGGACAAGGAAGCCTCAGTCCAGGGAGAGATTCACTTCAGCCATTTACTTTTCAACAGACCTGACTAGCAAAAAATAAATATTAAAAATACTTCTTTTTTAAAAATTATAATAAAATAAAATAAACTCTTCCACACACAAAGCTTAATAAATACTGACAAGTATGTTACAACTGTAGAATCGCAATCAAAGGGAGGAAGGAGGCAATGCCTTCGCATTCCGTTAATAGAATAAGGTAGCCAGCTAGAGTTGCATTCCAAGTTTGAGCTGAACTGTTAGATAAAAAGGGGGGGAATGACCTGTTCTCCCCCATGCTATGACCTCAAAGCTGGGTTCCAAAGGAGAGGGGGTGTATTCTGTTAGGGAATAAAGCTTAGTTCTTGGGAGAAAACCCCTTTATAGCCACCCTTTACAACAAAAAGATGTATTAAATTACACCCTTTCAGTGGTCTTCGTTAGTTGCAGGCCATACTTTGGGAAACTCCCTTTATACGAATTAACATTTTACATTTTGGATGAATGATAAGCCTCCTGAATTGAAACAATGCATAGTTTCTAATCAGCAAAGTAACGTTAGACAATGCATTCTACTTGCCTTACTACTGCTGGATGTTGTGTACAGTGCTTTCAGGTAACATACCACACTGCAAACTTGTGAGCTAGCTAGCTGTTTAGCCACCGACTGTTAGCAAATTAGACAGATGAGCTGCATGTTAGGTTTTACTAGCCAGCGAGCACTAACTTGCATTCTTTCTACAGTCAACTGCCATGAACATTTTCGGAAAGCTAACTGGTTAGCAATTGAAAAGGACATTGCAGATAAGACTGCTTGTCGAAAAGGACAACATCTCACATGTTTATATGCAGTTCGTAAACACTTGACAATTCACAATGACAACTGGGCATTAAGTTAGCAAGCTTCAAGTTCTTAAAACCACAGAGAGGGATCAGCGAATAAAACAGGACTGGTAAATACTAGTAGGATGTTTGCCAGTTTTATGGTGGCACGCCTCACCACAGCTAGCTAGCTATCTGCTACAGTGCTAGCCATTTCGGACCCACGAACAGCTAGCAGACTGGCTAGATACGGCTTTGATACTGAAGAAACACCGCTATGGGTTATGTGTGGCGGCTGACCAGCAACAATAGTGTCCACCTATCAATGGGGAAAATGTAAAAACAAATGGTTTGGTAATCCTTGAAATACGGCAAGCGCCCGGGTCCACCATTACAGAAAGCTTCCCTTTCTCTCAAGGGATTTACTGTTGGCCTTGGCGCCAAACTCTGTTCTCCCTGCTGCATGACGGTGAATACGACACAATGTGGCTGAAATCAAACAAGGGCGCCACCTCCACTCATGGCAAAATAACACTTCCTCAAGCACTCCACATTAGCAAATAGCTAGTTAGCTTACTCAGTGCCTATATCAACACACATCGGGCGTGATCGTCACACGACTACATAACCACCCAGCTACCCTCCCTATTCACGTCCATTTTTTGATACAGCACTGAAATCCCCCTCTAGGGAAGAGCAGGACCTAGGCAAGCAGGCCCCATTGCCTGGATCTGGGGCTAGCCTTGGCACACAGAGCCCTCCGAAGACACGAGCAGTATTGTTCATGCAGCAACCTTACCTTGGATCAGAAATGAACGGTCGGTGCTGATCAGGATGCGTATGGCCCGTTGTAAAACTCTTCTCAAAAACACGCGTGTGATTCAGAGTATTTTCGTTCGTTTTCCCCTATTTTATCCTCTTTCATTCCACTCTGCCTTTTACCCTGCGCTGCAATCTCTTCCACCATAGCACAACAGATCTATTGTACTAACTGTGCCTCCGGGTCCTAGACTCCGCCTCTCACTCTGTTCTGCTATTTTGCTTTTGCTTTTGCCTGCCTGAGTGGTTATTTTCAATAAACTTTATTTATAACTTAGTTTTTCAATTGAACGTGTCATCACATTAAACATTGACATAATTCGATTCCTAAAAAATACACCACGCTTCAAATAGCCACAAACACTGGACCTACACGAACAGGAGTAACGTTAGCAAAATGACTCACTGTCACAGACACAAATTGGAAAGAAAAATATGCTCCAGCCACATTATTGCTTTTACATTTCCTACATATGTTAGAAAATATTTTTTTCAATTCCAGATAATAATTTACACGGAACAATTAAGACAGGTTTTGATAGGAAACCCCTTGAAAAAAAAGGTTTATTTGACATTCAGTTCTACAAAAGAGAAAGTGTACAAATGAAACTCTGAATTAAAAAATTCCAGCATGAATAGTTTTTCAACAATCTGTTTGTGGTCACAGGTCTAGCAGAAGCTAGAAGAATGTCTTAATGCCATCTAAAAACAAAACCTTTTTAAAGGACTCCTTTTAAAGGACTAAAGTGATTTATCCACATATCTATTCTTAAAATAAATTACCAAGTAGTTAGAATGTATTTTAGATACCTTGAATACATTTTTGCTAAACAAAATGTACCTATGTGATCCATGTATTTTAACACTTTTCCAAATAAATGAAATGAATTTCCAATGAATGTATGAACAGTTCTTATTATTATTGAATCGCAGGCATCTGAAAAAGTTTTCCAGACTGTGATTCAAGGTGTAAAGAAAGAGGGATAAGCTTATGTAACAATCAATAATTACAAGGATGGGAGCCAACACCTGTTGCAGGTATCAATTCCCTTAATTTGAAGTAAGAGTATTAAATTTAAATCAATAAAACAGCTGCAAAGACATGCAGCTATACATTTTAAAATTAATTCACATCTTACACCAATCTTTACATAAACATCACCAATACAATAATTTTTTGTATAAATGATAACTGAGCATGTATACTCAATCAAAATACATTTTTGCCTGTACTATAATTTGCCTACATTTCAGTGCTTTGAAAACATTAAAATAGCTGGGAATGGTAATATGTTAAAAGGTGTAAAAAATATATTTATATATACACAACAGACACTTCTACAATTTTGTCCTGGTAGTCCAAATAAAGTCGATCTAAAATTGATTTACAGAACAATTATCTGTAATTATATGTTCATTTGTGCTCTACAGAATTGCTGAGAATATTGTTAACTGTTATGCCATTTTAAATAATGTTCTAAGGTATCCAACCGTCTACTTAAAGTATGTATTTAAACATATATGAACATCTACAAGCGAAACTGTGAACAGACACATCATTGTGCCAAAATACATTCAACAAGTACAAAACTGAGGTTGCCTGGCATGTACACATTCTTTGAACACAACTGTTTTGTTGCCCGCGTGTGCCTTATGCACAGTTCCAATTTCTTCCAAAAACATAATTCACTTTAGCCATCTGTTAATGCGATAAAATACAGAATGCGGCCAGAGAAAAAGAGCTTCACAGTCCCATCTGCATGTCTGCAAAATTGAAGAAATTATCCACATCTCTCCCTGAGGTGTTTTTGCTTTCGGAAACAAAAACCTGCAGGGGTAAAGGAAAAAACAAACAGAAGTACACATAAATTAAATATTATGATATCATACAAGCTTCAAATGCACAGTGTTATGCCAAATGCACAATCACATTACATCACATCACATTAGAATGGATTAGAATATAATGCGTGGAATATTCAAACGAATTTTGTTTAAGCGTCCGATTTACCTTTGTTCCATTGAATACTTCATCGGCAATGTTACGGCACACCTCCACCACCCCATCTCCATTCAACTCCAAAGCTACGACTGGACCTAAAACAAGGAGTCAATGATCTGCTGAAAAGCTATTTTATTATTCAACATTATTAGTACATGTACTTATCAAGACAACAACTGCAAGTATAGTTGTTCAATTTGCAGCACTGTATTAAATAACATTTTTTCTTGCAATTTCTAACAGTGACTTAGTTTGGAAGAGTACCCTAATAATTAAAGTATGATCCTTTATCAAAGCACCATTTTCAATCTAAACATTCCAGATTTATATATATTTTTTAAAATCTATTCTAAACTCTTTTCCTCTTCCAGTAAATCGGTCAAAGTTTGTACATGAGAAACCACTAAATTCAGTCCTCTGTAAACTGTTATCGGAAACATTTTTCATACCTTTAGTTATCAGCTCTGTAAGATCTTCGGCACTGCCCTGAAATACTCTGGTAACATCTTCAGGACTCATAGAAACCTCTTTGGTTTGGATCAGAAGAAATCCTTTCCCCGTGGCCTGTAATGGAGGTTGGAGAAAGAAAGAAAAAAAAAAGTATTCTGATATTGCATTGGATTACATACAGGAAGGACTGGCACTGCAATCCAGTGTTAACTGCTACACCTGATAAATAGCAAGTCAGCGAGTGCTAACTATCAAGGTGAGCCCTTGCTTGACTGACCAAATTAATCTATAAACATGCTGTGTATTATAGCCAATGCTCTATTATCCAGTTAGCCTACTTATAGATACTCAGTTAGGTAACAACCACTATTGCATTATTAATTTTATACCCTTTTAATTGTATTTGTGTCCTGCAAATATGACTGACAAACGAGCTGGCTATACCCTTAATCACCAAGTTTCAACAATCTTTTAAAAACTTGTTGCAGCATACTCAATCATTTTTCCATCCTATTAGCTCACTCTTTGACACCGTCAAAGCCCTGACAGGATGTAGCTAAACTGTGTCCACATAAAATTATGACCTTGTACGACTGTACAGCTACTTAGCAGAAAGACAACATTTTTGGCAACAAGAATAGTTATAGAGATTACTCTATCATTTTTTTTTTAAATATTCAAATAATCTATGTCTTTTTAAACAACACTGAATCATTTTTATGACACAATGAAGCATCTGAACATTACTCTGACAACTAATCCAATCTCACAAACAATTTCGTACATTAGTTTTCATTATGAAGTAAATTCTATTACATGACCACCCACCCCAAAAATTTTCAAACAAATAATTATCAGAGAAGGAAACCCATTTACCCACAACAGTCGCATGATTCCAATCATTTCCCCAAAGTGATCAGCAGTGCTAGCTCATTGATGGATGATTTGACTACATTTATGATCTTAATTGTAGCGATTAATCACCTTGTCAATCTTCAGATCAGTTATTTTTTGCAATTAAATTAAGATACATTGTTGCAGCCCTAAATAGTTTGTCATCCAGCATATCCCATGCAGTCTGAAAAACTATTGCCCTATAATACTAAACCTAATTTAGTGAAATAACACTGTGATATTTGAAAATTTGTCCTTTCCAGTTTAATTGTTTCTTAACCTGCAAGGTACTTAATGGTCTGTCCTCCCTGATTTGTTGTACAGTAGGCTACTGCTGTCACAAAAATGTGTCAAATTCAGTGTTGCAATCTATTCTAACATGCTAGCTGCAACCTTTTGAGGCTGGTGTCTGGCCAACTGAACGATTGCCAAGTTTTTTTGTGCTAGCTAGCTGTGATGGTACTTAAGAAGGTGTAGATGTAAATCGAATTTCAGGCCAGAAACACCCCCAGTGCAGCACCTCAGAAGCGCGGAATGGCACACCTCTACAGACTGTAAATACAGCAGCTTTAAGCTGGGTCATATACAGTGGGGTCCCCAATAAGAGGCTCAGCAAAGCTCCTTAACTCTGCAGCTTAAACAAACCGGGGTCAGCATAGGCACCAGGGAGGGACATAAAAGGAGCTGGATGTAAGAAATGTTGGTCTGAATGTACCAACACCGGACTGTGCCAATTATGACTGTGGCTGCCAGCCCCAAAGTGCGGCGCAGAACTGGCTGTTGGGTCACCCAGGGAAGGAGGGATTCAGCCGGTGGGCTGACTGCAGGTCATTGAGCACCCATGCACGTAACTAGTGTTGTGAAAGAACTACAGCAGCATGTGCTTGTCTGTATTCTCCCGAATCGACAGAGGAGGTTTCAGCAGTAAGGCCAGCTTATGCATACAGTTGGGCAGTCCAAATTGGGAGAAAAAGATAAAATAAAGAATTCTAAAATAAACTAAAAATATATATTTTTAATGTATATAAGCACTCTTTTTAAAACTCATCTGAATGGCTTCACTCAATATCAAACTGTATTAAACTGACTGTATGTTTAAAAATGTAAGCTGTGTTAATCACTGTAATTAAGACCTGTCTGCAAAATGGCTGTTAAAGAAATGGAAATAAAGCACAAAACGAAGTTGTAAGAGAACTGACGTTGCAGGTCTTTGGGGCATCGTGTAGTTTATTGCCTGCGCAGTACTGCCAACCCGAATTCCCCACAAGGACCAGTATTTGCTTGTGTGTATTGCATGCAGCTGAAATTATATTTTTAAAGAGTAATACTGAAGGCAGAAAATACACAGTACGTAGACTTGAGTTGCTGAATGACATTAAAGAGATAAGAAGCTGAGAGTTGAATGTCCGCACAAGCACCCACTAATGAAACTTGTATCATCAATCTGCAGTTCCCCATTTTGGTTCAGTTTCTTTCTGTATCACCAAAAGTCACAGGAAGTGTCACAGTGCAGAGAGAGAGAGTGAACGGAAAACGGACAACACTTAATTTCTCTGACATAAATGATTTGCTGTCCTCTCTGCAACTGTCCAGTTGCAAACAGATCAATATCGTATTACTGAAAGCAATGATCTTCAGTTGAGTCTGAGAGTTCATTGTAAGTTTCACTTAGGCTACTACATCAGATGGGATCAGATAACCCATGTGCTGCAGCAAGAAATAATGACAGTTTTTGTTTCCACTCCCCTCTGTCCAAATTTTTAAGGTGGCCCCAAAACAACACGAGTCTCTTAAAACAACAGCCACTTGGCTGAATAATAAGGAATGAGACTACATTTCCATAGCATGGGGAAGTCTGACGAAATAATTTAAAAAGCATGATTTCAATCATTTCGACTGCTCAGTAAAAATTTATCATCCTAAGTATGGCTATTTGTACAAAGTCCTGAGATCATGATATGAAAGTCACCAGGCTATATAAATCAGTCATTATGATTATTATTCATATACACAGACACACAGTAATATGCATATCCAGTGTGAGGGAATTCTCAGGTTGGGCCCCGTCTATTTCCAAACCCAATGGCCCCCCTCTTTGCTCACCTCATCGATGAGTTTGCGGGCATTGGCAGTGGTGTAGTCCCCAGAGAAGAACACAAACAGGCAGGACTCGTCGCTCTTCTTGCGTCTCCCACCGCGGGTCAGTGGGACGATACTCCGGCCGGCGTCCGCTGAGGTCCTGATGCCTTTGAACTCTGACTCCGCGTCTGGCGCCGGCACGTAGTCGAGAACCGCGGCGTCCTCGGGCAGCAGGCTCCAGTTGGTCTCGCCCGACACCGGAGTGAAGTCGTGGACATTGCTCCAGTTGTTGTTGAAGATGCTCAGGCCGGCGTCCTTGAAGTGGAAGGCCAGCTCCGGGTAGTAGTACTGGTAGCAGCCGAACTTCATGCCCGTGGAGGACTCGATGATTGGCTGCGTGGCGCAGCACAGGAACACCTCGGCCTTCTTGCAGTCGCGGGTGCGGAACTGCTGGCACGCCACCACGCACTTCATGTCCTTGCAGTCACGGATAAACACGCTGCCCTTGACCGGCCCCAGAACCACTCGGCAGTTCACGCAGTCGTCTATGGAGATGGCGGCCGAGTGGTCGAAGACATAGATGTCACAGTTCTCGCAGTCTTGGATGACCAGCTGCTGGCCGTTCAATTTGCCAGGCAAGCGGCCGATCGTGGCATCCTTGGCTCCTTTCAGTATATAGTCGTTCGGATCAACCTGAAGGATCAAAAACAAAAGGCTTGATTTTATTACCCCTCCAACAGTATGAGTACAATGCAATAACATCGAATTAGGATGAAGTTCCCCTTTAACCCGCAAAGCTCATTTTAGCATTATTCAGGTTGGCCATATTACATGGTACACTTCTCCATACAGTCCCATGGGACCCCTCACTGAATGCACATAAGAAGAACAAAATAGAAGGGGGCTGCAACACCAAGTCGATGACTCCAGACTGAGCTAAGGGACAATGGCAGTGTCATACAGTAGCTGAAAGCAAACTGGAGTGTGCCTGCCAACTTGCATTTCACATCTACACTTAGCTCCAGCCAGGGGTCTTAAGGATTCTACATGTAGAATCTTGGCAGATGGTTAACATGGCATTTCCCCATTTGGACGCAATAACTTTCTTGACCGGAGTCAAGAATTTGGTGTACGAACTCTTTTTCATGAAATAACTGACAGTACTGCCAAGGTGCGTCTAAACACGTACGGTCATCCACCACTGCGAGAACTGTAACAAGATGCATCTATACACGTTGTACCACTGAACTAAGACTGAATTCAGTATTTCTTTTCCCCTGCTTCAGTATTTACAAAGACCCAGTGACCTCAAAGCTCAGTTGTGACAAAAATTAATTTGGGCGTGGCAAGAATTAGATCTGAGCACGAAAGCACAATCTTAATGCATTTGGTTAGTATAGTTTATGTTGTTTAATGCTGAAGACGCCCACACTAACTTAAAATAATCACCAGGCATTTTACGAAGGCCAGTAGGCTACTCTTCACTACACGAGTCCACAGCCTCACGTATAAGTCATTTACAGTCTAACAAGGTATAATGTTAGCTAGACATGTTTTATGCTAGGTAAGTCAAAGGCAAAGAAGCGATGATGTTTAGCTAAGTGGCATAGAAAAAAAAAAAACTTACATTTAATTTTTTACAGATAACGTCACAGCGCTGCGTACTGACTGACTTGGTGTCATCTACTGCTACTATAGCAAGCTAGCTAGCTAACGTTAGCTACTTTGAACTCGCGATGGCTATGCTAACGATCTCTTGATATGGTAACGTTAATCAGCTTATCATTTGACAAGCGCTGTCAAGTGGCTAAAATGATAGCTACATAAGTAGTTAGTTATGCTCTATAAGCTATTAACGAAAAAAAATAAAATAAATACAAATACAAATAAATAAATAAAAATCTACAGTTTCTGTCTCCGACTCTAGCCAACTTACCTTCTCTCGCTTGTCCCAGCTGTATTTCTTTGGTTCCGCTTCGGCGTTGTTATTGGTCGTGTTTTCTGCTCCAGTCGACGTTGGTGTCAGCTCCTTTTCGGATTTTCTTTTAGATTTCTTGGAAAAGCAGCAGCCCATGATTATGACCACTTTATGTACGCAACCTTTTACCAAACCAGTTAGTCGCCTGCAGTTAGCTAGCTAGTTTTCTATTTTGTTGATCAATTTCCCCCTCTTGTGATCTTGCTGGGTTTCTGCTTGGGACAGACATGCACAACCTGTGCTATGTGCTTCCCGTTTCCTTGCCTATTGAGAGAGACAGCCAATCAATACTTAGCAATTCGTTACTTGGAAACAGCGAATCAGCGAGCTCGATAATAATAATTATAAAGAAAGAAGAAAAAAATGCGTGACTTGACTCCAGAGGGTTATCGTATCGTGCTAGCTTGCGCCCAAGATGCGCACCATAGGCATAAATACAAATGCAATGGTGATGCTTTTATTTTAACATTGTAGTCTAATTTGTTTTTATTACCCCTCCAATAATTGTAACTGTAGAATTAAAATACACCAATGTGCTTATTCAGCGTGAATGTGCTAACTACGCAGCATTTATTTGGAGGTGGGATGGGGAAGATTTTATGTAGACCTAGTTACCAAAACATTTGGGAATTTAACCTAAATGGAGGGCTTTGGAAATAATTCGCAGGGGAATTGTTTCTGTGTAAGAAATGTGTAGCCTACTGGGGTTAAAAGCAAGTATGGATTTGGGGAACCCTAGAAAATGGATGGGAGTGAATTGAGGATAGGGGAGTTTGGGGAATCATTTGGAGCAGGTGTGACCAATCTTTAACCAATTAACAGCTAAAGTTAATTGCGGAACATGGCAAATCTCGTTGGATTTATCCGCTCGTTTGAGTGCACTATAATGTGGAAAAACTGGCTACAACCATAGATGTAGATCTATGGCTATAACACCGAGCGGCTGTTAGGGGTTTGACCCCAAGCAAGTCTGCACTTCACATGAAAAATCTTCTTAAGGATTTGATTCCAAGACTTGTCAAGAACTGTTCTTGCGAACAAAAAAGTATATTTCCACAAGAAAACAGCACTTCAATGCCACTGAGGGAGTTCAGAGACAGTATGCTATTCATGGGCAGGTTTAAACCAAGCATCGCCCACCAATGACAGATGAGGCTACTTCTTAAAACGGACCATGATTAAATTCAATCACACAATGTAAATATAAGATTTTCGTTTAATTTCAGTTCAGCTGTTTGAATCGATTTAATTTGAAAAATAGTCTAAACCTGCTCCAAACCATTATAAGGAATTAGCCTCATATTAATAATTTTGTGCATGTGATCTAAATGCGCCTTTTATATGGATTGTATGTGCTACTTTCCACAGATAGCGCAACACAATAAATATGCTACTGTCTGCGGTTCTCATAACTACACTGATGCAGCACGTGTGGCAACACTGCTGTCAATCGTCGTTAAGTGATCAACACGGATGACTTGGGAGGTGTAATGTGATAATTGTGTAATGTGATAATTGTGTAATGTGACCAAAGAAATCTCAACTGAGATCATGCTGAGCGATAACCGAATGGAGGTGAGGAAACCGCTTTGGAGAAAATGGGATGACCTTACCCATAGGACTGTTTACCCGTGGACTCGTAGGCTATGCATAGAAGCCAATAAAATATCGCTTCATGAAAATTTGTTTTGGTCAAGCAAAAAATATAATTTTAGCCTTTGTAATGTGCTGCAGATATCTCACAGTCGTTTGCTGACGAATTGAGATCAGATGGCATTAGCCTATCGAATAATACATTAGAGGAATTCTATCTAAATTTCTAGAAAGGCTACTCTGGAAAATAAGGAAATCGACTGCAGTTACGAGTGTGGTGCATTTTTTTTAGTAATTAGCAATGTATTATTAAACACATGACATAAAATGTAACATCTTAAAGATTAACTGCAAAGTTATTCTTCATTTCAGGCCGACCATTGTTCATGTGACGAGTGATATAACCATCTGTATTTGGTAGCTATAGGTTAAATATTGTGCGAATCCTGCAGAAAAAAAGTACGTCTACATGGTACTTTACATGGTTTGTGGTTACATGATTTACAGAAGACAGTTTTTCACTGGATAGAGAATCAGTTTATCCTCGGAGCGGTATTTAGAATATAGGCTACATGGCATAGCACAAACCCTAAAACCAGACAGGCTGCATTGACACTTGAAAGAAGAAGCCGCAATTTCCCATATTAAAATTTTTGTTTGATGGTGCCAACACTAGAGGGCGCAACTTCACACTGCTTTTCTTACATTACACTTCTGGTCACATCTGAGGAACGTAAAACTACGTCCACACGTACACGGATATTTCGAAAAACGCATTTTTTCCCCCTCCATTTAAAAATAAATTCCCGTCCACACCACACCGTTTTAGAAAATCTCTCCGTCCACACGACAACGCAAAAATCTAAATTTTTTGCATTAATTTCACCGTAAATACAATTTTTTTGAGTACAAGAGCAGGCTTTGGTTGTAAAGTAGTCGTGTATCGGGAGACCTAAAACCATCCACGAAAATGACAAGCAACAAGTCTATAACGTAGGCCTAATTCTGTGCGAGATTTTCTAAAACAAGTTTTTTGTGTGTTTTTCTTTTTACCATGATACGTTGATAAAAGATGGTATCAATGACAAAATATAGTCAGTAAAAAAATAACTAAAATAAGAAAATAACTATTCTAATGGTCTGTGTCTCTTGGCAAATTGACATATAACATTTACCACGCGCAAATTGAGGTCATGATGTCAGCGTTTTCCAAGAACTCAGTTTCACCTGTACACACGAGTTTTTAAAAATCTCCAAAAGCTCCGTTTTCAGCGACCTAAAACTCGTTTTCGTGTGGACGGGAGGCCAAAACGCAGAGAAAATACAACGTTTTTAGGAATATCCGTGTACGTGTGGACGAGGCCTAAGTAGGGTATACAGCTACGCACACGCACAATAACGACAGGTGCAAGGTAAACAATAAGGAGAAAACTGCACTGTGCTGTTGCTTTAGAGTGATTTTTTTTTACTATGAAATTACAAAGACAACGTTAACTTTAGACCACACAGAGCTTCCTCAGGGAAGAGGCAAACCACGCGATTGTTTGAGGTGAGATGATTAATTATGAAATACTGGAGCAAACTGGTGCCCAAAGTCAGAGTAAAATGCCCCACATTTCAAGTTAGTCTGATGACTCATATTTTCTGTGCATTCACATTGATTTGAAAAAAACAAATACCCATACCAGTGTTAAATCTTCAAGGGTCACTGGCTGCCATATTTCGCAGCAAATAAATTAAAAACATTTTCCCTAATAATTTGGCGCCCAGCGCAAGGCTGTGTATGTCCAATTCCCACCCTAATTTAGAATGTCCAGTTGTCTTCCCAACCACATTCATGAAGCAGCCCCACTGCACAGGACACACAGGTACCTCAGTGCAAACCCAGGGCTTTCCTTCGAACAATGTGGCTCACTGATAAATTACCACAATTGTCATGAACAGCCGAGACAGAAAGGTAAAGAAAAACAGTAAGATTGGTTGCAGTTTTTTTCTCATAAACACAATTTAAAAAAATTAAAGAATAATGACAATGCAAAAAGAGAAGCAAATGACAATATACAGTTTTCCAAAATAACAATAACTGTTCTGTTGTTTTTCTACTGCATATATTGTGATATGCCACTCTTCATGCATTGTATTTAGTTCTTTGTTTTATTGTGTTAATGAGAAAAAGCTGGAACCAATTAAGTCACATGACTACCTGCTATTAAGACTATAGATGGCACCTGGAGTCATTGTTTGTTCAATGTTGATAAAGGCTGCATAGCTGAAATGTCCATACTTATTTTGCATGCAGGCAATAAAATAATCTATTTGAGAGTGCTGGTTTTCTATTTCTGGATTGTATATTTCTGAACCGGGTGCCAAGTAATGTTATTAGACTTGTGAGTTGAGCATGCTGTAGGCTATTCTAATCAACTATAATAATAAACCAAATGTCTGGCATATTCCCCTTTCAGTTGTTACTGTGATTCAAGACGGAAAACAAAAGTAAGCTGTTTTAGCAGAACTTGCACATCCAGGTTTCAACCAATTCATTCACATCGCTGACATCATCTTGTTAATGTGACGCTTCAACCGTGTTCCAGTAATAGCAACATTACATTAAAGAAACGTAGCATCCATTATGTATTATGGTCCCACTGAGGCTCAGGATTGGCGCAAAAGAAATTGAAAGCAACCCCTGCTGTATCTGTCTCTGGGCTGGTGTCGCTGTCGGAGCTAGGCTTTGCAGTGAAGCTGTGCTGGATTGATGGTGCACTGTCAGTTGTGGGGTGTCATTTTCTGTGGGGGGTTCAGCATGTGCTCTGATCAGGGAAAACGAAGATCTGATGGATTGACTCATGCAGCCGTGTGTCGATTGGAAGCACTAAGGACCTCCAGTGTCCCATTGTCCAGCATGATGGACTAGTTTACCAGTCTGAATCAATCTCCTCCCCTTGGTTGAAAGATAGGTAATCTGTAGATGACTGATTCTAATTTATTGCCTCCAGGAATTATTGTGTTGAATCTAAACTGAGGTGTAGAGGGCACAGAAGTGCTAGGTTTTTGTTGTTGTTTTACTTCGCACAGCTGCATGGAGATAATCGTTTCTGCTTGGTCTTGTACTCTGCTGACTACAGATAATAGAACTGCAGGCAGCAGGGAGCACAGTTAAAACCACTGCACTGCAAAAATCTTCACTTATCAATGAAAGCAAAAGTACAGGAACAATCAATGTTGGGCTGTTGAGGATCTATTTCTGTGTGGTTCTATGTAAGCTACTGTTATTATATATAGGCAAGGGTCATAGATCCTCTTTTAACACATGCGTGCACACACATATCATTGTGTTTGACCCTAGTCACAGCTCTTGTCTTTCCTCATAAGTAACCCTACCTTTCAGTCACCTTATCCAACCTTTGTGACACCGGTTCAAGGGCACCAGTTCTCCAGTTTTTTGTGATAACTTGTGCTTCAATGCCATAGCCTTAACTGCTGATGCAGCAAAGAAAACAAAATCCTCATTTTTGATAGGAAGGGGATGAACCTTGGGTAAACAGTCATGGTTTCTTTTGTTTCTTAAAATTTTTTTTTATTTTACAGAAATGTATGTAAAGCTCATATGCCTTTTCACCTTAAATGCAGATTGCAAACCATGGCAATTGTTATATCTGTTCAGAAAGTTGCAAGGGTGAAATCTAAATACTCATACTTGAGTATTTTTGTTCATAAGTATGTTTTTAATTTTTATCCAATATAGGATATGTAACCTATAAGATTGAGGCATGCGAGAGGAAGAGCATGTGGCTAAAACTGTTCTTATAAATCTCTTCATGTTCTAACAACACACGAGAAAACACTTCCTGAATGTTGTTTACTATGTTACAAACGTGAGACGTACACAAACATTACAATATTAAATAATGCATATTCTATAAAAATGTAAACATATGTCTCCCAGTATAACCAGTGTTTCACCAGTTTTTATAAAAAATAATAATGGGAGGGAAAATCATTTGTTTTTATTCAGTGGACCTTAAAAACTATAGTTGCCAATCGATTTGTTCTTTATCTTGGGAGCGCTACAATTTCTAGCTGCAGTGCGTCCACAAAACGGCGCAGTGTGTCTTTAAAAGGTTGAGCAGGCTGCAGGCGAAGGTTTCACGCCAATTCACGGTTCTAGATTGTCTATCTTGCCTGACTGTCCCCTACGCAGCTCTACGGACCAGAGGAGACAGTCTGACTGCGACCAGCATCTTGCACCATGGACAAGCCAAAGTCTTGGAGGTTCCATCTCTTCGGAAGGAATACGATGTTTCCCATTTTAATGTACTTGATATCTCAGGTTTGTGAGATGAACGCCGAGGACAGCGGTATGGAGGAACTTGCCACCGAGAAGGAGGCTGAGGAAAGTCATAGACAGGACAGCGTGAATTTACTGACATTCATTTTACTGCTGACATTAACCATTCTTACCATCTGGCTTTTCAAACACAGAAGAGTCCGTTTTTTGCACGAGACGGGGTTGGCCATGATATACGGTAAGATTTTTAAAATAATTTTTTATACAATCTTTATAGCTTGTTAGCTAGCCATAGCTAGCTATTTAACAAGGCGAGACGCATTTCACGTCACTTAACGTTATAGCTTAATTACCAAACCTCTAACTAGCCGATCTAGATATCTGTTTTGCATTGGCTAAGTTTCTATTGAGCAAGGTTGCAGATGAAAAAAATTCTGACCAGCGAAATTGACATTAAATTAATAACGATGCAAAATATTTGCGGTATCATCGTGCACAGCAGGCCAAATAGGTTCGTGCAATTTGACGCTTACCGGCTGAACCCTGTATCGCGATTGGGTTGAAATTGTAACTAATTTCTGGAATTTACTAGCTAACATAACCCTTCAGTGTGTTCACCTCCTTGTACTAAGCTAAGTAGGCTACAGTAAGCGACCTTTAAGCAATGGATGCGAAGTCGTTACACAGACTCAGAAAAATAGACGTGATTATCCAATTGTAGCTGGGCTACCTAACCAAAAGAAATGTAGCGCGCCAGCATTTTACACAATTCGCTTTTGTGGTGTTATCACATGTCACGACGCTCGGAAGGAAGTAGTCTAAGTATTTTAGCTTCAGCCTAGCTGCCTGAGCAGAATATGCTACATATAACTAGCTCGCTAAGCTAACGATGACCTAAACCTAATGACCTGTGGTTATTATTGAATGACTCATTCAGTCCCAACTCCTCCACCTCCTTGAATCTTCCTTCTACTTCTTGCACCAGGCCTGCTTGTCATTGTCATACATGTAGGCTACTTTGTTTGTTCTTTTTTTATTGGCATGCCCTAGTGTGCGTGTTTACAAATGTCTTAACGGTGTTGGCTAGCTTATAGCGCGTAGCTGCCTCAGCCAGACTGTGGTACTCTCAGAATTCCCACACGCGTGCTCCGACAGTCACACCTCCAGGTCTAAGAACGCACTTGTTTCAAGTATATGTCTGTTTTTTGCGACTTACACTGAATTAACTTCCTTTCACAACCCTTTAGCTTTGCTGAACACAAACAAAACACGAGGAAAATGTAATTGACATGCCATAAGATATGTCCACTGATGCCTTCCTTCTTAGATAAGCTTCTGGAAGTGGCACAATGATGGCATTGTGCTTTAAAAATCTCATAAATCCAAAGTGTAAATTGGGTCAGTGATATATTGCAGGGAATATCCAAGGTGTAATACCTATTTTAAATGGAAAAAATGAAAAAAGAAAACTAACTGAGGCAATTCAGAGGAAAACACTTGGTTGCTGATTGTTGAAATGGGAAATGTCACTATTGTTGAGAAATACCTAACCAGACCAGGATATGAAAGTGACAGAATCAGCCCATATGATTGAAACTAGTCCTACCTGGAGACAGGATTTGGACCTGATCTGACCTGTTGACTGCAGATCAGGAGTTGACCATTTATTGTGCTCTCTACAGTTGGTCCCTGGTGGTAGTGGTGATGTCATGCTGGGCTGGGGTACTCTTACTAATGGGCAAATTAAATTAGCTGAATGTATAAAAGGATGAAGAGGATGAGATCTGTGGGGATTCTCTTTGGCAGATTGATTGAACGCATGATGCCAGTCTCAGATACAGATATTTATCATAGGCATCAGATCCATTTCCTGCTCCCCTCTCAAGTTAAGCTGCAGCGATGGTAGACCTGTGGGAGTGAGTTGGCCAGATTTTCATGCAAAAGTCCACATACATTTTATGAGCGAGTTACTATCACTGTCTAATAACGAGCTTTGGCACTGAGAGACATGTTAAAACAATTTGTTAAATTATCATATTTAAAGTGATATGTTGATATATGAAATGGATCATTTCACACACTGGAATTAGTGGAATATGTCCCAAAAATATCTCTCTGGTGCATATTCCAGCGTGTGATTTGTTGATGTCTGGTTCATTTGCAGTTATTAATTGGTCCCTAACTGCATTACAAAGGAGAGCTGTTCTGTGGAAGGGTTTTTCAGCTCTAGAGGCCTGCCCAGAGACCCCGTGTTGTATATAGGCCTGTGTCATTTCCACCGGTGTGCCTACAATGTTTGCTTGTGTCTTTTTTAAAATTGGATGACACAAAATGCCATATATGTGACAGATGACAAATTTATATGTGAAACATTTTCTTCACTGAACTGACAGTCTGTCTGGGGCTCTGCACAACTTAGGTGTGTGTGTGGTTTCTCTTTGTTGGTCTCTTTCAGGTAGAGGTCTAGTTTTTTGTATGAAATGTATTGTCACAGGACACTTTGCCGGTACCCTCACACTGGGCATAACTTTGCCTCACAGGCCACAAGGCCTGAATCACGGATTAACACTTCAGTCCTACACGTAACTGTACCAACGTCAGCAGTTTCCTGAATGAGGAAGAATGAAACGGTTAGTTCTGGTTGAAAAGTGTTCATTGGGAACACTGCCTTTTTATATTTACCCCTTGTCTACCCATAATATTTTAATATTGAAATACTGTATTTTCCCAATGGCCCATACAATATAGAGAGACGTTGGTTTAAAAGGCATGTTTGTGATGGGAAATATAGGATTTTGTGAACAAGCTTCCATTATACCTTCTTCATGGCAAAACCGCAAAAAGTCTATATGCATTTTATTCAAAAGGTGATCCACAATGTAAATGTCAATGCAAGAGCTGCAACTAAAACTGGCATTTTTTCCCTTGTGAAATCAAAAGGACATAGTTTGGCCTTTTGCTTGAGTTTTTGTTAAATTGCAAGTATGTGGAGTCCCTGCTAATGCCAGGAAAGTTGTTTTTATGAGGTGGTCTCAAATGACTTGATGTAGTGCTCTCGTCTTTTCCTCAAATTCTGCAGAATTCTTCATGATGAGAAACATTTTCTGTCTGTGCTATGCATTGGAGATGTCTATAGGAGGTCACTGCGTCAGGTAAATATTTATTTTTAGGTTTGGGAAACACTCCATATTGAGGGAAATGAAGAAGACTGTGAAGGAAAAAATGTTGTGCTCTTGCCTTAAGGTTTCTTCAGCGCTCCCTCGTTTTACCCCCGTTTTGTTATCAGCAGATTGCGGTTTTTCACTAGTAATGCGTTTCCTTCTGTCACAGTGCTTCTCTGGAGGACGCTGTAATTAGATGTTGTCGTGAGATGAAACTAAAATGCTGAAACCAGGGTGAGCTGGTCTTTATCATGAAACCCCCCAGTGTTCCTGGGCCATTCCTTCCCTTCCCTGAAATATGACACGCTTACAGACCCCCTTGCTCCCCCCCCCCCCCCGCTGTTTCTCGACAGTGTCAGATAACGGCTGTGTGTTCGAAACAAAAGTAAATGTCTAGTAAAAAAGCAACAATCGCTTTTTACAAGCAAAAGAAACATGAGCAAATTCATCCATGCAGTGAGAGCACTGCCTGGGCCCTGTTAGTTGTTGTAGAAAATTATTATTTTTTAAATTCTGTCTGCAAAAAGATTCTATTCTCGATCTGGTTGACAAGGGATAGAAATGCGTGCATTTCAAGCACAGATGATCTGAGACTAGTGGAAACAAGGTGAGGCTTCATTGTCACTTTCGTTATTTCCCCTTTGTTAGCAGGTGGCAAATTTTAGCTACTTGAAGGAGAACCACGTAAACATTTGTATGCTCTTTTACTCTAAGATTAAATGATGTGGCCTGTATTAATCTTTTTTGTCAAAACCAAATCTTTTGTATCTGCAAAAAACCACTTGAAGTGATTATGTCATTGGGACTCCTCCTCTTACCATAAAATGAATGAAAGTACATCTCCATTCACTTGAATTGAAGAATGCTATTTAATGGTGAAAAATCAATATAGCATCTATATTTCAAAATTCACAACACTCATATTGAAGATAACTGAAGGCATGGAGTTTTGTTTTAGTTACGTTCTGAACTGCAGTCAACTGAAACCAATCTCTACAACAGGTGTAAAGGGGAGGACCAGAATGACATTGTCTATTCATTTTCTATGTTACGGGCTAAAGTAGCATGTGTGATGCATTAGAAATGAGGTGGATAAATTATTCATGAGGTGAGGATCAACTTTTTAAATAATGATTTTTGGCTGAGTTCCCTTTCAAGCTTTGTGGTCCACAGAATGTCAACAGAATAGTGGTAAAGCTGTCAGACCTACTGCTGAGTGGCAGAGTAGTGTAGAGACAGACAGGGGATGTCATGTCGGTGTTTGCACGCGGCATCATAAACGTCTGCTGCTATGGCAGAATCAGACCACAGTGAAAAAGTGCTTCTTTCTCTTGTTATTGACAGTGGCAGAGTTGTCTATTTGAAAGCACTTTCATGCTTCTGAGTCAGTGAGTGCGTGCATGTTAGCATCGGAGAGCTTGTGCTATTGGGAGGGTTGCCAGGCTGCACACAGTTAGATTTCAGTTTGTGTGGCTGGTTTGAGGCAGTGCATCCTCTGTGCATTTTCCGTTTCAGCCTGAGGGAGAGCCAGTAACACCTTAGGGGGATTAATGAGCATGACACTGCACTGATGAAATATGTCTTCCATTTCCTGTGACCCTCTCCTGACTTGCAAACAATGCTTGCCATTGCATCCAATGTCAAAAACTGTAAAGTGCAATACAACAGTAAATATAATTTAGATGTAAACATAAGTCCAATGGAGAGATATCGCACATAAATGAACGGTATTGACCTGTAGACCACAGAAAATCCCCTGCATTGGGAGATGTAAAGAATTGCACATTGCAGTGGAACAGGTCAGAGCTTTGACACACTGCTTCATTTAAAGTTAGGTGTGGGCTTAGAGCATATAGAGGTTTAGATAGATACATCCACAGCCGGAAACCGGAAATACTTATGAATTGTTTTGGAATGTTTGTAGTTCTCTGTTGCTCACTAGCGGTCTTGTGCGCTCGCAGTGAAGGAATCAGTTGCATAAACGTACACTAATTTAGAAAAATGGATCCTTTCGAAGAGTTCGTACTAGCTGCAAAGCAAACCCCGACCTGGTGACCCGGAAGCGGCTCTTCTTCTACGGTAGCGTTAAAACTCAGCCGGAAGTTTACAAACGTATGGCTGTACGGCGACTGAAAATAGTTATATAAATCTTTTAAAACATTTAAAACATTTTTTAAACGTAAACGTAAATTACAAGAAGACACCAGTGACCACTCGGTGAGTTTCCAGTCTTTGAAAATGGGAGTTTATGGTGTTTTTTGAAGGATTTTCTATATGCCCATCCAGATCCATTGTGTAAGTTAGCTGTGACATGAGCAAAAAGCAATATATCTCAAGACTGCACAGTTTGTCAAAATGTTGATATGGACCGTTGTATATGATCATAAATAACCTTATTACAGGGCTTAACATGCTAAATACCGAACTTCTCCTTTAACCTATGAGAGAGTGTTAGAATGTGGTTTGATTAACTAGAATGACCAACCATTCAGGAGACAGGGGTCCTCAAAGTTGACCCATATTGGACCCCCTACCCTACCTAAAGACACGTATATCTTTTTCAAAAATAAACATAACCGTGTGGTTCTCTTATTATCGGAAAGCTTACAAGCAGTTATGCACAATTTCAATACTTTCGGTCCAAAATAAATAAAAATGCAAATTAGGTGATTGTTTTTGTCCTTAAACCTTAATTTGAAAAAAACAAAAAGGTGTAAATTCTGATTATTTTATATGTTACAGGGTAGACACTTTAATACATATGATGTTTTCATTTTGTGCCCTCTATCGGTTGAGAGTAGACGTTTGACTATATGGTGGGTAGGTCAGTCTATAACACATGAATCCTTAATGTTGAAAAGCAGGGATTGGGACACCTCAAGAAAGGCATTATTGACACATCTGTTCCTCATTAAACTGGACAGGTGAACTCAATAATGGGCTGAGAGGTGATAGGATGAGGTGGTTCCTCCTCTTCTATAAAACCCATGAGAGTGTGCTGCTCGTGAGGCATAATAATCTCTTCTTGAGTTGCTGTACAAGAGAGTGCTCCCTTTTGTGCGATTTCAACATGAAGAATTAAAAAACAGAAAAGAAAGAATTTATCGACTTGTTAATTTAGATAAAGGCATTATTTAATTATTAACAAACGTGAAGAGGCATTATTTGTTGTTCTTACTTATTTTGTTGGTAGTTACTGTAATAACGCCACATATTTATAATAAAGAATTGGAAGATGCATTATTTCATTAGTATATCAAAACGATATTAATTTGTTCATCCTTCCGGGATATCTATAAATCTAAATGGCTTCCACATCAAGTAACTTTCTTGCTGCTGCACATATCAAGTCTTGCTGTGACCCATTTCAAAAACATGTTGTACAACGGTGCCCCACATGCAGAAAAGGCAGCTCGAAGAGCACAGGGCACTTGGTTTTGTTTATGGGCGTAAGCTCTGTTTTCCCCTGTGTGAAAGCATTGTCTTGTTACCCAGAGAACAACCACAATGTGGGTATGAGACACTTACCATTCCGGAACAAACCGATTCTACATTGTGACGCAGATCATGAAATAGAGGAAGTTAATCAGGTTCTCGCAGCATTGGGGGAGTCTCCTATTAGAAAAAAGAAAATAAGTCAACACAAATATGCTTCCTTTAAGGTGGAATGGGCTGAGGAGACATTGCGGAACAAGTTAAAAAAATGTGTTCCCAGAGGCAGAACCTATGCCTCCACTTGGAAGACTTTGGTGTGATAGCAGAGTGGAACTTCTTCTGCAACTGCTTATGGCAAATGACCATGTGATGGCATTGGGGAAATGATAAAACATCTGGCAACTAGAGCTAGTTTACAACGCCCCATTTCAGGACCAAATACAGACTCCACATTTGTACAATTGTACCTCCTTGTTAAGGACAATATCCCCGCTGTTCAAGTGGATTACTTCACAATATCCCAGTGGCTTGCTGAGAACAAATTTCTGAAGCTGCGTTTCAGGCAGAAGAGAACATTGCCAGGCACTAGGAATCTTCACTACTTCCAAACCCGTTTCCAGGACGAAGGTCATTGCACGGCAGTTCTTCTATGCCACAACTCGAGTACAAGTACCAATCACGGTTGAAGGCAATGTCGTTGTCCTGACCTTTGAAGAAATCAAAGGCCATGTTACAGTTCAGTATGCCAGAGACTGGTTGCTTGATATGGTGGTGTCTGTTGATCTGAAGCAGCATCAGGTTGAAATTAACTTCTTGCACCCAAAGGGACCTTCCAGATAATTTTCTTTCCCTAGGCATCCTTATCAACTCGTGGTCGATTTGGGCGATGTTCAGTGGAGCCATCCACCGCAACAGGCAGAACATACTGTCTAAGTCCAAATGAGATGAGCAAAGCATCATCAGCCCTTGACCAGTGGCCTCAAAATAAAAAATAAAGATCTTAATTTGGCTTTGCACTACACATATTTTTGCTGACTTGGGCTTCCTTATATATAAAAAAAAATACATTTCAGTCGTGTTGATAAGCAAATGGGAAAACTGAAGTAATATTTGAGGTGAAAAAGAAAATCATTGGCAACATTATTTGTTAGACTGACCTACACACCATATAGTCTGCTGTTGCTCGACCGATAGCGGCCCATCATGAAAACCTCAGGTGTAAAGAAGTGTATACCCTATAACATATAAAAAAATTGGAGTTTACTAATTTATTTATCATTTTTTTCAAATTAAGGTTTAAGGACAATATCACCCACTGGCACCAAATTCTCACTGGGCTTAGCACACAGGAAGCAGGGCCCTGTAACAGGGGGAACTAAAGAAATTCACTTGTGACCTTATGAGCATAAGTCCTCTTACTCCTAGCCAGTATTGGTACATTGCCTCTTTCTTTTTGTCTTACTCCTTATCACTCCTTCTCTCACTCTTTCTCTCTTACTCTTTCTTTTGCTCACTCTCAAGCACTCTTGCTTTCCTTCTCTCTCCCACTCTTTTTCTCTCTCATAGGCTGCTGAATGCAAGCTATTTAGTGAAGCCCTCAGCTATCCAGTGCTCTTAATAGTATTTCTTTTATTTAATTTATTTATTCGTGCCTTTATTTATATGCTGGGGACAATGGATGCTTCTTAGCATGGATGACAAAAATCACGTGATTTGCCTATTTATTTATTTTCAACCAAACGTATTGAAATTGATGAGATCCATACTGTTATGTTTATTTTTGAAGATGTCTCTCTCTTTAGGTAGGGTGGAGGGTCCAATATGGGTCCCTGTCTCCTGAATGGATGGTTATTCTGGTTAATTCCAAAAAAGTTGGGACAGTATGTAAAATGCACATAAAGCAGAAAACAGTGATTTGTAAATTCTCTTTTACATATATTTAAAAACAGTACAATGAAAAGATATTTAATGTTTTACCTTATCAACTTTATTGATTTTTGTAAATATACGCTAATTCCGAATTTGATGTTTGCAACACGTTCCAAAAAAGTTGGGAAAGGGGCAAAAAAAAAAAAAAAGACTGAGACAAAGAACACCTGTTGGGTTGTTTCTCCTGACTTATTTTACCATAGGAAAACAACTAAAGAGTTCAATAGGAAAATTAATCAGGAGAAACAACCCTTAAAGTGATCCATCCATATCTGGCAGCAGAGTGATGGTTTGAGGCTCGTTTGATACCTCAGACCCTTAATGACCTACAGCCATTTAGCCAACCATGGGTTCCATACTATTCCTGTGTAATTTACAGCTTAGTCCCACCCTCCAATTCCCATAGAGAACCATTAAAATGCAGAGAGGTTATAAACTAGTATCGCTTCTAAGAGTACCTGAAAATAAGATCTCAAGAGTCTTTTGATATCCTTTTATACCCAGTCATGATAGCATCACTTGTTTACCTGTGGAATGTTCCAAACAGGTGTTTTTTTGAACTTCTCAGTCTTTTTTTCTTTTTTTTGCCACTGTCCCAACTTTTTTGGAATGTGTTGCAACTTGCAGGCATCGAATTTGGAATTGGCATATATTTACGAAAATCTATAAAGTTGCTAAGGTAAAACATTAAGTATCTTTTCTTTGTACTGTTTTCAATTCAATATATGTAAAAGATCATTTACAAATCACGGCTTTCTGCTTTTATGTGCATTTTACATACTGTCCCAACTTTTTTGGAATTGGGGTTTGTAGTATAGTTTAAAAAAATTGTTCAAATCTAAAAGGGTGAGGTCAGAAAGTGATTGATTTCTGATGGAATGCCCCACCAGTGAGGCACAGAACTAAGGTGACCAGCTTCTGAATTTGCAATGTTAGTTTCCATAGTGTGCAGTGTTTCTTTTTTTCATTTGATACAATTTGAGTGCTTGCTAACCATAATACAACCTGAAATCAGGAAGACCAAAGCACGAAGTAAGGATCAGGAGGACATTTTGTACAAGGCAAACTACTTTTGGCTGAAATACAGGGGCCAGTTGGAAATGACACAGGGCAGTTGGAAACCCTAATGCTACCTGTGACTGATATCTAAGTGCAAGCTATCCAGTGATGATATCCCCCCTCTGTCATTAATGGGCTGGCTGATGTTCTCCCTCGTGTTTTTGATTTTTGATTGTCCCTTTGATTTGATTCTGAATCCTTGTTTAAGTGGTTCAAGCTGCTAGTTTAATACTTAAGGTTACTTATTGGCTTACTGTTGTACACGCCAATGATTGATATCGCGTGGTCCCCCCCCCCAAAAAAAATAAAAAATCATACTGACTGCGCCTGGTGTTTGAAATCGTATTTACCTTTTAGGGTCGTTTTAACGCACTTGTTTCAAGTTGGAAAATGCACTAATGTACGTCGCTCTGGATAAGAGCGTCTGCCAAATGAGTAAAATGTAAATGTAAATGTGTTTGTAAATGGTCTGACTAGTATTCATCATAACCACCTACGTCCAAATACAGAAGCTATTACTACGGAATGGAACCTTGGGTTAGGGGCCCAGGGCTTGAATCACAGAGCAGGCTAAGAGGGTTACCATTTTGGTTCATAATATGATTAATATTCAGTGGTTTCCAGGTATTACTCAGCACTGCTAACCCACTTGGCCTGCTTCGCAATACAGGCCCCTGGTGTAGAATGCTGGGGTGCACCTCACTGGCTGGACCCAATCCATTACCAAATTTGCTATGTGTTCATATGGCCAGGGTGTGTCAAAGTGTATTGTGACAAATGTTTTTTTGAAATGCACCGTGCATCTGATTTGGTGCTGTAGTTGCGGTGGCTTAGCTGCTGGATTGGACGTTCTTTGTTTTCTTGCTTAAAAATGCATGCAGTATCAGTCTGATTGCAGGCGTGCCTCTGTAGCTCTCTCACTGACGGGTCACTGATAAGAGTCCTCCCTTTGACCTGTGCTGTTAATCATTTTAACATATCTCCAGAGGTTCCTTTGCCCTCCTTTTGACTCATTTCTGCGTACTCTCAGTATGGTCTCTTTTCAGTGTTATGGCCCTGTTTAATGTGTATTGAGGTTTTAGGGCTGGGGGAGGTCTGTCTCCCTGACTATCCGGGCTAGTTCACCCTTGTGAAGTTACAGTCTCTGCTCTGCTATGACAGTATCACCCACTGGCACCAAATTCTCACTGGGCTTAGCACACAGGAAGCAGGGCCCTGTAACAGGGGGAACTAAAGAAATTCACTTGTGACCTTATGAGCATAAGTCCTCTTACTCCTAGCCAGTATTGGTACATTGCCTCTTTCTTTTTGTCTTACTCCTTATCACTCCTTCTCTCACTCTTTCTCTCTTACTCTTTCTTTCGCTCACTCTCAAGCACTCTTGCTTTCCTTCTCTCTCCCACCTCTTTTTCTCTCTCATAGGCTGCTGAATGCAAGCTATTTAGTGAAGCCCTCAGCTATCCAGTGCTCTTAATAGTATTTCTTTTATTTAATTTATTTATTCGTGCCTTTATTTATATGCCGGGGACAATGGATGCTTCTTAGCATGGATGTTAGTGCGCACAGTGTATTGTACTGGAGATGGCCCAAGGCAAATTTTCAGTTTTTAGTCCCCGGGGCCGTAGCCAGCCTGACCAATTCAGCCAAATATACAACTGTCCCTATACAGTCTCTGGAACAATGGAGAGGGAATCCCCACCCCCTCCCAGCCTCTGTCTGATGGAGTTTATTCAATATCCCAGAGAATTCAACAAGGAGGTCTTTTCCCTGTGAATTGAGTTAAAGCTGAGCTTAATGGCTCCAGTGTTTGCTTTCGAGCTGAGTGAGTGAAGGGGATGTAAGGGCTTGGCATTGCTGTTACCATACTCTATAGTCTGGTCCAGAAATATTTCCCCCTTTTTTCAACACAGCCAAATATCCCTAAACTCCTGACTCATACATGCCTCGTCTCTGCCTCCCTCTTCAAGTCCAGCGTCATTGTTCATTGCTTTCAGGTGTGCGATGGGAATATACGGCTACTGCGGTGTTTCCCAAGGAGGAGTCATAATTTGCTCATCGTTTCTTTTTAGGACAATTTTTATGTGCAATGGAGGGTATTGTAGGAGCTTATAGATAGTTCTAGATGGTTTGCTTTATTTCTGCTTGGTATGGGGTATTTTTGGGTTTTGTAGTCTAAAGCATAGATTATACTTCAGGAAACTACAGCAGCTTGTTGAGTGACATTGTTTACAGAGACCGTACACATGAAGAGATTAATTTTATGATGTTCATGTCTCAATGATAAACATATTGTGGTGGTACTTATTTCCTTGAGCACAGTAGTCTCAGGTGCTCCTGAATTTCCTCAACAAAACCCCGTAAATAAGAGATTGATCCTGGTATTTTAAGTGTCCCCATTTGTGAGAAAAAGTCGCCCACTCAAAAGCTTTTTGACGAAGTGGACTAAAATATGTGCCCTCAAAAGGGTGTAGGGGTCGTATTTGGACACAGCCCCTGATTGCCCCTCTACCAGCTATTGTAAAGCCACAGGTCATCAGAAACCTCTGTAAATATTTTCTATATCGTTACACACAAACACTCTCAGCCAATCAAAAACATACACTAAAACTGAAATAATATATATTTTTAAAAACCATGAAGTAAACTGTGACGTGGCTGCATTTCATAAACATGCTGCTTAACAGGCCTTTAGGAGACCTTTTACAATATAAAAGGATAACATCTGCTCAAGACGGATGTAAAAAATGTGAATGTGGTGATTTGGAGAAAGATGGAGATGGAGAGAAGTGTTACAATATGTTTCCTTTTTCCGTTGGCAAAAAGCAATGTTGGAATGTAGTTTCAGAATTTGGGATTAGGCTAATATGATGGTTACACTAGGCCTATGCCAAGTGTTTCCCCTGCTCCGTGTTTACTTCCCTGTTCCTGTAGTACTTCCCTGTAGTATTACTTGTCAAGCAGGGACTTGGGTGGGTTCACCCCTATCTAGAGTGGCCCAATATGCCAGGGGTTCCCATAATATTTCATATCATCAAGGCCCCCCTAAGTTGATACCCTGTGAAGGTCCCCCACCTACTGTAATAAATTGGTTAGCAACTGACATCATCCGATGGCCACTACAAGCTGCGATGGAGTGGTTATACACTGCATGAGTACAAAGAAATGTGTCTATATCGTCATGTTATGCTGTCATGTCATGTCTAAATCATGTTCTATGGAAGATATGTGCAATAAATATTTTAATATTTAAAAAAAACATGTAATTATTTGGTAATTCTAAGTAAATATGTCAAGTGTTTTTAACCAAACTATGTAGCTATAATTAGGAAAAGGCTGATTTTATATGAAAGAAATAAAAAGAGAATAAAATATTCCGTATCAAGAATAATTATTTCTTAAATTTTTACTGAGCGCCCCAGTTTTGGGAGCCACTGCAGTAAAGGTCAATCAATCGGAAGCGTGGCCAGTCCTGCGTGGTTCTGCAGGCGGTGGGTCCGCTCCACACGGGCCTCTCAATGTGTGGCACAGATGTGGAGTGCTGAGGTCTCTCCCTGATGCGCTGGTATGCCTGCGGAATGCTAACTGCAGACTGAGCGCTGCACCTCATTGTCCCTTTGGCTGAAACAGAGTTTTCGACAATACTGCAATTCAGCCCGCACCCAGACGCTTGGGCAGGCAGAAATCGCACTTTGTAGTGCAGCATAGTCCGTCCCAAGATTACACCCCGTGTCCATTCCGTTTATAAGGCAAATGCCAAATACTGTATAATTGCTTGCCACCAGGGCATGAAATTAACTTTTTCATCACTGGCCAGAGTGACTTGTGGATTCAAAAAATCACCCACCATTTTCAACATTTTACCAGCCACATTACCTTTTAAAATATAACACAACCTGGTTGGTTACCTTATATAACAGAACCTGGTTGGTTACCTTACCTAGAGTAGAAAATCTTGCCAGCCGCAATCAAATATTTGCCAGCATTTGCCTGGTGGCGGGTGTACATTTCATACCCTGCCACTGTCTGCGCTCATTTCAAGGGACATAATTCTTTTCACGTGCGTGTGTTCCTTATAACACATAGCACTGCTCTTCTGTTGTTCATTTTTCTGATGTGGCCTCCTGACTAAAGTAAGTCTGGGTGTTATGTAGCTTTCATGGTTAAGAAACTTGTTTTACATTTGGTTTGTGTTTCTTTACAATGTATGACATGATCTCGGAAGGCCTGCTTTTACAGTGCCTCGATGAGCATTCTGCCTTTGGAGACATCTGTGTTCCCTTGTCACGGTCACTGTCAAATAATTTAAAATCGAAGGTTGCTTTGTTTGCGATGATGATTTAATGGACATGATTACATTTCAGGCATTTAGCAGATGCACTTATCCAGAGTGACTTACAAAGCTTTTGCATGTTTACATAGTATCTAGTTATACAGCTGGATATACACTAAAGCAAGTCTACCTTGCTCAGGGGTACAACGGCAGTGTCTTACATGTGAATCGAACCTGCAACCTTTTGATTACAAGCCCAGTTCCCTAGCCATTAAACTACACTGCATGTGCTACTGTTGGAGAAGAGGCAATTTCACCATGATTCTTTTAAGTTAGGAGCAAATATGACATTTATAACTGAGAAATGAGTATTGAGCTACTTGATTTTTCGGTGTCTTCTGCGTGGGAAGCCGTTTTGGTTCGTTGCCTACTGCCTTTCAGACCGTTAAAGGAATAGGTCACTTTCTGGCATTTTTTTGGTGGCATTTCAGTTTGAGTGATTGTTTCAGACAGTTTTTGTGTGTGTAACGAAAGACATTTTAGACAAGTTCCTGACAAGCTTCCGGCTTCACAATAACGGGTACAGGGACATTCATGATCAAAAGCAGGAAAGTACAGTTCAAGTAAATTCTGAGCAGCTGGTATAGCAACAGCACACCTTCAGAAGTTGTACGTATGTGCAGTGCCCTAATAATAAATAAAATAAAAAAATCACAAACTCTCATAAGCTGATAATCTGCACTTTAACCCCTTGGCGCAGATGGCAAATTCCACCTATTTAGGGGGTGCTCTGTTTAAGGCTTTATAACTCCAGGTGTGAGCATCACATAAACTTGGTAAATGGGTTAAATGAAACAAGACAGGTGTACCATTCACAATACGAACTTAGATTTGTTTATTTTCATAATTTAAGTCAAAATAAAGTGCCACAAATGCAAAGAAACCTTGGAAAAAAAATCTTTATTTTGCTGAGAGCTACATAAGTGAAATCGGTAATATATATAATATATATATATATATATAATTTATTTCCTGGATCATAAACTCCATGTCCACAAGTTTTGCTATATCTGAGGATGATATGCAGAACTACTAAAGGTCTATGATGCAAAATATAGCAGTGTACCCTGTTGTCCATTAGTGTCTCCAAATCTATCCAAATGGCTAAATTGTGCACTGCTCTAAATAAAAAATTATAATGATATATTTAACTACAAATCAACAGTTTTGGCTAATAAAACTCACTTTTGCATAATTTTCAAGTGGGAATTACTATATTTTCATCAGTATAGGGTGGTAGATATCTATGGGTCCAAAACCCCTAAGCAAAACATGTCATAAAATGAATAAATTAGTTTTGTCCATTACAAAGCATATAAATTTGCTCCTTCTGATGGCTAAAGATAAAAAACATTGATATCACAGTGTTACATACACCTAAATATGTTGCCTAATCATTCACTCTTGTACCTGAATAAAACATCACTTGTCCCTGTACTCTACAGTATGTATACTTCTGTCCTGGGATTGCATTTTTCTGTATTTTTTAAATTTTTTAAATTTTCCTATTTATAATGACTCCAAGGAAATTTTTACCTTAATCTACCACATATCAGCGCACAGTAAATTGGAATGAGCATTTGTCATGCCCTAAGAGACAAGTATACGCCATAGCCTATATTATGTACGATAACATGAACATAAAATAGTATTCCACCATCTGCAAAATGCTGCCAAATGTTCTATCTTCAATGAACATCGGTAGCCTATGTCAAAAATACATTTAACGATTGCACTACAGTATGTGAAATGCACTCAAAATGCGAAAATAAAAATAGGGCTATCAAACATATTGGAAAGACAGTGCTCGAGTGGAAACACGAACGTACATACAGTATGTAGCCAGCCAGACTAACGGTATTTTAGACACAAAAATACTTACATATCGGAAAAGGGAAACTCCGCTACCTAAAGCGCATTCTATAGAGCTTGCGTAATACTAGACCGTTAAAACGAAAACTGCTGTTACGCTGGGCTGTAGTAAATTGCTCAAAGCACCCAAAAAGACATGGCATATACCGTTGCTAAGGTTATAATGTACTCTATTGGATAAAAAAGCCGACAATTAAACCAGAATGAACTGTAATGAATGAGACAGGCTTACAGGGCATGGGGATATTAGGCGGCGACGTTTCAGATAGTGTAATAGCGGTATAAAGTGTTGTATATTTCTCAAACCGATTGTACCAGACAATAAATGACCACTGAATTTTGAAAGGAACATCTCGATGTGTAAAACCAATGGTAGGATTGTATATTTATTTCATATTTACTAGCATAGTAGCTACTAGTAGTAGAATACATGGTAGAATGAGACAGTACTTTCACAGTTTATTTTGCATTTGAGTGAGCAGGGCTTTTCACGGCTTTTCTGGCATACGATCAGGCTATTGTTGGGTTTATCTCGTTGCTATGACGTTATTCTAATTTTATATGATGGATAAATATATTTATGAACTCAAACATACAGTCAAGCCGGAAAGTCTGCACACCCCTTTCACCTTCTCCATGTTTTATTACGTTACAGACTTATACTACAATAGATTGAGTTCATTTTTTGCCTCAAACATCTACACACAATAGCCAATAATGACGAAGTAAAAACAGGTTTTTAGAAAATATGCAATTTTATTTTACTGACAAAAATAGGTTATTTAGGGTTTACATATCTGTACACACCCTTAGCCTAATACTTGGTTGCTGCACCTTTGGCAGCGATTACAGCTTCAAGGCGTCTTGGGAAAGAAGCTACGAGCTTGGCACACTTGTTTCTGGACATTTTTGCCCATTCCTCTTGGCATATCCTTGCAAGCTCCGTCAGGTTGGATGGGGAGCGTCGGTACACAGCCATTTTCAGCTCTTTTCACAGATGTTCAATTGGATTCAGGTCTGGGCTCTGGCTGGGCCACTGAAGGACATGCACAGACTTTCTCCGAAGCCACTCCTTTGTTATCTTGGCTGTGTGCTTCGGGTCGTTGTCATGTTGGAAGGTAAACCTTCGCCCCAGTCTGAGGTCCAGAGCGCTCTGGAGCAGGTTTTCTTCAAGGATCTCGGTGTACATTACATTACATTACATTACATTCATTTAGCAGACGCTTTTATCCAAAGCGACGTACAGTAAGTGCGTACAGAGATATCATCAAGATCACTACAGAACAGACAAGACAAAGCACATCCTTCGCATAATGTAGAAGCTATCCCTAGCAATGAACGTCGACTGTAGTTCACAGTAAGCTGTGGGCAAATCAGCAACACCACACTTCCATTCCAAATACTATTATAAACTATAATAAACAGACAGGAAAACACAGGGAACTAGTAAACAGGGAACTGATATTCCTAGGTGAGGATATCAGTCAAGGTGGAGTCTGAACAGGTGTGTCTTCAGGCCTCGACGGAATGCAGGCAGGGTTGGAGTAGAACGTAGGGGAATGGGAAGTTCATTCCACCACTGAGGAGCTAATGTGGAAAAACTGCAGTCGGGACAAGCGAGAGCCTTTGACACGGAGGGGGGGAAGTGCCAGTCGCCCTGCTGTAGAAGAGCGAAGTGGTCGAGCAGGAAAATAGTTCTGGATTAAGTCCTGCAGGTAGGCGGGGCCTGTCCTATTGGCTGCAGTGTAGGCCAGGGTCAGAACTTTAAACCTGATCCTGGCTGCAACTGGCAGCCAGTGGAGAGACCTCAGCAGGGGGGTTACATGGGAAAATTTCGGGAGGTTGAACACAAGCCGGGCAGCTGCATTCTGGATCAGTTGAAGAGGCTGAATGGTGCAGGCCGGTAGGCTTGCGAGCAGGGAGTTGCAGTAGTCCAGGCGTGAGGTGACTATGGTCTGGACAAGAAGCTGGGTGGAGTAGGTGGTCAGGTACGGTCGAATCCTCCTGATGTTGTACAGGAGGAACCTGCAGGACCGTGCCGTCGCCCTGATGTGCTCTTTGAAGTCCAGCCGGTCGTCCAGGACCACCCCCAGGTTCCTTGCAGAGCGGGAGGCGATGGAGAGGTCATGTAGTGGGGAGGTCTTGTACGGCATGAAGAGGAGCTCTGTCTTGTCAAGGTTGAGCTTCAGGTGATGGGTAGCCATCCACTCAGAGATGTCAGTCAGACAAGCAGATATCCTCTCCTTAACCTGTGGGGTAGAGGGAGGGAAAGAGAGGAAGAGTTGAGTGTCGTCAGCATAGCTATGGTATGAGAAGCCATGTGAATGGATTACTGAGCCAAGAGACTTAGTATACATAGAGAACAGCAGAGGACCCAGTACAGATCCCTGCGGGACTCCTGTAGACAGGGGATGGGGAGCAGAGACGGAACCCTTCCAGGAGACTTGGTAGGGTCTACCAGTGAGATACGATACAAACCAAGAGAGGGCAGTTCCAGAAATGCCCATCTCAGCGAGTGTGGAGATCAGGAGTTTGTGGTTGACCGTGTTGAATGCCGCAGACAGGTCAAGGAGAATCAGAACAGAGGAGAGGGAGGAGGCTCTAGCAGTGGCGAGTGCCTCAGTCACAGCCAGGAGAGCAGTTTCAGTCGAATGGCTGGTTCTGAAGCCAGACTGATGCGGGTCAAGCAGGTTGTTCTGGTGGAGAAAAACAGACAGTTGGTTAAGGACAGCATGTTCAATTGTTTTGGACAGGAAGGGCAAGAGAGATACAGGACGGAGTGGGGTTACACGGCAGTTTTAAAGGCAGCAGGAACATGGCCACAGATTAGGGAGGTGTTAATAATGGAGGACAGATATGGAAGGAGCTCAGCAAATATAGACTGGAGGACTGCTGAAGGTATGGGGTCTAGTGGACAGGTGGTTGCGCGATGGCGCGTCACCAGCTCGAGCACATCGGAGTCCTCCAGAGTCTTGAAGGACGACAGTGTAGCGATGGGTTCAGTATGGGGGCTGTGGGGTGTCACCGGATGCGTGAAGGAGTTCCGGATCGCGGCCACCTTCCCCTCAAAGTGGGTGTACTTAGCTGCATTCATCTTTCCTTCTATCAGGACTAGTCGCCCCGTTCCCGCTGCTGAAAAACATCCCCACATCATGATGCTGCCACCGCCATGCTTCACTGTAGGGATAGTATTAGCCAGGTGATGAGCGGTGCCTGGTTTCCTCCAGATGTGACGCTTGGTATTCAGGCCAAAAAGTTCAATTTTGGTTTCATCAGACCAGAGAATCTTGATTCTCATGGTTTGAGAGTCCTCTAGGTGCCTTTGGCAAACTCCAAGCGGGCTGTGATGTGCCTTTTACTAAGGAGGGGCTTCCGTCTGGCCACTCTACCATAAAGGCCTGATTGGTGGAGTGCTGCCTGGATGGTTGATCTTCTGAAAGGTTCTCCCATCTCCACAAGGATACGCTGGAGCTCTGTCAGAGTGACCCTCGGGTTCCTGCTCACCTCCCTGGCCAAGGCCCGTCTTCCCCGATTGCTCAGTTTGGCTGGGCGGTCAGGTCTAGGAAGATTCTTGGTGGTTCCAAACTTCTTCCATTTACAAATGATGGTGGCCACTGTGCTCTTTGGGACACAGTGCCGTACCCTTCTCCAGATCTATGCCTTGACACAATCCTGTTTCTGAGGTCTGCAGATAATTCCTTTGACCCCCATGGCTTGGAGTTTGCTCTGACATGCACTGTCAACTGTGGGACCTTATATAGGCAGGTGTTTGCAATCCCCAATCATGTCCAATCAATTGAATTTATCACAGGTGGACTCCAATTAAGTTGTAGAAACATCTCAAGCAGTATCAGTGGAAACAAAATGCACCTCAGCTCACTTTTGGGTGTCATATCAAAGCATGTGCACACTTGTGTACATATGATATTTTACATTTTGATTTTTAATAAATTAGCTCAAATGTCTAAACCTGTTTTCACTTTATCATTATGGGCTATTTTGTGTAGAATTTTGAGACAAAAAATGAACTCAATCTATTGTAGAATATGTCTGTAACGTAATAAAACGTGGAGAAGGTGAAAGGGGTGTGCAGACTTTCCGGCTTGACTGTAGATGCTATTGTCCACTATGTCACACATGGGTAGGTATAGACTAGGTGGGGGGTTGCTTGTTAAATGGACTTGCTACGGGGAAATAGTGACACTTAGAAACTCGGTATTCAGCAGAAATCGTCACAAACCGTCTACCAATAAAGTTAAAACACAGAGTTTGTGATTTCCACTAATAGTTTGACTGCAGTAGCAACGAATGTCTCAGTTGAGCAAAAAGGTCCCGTCGGCGTCACCTTCTACGCAAAGGAGTTATCCACATGTGAATTGTTTGAATACAAATATTAAATTTACAGAGTACAGAGCCAAATCAAGAAAATAAGTATGTCTTTGTCCTAAATGTTATAGATTATACTCTGTACATTACCTTGCACTAATTGTAAGCTGCTCTGGATAAGAGCGTCAGCTAAATGCCTAAAATGTAAATGTAAAATGCACCTGATTGTTCTTCAGAAAATTACGCTGAATATTATTTTTAGTTGGAACTATTTCATAAGGTGCATGTAACCTGAGGCCGCTGCACTCAAGGAAAGAAGTACTGGCAAGATACAAAAACGGGCGTTTATGTTTTTAAACATAAATATCAGTAAAATTAATCTGTTCACATGTACAGCCTATGGAAACATAACAAACCCTCAAATGCCCTATACTGGCCATACTAAAGCTGACAGGTTGTGAGAAGGTTCTGTAAATATCTAAAATATCCTGCATCACAAAGAAGAAATTGGACAATTGGAAACGTGCAATGAAACTGAAATCGTACCAAAAACCCACAGAAAGGGAACTATCCCTTTCACTGATGTGAGCATTCATGGCAACCAGAGAAGTTTGAATTTGTTTGCAAACATTCGCTAACGTTAGCCTGGTTGGATGCACGTTGAAGGCCTGGATGTTGCAGTTTGGCTGTTTGCATAGATTGCATCTGCACCTCTTCTGTTCTTACAGTGTGCAGGTCTGCTTTCTTTAAAGATGCATCCAACATACAGTACTCACAGCTGCCATCTGCACTGTGGCGCTCAGTTCATCCGCCATTGTGCTCGAGAAGAATTTCCCTCATTTCCGATGGACAAAACAAAACCAGCTGTTGCCCTGGGTCAGTTCTGTAGCAATAAGGCCTTACGACAGTAATACTTTGTGGGTTTGAACGCTAAATGGAGAACGCTCTGGAGGACAGGGGGGTTTCTGTCAGTGCTGTGATTCACCCAATGTGACATTTAAACAGGATGCCTGTCTCTGCACCCCACTGTGTTGGAGGTTTTAAAATTTTTTTTATTTTCTATGAACAAAATGTTCATCAAGTGCCTACTATCCGCCGTTGCTACAGGGACCTGCAACCCTGGCCTTGGAGAGCTGCAGGGTCTGCTGGGTTTTGTTGTTGCTCTGCACTTAATTGATTAATTCAAACGGTTGATTACACGGGTAACTCGCCTTACCTGGCGGGTATACTACAAAGCAGGATTACTGAGTTAGCTGGATAACTGCACTGAGTAAAACCCCAGAACCCTCCCAAATCTGGAACATGGACTGAAGTAAGAGATGTTCCCGGGTTTTACTCAGTGCTGTTATCCAGCTAACTCCTTAATCCTGCTTTGTGAAATACCCCCCTGGTTTCTTTGGTCTGATTTGTTTGCTGATTTTAACGTAGAAACATAAACCAGCAGACCCTGTGGCTTTCCAGGACCAGAGATGCATACCCCTACATTAGTGAGTGTTTTTGTCCAGTGACAAAGATTTAATTGAAACATGCGTTTACCACATTTGGTACTTGGCCAGGTTATTTGTTTTTTTACTTCTGCTTCAAGGGAAGGTTGGACTGGTAGGTACTTTCCTGCCAATTTGGCTCTGCTATTGTGCTACTTATCTTGCCGTATTCACAAAACCCATGGTCCACCACGCACACAACAGGAGCTCACTCTCAGAAAGATACAGGGAGTTATGTGGTATGTACAGAGCACTTAAGTGTGAACAAGGTCAGAGCTGTTTTTATTCTCTATGAAAGGCATTGAGAGCCAGTTGGCTGAAGCCGGATATTGATTGTGCATGAAGGCTATTAAGGGTCACTCCATGATTTGGGGTGTATTAATCATGCAATTTTTTCCAAATTGCAGACCTTTTATCGTGGCTGAAACTCCTATACAGATTAGAGCCCACTGTTGCTGCAGGTTTACTGACCATGGGGTGGAAATTCTGTTCTAAGCTGCAAGTTTTCTAACATCCCTAAATCTGTACAGACTGTTACTGTATAGAATTGGGTGGTGTAAGACCACGACGATGAGCTGCTTTTCAGAAATGGCAAAAAGAATGCAAGCTCGTCGTACTCTTTTTTTTTTAACCATTTCTGATTGGTTGATGACTGCTAGTCAACATTTCAGAGAGACAAACATGTGGGTTATTTATCACTGTATACTAACTCCACCCCTGTTTGTTGCCGTTATCCATTGATTTAAATCTTGTCGCTTCATTGCTGTCGCAAGTAGATGCTGTGAAGCGTTGGGCCTAATGGCCTATTTTATTAATTTTATTTGTTTTAACAATCACGTTCCCTTTTGTTTTAGGTTTGCTTTTGTTATTTTACATGGAAAGCACTTTTGAACATGTTGTATGAAAAATAAATGTATTAGTATTATTACTATTATTAATAACAATTTATTTATGTATTATCATTGTTATTATTAGTTCATGCTCTGTTTGTTGAGAGTGGAGCTCTTTCCTTCTTTTTCAGTGTGCGGGATTTACAGTCCTGACAAGGGCTTTGATTCGGACACAGCCACTATCTCCTGTGTCCTGTGTACTAGCAGACACTGCCATTTACTGTATACTGTCTAGTACGGGACATGCAGTATGCAAAAAAATATCCTCTATACTATTTTACAACCGTACTGTGGAAGTCTCGCAAGACGTCCCGCCCTTGCACGGCCGTGCTCACATGTTGTTGAAGGAAAACATCAGTGAAGCTGCGCCTCATTTTTAAAGTGAAGCTGCGCGTCATATTTATGGGACCAAAATGTTCATTTATTTCCTGAAAAGTATGTTCCCCGAATATACTCAGTGAAACTGCGGAAGTAAGTATATCATCCGGGGATTTTAAGTACACTACATTTTGAGAAAAAATGTTCTGCTCATCCAGTGTGCTGTTCAACTGACATACTCAATAGTATGGAAGGGCGTTGATTTGGACACAGCCTTTGGCTGTCTTCTACACCTTGTCCTGTACACTCGTTGTCCTGTCAGACTGTGCTCGCTACCTGGTACACAACTTTATCTGTGAAATGCTTTTGTATTGCCCACTGAATGATTCCCAGACCTGCTTTGCGTCCGTCTGTCTGCGTGTGTGTGCGGGGTTATAGGGTATGCACGTGTGCATATTTCTTTGCTTGCCCACACTGGTTTGTGTGTGTTTACAAACAGTGTGTGTATGTGTGTGTGTGTGTGTGTATGCCTGTGTACATGTTTGTAATTGGTCCACTGAGATGAGACTCTCCAGGTATCTTAAAGCCCCTCCGCAGCAGTAGCAGCAGGCAGAGTCTTCCATCATTATCTCTCTGCTTCCAGCCTGCCATAAGAGATGATTAACGGGGATTGTATGCCCATTAAAGCCGATTTCGAGAACTATTTAAGTGGATTACTCTGTGCAGAATGGAAGTTGTAGAACTAAGGCGCGTGTGGCAGCAATGCAGGGAAATATGCTCAGAATTATAAACACGCTCGCTCTATTTTTGGTCCTGGTGGCTTCTCCTGATGGCTGAAACCAATTATGGTATATTCCCTGAATTATGGAGGTGGATTTTGCATGAGGTGGGGTGGGGGAGAAGGAACCTGAATTTTTACTGTCTGTGTTTCTGTGTTTGCGTGTGTTTGTTTAGTTAATATTAAAGCTGGAGTACGCAAAAAACTTTTTTTTATGTTATCGGGGAATGGTCCTGCTTAGTTGGTAGCAATTATAGAAAAGAACTGCTATGAGAGAAATTCAGCACCATACACTGTGTTTATGCCATCACATTCTGCATTCTAAAACCAGGGGCCTGTATTCCGAAGCAAGATTATTGAGTTAGCTGGATAACTGCACTGAGTAAAACAGCTCCTTGTACTTCAGTCCATGTTCCAGGTTTGGGAGGGATTTTACTCAGTGCAATTATCCAGCCAACTGAGTAATCTTGCTTCGTAGTATACTCCCCAGGGATTCGGCCCAAATTTTTGTTTTCAAAACAAAGTGGTCCCAGGGATTAAAATTCTCCGTCGCTACGATGGATTTCCATCAATTGGATTCCAGAGAGGCCATGTATGAGATCAGTGTAGATCCGAAGGGGGGGAAAAAGGCGAGGGGAGGGGGGGTGTTACGGGACTTAGGAATCGCGCTACCAGGTGATAGGTAGCTGAGTTGTATAGGCATACAATCTACTTGGATGTCGGTAATTATATATAATCATACACTTCCTTTCTTGACAATATAACAATAATATGTATAATAACGAAACAATCGGAGACTATAATATAGCCCCGTGGTGTATTGAAGTAGGCTAATCCGTTAATCACGTCTCGGCGGACGCGCGAACATTCAACTTTAGTCTACGCACAAGCCGATGTTAGATTAACACAAAATATACATTCATAAACGTGACAAAATATCCCTGAACCCCCAAATTACGAGAGTCTTAATGTCCAGCAAGCAATATAAATAGTTCAAATACGAATAAAGTTAATGAAGTTTGCAATCAAAGTCAAAGTTTGTGACGAAGAAGGCGCAAGAAGCCGCGGTTCAAAAAGGAGTAACCTGCAATCTCACCACTCCGACGAACGAGAAGAAAGCAATCCTTTTGCAATCACCCACATCTTCTGACCGAGAATAATCCACAAGGAAAGTTTATTCCAGCAGCTAAGAATCATGACAGTTTGCAATTAGATGAGCCCGAACGCCGTGTTCACCTGCATGCGCACACTGATTTCCCCTCATCCCTATAGCACTTGGCCTGTGAGGACGTCCTATCCGTCTTCATAATACAATATAATCAACTGATGGCACACACAATGCATAGCATAATTCAGGAGTAATGGAAAGAGAATAACACGTTATTATTAAAAGAAAATAACATGCAGATAGACTTTTAATGGGTGGCCATTATAGTGGGACATAGGGGTTCTGAAGGATTTTGTCACGTCGTTGTATGTAAGCTACTGCTTTGTGTGTGTGTGTGAGCGAGAGAGAATGGGTGCGCATCTGACAGTAGCATGAAACCGTGAGATATAGAACGTACGCTATTTGAAAGGTAAACAGACAGTTAATGACCCCAATGCAAATATTAATGTAGGCTAAGGGCGTGTACACACTGTCCGCCTTTTTTCTCAGCTGCCTCAGCCTTTTTTTTTTACATGAAAACCTATGGGAAGCGACTGCACGGCGGAAAAAAAGCGGCCGCTCTAGAAAGACACCCGCCGAAAGACACAAGCATTCACAGAATCCGTGATTGGCTAAATATTAATTTTAATTAAGTTACCACAGTGCGATTGTCGTGAATATGTACCTACATGCAAATCCGCTTTTGATGTTGTTTTCTCTCCACCCATTAACAGCACAGCAGCCAAGAGCTGGTTCAAGCTGGAGCAAGCTAACATGTACAGTAGCTAAGCTGAAAGTTTAATGAATGAAACGGATAGTGGGTTGGAAACGGATATTTCTCTCGACTCCACCAGGCAGTCTGTAATTAATTTTCTCGTATGGAGAAAAGCCAGTGGCTGGCTAGCTACGCTGATTGTAGCTTGCTCTGCTGCTAGTGCAAATGTTACGCCATTAACGCCAAACCTCAGTGCTCAACACAAAGGCTAACGTTAATGCCAGTGGGCTCAGTCCGCAACAAGCACTGTCATTGCAGTTACACAAATGACACATGCACACACGCGCACACACACACACACCCTCGCCTCCCGCTTTGTGCAACCTACAATCTGTAATATGTTTAACCATGTGAATTTGGCATCGCATTTCACATAGCGCAAAAACAAAACGAGAGGGCAGGCTGAGCGAGCTAGGAGCAATACAGGGGCAAACCATTGAGGTGTGGGGGTGGGGGGTTTCCATGTTCATATAGTAAAAAAAATAAACTAACAAAAAAAAGTACAATATGAAATCACAACAGGCAGGAAGGTTTGTTATTGTGGAAATAGTTTCCATTCAAATGTATAATGGAATGGTTTCATGTTTTTATAAAACTGCCTGAGTTGATTATGTATTGTACCTCAGATTTTTCCAGTTCTTATCCAAAATTATTGTTCAGTGTCCCCCAGTTAGGGGATGGGGGGTTAGATGAATAAGTAAAGTCCAGAATATAGTTCTTATAAAAGGTTTTGAAAAGAAAAAAAGACAGGGAGGGGGGTGAATACTCATAAATTGCAATAGCAATTAATTTTAGACTAGAAAATATGACATTTCCTATATGTAACACCACTTCCGGTCGAAGCCCTACCACTTCCTGTTTCTATCCAAATACAGATACACATACAGATAATTTTGATGGTCCAACCGATACAGATAGTGGCATCACTGCACACCCCTAGTTTCGAGTACAAGTATTTGCATGTACAGTATACACTGTACCTGACATTGCGGTTTGCGTTGAGACATTAATTAATGTGTAACCATTAATACGTAATTAAGATGTAATCAGCGATATTAGATTAAAACGCATAGATCTGTTTCCGGGGCACGGAGTAGAGGAGGTGGTAGTGGAGGAAGGGAGGGTGCATTTTTTTACTATTGGGACGCACCCTTGCTGCTTGCTACGATGGCAGAATTATCACATACAATACATTGATACTACCACATGACTGTTCTGTGCATAATTCGCATAAAATACGTAGCCAAATGTATTTATATACCTTAAAATGTACGTGTTTTTACATAACAGCAACGCATTATTACAGCCACGAGTGCGATAGGTAGTGCTGTGGAAACATCAACATTGCTGGGCAGTGGAAAAATGGAATAAGCGAATCTCTTCAACATTCAACAGAAACCAGTTGTAGAATCGTTACAAGGCAGGTTATTTGGTTCCTTAATCTGTTTATCAGAGATTTGTAGAAAAAAATGTTAATGTTATACCGAAAGTAGCTACATTGGGTAGGCGTAGCCTCCATACAGTACGCAAAAGAAAAGACACTGAATGATTATTTGTAACAGTTTCAACTTTTTAATAATAGGCATAGGCTAGCCTTATTGTTCCTATATCGGAACAAACACTTTTGTAGTGTGTAGAAACGGTACATTTTATGCATATTATTGTCTGACTGTGGCAAGATGGTTGTAAACGGGTTTTGTATGCACAAGCGCCGACACTAGGCTGGCACCGTAGATATAGGGCTAATAGCCTGCGTGTTCGTAGCGAAAGAGCGCATTGCGCTTGATGCAGCATTTGTTGTAGTTATAGTCCAATGATTATTATTTTTGAAGGCTAAAGCTTGTAAGTCTAAATGACAAACCGTGATATTAAAATGAGTATGATAATTTCAGTTACAACCGTTGTTTGTTGTGTTATTTAAAACATGGTTCGGCAGGTGGTCGTTGGCGGGGGGGGGCTCCAATTGTTTTTTCAAACGGGCCTCCAAATGGCAAAGGCCACCTATGACCCGCCCTAATGTGGGGGCGTCCTCTGTAACTTGTATTACAAATTGTAGATGGGGAATATGACTTGGCCTGAAAAAATATTTTCTGTCAGAAGATCTTTTTTTGCTTTAATCCTTGTGGTGGTTCACGACATGAACCAATCAACAATGAGATTGATCTTGTGTGTTCACATAACAGTACAGCTAGATGCTGCTGAGAGAATTTCACCCGCTCCTGCATCGCCGAATGGGACTGGAGCTTTATATATGTGGGGTCTTCATAAAATTGGCTAGCTATATAATTCAGCTAGCCATCACTGTGAATTGTAGCGTTTGATTAAAACTCGGTGAAAGATTAGCTCTTACATAGTCTCCTTTATTTATCAGTTGTGAAATCCAGAAAAAAGGTATTTTTAGGGATAGATGGTAACCTTGTTCAACAATTTACAAAATTTTGCTAACAGTATCGTGAGCCATCAGAACAGGTAGAGCTAATTTTAGACTAGTAAACTTAGCAAAACCATTAGCTACTGAACTGTGTGACTCAATGGAAACTGCAACAACGAAAAAGATTAAATTTTTTACCTGGACTCTTGGAGCTGACATTTTTAGTGTGGCTATGCCAGTCTATAATCCTGCAATCATAGCTAGAAACTTTGATGGGCATTCACGACAAGGTGTATGGAGAAACAGTGGTGGTGGGGGGTGTGTGTTTATCTTTCTCTGTGGGCAGGGCCAACGGGTGTTTATAACATTTCACAACATTGCGACCATTGAGAAAGTTGCCTACTGCAGCTTTAAATGTTATACTTGGGTGAATATGCTAACATCTTGAGAATTCCATTAAAAATGTGAAAATTACTTAATTGATAAGCGTTCAACCCTTTGTATTAACAACCTAAATTGAACATGTTAATTTGGTGCACCTATGTTGATTTCAATCGTTTGCATGATTTTAGTACAAATCAGTCTGTGAGGCCTAACAACTGAAACGGCAGATCAGATCAGTCATGCTCCTATGGAACCTGAAGATGAAGAAGTTTCAGTCTAAAAGACCATCGTCAGTCAGACATTATCATGCCCAGTCCTCTCTACCAAACTGAGCTACCGGACAAGAAGGGGGAAACTATCCAAGAAGTGACCAAGAGGTCAGCTACAACACTAACAGAGTTGCAGAGCTCATTGCCTGAAATGGGAGGAACTGTCCAGAGATCAAAAATCTTTTGGGTGAGTGGCTACAGGGAAGGCACTTCTGAGAAAGGCCCAAATGAAGTCATGCCTGGAGTTTGCCAGGAGCCATGTGTCAGAGCCTGCGACCTTCTGGGAGAAGATTTTGTGGTCTGATGGGACTGAGGCTGAGCCCTTTGGCATGAAAGCAAAGCTCTGTGCGTGGCACAAACAAAAACACCATCCCTAGCGTCAAGTATGCTGGTGGCCGCATCATGCTAAGGGGTTGTTTTTCAACAGGGGGGACTGAGAAACTTGTTGTCATCAACTGCTAGATGAATGGCACCAAATACAAGAAGATCCTTGAGGAAAAACTGTTTCAGTCTGAAAGAGATCTATGCTTTATGTTTAGTGTGAAGATTAATGTTCCAACAGGACAATGAATGAAAGCACATGAAAAATACTACAATGGAATGTCTGAAAAACAAGAAGGTCAGTATTCTGGCCATACTGCGTTGTATAGATGACTTTTGAATCCGTGCCAGTTCCAAATGTGGCCGGTAGCTCCTGAGGGGGATGTGCAATTGCCGATTGAGTCGCTCAGGGTAATGGAGGGTTCAGTTGGTTAGGGGGTCTTGAAAGGTCTTTCTCCGACACAGTTCTTTGTGAGCCTCACTGTGGGCTGTGGTGTGAAAATAAGAAGGCTGGCGACACCACGTTTTTCAGTAGAGAATGTCTAAACTCTCCCGAATCCGCATTGGTTTATGCATGAACGCAGCTGGTGTTGCACATTCCAAATTGGACATGTTCAGCCCCACTTTGGACGCCAATATTTTAGAAAAAATAAGTTCATTTGCTCTGAGGATTGGGCAAAAAATCCAAAATGTAACACTTTTTAATTTTTGTTTTATTTTGTTGAATAAAAATGTTTTTGCATTAATTAAGTAATGTTAAATTTATTGCATTGGTGAACGTGACAAAAAATATATATTTCAATGCAATAAAATATCAGTATATGTAGCAGGATGAAATATGAAAGATCAAATGGGTGAATACTTTCTGAAGGCACTGTAATACCTAAATATAATCAAAGAAACCTTGTACATTTCTTGGAGGTTTGCAAGTTATTACGATGATAACTGATTGATTTCAGCTAATTCTGTGCTTTGCTGATGCCTGAAGTGCGTAGCCTTGTAACTTGACCAAATTTCACAGATGGGGAGGATATGTTATGAGCTGTGGGGCAGCTGGGTGGCTCGTTCTGTTAACCCTTAAATGGTCAAGACCCTAAAAACTGTAAGGAAAATTAGTTAATTGTTATTTCCTAATACATTTAGTCTAAAATAACACAAATTCAAAAAAAATTTCAAAAAAATATTTTTATTTTTCATTTTACAGTTTGTATCTCCCGGGATACATAAACCGTTTAGGGTATAAATTTCACAGTTTGAATGAACTTGAACATGAACTTTAAAAACACTTTTAAAACACTTTTTTCTGTTTTTTTTTTCATGTTTACTGTACAAATTCTGAATACATTCATTTAAAAACGCTTTTAAAACACCTTTTTCAGTTTTTTTGTTCATGTTTACTGTACAAATTCTGAATAAATTCATTTTGATGTTAAATTAGTTAAATTCATGTTCGCTTTGAACATTGGGGTTAGACCCTACACCCAACTATAAATCTAACCCTTGAACAAACGGTAAAATCAACTTGTCATCCTTATCAAAAACTGTCATGGCGGCATGCAGTGAGGCGGACACTGACCTTGTGGTAAGTTTTGATATTTTTTTCGTGTTTTTACAATTTTGGGGGGGATTTTATTTTAGAAAATATTCATTTTCAAGGTTGACTTGATATGTTGTTGAAAAATAAAGAATTACATTTGCACTATTTTGAGAATCAGTCATGAAATGTATGTATCCCCGAGGATACATTAACTGAATAGGGTATAAAACAGGGATTATCACTAATGGGGCTGCTGATGTTTTGATGCCTGCAATGAATAGATAATCAATAATATTAACAATGGAATGCTATTTACTCTTTATTTTACTCTTAAATAGCATTCCATTGTTAATATTATTGATTGTTTATTCATTGCAGGCATCAAAACATCAGCAGCCCCATTAGTGATAATCCCTGTTTTATACCCTATTCAGTTAATGTATCCTCGGGGATACATACATTTCATGACTGATTCTCAAAATAGTGCAAATGTAATTCTTTATTTTTCAGCAACAACATATCAAGTCAACCTTGAAAATTAATATTTTCTAAAAAAAAATCCCCCCCAAAATTATAAAAACACTAAAAAATATCAAAACTTACCACACGGTCAGTGTCCTCCTCACTGCATGCCGCCATGACAGTTTTTGATAAGGATGACAAGTTGATCCCAGAGTGTTGATATGAAGTCACATGACCTAAGTATTTGTAACAAGCCCCTCTTCAATGTTTCATACTGAAATAGTGCCCAACCACTCCTTGCTCCTCCCCACAGCCTGTCAAATGTTTGTATCCCCCAGGATACATAAACCATGTCATCACTTGCCAGCAGCCCCTGCTGGTCAGTCGGGTACCAACTGTTTGCTCAAGCTGCATGTGAAGTGTCTAACTCTTGCCTGTGCAAGCTCAATTTGTGAACTGCGGTGTGGAAAGAAACGGCGGCTTGACGTCACTAGTTTTGGAGGAGACGTGCTTGTCTGTGCTTACCTGGATTGATAGCGGAGGTGGCAGCGGTATCCATGGCTTGTGGGTGCGCCAACTTGGGGAAAGAATAAAAACTTTTGATGTCTGACCTCCTCTTGCTCCCCAGGATTGCTGGTAGGGGTGATCTTGCGCTATGGCATCTCCTCCACCAGCTACCACAACAAGACCCCACCCAGCTGCACCCTGAGGACGGGGCCCGTCAGCACGCTGCTGCTCAACATCAGCGGAAAGTTCTTTGAGTACACGCTGAAGGGCGAGATCAACTCCCGTGAGATCCACAATGTGGAGCAGAATGACATGCTGCGCAAGGTACACCCCTCAGAGACCCAGATCTCATGAGTGAGTGAGTGAACGAACGAAGGAGTGAGAGTGAACTAATGTGAGTGAGTGAGTCAGTGAGTGAATCTGTAAGTGAATTGGTGAATAAGTGAGTCAGCAAATGAACAAACAATCAATTGAATTTGTTGATGTGTGGGGCACATTTTAGAGTAGGGAGAAGGAAAACTCATTCAGCAGCCACTTTAGGCCTTTGGAAATGAGGTGTGTGGCTTGTGGCTGATTAATGGCGTAAGTCAAGCAGAAATGCACCGAAAACCAGTGGATACTGTGGCATTCCAGGACTGGATCCCTGTCCTTGGTTATGACCATTATCAGGTCAACACCAAAAAACCATTGGTTCCACGGTCTTATTTCATATAGAGTGGAGTCAAAATATAGATTCCTATCACTGGTCACCAGTGAGAACTGATGAGAAGTTGGAGTTAAGTTGACCTTATGATAAACTCTGTTAAAACACTTGGTTCCAGTATCCAGACACACAGATTAAGCTGTCTGGGTTTCCTTTAAAATAGATTAAATAATGACTTTTTTCAGTCAGTTTCTGAAATCTTTTCTCTGTTATGTAAAGAAAGAGTGGTATATTTTCCATGTAGAAATGTCACAGGAAACTCAATTGAGTGGTCACAGTTTGTCCACACGCAGTCCACACAGTCCGTTTGGCACGCCTGACATTTCATTTAGTAAAAAGGAACCCACCCCTGTGAACCATAAACCCTGTGATTGGCGCATAGGAAGTTGTGAAATAAATATCGCCATATATATTTCTGTGGAAGAATTTTTTTTTTGTTTTGGAAGTGTGTAGCACATCAATGAGGGATTGAGGCAAGAAATTTCAGTTTTGAAGTGAGAGAGCCTCTAAGTGTAGGGTCATTCCTGGAGGAAATTGACCCTTTTTAACCTTGACCTCTCATAATGGACACCATAATGCAGCCTTGGTGTAATGACCATTGTTATACATTTGAGAAAAAAAACACAAACCATCATTAAAACCCCTTCAGACCCGGCATCCACTGCAATGGACGTCACATGTTTGGTGTTTTTTTTTCTATGATAATGTGTTATTTACATAATTGTCTTCTGGTTGGTTATTTAGTAGACCCTAACTAACCAATTAGATGCAAGTATGGCCCAACTGGTTAACATTTGAAAAAAAGTTACATCACACTAAAAGAAGCGTGGCAGCAGTAGATCAGAGTAGTTGAAATAAGCAACTTTATAACAGCATTATATATTTTTTTAAACATTAATTTCTACATTTGATGTGCTAAACATAATATGTAAAAATTGAAAATGTTATTTTAAGCTTTATATGTTTTTATAGCATAACAAGTTGAGACACAGGATTTTAATAAAAGTCATTGTCCATTACAATGGACATCAGGTCTAAGAGATTTAATGGTGTTTAAGACGGGCAAGACAGATGCTGTTAACAGGCACTTATAAAGAACCATTTTGTAATAGCATAAATCAATGGTGGTTATGGTTTTTTTAAGGGTCATTTATGGAACCTTAAAGGGATGGTACATTTTCAGTTTTTCTCATATTATTTGAGTGTTTATTGTATGTTTTTGATGGCCCCAGGTGGCATTAGTGTGCAAATATTTGCACTTCCAGGGTACATGTGACAGTTTAGATATTTACAGAAGCTTCTTATGACCTGCCGGCTTTACAATGGCTTGTATAGGGGCATTCGGGGATTTGTGGTCTGAAACAAGAAAATACAGTTCAAGTAACTCCAAAGCAGCTTGTACAAAAAAGGTTACATGTGTACATTACCCAATTATTCTTCAAAAAATAGCCTATGTTTAATCATATTCAGTTGAACCTATTTCCTATATCACATGCACCCTTAGATTGCTGCAGTCAAGGAAAGTACCGGAATATATGAAAACTGACTTGTATGTTTATGATTGTGAATAAATGCTATAAAATGAATCTGTTCCTAAGTACAGCATCTGGAAACAAAACATCACTGTACAAGCTGTTTGGAGGTACTTGAAGTGTATTTTCTTGTGTTTGACCACTATCTTGCTGATGCCCCTGTACCAGCCATTGTTAAGCTGGTAGAAACTTAATATCTAAAGTACTTTTAGTTTGCACACAAAAGCTGTCTAGGCCAATCAAAAACATGTACTAAAACTGAAATAATATTTTTAAATGAGCACAGAAAATGAACCATTGCTTTAATCTAAGTGCCACCAATTATCTTTCTTTGCTTTTGATTGTTGTAGCCATGATGCACTTTATAAAAATAACTGTCCAGTTAATAATGTTAACTTCCCTTTTTTTGCAGGTCACGTTTGATCCAGAGGTGTTCTTCAATATTTTGCTACCTCCAATTATTTTTCATGCTGGATATAGCCTTAAAAAGGTAAGTTGCTTGAGGTGTGGGCACGTGGCTCACTTGAAAGTCAGTTTATAAACCTTTGGGCCCACTTTACAGAAATGGTTTTGGGTCATATACAGTGCCCTCCATAATGTTTGGGACAAAGACACATTTTTTCTTGATTTGGCTCTCTACGCCACGATTTTAGATTTGTAATCAAACCAATCTAATGAAGAAAAACACCTGTCCAAAAGATCAAAAACACTCTTTAGGAGGCAGACGTGGATGTGTCGATGACTACTGTCCGCAGAAGACTTCACAAACCGAACTACAGAGGCTGCATTACAAGATGCAAACCACTAGTTAGCCGCAAAAATGTGATGGCCAGGTTACAATTTGCTAAGAAGTACCTAAAAGAGCCTGCAGAGTTCTGGAAAAAAGGTATTGTGGACAGATGAGACCAACATTCACTTGGCAAGAGCAAAGTATGGAGGCCAAAAGGAACTGACCAAGAGCCAACGCATACCCGGTGTTGGGAGTATTATGGTTTGGGCATGTATGGCTGCAAAAAATATGAGGTTCACATTCCAAGAAAAATACAAGTTTAGTTATTATTTTCAGTTACTTTATTGTGCTACAGGGAAAAATGACCACATATGTTTTGGCTGGAAAGGCTTCTTTAGTGTGTATGGCTGCCACATGTACTGGCTTCACCTGTCTTCATTGATGATGTAACAGCTGATAGCATCAGCAGAATGCTATCAGTCATTCGGACACATTTACTCAAGTTCAAGCAAATGCCTCCAAACTCCTTGGATGGCGCCTCATCCTACTGCAAGGCAATGATCCCAAACAGACTGCTAAATCAACAAAGGAGTTAAGGAGTCAAAGCCGAAACCTGGAAAATACTTGACTGGCCAAGTCAGTCACCTGATCTGAATCCAATTAAACATGCGTTTCATTTGCTGAAGAGAAGGATCTGAAGATGGCTGCAGTATATGACAAACTACAAACGTGACTACATTAATTTATATAACATTAATATGTCCCAAACGTTATGGTGCCCTGAAATGGCCGGGGGGGGGGGGGGGGGGGGTGCTGTAATTTCTAAATGGTGAATCCAAAATGTATAAAATACCCTTTACCCTTTATTAAAAGTGGAGAATCTGCACTTTAACCACATGTAAATTATTTGATTACAAACCTAAAATTATGGAGTACAGAGCCAAATCAAGAAAAAAAATTTTAATTGTTCATCCCAAACGTTATGCAGGGCACGGTATGCGTGTGAAAGCGCAGTTACAGGTGCTGCGCGCGCGTCACTGCACAGCCCTTTCTATTCTTCAAGCTGTTGATGGTGTTGATGGTGCTTTTCTTACAAACCTGAGCCTGTGTATCAGCAAACCACAGCTGCCGTATCCACTGCCAGGGGGAACTTTATGCCTGGTCCGTGGTGAGCAGAGGACATGCCCCAATTGGCTGGGCAGTGAGAACGCTAATCGCGTTCTGAAAATAATCGTCTCTCGAGGGAGGAAGTTCAGACCAGGTGTCTCTTGGTTCCGCGCATGGGTTAGCCTGGCACCCTGACGGTCTACTTGTTTTTTCATCTGACGGCCGCTGAAACTCGCTCGCGTTGCTGAGCGTATAGCTTTCACCCTCGAGTGATTTTGAATGCCGGACATTTTGCAGCTTATGGATAAATGTAACGGACAGAAAACGTCTTGTTTTATTGACTCTTTTTTCCAGAGGAACTTCTTGTCCAAACGGTAGTCCAATTGTTGTTTTTTTTTTGTTTTTTTTATTTTAATTTTAATTTTATTTTTTTTACATTTTAGGTGTTTAGTAGATGCTCTTTTTCAAAGTGACTTGCACAGCTGAGATGTGTTTTTTATTGTTTGTTTTTTTACACATACAGTCCATTTATACAACTGGATATTAAGGGAAGCAGTTAAAGTCAAGTACCTTTGCACACAAATACAATGGCATTGCCCCATCTGGGAATCTGGGAATAAAACATGAGACTTCTGAATTACGGACCCAGTTCCCAAATCAATTTTATGTTTCTTGGCTTGAATATGAAGTGTGTCCCTGTTTTGTAATCGCTCTTCCTCCTCCCACTTTCGGTAGAACTGATATTAAACCCCTTTAGTGGGTCACAGGAGTCATCAGAGAAGCACATTACACTACATCACAGAACGAATGATGATTGCTGTTGTGAGCTGTAATCTTCCACGGGCTGCTTGTGGATCAATCAGTAATGGCCATGTGTCTCAGAGACTAAGAGGGATTGAGGCTCCTCATGAGATTCTGGAAAGTTCCTCTCAATATGATATCAGACATATTTTTCCTGTCAGCAAATTTTATTTATTTTTTTGTTGGGGGGGGTGTTAAATGTCATAATTAAAAATGAGTTGCCCCCTGCAGTTTATATAACTGCCGTTTTGCAGGTGTCATTTTTCTGCCAGTGTAGCATCCGTTTGGATTCGGAGGTGACGAGACACATGGTCACGAATCGAGGAAATCTGCTGCCTCATTTCCTTAGCGGGTTTCACCAGGGATCAGAGCAGCTGAATCAGCTCAGGGCCTACGCCGACCTGGAGGAAGTCTCGTCTGCCCTATTTGATAAAGCTACATTGTTTTCCACAACTCTGGCCACGCTCCTAACTGTCCCCATTGGAAACGTTCCAATGAAAATGTTTTGTAGGTTGGAGGAAGAATGGCAGAAAAAAACCCTCCCCACTCAAAATTCTTTTCACAGATTCTTCTGTGTGTGAGTTGTGGATTGCAGTGAACCCCCCCCCCCCCCCCCCCCACCACCACCACCACCAAAAAAAAAAAAAGAACAAATGCCCATATGGAATAAAGGGGATGCACACTCAGCAGTCTTGAAGTTTTGGCATGTTGCTGAACTCTGATGTTATCTAAGGCATACACACTTGCCCTGTGCCACTTGCTGGGGTAAGGCAAGTTTTGAAAGGTAAACAGAATATAAAGGGCCTGACCGCTCAGTCTTAAGTTCATGCACTGCATATTTATTTCCAAGCTTTGCTCCATATTCTTGAGGGAGTAAATTCTATAGCAACAGCCAGAACTGTATGCAATATGAATGTGTGTGTAGTGTGTACGTACAGTTTGTCTGTACGTACTGTATGTGTATGTATTTATGTAAGTATGCATGCACAGATTGCACACATTTTCTATGTTAGCAGTGAGACGACTGCAGGTTTGAGGCTGCAGTCTGTTCTCTTGCCAATGTGTGAGCACTGGTGTGTGCTTGTGAGTCCACTGGGGATGTGGGTTAATGTATGCAGGGCAGATGCTTCAAACTGCATTGATCTTGCGCTCTTAAACAAAATTCAGCCTAAATTTACTAAGGCTGTATGTCTTGTCACCAGGTTTGATTTTGACATAATTGTCTTGTTCACTTCCAGAGACATTTCTTTAGGAATCTGGGCTCCATTATAGCGTATGCTTGTATGCTTTCCTTGGGACGGCTATTTCCTGCTTTGTTATCGGGTGAGTAGATCCTTGAGCCAAATGACAGTCACACTAAAATCAGCTGACAATAATTGTCTATCTGATTGCCTACTCAAGCTAGAAAGGAGCTGTTTGGTTTTATAGAGAAATGTCAAATGTGTGTTCGCTTGGTAATTGCAAAATTGCCTAATTTTTTCAAACATGTATCTCCTAAATGTCCTATATCTGCTAACAGATTGGAATTGATTACACAAGTTGAAAGTCTGCTAATTTTTTTCCTTCAGCTTTTTTACACAATCTGGATTTGGCTTCTTCCTGTCTGACTTGATCTGTAGAAAATGCAATTTCAAAGACGTTTAGTTTCAGTGGCCCACTGTCCACAGTTTTCAGCTGTTAGGGCCCACTGAATTCACCTGTCAGTCTATAATCAAGTCAATGAAAATGTGTAACCTATTTCTAAAGGATTCATTTTCCCTGTAGCACATTACGGAAAATAAAATAATTGGTTGATCAGACTGATTAAAAGTCCTGGGAGGGTGAATATGGGACTTTTATTCTTCACGGCATGCATAGCTATTTTTGACATAAAGTGGCCTTAAAAGGAAAAATCTTCTGTCAGTAGACATTCAAAGTGCCTATTTAACCCTTCGATGGGAAGGTTTTTTTGGAATGCCATTTCAACATTCTAAGTCAGTGTTCTATAACTCCCTTAATTACTAGTAGTGATTCTAACATCGGAAGTGGAAGCGTAATAAGCCCTGTCTCTGTCAACCCCCCCCCCCCCCCCCCCCCGCTGGCCAGGAAACCAAAATGCAGCTTTTATGTTTTTTTACTGGGAATTTCCATTTCACTTTTAAGCAGTTACTGTACCTCACGCAACAAGCTGTTAAATGCTATTCACACTTTAAGGTGTAAGATCACAAATATGTGATTAGAATTCAGTTAACATAATCACATATTTGTGATCTTACACCTTAAAGAATGAAGAGCATTTAACAACTTGTTACATTCCAAGGGGTGCAATTGTGGTTGGAACGAAAACCAGCATAAACGGGGTTGACGTGGTGCACAAGCTTAAAGAAAGGAAGTGGAAGCGTGAGCCCCGTCTCTGTCCTTCCTCCCCCCTCAGGAACCTTATGTATGGCGTGGTCAAACTGATGCAGGCCATCGGGCAGCTGACTGACAAGTTTTACTACACCGACTGCCTCTTCTTCGGAGCAATCATCTCCGCCACCGACCCAGGTACCAAGCCTCTGTCACACAACCCCGTTTCTCTTCACACAAGCGACGGGTTGGCTTTCCCCAAACCCGCGGCTCGCCACCGAGGCGTGTCCCACGCTTCAGGTGCTCATCCGGTGTGAAAATCAAAATTTTTTACTTCTGGCTGCTCTCTGCTGGTGCTTGGGGTGTTTTTTTTCCCATCTGTCGCGCATTTTCCCACTGGTGGATGGGGGGGGGGGTGTCTCTGAACTGTCCACATGCTCATTGCAAGCCGTGATGTCGGCGATTCAAATCCGGCCGCGCGACCGACTTTTGTCGCATGTCCTCTTCCTCTCTTTTTCCCCTTCTTCTTGTCTGTCTACACAGTGCTGTCCAATAAAGCTGAAAATCCCCAAAACAAAACAAAAAAAAAAGTGTATGTGTGTCGGACATGATGGACAACCTAAAGTGTTTGTTTGTTTGTGTAATTTCAGTTACAGTGCTAGCCATCTTCAATGAGCTCCATGCAGACGTGGACCTGTATGCCCTGCTCTTTGGGGAAAGCGTCATGAACGACGCCGTTGCCATAGTGTTGTCCTCGTAAGTCCCCTTCTTACCTCAGAGTGTCATTACTAAAGATCCTACTTTTGCGCCGCGGTGGTCTAGCGGACAAAGGCTCAGACTTTCAGTCTGTGCGGTTGCGTCCCGAGGATCGGGGGTTCGATTCCCAGTCCCTGCCAGTTCCAAGCATGGCCGGTGCCTTGAGGGAGCGGCAATTGGCGGCGGGGAGGGGCTCGGAGAGAATTGTTGCGCACAGTACGGCCCTGGGCGAGTTGGAACCACAGTCAGGAGTTCGAGGAGTCGCGCCCTCCGTCCTACTACCGGCTGACAGGGTCCGTAGCAGTGATTCTCTAGTGGTTGCTTCACAGGGGTAATTGAATAGCATAGGGTTCAATTGGCAACCAAATTGGGAGAACAAGGGAACAAATCAGAAACAAATTATATTTAAAAAAAAAAAAATTAAAAAAAAAGAGCCTCCTTTTGAATCTGTGGTCTGTTGGAGCCTTTTTTCTGTTTCTTTTGCAGAGAGAATTTTTTTTCCCCGATTCCTGGTTCTATATGTCTTCATATCTGAAATACTGCACTGTGGTGTGAGAACACCTTTGAGACAATTACAGTATGACACTGCAGTGGCGTATCACCATGGTGCCCCCTGCTGGCCAGGCACCCAAAATGCAGTTTATGTTTTTTTTTACTGGGAATTTCCATTTCACTTTTCTAATTATGATTGTGGGGGGAATCCATAGTAATCGCAGAACCTGAAATATTATATACCTCAAAAATATTAAGTAGATGTTTAATATGTACATTAATGCAGCATGTTTAATATGTACAGTGAGCTTTTTTTTTCTCTCCTGTGTCAATTTGTCATACTAATACAGTGCTTGGAGATGGCAGGTGCTAAATATTATTCCTATCTCTATCAGCTCCATTGCGGCCTACCAGCCGAGCGGAGCCAACACCCACACCTTCGACGCCGCCCGCCTTCTTCAAATCAGTGGGGCGTTTTCCTGGGTATCTTCAGTGGGGTCCTTTGCTATGGGTGCAGTCACTGGTGTGGTCACCGCCCTCATATCCTTTTTTTTAAACCCGGTGTGGATCGACTCTATAACATGCTTCTTCCCCGCCCCCCCATCACAGTTTTATTCACAAGAATTAGCTTGGATGAAGTTCTTCTTGACTGATCATTAGGTTGGGGGTGTACACTGTAGCACAGTGCTACTGAACTCCAGGTCCTGCGGGCTGCAGTGTCGGCAGCCGTTTGCTGCGACCATATACTATACCACCTGGTTTCACTAATTATTTTACCTCCTTGGTTCAGGAAGTAAGCTCGTTAGTGAAATCAGGTGGTGTGCTGCACGGTTGGGGCAAATGCCCGCAGCACCTGGAGTTTAGTAGCCCTGTTGTAGCGCAAAAATGTTGAGGCTACTGCGCCAGTGCTGACTGGCCTGCAGAACCCATAGACATGCATATTTGACTTGACAAGAAAGTATACCCTCAGCCAACCTAAGCTGGTAAAGCCCTGGACTAAGCTGTACTGTGCATGTTGAGTGCAAAACCAGTTACCAAAAAACCATCAGTTACCTTTGATGCTGAAGTTAAACTTCCCTGATGGTATTTTGAAACTGGATTGATGATCGTTGCCTTTTATATAAAAAAGCAGATTATGAAAATGTTAAATTTTTTGGCAAATTTTACAGTCAATAAATTTTTATAATTTTTTTTCCAAAACCTCTGGATCAAAAACAATCATTGTTTCACAAACTGCTGCACATAATTTATGATCACAAAAAATTGACCAATGAGGTTTTCTTTGATCGTCAAATCATTATGGTTTTCTACATTGAATTCAAAGGGGCAAACATGCTCTTTTGCATTCAACATGCGCAGTAGAGGGCATTTTACTTCATTGGCTTCACCGCCTGGCCCCCTCCTGCCCGCACCAGTTCCTATGTAAGCTCTATGGCTGGACCAAAGGGCCATGATTTCATTTAGGAAAGGAGGGGTTTGGCTGGCAGGGTTTCTTCCTCGTTGCACAATAGCAGCCCCTCTGGTAGGTCCAGGGTACTACAGGTTGGCTGTCAGCTGCGCAAGATCAGGGGACCTCTTGTGGCAAAAAGAACTGGCATTGATGGAGGAATTTTTTTTTTGGGGTAGACCTACGATTGAGTAGCAGAAAATTTTCAAAAGTAAAGGAATAAAACGTCCAAAAAGTTGTTGAGGCTTCCTTAATATGTTAATCACGTGACCAAGTTCACCAAGCTCCACTGCTTCCCTCTCCTGGAAACGGCCCTCTTCTTCCTCATGTCCTGGAGCACCTTTCTATTGGCCGAGGCCTGTGGCTTCACAGGTCAGTGAGAGACAGACAACTTGGGGGAGAGAGAGAGATAGGTTTGTGTTTGTGACAATAAGTGCCAGACAATGACAGAAAGAGCAAAGTTTTTATGGGGTTTTTACCAATGATGTGCTGTTGTAAATGTTTTAAGTGTTTAAGCATGAAAACTAAAACTAAGCATTTATAACCATTTTCTTTCTTTATAATTATTGTATAGGAGCTGATTGAACTTCAAACACGTGCATATTTTTTGTTGTTCTTGGCTGGCATGGTTTAAGTTACTGTACACATTAAACAACTGTGGTACTCGATTGTATCTGATTTGGTTTTTTATATTCCCACATGTATCATGATATGCATTGTGTCTTGACACCTGTATCGAGATGCGTATTATCACAGGGTACCTGACAATGCCCAGCCCTCGTATTGGGGTGAGGGCACAGACTGTTGGAAATGAGAATCCTTGCTAGTTGTTGTCAGCACAGCTGTTTTGTAATCTTAAAACAAGCTGACACGAAGAAACTTGTCACAATTTCAACTGTGGCGTATTAATAGCAGAATACGTTATCCCAGTTAAGATGCATCTCATTGTTGTAATCATAGGCAAGGAAAATGGCAGCTTTAAAGAAGCTGAACAGAGTGTGTCAGCAGTGAGGGTTGCCATGGTTGATCTCCATGACTGCATGCGGTGGTGATGTCACAGTGCCAGCTCTCTCTCTCACCGTTTCTGTACGTGTACCTGTCTCCTTCTCTAAGGTGTGGTGGCCGTGCTGTTTTGTGGGATCACCCAGGCCCATTACACCTACAACAACCTCTCAGAGGAGTCCACCAAACGTTCCAAACAGGTAAGGAAACCAGGCCCCCACACCACCTTTTTTGCCTTTGCAAAAACGGAATATACTGCAAACGTGTTGAATTTTTGGAAAATATAATGTGTATTTCACATTTAAAATATTTGTACAATACCGGAATGAGCAGCAGTAATTTGTACATCTTGACAATATACTTTTATTTACATATATTGCAATATATTGTGAGGGATAGGCTTTGCTTTCTTGTGGATAGGCACCAGAGGGTGAGGGGGCGCTAAAGAGCAGGGTTTTTATGAAATGAGAGGGAAGGCCGGGGAGCAGAGCATGAGCATATATTCCTTTCATGGCTGTAAAAAGTCTGCTCTCGCTCAACTCTGCCCCCTCCTTTTAATCTTTAAACCCCCTGCTAACCTTTTAAAAATGTTTTTAGGGCTGCTGGGTGGCTCATCCCTTAGAGGGATTGTTCTAGTGCGTGGCTGGGCCCTACAATCTGGTATCGAATCTGTGCCGACCATGGCCAGCAGCCCCGCAGGGCAACACACAACTGTCTCTAGCAACGCTCGCAGGAGGGTCACTGGCAACCCCTGCTGGTCGATGTACTAAGACCTTTAGCACATGCAAAACCTTCTAGCACACGCAAAACTAATAAAACAACCAATGATTGGTGCAAGAGAAATGCAATGACCAATCACTGGTCATGTTATTAGTTTTGCGTGTGCTAAAAGGTTTTGCACACACTAAAGGCCTTAGTAAATCAAGCTAAGCCTAGCTGTTTTTGTCTGACTCATATCAGAGTATACTTGTAGACCGCAGTATGATATCACATGCCTTGGAGGAGAGCACATGCCAGATCCCTGCATCCGTCTCCTCAGGACGACTGGTACCCCCCCCCCCCCCCCCCCCCCACTTCATACTAGCACCCGGTCTCGACGTCTGTCTGTCCTGGCCCCACGGTGGTGGAATGAGCTCCCCGTGGAGGTCAGAACAACAGAAAGTCTGACGCCTTCAAGCTCAGATTCAAGACTCACCTCTTCAAGCTGCACCTCTCTCCACCCCTCCCTACCTCCTTGTGACCTCCCTTGATTGTGTTTTATGAATCCTTGTTTAAGTGGTTCAAGCTTCTAGATTAATACTTGTAAGGTTACTTATTGGCTTACTGTTGTACACGCCAATCATCAATATTGTGTGGTTACCCCCCCCCCCCCCCCAAAAAAAAAAAAAAAAAATCATACTGACTACGCCTGGTATTTGAATTCGTATTTACCTTTTAGGGTCGTTTTAACGCACTTGTTCCAAGTTTGAAAATGCACTAATGTACGTCGCTCTGGATAAGAGCATCTGCCAAATGACTAAAATGTAATGTAATGTAACATGCTCATCCGCTCTGTGAAAAACACCCCGCTCCGCTCTCCACTCCGCCCACATCCTCTGATTGGCACTGTTGCAGCAGTGTGCTTCTTTTCTTCATCGGCATTGAAAAAAACTTCAGATGCCAGGGGAGATTGACTCATGGTACTGTTTCATGTACCCGGTCTGTACTGATAAAAAAATAATAATAATAATTCAGAATAAAACAAGCTTTCGTGTATTAGGTAATAATCCCATACAAATGTCATCACGAGTGCGATATTCACATGCATGTCAATGTAGGCAGGCGACGATACACTTACCAGCTTGCCAGCATGGGATATTATCAGTTACAATGCCCTGTGTGGAAAAATGCAGTGTGCCTAACCCGTGTATATTCTACAGTTTGTTGAATGAATTCATACATTTATTTGGTAACATTTTACATTAAGTTGCATCTACTGTATACCTGTGTAGTTAAATCGTAACTAATTTGGTAACGAGGTTATTACTGAGTAACTCCAACGTAGGTAACATGGAACAACATTGGTATTCATAATTACACACGTAAATATTTTTTAATATTTTATTTACACTCATAGGCCAGATATTCATGATACACAACAAATAAACCTTGCCTGTTAATTTCACCATGTGTCTTAATGATATGGAATGATTTTATTTTAGCAGGAGAGATGTAACAGGGCTGGCCTTGTTTCACCTGTGTAATTAAAAATACCACTAACTGCTGTTCCATGTTGCCTACATTGGAGTTATTCAGGAATAACCTTGTTACCACATTGGCTACAATTTAACTACACAGGCATAGGTGCAACTTAATGTAAAGTGTTACCCATTATTACATTTTTTCTACTATCAAAAGCACATAAACATCCATCAATCAAAGCAACAGCAGTACATACAGTAAACCTGCTCATAAGCAAGCTACTGGATTATCCGCAGACTTCATTGAAATGTCCATTTCTAATCGAGTTTGACATCCTGGTGAAGTGCCAGCTTTTACACTAATGCAGGACATTAGCAGTATGTCCATGGTGGCTATCTCGGTGCAAAAAAGTGCAGATACTGTCAAACTAGGATTCATTATTTTTTTAAATTCCAGAATCCTGATTCCGAACAGTGCACTAATTCACCTCATACACCGTAAATGCTGTACAGACTGTAACTACAGCGTTTTGCTTATTCATTGCATTTCACTTGGGTTCATTCTCAAACATTGAGGAGTTAAATTAATTATTCTTTATTGGTCCCATTGAAGCCAGTTTGTGGGAGTTTACTGTACGTTAAACTGTCCAGAGTTGCGCCTAAAGAGTGACCATCATTGTGGTCATTGTAGGTAAGAATGACAGGTTTGTGTTTTTTTGTTTTGATTAATCTTTTTAATTAGCTCAAAGTGCATTGTTTTATTATTAATAATAATAATTCAAGTGAATTGAACACAGAAATGTTGACATTGTGGGCAGTGTTTAGTCGGGAGTGCCGTTTTGAAATGGTGTCTTCGGGGGAGGCAGAGATGCCAATTATTCTGAGCTTTGTGAGGGTTGGAAGCGATGAATAATTCAGTGTGAAACTGAAGAAGAGTGGCGAGTGAGATTTAAACGGATTAGTTATATAATTTAACAATGGTAGGTCGTACTGGGGGGGAAAAACATCAAAAATCATTACAGGCCTTTTAAATATTGAGAGGCTAAAGAAAGTGTGTGTGCGTGTGCGTGTGCGTGTGCGCGTGCTTTGTCCTCCAGCTCTTTGAAGTCCTGCACTTTCTGGCTGAGAACTTCATATTTTCCTACATGGGACTGGCTCTCTTCACCTTCCAGAACCACATCTTCAGCCCCATCTTCATCATCGGGGCCTTCGTATCCTTTTCCACGGCAAGGGTTAATCGGGCTGGAACCAAGACTGTATTACTGCTGCAGTCAGAGCTTCAGAGACTGACTGCAGATGATGGCATTTGGCTAGTGGTGGGTGATCGAGGTGAAACCAAAGCTGGATGGAGCCCAATACCATACTCTATTGGTCAGACACTGATTTGAACCAGTCATTGAGTTTTGTTTTGGATTTGTACAAAGAGGTCCAGTGATTGACACAAAATCTTATCCGCGTCCATTATGGGGTTCAAGAAAACTCACTTTCCCATCACTACTTTAAAGGGATAGTTCGGAATTTTGGACATAATGTCTCAATTACGACTTACCCATGATGTAGTTTATTGATGGAAGCCATTTTCAGCTAATTCCATGCTGTCCCTTCTTTTGGACATACACACGTTGCTAATGCTAGACAGTCTATCAGGGGAGCGATACTTTACATTACGTACGAATGTAGTGCCGGCACTGGTCGACTACAACAACAAAGAAGATAAACAAGTTGCAATGGCCACGTTTGCTCCGCCACCGTACTTCCACAGAGAATATTAGGTCAGCACAAAGTAAAGGATTCAACGATAGTTTGACTTAAAAAATGATGGTATAAACACTCAAAATAACCCAGATAGACTGTCGTCGTATTTTATTTGCTTTGGGTGTACTGTGGAGTGTAAGTGCCTTTGGTAGTGGATGCTACCGGTTGCCATAGAGTTGCGCTAGCATTAGCAATGTGTGTATGTCCAAAAGAAGGGACAGCATGGAATTAGCTGAAAATGGTTTCCATCAATCAACTACATCATGGGTAAGTCGTAATTGAGACATTATGTCCAAAATTCCGAACTATCCCTTTAACATTGTTTTGTGTGACTCCTATTGTTATTGTAAACTTGCTTTAAAAAAGTTTTTTTTTTGTTTAGTTACCAAAAAGACACAACAAAGTGTGTTTCTGTGTCTAACTAATTTTTAATGAAAGGTGTCAGTTATAATTCCCTGTAATTCTATGATCCAGAGACAGGAAGGATGTCACATTCTCTTTAGAGCTCTGCTCTCTGCTTTTCTTAAACAGAAAGGAAGGGATACGTTTGATTTGAACCAGATTCCTTGTGCTTTGGCAGTCTGTCAGAACAGCTATGTTTAACTCTGCTTGCTCACATACTGATGAGGATAAAGAGACACTTGCACACTGTATTAAATACTCCCAAAAAGGCTGAGGATGCAAGCAACATGATATGTTGCTATAGCTAAACCTTTGCAGGAGCACATGTTGTTTGCACTTTTAAAGGACCATACCGGTATTTTGGATGTTAAAGCCCATTTACTACAAATGTGGCATACTTTACATTGCTGCAAACTTATTTGCAAAGGAAACTGCTTTTTAGATTTTTGAATTTGTTTTACCTGCCTCCCAGGCAGCCATTGGTTTCCATTCATTTCCGTATGGTGTGAAAATCAATTTTCAGAGCCTTGAAAAAAAATTTGCATGTCAAATTGATTACCTATCTCAGGCAACTTTCAACTCTCTAAAAGTTGCTTGAGATGGGTAATCCATTTTTGTGAAAATTACGTCCAAATATATATTTTTTTTGTCAAAGTTACTTTATCGTTGTATAATAATGCATTTTAAAGCATGGGTGAATATGAAAACTACACCACAACTGAATGTTTCTATACTGGAAAGTAGGCCGTGGACTGTTTTACGAATGAAATCAAAACATTCATGGCTTCTTAATCCTGAAGTGATTGTTAGCAGGAAAAGCAAAATAATTTTAAGGTGGGTTTGTCTGAACGTGGAAATCGGGTAATTACTAAAAAATCTAAAAAGTTGTTGTATGCTTTGCAAATTGATTTGCAGCATTGTAAAGTACACAAAATTAGCAGTAAATGGGCTTTAATGTCCAAAATACCGGTATGGTCCTTTAAACTTGCTCTTAAGCATTTAAAATAGTGTTCATGTATCTCATTATACAGTCAGTGTCCTACACCCAGATAGTGATGGTAAGTGAGTTAGGTTTCATTATGGGTGGTGCTGCAAGGAGCTCCCAGTAACTGGCTTGTGTGACCCAATCAAAAGGTTTTGCTCACCACAGCAAAACACAGGACAATGGTGAGTCACAGACAGTAAGGTAGCTACCACTGATTGTTGTTATTGTTGTCACTAGTGCTGGGCTGGAACTACCTCCTGTGAATTTTTCCCCCCAGAAATACACACATTACCCTTCTGTATAGTGTCCTACCCCCCAGAGAGGAGCTTTGTTTGGTGTTTTTAGTTTTTTTGTTTTTAAGTTATATGTTGGCGCTTTTCAGCTTTATTGGACAGCATAGTGTAGATACAGGAAGAATAAGAGCAAGAGACGGGCAGGTCGCGGGCGGATTTGAATCGCCGACATCCCGGCTAGCGATGAGCATGTGGACGGCACTCTTACAGGCTATGCCACGAGACTCTTGAAGCGTTTCTAAGAGTCGGCCCCTTTAGGCCTGCCTCGGTGAATAACGCATCTGAACGGCGTCTCCATGGGAAAAGCATGGTGGCATTTCACTCAACTGACCCCATGTGAACAAACCGCTTGCCACGGGAGAGGAGGACTGGGAGAGTCAGCAGGAAATCCTTTTTTGAAAATATTGTATTCCTCAACCGCCTGTCCGACAGATCGCCATCTTCATCGGGAGGGCCTGCAACATCTACCCCCTCTCTTTCATCCTGAACCTGGGCCGCCGCCACAAGATCAGCGGAAACTTCCAGCACATGATGATGTTTGCAGGTACAGGGGAAACGTATCCTCATTTTATCCGATCACAAACTAGCAGTGACCTGACGCCTGACTGCACACAGTTGTGAGGAATATCGCTGATTTTTATCCAATCAGAAACCAGCAGCAGTGGGTATGTAATTTTTTCATCGGAGACAAGTACACGGGTATGAAGAAGAGTGCTTTTTATTTTATCTGCAAATTGGCGCTGGGTGTTCTGAAACACCCTAACACTTTGCAGAAGTACAGTCAGTGAGGATCAGCCAGGTACTTCTCATCCATTCTGTGTCAAATGGCTCTCTTGTTACCAGAATAGTGAAATGATCTGAGTAGGGATGTCACATTTCAATCCAGTGAGTTGAGGAAGTTATTTGAAATTCAGTTGATGTCCATACTTCTCAAAATGCCCATATTTCTCAATGAGGACTTTTTAAATGTGCAATTCAGTTGAAATGATGCTTTTTACTTAGCCAGGCTTGTGAAAGTCCGAGCTGTTCTAAATCCAGTTTGTTTTGCATGATGTCGCAGGTCTGCGTGGGGCCATGGCGTTTGCCCTGGCTATCCGGGACACGGCCACTTATGCCAGACAGATGATGTTCACCACCACGCTTCTCATCGTCTTCTTCACTGTCTGGGTCTTCGGAGGGGGCACCACGCCCATGCTCTCATGGCTACACATCAGGTCAGAAGCCACTCGAAGTCTCTCTCCGTCTGTCTCTCTATCCGTCTTTTGCGCTGTCTCTCTATCACTGACTCAAAACATCTACTGCTCCATCTGTCTCTCAGGACCCAGAGGTGTCTGGGTAGTTTCCCGTCATCTAATCATAGCGCAGTTGCTGGTATTGTCCAGGGGGTGGAGCTGTTGTCCACCTCCAGGGCTTTACTGTACTCTGTCCACTGAAGCTGCTGTAACCTTGGGAGACTGCAGTTGAGTGGGAGGGATATTTCAGTTCCAGAATATGAGATCCTATGACGAGTTAAGCACTGGCCGCTTGTGCGTTTGCGATGGGTTGCGGTAGCACGGCTAGTATGCACGTACGCTGCACTGCTCGGACGCTCCGGTTTGCCTGGCCTGTTTCCGGCCTTTGCTCTGCCTGACGAGAAGCGGCCCGTTTAAGAGGGAGCCGCTGTTTACCAAAATAAAGAAGATTATATAGAAGCGACGGAATCAGCGGCGGCTTCTTCTCCCCACCGCTTTAATGCCCAGCTAATGCCCACGTGTGCCGAGTGACCCGGTTCACAAAGGGGTCAGGCTGGGCCACCTGCCCCGAAAGTTACCTGCTCATGCTTTTGTTGCCATGGCGATGGCACTGGCAGTAACCATGACAGACCTACAGTGAGTGGTCAAGAGACCGCTGTGTGTTCCAGGATTTCCACTGGGAACCGATGGATTCAAATGCTCAAAATGGATTAGCAGTTTTTGTGTTGTTTGTTCCGTTTGCCTTGATTTGGGAAAATATTTCTAATAGTTCTTTTTATTTATTTTTTAATATAAGCATTTTTAACTTAAGATGGGGGTCCCCTGGATGCCTGTAAGCCTGGGTTGGGGGACCCTCGATCGGGAAAGGTTGAAAACCCCGCTGCAAAGTATAATAATCTCATGCTCAAAAAGTAGCCTAATGATATATATTTGGACCTTGTCTTCCGTAAAGGTGGAGACTTGCAATTTTCATTTATACTATAATGTAAAACTGAGTTCTCTGCATCAACATTGGCAAACAAATACCAGTTATTAATATCCGCAACAGAATTGTGGATTCCTAGTAAATTAACACATGCAGTTGACCTTCCGTGCTTGAGAGTTTGTTTAATATTCACCATGATTAAAAAAATAAAATAAAATTAACATCTAAAGTGCATGATTTCTAGTTTTCTATGACGGGGAACAGTGGCTTTCTTGAGCTCTGGTCAAGAGCTTATCCAAAAGGAAGAAGATTACTCATCTTCCACGGTAGTCTCTCAGAAGTGGTCATGTTTTTAAAGAAGCGGGGTGTCTCCTGGGAGGAAGAGGAAGGGGCTGAGACCACTTACCCTCTTCAGTGAGAGACAAGCTTTTGTTGCTTATATTTTCCATGCTTATACTGTATATGATATTTTAATTTTTTTTACTTTTCGCCTCAGTGTTTACTCACTCCCTTTTTCAGTCTTCCTGCTTCATCCCCAGAGAGGACTGGTCACATGGTATATATGAGCCTGTGAAAGAGAAATACTTTTTCCCAGAAACAAATGGAAAGTGGTGATAATAATTTGATCTTTTTAGCCATATGTTGCTGTGCGTCTTGATTATATTTTATTTAAGTACATAATCCGTAAATTCAGTTACCATAAGGGTAGGTTCTTGCGTATATGCGTACATGCATACAGTACTTGCAAACATCCTTACATACATGCATAGATTCATGCATGCATGCAAATGTGCATACGTACATAAACGCATGCATACAAATGTGCATGCATACTCTACATACAGATGTGCATACATAAACACATGCATACAAATGTGCATGCATATTCTACATACAGATGTGCATACATAAACGCATGCATACAAATGTGCATACATAAACGCATGCATACAAATGTGCATACATACTCTACATACAGATGTGCATACATAAACACATGCATACAAATGTGCATGCATACAAATGTACATAAGTCAAAATATGATACTAGGACACATAAACGTGACATAGACACCAAAGAATTAATTGTTACAAAAACCAATGCAAACACATTTATTTACAAGTTTGACAACTTTCTGACTCTATCAAAAAGAAAGAAGATAGTTCAATAACCGGATATTGTCTTTTCAGGTCATATAACATTTACCACAGTAGTGTTAACATGGTGTCTCAATGACACGTGAGTGCAAAAGCATAACTTATTTTTTCTAATTCATTAAAGTGTAGATACATACCCCATCCGAGGCGGTCCACAATGAAACTGGACTTTGAAGCTCTAATCTATTTATGGCTGTGTAATACCCGGTTGATTAGAGGACACCGTTATGTACGTAATCAATGCAAGAAAAGATTCATTTTCTAAATTAAAAAATAAAAATAAAATCCTACCTTTCAATATGCGGACACGATTATAACACGATGGCTGTGTAAATGCTTTGATTTGGACGATTTTGATAAACTGGTGCGAGGTAAAACGTGAACGGCTTAGGTACGTAACCGCGTGAGGAAGCTTGGACACGCAAGGTTATCAGGCTCCTGTAGCGTCGGCAGCAATTGAAACAAAGCAATTCTTAGTAGTTTCGTACCAGACAGTAATGCTCTTCATTTTTTTTTTTTTAGGTTGACCAATCCACCAGCCATGAAACACGTGGGTAAACGATTCATGCTTATGTACATAACGATTGGGACACGGAAAGAAAGTCAGCACTATATATTCCCCTTGTTTTAAAATATCGTGGTGTGTATGAATTTGGGCACATATATTTTTTTACTTGGCTTATGCATGACAGAAACAAACAAAGATCGATCTGATATATATTTATTTTTCATGATTGCCGATTGTGTACGTCTTGTGTACGTAACTCTCAGGACACAATGAATTACGTACACGAGCCTGATTAATTTTGCTCTCCCATATGAATACGAGCGACAACTTTTACTAAGCAAAGTGGGGTTTAGAAAGGCATATTAAACGTCTTCAAAAATATCTGGTTGAAAGAAATGTAGGCTATTAGGATGGGTATATATTTCCACATCAATTATGACAGTAAAAAATTTCACATTTTCGTGTCCTATTAATGGGTAAAAATCGAAAATAAAGTTTAAATTTACAACAGTTCAAGAAAGTCTGGCCCATGAGTTTATGTATTACATGGCAAGATGAAGTAGCACATACAAGTAAAACTTTCCCATAAAGTAAACACAAGACACTTCGGTAAACAAATGAAAATCACTTTAAAAAATCTCTACAGTATCATATTTTTACATACATACAAATGTGCATGCATACATAAACGCATGCATACAAATTTGCATACATAAACGCATGCATACAAATGTGCATGCATACATAAACCCATGCATACAAATGTGCATGCATACATAAACCCATGCATACAAATGTGCATACATAAAAAATAAAAAAAACAGTACTGCTGTCTCAGAATGCTATGGTGTCACTGGGCCCTGGCTCTTCCATGTAACTGTTCCACATGCTCTGTTTAGACTAGAGGGTTCAGTGAATAAACATGGATCCCCTGCGCCTGTTAAATGTCTTCTCCATAGAACATCTGCTGGAAGGTACCCTGAGAGGGGGTTGGTGCACTACTCGCCAAAAAAAGAGGGATCATTCACTGGGGCTAATGCTAATCCCCAGCGTTAAATCCCTGTGATTAACGCACAACTTGGCCGCTGCTTCCCCAGTGTTGTCCTGTACGTGCCAAGTCAGAATCACATATGGGCAATTGGACATTGTGTGTTTGTGATGCACAACTCCAACGGATCAAAATTAATTTGAAATTAGCAGTGCTGGCAATTAGTTGTACTCGCTGTGTAAAATTTAAAGACGGTTTACTATTAATGCTCTTTTATAATACATTTTCCCCCTGAAATAATTTCTTGATGCAAGAATACTCTTTGTAATGTAATTTTGCAAAACAGTGGGTTAAAATCCTGACATGACCTTTTTAAGCATGTTAAACCTTACATCCATGCAATTCAAAACCTTGCTACGGCATGGGGATTTGAACATTCTAAAGCTGAATATCTTAAGACTGCAGATGGAACCCTGCAGTTCTGAGACGGAACCCTGTAATTGGAATACTAAGCTGCCGCAATGGTGGTTGGGCAGGGAGGAACACAGGCACCCGGTTTATTATAACCTAATGCGAAAAGTGCCATTCGAGACCTTTGTCCTTTGCAAAGCACATGAGTGTGTTTTGTACTGTACATCTGAGCGGTGCAGAGTTCCTTTCTTATCTGCATAGCCTACAGTAACACTTGTGAGATCAGTGACAGAAGGATGACGACTTGGTGTGCTTTATCAGGTAGCAATGAAACGGACCTAAACACTTCTCCGTATTTAGCTGCTTAGGTTTCTAAGGCAGGTTTTGTGAATGTTTGTATTCAGAGAGCCATACGCCTTTTTAGACATACCTATTTAAATACATACCCCAAAACCCCGCTAACAAAATGAATGGCCTGCGACACTTGCCCCTTCATTCAAGGTACAGCTTTGCCTGTGCTCGTGATGTGAGCCGTTTATAGCAGTTTGTTTCCCTGTCGTGTTACAGAAGAATCCTCTGAGATTCCCCTTTTAGTAGGCTATCCGGCCGTGAGGCTACGCCCAGAGTCCAAACACGTGAAGCGATGTACCCTAGGCCAGAAATAAAAACAAGGCACGGGAGACGATTTATTTATTTTATTTTTTATTTTTTTCCTTTCCTTTCTTTCTATTGTGTTGTTGTTCGGTTGTGTTTTGGACTATTTTTATACAGTCTATGGTTTTGGGAGTCTATAAGCACTCCGGCAGTGTTGAAGCGGCCACTGCGTCCCATTGACGGTGTTCCCGTATGGACTGCGCTAACGGGTTGCGGGTTGGGCCGGAACATTCGTCCCCCACGGACCGTTGTGCTCAGCTAGACCTACAGCGACTGCCCACGCGTTGACTTTCGAGTGCGTTAATGCCTAACAGCTGCCTAACAGGAAGGACCTCCTCAGAGATCTGCTGCAGCCTGAGTGCTTTCTATGGCTTGGGCTTTGGCATCCTGCCGTTATTGTTGTTGAGCAGGCTCTACATTCTTTAAAGCCCCATATTTTTTGCCATGCTCTCGGAAATCAAATCAAAACCTTAAAAATGGTCTATTTTCACATACCATTTCTTTTCTCCCCTCATACAGGGAAGAAATTATATATGTTTGTCTGTTGGTTTACATGATCAAATCTACCCAAAATTATTGTAAATTTATGTTTGTGGATATTGGAGACTGTACTGTCTATGAAAATGATGAAAGACATTTTCCACTAGCTACACAACAGATGACATTATAAGGGTAAGGAATATTATAAAGGATTACCTCAGGAATATTATTACAAAACCTTTCTAGTTTAGCTTGTATGTTCACCTTGGGTTATATTTACATAGTTTAACACCTCGATCCCGGCCAAATGTGCAATTAAAACTAGTCTGCACTACAATGTGACGACTTGTTGTACAACAAAGATATTTCAGAAAAAATGGACATCTCACCACCTGGTCCTCAGTTTGCTTCGCTTTAACCCTTAAAATGGTTTGGATACGTAAATGACCTGTTCTGATGCTAATCCACATAGGGATGATTCGACCCAGACCTGCTTTCACCCTAACCCCAAATGTGACCACTGATGGCGCCTTTTTTTCGTTGTACCAGAGTTGGGGAGAGCAACGAGTCAGAGGAGGAGCAGCTGAGTATAATGTGGCAGTATGTCAGGTGACATTTCAGGACGCCCTTGCTTCCGTGGTCCACTGCAAAATCACACAAGGGAAAAAGGATGTGGGGGGGGTCAGAGGTCACAGTGTCTTTCCTTTCTCTGTGGTCTATGCACTGTGGGGGGCGGGCTTTTCTGTGGAAGTGCTGTCCTGATAAGATTATTTTCACTGTTACTCCTGCAGAGAAAGTTCTGTTTCTCCTGCCCTTGATATGAGGAGGAGGAAAGAGGCCTCACTGGCTCATAATTAAGGCAGAGTGTGCAGAAAACCGCCAGGGGCTTGTTTTTGATCAACAAAATTGCATTGCTGGTGATGTAATCAGAGCTGACGCATTTTGCTTTTTAACATCACAGGTTCCCGAGAGGGTAGGATTTGGCAGAACTAACAGGGAATTAAGCCTTTCTAATTAAGTCTGTTCTTTTGAGATTCATGGCTGTGTCTGTTGTCTAAATATTATGTTTTTTACGAGAGTCACAAGTGATGAAAGGAAGACAGGCATGCTTTTATTGCACCCCGCGATCAGCAGTCGGGGGTCCCCGAAAAGCACCCATATACCCAGTGTTCGGCCATTTTTCACAGTGATAGTTGAGGAACTAAAGCAGTATACTCTGTGTCTTTGTAAAGCGTTTTAAAACGAGAGCCAACAGCTGGCAGGGAGGGGAGATGACTGCAAGTGTAAGTTCTCATTGGCAGGTGAATGTGGATTTCACACTTGCGTGTAACAGGTAGAAATAGCCGTGCTCTCTTCAAGCAGGTGAACCACACGGTGTCACATTACACCAGGGCAGGCTACGGTACGTGCCATACATGTTTCAACGTCCAAGCAGAGCAAAGTGTGAACTTATCAGGGTGGCACTTCCTCATCCCTTTCTCCTTAAACACTGGCACCAGCTTGCAGAGCAGTCCTGGAATTAAGTGTTTTTAAAAAAAAAATTAATTGTGTAATCTTCTTTTTCCTGCCCTCCAGAACTTTCCGTCTCGCCGCTTGCCGCACGGCCGCCTTCGTTTGGCTTGCTCTCTACCTTTTAGGGTCCCCTTCCCTTGCTGGCGGCCCCCTTACTTTCCACCTTGGCCTCTCTGTGGTGCTGCCTCACAAGGGGGCGTCTCTGAAGCGACCAAGAAGGTCGTAAAATCTCGCATGTTCCCTCGCCATTTGTTTCGACAGTCATCGAGCGAAACCAGACCCTCGACTGAACAGTATGAGCGAAAAAGTATTTTTTTTCTTTTTAATTCTCCAGACCTCATTTTGCGACTGATGGATTTTTAGGTGGCTCGTTAAGTTAAGAGGCTTTTATAAAATTAATTGCAGCTAGTTCCTGGGACACTGTGAGCTGTGGTTAATTTGCTTGGGTAAAAATCCTGTCAGAAAAGGCTTTTAGCACTTTTTTTTGTCTCTTGAGAATACCTAGGCTGATGATCCATAAAGCCTGTTTTTAATGATATGGAAACACTGATGGGTGAGTGATCGCATTTTGGTAAGATGGATGTTCACATTGTTGGTCTTTTTAGGAATTGTGGGTAGGAAAAATAAGGAGAGTCCAAAGTCCAAGCTCAAGCAGCTGGAGATACAAGGTGCTACCCAAAAAAATGATTACAGAAAATGTGGGGGAAAAAAGGTGCAACACTCGCTCGTAGAAAAAATTTGAAAATGTTTTATTGGTTAAAAGAGGACGTTTCAGCCACCATGGCCTTCATCAGATTGAAAATAAGTAAATAAAAAGTATTCACCCCTAATTTAGTATAAAGATGTGGGTCCATGGGTGCCCGATGGACCAGCGGGGGCCGCCAGAGAGCGATGAAACGTGGAGCCCTAACCGTCTGGACCCTCCCATACCCTGGGCGACGCAAGTGGCAATTGCACCACAGTGTGGTGCTTTAACCGAATGAGCCACCCAGCAGCCGTGATTTGAGGATTTTAATTTGGCTCAAGTTGTGACACATTCCTAGGGGATCATTAATGGACTACGGTTTTCAATTCACACCATGAATGTACTTTTCTAACCTGGCTTTTAGTGCCCCAGGTGTCCCATGCTGCTAAGGAACTAGTTTCCTGGAATGTGTTTTCAGTCAATATTGTATCATTTTAAGTAATTACTCTGCAATCACTCGGCTGTGTAAGCTGGCCAGTCATATTGCCCAGGATCACAGCTCAAGAAGTGCCATGGCGGAGGTTCAAACCCCTGCCCGCGTCGAGAGGGGCTCGTATATGGCTTGAGAATTGGCTGCCCTAGAGATTGTGCCCCATATCTTGCTGTGTTCAAAATTTTCAATGCATGTGAATAAAACTTGTTTCTTCTCGATGATCAAAGGGCCAAGGGCAAATAAATGCGGGCCACATTTGAATGCCGCCAGTTGAATAGGCCTGATTTCGAGAGTGGGAGTGTGTTCTCCTGAATCCATGAGGAATGTTGCATGAATGTCCCCCTTAAAAAGTCTCTCAATTGAGCTTTCCTCCTGGATAACTAAAGGATAAATAAATCAAATTAATGAAATCAGACACGGCTTATCTGAATAAAAAATTGGAATTTGGGAATAAAGAAAAATGGGATAAAAATGTTACTAAGTCATTCCAGCGTGACCATAGCAATCATTTTCTTCCTGAAATCTATGTGAGCCTACGACCCAGTTTTATATTCTCGGATAAAGCAGGTTTCCCTGTAGGATTCGCAAGTGCTTGCATTTTCCCCTCAGTCCTGACACACTTCCTAGTTCTGCTGATTGGAATGAGTTATCCCCAGTACGAGATACTTTCACCACCATGCAGGACCATTGGAATGTTGCTAAATGGCTGAAGTTCTGTGCTAGGCTCCCGGCACACGCGACACTTTTAATTTAGACCAAAAATGTACATTCATGCCTCGTCTGACCACAGAACCTTCTTCCAAATATCTATAGTCTGGAAGACAGTTCAAATTGAAGGGACGATTTTGTAGAGCATGAGAGAATTGTAAAAAACATTTGATTTAAAGCTTATGAAAATTAATTAAGCTGTATTTGACATGCATCATGACAAAAGTAACCACAATTGCATTGAACAAAATGGGGTGAATTTTTTCTTTAAAGAGGCTATATGTAAGATTTTTACATGCATGAATCACTTTCAATTGCCAATGAACAGATTGTAACACAACTTAAAAAATGAGACCTTCCCTGACTTTCTCTGTTGCGTATAAGAGCCTATGGGTTGATTTTTATGTAAACATGCAAAAAGATTTTTTATGTAAATTCGGGTCGAATTTGCCAGGAAAATAATTTTGTGAATGAAGGATGTGACGTCAAAGCGCGCTCCCGAGTGCCTGGCTACATTTATTGTTGGGGATCAAAACTCACCCCGAGTTGGCGTTCTTTTTATTGGACAGGTTACTGCAAAGCATGTGAAATATATTGTGATGTTCCTGATGCCGACATTAGCTTGGAATGTGTGAGATGTTGCTTACTTGATTGCTTGATTGCTAAGCTAGTTAAGTTACATTTAGCTGGCTAACGTTAACTAGCTTGCTTGCTAACGTTATCACTAGCAAGGCTGGCTGCTGGCTGCAGTACGGCCACCGGTGTCAGTAATGAGAATCATTTTCTGAACATTGCAAGGTCACTGTTGGCTTCAAAGACATTGGATAGTTTCTTATTTCCTTTAGATAAATTAAAATAGGGAAAAGACAGTTGTGATGTCACCTTACCCACAGGAAAAAGGGAGGAACTTTGAATCCCAAATGCGACAATACTGTTAGAAGGAGCTCTACCAATCACAGAGTATGTTGGTAACAAACCAATTGAACAACAAAGACTATAATTGGTGGATACTATCTGGCTATACTTCTGGGATCACCACTGTCTTATTCTTGCTCGCTGTGCTCCTTAGTACAGAAGGTGGGCTTATCTGTGAGTGACAGGGCACAGTAAAGGATATTCTACTCTGTGACTTTGAAATGTTCTTGTAACGCTCTCCTGCTTTTTGCTTTTATACCAAGTCATGCTTGACTTATTTTAAAAGCACTTCAGTTTTCACGCTTGGATTGCCATATAACTAAGTGTGTTATGGCATGAAATTCAATATTTAACTGAAGAAACTGACAGAGACTGATGACTGTACTGTACAAGTCAAGGTACCCCACTTTGATTCCAATCAGTGAAATCAAAGATAATATCTGACAATACCTGAATGGATTTAGGGTTGCCATTGCAAAGAGGTTTAATACTTCTGCAACTGGAAATATTCAAATTTGCATAGACACTCATTTGCATAATATCAGCATTTTTATTTTTGAGTATCTCGGGCAGGAGACCGAGATGGCCATTGCAAAGCAGTCATTTTGTGGCCAATAACTTCAATTGGAGCTGGTGTTTGAGACCAAAACATATATTTGGCCAGGCACAACGGAAGTGGGTATGGCATCAGACGGATGCTTGTGTTGAAAAGCATGTCATACACACGGTGGTGCATCTTTGCTGTTTTGGGGTTGTTTTTTATCTATTGGTTCTAGGGCTGTTTTTTAGGCGAATTTAATAAACTACACCCAATATCACCCCTGGAGGGGCTCAGATATGGCCAGATATGGGGCTGCTGGGTGGCTTGTCCTGTTAAGGCACGGTTCTGGTGCATGGACGGGCCCAACGGACTGCTATCAAATCTGAACCATGCCAGTGCCCCAGAGCCCCACGGGGAAATGCATGTTTAGCTCTGGCAGCAGGGATGGCAAGGTTTCAGTCAGCCTGGATGACTGCCCCACCCCCCAGCTGATTGGACTCCTGATGGTTCATCTGCTGAGCTGCATATGAAGTGTCCTCTTCCAACTCCTGCCTGTGCAAACTCAACTTCCCAACTGCCTTGTGATAAGAAACAGCGGCTTGACATCGTGCTCTTGAGGAGAACGCATGCTTTTCTGCGCTTTTCCTGAAACAACAGTGAAGGCTGCGATGCGTGCTGCAGCACAGCGTGACCATGATTGGGGTTTACTTTGGGGGGGCTAAACATTAAACAAAAAAATAAAAAAACTGCAAATGGCTTTCTCAGCAGGGCAGTGATCCAGAGCATACCTCAAAATCTGTATAAATACACACAAACACACACACGCATATAGTATGGTGCATTTGATGTCTTATCATAAATCTGTTGACATTTTGTACCTTGGCTTCCCCACCGCATGACCTTGTTTCCAGGCCTGATATTTACCTTTTTAATGGGCCCTGGTTTCCTGTACCTTTCAGTACAGCTTCACAAACCTGAATGGCTCGTCTGCTCTAGGCTGGAGCAATCCTGGAGTTTATGTTCTCTGCTTTAAAGATGTCCGACATCAATAATATGCGTTAAGGTTAATGCGATTCCAAAGAGACTGATTCCAAAGAGACCGAGGTACCATGTGCCACAATCTTGGGCATGCCGTATTTTATTCAGTGGAAATATCACTGATCAGAGATCATTTGTGACCAGACCCTTTTCTGAGAGTATAAATATTTGTCTTTTCTGTGTTATTTTTAGCACGCACACAAAGAAAAGCACTCTAGAAGTTTCACCTTTTTACAATTCCGTTAATACTGACCTTTTGTCGCCGCGGTGGTGCAGCGGGCTAAGGCGCAGACTTCATCTGTGCGGTTGTGCCCCAAGGATCGGGGGCTCGATCCCCGGTCCTGCCAGATCCGAGCATGTCCGGTGCCCTGTGGGAGCGGCAATTGGCGTCTGCTCCCGGGTGGGGGGAGTGGCTCGGAGAGAATCACTGCGCACAGAACGGCCCTGGGCGAGTTGGAATCAAGGTCATGAGCTCGAGGAGTCGCGCCCTGCAGAGGACGTGGCGCCCTACTACCGGCTGACAGGGTTGTATAGCGGTGATTCTCTAGCGGTTGCTACACGGGGGGAATTGAATTAGAATAGGGGTTCAATTGGCTACCAAATTGGGAAAAAATCTGAAACAAATGGGGGGAAAAAATAAAAAATGCTGACCTTTTGTGTGACAGGTTGGTTAGATTTGTCTTGTACAGGAGGAGGGGATTTTTACTGGGTATAATGCTGTGTTTTACAACCCGTGTGTTGGTCATGGTGGTGAACATCTTAGTATAGATCAGTGGCCCCCAACCCTGTTCCTGGAATCTGCAGTCCTGTAGATTTTCATTTCAACCCTAACACCTGATTCTACTGATTAGCAGCTCAATGAGATCTCTAGCTGTTGAATGAGTTGTGCTTTGTTAAGGTTGGCGTTAAAACCTGCATGAAGGTAGATCTCCAGGGACAGGGTTGGGGACCACGGTTATTGACGATCCATAGATTCATATTCAATTTTGACCTGACTTGACTGTTCCTGGCCTCTCAAGAATCACTGACTGAATGACTGTTAAGCATCAAATTTACAGTGTGCACTTTGTACTTACACACTTCTACAGCCCTTTTACATATTTTGTTTTCTGTGGTCTTTCAAGCTGTGTGTGCGAGTGTGCGTGTGTGTGTGTGTGTGTGCGTGCGTGCGTGCGTCTTGTTAATGTCTTCACCATGTTAATGTCTGCATACGCACATTTGGGCATAGCTGGTTTAGCTGGGGTGGGTGTTGTGGCTTATGTGCATCTGTGGGAAGCTTTGCAGAGCTGTCTGTGCAATCCTGTATCTCTGCCTATCTGTGTGTGCTCACATTATGGCAGACAAAAACACACACTCTCTCGCTTGCTCACACAAACACACACACACACACTCTCCCTCTCTCTCTCTCTCTCTCACACACACACACACACACACACACACAAACACACACACACACACACACACACACACAGCTGACTCAGTGCTCTGACTGTGCCCCTCTCCCTCACAGGGTGGGTGTGGACCCAGACCAGGACCCCCATCCTTGTGGGGACAGCTTTCAGGTTCTCCAAGGAGTAAGTCCTACGCTCCTCTACACTCCTCTCTCGTGCCCTCCTCCTCCATCTCTCCATCCAGCCGTCTCCTTGCGCACAACACGAGCCCGTCACGCGTGCCTTCACATAAACGGCCGCTGCCTTGTCTCAGCCCGTGTTATCTTAGCAGTGCTTTAGCCGGCACAAAAGCACAGAGAGGGATCTCCTTTCTCTTGAGCCTCCCAGGGTGATTAATCTGCTTAAGTAATGAAAATTAAAGATAAGCATTTGACTGGCTGCACCGAGTCTAAATCTAACTGGCAAATGCATGATGTCTGCCTTGTACATGCCATGCAAATTCACACTTCACATCAGGGGGTTCATTTTTGAATGTGTATCGGTCTATCCCTTTCAAAGAGATGGAACATTTCTTCTTGAGCAATGCTGTATACTAACTGTGTAAGGTGAGCTGCAGATGACCTTTTTCAGAAATTACCCCGCCCCAAAAAAAAAAAGTCATCTCTTTTGTTCTGACTCAGTTCTACACATCTCAAGAAGGTGTTGCTGCCTTTTTTTGTCAAAGTTTCTTTCAAATCAGTTGAGCAAAGGTGAGAGCAGGACTTTGGCGACAACCACAAGCGCGCTGCTTTCATAACCCATGAGTACAGGAAGTAGAGCGAGGTGAGAGTAGTCGACACAAGACGAAGAACAACAACCCAAAAAAAAGATTAAAAGCAGTGGCAGTTTTGAATGCCGCAGGCAAGAGATAGAAACGTAGCTTTGTATCTGAACGCTGCGCACTCGCATGCAGAGAGGATATAGAGAGAGAGATGTTTATTTAAACCACCTGCGGTATAAAGTCGACGTGTAACAGGCCGTCTGCTGTTCGCTTACCTTCCAGCATACCTTACCACTGCCTAATCTGCACTAAATCTAAGCTCTCTAGAACGGTCTCCGCGCGCAGTCTGCCGCCGGCTAAATATCGGTCTCATGGAGACGGTCGGCTGAAGAGAGCACATAAGGAAATGATGGATGTTTAATGAACGGGAAGATGTAAACTCCAGGAGGAACTGTAGTGCTCTCGTTTTAACTCCCAGTGTATCTGGTGTTCTGTGGAAGTTTCGTGATTACACAAGTCCTCCCCGGTCTAAACATCTCGGTGGAAGGGCAAACGGTGGCGCGGTGTTAGCTCCGCCCCTTTCGGAGCTCCGTCGTTCGGGCCATCTGAGGCGGTGTGTGCACAGCTGGGGCACAGCTGGGGGGTCATTGGGGGGGGGGGGCCAAGGCTTTGACCTCTCGCACTGTTGTGTTGGCAGCTGGATGTTGATGCTTATCCCCCAAACATACAAGATGCTGCAAAATACCCCCCACCCCCAACTGAGCTGACCAGCTGTGTGCCGTTTCCCTTCATTTCTGTTTTTATTTTTTTTTTATTTTATTTTTTTCTCTTATGTGCCCGAAGGTGACCGGACCTTTTTTCCATCATTCATTTTGGACACCATCTCCGTTAACCGCCCCCGGTGAATTTGTTGCCCATATGCACTATGTATGCATGTGTTCTAAAGTGTGCCGGCCTCCTGGTCGTTCTTCATTTTACTATTTTTCTTATAACCATGTTGGTGATATTGTTGTCCAAATGCACTGTGTAATAACAAAATGGATGAAGTTGTTGTCCAAATGCAGTCTCATAACAAAATGCATTAATGTGTTGTCCAAATGCATTGTCTCATAAAAAAAAAAAAAAGGATGAATTCGTTGACCAAATGCATCCTTGGCTGTATGTGAGCAGATCCACATAAGGCTTTTGCGAGGCTGAGAAGTGCCGGCCACTGCTGTGAGCTTTGTGTTGTGTTCTTGTGTCTACAGGATGGGACTCATCCAGAGGGGCACAGTAAGACCAAGCAGGAGAGTGCCTGGATGTTCCGGCTTTGGTACACTTTCGATCACAAGTATCCTTACCTCGTGAGCTTCCTCTGATACTTACTTGACTGGTTCTGTGATTCGTCCTAACTTTTATTTTCCCTTTGCTACCAGATACATTGAGTTCCATTGAGTCTTTAATGGATGAAACGGAGAATTTGACTTTACATTTAAATGTGGTGGCGCAGATGGCAAATTTCACCTATTTAGGGGTGCTCTGTTTAAGGCTTTATAACTCCAGGTGTGAGCATCACATAAACTTGGTAAATGGCTTAAATGAAAGAAGACAGGTGTACCATTTACAATACAAACTTAGATTTGTTTATTTTCATAATTTAAGTCAAAATAAAGTGCCACAAATGCAAAGAAACTTTGGGAAAAAAAATTTAAAAATAGTTTTATTTTTATTTTGCTGAGAGCTACATAAGTGAAATCGGTAATATACACTACTCACAAAAAGTTAGGGATATTTGGCTTTCGGGTGAAATTTATGGAAAATGTAAGTTCACGCTACAGTGATATTATATGTATCATGAAAGTAGGGCATTTAAGTAGAAGCATGCAATGGTGATTCTCATCTCAAACAATTTATTGAAACAAAAGCCAACAACAGTGGTGGGTATACCACAACAAAAATGTCAATGTCTCAATAACTTGTCATGTGCCCTTGAGCATCAATTACAGCTTGACAACGACGTCTCATGCTGTTCACAAGTTGACTTATTGTCTGCTGAGGCATGGCATCCCACTCTTCTTGAAGGGCGGCCCTCAGGTCATTGAGGTTCTGGGGTACAGAGTTACGAGCCTCTACACGGTGAGTCAGCTGATCCCATAGGTTTTCTATGGGATTCAGGTCTGGAGAAAGTGCAGGCCACCCCATTTGAGGTACCCCAGTCTCCAGCAGCCTTTCCCTAATGATGCGACCTCGATGAGCTGGAGCATTGTCGTCCATGAAGATGAAATTAGGCCTGTGTTGTTCATGCAGGGGCACAATGACTGGATTAATGATGTTATTGGGCTTGTCCACTGTACCATTCACAAAGTGTAGGGCAGTTCTGTATTGACTAGACACACCTGCCCACACTGTAACACCGCCACCACCAAAGGGTCGTCTGGTGACAACAGTGGCTGATGCATAGCGCTCTCCTTGACGTCTCCAACATCGTTGGCGGCCATCATTTCTGCTCAACGTGAATCGACTTTCATCAGAGAACAGCACTGAGGCCCACTGGTCCCTCGTCCAGCGTAAATGCTCCCTGGCCCATGCAAGACGATGACGCCTGTGCCTGGTGGTGTGGTCAGGTACCCTTGCAGGTCGTCTAGCACGCAGACCACGCTGATGTAAACGGTTTCGAATGGTCTGACGTGACACTTGGGTGCCTCTCACCTCCCTTAAATGTGCCTGGAGTTGAGTGGCATTCATCATCCGGTTCCGCAGGGCACTGTTCACAATGAAGCGGTCATCAGTGTGGGATGTGGCCAAAGGACGTCCACTTCTATGCCTTTCTGTGACTCTTCCAGTCTCTCTGTATCTCTGTTGCAACCTGCTGATGACACTCTGTGACACTCTAAGCTCAGTGGCCACTTCCCTCTGAGAACATCCTGTTTGAAGCCTTGCAATGGCGAGGTACTGTTGATCAATTGTTAGGTGTCGTCTTGGTCTCATGATGTCAAAATGTGAACAGCATGATGAAGAGGACTGTTTAAATACCAATTCTAATTGAACCAGGAAATTTATTGGTCGATTCATGGATCAAACACCTGTTGTGAATTTTGCCGTTCAGCTCCTTGTTAGAGAACAGCAAGTTGTGCAAAAAGTACTGAAACATAGAATAGTTGGACATGTGCATTCAAAAGTTTAGAGAAGGTCAAATTAATTTCACCTGTAAAGGTTATAGTGCATTTTAGGTTCATCCTGAAATTTCACCCGAAAGCCGAATATCCCTAACTTTTTGTCAGTAGTGTATATACATTTCCTGGATCATAAACTCCATGTCCACAAGTTCAGCAAAATCTGAGGATGATATGCAGAACTACTAAAGGTCTATGATGCAAAATATAGCAGTGTATCCTGTTGTCCATTAGTGTCTCCAAATCTATCCAAATGGCTAAATTGTGCACTGCTGCAAATAAAATAAAAAAATGATATATTTAACTACAAATCAACAGTTTTGGCTCATAAAACTCACTTTTGCATAATTTCCAAGTGAGAATTATATATTTTCAGCAGTATAGGGGGGTAGATATCTATGGGTCCAAAACCCCTATGCAAAACATGTCATAAAATGAATAAAATTAGTTTTGTACATTATAACGCATAAAAAATAAAAAAAACATATCACAGTGTTACATACACCTAAATATGTTGCCTAATCATTCACTCTTGTACCTCAATAAAACATCACTTGTCCCTGTACTCTACAGTATGTATACTTTTGTCCTGGGATTGCATTTTTCTGTATTCTTTTAATCTTAAGTTTTCCTATTCATAACAACTCCAAGGAAATTTTTACCTTAATCTACCACATATCAGCGCACAGTAAATTGGAATGAGCATTTGTCATGCCCTAAGAGACTAGCATACGCCATAGCCTATATTATGTATGGTAACATGAACATAAAATAGTTTTCCACCATCTGTAAAATGCTGCCAAATGTTCTATCTCCAATGAACATCGGTAGCCTACTTCAAAAATACATTTAGCTAACGATTGCATTACAGTATGTGAAATGCACTCAAAATGCGAAAATAACAATAGGGCTATCAAACATATTGGAAAGACAGTGCTCGAGTGGAAACACGAACGTACGTATGTAGCCAGCGAGACCAACGGTATTTTAGACGCAAAAATACTTACATATCGCAAAAGATAAATTCCCCTGCATAATGCGTATTGTATAACGCTTGCGTAATACTAGACAGTTAAAACGAAAACTGCCGTTACGCTGGGCTGTAGTAAATTGCTCAAAGCACCCAAAAAGACTTGACATATACCGTTGCGAAGGTTATAATGTACTCTATTGGATAAAAAAAGCCTACAATTAAACCAGAATGAACTGTAATGGTTGAGACAGGCTTACAGGGCATGGGGCTATTACGCGGCGACGTTTCAGATAGTGTAATAGCGGTATAAAGTGTTGTATATTTCTCAAACCGATTGTACCAGACAATAAATGACAACTGAATTTTGAAAGGAACATCTCGATGTGTAAAACCAATGGTAGGATTGTATATTTATTTCATATTTAGTAGCATATATTGCTAGTAGAATACATGGTAGAATGAGATAGTACTTTCACAGTTTATTTTGCATTTGAGTGAGCAGGGCTTTTCACGGCTTTTCTGGCATACGATCAGGCTATTATTGGGTTTATCTCGTTGCTATGACGTTATTCTAATTTTATATGATGAATAAATATATTTATGAACTCAAACATAGACACTATTGTCCACTATGTCACGCATAGGTAGGTATAGACTAGGTGGGGGGTTGCTTGATAAATGGACTTGCTACAGGGAAATAGTGGCACTTAGAAACTACGTATTCGGCAGAAATCGTCACAAACCGTCGACCAATAAATTTAAAACACAAAGTTTGTGATTTCCAATAATAGTTCGGCTGCAGTAGCAACGAATGTCTCAGTTGAGCAAAAAAGGTCCCGCAGGCGGGACTTATGCGCAAAGGTGTTAACTCCTAAGATAATGTTTTGGGTTTCTCAGTCGATTGCCAAAGATAAGCTGGTTACTATGAGTAATGAGTAACTGAGGCAGAACACATCTATAAAAACATTTTCTCGCTTCCTCTATCTAGGCCTGCCTCATAGTATGACTGATAGTATGAAGTGGAAGCAGCAACTATCTGTTGATACATAGAACAGAACAAGATACAAGATACAAAGCAGGATACTGTGACAGGTTGGAAGTCACATAAAATATTGGATATAGAAAATGTACTGAAATAAAATTGGGATGGCAGGTATGCCATCCGCAAAGTTACGGCATGCCCCATTACCTATACAGCACAGAGAGTTTGGCACTTTTCAGTGTTTCCTACAGAAGTAACCACAATTACCATAGACTCTCAGCCCTTAAAAACATTAACTTCTGTATGTTCTGACCTCATGTAACCACACAGCATTCAGATACAACTTCACACATCCACACAATAAAGCCCCAAACTTGGGTTATTTTGCCGTTATTTTATTCATTCTGTGCTTTTCATAGACCCAAAGCAGTGGATGCAGACAATTATTCAAACATGCCCTATAGTGTCGTCATTTTTCTGTTTAATTTATAAGTGCAACACATCTGTATCAGAGTATTTCCACTATAAATTATTCTCATTTTGCAGTTTGATGTGGAACATACAGTTTCATTGACCACATTCTCTTGAGATGGTAAGATGAAGAAACACAGGGCCAAGTTGCATTAAATAATTTAGGAAAGTTTGGATAGCATTGCTTTGGAATAGAGCTAGTTTATTTAGTGTGAGCTACGATAGGCAATATTGTTAGTTGTAACTTGGCCACATTTTGATATCAATACTTTTAAAGGCAGGCCTAGTTTTTGCAAGTTGGAATTAAGGACTTATAGACAGCGCTATGTAGGCTATGCGTGTATAGCTTGGCTGTTTCTTACGTCGGAAACGTTTTTGTTCAGATATGAATATACAGCAACCATGGGTGTAACCACGCATTCTTTGGGGGGGTCGTGTCCCCTGCAATGTCTAACATGGTTATGCCCCTGATTGCAACACTTCACAATATGTGGGAAAATATAGCAATATATTGCGACATTTTCTTTCTTTTTCGATAAGATCTTTTTGTAGCTGCAGGGCCCTCAGTTACTGAGTGAAAAAAATGTGACAAGCTGCCTCTAAAGCCACCCGTTTACCTTTTGTGCTTTAATTATTAGCTTGACGGAGGGGGCCATCCTCTGGCATCTGTTGCCTTTTCACACCCCTGTGTGAACCGCGTTTCCCACAGTTCCCCTGACAGCCCCTCGGAGACGTGAAATAAACACAAGCATGTTGCCTGGCGTTAATACTCTTGCAGTTGTAGGTGCCCGCCTCCCGCCTCCGTCTAGCTGTTTTCCAGGTAATGAGGTCTTGGGTGACCATGGACACATGCTCTATGGTAACAAATGTAACGTACAGTAGAACGGTAGCGATGCGCAGTGACCCTTGTAGTCCTGTGGTTTGAGTTTGTGTGGAATTCTCTTGTGGCGTGTGCGGTATAAATAGAAGAGTCTCTCTCTGCCTGCAGAACGCTGGCCGTGCTTGAGATTTTCCTCTCGGCGGACCAGAACATGGCGCACGGCGCTTCTGCTTCTCTCTCTGAATTCCAATGAACGTGCTGGTCACGTTCTCTTTGATCCTGTTTGATATTCAGTGCTGTCGCTAAAGGCCTGCTCTCCCCATATTCACACAGAATGTTCTGGAACGGGACACTTTTTTCAAAAGAAAGAAAAAAAGATATGTGGCGGTGATGTTTACTGTCCCTCTATTTGAACCCGCAAGTCCTTCTGTGCGCACCAGGGAATAGCTTTTATAATTAGCCACCTGTGCCCGGTGGAGTTACGCTTTGAAGATGCAAATGGTGTAGGATGTGAACTGTGAAACAGTATTCAGTTGGCATCGCAGAATTACCTCCTCATCGACCAAATGACTGTTTCAATTTGAATACAAGGATGCTTCACCTGGAACAGATGATTTCTGACTCTCAATCAAACATTTGACTGCATTAATTAAATGAGGTTACTTTTTCATTCTGTGACCTGACAGAGGTAAATGTTTAGGTGGGTACAAACAGTTACACAACGAGTTGAAATAAATAGCTATTTTGACAGTTTGTGTGTCTCCAATGACTCCAGGTTTCATTAATAATGTAGACACATTGACATCATACATCAAAATGGAGACAATGTACTATTATGTAGAAGGCTGACCCCTGCCTTTAGCTCTGCGCTCCCTATTTCAGTTAATTTGAGTACACTCAGATAAAGGTTTGTTATCCCCACAGGCAAAATTGTCATATGACGGTGTCTTAATGCTTGAACAATTTAACCATGCAGCCATAACAGACAAGCATGATGGGCGGGGAAAAAAAGTGGAAAACATTAAGCTTAGTTCCTCCCTGGTCTTCAGTGTGGATTATCGTGGGGATGTCTCTGTGGGAGAGTGTTGTTATGAGGCAGCGTGTGGGGGTCAAGCTTGTTGTCCTGTATCTCTGGTTGTGCAGAATCCTTGTTTAACAGGAGCTGTGAACCAGCTAGCTAACTCGCTAAAGTGGAAGAAGCATTCATCAGAGTTCGGGTCCTGAGGGAAGGAGGAAAGCTTTCTCAGTGAATCGTCTCTAACCGTCAGCTTCCCTAACAAAAGTCATCTTGTTATTCCATCTCCCTACAATGTCTTTCTGCCTCAGTACTCCCAATGCAACACCCCACCCCCCTTACCCAGTGATATAATCCAGAGCTGAATTTCCCAGTGGAGCGGCTCTGTGTCGGTCGCGTTTCCTGGTCCGTAACCAATGAGGAAGAAGATGGTGAACTGAGGCCTGGTAGTGTCTCAGCCCCTTCTTGAGCCAGGGCCTCAAGAGAGCTTTCCGAGGATTCCCTAAGAGTGGCTTTCACTCTTTCTCTCTGTCACTCTCTTTCTCTCGGCTGGGTGTGTTTAACAGCACTGTAACCACACCCGCCCCCCCCACTCGTTATGTTAAGGTGGGACCCTTTTGAAGGCTCCTTATCTCTCTCTCCACATTGGTGAGCCAGTGACAGCGCATGGGGTGGAGAGGTAGGCACAAGGCTGGTTTGGGTAGCAACCCTTTCAGGGGGTTCTCCATTTCGATGAGGGGGGGTCGAAAATGTCTTAGAGCTTGTGACTCTCTCGTGTCAACGGGCAGTTGCCCGGCATATCCCGTCCCTGTTCCATACCAAAATGGGGAGGCTGGAGGAATAGAGCTCTCTTTGTTCAGGCCATGTGCTTAACCCCTCTCCACATCAGAGATGTCCTCTCCACACAATATTTTACTTTGCATTTTGCAATTGAGCAGACGGTCTTCCCCAGAGCAACTTTTACAAGAGCGCACACACAAGGGTTTTGGCCAAAAGCAGAGACGTCAGTATCACAGCGGATGGTTGTAGTCAAGTACATAAACTCATGGCATAAAGTTAAGGCTCAAGTTAATATGGTAGCTCTTCATCCTACTCTTACACACTAGTCCTTTTACTAGCACTTGGATCCATGTAATTTTAGGAAGGGTTAAATAAAAACGAATGCTATCCTCAGAGAACAATTCCGTTTGTCTCAGCAAAATCATACTAGTAATGATGGCAAACATTTTAGGGCTTGTTTTTTCTGGCACATGAAAAAAGTATCACTACACACACACACACACACACACACACACACAGAAAAGGCGATAGGGGCACATTAAGTTTCTCCTTGCTATATATTAATAGCAAGTGTAAGCTTAATTTAGAGGTTTATTTAAAGTGGTTCCATTAAAAAAGTAGTATTTAAAGTATTGTGATATGGCCTCTCGCTTCTGACGAAGTGGCCGTTTAAAGCACTCTGCACAGTAAACGGCCTTTTTAACTACTCATGCCATTATAAAAGCTTAAGTGCATGTCATTTTGTTGATTTGTGCCCATCAGTAATGTGCATTAATATAGTGAGTGGGTGTAGGCCAGGGTCCCGCTAGTTTCTGGTCTTGTTGTTGAACAGCTGTTTTTCGGGGGTTCCTTGACTCACCCCCCTCCAGTTACTTAAAGCCCATCCTGACGCACAGCGGCCCCCCCCTCACCACCACCCTGCCCACCTGCTGTGGGCCACTGGCACGCTGCTTGACCAGCCCACAGGCGTACGAGGTGAGTGACTTGTGTACACGCATACACACACACACACACACACACACACAAATTCTACATACACACTCAACACACCCACTTACCCGGTTCTCCACATTCTTGTCTGACCTACTCTAAAACTGCTTTGGTAGGCTATATTTGGAGTGTTTATGAAGTGTTTGACATTATCCTGTATTTTGCCGCACTAATGCAAATGGAGGAAGCTATTTTACTGTGCATATATGCATGTGTAAGGGTGGGACTCTTGCACTGTGAACCTACCATTTTATAGCCCTTTGATTGTTTACCGTGACTGCAGGAACAGCTACAAATGCAGTCTGTTCTTTAATATACACTCAGTTTAACTGATTCCTGCTGCCTTTAAATAATTCAGATTCAAAGTAAGTGTTTTGTACTGAGTATTGAGTGTCAAAGAATGGCTCAAACATTGTTTCACTTGTGTCAATATGGCGATTTTCCGCTATCCACAGTGCATGTTCAGGGAACTGAAAGACGTGTAATTTCCCCAGTTCCTCTATTACAGGAGTGTTTACTTTTGTGTAGCTCTTAAAGGTTGTATCAGCGATTTTGGGTGGAAACATAAATGATCACATTCATCTGATTTTTCCTCACGATCCGCTAGCTGCCCGCCCCATAAGCAGGCCGTCAAAAAACCGCGTCTCTGTAGGCAGCCTATGCTCCGAGATCGTACACAAAAACAATGGTACTACCAACTACTCAAAACCAAAATAAACAGTATTCCAACCAATCACAATGATCTGCACAAACGTGACGTCACTTCTGAAGCGAAATCCCAAACAAACATACTTATGAATAATTATGTTATGTTTTAAAAAATAGTGTTCAAGCATCCAGAATTATAACCACGTTAATAACGTTTGTAAGAAACCAAACCGTTTGTAAATCCGTCAAGATTTCAGCGAGATAAGAGTATTAGCGTTTGTGCAGATCATTGTGATTGGTTGGAATACTGTTTATTTTGGTTTTGAGTAGTTGGTAGTACCATTGTTTTTGTGTACGATCTCGGAGCATAGGCTGCCTACAGAGACGCGGTTTTTTGACGGCCTGCTTATGGGGCGGGCAGCTAGCGGATCGTGAGGAAAAAAAAATCATTTATGTTTCCACCCAAAATCGCTGATACAACCTTTAAGGTATTACCATTTTATGTACAAACCACAATTCCAAAAATGTTGGGACAGTATGTAAAATGCACATAAAAGCAGAAAGTGATTTGTAAATTTTCTTTTACATATATTTAATTGAAAACAGTGCAAAGAAAAGACATACAGCCATTTAGCCAACCATGGGTAATAAGTGCGTAACACTTAATATAACGTTTTGGTGCAAGTCTAATGGATCAACTAATTTTAAATAAATAAGACTGCCCACAATTCAAGATATCTATCAAGCTTCTTATTTTTATTATTACATACCGATTAGGCTACCACCCGACGTTTCGGCACATTGACTTTCTCAAGGGGGGAAAAGAATGGCACTCGCATCGTCAATTATATACTTGTTACACCAATCAATTAGACAATCAGTTTCACAGTTGCCATCAAATTAGAAGGGATCAACCTATACAATTGCACAATTAAGGTACTCCATTTTATAGCCATGTATTATGTCAACAGGTTGATGAAGAAAAACTAAAATTTCCAAAAGGAAGTGAAAGTATCTCTGAAAATAAACTTGAGCTTTCCTGCTAAATATAACCAGAGAAAATAGCTCTGTTCCGTTTATTATTAGTATTGTTATTAACATTATTATTATTATAGAAGACCCATTTATAATCCTCTTACTGTTGATCACAATTGCGAAACCCATTATATTCCAGTCACAGAATGCTTCCATTCACAATTCCTTAACACATTAATTCATTTGAGTATTGAGTGTCAAAGAATGGCTCAAACATTGTTTCACTTGTGTCAATATGGCGATTTTCCGCTATCCACAGTGCATGTTCAGGGAACTGAAAGACGTGTAATTTCCCCAGTTCCTCTATTACAGGAGTGTTTACTTTTGTGTAGCTCTTAAAGGTTGTATCAGCGATTTTGGGTGGAAACATAAATGATCACATTCATCTGATTTTTCCTCACGATCCGCTAGCTGCCCGCCCCATAAGCAGGCCGTCAAAAAACCGCGTCTCTGTAGGCAGCCTATGCTCCGAGATCGTACACAAAAACAATGGTACTACCAACTACTCAAAACCAAAATAAACAGTATTCCAACCAATCACAATGATCTGCACAAACGTGACGTCACTTCTGAAGCGAAATCCCAAACAAACATACTTATGAATAATTATGTTATGTTTTAAAAAATAGTGTTCAAGCATCCAGAATTATAACCACGTTAATAACGTTTGTAAGAAACCAAACCGTTTGTAAATCCGTCAAGATTTCAGCGAGATAAGAGTATTAGCGTTTGTGCAGATCATTGTGATTGGTTGGAATACTGTTTATTTTGGTTTTGAGTAGTTGGTAGTACCATTGTTTTTGTGTACGATCTCGGAGCATAGGCTGCCTACAGAGACGCGGTTTTTTGACGGCCTGCTTATGGGGCGGGCAGCTAGCGGATCGTGAGGAAAAAAAAATCATTTATGTTTCCACCCAAAATCGCTGATACAACCTTTAAGGTATTACCATTTTATGTACAAACCACAATTCCAAAAATGTTGGGACAGTATGTAAAATGCACATAAAAGCAGAAAGTGATTTGTAAATTTTCTTTTACATATATTTAATTGAAAACAGTGCAAAGAAAAGACATACAGCCATTTAGCCAACCATGGGTAATAAGTGCGTAACACTTAATATAACGTTTTGGTGCAAGTCTAATGGATCAACTAATTTTAAATAAATAAGACTGCCCACAATTCAAGATATCTATCAAGCTTCTTATTTTTATTATTACATACCGATTAGGCTACCACCCGACGTTTCGGCACATTGACTTTCTCAAGGGGGGAAAAGAATGGCACTCGCATCGTCAATTATATACTTGTTACACCAATCAATTAGACAATCAGTTTCACAGTTGCCATCAAATTAGAAGGGATCAACCTATACAATTGCACAATTAAGGTACTCCATTTTATAGCCATGTATTATGTCAACAGGTTGATGAAGAAAAACTAAAATTTCCAAAAGGAAGTGAAAGTATCTCTGAAAATAAACTTGAGCTTTCCTGCTAAATATAACCAGAGAAAATAGCTCTGTTCCGTTTATTATTAGTATTGTTATTAACATTATTATTATTATAGAAGACCCATTTATAATCCTCTTACTGTTGATCACAATTGCGAAACCCATTATATTCCAGTCACAGAATGCTTCCATTCACAATTCCTTAACACATTAATTCATTTTGGTATATTCTGTTAATTCAACGCAGTGTTGCTTTCAGGAATTAGCACCACGGTCCAGCTCAGCAATTCCACAGACGGAAAATTTAGTTTTCTCCGCACACTGGGCCACTTCTGTATGGAGGATTATTCAGCCCAAAATGAAATGAAAATGGAGGATTATTCAGCCCAAAATTAAAATGAAAATTTTCATTTCCATTTTCGTTTCCGTTTTCATTTTCATTTTCAAACTGTATTTATGTAAATGAGGGGGTATGGTCCTCCTATCAATCAAAGCAAGCAGGGTGGGCCTCATACAGGTTTAGTGCAGTAGCACTTAATGAACACTAGGGGGAGCATAGCATAGGGATGGGCAACAGTCTATGCTTGATACTATGCTCTCAGGGCACTCGTAAGTTTTAATGGATGAAATGATGAAGAATCTGAGCAGTGTTATAAAGTATTCTTGTTTTATGAAAGAAATGGAGCTAGCTAGCCAGCACTATGCCGTGTAGGCTATAGGTCAAACCTGTGAGGTGGAAAATCCACGTTCAGAAAGTGAAAGTCCTCCCCAGTCATTTATTCCAATCACCTGGATTTGCTAATTATCATAATTCTTCAGCCAAGAGGTAGGAGCTAACTAGGCTAATTAGTGAAATTGTGAGTTCATGGGTGGAAGAAACACGGCAGGACTTTTACTTTCTGACCCCTGGACTTTCCACCTCTGCAAACCTGGTAGCTAGTAGCCTACGATAGTTAAATGTTGGATTGGATCAGTTGTGTTGGACTGCTGAAAATAAATGAAATCCTCTCTTAAAATAAATGAAAAGACCGCAAATGAGTCACTGGATCGTTTAAACTTTAAACCTGGCTCCGGTACTTTAAGCGAACATTAAGGCATTGCTTCAAAAAGTCTAGCGACAGCCAGATTCTATTCTATATGTTATGCAAAATGAGAAATGTTAATGTAGGCTATTTGAAAGTGAGTCGGCTTCGTCATAAAAACAATCCAGGGTTAAATCTTAAATTGAGCTTGCTAGCTGTTTATTATTATCCTAAAATAGCTCTCATAAGTATTTCTGTTACCCATCTATCGTTAATTGTGTTTACTGTATTACACACTTCATGTGTGTGCATGAGTCACTGGACCGTATACACATTTAACCTGGCTCCGATAGATCTAGCTAGCCTACTTCAAACGAACATTAAGGCATAGCTTCTAAATGTCTATCGATAGACTAGATTCATGACGGTCGTCAAAAAATATGGTCGCAAATATGAATAGGCTAGGGCATGAAAGATGCGTTTTTGCATTGTTATGAGAGAAAAAATATTGCTGAAGACAGCAGAAAATGGAACGCACAAAATGGTGCTATGACGTTTTATTATATCCGGTTGTTTTAATACACATCGGAGCTAGAATCCTGAGAAATAAACGAGAATGTCTAAACTTGGAAGCTGCCAAGTGTGTCGTTGTTTTTTCCCTGAGGGAATTTCACGAAGCAGAGGTGTAGCCTAGCTACGAAGCGAGATTAAGGGGTTAGACCGCTAATTTAAATTTCCACCCTGGATTTTCTGTATCACAAAGCCGACTCACTTTCAAATACATTAATGTCTCGATAGACTTTTAGAAGCTATGCCTTAGTGTTCGTTTGAAGTAGGCTAGCTAGATCTATCGGAGCCAGGTTAAAAGTGTAAACGGTCCAGTTACTCATGCACACTAGTGGTGTGTCGTTCGCGAACGAGTCGGCTCTTTTAGGTGAACGTTGGGAGCCGACTCGCATATCTGAAGAGCCGATTTGTTTTGTAAATGAACACAAGACAAGTGCTTGTGGTCTTGGTGGAACTTTTATTAGTTTTTTTTCTTCAAGTTCTATCTGTAATCAAAGAGAATAATTTTTTAGGCCAAAAATAAATAAAACGACTATAAAAATAACATTAATAATAATTTAAAAACCAGTTTAATTGTTGGGGTCAGTTTAATTGTTCTGATGCTGTTTTGCACATTTATTTTTTTATGCATTTATTTTCTTTTCTTTGTTATGACGCAATATTATGTTCTATTTTATGAGTGTCTATTTTGTTTTGAAATGTTCAACTACGCACTGTGTTTATTGTGCAATTTATTTCAAGACACAAAAATGCCCTACTTTCAATGCACATGTGTAATAGTATTTATTTAAATAGATTTTATAACAAACAAAATGCAAAATAATGTAATTTTGGTAATTAGAAGGTAGAGTAAGATTCCTTTGAACAATTTAAGTGATAGATGTGCACAAACACCAATCATAGGTCAAAATATCGCTAACTTTGGCCGATTTAGAAAAACCGGAAATGCTACTGAATGAAGAGTCGTTTGGGAGCCGAAAGAGCCAAATGATCTGACTCACTGAAAAGAGCCGGAATGCCCATCACTAATGCACACACATGAAGTGTGTAATACAGTAAACACAATTAACGATAGATGGGACAGAAACACGCATGAGAGAAACACTTATGAGAGGTATTTTAGGATAATAATAAACAGCTAGCAAGCTCAATTTAAGATTTAACCCTGGAATTTTTGTATGACAAAGCCGACTCACTTTCAAATAGCCTATATTAACATTTCTCATTTTGCATAACATATAGAATAGAATCTGGCTGTCGATAGACTTTTTGAAGCAATGCCTTAAAGTGATACTGCAGTCAAAAACCGACTTTTCCCGTTGAAAACCGATGTTTTGGGTTAGATTATAATCATACACAACTGTCTATGTCCGAAAATCTCATGTTTAGTCAAAATAGTTTTATATGAGTTTTTGTGTAGGCTTACCAATACGCTGGTTTCCGGGGATTCGTGACGTCACGAGATCCTTAAAGGGTAAGTTCGCTATTTTGGACCTTGGACCCTATTTGCGGTCCGTCTTCCATGAACCTGACCCATGAAGTTCATTTTTTCGCTGATCGGTCCAGTATTGAGTTCGCTACAGATTTCCTGTAGGCTCTCACTGGGCTACAATAGAAGTCAACGGGGCAATTAGAAATGTTATGGAAAAACAACGATAAATGTGCTTTTATAGCTCAGTGTGTATTCTTACGGTCTCAGTATGCTCTCTTGTGAAATGTAGGCTATCGCAAACGCAAACCGAACGTTGAAACAACAGTTCCATTTGAAACAGAACTATTTCTCCGACCGCACTACCTCGCACTGACTTCGGATAACATTACCTGCGCAACTTCAGCCTCTCTCTCTTCTCTTGCTCTCTTATCATCCATCTCTTGTAGTTCCGTGTCCGTGTATTCTGGCTCAAATCTGTAGCCAGTAACGTCAAAGTCAAAATCGAATTCTTCGTCTTCGTAATCATTATAGTCATCCATCATCCAAGTTTTTTTGTGGAAAGTGTAGCCTACGTTGCTGCAGGTAAACAAACGCAGACTGCTCAACTAGATAGTTTCGTAAACGGCCGGCACACCTTCCCGCTCCCCTACCCCCGACACATAGTACTCCGCAGGAGCAGCGAAAACAAGCAACAGAGAAATGCTTACTTCCAAGCCATGCCAAGCACGTACAAATGTTCGGATTGAGATACATTTCACAGGAGAGCATACTGAGACCGGTAACAATACACCCTGAGCGTCCCGTCTCATTTATTGTACATGAAAGCACATTTATCGTTGTTTTTCCATAACATTTCTAATTGCCCCGTTGACTTCTATTGTAGCCCAGTGAGAGCCTACAGGAAATCTGTAGCAAACTCAATACTGGACCGATCAGCGAAAAAATGGACTTCATGGGTCAGGTTCATGGAAGACGGACCGCAAATAGGGTCCAAGGTCCAAAATAGCGAACTTACCCTTTAACATAAAAATGGGTGGAGTTGAGGTGGTCCTAGGGGTAGTCTCGGCTGGGTAGTGGTATAAAATCAGAGACCAACGCAACGGGTTTTTTTTCCTCTGAGACCCTTGTACTGCTAACTAGTTCAAGTTCAAATGCGAATTGCTTTGTATTACTGCTAACGTTAATATTACGACTTATATCGAGCTACTAAGGCTACGTTCACACTGCAGGCATTAGTGCTCAATTCCGATTTATTGCTCAGATCCGTTTTTTTTTTTTGTTTGGCTGTTCACATTAATTTTTTAATATGGCCCATATCTGAGTCCAGTGTGAACCGATTGCTCTCCTCAAATGACCCGTGCAAATTAACAAAAACAAAAGACATAGCGCCTGTTACACAGCCTGCCTGCAGAAATAAACAACAAAAAGGAAGTCATCAAAGTCACAGCTTCTGCGTTCATTTTAAAGTTGATGTGCAGTGGAGCTAATGATAAGGGTGAGGAGACGGGGGAAAAAGCCAAGGTTTTTACTACCTTTTTGTGCTGCCATGGCTGCTACTTCTGTGCAGAGTGACTCGTGAATGCGAGATCGGAGCCAGGAATGGGGGGACCGTGACTTGCGGTTTCAGTGAAACTCAAGCAAGGCATGAAATTAACCTCGCTCACTCGTCTGAGCGAGTGATTATGAGGACGGGTGAGTTAAGAAAATGGAGCGCTCGGGCCGTTTGGCTAGTGAGACCAGTCGATATAACATTTATAAAACGGATAGTTCCGGGATGAAGATTGGTCAATACAGCGTTCCAGCCGTGTTAAAATACACAATATAAAAAAGCTATCACATGACACATCTGTTCAACTTCATGTGTAACGTATAGCCTAACATCACTGCGCACCCTTAGATTAAACTATTGACACACTATTGTTGGACCGACAACCATAACGTTCGGTAAGCAGCTACATGAGAAAACCGTGCAACAAACCAAGACAATAATATGGACAGTTCTAACATTATTTTAAATCACAAAACGGTAACGCAGCTGTCCGCGAATGATATAAAAACGTTGCCTATTTCCGACTTATTATCATGGTGTATCGTTTGTGCCCAAAAAAAATCCACTGCTTTGCACATTTACCACTTATCTAAAATGACAACACATGATAATATAATGTGAATCTGTTGATAACCTACCCTGTACAATAGTGAGTTAACTAGCCCGTGCGCTAACGTTCTAATGCCCTGCTGCATCAAAAATGACGTAAAAAGTCACATTAATTCCGATCTGACAGACTGCGGTCGCTTTGACACAATCGGTTATGTATCGGCATCTAATCCCACATTCAAAAGTGCCCAAATGAGAATTTGAAATGTCAGATTCAATGTGATTTTCGCTGTTCACACTTCCATAAAAAAATCAGATCTGTGTCACATTTGAGGAAAAAATCAGATCTGTGCCACTTTTTACCTGCAGTGTGAACGTAGCCATAGAGAGTTATTCATCTACAACGTCTTACTTTAGCGAACTTGCCTGCATTATGCCAAGGAGTCAGAGATATATCGTTCGTCAGTGTAACGCCACTGGCTCTGTTAGCTTTCATAATCTGTCGAGAGACGGAATGTATCGATAAATTAGGTAATGCAAAGCAGTCTATTGTGTGTGAGTTTAGCCCCGTTTGGTCCAGAGAACTGGTAACTTAGCTAGATAGCTAGTTATCGCTATCATTTATGAATAATGTTAGCTAATAAATGATAACAATTCTCTCCGGACCAAGTGGAGCTGGGCGCTACAACCAGCTATGTTAAATATACTAACGTTACTGTGTGACTGGGTTTTGCTGTGTATTTGAATGTATTTAATAGTAACGTTACTTTAGGCAGACAAACAAGCTAACTTAGCTAGGTAACATTATCTCTACCATTCGGTTACATCCCTGGTCCTCTCCTCGATCGCGAAGACGTAGTTGTGAGGAGAGAGCAGGAAGGGGGCTGAGTTCAGTGGGGGCCTGAGTCAGTTCACCAAGACACACCCTTTCACTCCTTGACCGTATGAATATTCATAATATGACTACGTCATATGACCACACCCACTCACGAGTTCCAGTTCAAATTGAAGCGGTAAAAAAGGCCTTAGAAAAGCCTCTGCAGTATCTCTTTAATGTTTGCTTAAAGTACCGGAGCGAGGTTAAAAGTTTAAACGATCCAGTGACTCATTTGCGGTCTTCATTTATTTTAAGAGAGGATTTAATTTATTTTCAGCAGTCCAACACAACTGATCCAATCCAACATTTAACCTGGCACAATGTAGCGTATCGTAGGCTACTACCAGGTTTGCAGAGGTGGAAAGTCCAGGGGTCAGAAAGTAAAAGTCCTGCCGTGTTTCTTCCACCCATGAACTCACAATTTCACTAATTAGCCTAGTTAGCTCCTACCTCTTGGCTGAAGAATTGTGATAATTAGCAAATCCAGGTGATTGGAATAAATGACTGGGGAGGACTTTCACTTTCTGAACGTGGATTTTCCACCTCGCAGGTTTGACCTATAGCCTACACGGCATAGTGCTGGCTAGCTAGCTCCATTTCTTTCATAAAACAAGAATACTTTATAACACTGCTCAGATTCTTCATCATTTCATCCATTAAAACTTACGAGTGCCCTGAGAGCATAGTATCAAGCATAGACTGTTGCCCATCCCTATACTATGCTCCCCCTAGTGTTCATTAAGTGCTACTGCACTAAACCTGTATGAGGCCCACCCTGCTTGCTTTGATTGATAGGAGGACCATACCCCCTCATTTACATAAATACAGTTTGAAAATGAAAACGGAAACGAAAATGGAAATGAAAATTTTCATTTTAATTTTGGGCTGAATAATCCTCCATTTTCATTTAATTTTGGGCTGAATAATCCTCCATACTTCTGTGCCAGACTGACGTGAATGAAAAGGAAGGATTTCTTTCAACAAGAAATTCAGACGTCTTAAAGTCCCCCTCCCCCTCTCCAGTTTTCCCGCTGTCTTGAACTGCGGTTGAATGTGTGACACACACTTTCCCTCCGTCTTTGTATTCTTGTATAAACCAAGCGACAGAGAGAACATTGTTCTCTTTTTTCTGTTTGTCATCCAAAATGGAAGCAGTTACGGAGCGGGGCAGTTACGGCTTGGTGGCTCGCGGGCCGCAGGTTTGGAACACTGAACATTAGCGAGATGAGGGAGACTCGTCCTTTTGTCTTTTCCCCTCGAAAATGAACAATAGGGTGGGCTCGTGTACAGAGCACTCAGTGTCCCCTAATAAAGCGTTTCATCACCATATCTCACGCTCACTTCCCACTTCTGCTTATTATGTATTTATATAGTCTTATGTAAATTATCGTGTAGGCGAGACATGTGGCACAGTCTAGGCCAGCCGGCTCTCAATCCATTTAACCTCGCCCCCCCCCCGGCATCGGAGGTTCGATCCCCTGCCACAGCACCTCCTCAGCTGTGATCCCTTCTCTATCTGTTACCCTCTGTGCTTTCTCAATTCCATTACCAAGAAGGGCAGACCGTACGCTCTCTCTTAAAATGAATAAATAAAAATTGTGTGATGTTTTGTAATGATATTTATTCATGTAACTGTTGTTTAACCAGACAAGTTAATTGTTATTTACAATAGTAGCCTGATGACGTTTTTAAAGTACTATCCTTGGATATTTAAGCCGTGTGAGTGAAAGATTTAGAAGGTTTTTTTATATGCATATGCGTATATACAAAATGTTCTAACATGGCCAGCAAATCCTTCTACTTATCTGGTTGACGGCCCACGGTCCAGTCCTGATTTAGCCTGTGTGCAGGCCTGCCAAGTGCCAACATTATGTAACCACGATTACCGTGTGGTACATTACGGTGCGTATGTATATGTATGTACGTTATGTGTGTGAGTGGAAGTGTGTACATTATAGTGCGTATGTATGTACGTTATGTGTGTCAGTGGAAGTGTGTACATTATAGTGCGTATGTATGTACGTTATGTGTGTGAGTGGAAGTGTGTACATTATAGTGCGTATGTATGTACGTTATGTGTGTGAGTGTGTGTACTATATCTGTATCCACATGCTTCTCTACATTGCTGTACCCGCAGAGCCACGAGCAACTGAGGGACACGGATTCGGACCTCATCCTGAACGACGGCGACCTGACACTCACCTACGGCGACACGTCCATCATGGCCAACGGGGCGTCGGGCCTGCGGGAGGGCCAGGCAGGGCGCACCAACGGGCAGCGGCGCAGCAGCACGTCGGAGGAGGCTCTGGAGCGAGACCTGGAGGCCCGGGAGCAGGAGCTGATGAGCCGGGGAACGCGTCTGGTGTTCCCCATCGAGGACCACGCCTGAACCCCCCCTCCCCAACTCCATCCCACCCCCCCCCCAACCCCAAAAAAAAAAACCCTTGCTGGCTGTCCCTCCTGTACCGTGCCCCTCCAGCCCCACCCCACAGCCCCCCCCTCATCAGTGCAAACCGATGGCGGAGAGAGATGGGACACGAGAGCCAGAGAGGGGAGCGAGTTTGAGTTTGGCCTCGTCTATGGCCAACTGGCCCAAGCTGGCCAATCCCAGCTGGAGGTCTTGTTTGGTGAAGCGGAGGGGGAAAGAAAAGAAACAACAGGAATTTAATTAGCCTCTCCCGGACCAGAGAGGAGTTGAGAAGGCCCGAGACACGGGGTGAGAGCCAGGACCATGTCATGTACTTTGTACTGTGAAATGCGGGCTTCTCTACCATTAGTTTATTTTGTCTTTGTCGTTTTTTCTGTGGCTTGTATGGAACAGGAAATCCCTTGAGGACATGCTTATTAACGGTCAGATCTCAAAACGTAGTTCAGTGTACTTTCTCTGTTCCTCTGTATGGAAGTTGAGGTTGAAACTGGAAGTGTATTTGCGGATAGAAGCCTGGAAAATTGACTGTTGGTCGCTCTGCCGTAAATGCCAGGCACATAATTTTGCCCGTCGGTATCAGTCATCGTCCTTGTCGCTCTCACACACTGCTGCTGTAAGACTGACAGAGCATTATTAGAGAACGTAGGGATGCCTGCAGACCTCTGAGCCATGATCTCCATTAGCCGACCAGACCTCTACAGTTAGCATGATAATCAACCAGCCATTATATTCCAACCCTGGTTCCCTCAAGGGCATTCTCTACTATAAATGTCATGCACAACCGATGGGGGGACTTTTACTTTGAAATTCTGCTATAGATTCTAACCAAGCAGAAATTTAAGCGAAATGTTCTTTGTAAGGATAAAAATCCCAGTACACACAAAAGTCATCCATTGTTTACAAAGGAAGAATGGATAGGGAACATTTTGTAATTTCAGTACTTTCCTGGTGACTAATGAGTTAGAAGAGACGAACACAAAGCCTAATGCTTTTTTTACTGGGATATACATGCCCAATCAATGCATTATGTCTGCTATATGGAAATCTGTTTCTGCATTCGATCAATGTGACAATTGTCAAAGTCTTTTTTTTATTGATTCCTGTAGTATCCATTATGCATTTTGAATAGGTCCATTTATAGTAGTATCCATAATGCATTTTGAATAGGTTCAAGCAGTCTGAGCTTTAGAGTGTGTTGGCAGTTGGACTGATGGAGCAGTGGATTCTTCTCCCATACCCTTTTCTTTGGTGGTCACATGTAGAAGATGAGACACCCCCAACCCCCCTAACACTCCCATCTAAAGAGAGTTGTTGTTAAGACTGCACGTTAAATATCAACTTGCTGATGCTTAACTCTGGCCTTTTATATTGACTGGCATAGGTTATTGCATTCAATAGTTTGGCCACTATTCTTGTTGTGTATTATCTTTGGATCCTGTTTTTTTTTTTAAAAAATTTTTATTCCCCGTATGACACCTGAAGCTTTGAAACGTGCAGTCCAACTTTTCCACCACATACTTTTTGCTCTGTAATTACAGATCTGCATATAGCAACATTTAAAACGACAATAATTAAGGCTTTAATACTTCATAGCTGTTTACTACTGGACCCGGCTATCTTTAGCTTGTCTCAAATTCCACGTGGGCTTGAGAATCGACTTTTCTTACATTCTGTGGAAGGGTAAAAAAAAATATATATATATTTGGTCTCCCTTATGAACCCGGGCTACAACAACACTGTTTACTCTGATTTGCTTCAAAACATAACTCCTTTTGTCCGGCATTTCCAGTAGTGACGCGGTTTGTCTCACAGCTGTATTGGTCTCTACAACTCGATGATGTATCTTGGCCAGCTGTTCCCCAAAGGAGACAACATCCTGAGCACTTCAGCTGGTGTCATTTTGAACATTCACATCCTGAGGGGGCATTGCACATGCGTGTTTATGCATGCATGTGCCCCATCTATCTCCAATGTAACACTTACCGATCGCCAGAAGCCCTGCTGATGAATCTGCCCAATTGTTTAAGGAACCCTGCTGTTTGCTTGTGTGCGTTTCAGTATTGTTTGAGCATGTATGAGCCCTTTAGAATGTACAGAATCTTCCCAGTGTGTCATGAATATTCATGAGTATGGTACAAGTTTCAGGACTGAAAGAACGTGATCGCGAGACAATGCTTGGGATTGTAAATTTCTTTTTATTGGGTTTTTTTCCCCTCAAATTTGGTCACCGATGGGGGAGAAACTGGTACAGAAGTCTTATTCTTTGTACGGGGAGGAAATTTTGACGAGTGGGATTACGCAATCGGTCTTTGAGCAATCAGCCATAGAGCTGGATTACATGGTGCGTGGGGGAGGGGGGTCATTATTTGAGCCAGCTTGAATAGCATAGCGTTAAACTGAATGCCAAGCCTTGCAGGATAACGGGACATTGTGGAGACATGCATGTATTACAAGCCCACACTGCATTCTCCAGCCACTGTTATGAATTATTTACACACAACTTTTAAGAGCCATCTATGATTCCCTGTCAGGACTTTCTGGATACATGGTCAGTGTTGTTAACTTGAGTATCATAGGCTATTGCTACTGTTACATACTGTATTTTTATATGCCTCAAAATAGCTCCCGATGTTCGCAGTCTTAAACGCAAATTGGGGTGGAACCAGCAGGTAAATGTAGTCTGGGCATTAGTGTTGGTGTGTGGTTAGACGGTTTGTCAATTTGGGCAGGAATTTATGCCCGAAATGCAACTAATGTAGACCGGGTGTTTAACCTGAATTAAGATGTTACAGTAAATTACTCTTAATAAAACGTGGGGATGGAGTGTAATAAATGAAGTGCATAATAAATAAATAATGCAACGCTGAGGCTGGGCACCAGAGGCTGGGTCTCATTGGGACCTGACATGGCAGTTGGGACTGTCAGTGGAAGCTTATGCACTTGGGCCCAAAGCTGGAGACAATACGCTATGAAAGTGTACCATCATCAACGTAGTAACGTACCGTGGAGACGCACAGCAACCGTAGCGACGAGAGACAGTCCAAATGCATTGTCACTTTTTAAGGTGTACAGGTTTTCATCTATTTTCTACGAATGTTTACATACGTAAGTATATCGACTCTCTCCATTAACTGAGCTAGTATAATGTTAGTTGGCCTAGGTCTACTTGGCTAAATAAAATGATTGTTTTTAGGCCTAATCTAGCTAGCTGTTTGGTACATGGTAACACAAGCTAGTAGACACAACACAAATCTAATGAAAAATACAACATTCCCAGCTGTCATAGTGAGTACAAAATGTGAGCAAAAAAATAACCATTTTAACAGGTGCGGTACGTGCATTTCCATAGATCATGTGACGCCAACAGTGACATAGTCACTTTCATAGCGTATTATATAACTGCACTCAATGTCTGTCCTTTTGCTGCCTTTGAGGCTGTCTCTGCCCTTAACTCTGTGCAATATGTGTGGGGGAAAGCCAGCTGGCAATCCAGCTCCCAGCTAAACAATTGTGCTGACCTGGCTAGCACTGTATGGCCTGGGCACCATCATCTCTGTGTTGTGAACGCCTCCGGCATACACCCACAATCTCTTGTGGGAACACCCGGTAAACCGGTTTCATTTGAGATGTTCTGCATGTTGATTATATCTGTCAATAAAAAAACAAGGAAAAAATGTGTACATCAAGGCTTTTTTTTTTTAAGACTTTTTTTGTAATTTCAATTCCCAAAATTGGCACTTACAGATCCTTTCAAAAAAATTAGAATATCATGGAAGTTTCTCCCCCCCCCCCCCCCCATAATTCCATTCAAAAAGTGAAACTTTTTAGATTCATTACACACAAAGTGAAATATTTCTAGCCTTTATTTGTTTCATTTTTCATAATTTTGGCTTACAGCTCCAGAAAACCCCCAAAACAGTATTTCAAGAAATTAGAATAGTGTGTCGAAAATCAGCATTTACTTCAGTTATTTCAGAGAATGAATGTTTTAGACTGAGTGTCACACTATCATCTAATTTACTCAAAACACCTGCAAAGTTTATCTCAGTTTGGTTCAGTATGGGGAAGACTGCAGACTTGACAATTGGCCAGAAGACCATCATTGACACCCTCCAGAAGATGGGTAAGCCACAAAAGGTCATCGCTAAGGAGGCTGGCTGTTCACAGAATGCAGTGTCCAAGCATATCAATAGAAAGTTTAGTGGAAGGGAAAAATGTGGCAGGAGAAGGTGCACAAGCAAAAGAGATGACTGTAGGCTTCAGCGGATTGTCAAGCAAAGACGATTCCAAAATTTGGCGGAGATGCAGAGGGAGTGGACTGAGGCTGGAGTCAGTGCTTCAAAAACCACCACGTACAGACGTATTCGGGACATGGGCTACAACTGTTGGATTCCTCGAGTCAAGCCACTCCACTAATTCTCTGAAATAACAAGTAAATGCTGATTTTCGACACACTATTCTAATTTCTTGAAATACTGTTTTGGGGGTTTTCTGGAGCTGTAAGCCAAAATTATGAAAAATTAAATAAAGGCTAGAAATATTTCACTTTGTGTGTAATTAATCTATAATCTATGAAAGTTTCACTTTTTGAATGGAATTATGGAAAAAAAAAAAAAAACTTTTCCATGATATTCTAATTTTTTGGAAAGGATCTGTAATTCTTACACAACTGTTGAATTGCAAGACTACCTCATCTCTCCTTTCCTTTCCTGCTCATCTATTTTCCAGTATCACCAAAATGACCTTTTTGCAAATTAAGGCTGAATCTACTCTCGTTACATTGACAAAGTATACCAACATGTTCACCTCAGGGCAAAGGTCATTTATCCACACACACAACTGCTCACAGTAGGCATATTCACTGAAAGATCTGTACATGTTTGTGAGGTGGACTTTGTGAGTCTTCTTCTTAAACATGGTGGTCTAAACACCATGTGCAGGTCCCCATGAGTCTGCATTTACAGATTTTACACAATGTTTCCAGATGCTTTAATTAATTCCCCCTAAAAATGAAAATGGACTCCCATACAATTTGTCCCCTGTACCTCCTTTTAAAATAACCCATCTGTCATTGACTCTCATACATTTTTACTGTAAAATTTCCCTATGAATTTTGTTAAATCCCCTACATGTAAGTGTGAATCCCCCAGTCTGGCAACTCTGCATATATTGCCACACTCACATAAACAGGAAGTCCCCAAACGCTGCAGCTCAGGTGCTCCAAACAATAGACATTTCCTAAGACATCTAAAATGACACTGCCGTTGATTTCTTTATCAAACATGATGCGGTTCCATCTGGAGTACAACAGATCGAAGTCTTAGGAATTAACATAAAAACATTTACAGGAGCAGGGAATTAAAACATGCAAACGGGCACAAATCACTCTTGATTCAGTATCATGCGACTGGAAACATTTATTTACTTCAATGGAGGGTTCACTTGGCAAAAAATGGGAAAAAAGCACAAAGTTTGTCTTTTTTACAGCGTTCAGGGATTGAATTGAATACAGATGGGCTATCAAAGTTCCATTTGAAAGAAGGTATAGGAAACTCATGAGTCTCCCTCATGCACATGTCAAATATCAAACACCTTAAAGTAGTAAACAATGAATACTGTTATAAACACCACCACTTTTTTATTTTTTAACTAATGGAAATAATATAAATATTCATACTGAGGGATACAGAAACTAGTTTGTCAGCACATAGTGCATCCTAAATTTTTAACTGATTCACTGTTTACATTAGGGGGAAAAAACAACCAAAGCAGAGGCACAATTTTTTTAAGGAAAAAAACTTAAGTAAAGATCTTAGAGTTCAAGAGATCATTGAGTACCTAAGACACATTTATTTAGTTTGTACTCTGCTTGTAAATGTGTCAACTAAGGAAAGTCAATTTGACCCAAATGTAGTTTTCTGAGACTCACATAGAGATCACAGCTGGGTGGCGTCAGATGTATTCTCATGGGACACTGAGGAATTTCACAGGGGTGTGGTGGTTCTTTTGGTTGAGAAGTACCCCAGCTGTCTGGATGCTTCAGGACCATACTGCTCTGGGTTAGATTCTGTCCGCTGAAGACAAGATGAATGACTACTGCAGCCATCCCTACATAAATGGAATATACTGAAAATATATTTAAATATTATCAAGATATTGCAACACTGCACAATACATGAGAAAATATACACATCATTGCTGCTTTCAATACAATATTCAATATTTGTTTTAATACGTTGCTATGAAATGTATTCACATATACAAATATAAGTTTATATATATACACACAATATTGTGGTACATTCTGTTTCCATAAGGGAAGTGCACCCAGCTCTGACATCTTTAGTCTAGGATGTGTCTGTGATTAGTCACCTCATGATACAGACTCACACACCCCTCCTCCCATTAGTTAACACTTTGCTTACCCCGCCCCCACCCCCCCCCTGCCCCCCCAATCAAGTCTATCTTTCTGCCTTCACAGAACACTGTTGGGCATTGGCTTAGATGCACCAATGGGAACTGCTGCACACACACGTACACCACCTGGGAATTCTGGGTAAACATGACAGGGGCAAGGATAAGGTTGAGCCAGAGGCAGTCTGAGGTGCAGAGTCGCCGTCGCCCAGGTAACGTGAGCCTTGCCCCGATTAGTGCCTGCCGAGGATTGAGAAGGGATTAGTGCCGGTGAAATCTGGACGCCAGGATGTTGGCAGGCCTTCCTCTCTCCAGTGAAGCCAGATTGGTCTCAGGAGAAGGATCCAGAGCAACTCTTCCCTGTATATATTTACATGCAATGTGGGCCTGTATAACCCTCCTTCGTAAATGACTTCCTGGTTCTTCAGACAAAAGGACTGATTGGTGCTGGCACAGCTGAAGGCCAGCCCAGCTGTCTGCTTCCCTGTTTCCCAATTCTCACTGGGCCCCAGTGGTGGAGACTCTTTTTCTGTTCCGTATACACCTCTCCCCTCGTCTTCTGTTCATCAGGCTCCTGAAACACAGGAGAAAGAGGGAATTGAGAAAGAGACAGAGTGCAGAAAGACCCTAATTCATAAGTGACGCTAGCTAATCGCCCATCTATCTATACTCAACTATCCGCCATACGCAAACGAGCTCACCTCAAAAATCTACATTCAGGGGCTGCTGGGTGGCTCATTCGGTGAAAGGGGTAATAAACACCGGCTTTTGTTCTGTCTCCACCCACTTCACAATTTCAAAAGACGCAAATTGGGTTTGAGTGAGAGAACACAGACAGGAGGGGGGAGGAGGGAGGAGTTACAGTTGGGGGGTGGGGCGATAGATCCATTCGGTAACGCGTCATGAAAACTGTTCAGGGCTAACGTTAATTTGCGCAGTTTGAATACCCATCAATCAAGAAGAGGGAGAGAGGGGGCGTTGACTTGCTTGCATAGAAAAAAGGTTTTTTACTGTCACGAATGGGGCGTGGCTCAAACAAAACGTTTCAGTTTGGATTTCAGCGAATGCCTCATTTTTGACACAAAATGCGGTGGCACGGCTTAATTCCATCTTAGTTTTTTTAAGCAATAGGATATATGTGATTTATGAAATGGAGGCAAGATACTCGGCTTTATAATTGAATCGAATCTACCAACTGTGGCCGGTAGCTCCATAAGGCACCGCGCAATTAGCGATTGTGTCACCCAGGGAGGGAGGGTTCAGTCAGATAGGGTTACGTGCACTTTTCTATCTAGCTGGTAGTTTTGGGACCCATTGATCACAGTCAAAGCCACACATGAAAGGCCTTCTCTGACTCCACTCTACACACTTAGCTGTAGTCCGCGGTGTGGAAAAAAAGAAGCTGGCGACACCACATGTTTCGGAGGAGAACCGTAGATGTCTACACTCTCCCCAATCGGCCGTGGGGTTCACGCAATGTATGCGACTGCGGTTGCAGAAGATTGGCCATTAAAAATAGGGTATAAAATGAATTTTATAGTAAAAAAAGAAACTAGATTCAGAAAGCCTTAAGCAGACTCCACTATCAGACCCCAATCTGGCTCTCTGGCAGTGGGACGGGTCATTAGGGTAGCTACGCCCTGCCTCCGCGCAGGACAGAAAGGACCCACCTCTCAGAGTACACGATGGGCTAAACCCGGGAAGCTCACACCCTTCAGCGAGCAAGCGCACATTGTTCCCCATCATTGGATAAGGCCACACAGGCGCACAAGCCACTGCCAGCACCACGCCACTGCCTACAACAACAGAGCCTCTTATCAATCTTCAGTTCCCCCATCTGTGAGCAGCTTTGCACTGCGGTGTCTTCCTCACGTTACAGCTCAATCTGGCACTAACATTCTCCACAGTATGGCTATACAGTTTGTTGTTATCTTTTCCCCCCAAATAAACGTTGTCGTTATCTGAAGGTGTAGCACCATTAAAATTGCATTCCCATTTACCATACATCAATTCCTCACTGCGGCTTGAAAGCACACGCCCATTATTTTCCATAATTCATAACAGGTGCTCACGGTGTGGAAAGACAGCGGCTTTGTTCCATTTCAGCCGCAGAACTGAGATGGCAGATTTACAAGCAATAAGAGAATGTGACTAGGTGCCAGCACCTGTACTCACAGGCTATTAAAGAGAGGACACTATCGGTGTTAATAATCAGGAAGTAACTTGACTCCTCATTGCACTTTGCTACCTCTCACCTGTGGAGTTCAGTAACAAATCAACTAAGCAAGCCATACAAAGGTTGCTGTTGGGACATAAATAAAACAGTGACAAAGGCAGATTTTGAATTAATGAGCTGACCTACAAAAAAGGGGCGTATTCATGTATCTATTAATAATATAAAGGAATACACTACATTTATGTATTTCACACTGATATAATTACACAATTGAATGCAAATAAATAGTTAAGGGATCATTCACTTTCTGGAGTTTTTGTATATTATTTCAGTTTTAGTGTATGGTTTTGATTGGTCCAGACAGTTTTTTTTTGTGACAAAGACTTTTTTTAGATACTTACAGTGGTTTCTGATGACCTGCTAGCTTTACAATAGCTGGTATAGGGACAGATTGTGGTTTAAACTCCTTATTAACTCCAAAGAACATTGTATAGTGGCTCCAGATTTTGTATATGCGTATGATTATTTTTCAACAAATGACATTTAATATTATCTTCTATCTATATTATTTCCTATTACATAAGCAACCTGATACTGCTATGCTCAAAGTAGTACAAAGTGGCACAATATAGAAATAGATATTTAGGGTTGTAATTGGGTAAAAAGCTTTAAGATTAATGTGTTCACATGTACAGCCTCTGGAACCATACCATCACTGCACAAAGTGCTTTGGGTTCACAAATGCCCCTATACCAGCCATTATACAGTCAGAAGGTCATCAGAGACTTCTATAAGCATCTAAAACAGGGGTGTCAAACTAAATTCCCAGGGGGCCGCAGCGTCTGCGAGTTTTTGTGGTTTCTTTTCAATCAGCTGCCAATTAAGGCCTTGAGAACAAGGTGTGTGGATTCTTTAGCCAATCTATGACTTAAATAAACCACTGGTACCAGCAGTGTAGCATAATGGTTAAGGTACTGGCCTTGTAACCAAAAGGTTGCAGGTTCGATTCCCAGGTAGGACACTGCCGTTGTACCCTTGAGCAAGGTACTTAACCTGAATTGCTTCAGTATATATCCATGCTAAAATAAAATTGTGTAAGTCGCTCTGGATAAGACCGTCTGCTAAATGCCTGTAATGTAATGTAATGTAACACCCAAAAAAACAGCAGATACTGCAGCCCCCCAGGACTGGAGTTTGACACGTGTGATCTAAAATATCTCTCATTACATGTAAAAACTGTTTAGGCCAATCACACTAAATCTGGCTTTTTTTCAGATTACTCAAACTGGATATATGACACATTCTTGGTGACTTTATAAAAAAAATGAATCAGAGCAATTTTACCAGCTAAGCTGCACCACTGATCTATGCATCAAATTTGAAATGACGGTTTAGGCTCAGTATATCCTTTGATGCTTCATCTGAATCTTGCAACAAGTAAACTTGACTTATGTGCATGTTCTCAGTAGACACAGTACACGGCATGAGAAAGACTACTTAAATCCAAAAAGAAATACGGCGTAATTTATCTGAGTGCTATTCCACAGCTTGGCCGTTTCAATTACGCCAAGTGAGTTAATTGCATTGTTCTTCATTTATTTTGTTTTTGTCTCAACCCCCAGGTATTATGCCAGGCATGAGATTCATTATCTCTGCAGTGTAAGATAAGAGATGTCAGTGAGTCATGTATTAATACCGTTTCCTGCTAGTGACATTTCCATAATCAAGTGACAATTGTATTATTTGAACATGAAAAGTCTCATTGCATTGCTACTGTCGGCAATTAAGAGACCCCAAACTAGGCTTGTTACAATGTTATTTTAACACCGGTGTTACTTCCCTCTAAAACATCGTTGATATCGGTATTACCACCCTTTGCCGTTTTATGACTGTGGTGGCTTGTTATTTTGCTCAGTGTGTAATACCCTGGTGGACTGCCCTCCAAAAGCAAGTTGTGAGAAGCATTTGCAGACAAATGTTCAAAACATTTTGAAACTTACACCGATCAGCCACAAAATTAAAACCACTGACAGGTGAAGTGAATAACATTGATTATCTCGTTGTTATTTTGGTTCTGTACTCTAGCACTTTGGGTTTGATAGGATACAATGACAATGAGGTTGAAGTGCAGACTGTCAGCTTTAATGTGAGGGTATGTTCATCCATATCGGATGAACCGTTTAGAAATGATAGAACCTTTTGTAAATCTAGTCCCACCCCCCAATTCCCATAGAGATCCATTCAAATGCAAAGGTTATAGTATCGCATGTAGGAGTACCAGAAAATAAGATGTCATGGCATGCAAATGATATGCGACCAAATATTAAAAATGATTACTTTATTCTACATTATGTTAAACTTTCCAATATTTTTGATGCCCAAAAATGGGGGGGGGACTATGTACAAAAGGTTCTATAATTTCTAAACGGTTCATCCGATATGGATGAAGATAGCCTCAAATTAAAGCTGACATTTTGCACTTCAACCTCATTGTCATTGTATCCAAAGTGCTAGAGTACAGAACCAAGATAACAACAAGATAATCAATGTTATTCACTTCACCTGTCAGTGGTTTTAATGTTGTGGCTGATCGGTGTAAAGTACTTGTTACTATTGCTACAGTTTTGCATGTTCTTTCAATCATTCCCCACTGCCGTGCATGAGATCTATTGGTTAATTTAATAAATGTTTTTTTTAAACACTCCCTGATTTCTAAATCTTTTTTCAGTTTTCCATGATTTTCAACAACTTTGCCGTGCCTGCTCCGACTTGCTAATATTTTCCGTCACAAACACCCAGCCTTATTCATGAGACAAGGCTCAAGTTTAACACTCAAATTTTAATAATTCATGAAATAGGGCCTAGGCCTACTTCACAACAAGAAAATTCTTACAAGCAAAAAATGTTAAGTAAAATAAATAAATGGGAATAAACTGGTAATAAATAGCCTTAATTAAATATCCCTGATACAGATCTAACACAAATGGTCTAAATAAAGTGTTGTCAGTTGCAGAAACGTAGCCAAAATAAACAATCTAATTTACAACTCTGCTAGGCAACTGTTTGCACGAGCAAAGAACTACACACAACATCAGTGCACAGTGCAAGTTTTTTTTGAGTGTTCCCAACACCAACTCTTTTAACGCTGTCATTGATCAGTAATGAGGACTTTAGGCTATTTTGCGTAATGCTTATAGTCCTTCAACGATATCAGCGTTGAAGCTCTTTTATTATTTGGTTTTATTTTATTTTTAAATGGTAATTACAGAATACTGTTATTGACAGTGTAGAGAGAACTACACCAGTGTAAGTTCATGCACCGTATGCCACCGGTTTAACCAACACAGGGACAAGCCTACCCCAAACTAATTCATGTGACATTTTTTCTGTCTCTTCTTCTTACAGGACACCACCCACTGTGGCTGAGAAACTAACATGTTTTGACACACCAAGTCCGATCCCATGCTCTTTGCATTTCCATAATTGCATTAAGCAGAAATATATTTCGTATAATGCAATGTTATTATTTTCATGATGATGACTGCGATGATGATGATTGTCTCCATGTCTAATCGTCTAAGGACACACCCCTCCCTTTTTGTCCTCTCCGTGGCTAAAATGTGAATATGCTCACAAATTATGCTATTAGGCTACACACATTAATATTTCATGTCTCGCAAATGCTCATGTAACACAACTGTCACTTGAAGTTCTTATATTTCGTGATCAGCTTAATGTGATTAAATGGGCGAGACTCTGTGTCTGCAGAATATCGAAAAACAGAACTAAAAGAAAAAAAAGGTCGATGTTTACCACCATACTTCAAGTGCAAGCGCGACTATTACACAGATTGACACCTGCTCAACATAACCTGTATGACTTAGCCTGTGGTGCAGCAGTGTGTGCTAAACATAAAATATCACACAATGTGATATAAAGAGAGACAACTGATGATGATGCATAGGATTACATCTGTCTTAGATGTAGCTAAGCGTTGGGAACAGCGAAATAACCTCGGTCTTCAATATGCGTGGGTCGATCACAAGCTGCATTAGCCTATCTGCAGTCCAAATGCTTTTGGCTATAGAAGGATAACGACTGTCTAATCTGTGGTGGAAAACAAGTAGGCTAACGATAAATATGGCTGTCCTTAAAAACGGCCATTTTTGGGCCAAGTTAACCGTAGCCTAAACTATTTTCTTCTGCGGTTTTAGGGAAGCTAGTCCACAAAAAAATGCCCCATTTATTGGCGGTAGCTATATTGTATCCTGCCTAATCTAAAATAAAATTAGGCTACAAAAAAGCCGACAGCACAATATGTCAAGATATTGTCAGGTTTATAGGCTATGTTCGCGGTTTATCCCATAGCCTTTCAGTATAAACCGCGATTGTCTCAAATAACTTGGGTAACGTTACGTCCACATGTTTACCTCTATTCTTAGTTTCTGGAGGCTTTACGTTTTATCCACAACACTCTGATAGCCCAGCCGGCGCATGACCTCGCTGCAGTAGGCTTCGACTCGATTGATCTGTTCAACGTTTAACCTCTCTCTCCAGGCAAATATAGCCTCCTTAGCGTCCCTCGAGGATATGACAAAGGGTTTTTCAGAAGAGTACCCCTCTCCGCGCGTCATGTTCACGACGAATTTCTCAATTTTTGGAAAGGATGTGAGGTTTGAGAAACGGTACAGCCTTCGCAATTCATCAACGGGGTAAAGGACGAGGTCCTCGTAACGCAGCTTCATATAATTTCTCTTCAACCACTGCGGTGCGTTCGCGACCAGCAACATGTCGTTGAGCCAACCGTCACATATCAGCTCCATTGCACTCGACACATAATTCTCCGCACGGTTGGACCTGTTGCTGGGCATGAGGAGCCGTTTGAATTTATCCGTCTGTTTCTTGCTGCGCAAAACCTGAACGCTCTCCTTGACCAAGGCCAGTTTGGATTTGAGCCTAGAATTGTGCACGGCGCGCGGATCTCGAAACAGCTGAATGATCCGAATGTTCAAACCGGGGTCCCGTATTAAAGGAACCAGCACGCTCAGGTCTAACACCCGGACGTCTTTAATGACCACAACGCGGTACTTTTTGCATTCTCTCTCCAACTCCTTTATGTCCCTCGGCCGACACTTGTCGCAGACGTCTCCTCTCACCAGCCCAATTTCATCTTTCTTGTAGGCGTTGCACAGGGGCTCTGAGCAGATAACCTTGTTCGTTTTCCACCCAAAAATAAAGGAGGTACTGATGTTGCTCGTTCCGGCGTAGAGCTTAAGGACGGAGAAATCACAGCGGAAAAGTGAATTCATCATGTCCCGGACGGCTCCTTGAAGACTCACTGCGTCTCCAGGGTAGAGCGATTGCCACATATTCCACATGGGTTCGTACAAATAAAACACGTCAGGGTGTTGATTGAATAGTTCGCCTAAAAAGGAAGACCCCGTTCTCCATGTGGCGTGCAAATAAATGTGTATCTTATCGCTCCTGTTGAAAGCGTCTCCCACCATCTCGGTAGCATTGCTGTTTTTGTCCACGTTATTCCACAATGCCAGTGTTTTTTCCAAGTCAGGGCACTTTTGCTGTTGAAGTTCATGTTTATTATGAATCGTTTTACTCCTGTAATCCAAAACATAAGGAATTAACAGAAGTAATACGGAATATCCTAAAATGAGAATCAAGTATTTCTTCTGCAGCCGCCTCTTCATCTCCTCAGCCACAGAAACGGGCAGGAAGTCCTCCGCTAGATATTTAGCGCACCTCTCTGCAAGCGAACGACAGCCTTCGCCAAAGTTTAAGTGGAAGGACAAAACTGAAGCGTCAGCCCGATTTGGACACGCCCACTGTAATGTCAAAATAAGAGCTTCAAATCTGGCTTGTCTCTTTGCCTGCAAAATAAGCGAATTTTTCCTTTAAAATGTCAATTCTATTTATGATATATCAACCACCCGAAATATGTATTTACAGTAGGCCTACGTAATTGTTATTTTTTTAAGCCTGTAGAGAATGGATACAACTTGATTGGCCCTGAATGCAGGGCCGGATCTAGGGGGGGGGGGGGCAGAGGGGGCCGTGCCCCCCCAAATTTTTGCTGTGCCCCCCCAAAACTTTGACCATTGACTTAAAATAATCAATTGCTTTGATCGATCCCTAGAAAAAATCCAAGTTATTATTTATTTTTTTTAACCAATATTTTGCATTCTTTCTCAGTTCAGGAGACTTAGCCAATCATAATGTTCTATTCAAAATATCAAAAAACAACAACTTGGCAATGTATTTCTGATTGGTTGGTTTGGCAGTTTAAAACTGGGAGACGGACCGATCTGCTGTCACTCTACATTTGTCGGTGTTTGTGTAACGTCCCGTTCCCTTCCTGTCCTTTTCCGTGTTTTCCCCTGTTCCTTCCGTGTCATGTTGGATTCTCCTGTCCATGTTTTCCCCTTTGCTACAGGCTGGGCGTTTCCCCTCTGTTTGTTTCAATCACTCTCAGTTACATTCCTCACGTGTTCGTCATTAAGTTTCAATCTCACCTTCCTACTTAAACCCCCGTCTGGCTGCTAGTCGGCGCCAGTTCGTTATACTACCTTGTGTGTTTCATGGTCTTCAGGTTTCTAGTCACGTTTACTGTTTGCTTGGTTACGGGTTTAATACCTGTTCAGCTTCCAGTTCTCCTACCCTCCAGTTGGTAGCTATCTAGCCCTAACAATTTTCTGTTTGTGTGTTTCTAACCTGTCTCCCTCGAATTACCAGCTGTTCCTGCACCTACCAGTCTGTAGCTGTTAGTCTGCGTGTGTGTGTGTTGCGGTGCCCTCTCCTCCAGCTCGCAGTGCGTCCAGTCTGTGGTCGAGACGCTACCCAGCGCCTTCTACAGGTTCGGCAGGGCAGCCGCAGTGTGGCGGAGATGGCAATCCAGTTCCGTACCCTCGCTGCTGAGGCGGGATGGAACGACACCGCACTTCAGGGGGCCTTTTGTCAGGCCCTTAGCGAAGAATTAAAGGACCAGTTAGCTACCCGAGAGGAGTCCGACTCTCTCGACAGCCTCATTAGCCTTGCCATTGCCTTGGATAACCGTCTCAGAACCCGGGTCCGAGAGAGAGGGAGGAATCCCTCACGAGTTCCATTCGCCACGATTCATGATGATCGTCAACCCTCCCCCGTCGAGGGGTTGAGGGTTCCATCCATTCCCTCCGAGGAGGAACCCATGCAGTTGGGTAAGATCTCTGTGGACGCTGAGGAGCGTCAACGACGGTTCCTGACCAGATCCTGTTTTTATTGTGGCAAACCAGGCCACCAAATTGCTGCCTGTCCTGTTCGTCCAAGAAAGGGTGGCTCGCCAGTAAGACTGGGCGTACTGACAAGTCCTATTATCCCCAACCATGCAGCCCAGAATCGCGTCAAATTCAAGGCCACTCTTCTTTGGAGGGGCAACTCCGCTTCCTCATCTGCCCTTATCGACTCCGGGGCCGATGCAAACTTCATTGACATCTCCTTTGTCAGGAGGGCCGGCATCCCCACAGAGGTTCTACCTACCCCTATCACTGCTCTCGCCCTGGACGGTAGGAGCCTGGGGTTAGTTACTCACTCCACCGTTCCCCTACAGTTAAATTTGTCAGGCAATCATCGGGAGACAATTCAACTTCTCCTTATCCACGCCAAGCAGTCCTCCATGGTCCTGGGTCAGACCTGGCTACGCCTCCACAACCCGCACATCGACTGGCGAGCCGGTCGTATCCTGGCTTGGAGTGCCCACTGTCTAGCCAGTTGTCTCCGCTCTGCTTTACCCCCCCCGGGGGCCAAACTTAGCATACCCATCCTACCTGTTCCCGACCTAACCAATGTTCCCTGTCAGTATCACGACCCGTCGCAGGTGTTTTGTGGATCATGTGCTGTGTCCACCCCCCCCCATCCCGCCACGTTCCAGCCCCCCCGTCCCGCCACGTTCCAGCCCCCCCCGTCCCGCCACGTTCCAGCCCCCCCCGTCCCGCCATGTTCCAGCCCCCCCCGTCCCGCCACGTTCCAGCCCCCCCCCGTCCCGCCACGTTCCAGCCCCCCCCCGTCCCGCCACGTTCCAGCCCCCCCCGTCCCGCCACGTTCCAGCCCCCCCGTCCTGTCCCACCAGATCCCAGCCCTCCCGCCACGTTCCAGCCCTCCCGTCCTGTCCCGCCACATTCCAGCCGTCTCGTCCCGTCCTGTCCCGCCACGTTCCAGCCGTCCCGTCCTGTCCCGCCACGTTCCAGCCCTTCTGTTCTGTCCCGCCATGTTCCAGCCCTCCTCCACCTGTTATGTCCTGGGTGTACGCCAAGAGGCGTTCATTGAGGGGGGGGTACTGTAACGTCCCGTTCCCTTCCTGTCCTTTTCCGTGTTTTCCCCTGTTCCTTCCGTGTCATGTTGGATTCTCCTGTCCATGTTTTCCCCTTTGCTACAGGCTGGGCGTTTCCCCTCTGTTTGTTTCAATCACTCTCAGTTACATTCCTCACGTGTTCGTCATTAAGTTTCAATCTCACCTTCCTACTTAAACCCCCGTCTGGCTGCTAGTCGGCGCCAGTTCGTTATACTACCTTGTGTGTTTCATGGTCTTCAGGTTTCTAGTCACGTTTACTGTTTGCTTGGTTCCGGGTTTAATACCTGTTCAGCTTCCAGTTCTCCTACCCTCCAGTTGGTAGCTATCTAGCCCTAACAATTTGCTGTTTGTGTGTTTCTAACCTGTCTCCCTCGAATTACCAGCTGTTCCTGCACCTACCAGTCTGTAGCTGTTAGTCTGCGTGTGTGTGTGTTGCGGTGCCCTCTCCTCCAGCTCGCAGTGCGTCCGCTGTTGGGTTTCTGCCTAGCTATCCTGCAGTGGTTCCTGTCCGGCCGTAGTGGATCCCTTCGCTGCGGTTACGGTCCCAGGTTCCTCGGCAAACCAGCTACCATCAACCAGCCGCAGCTGAGCTCCGCCACACAGCTCTACCCTACCGGGCTCAACCGCTCACCTACCTCTGTACCCAGCCCAGTACCTGTTGGACCTCCCGGTCCAGTTCCTGTCCTGTTCCGGTGCTAAGTGCACCTCCAGTCCAAAGTCCAGTTCCGGCTTGGAACAACCCCGTTGTTCCTGCTATCCAGTTCCAGTTGGACCTCCCGGTCCAGATCCTGTCCTGTTCCGGTGCTAAGTGCACCTCCAGTCCAAAGTCCAGTTCCGGCTTGGAACAACCCCGTTGTTCCTGCTATCCAGTTCCAGTTGGACCTCCCGGTCCAGTTCCAGTCCAGTTCCGGTGTTAAGTGCACCTCCAGAGTAAAGTCCAGTTCCGGCTTGGAACAACCCCGTTGTTCCTGCTATCCAGTTCCAGTTGGACCTCCCGGTCCAGTTCCAGTCCAGTTCCGGTGTTAAGTACACCTCCAGTGAAAAGTCCAGTTCCGGTTTGGAACAACCCCGTTGTTCCTGCATTCCAGTTCCAGTTGGACCTCCCGGTCCAGTTCCAGTCCAGTTCCGGTGTTTCGTGCACCTCCTGTTAAAGTCCAGTTCCGGTTTGGAGCAAACCTGCCGATTCCGGGATCCAGTTCCTGAGTGGACCTCCGGTCCAGTACAGTCCAGTTCCGGCTTGGAACCCGCCACCTGCACTCAAGTCCAGCTCCGGCTTGGAGCAGTTCGTATCAACTCTCTCACCCTGTGTAAATACTGTGTTTCCTTTCTGTACAGCTTTGGGACTACCCCAAAGCTTATAATAAAAACCCCTTGCTGATAATCTGTCTCCTGGTCGTTGCACTTGGGTCCAGCCCGTATTTGGTTCGCAACAGTTTGTCTGTCACTTGAAGAGGTTAACGTTTGCCCACAGCAAAAATAAATAAAAATAATATAGGTCTAAAAGATATTCTGTTTAAAAGTTTATAATTAAGCCTGTGTATTTTGAGTCTTGTCTTGTTGTTTCATTTTAGTGGTTTAGTGTTAATACTGTCTGAGGGGCTTAGTGGTGGTGGTTTTACGCAACGTTAGCTAGCTAGCTACAGTACTAGTTTACGTTAGACTAGCTAACCTAGCTAGGTAACGTTAACTGTTAGCTAGCTAATTGTCACCGTTATAGCTAAAGCTAACTAACAGTTAGGTCGCTAATGTGTTTTTCTTTCTTTTCTTATTCTCTGTGCTCCACGGTTCTTTCCTTTTGGTGAGTTACCCTACTTGCTTATACGGTATTAGCCTAAATCATTATGCATCGATTTTTGATTACTAAACCAAAGCACAGTAATGTTAACACAAATGCAGCTCTAGTTGTACATACCGGTAGTTCAGAATCTTCATGCTCAGTATCGGATCCTTTGCCCAGTCCCAGTTCGGAAGAAAAGGCAGTCGGGGGTGCTTCCGTGGATCTCGGCCACGATTTCAATGATAACACACCATCTCAGCCAGTTCTAAAAGTATTTCCCAAACGGGAGTTTGTCAAAAAGGCTCGTTCTTTCAACCCAAGCTGGTATCAGTCACGATCATGGCTAGAATATTCAGTGAAACTAGATGCATGTTTCTGCTTCCCCAGTCGCAAGTTTTCAAGCACAAATGACAGGGATCTAGTTTTTACCAAGACGGGGTTTATTAACTGGAAAACGGCATTAGAAAAGGACAGGGGATTATACAGGCATGCATCTAGCCATAGCCATTTGAATGCTGCACGATCATGGACAGAACTGAACACGAGAGTGGAAACTGGTGACACTATATCATGTCTCTTGGGAAAAACACAGGTTGAGAAAAATCGATACTACATCAGAAGCATAGGGGAAGTGGTGCAGTTTCTGGCTGTGAACGAACTTGTTTTTCGTGGAAGCACTGAAAGTCAGTCCGAAATAAACGATGACAGTGATATCTCTGCTGGGCTGTTCCTGAAATTGTTTGAGTACACTCTGGCTAAGGATTCCAAACTTGCTGAAATAGCAAAAAACATCCCTCAGAATGCAAAGTACACATCAAAAGGCATTCAAAATGAGATAATTAACACTCTAGCTAGTATGGTGTGAAAAGAAAATATGATAATGCAGATACAGTAGGGTTCTGCATCAAATGTGATGGAACCAGAGACAGGTGCAATGTTGAGAATCTTTCACTTGTGATTCGGTTTGTCTGTAATTCGGTTGCTGAGGAGCATTTGATTGGTTTACTGGACTTGAGTGGGTTGGATGCAGAATATATAACAACAGAAATGCTCAAACACCTGTCCAGTGAAGGTTACAGTGCTGATAATATAATCAGCCAATGTTATGATGGCGCATCAGTCATGAGTGGGATCAGGGGTGGGGTTCAAGCATTGTTGCAACAGAAGCTTGGCAGGCTCATTCCTTATGTACATTGCTACAACCATCAGCTGCACCTAGCAGTGGTGCATGTCATTCAGGAAGAGCCATGCGCCAAAACATTCTTTGAACTCTCCAGCTCACTACATTCCTTCGTTCGCCATCATTATGTAGCCCAGAACTATAATGCATCCTCTCTTAAAAGGTTGCTCGAGATACGGTGGACCAGTCATCATGATGTAACAAAATGTCTGGTAGACAATGAGGATGCCATCTTGAACATTTTGTCAGCGATTTCTGAAGAAAGTGTGGCAGCAATGGCTTTATGCACAGACGCATCAGGGCTCCTAGTACAACTCTTTTTGAAATTGGTAAATTCCTCATCAAAATTTTTGGTGTCTTGAAGCCAGCAAATTCTATTCTGCAGGCTAAGGCTGTGGATCTTTGCAGTGCTGGGGAGGTTATCAGTGCCTCACTGCAAGCTTTAAAAGATGATTCATGGGATAATTTTGAGATATTAGACAGCCCCACTGCTACAAAAAGAAGGAGAACAATGAGCAAATAGCTCATAGACAGTTTTGTTCTCTCCACCGTTGGTCACACTGAGTCCGATTCCTCCAACACTCCCAGCCAGTCTTTGAGAAGAGCCCTCCTAAACATCTTGGACAGAGCTATTGCAGAGATTGAGGACAGGTTTTCGAGGAGAAATATTGACCTGATGAGGGCAGTAAGCTGTCTTGTTCCCCAGTCTACGTCTTTTCTAGAGTTGGCCCTATTGAAACTGCTGCAGCTACTTGCTGATGCAACAACCAATAGTCTGAAAAATGAAAATCCATGTTGCTCAAGAAGTTCTCCACTGACGCGGACCTGTCAACAGTGTGTCGACATATACAGGGCTATAAGGAAGCCTTTCCAGAGCTACATGCAGTGTATGCAACTGCACTGGTGACTGGAGTATCCTCAGCATCATGTGAGAGTTCTTTCTCCACTCTGACACGTGTCCTAACACCCTTCCGCCGCACAATGCTGCATGAGAGAAAAAGGAATTTGGTGATTCTGGCACATGAAAAATTAATAACCAAGAGTATTGATTTGGATGAGTTTGTTAGGGCTTTTATGAAAACAAACAGAAGACTCTTGCTTTGAGGCAATTACTTTGTGTTTTGCAGTGGGAATAGCTAGGCCTTCTTTTTTCTTTTAACCATATTGTTAGAAATCTCCAACAGTTTTAAGAGAAACAATAGCCTACAAATTATTTTATTTTTTTACATTACCTTTGTTTGTAAAGTGCTTGCTGCTTTATTTCTTGAAAACAGTCCTGAGATTCGGTGTAGTGGTAGTTCAGCGTAATCACTGAATGGGTGATGTAGGCAACTGTAAGCTCCATGTTTGGGAAAAAGACTTTTTTTTTTCTTGATTTAGCTAAAGAGCACACAGCTTTTATTTAAAGGGATAACCTTATTTCACTTTGGTACAACATAATTCATTTTGTGGAGCTTACCCCATTTTATTTGCATAAAGCAGCTGTCATTTGCCAGGGTGGTATACAATAGTTAGCTCTGCTGTTAGCCTTCTACTTTTGCATAACATGTAAGACTGTTGTTATACTTCAAATATTATGTTAGGCTATTATAGAAAAGTGAGTTAAATGATTTAATATTCCAACAATAGGAATGTCAGTGCCAAAAAACAGTATTGTCTGCCAAGTTTCCTTCTTTTTTTGTTGCAGAGCTACAAACTGTGCTAACTTCATTTTTATCTGAATACAAACACGCATAATTAGGCCTCAAGAAATACAAATAGTGGCTCTCTGAACACCCCTACACACATAACATGACATAACATAACAAGGAAAGATGAGAACAGGCCATTCAGCCCAACAATGCTTGTCTATTCTTACCTCTAAACTGTACTAATAGTGTCTAACACTGAATCAAGCCGGGCCTTGAACACCCCCAGTGTTTCTGCCTCCACCACATGTTCAGGCATGCTATTCCACGTATTGACCACTCTCTGTGTGAAAAAATATTTCCTAGTGTCTGTGAGAAATGTATTCTTTGCCAGTTTCCATTTATGCCCCCTCGTTCTGCTAACCGAGCTCAACTTGAATAATTTCCTGTAGTTCACTTTGTTCATCCCTTTAATAAATTTAAACGCCTCAATCAAATCCCCCCTAAGTCTCCTTTTACTAAGCTTGAAAAGTCCTAGCATTTCAAGCCTTTCCTCATAAAACTTATCTTTTATACCCGGGATCAATCTGGTTGCCCTTCTTTGGACCTTTTCCAGCGCCTCTATATCTTTCCTGTAGTAAGGTCCCCAGAACTGCAGACAGTACTCTAAGTGTGGTCTGACAAGGGCATTGTATAGTGTGAGTATGATCTCCTTAGATTTATACTCAATACTCCTGGCTATGTATCCCAGCATCCTGTTAGCTTTTTTTTACCGCTACAGCACATTGACCAGACCCTGATAGGCTTTGATCGACTATTACTCCCAAGTCTTTTTCTGCATGTGCACATTCTAGTTTTGTACCCTGCATAAAGTAATCCTGCCCTATGTTTTTATTCCCCACATGTAGAACTTTACATATAGTTATATTGAATTTCATTTGCCAGGTTTCTGCCCACTTCTGGAATTTGTTTAAATCTTCTTGGATTACCTTAGTAGCTTCCAGAAAGTTGGCTAAACCTCCCAGTTTTGTATCATCCGCAAATTTAACTAATGTACTTTCAATATCCGCATCTAGGTCATTTATGTAAATGAGGAAGAGCAGTGGACCCAGAACCGAACCCTGTGGAACTCCACTTCCCACTTTACCCTGCTCAGATAAGATCCATCCTACTACTACCCTTTGTGTTCTATCCCATAACCAGTTCCGAACCCACTCTGAAATGCTTTTGGAAGTCTAAGTATATAATATCATAGGCCTTGCTCCCATCTAGACACATGTGCGTGTGGTTGCAAGGATACACACACACACACACACACACACACACAAATATATGCAAACGAGGGGAAAAAGCCTGGGAACTGTATGGCACACACAGTGCCCTAAATAAAAAGGTGCCCCCCCTAAATTTCTGTCTGCCCCCGCAATCACAGCAGTCTAGAACCGGGGCTGATGGTAATACATAATTTCAATTGAAAAGTGGAAAATTAGTGCCTGACATACACTGTTTTGGATCCCATTTACTTAAAAATGTAAAATCAGAGAGAATTAGGGCAGCCTGAGCAACACAGAATACGGGATTTGTGGAGTGAAATTAAACCCTGGTTTTAGCGAAGTAGCGTAACCTCAGTAGGCCTAAGATATTTTAAACAAATCAGGATCTTGCTGTTGCAACATGTACTGTGCTATGCTTTCTTTCTTCACAAAGTTCACCCAGGGACACCTTCACACAAGTTCCTGTTAAAAAATATTTGTATCAGCAATTTCATTAAATTACATCCTGACATATTGAGCATTGCTGTATTCTTGCCTAACAACATTTCTCATTTCAGTATAGGACAGTATCAGTTATCTTTGTTGAATGAATAAAGTTTTGTTTACATTGTTACATGGCTCTCAACATTCAAAAAGGAAGGACCAATACTACAAGAAATACATTCACTCTCTATAGCTAGAGAAACTAGCAGATTGGCCAACAGAGTGCTTTTGATTGGCCACTGAAGTAGTCCTGAATATTTTGTTGGGTCAGTTTCTCAGTTAGGTTGATGTATAATCTCACCATTCTAAAACGGTCAACTATTTATTAATTTAGTTATTAATTTTCTTTCTTTTCTTATCTTACTTTTTTTCTCATGGATGCACTTTTAATTTGGAATTATTTTTGCATGTTTATACGTTGATTGTTTAGCTTGTTAATTAGTTGTTGGCTGAATGCTGTAATATTGAAATGTTGTATTTGTTTGTATATTACGTGATTTTCAACTTAAAAAAAACTGGCAACTATAACAGAACAAATGGACACCTGGTGTAGCCAAGCTAAGGATCCATGTTAAGCTTCTACACTAAAAAAAAACTAAAAAACGGTATTTTTAAGGTTAAATGTTTGTAAAAAAACATTTATACAGTTAAATAACAGGATTTATACAGTTTTTCCCCTTCATTAAATGGGTTTTCACTGGCAACATTGCTGCTGTTTTTTTAAGATGTATTCAAAATTTGGGAAGTACACAGTATAGTTTATGGTTTGTGATGTGACCAAGCATGCGGTTCAAGGAGTAGGCAGTTTGATCAGGCCTACCTTTATGTTGAATTAGCTGCCAGATTACTGAACCCTGAAATATAAAGTTAAATCTTCCTGCTTTTCATGTGTCCCACTCTGAACCACACCGTCCTTGTGTTGCTGGGCAACTCACAGTGTTGTGGTGCATAAGGTCAGGCTAATTGCCTTTAAAATGGTCTATTTGGCAAATTAAAACTAATGTAAAACTAAATTCCTGACCGCAGATTATTGTGGTGGAAAAATGAATTGGTACTGCTCAATGTCAAAGGCTTCACTATATAGGTTTGCCTGTACCTCGATTATGTCATTGGCAGCTTTTAAATGTTTCTGTGATGAGAGATGTACAGTATTTCAGTCGTAATCTTGTGAGTGTGATCAATGGTTACACTGCAGGTTGTACTAAATTAATCCCACCTTCAAAAAGTGTTGCAATATATGGAGGATATGACCAGTCCTAAATTCTCTGTCTCCTGTTTAAGGAACAGGATTTAAATTGAATCATTACCAGCCACTATCCTTATTAAGGAGAAGAGGCTTAATTAGTAGGCTACCTTTTAATCCAAAATAGATACGACAGAGACATCTGGTGGACAATCAGAAAACTGCACGTGGAAAGAAGGTTGCGAAATACTAATGACCATAACACAGTTAAAGGGTGTCATTAAACATTAATATAAAATTCCACTTTGCAAACAATAGATTATTGGTAATAGAGATGTCAACACGTAGGAGTGTTATTCATAGAATATATTTTTTAACCATGTTTCAGTAACTGAACTGGGTTCCACATCTGCCATTTGCCTTTGTGTTTCCATCTGTATAATTTATATTTTGAATAATTTATTGCCATTGCTGTTGTTGTTTTGGGATCACATGAGCTCATGCAGTTTCAAAGGGAGTGCTTCCTTTGTATGACCAAGCTTCACAATGCAGGTGATCTTACTGGCTAGGTGATTAGTTGTATTGATACGCAGAGTGTACTTTTAACCCTTTTGCCAGATGAGAGAGGGACCAGTTGATTCTACGGGAATATATCACCCCTCAGTGGGATCTACAGTATATGTGTGGCTGGGGTAGTCCTGCCCCCTCATCCACCCAACATGGCAAAGGTGGGGCTCCTACCTACTCAGTATACTCTACAACTGTTCCTGGAGAGCCGCAGGGTCGGCTGCTTTTTGTTATTACTCTGCACGGGTTATTAGACTGTTAACTCAATTCACCTGGGCCCATATTTATAAAATGTCTCAGATTAGGTGTGCTGATCTACGAGCAGTTTTGCTCTTATTGATGGCGTATTGCTATCTTGAGCCAGCAGAAAGCGCTTGCGCTAGAATCACCACAAACCTGGTCTAAAGTCATGTCGCAGTTGTTTACATGTTATTTTAACGGCTCATATAAGTGCGTCTACATGGGCGTGTGCACAACGCGCGTACCCTCCTGTCTATTAGGCCTGGTACATACTCTACGCAAGGAACATGTACGCCAACGCATATTCGGGACATACGCGAGGTCTTTGCTTACATACTATATGCGCGTTTACCGGCTTCTTTTCGCCCTGTCCGCTAGTTGGCAGCCTAGGCTAATCTGGTTGGAGCGAGTAACCTTAAACCGGAAATTATTACTTCTTTGTGTGTAGTCTTGCAATTCTGCAGTTATTGAACAGTATTTACATTTAGCACCTCTAACGGAAACGCGTGGAATTGCACCACACGTTTGCGTCGCGTTACAAAATTTGGACTGCACATTTTGCTATGCAAGAACGCGAGAAACGCCCCCTGCGTTGCTCTTTGCGTCGTTGCGCGCGTTCCTTACGTAGAGTATACCAGGCCTGGCCGCGCATAGGCGGCAAGTGCCGTTGACATCAATGGAGAGTCGTTTTCCGCTTTGCGCTCTGGTCAGCGGTAAGCGCAGCGCAAGATCCACTGCCTGCGCTGCGCTCAATGTTCAACCAAATTCAACTTTGACCCCTCCAGTCGCTGACCTTTCAAAGCACAGCCAATAGCTAGAGAGTGGGCGGTACTGAACGGACCAACTTCGCGAACGGAAAATGGATGAGAGGTTGATTACGTGCGTGACCGAATTCCCCGTGTTATATCAGTCGAACTTTCGGGACTACCGTGATATAAATTAATAAAAACTTTGCATGGCGAAACATAAGTTTTCAGTTGGGGCTACCAGGTTTGTAACAAATAAGCACTACTACATTGATATCTACCAGATTATTACCAGGCTGCGCTAGCTCGCTACGTTAACTATCGATAGCCAGGATGGCATTCTATATTACGGTCAGCAGATAAGTGTTTTTTGTTTGTTTAGAACGGTATACATTTCACGTTCGAAAGCAATTAGAAAAAGTGGAGAAGAGCAGAGACCCTGAAAACGACTGACAAGCTCTCTCCCTGTCCTGGTTCATGTGGATCACGTTAATGTTGTGGGCAATGCTGAATTAAATTAAATCACATGTAAATAATAACCGGATTTTGTGCTTGTATGTAGAGGAAGAATGACTGGTGTAAAGTCGCTTTTAAAATACCCGTCCCGGATACGGATATGTATTGTTTTTGCCGCTTCGCTCTCTGCTTGCGCTGACCATAGCGGCAAGATGGCGCTCTTGCGCGCCCGATGTGAAACTGGGGTTACCCCTAGAACCCACCAGACGCGCAAGCACAAGCGCACGCACACGCGCACTGCTGCGCTTCACTTCCGCTCCCATGTTAACGAATTGCCGCGGTTCTCACCGGCCACGCACGCACGGCGGGCGGGCGTGGAGCTGATTTTTCCACTCCGGGCGGAATTTTCTGGCCATCCGCATGCGCAATCTCATAGAAATACATTGTATATTTTCAATATCTGCATTATATCACCACATTTCAATGTTTTTCAACCTACTAATAGTTTTACAATTGTTATAAATTATTTTAATACATATTATATTTTAATATAGGCCCTAATGAAAATGGGAACAGAGACAATCACCATTGTCCATTGTGGGATGAATGAAGTTAAATCAAGTCATACATTTGGCATATAACCAGTTATTCTCGTTTTATAATACTTTTTCTTTATTATAGTATACATATATATATATATATATATATATATATATATATATATACACTACTCACAAAAAGTTAGGGATATTCGGCTTTCGGGTGAAATTTCAGGATGAACCTAAAATGCACTATAACCTTTACAGGTGAAATTAATTTGACCTTCTCTAAACTTTTGAATGCACATGTCCAACTATTCAATGTTTCAGTACTTTTTGCACAACTTGCTGTTCTCTAACAAGGAGCTGAACGGCAAAATTCACAACAGGTGTTTGATCCATGAATCGACCAATAAATTTCCTTGTTCAATTAGAATTGGTATTTAAACAGTCCTCTTCATCATGCTGTTCACATTTTGACATCATGAGACCAAGACGACACCTAACAATTGATCAACAGTACCTCGCCATTGCGAGGCTTCAAACAGGATGTTCTCAGAGGGAAGTGGCCACTGAGCTTAGAGTGTCACAGAGTGTCATCAGCAGGTTGCAACAGAGATACAGAGAGACTGGAAGAGTCACAGAAAGGCATAGAAGTGGACGTCCTTTGGCCACATCCCACACTGATGACCGCTTCATTGTGAACAGTGCCCTGCGGAACCGGATGATGAATGCCACTCAACTCCAGGCACATTTAAGGGAGGTGAGAGGCACCCAAGTGTCACGTCAGACCATTCGAAACCGTTTACATCAGCGTGGTCTGCGTGCTAGACGACCTGCAAGGGTACCTGACCACACCACCAGGCACAGGCGTCATCGTCTTGCATGGGCCAGGGAGCATTTACGCTGGACGAGGGACCAGTGGGCCTCAGTGCTGTTCTCTGATGAAAGTCGATTCACGTTGAGCAGAAATGATGGCCGCCAACGATGTTGGAGACGTCAAGGAGAGCGCTATGCATCAGCCACTGTTGTCACCAGACGACCCTTTGGTGGTGGCGGTGTTACAGTGTGGGCAGGTGTGTCTAGTCAATACAGAACTGCCCTACACTTTGTGAATGGTAGTGACAAGCCCATACTACCTGAATAACATCATTAATCCAGTCATTGTGCCCCTGCATGAACAACACAGGCCTAATTTCATCTTCATGGACGACAATGCTCCAGCTCATCGAGGTCGCATCATTAGGGAAAGGCTGCTGGAGACTGGGGTACCTCAAATGGAGTGGCCTGCACTTTCTCCAGACCTGAATCCCATAGAAAACCTATGGGATCAGCTGACTCACCGTGTAGAGGCTCGTAACTCTGTACCCCAGAACCTCAATGACCTGAGGGCCGCCCTTCAAGAAGAGTGGGATGCCATGCCTCAGCAGACAATAAGTCGACTTGTGAACAGCATGAGACGTCGTTGTCAAGCTGTAATTGATGCTCAAGGGCACATGACAAGTTATTGAGACATTGACATTTTTGTTGTGGTATACCCACCACTGTTGTTGGCTTTTGTTTCAATAAATTGTTTGAGATGAGGAAATCACCATTGCATGCTTCTACTTAAATGCCCTACTTTCATGATACGTATAATATCACTGTAGCGTGAACTTACATTTTCCATAAATTTCACCCGAAAGCCAAATATCCCTAACTTTTTGTGAGTAGTGTATATATATATGTTCAATGAATTAACGCTATGCTTACTTCTGTTTTTATTATACTGATATCACTGTATCGATTTAAGGTACTACATAATCAAAATAGCTGCTAATTCTGCTAAAATTAAATGTTTAGAACATGTTGATTACTGTCTTAAATAAATAAATAATATTAAACGAACTTTATAAAGGAGGCATTTTCTCGTTTGCTACATTTAGCTTTAAAAAACAACATTCTATATAGTTTAGATATTTGTTTTAATATAATCAAAAGTGTGATCAAAGTAAAGTGTGATCAAAGCAGTTCATGGGGTGTAGCTACCCACATTCTTCTCTTCAGGAGCATTTGGAGCAAGAGGTAAACCGTAATTGCCTTACTCATGTTTACAACTCGTATTGAAACAAACAAAAAACCTACTATATTAATATTGCGAGATAAGGTAATCACTCAACTGATTTCCTTATAATGACATAATTACATTAGCTATAGGCTACGAAGTAAAAATCAAAAGTAGGCCATTTGCTGCCAGCCAGTGAAGACTTGTTTGTTGGTCTGATTCATCTGTAGCTATTTTCCCATGTACTATATATTTACAGTATGCAAGTTTTCATTTTAATTAACCTGCCAAGCAGTAAGACATATGTAATAGCAATATTTACTTATCCATTATTAAGCGAAGCTCACAAATCCGGAATGTAGACTGTTTGTTTGTATAGCGCGTCTCGTGTCGTTCACGGAATGCGCTCCGAAAAAGCAATAAAAGCGTTTGTGCCTTTGCGCGTCTAGTGGGTTCAGTTCTTCTCAAATCTGTGCGCGCAATAAGCGTCTGTGCGCTTGCGCGTCTGGTGGGTTCCAGGCGTAACAGGGCGCGCACAAGCATGACTAGATCACAATGTGAAATATTATTATTGTGTAGGCTATATCAAAAATGCATAATAATAAAAGGTTCCATAGGTCCACATACCTTTCCCTCAGCGAAGGGAAACGATGCCACATTACATTGCTCTCAGCCCACTCCATCAACATCCAGGCGATGTGCGATGGTACGGGACAATGGCTATCCATTAAAAAGGAGCTGATAACACCTATATCAAGCCCAATGCGCAAATTGTCATTTACACCTAATGCGTGAATTGTCATTCAATGGAAACTCGCGCACTGCAATAGACGGACATTTGAGTTCTGAAAATGTGCTTCAGATGTCATTACAATACAGCTCTGTTTATCTAGGAATACAGCCTGTAAGTAAATAGAATGGTTTGTGACTGAAAAAAGTTCAAAACCTTGTCCAGTGAATATTGCTTTTATTGTTTTTCAAATAGCCTAGGCTACAGCGGATTCGCTATGCATAAAGTTTTTTCGATAGCCTATGGTTAAAAAACGGAGATAAATGTCATCATGTTAACTGAATTGTAACCTTAGCTATTCTTCTTCCTTCATATTTTTTAAATTACAGTGACAAGGTTTCCATACCTTCAGCTTATTAAAACCCCGCTGATTTCACCTGTTATTCCATAACTGAACAAAAGATTTTAAAGAGAACTACGCGTCTAATTAGAAACGAAATTTGCAGCACATTACACAATTAATTTACAATTAACTTTAATGCCATTATCTGCATGTGCGATTTACAGGAGCAGGTCTGTTTCCCCTGCTGTAAATCGCACTTTTCATGGTCATCCTGGGAAAGTGAATCATTTAAAGCATTATGCTACCAGTAAAACAGGTTGGTCACATTTCCATAAGCAGGACATTATAAAACAAGAGAAAATATGCTGAACCTATGGGTTGCCAACCTGACAGATTTATTGTATTTAGTGTCATCATTAAGGCAAAATAACGTTATTTATGTTATTAATCAAAGTCAGAATGCAGGTAGAGTAATGAACTTCGGATGAAGCTTGAACATGAGTTCATTGCATAATCAAACGAAATTCGTTAAACAAGCAGGCTAATTTGCGGTTTTCTAAGGTGAGACGGAAGCCATTGGTCGCTTATTCTCAGCTGTTGCAGGTGCTTTTAACGAAATTTAACCGCATATATTTTGTAAACAGCACTGTCAGGAATTACGGGGAACTCATAATGGTTAGCCCGAATAATATTGATCGTAGGCTATTGATCGATATAGCCTATTCCTTGATCGCACTAAACACGCACAAGCATGTCTGTTTCGCCATCATAAGCAATCCGCCAAGGTGGAAAAGCAGGCTTTTAAAGGGAATGGGATATGACATTTTGATTGGTTTATTGCAAGTCACGCCCAAGACACACCTATAATTAATGAAGAGACTAGGTTCAGCCCATTTGGACGTTGCGCCATGCTTAGCGCCCAAAAAACACGCCGTTAAAATAGCAAAAGTGGACTTGGACACGCCCTAAATGGACTTTACGCCATGCGCTTAGACCAAGCGCCAAGATCGCCCAATGTCTCAAAAAATAAATAGAAATGTGGATATGCTGACAGCTAGACGGTTCGTGTAACGTTTATCAATTTGATTTCCTGATGCATATATCTCAAATTGAAAATTGGATTCAATATTTCAATTTTCATGTTTTGAAATAATAGGAAAATTAACAATTCAAACTCGTTTTGATCTACCGTTTGTCTTTTGAAAGTTGAAAATTGCATTATTGGCGTGGGTGGGAAAACCTGGGTAGTTTCTAATATCATCGATCAATGGACGGACTCAACCATGACCGTATGGGAGCTGGATTTGCAACTGCCCTGGCTGGTCACTCGCATACCTAGCCTGGCAACCCACTGGATTGGCGAGTATTTATTTATTTTACTATTTCTGAATTAGGCTAATTTATCACCTCTCTTGCATTTGCAGTTTGAGTCTGCAGCTATCCACGAGGCAGCAGTCGCCCGATTCAAGCGAAGGACTTGCGAAATCAGTTAACCTCATTAACTTTGGCCCACCAGAATCAATTTTCACCTATTTTCTAGGCTACTTGTCTTATTTAGCCTAAGTGTCATATCTCAAAAACGATTTACTGCAGCACATCCATGTTTTAAAGTTCGAATTGAAGAAGAGGCCTACCGCCAGACATTTGCAATAGAATACATTTGTCAGAATCGTCACATAAGCCTATATATAGCCTAGGCTGCATAATACGCATAAAAAAGGTTGTTTTACATTGTGTAGACTGCCACCTAGTGGATCTTTTTTGGTACCTAGCAACATGTAAGTGTAGGAAATCAGGAAATTTCCCCAGTTGACCAAGTTGCGCAGCTGAACTCACGATGTTGCATAGTTATTTACTTGATACTATTTGTCTTTTCACAACAAGAATCTTTCAGTAAACATGTTCAAGAAAAGTTAAGCCTTGTGATTTATTGGAGGATATCAAGTTGTTAGCTAGCCTACCTGTCTAGCTCTGCAAAGAAACGCGCTGCAAGGGCAGTATAGCTAGTCTAGTGCAAGTAGTACAGACCGACAGATATTCATAATACAATTATGCCCTCTATGATTGTGACGGCATTGCCATGAGATAACTTAAGTGTGCACATCTAGGCCAGGCTGAGTGATGACGTTTCTAGACCCACAAAATGTCTTGATAGAGGTAACAAATGTCAACGAACAACAATTCTAGCACACCCAAGGCCCCCTACCAAATACCATAAATGAAATAATGTTAACACTACATAACCTAAACTAGGTTACAGTGTTCGTATAAAATATTAACCACAACAGCCACTACAAGGAATTTGACTATAAATGAAGTGAATCCCCCACTCCCCAAATGTCTCTGCTCACTTTCTACTGTAGCCTACATATACACGTCCGTACATATACACGCGCGTATAGACGTGCGTCTGCTTATACACGTACTTATACACGTGCGATTACACGATTGGCTGCTCAGTTAGCAAAGTAATGTCAGTTATCACACCCCATTATGGCAAGCCAAATGAGGATTTATTCCATATCCTTGATATCCAGTTTACGGTTTTCCACTAGTTGCCCGTTTTTCACAACGTGTTCGACATTTTGTCTTACTAGTTCAACGAAACCGTTTTGATATCAAAAATTGGCACCTACTAGTCATGCATTTGGAGCCACTAGTTGCACTTTTATTCTACACGTTACACCAAAACCTTACTAGTTGCACCACAGTGCCGACTAGTGGCACCACAGCCACAACTAGTCAGCCTTTGAACCCACTAGTGGCCTTTTAAGCCTAACGTGTTGCAATTAAAGCAGCACTAGTTAACTAGTGAAGTGGCAACAGTGTAACATGTTAACTAGTTAAGTTGCATAGAGTCCGTATTTTTGCCTAACTAGTTACATACACTTCTCTTCACTAGTTAACTAGTAAAGCCAACGTGTCCACTAGTTAACTAGTTACGTTTTTAGCACATCCACTAGTAAACTAGTTGTAGCAAAATGCTAATTAGGAGGGCGTACAAGGAAGTTGCTTTTTGTAATATGATTGGATGAAGGTTTCGGCTATAGGCTACAATTGCCAGCAGTTTTGGACATCGAATTCGAGTTCCCATTTGTGTGTTTATTTCGAAGTAGGATATATTTAATTGGGAGAGTGGATATTTTGTTAGGAGGGGAAGGTTTGACAGAAGCTGAAGCGCAACCATGGCGGACGGTTGTCTTTGATCCCGTGATAACGCTGTAGGCTATTTAATTTGCGATGTCGACGCATGGGATTGCTCTTTTTGGCAAGAATATAGGCTATCGTAATGAACCAATTACTCGATCATCACGTTTTATTTGAATCATGGACGAACTGCTAAAATAACTTATTGTGCATTGTGCAAGGCGTGCTGATTAGGCTAGCCTATACAGACCGCCCGGTGACAAATTAAGGGTGGTGCTTTGTGTCCACATTACTTGGTTAGATGCAAATAGGCTACCACATGCAAACGCACGGTGCTATTTCGGTTTTAAAAGTAGTTTGTAAACATGAAATGGGTAGCCATGGGGAAACATTTAGTAGCCTACATTGCATGTAAGATAATATGCTGTGCATTGTGTAAATGATTTGTAAACATAATAAATGCTTTACTTTGGGAGTGCTCTAATCCTCATGTTAGCTGTATAAGGCAAACGCTGTTAATTATTACCATTTTAGAATGAGCCTTGACTGTAGGTGAAAAAGGAATTGTAGGCCTATTTGTTTAATGCATTTTTCTGGAAGTAAAATTTTCTCTTTTTGTCCGCAGAGGGCCTTGTCATGTTTTTTTTGCATTCCCTTGAATTCACTTCGTGTGTGATCTTTACCAGTATTAAAGATCACTTATTGTACGTCGCTTTGGATGAAAGTGTCTGCTAAATGAATGTAATGTAATTAAACATTAGGCTACAGTGTCTGACCACAATATTGGTAGTGTTAACAGTTGCAGTGCTGGAATGCACCTTGTGTGGTATATAGGCTACTGAACTGATAGAATTCACTTGAGCAAAATGTTGCATCCAGTTAGCTGTTAGTGAATAGGCCAAATCCGTTAGCTTTACATCCTTTTGTGAATGCATTCTTTACCTCTTGTGCTCGTTGCACTTTTTGTATTCGAAACTTTGTAATAAAGAATGATCTATTTTTGATAAACATGACTCTGGTGCTTTACTTCAGGTAAATTGAAAGATGGCCTGTATGTGCTACACATAGGCTAGTTATTCTGAGTAATCACCACCTTTATCCTTCGATGAAGTTCTATCATGATGGGAGTGGTCTCTTCCAGGATGACAATGCCCCAATCCACAGGGCACGAGGGGTCACTGAATGGTTTGATGACCGTGACAATTATGTGAATCATATGCTATGGCCTTCGCAGTCACCATCTCAACCCAAATGAACACCTATGAGATTTTGGAACGACGTTAGGCAGCTAGTGCTCTCCACCACAATCATCAAAACACCAAATGAGATAACGTTATTGTGTATCCCGTTTGAAATGTCATTCACTGCGATCAAAATCATTCTTGCATTTATGCTAGTTTGTACTTGTATTTTTAAATTGAATAGCTAGATAGACCGTCTCAGTGTATCCTATTCGTCATTCCATGAGCCGAACTCACCACCTAATTAATAAGACTAAAATGTGACGTTTAACACCGCAGAAAATGTTTGAACTCTTAAAAACGAACAGTTATATTATATTCCGGTAGCCTATTTGTATGCGATTATGATGATTTGCGGGAGAAATAGCCTATCGGAGGATCATTAACATTAAGATTAACGTGATGTAGACATTTTGGCTACACGGCTCTCAGTATCAACGTTAAGTCAATCATCTGACATTCATAGATTGAACAGTTAAATGTTTAAGCTTTAAAAAAGAGCTCACGCTGAGTTACGATTCAGAATTGACATTTTAAGGCTCTCCAGACCATTTAAAATATTAACCAATCAGAATTGGAAACGCACTTCCTTGCCCCGCCTGCTTCATTTGCATGCAGTCCACTAGTTCACATGTTCAGCGGAACATTGGGTTACTTGTTTACTAGTGAGCCTGTACGCTGCAACCCACACGTTAACTAGTCATGTTCAAAAGAGTCCACTAGTTCACTAGTTGACATATCCAACTAGGATATGTTTTCCTGACACGTTCACTAGTTCAAGGCTATTTTTCTAACTAGTTCCATTCCATTCTGAACATGTTGTGACTTTTAACCAACATGTTATGCATTTTTGACACTTGTTGTACGCTGCCATGAACATGTTGTGCCTTGTTCAGTACTAGTTGCACACTGTGCATTACTAGTTAGACCATTACTCAACGTGTTCCAATGCCCATTTTTGATATCAAATTTTTATCCGCACTAGTAACCATTTTCTCCGTACTAGTTGGACAAAAATGCTCACTAGTGAACCAATATGCTCAACTAGTTAACTAGTTAAGTTGCAAATTATTATGCAAGTGCACTAGTTGACATGTAACATGCGTCGACATCGCAAATAGCCTACAGCGTTATCACGGGATCAAAGACAACCGTCCGCCATGGTTGCGCTTCAGCTTCTGTCAAACCTTCCCCTCCTAACAAACTATCCACTCTCCCAATTAAATATATCCTACTTCGAAATAAACACACAAATGGGAACTCGAATTCGATGTCCAAAACTGCTGGCAATTGTAGCCTATAGCCGAAACCTTCATCCAATCATATTACAAAAAGCAACTTCCTTGTACGCCCTCCTAATTAGCATTTTGCTGCAACTAGTTTACTAGTGGATGTGCTAAAAACGTAACTAGTTAACTAGTGGACACGTTGGCTTTACTAGTTAACTAGTGAAGAGAAGTGTATGTAACTAGTTAACTAGTTAGGCAAAAATACGGACTCTATGCAACTTAACTAGTTAACATGTTACACTGTTGCCACTTCACTAGTTAACTAGTGCTGCTTTAATTGCAACACGTTAGGCTTAAAAGGCCACTAGTGGGTTCAAAGGCTGACTAGTTGTGGCTGTGGTGCCACTAGTCGGCACTGTGGTGCAACTAGTAAGGTTTTGGTGTAACGTGTAGAATAAAAGTGCAACTAGTGGCTCCAAATGCATGACTAGTAGGTGCCAATTTTTGATATCAAAACGGTTTCGTTGAACTAGTAAGACAAAATGTCGAACACGTTGTGAAAAACGGGCAACTAGTGGAAAACCGTAAATTGGATATCAAGGATATGGAATAAATCCTCATTTGGCTTGCCATACCCCATAGTATTGTAGCATTTGAGGAGAAATACAGGCTTTGAGCGCGCACATAACCTGAACGAGCGCATAAAATTCTTATCCGAGCACAGCTATCTACTCGCGCTCGCGTTCCTCTTTTCTGCTCGTGCAAATATTTTTTCTTTTTGACAGTGGTGGGCGGGGCCATAGATTCAGTCTGTGTTCTGTCATAGTTGAGGGGCGGGGCCAGCGAGGGGGAAAACAATGCCGCGTCTGTCACTGTTCGGAGTAGAGACACATCGTAGATCAAGCTAACTATCGTTCATAGGCGGCGCTAGGGGGGGGGGCTTGAGTACCCCCCAAGAAAGGCCATAGCACCCCCAAGAAATTTTGTAACTTCTTCACACATTTAATTTTTTTCACTGAATAAAATTAATTGTTCGACTGTGTGACATTATCTGGTCCTATTAATAGATGACCGATAATACATTATTTACGGTACGTTCGCTAGTAGCTACCTCGCGATAATACATGATTTAAGGTACGTTCGCTAGCGCAGGTGTGGTTGGCTAATGGCTAGTTGGGCTTGTTTAATGATCGAAGGCGTATTTTCAACGCAGAAGTCAGTGACCAATATCGTCTGAAATGGATCGTTTCTTGGTCTCCAAACGGCCACGTTTTGTGGATGATCAACCCGCAACAGTTGATAGCGAGTCTCCTGAAACAAGTTTAGAGACGGGAGATCAGCAGGAGGAGAATCAGTTTGACGATGCTACGGCCTACGTGGATTCTAACGTGGATGTTAGCCAACATCCACAGGAAGGGCCAAGACGTCCAATTCTTAAAGCATACCGAGTTCCTGTCACTTATGAGCCCATACAAGGATGTCTTTATGGACTTGTATAAACTGATATGTATATCAAAAACACTCCCCGTGTCATCAGCAAGCTGCGAGCGGAGTTTCTCTAGCCTCCGGCGTTTAAAAACGTAGGCCTACCTGAGGAACAGCAGTGGCGACACCCGGAACAGTAACCTGGCATTGTTAGCCATAAACACCAGGAGGACAAAAGATCTGGACACCGATGAAATCATCGATGCCTTTGCCAACAATCACAAAAATAATAACAGACGCATTGTTCTTCTATGAAGACGTCTAATGGTGAGTGACTGTCTTATAATGGCGCTGTAGCGTACTATTACTAGGCCAGGTAGTGCTATCTATTGCCATAGCCTACTTGTATAACAGTTGTTGTCATGCTTCACCATTATTCTTGATTTATGTTCTGTAAGTTATTCTTTATTCCATGTGCTGTGCACTCAGTGCTTACTAGGGAGCCGGCAGCATTTTTATGTACCTGGAGATGTATATTGTTCTGCTAGGCGTCTAACGGTTTGCGGTTTTTGGGATGTCGGAGAGAAATGGCAGTCGCGTTGTGTTATCTCGCGTTTGTACAGTTTTGGTTTTGATCTGGATCGTTCATCTGATACGCTGGTGATACGCTGTTTTTAGACCAACAGCGGTGCATGAGGTTTCTGTTGCTGACTCGCTGTGTGTGTGTTTGTGTTCGTGTTCGTGTGTGCGCTGTTTCGAGCTTGAGTCTGATTCTGTCGTACTTTTGTATTGCTCAGTGTGTGTATTAGCCACTCTTAACACGCGCGATTGCATTTGGTCGTGCGTGCGTATACTGGTATATCCACAGTTCCGTAGCACCCCCAATTAATAGTCAAGCTACCCCTCAGCAACCCCAATAAAAATCCGCTGACGCCGCCAGTGCGATCGTTGTTATTTTATTAAAATATTATAATCAGTATCAATCAGGAGATTGGCAAGCGGCTATCATACGACAACATCATCGACGACTTTGCTTCTAAAAAAAGCCAGGAAGCAGACGTTTTGAAGACGATGATGAAGACATGAGACTGATCATGCAGATCTCTGCTAGTGAGGGGATACCAGCTTCCACCTGCTGACTCACAAGAAACCGACCCAAAATGGTCATGAAGGCCCTTCAGAAGGGGGCTTAGTGTTACATGTTCCACATTAACCACAACATATATATATATATATTTATTATTGGTTTGTTATGTGTTTTTATCATTTGCACTTTTATATGGATGCTAGTGTCATTATTTATGTTTATTCTATACAATGGCCTAATTTATTTTATTTATTGTTTTTTTGGGGGGAAAGGGATATTTTTATATGTTTAGTATGTATCAGTTGCAATGTTTGCCTTAATTTTGATTCCTTAACAAATTTGTTCCCAACATTTAAAATAAACATTTTAAGGAAAATGCAGCATCGGTCTCATTAATGCGCATTTGGGAGATGTTATAATGCAGATTCGGTAAATCCTGTAAGTTTTCAGCAGTTTCTTGATGTAGGGGAGCCCCAGTGTTTCCCATTTATTATAATTTTCTGTCATTGCTGGTGTCAACTTGAGATGTTTGATTTGAATTTGAGAGAAAAAAAGATGTTAAGAGTTTTTCACTAGCCTCTTTTCCTCTTAAAGTGCACCAGATTGATGCATTCAAATGTTAAATGCATGCCCCCGGACCACCTTAAAGGGTTTGGAATCCTCCCGCCATAGTTTCACAAAATGGGGGTCCCCAAACAACATTTCGCATAGGGCCCCCAAAAAGCTAGAAACGGCCCTGTCCAGAGCAACGTACAGAAGTGGAGAAAATCAGTGAAACTCAGAAACACAAAATGCGATTACCAAAAAGGCACAGAGAGCCATTAGTAATCAATAAGTGTAATGTTAACCTAACAAATTACAATTTGTATTGTAACTAAAGAAAGTATCACTAGACAGAATCAGATGTATTGGCCATGTAAGTTTGCACATACAAGGAATCTGTCTCGGTTTGGCTCACAAAAATCTCATTAAACAATACACAACAGCAACCATAGCAGAAAGATTATGGGTGCGTCCCAATACTTGAAAAATGTGTCCTCCATTCCTCCACTACCTCCTCCTCTCCTCCATGCCCCGGAAACCAATCTTTATGTTTTAATCTAATGTTGCTGATTACATATTAATTACATATTAATGGTTACATATTAATTAATGCCTCGACGCAAACTGCAGTGTCAGGTACATTGAATACTGTACATGCAACTTGTACTTGAAATGTACAGGCAGTTTTGCATACTTCCAGGTAGGAGACGAGTGGAGGAAAGGAGGTGAGGAGTGAAGAATATTGGGACGCACCATATGAGTAGGGTAAAAAGTTAGGCTCATTCCACCACCAGGGGACCAGAACAGGCAGGAGTAACCTGGACATACAGGTAGTCGGAAGTTTACATACACTTAGGTTGAAGTCATTAAAACTAATTTTTAACCACTCCACAGATTTCATGTTAGAAAACTATAGTGTTGGCAAGTCAGTTAGGACATCTTCTTTGTGCATGACACAAGTAATTTTTCCAACAATTGTTTACAGACAGATTATTTCACTTTTAATTCACTATATCACAATTCCAGCGGGTCAGAAGTTTATATACATTAAGTTGACTGTGCCTTTAAATTTTATTAAATAATATTTGGTCACATATCCTTTGCATGTCATGACTTCCTGATGTCTGTGACCCAACAACATCAAAAGACTCTAGATATCTTATTTTCTGGTTCTCTTACAAGCGATACTATAATGTCTATGCATTTGAATGGATCTCTATGGGAATTGGGGGGTGGGACTAGATTTAGCTGTAAATTACACTGGAACAGTATGGAAACACATGGTTGACTAAATGGCTCTAAATCATCAAGGGTCTGACGTATCAAACAAACCTTCAAACCTTAAATCATCACTCTGCTGCCAGAAATACAATAGATATGGATGGATAACTTGAAGGGTTTCTTCTCCTGACTTATTTTTCCATAGAGTTCAATAGGAAAATGTGTCAGGAGAAACAACCCTTAAAGTGATCCATCCATATCTACTGCATATCTGGCAGCAGAGTGATGGTTTGAGGTTTGTTTGATACCTCAGACCCTTGATGACTTACAGCCATTTTACCAATCATGTATTCCATACTGTTCCAGCATAATTTACAGCTAAATCTAGTCCCACCCCCCAATTCCCATAGAGATCCATTCAAATGCAGAGACGTTATTATCGCTTGTAAGAGTACCAGAAAATAAGATATCAAGAGTCTTTTCATGTTGTTGGGTCACAGACATCAGGAAGTCATGGCATGCAAAGGATATGCGACCAAAGTGAGTCAGATTGGTCAGCTGGCGGTTCATCTACCTCTCCCTGGCAGAGAACCACGCATGCCGCATCCTGGTGTTGTAGTCGAGACCAACTAAACCGAGACCGAGTCAAGACCAAGACCAGAGCATATCGAGTCCGAGTCAAGACCAAGACTTTGAGGTGGCGAGACCAAGACCAAGACCGAGACCAGACCAAATGTCATTTCTTTCCAATACTGTCAAATGTTCATTTTGTTAAATTATCTTATATCAATCTCTTGACTGTTAAAACTACATTGCAGACTACTAATAAAACCAATTACAATATGAATATCACACACTGATTGATGGATAGAGGATAGAGAGACACTACATACAGAGTGATAGGTGACATATAGAGAGTATACAGAGGACAGAGGTCAGGATAAACAGAAGTTAGACAGAGGGTAAATATGCTAGAGGGGATTGATAGAGGAAATACAGGAGAGAGAAAAAATTATAGGATTCAGAGGGAAAAGGAAGCATAGATACAGAGGGAGAGGAAGGGACAAATACAGGGAGAGGGAGGGAGAAAGAGATAGGGGAGATGGAGGGAGAAATAGAGGGAGGAGGGAGATAGAGGGAGGGAAAAATATAGAGACGGACAGACTGATCATATTGCAATCACACTAAATAAAATATGTATATTGCAGGACCCCCTCCACAATCTCCCTACGGCTCTCAAATAATTGTCAAACTTCAGTTGCAGTCATTTAGCAGGTGCACTAAACCTGTATGTAGTGTCATTTAGCAAGTGCAGTCATTTAGCAGAGCAGTCAATGCAGTCTAGTTACAGGAGGTGGGTTTCTTTGCTAGTAGGCATTGCACTGCTACAAAGGATCAATAATTTGTGTTGGTTTTGCTATATGCAAATGCAGGTTGGCATCCTTAAAGTTCCTGCTTGTTTACCATTTCAATTACAGAGCTATACTTGTACAGATATGACTGTGGCAGTCCCTATGTTGGTTAACTAACCTTTTGAAACAATAAGAGAAAATACCATGTAGCTCATTCAAGTATGACAAAATAGTCTTTATGGATTGTGTAAAACTAAGAATTTAGCCCATTTTCAGATGGTGGTAGCCTACACTTCCTGTTTAAAAACATTTCTTCAAAAAGCAGCGAAGTTGAAGTCAGATTTTTATAGATTATAACATTGAGGGTATGAGTACTGATTACATTTTAAAAGAGACAACCCAAAATCAAACACAATGGATTACCTACAAAAAGTCAACATCAATAATCACCAGTGATGAGAATGAAAAACAAATTACTCTCAATTTAATGAAACTTTAGCCTATGCTGCATTTCGAAGCAATTTGAATCTATAACATTCAGACTTAACATTAAATTTAACGTTTAAATTAAAAAAATGCGGCCAGATTAAACGTTGTCTTTGGATATCGATTAGGTTAATGGTATAGTCATAATATAGTAATATTGTTATGACCCAGACAGCTGACTGAACCCAAATGCACGACTCAGACAAGAGATTGCCAATTCTCAGGTGTATTTATTGCTTACAGGGCAGTCCTGTAGCAGGGGGAGAAAGGCAAGACAGGTTATACAGATCACACAATATTCTTGGACCGGGCAGGCTTGTTCCAGGCCGGAACTGGACTTGACAATGGACTGGACTTGTTCCAAACTGGAACTGGACTTGACAACGGACTGGACTTGTTCCAAACCGGAACTGGACTTGACCACGGACTGGACTTGTTCCAAACCGGAACTGGACTTGACAACAGACTGCACTTCATTCCTGGCCAGAACTGGACTTGGCAACCGGGCAACGCTCGTTCCAGACCGGAACTGGACTTGGCAGGGCTAGACTGTACTGGACTGGAAACACGTTAGACAGACGGACAGACAGATGGGGGAGCGCGAAGCATCCAATAATTTAAACTTCAATAATTCTCCTGAAGAGTAGGGAGCGACAATTAATACAGACAGTCCAGGGTGAGGCTGCGGGGAATGAGAGAGTTAGGAGAGAGCAGGGGAGGCAATGGCAACAGACAACCGGTTAGAATGAGCAGGGGATGAGCGGGCGCGGGAGCGGAAGAGCAGGACCGTGGATCGGGATCCGGGCGTAGCAGCAGGGCAGCAGCAGTGAGCGCAACCGTAACCGTGGCAGCAATAGTGGCAACGGCCGGACGCTGGAACAGCTGCAGTGTGGAAGAGCAGAAGCCCAGACGGCTGCACACCCGTCAGGAGGGAGACTGTAGGGATAATCAACAACTGCAGTTCAGGCAATAGAAGCAGACAGAGTTAGTTTGACGGAACAGGAACTATGAACAGCAGACGTGCTGTTCAAGGCGAGAGCGAACTCAGGTTTAAACAGAGCGGGAGGCGAATTAACACCAAACCCGCAAGGATTCAGGAATTATACTAGACTGGTTACTAGGACTCAGGACATGACCAGAAGTTTCACAGACAACAACGTTAACAAACTGGCACAGGACAGAAAACACCGGGTGACTAAATACAAGATTTAATTGTTATCAATTATGTGCCGCGTGCGAATGTATGCAGGAGTGATTAGCGGGGAAGTGGGATAGGCTGAAAGGAGTGGCGTGTAACAGGGTGAAACAATTAGGAAGTTACGCCCAAACTGCATCACGGGAAAAGACGAACCAAGGAGAGACGAACCTGACACAGGGGGAGAGGGAAAACACGGGAAACAGTAGGATGGGAATGCAGTCGTCACAAATATAACGATTAGGTTCATGTCAAATGTCAAACGTGACATATAGATAAACAGTTTGGTGTAATCTGACCCAGTGCGCGAAATGCCACAAAATGCCGTTGAAAAGGCGTCCAAGACGTGTTTCCAACACAATTTAGCCATCCATGGACGACTGTTGTTCACTGGGGATGAAAAAGAAAATGGAAAATTATAGAGGCCTAATTATGCACGTATATTTATAAGAATCTGGTTCATATAGGTTAATACTTACTGAACAATAACGTTCGCGTCTTCTCACACTGAGAGTGAACGTCCGACAAAGAGAGGGGCTGTGTTTCTCCTGCAGTAGCAGTTTCAGTTGAGCTACAAAATATTATTGCGATTGTAACACGACTCGTGAGACCCACATAATGGCACTGTTACTGTTCAGTGTTCAACTGCAGAGTGCAGACAGACTGGTGAGTGAGCTGGCTATCGGTCTTTGTGATGTATGTGATGCGACTTGGGTTACAGGAAAAAATAAGTGGTTAGCCTAACGTTATTTACAGCCAGGCCTACGCTTTGAGGTAAATTAATATTTAAATCGTTAATATGTGGTTTTATCTAGCGATCTTCCGTCCACTAAACCTATAAATCAATGATATCAAATAGTAGCATATTTTGTCATCTGTAACTAGTTTTCCGTGGTGGCCAATCAAATTTCTGTGGGGGCGGGTGCTGCACCTTGGCAGCTGATTCGGGATGGAACGACACCGCCCTCCAAGGAACCTTCCTCCAAGCCCGCAGTGACGAACTGAAAGAGGAGCTGGCGACCCGCGACAAATCCAGTTCTCTGAACGCTGTTATCTCACTCGCCATATCCATTGACAACCGGCTCTGGGCATGTGCCCGGGATAAGAAGAAGGGTCGCCAGAGTACACCACCTTACCCTTCACGCTCGCGAGTGTCGCCGCCTCCAAGGAACCGATCCCCTTCCATGCTGGACCCATCGGAGGAGGAGCCGATGCAGCTGGGCAAGACCACCGTTGATGCCGATGAACGTCGGCGGAGAATTCTCTCTGGCTCCTACTCCTACTATTGTGGCTGTCCCGACCATCACTTAGCCTCTTGTCCGATTCGCCCAAAAGGGGTGGCTCGCCGGTAAAACTGGGCAAAACTGGCGAACCCTATTTCCACTGCTCACTCTGCCCAGTCCCGTGTCCAACTGAAGGCTACCCTGCTGTGGGACACCCAATCTACTTCGTTGTCGGCCCTGGTCGACTTCATCAATTCAAGCCTAGTCAAGAGATCGGGAATTCCTGTCGAGCCGCTGTCTGCCCCGCTCAATGCCTATGCTTTGGATGGAAATATCCTGGCCCGGGTTACTCACTCCACCATACCACTACAACTCATATTGTCGGGTAACCACCACGAGACGATCAGGCTCTATATCATCCACTCAGCCCAGTCTCTGCTGGTTCTCGGCTAACCCTGCCTCCGCATCCATAATCCCCACATTAACCATAGACTGTATAAAAATATGGACAAAGCCACTGTGACGTCACCCATTGCCTTTCCATGGCCTCGTAAAAAACAAATTGAAACACGGCAGTCTTTTTCGCCGGCTGTTTGTACGAACTGCGCCTGCTCCGTGGAGCCGACTTGACCTTTGCTTGGAGCAGGGTCAACCGGATATGGTCTTCATGGGAGGGTCTGTCACTGCCCGATCTGTCCCCCCTGCCCGATTTGTATCGCGCATGCGTACCATGCCCGATCTGTACCGCGCATGTGTAAATAACGTCACATTTTACGACAATGGGTGAATGGCCTGATCTCACTGTATGCTACACAGAACTATAGTTCTGCAGTCTGCTATAAGCTAAATTAATATTTCTGGTTTTATTTGATGGAAGCATGAATGGTATATTTATGTAAATGTATTCACATCAACCTGCTCAAAATACTGCACTGGTGTGCACATTCTTAGTCGGCTCTGTATTGTTTTAATGCTTTACCGTGGAATGCCATATGTTTGTATATTTTGTATGTTAATAAAATATATACACTACTCACAAAAAGTTAGGGATATTTGGCTTTCGGGTGAAATTTATGGAAAATGTAAGTTCACGCTACAGTGATATTATGCGTATCATGAAAGTAGGGCATTTAAGTAGAAGCATGCAATGGTGATTTCCTCATCTCAAACAATTTATTGAAACAAAAGCCAACAACAGTGGTGGGTATACCACAACAAAAATGTCAATGTCTCAATAACTTGTCATGTGCCCTTGAGCATCAATTACAGCTTGACAACGACGTCTCATGCTGTTCACAAGTCGACTTATTGTCTGCTGAGGCATGGCATCCCACTCTTCTTGAAGGGCGGCCCTCAGGTCATTGAGGTTCTGGGGTACAGAGTTACGAGCCTCTACACGGTGAGTCAGCTGATCCCATAGGTTTTCTATGGGATTCAGGTCTGGAGAAAGTGCAGGCCACTCCATTTGAGGTACCCCAGTCTCCAGCAGCCTTTCCCTAATGATGCGACCTCGATGAGCTGGAGCATTGTCGTCCATGAAGATGAAATTAGGCCTGTGTTGTTCATGCAGGGGCACAATGACTGGACTAATGATGTTATTCAGGTAGTATGGGCTTGTCACTGTACCATTCACAAAGTGTAGGGCAGTTCTGTATTGACTAGACACACCTGCCCACACTGTAACACCGCCACCACCAAAGGGTCATCTGGTGACAACAGTGGCTGATGCATAGCGCTCTCCTTGACGTCTCCAACATCGTTGGCGGCCATCATTTCTGCTCAACGTGAATCGACTTTCATCAGAGAACAGCACTGAGGCCCACTGGTCCCTCGTCCAGCGTAAATGCTCCCTGGCCCATGCAAGACGATGACGCCTGTGCCTGGTGGTGTGGTCAGGTACCCTTGCAGGTCGTCTAGCACGCAGACCACGCTGATGTAAACGGTTTCGAATGGTCTGACGTGACACTTGGGTGCCTCTCACCTCCCTTAAATGTGCCTGGAGTTGAGTGGCATTCATCATCCGGTTCCGCAGGGCACTGTTCACAATGAAGCGGTCATCAGTGTGGGATGTGGCCAAAGGACGTCCACTTCTATGCCTTTCTGTGACTCTTCCAGTCTCTCTGTATCTCTGTTGCAACCTGCTGATGACACTCTGTGACACTCTAAGCTCAGTGGCCACTTCCCTCTGAGAACATCCTGTTTGAAGCCTCGCAATGGCGAGGTACTGTTGATCAATTGTTAGGTGTCGTCTTGGTCTCATGATGTCAAAATGTGAACAGCATGATGAAGAGGACTGTTTAAATACCAATTCTAATTGAACAAGGAAATTTATTGGTCGATTCATGGATCAAACACCTGTTGTGAATTTTGCCGTTCAGCTCCTTGTTAGAGAACAGCAAGTTGTGCAAAAAGTACTGAAACATTGAATAGTTGGACATGTGCATTCAAAAGTTTAGAGAAGGTCAAATTAATTTCACCTGTAAAGGTTATAGTGCATTTTAGGTTCATCCTGAAATTTCACCCGAAAGCCGAATATCCCTAACTTTTTGTGAGTAGTGTATACAGTACCAGTCAAAAGTTTGGACACACCTACTCATAGTTTTTCCCCCCGTTATTTTTACTGTTTTCCACATTTTGGAATAGTAAAGACATCAAAACTATGATATAACACAAATTAAATTATGCAAAAACCAAAAAAGGGTTAAACAAATAAAAAAAGTCTTATATTTTAGATTCTTCAAAGTAGCCACCCTTTGCCTTGATAACGGCTTTGCACATTCTTGCCATTCTCTCAAACAACTTCTGTGGTAAACAGGTATTCCACAGGTAAACAGGTGATGCTATCATGACTCCGTATAAAAGGATATCAAAAGACTCCTGGGGCCCTATCTTGGCGCTTAGTCTAAGCGCATGACGCTAAGTCCATTTAGGGCGTGTCCAAGTCCACTTTTGCTATTTTAACGGCGTGTTTTTTGGGCGCTAAGCACGGCGCAAAGTGCAACTGGGCTGAACCTAGTCTCTTCATTAATTATAGGTGTGCCTTGGGCGTGACATGCAATAAACCAATCAAAATGTCATATCTCATTCCCTTTAAAAGCCTGCTTTTCCACCTTGGCGGATTGCTTATGATGGCGAAACAGAAATGCTCGTGCGTGTTTAGTGCGATCAAGGAATAGGCTATATGGATCAGTAGCAGTAGTAGTATTATGAGTTCCCGGTAATTTCTGACAGTGCTGTTTACAAAATATATGCTGTTAAATTTCGTTAAAAGCACCTGCAACAGCTGACAATAAGCGACCAATTGCTTCCTTCTCACCTTAGAAAACGCCAAATTAGCCTGCTTGTTTAACGAATTTCGTTTGATTATGCAATGAACTCATGTTCAAGCTTCATCCGAAGTTCATTAGGCTACCTGCATTCTAATTTAGATTAATAACATAACTAACGTTATTTTGCCTTAATGATGACACTAAATACAACAAATCTGTCAGGTTGGCAACCCATAGGTTCAGCATATTTTCCCTTGTTTTATAATGTCCTGCTTATGGAAATGTGACCAACCTGTTTTACTGGTAGCGTAATACTTAAAAACGATTCACTTTCCCAGGAAGACCGTGAAAAGTGCGATGTACAGCAGGGGAAACAGACCTGCTCTTGTAAAGCGAACATGCAGATAATGGAATAAAACTTTATTGTAAATTAATTGTGTAACAATTCGTTTCTAATTAGACACTTAGTTCTCTTTAAAATCTTTTGTTCAGTTATGGAATAACAGGTGAAATCAGCGGGGTTTTAATAAGCTGACGGTATGGAAACCTTGTCACTGTAATTTAAAAAATATGAAGGACGAAGAATAGCTAAGGTTAGGCTACAATTCAGTTAACATGATGACATTTATCTCCGTTTTTTAACCATAGTCTATCGAAAAAACATTATGCACAGCGAGTCCGTTGTAGCCTAGGCTATTTGAAAAACAATAAAAGCAATATTCACTGGACAAGGTTTTGAACTTTTTTCAGTCACAAACCATTCTATTTAGCCTACTTACAGGCTGTATTCCTAGATAAACAGAGCTGTATTGTAATGACATCTGAAGCGCATTTTCAGAACGCAAATGTCCGTCTATTGCAGTACGCGAGTTTTCCATTGAATGACAATTCACGCATTAGGTGCAAAGACTATTCGCGCATTAGGCTTGATAGCTATAGGTGTTATCAGCTCCTTTTTAATGGATAGCCATTGTCCCGTACCATCGCACATCGCCTGGATGTTGATGGAGTGGGCTGAGAGCAAGGTATGTGGACCTATGGAACCTTTTATTATTATGCATTTTTGATATAGCCTACACAATAATAATATTTCACATTGTGATCTAGATATTTTAGTCATGCTTGTGCACGCCCCTGTGTGTAACAGACAGGAGGGTATGCGCGTTGTGCACACGCCTATGTAGACGCATTTATATGCGCCGTTAAAATAACATGTAAACAACTGCGACATGACTTTAGACCAGGTTTGTGGTGGTTCTAGCGCAAGCGCTTTCTGCTGGCTCAAGATAGCAATACGCCAAAAAGAATCCTGGCCACTCCTCATCTTAAGACCAACACGCCCAGTTCACTTGTGATGGCGCAAGAATACATGCTAGTTAAAGGACGTAAGCGTTAGGCATTATTATGGACCTACCGCCGGGTGTAAGATAGCAAAGACACTTGCGTTTGGGTTAGCGCCGCTTTGCGCCGGGTGTAAGATAGGGCCCCTGATATCTTATTTCCAGGTACTCTTAGAAGCGATACTATAACCTCTGCATTTGAATGGGAATTGGGGGGTGGGACTAGATTTAGCTTTAAATTACACCGGAACAGTGTGAAACACATGGTTGGCTAAATGGCTCTAAGTCATCAAGGGTCTGATGTATCAAACAAGCCTTAAACCATCACTCTGCTGCCAGATATGTAGTAGATATGGATGGATCACTTGAAGGGTTGTTTCTCCTGACAAATTTTCCTATTGAACTCTGGAAATATAAGCATATACTGAGAGACGCTGTTTAATCTTTAAATTGTGTAGTGACAATTCTTACTTTTAATTTAAGCTTGATCCCACCCCTGTGCCACTTTGACTTCTTACACTCTGTCACTAATCCCATCTACCATCCTGTGTTGTCCATTTTATTTCTTAAGAAAGATATGTATGTATTTAATTGTAATTATTATGTTTTTAAATGGTAGCAAGTGTTAATTCTACTGAGCCATTTAGTGCTAACTAAACTATACTAGGCATGTGGTAATGGAAATATGTTTAGAGATTTAAAAAACAGCCAAGTTGTATTGAATTATTTTGGCTGTATGTAGCCATCTGCAACTGTAAAGTTAGTTAAGTATTACGGCTCAATGAGATACAGGTATTTAAACATGTAAGGAACATTTGGCACAAAGGCATCCCCAATTCCATATTGCCAAATCTGACTGCTTACAATCAAATCTAGCATGAACGTATCAAGCAGCTTAATTTAAATAAACATTAGACAGTACAAAATTATGATATTATTTTTTATTTGATTTAATCTAATGTTGCTGATTACATAGCCTATTACATATATAAAGCATATACATTTGCAACCTTCTGATGAAAACATTGATAGCACACTGTTATACACACCTAAATATGTAGTCTAATCATTCACTCTTGTACCTCATTAAAACATCACTTTTTCCTGTACTCTACAGTATGTGTACTTTTGCTCTGGAATCACATTTTTTCTGTAGTTTAAAAAAAAATTAAAAATGTTCCCATTCATAATGAAGGAAAATATTACATTCATCTAGTACATATCAGCAAACCCCCGTCAGTGAATGCGTTTTCTGTAGTTCTTTACGTCATACTACATTCATAAGATTAGAAATGTTGTTAGGCTGGGCTGTAATTTATTGTTCATAGCATCCAGTTGCAGGTGAGACTAGGTGGGGGGTTGCTTGTTAAATGGATTTGCTACGGGAAAATAGTAATACTTAGAAACTCCGTATTTGGCAGTTGCCACGAATCGTGTACAATTGGCTGCAAGAGCAATGCATGTCTCAGTTGCATGCTCTCCCTTCTCTCTTCATCTGGTGTCCAATCTTCCTTTCAAATTCCTCCACCTCACTTAAACAGATAAAATGGACAATCTATCACTGATGGATCAACCTGGTCTCACAGCCCATTCGTATCTATTCTATGAAATTCCAGTCCCGAAAATTCGTACTTATTTTACGAATCAGAGATTACACACCACGTGACTTTACGATTTTCTCCGATGAATTAGGAGACAAAACGGAGATCCACCATTTTTATTTCACGGTCAAATAATGCGAATGGGTAAGCTGCCGGTATTGTACGTATAGTTTATACTTATCGTTATAGTACATTCATAGAATACCTTTCTTATTTCGTAATTGTATTTTAATGCAATATGATGTATAATTCTCGAGCTTCTTCGTCTCTGCATTATCTGTGTGGGTTGCTATTTATAGGCTAGTCTTGTAGGCTATTACTTGCATTATTCTAGCTGAAGTTAGCTAGGTCTGTTCAGTGCATACTGCATAGGCTGCAATATGATCATTAATCGATTTAGCTTGTGAGCTAGCCATCAGAGCGTGTCGTTTTCGGTTCTTTTGAGACGTATAATATGAGAAAACCGAGCATATCTGTAAGGGAAACAACCGCGTCTCCCCGTTAACTTCTGTAATGAACTGCGATTCCCATGATTCTGTGCGCTGTCTGTGTGTATTGCCCATAGACTGCAGAGACGTGACGGGTTGACCACTGAATCGGCTTCGTGCCCCAATGAGCAGCTCCCATAGGAATCCATGGAACCGGTAAGTGGAAGCTGCCTCCAGTTCTTTTTTTTTATCTCGATGGTTGAACTTCATTCATAAAACCAACAAAAAGAAGTCTGCCAGTCTGCAAATGACAGGATTCCTAAATGCTATATGCAAATCCCATATGCAAAAGGTCTGTAAAAATCTTATAAAAATCACATATGCCATATACAAAACTTAAATAAAATAAATATGTAGTAGAGAGCTAGCATATACATTTCATGCTAAAATTAAATAGTTCCCTAATACATGGTACTCCTTATAATAAAACATTGAGAGATTGTATAAGAATTGTATAGAAATATATAATATAATAGGCTACTAATCAACATGCTTTTTTATAAAAACTTTGCAAGTATGATCATATATGATTTTTACAGACCTTTTGCATATGCGATTACCTTCGTAAGCATTTAGGAATCCTGATATTTGCAGACTGGCAGACTTTTTTTTGTTGTTGTTAGTTTAAGCCAACACAATCTCTCAAGCATGGTACACAGCAGATATAGAATGTACAAAATACACACTGTTGTTATTTATAATAATAATGCAATTTTATTTAAAGCTTTTTTTTACAGCAAAATCCTATTACACAGTTAAAGTAAAATATATAAAAACAATGGATAAATAAAACAAAAGACTTATTAAAATGAACATGAAAAAAATTCTCAAATCCAGAAGCTTGAGAAGCAATGCAATAATAATGGTATATAATGTAAGGAAGACTTAAAATTCAGTAATTAGACTATCAGTTTCCTTTTCAATTTAGAATTAAACTAATTTTGTAGGCTGATAACAACAACGATAATTTTCCATGCCAAATAAGCATTCACGCGCGGCTCTCAAGCCTACAATACTTCAGCATAACCACCAGGTAATGTGCGTATGTCAAGTGAAGACCTGACGTGGAGCTACGACCATTTCCACGGTCAAATGGAGTCACGTTGAAATTTTATAAATCACTACTTTGTCGTGATTTTTTACGTACGCCACACGTAAGATCAAATTTGATCGAAAGTACTTTTTTTAAATGAGGCCCCTGGTCTTGGCCCTTCTGCCCTTCTGACCATCTTCTGGCATAGACTCAAGACTCGCCTGTTTAGATTGCATCTTTGCTCCCTGAATTAATTGTTAGCATGCAAGTCTTGCTTTTTGAAATAGCATTTTAGGGGTATGTTAACAGTGATTTATACATCAACACTTGCTATGTTACTGACATTTTGGTTAATGTATTATTTAGACTTGTACTGTTTTTTTTCAGTATACCATTGTTTTTTTATTGGACATTTCTCTTATATAGCACTATTTCTCATTCCCCCTCTACCTAACAGGTTAAGGAGAGGATATCAGCCTGCCTGGCTGACATTTCTATGTGGATGGCTACTCATCACCTGAAGCTCAACCTTCACAATACGGAACTGCGCTTCATACCTCACAGGACCTCCCCACTGCAAGCCCTCTCCATCACCGTCGACGGTACTATGGTGGCTGCCTCCCGCTCTGCAAGGAACCAGGGGATGGTCCTGGATGACCAGCTGGACTTCATGAAGCACATCAGGTCAACAGCATGGTCCTGCAGGTTCCTCCTGTACAACATCAGGAGGATTCGACCATACCTGACCACCTACTCGACCCAGCTTCTCGTCCAGACCATGGTTATCTCACGCCTGGATTACTCCTCTCAAAGTTTTCACACATCACCCCCCTTCTGAGGTCAGTCCACTGGCTGCCGGTCGCCGCCAGGATCAGGTTCAAAGTTCTGACCCTGGCCTACGCTGCAGCCAAAAGGACAAGCCCTTCCTACCTGCAAGACATAATACAACACTAAACTCCAGCTCGACCACTTCGCTCGGACTGCGGAGCTTCTCCACCCTAGCTCCCCAGTGGTGGAACGAACTGTTCACTCCTCTACGTTCTGATCAAACACTGCCTGCACACCTCTTCAGACTCCACCTTGACTATTTTTCGCTTGTTTCCTGTTCCTTAATTCTTTGTTGATTTTATAGTTTATAATGTCTTGTTGTCTTAGCCATAGCTTACTGTGTACTATACTCAATGTTCATGACTATGGATAGCTGCTATGTTATGATAAGAAATTAGCTCTATCTGAACTGAGGTCATTGACCTTCGGTATGCACTTATTGTGCGTCGCTTTCCTTAAATGTGACAAATGGACCCACATTGTGATTCCCAAGACTCAGGCCACTAATGGTTTTGAATAGCATAGGGTTGAATTGGCTACCAAATTGGGAGAAAAAGGGAAAAATCAGAAATAAATTTTAAAAGAAATAATTTAAAATTGGAGTTGTTTGGGCGCAATACAAAACGTCATGTTTGGCGAAGATGGTGAATGGTGGGAACATGGTGGAGGGGGCGTTATGGTTTGGGGCTGCTTTGCTGCCTCAGGGCCTGGTAAACTTACCATAATAGATTCAACCATGAATTCAACTTTATACCAGACCATTCTTGAGGGGAATGTGATTAGTTCAGATGCTGAAGCTGAAAAGGTCCTGGATCCTCATACATATACAAGCAAATCTAATACAGAATGGGGTGTACTTACTTTTTCACATGACTGTAGATGTCCAAGGCCTGTCCAAAGATCAGCCCTCACCTGCTACACCAAATCATTGATCAACACACACACATGCATAATTACTCTTATAGGACAAAACTCAGAACCCATCAGTGAGCAATGTGTAACCTATTAAATCTATGATAATATATAAATGAATCTTGTCGGTTTTGGTAATCGTAAAATGAAATTAACACTAACACAAAAAATCAAGTAAAGTATATGATTTATGGGCTTCTAAAACTCACTTAACCGTCTACGACTGGTCGGGAGTAATCATTAATCTACGAGCATTTCTAAGAGTGCCATAAATGAAGATGCTTTTGGGAAACTCCCCCTAAGTTCAAGAAGCTTCGTAAGAAGGGTTTTACAATCGTCTTAGCACAATGCTTTTTGGAAACACACCCGCTTGGTTACCTTCCAAAGTGTGTGCTGGAGTGAAAATTTTACCAGCCACAATCAAAATTTTACCAGCATTTGGCTGGTGGCTGGTGCTAATTTCCCACCCTGGTCATTGCTGAGTGGATATCTTTGTTTGATAATGTTATTTTGACACCTTCTTCTGTATTAATTACCATATTGGTCCTCTTTTCTTTGTTCTCCAACTCATTGTCAAGCTGTTGGAGCTCCTCCGTATTCTGACATGGACCATTTTCCGTAATGTCCTCTGCCACTGCCCCAGCTGCCAGTATTCTCCTTTGCATTGCAAGGATTTCTTGCTGGGTGTCTGCAAAATACTTTCGTGAGAATATCTATGGGGAAAGATTAAATGTTGTGGCATTAGATCCTTGAGTGTAGGTGTTTACGTACATGTGTGTAATCTAAAAATTTACAGAACAGTTTACTCTTTGTTGCTACTTCTGATAAGGCCCGGGGCTCTTCAGACAGGAGTTATGACACAGCTGTGACATAAAACAAAAATATACTTCAGTACCAAACTATTAAATTCCATGTTATCCATACTATTTTTTAATTAACTTTACTTAAAAAAAGAATGCTATGAAATTTAAAGATACATTGAACAGGGGAAATAATAAATGTGAGAAGTCTAAAAACTATATGTAATTATATAAAATATGTAGATTTATCTAAAATAATAGGCAATATTCCTCATATATTTGCAGTTATAGGAAGTAGAAAATAAAATAATAATGATGCCCACTTACAGTTTTCAGAGGGACAGCCTGACATGTCTCTTGGTCTGTGGTGGAAGGGAAAAAATGGTCTTTGCAAAAATCAAATCACATAGGCTAATATCTTATACAACGGCATACATACTGTAGCTTTACTGTTCTACTTACCCTGCAGTTTGCCTTTTGCTAGGCTATGGGAAGACAGTTCAGAAGGGTGGTTTTGCATTGTAGTTACTCATTAGGAATATACTCAGAATATTGTTAAATTTTTGTGTGAATCACACAAACAGAACTCAAATTGTACATCATGGAGGGAATTTACAGATTGATGTGGTACTCCTCAGTAACAGCGCTGTCATCGTCTGAAATGGAAACATTTCAACATGCTTTACATGTTTTAAGTACACCACCAAGTCCCCAAGTTAAGGATTGTGTGACCGTGTGATCTTCGCAAACAGTGATCAAAAACGTTGTTCAACACTAAAAGGGAGAGAATATAATGAAAAAGTAGAGGTTGTCATTATCAAAGCTGAAAATCATGCCAGCGCACTGTTTAAGATGGAATTAATCTCACGTAGCGATTAATAGACCTAACATTAATTGAGTAGGCTTATCCAGATTTATCTTTCCGTCATATTGGCTGCTAAGCACAGTAAAGTTTTCTATTTTCATTTTAAATTTCTCACTGCATTTCAACTTAGGTTAAATGATATACTAGCTACCATTCGTTAGCGAGCTAAGTTGGTTTAATGTTAAGCTGTTTGGCCTGGGCTTTTACACAGCTCTACTGATTCTACATAACTTTGCTGTGCACGCAGAGACCGAAAAATAAACGGTGGACGTCAGGTGTTGTCTGTTGTCTGGGTAGTTGGACATTAACGTAAAGTGTGACAGTGACGCATGCACGGTACAGATCGGGCATTGTACGCATGCGCGATACAAATCGGGCAGGGGGGACAGATCGGGCAGTTTTAGTGGCCAGATGTCCACACTTTTCACCAATTAGGAGCTTATTGACTTACCCCAGTCTTTAATTTGATCAGTTAAAAATGTTTTACCTCTTTTTATGTAATCGTTTGCAGCATAGCACAATGTGAATATGGGACTTTTATTCTTCTTGGCATGCATAGTTATGTTTGACCTAATGTGGCATAAGAGGATAAATAATCCCTCAAAACATGAAAAGCATCTAATTAAGAACTATCAGCAGCTTTTTTAAATTATGGGATTGCAATTGTGGTTGGAATGAAAATACTCAGCATACACAGGGGTCCCTAGGACCGAGTTTGAGAACCACTGGTTTACATCATGAACTAGATTGGCCTGGAAATCCCTGGGCACTTTGGCAAGGCTTGCTTGGTATTCTGGATGCATTTGGATCCAAATTTTATGCTTTCTTCCTGACGTTCCCTTCCGTTGCTTCAAGGGGGAATCCCCAAAATGCCAGGATGAAATATGGCAGCCAAACCAAGGGGGATTCAGTTCCAATGTAAGAAAAGTGAGGGAGTAATTACATTCCCCCACTCCCTCGTTTATCCTCCCTCCCACCAAGGGTATAAAATGCAAGGTTCCAGCAAGAAGGGAATCCCACAATTTTTTTCGTAGGATGAGTTTGGGAGGTTTGTGAATAGCCTAATTCATGAGCCATGTTGAGGGATGGGGGATTAAGAATTTTACTTTGTCAGATCATTTAGCCTGCACATTTATGCATTTGTGTTTTTGAGTGGGGTTTTCTCACAAGAAATCCTCTCTGAAGGTGCCGCAAAGACCGGCGATAGTGTTTTTATATGACTGGCTGGTCTACCTTTTCATTATCACTCAAGATAAGCTAGCGCAAGGTTTCTATGAATCTCCTGGATCCACACTTGGGCTGTGTTCGGAATCGCTCCCTATTCACTATATAGTGCACTATTTAGGGTATCGGCCATTTTGTAGGGTGTCCAAAATTCAAAATGTCAATTTGACACCCTAAATAGTCCACTCAATATCCCCCACAATGCACCACAAAATGTAGGGTACAAACGATGTACACTACATGACCGGAGATATTTTTTTTGTCAAGATGGCGATGGCTGAGTCTGCACTGGTCTACAAATGTAAATATAAATGCAAGTTTCATCTTGTAGCCTATATTAAATCAGTTAAATCAGCTTTATAACCGAAATATAAATAAACGCGGTAGATTAAATATATTACAAAGTGTTAGCTATTTTTTTCATTTAAAATGACTGTTTAATGGAAAATGCAACTTAATTAGCTAGCTAGCTACCTAACTTACCTATCTACCTACAACGAGACAACAAAACCCTTGTTCAAAATTTAAAAAGAAAACTTTTTTACCGTTTCTTGCATGCTTTCTCACCAAGCCGGTGACCGCTGTCACGCAAGCGTTGCGCGTTGCTAAGTAACCTATTCAGACTATGTAGTGTCCGAAATCACCTCCTTCTTTTCCACCAGTGAATCCCTATCTAGTGCCCTATGTAGATTCCCTAAGTAGTGTATAGGGACGGAGTGAATAGCGAGCGATTCCGAACACAGCCAGGGTCTCTGTCCAGGCACAGTATGATTGACAGTTCGGGGCGGAGATTCTGGAAAGCGGGAGAAATTAGAAGCGGGAGCTCTGGTTTTATATTGCATAGCGCTCTCCTTGACGTCTCCAACATCGTTGGCGGCCATCATTTCTGCTCAACGTGAATCGACTTTCATCAGAGAACAGCACTGAGGCCCACTGGTCCCTCGTCCAGCGTAAATGCTCCCTGGCCCATGCAAGACGATGACGCCTGTGCCTGGTGGTGTGGTCAGGTACCCTTGCAGGTCGTCTAGCACGCAGACCACGCTGATGTAAACGGTTTCGAATGGTCTGACGTGACACTTGGGTGCCTCTCACCTCCCTTAAATGTGCCTGGAGTTGAGTGGCATTCATCATCCGGTTCCGCAGGGCACTGTTCACAATGAAGCGATCATCAGTGTGGGATGTGGCCAAAGGACGTCCACTTCTATGCCTTTCTGTGACTCTTCCAGTCTCTCTGTTGCAACCTGCTGATGACACTCTGTGACACTCTAAGCTCAGTGGCCACTTCCCTCTGAGAACATCCTGTTTGAAGCCTCGCAATGGCGAGGTACTGTTGATCAATTGTTAGGTGTCGTCTTGGTCTCATGATGTCAAAATGTGAACAGCATGATGAAGAGGACTGTTTAAATACCAATTCTAATTGAACCAGGAAATTTATTGGTCGATTCATGGATCAAACACCTGTTGTGAATTTTGCCGTTCAGCTCGTTGTTAGAGAACAGCAAGTTGTGCAAAAAGTACTGAAACATTGAATAGTTGGACATGTGCATTCAAAAGTTTAGAGAAGGTCAAATTAATTTCACCTGTAAAGGTTATAGTGCATTTTAGGTTCATCCTGAAATTTCACCCGAAAGCCGAATATCCCTAACTTTTTGTGAGTAGTGTATGATCATCCTAGCTAACGCAAATCACAATGAAACAAGAAGATAAAATAACGTAAGCTGTGGTCATCTACGAAGCATTTTAATAAGAATATTTGCATGCGTGAAAATTGCACAATGCACTTTGTAAAAGCAAGTTTCCCACCCTAGTGCATGAAGTCTCGTTACACAGACTGGTTGTAACCTTGAATTTTTAATTTCTTTTGCAGACACAACGATGGAAAGCCGAAGCCTCAACTGAGTTTCTGTACCCACCTTTCATTGTGAACCATTTTTCTTTTTTAATCACTGTGCCTTAAACTAGTCATTTACATCATATACTTTGAGTGTATTTCTCTTTCATTGCTAATTTTTCAAGTGTAGCTCTCCTTATGCAATAGGACCAAACAGCATATTGACAATATTAAAGTATCATGTCTAGATTGTGGATGATGTTTTTAATAGCTTGCATCCAGAATGTATCATTGTATATTGCAATGAGATGCATTTAATTTTATTCCTCTTACACAGCTAAAACTGTCTGGATAGTTGGTGACAGCTACTTTTTATTTTTTTAAATAGTATCGTCCATTCCCTTAAAGACTGAATCTAGGGGAGGAGTTTCTCCAATCCTGGATTTAGCTTTTAATGGAATAGGTTTTTTTTAATGAAATGGGTCAGCTTTTCAAATTTTATGTTATGATGTTATATTTTGTATTATGATTATTGTATTATATGCCATTGTTCACCCAACTCCCCCTGCTCTTCCTCATCCCTGTCCCGCATCTTCTCTCCCCCACCCATCTTGTCCTCTCCAGCCATGGCACCCCATGGCCTTTCTTGCTTCCTGCTCCCTAAGCCGGTGTAGCTGTCAATAAAAACATTTTTAAATTATCCAACTTGTTTTGGTGTTCATTATTTGCATAACAGAATCATGCAGTAGGTGAAATAGCAAATATTACACAATATATAAACTAATCAAATGTCATTCAAAATGAAGCATAAATAAGGGCATCTGGTAGCCTAACTACCCTCTACATTATACATGTTGTACAGCAATTAATTTTTGTAAGTACTTGCTCTGTAATGAGAATCAGACCCTTTATATAAATGGGGAAAAATGTAATTTGAGGTTTTCGTCTGCTTTTGTCTTTAAAATATTTAATACCCTCTTGCATTCAGTTAAATAATGAGTACATAATGCACCAATACATTACCGCTCAAGATGGCCTTCCCCAGCGTGCAGTGTAGGTATAGCCACTGATGTAAATAAGTAACAGACATCCTGTAATCTCACTGAAAGACTAAGGAGGAGCAGCTTGTGCTGCGACTTTAAATGTGTTAAAGGAGTGATTAAGATCATTCTTTTTTCACAAAGCAACTTGAAATCAGTACAATTTTTTATGTATCCTTAAAAGATGGTCAGATGTCCCTCGTGGCTGACAGGGTGAGTCCGTGGTCCATACATCCCGCACAGGATGGCGGCGTTTTCCTTTGTAATATGGATGCTGCACATTTGATAAGAGGGTCACCCACAGACTAGGACCGCGGTCCCCAACCCTATTCCTTGTGCTGTTTCAACCCCAAATTTGGCACATCTGATTCTACAAATTAGCAGCTCAAGATATCATTTCATCACAGAATTAGTGATCTGTGTTAGTATTGATTATGTTGGTAACTTGAACAGCTGGTAATAAATTTACATCTGTGAAATAGAGAAAGGATAGAGCAAGATCAGTTTTCATTTCATAATAGGGGACAAAAAACTCAAGGGTAACGAAGTTAGGGGTTTGACATAGGAGACAACAAAGTTCAGTAGCCTGTCTGTTTAAAGCCCACTCACCACGTCAAGGTGCAGGCTGAGAGTGGGAACACAAGACAAGACACACATTTAGTACAAGACAAACCCTGACGAGACGCACATTAAAAATGACAAGGTCCACATAAAAGATCAAATTTGTACATGTTTATGCTGGCTGTAAATGGTATTGTAATCCATGGGTCTTTGTAAGCGAGGACTTCCACGTTAGCCTAACGTTACCCTATTTGTATACAGTCCATGGTGGTGCCAAGTGGCGACACGAAAAACATGATAGCTAAATGACAGCTAACGTTATGTCGGGTTATCTCCATGAACACGTTTCCCACATGCTTTAAAAGTTATAAATAATGCTCAACCTAAAATGAATACCTCTAATGAAAAATACACCATGACTAATGCACGGCAGCTAACGTTAGCAATGTCGAAATTCACTCCACATAAATGCACTTAGCCAGTGGAGAGCATAGCCAGGACGAAGTGCAAAGTAGCTGTCCACGACGAGACCGTTAACGTTAAATTACAAAGCTAAAAATAGACACAAAGGCTCACCAGGTCGATGTTTAATGGAATCTAAGTTAACGTTACACAACTGAAATTTGACTAACGTTACTTTTGACAGGTTTTACATCGTTAGCTAACGTTAAGTAGCCAAACCAAACGGTTTTGGGAGATAAAGTTGCTAACTGCACTAGCATACCGGTCTACGTAATATACAAAAGCGTTAGCTTGTCATGCTAGGTCGCGGTAGGTAGCGTAGGCTACTTCTGCAGGCCATTAACTAATCAGGCTACTTGGTAAAAAATAAAAAAGGAAAGAAAATAATAAAGTAATAAAAATTGTATTACCGATTTGACTAATGCACAGTAACGTTAGCAATGTCGAAATTCACTCCACATAAATGCACTTAGCCAGTGGAGAGCATAGCCAGGACGAAGTGCAATGTAGCTACATGTCCACGACGAGACCGTTAACGTTAAATTACAAAGCTAAAAATAGACACAAAGGCTCACCAGGTCGATGGTTAATGGAATCTAAGTTAACGTTACACAACTGAAATTTGACTAACGTTACTTTTGACAGGTTTTACATCGTTAGCTAACATTAAGTAGGCTAGCCAAACCAAACGGTTTTGGGAGATAAAGTTGCTAACTGCACTATACCGGTCTACGTAATATACAAAAGCGTTAGCTTGTCATGCTAGGTCGCGGTAGGTAGCGTAGGCTACTTCTGCAGGCCGTTAACTAATCAGGCTAGCTACTTACTTGGTAAAAAATAAAGTAATAAAAAATGTATTACCGAAAAAAACTGGAGAGAATGCTTTTGAGACGGTCGATTAGTACAGTTGTATGCAGAACATGCCATAATGAATTCAACACGAGTGACGACCTGATTGCGATGTGTCTATTAGCCAACTTCACACATTAAAAGGAGGAGAATGGGTGAGAATGTCAAGGCCATGGACCTTATTCACACGGCGGCCATCTTGAAATCGAAAGCGAGGCTGAGGTGGGAAAATTCCGGAAGTCCATGTAAAAAACAATGGCTTGGACAACAAACCTGGAGCTCTTGCCGAATTTCACTGCCAGTACTATTGATACCTGGGCCGACGAGGGGTCCCGTGTGCCAAGAGCCGTGTTGCTGAAGGGCTACAGTAATTGGATGGAGGGGTACATCCATGATATTAGGTAAAAATTAACGTTTACGGAGTGAACGATCCGTTTTAATTGTGGCGACCTAGCGAACAGCGTAGCCTATGTCATGAGCTGCTATACTAGAGGTTTTCTAGTTTTAGTTCTGTTGTTAGGCAAACATACATTTAATAGTATGCTTGTAAGCCATATAAACGCGTTGTATTTCAGAATTGTATGAAATATGGTCGGTTTGTGTCTGTCAGCTTGTTTACTTGTCTTAGCTTGTTAGCTGGGTAACTTAACGAACGTTAGCTAACGTTGTGATAACATTTCTGAAGTTACTGTGAAAAATTCCCGGCCTGTTTACATCTTTTGACAGATGTCCTGTTACCACGGCGGCACTTTCCTCAGAAGTCAGCAATTATATCGAGAAATACCTTCTTTGAAAACAAAAAAATAAAGAAAAAGAAATGGCTATGCTGTTAAGTTACTGCATACCGGTTTTTTACAAATCTGCATCATAGCGCGGAACTTTCAAAACCTTAACAACGTGGCACCCCCTTTAAAACATAAAACAAAGAACTGCAGGATACACGTAGCCTATAATAATTTTGGGACTAAACGGGCCATTTTTTAGTTCATAAAACTAAAAAGTAAGCTAACTTAGATAGTCAGTGAGCACAAGTGCCTTACACGAGGCTAGCCTACCAGTTCACTTTCTTTTGTAATTAAGCTCTTTTTTTCTGTAAAATTAAATGAAATTATGCTGTCCTGATTCACTCTGCCCGTGCTCATTGCGAGACGCGACGTAGTATGTTCGGATACAGTGGCTTTTGATTGATTTGTTTAGCCTTTTTTTGTTTCCAAATATGGTATTTCTCGATATAATTGCTGACTTGTGCCGCCGTGGTAACAGATTGACGTAACATCTGTCCTAAAATGTAAACGAGTCGGGGATTTTTCACGGTAAGTACAAATTCTTATGACAACGTTAGCTACATACCTCCTAGCAGACAAGTCAAAGTGAAGCGCAATATGGACCAAAACGTTTCGCTCTGGCTATACCTGGCTTCCGAGATTGTTTTGTTCATCTGGCACGGGTCTTTTAATTATTCCAAGAGTTAGAACCAAAACTGTAGGGCATTAGCTTTCAGTTTCTACTCACCCTCTCTTTGGTATAACCTGCCAGTTGAAACATTGCACGGTTTCAAGAAAAAAAACTGAAAACATATCTTTTCAGTGCAGCTTTTGAATAAGACATTTTTTGATTGTTTTACTTTGATTTCATGGTACATACTTATGTTAATTTAATTTTATTTGTTGTATGTTTTCTGTTAATTATTTGTGTAAAGAACACTGAGTTGCTTTCTGTCTGGAATGTGCTCTATAAATAAAATTTGATTTGAATTGATGTGTTGGTATTGCTTGTGTGCTAATGTTAGATCATCCAATGCAATGGTTTTACAGTGAGAAGGAGCGAGGCAGGCAGTGTTGTGAGGGCAAGATCATTTCGCTCAATGCGAAAAAATGAGACCCCTTACATGATTCAGGTAGCTGGTTAACAGAGATAAGTGCTCAAGTTCAGCCTGCCCAGTTCGCAGCATCTAGCATTTATGCTTGCTAAACCTTTCCCTGCTGGATGAGACCATACAACATAAACATTAGCATATCATTGATTTGGTATAGCTGGATACTGAACCACACAATTGATTCATCACCTAGATATACAGTGGGCTCCAGAATTATTGGCACCCCTGACTGGCAATGCACAAACAATACTTGAGAAAAAATAAACAATATAATTATTGAGAAACTCAAAATGGCAAGACATGAAATAGGTAGTCCCAGCAGGGCCAGGTGCTGCTTGAACTCCGAAGGATTATGGATTCTCAAGTAAAACATTGATCAGCTAGTCGAGCACCATTTGGTGAAATATCACAGTACAGTTTAATAGCCTCCATTTGTTGAAAATCCATAAACCCGCTATATGCAATATTTTGCTTATAATGCATCATGGAAGCTGATTACACATTGGAATAGGTCTATGGGTCATTCCATATACTGTTAAAGTGTTGACCCCATAGTCTACATTCCATATAATGAGATTAGGATGGGGTTTGGGAGAGGCAATTTATTTAGATTCTTCATGTCTAAATCATCAGTAGGATGGATTTTGTTGCATGTTGGACTTAGGGTGCTATATTTAATGATTATTATGTGAACTATATCAAGCTGAAATGTCCAATCTGGGTGCAATCAATCGGCTTTATTTCTCAAATTATAGTTATACAAAATAATGTTACATGAATACTTATCTTAACTGTTTTTAACTACAGGAAACATTTCAGAACAATCTGAGATGGTGGGTATCATGGTGTATGAAATGACATGGAATGACGCCTATGTAATAGAGCTTATGTTCACTAAACTTATAGAGTTTTGAAAAAAACACTTCCATAATGTTGGATCTCTATGTAATGGAAAATCCATATTATTCTGTTTTCTTGTGGCTGCTTAAAGGCAAGGCACAGTGCATTGTTTTAAGAAAGCATATCTGCACTGTTTAATTATTCTGTTCCCTGATTCCTCAACCAACACACTTGAGACTGTTTTGCCAGGTGGAGTTCCTGTCTGAGAGCCCTTTCATTGGTCAATCAAAGTGCAACTGCAAAGCTGGCCTGGGACACTGCAATCACCAGATTGGGCTGCTGTACACACTTGCACACTTTATTAAATTAGGTTGCAAATCAGTCCCACCAACAACCAGTAAAACCTCTTTGCCGCAAACATGGCATGTTCCCTCCCGTACATTAGGCCTAACACCCAAGCCAATTAACATTGTAACAGTTTCAAAATTGAAACCACCTATTGGCAATGCCCCTTCCAAGAAGTACAAAAGATCATGTGATGCCATCATGCCTAACCTTTACTGCCCTATTCCAGTCCCATTACCATGTGATAAATTTGCTCAAGACCTCCAAAAGAACCTTGCAGCGATTGGAAGCAACAGCCAAATTTATAACCTAATGCTAGCATCAAACAGGCACCCAGTGGATTATGTCTCAACTGAGTTCGGAGACCTGCCCCTTGGATCTGTGTTGACGTATCAAGTTCTTGCCCCGCCCATCTCCACCAGTGACAGCTACCCTACATTAAAAAAACTAGCTCGGGTTAAATGTTTTTAGCTCTGTTTTTAACTATGTAAATACCTGTTTTCTATGAATCCATTGACACTCACAGCATGCATAGTATATTCTTATTCTACAAGTTGTAATTTTCCATCAATGATAGCCTACTGCTCATAGAACAACAAAATGCAATTGCACATTAATGATCTAGGCCCGGGTGATTAAATAGGCCTAACTGGTGACTAAATTGGGGAGAAAAAGTAAAATAAATACATTTTATAAAATAATTATAATAAAAAACCTATAATAACCATTATCCCAGGTGAAAAAAGATTATACTTGAAATATACTTTTTCAAAGTATAGCCTACTTTTAGTAGTTTTTGTACTAATTATGTACTTTTGCTAAATTGGCAGCGCTTTAAGTATACTTAAAGTAGTCCAATGTAGAACTTAAGTCGTACTTAAGTGTACTTCAAGTGCAGTGTGTATGTTAAAATGGGACTATTTTTTAGTGTACTTAAGTATATTTAAGTGCACTAACAAAAAGTATGATTTGTTGGTATCTTAAATACACTTGCAGTACAATTCCATTATGTCACCAGTGCGTTTGAAACAAACTTTAAAAAGTATTATGGTATGTTTGAAGTACACTTTTTAAAAGTACATTTTAAACATACTTCAAATTAAGTAGAAAAAGGAAAATCATACTTGTAATAACCTTCGTATAGTCCACTTAAATAATATTTTTATTACACTAAAGTATACTACTTTTTCACTTGGGTACTGTAAATGATATTGCATTTTTTAATGTGATATAATTGTTTAGTAACCTTGGTTGACATTATTCAATGATATTGCGATCATTCTGTTTCACACACTCGTCAATTACCTTAATTATTCCAAAACGCGTTTTTTTAATAGATTGTAGTTTGTGCGTTTAGGGCACTGTACAATAGCCTAACTTCTTTATCTTCTGTTCAGTAACATTGCCTGTTTCCAGCTACACTCCAGCAAGTAGTAGCTACCCTAGCTAAATTCACGAAAAGTAGAGATATCGCTCAAACTAATTTAGAAATATTTTAGCCATTAAATGAATCTTTTTTCGCGTCGTATCACAATGCCCGTGCAACAACAACAAAAAACACGCATAATTGGGGAAGACTTGATAATACCCGCGATCAAAGATTATTGTTCGGGAAATGGAGGCGAGGATGCTGCCCGGAAAATTGACGTTGTTCCTTTGTCAAACAATACGGTCAGTAGAAGAATATCGGACATGGCCGAGGATATAACTGAGAAACTGCTTGAACAGGTAAAGGCCAGTCCCTTCTTTGCGTTATAATTATATGAAAGTAGCCTACAGATGTAGCTAATGTACACATACGATCGTCACTAAGTCAACTACAACCCAGAATCAACAAATTGTGCAGGAATGTCCATGCACATCGAGTGAGGGTAACGTTTATTTTGTTGTGAGATTTGCACTTTTTGAGAGGTTTAAGTTAAAATGTTTCTTCAGTTTTATTTGTGTAGCATCACTGATTTTATATTGTTTACATATATGCACTTCACACATACTGCATGGCAGTCTATTTGTGGGGAGAAAAAATGCGTAGGTCCTCAGCCAGAACCTAGTCTGTTAAGGGGGCCTTGACCTTGGCATAAATAGCTACGTTTGGAAACCCGTGATCTAGGCTACATTGAGAGAACAATCTCGAGTTAAAGTGTTGACCCCAGTTTAAAAGAGCCAGTGTTACATGGACTCGGACGGACCACTGGCTTAGAAGCAACACGTTCCAGACCTTTTTTTGTTGTTGTAGTAATTCCTTTTTATGTTTTATATTATTAAAACTTCAAGTAGCTGGCTAGTACGATTCAGGTTTTTGACTTTGCTTTTATTTGCTGGTTATGTAAAAATATATACATTTGTCATAATATTACTCAACCATTTAAAGTGTATGTTTTTCACTGTTATTTGTAGGATATCTTTAAAAGCCATTCTGTAATATTTTAGAGGCGTAGCTAAACTAACGTTTAACGTGTAACGTTACCTACGAGTCGGCGACATAGTCTAGACATATTCTCAACATAGATGGTTGTTAATGGAAATATTTGGGCCAAATGTTTTTAGAAAAACAAATGTGTCTTCACTGGTTCTGTTTCCATCATAGCATGTTGACAACCCTGTAGATGAGGGGGCACAAATAGTAAAGGAGAGCTAGCTAACGTTAGCTATTTCGGCTAGCCTGTAATAACCTGGAACTTTATTCCGATATCCCTCCGTATTTTCGCAATCCACTGACGACGGATATGTGGATCCTGTGGGAAACGATGAAAGGACACCCCTCGGTCACTTTCTCTCCTTTGATAGGAGTGACATCCTGGCACACAGCAGTGAGACATTATTCTAAAATACAGGGCACCAAAGATTTTAGATAATGACAGCTCTAGTCTATTATGTGACAGCTACCGTATCTATGACAGCTACGCTCAAACACTTACTGTATTTTTCCCACCTCAGCTTCGTTTTCGTTCCAAGATGGCGTCTCGCGTGAATTGGGTGTATTGCTAGCCACTTGAGGTACCGCCTATGGGTACCGCCCACGTCCCGCCCGTTCCGTCTATGGTTCCCGCCCCTCAGAGTGAGTGGAATGACCGGCAGTAACCCCAGACTCAATCTGTCCCCTGATTGGTCCTGAACAAATGTTAATACCCTGTCCAAACGACACAATATTTTAAAAAATCAGCACATGCACAGGCATTAGATGAAGGAAAGGCACCTATTGCAATAAAAAAAATGTGTGTAAAAAATTTATTGACTGAGTATTTTGACCAAATTGCTGCCGTTGACTTACATGGGGAAAGACCTATACTGGAGCCAACCGCAGTGGCGCTAGTGAGCAACGGCACAATGGCCGCTCCCAGGCCAACCAGGAAGTGAGCTTCAAAACGAAAGCCCAGTCTTGGCCCCTTGACATTAACTGGCGAACTTCCCAGGTCCAGGACTGGAGTTCCCAATGCCATGCCAATTGTCTTCCCTCCGCCCTACCTCCATCTGGGGCCACCGGGGCTTCCGCATTAGCCCCGGAGCCAGACTTGTCTTTTGTACCTCAGCAATACCATGACCTGTCACAGGTTTTCTGTAAATCCTGTGCTGTGTCTTTACCTCCTCATAGACCCTACGACTGCTGCATAGATCTGCTGGCCGGTGCAAAGCTCCCATCCGGTCGCCTCTACAGCCTGTCTGGTCCTGAGAAAGCTTCGATGAAAGCCTACATCCACGGCTCCCTGGCGTCAGGTACCATTCGACCCTCTTCGTCACCGGTGGGAGCAGGGTTTTTCTTTGTGGCAAAGAAGGACGGATCGCTCCGGCCATGCATCGATTACCCTTCACTTTTACCCTTCAATTACCGAGGTTTGAATGCCATAACCATACGCAACAAGTACCCTTTACCCCTAATAAACTCTGCTTTTCAACCCCTACATGATTCCACCATTTTCACTAAACTGGATCTCCGCAACGCCTACCACCACGTCTGTATCCGGGAGGGAGACGGCGTTCAACACCCCCCTCTGACACTTCGAGTACCCAGTGGTCCTGTTCGGCCTTACTAATGCCCCAGGGTCTTCCAGTCCCTGGTCAATGATGTTCTGCATGACCTCCTCGGACGGTCAGTATTCATCTACATAGACGATATTTTGATATTTTCTAAAACCCCTGAAGAGCATGTGAAACATGTCCGCCAAGTTCTCCAGAGGCTGCTGGAGAACAAATTATTTGTCAAGGCTGAAAAGTGCAGTTTCCACACCTCTTCCGTTCCATTCCTGTGGTTCATCGTGGAGGAGGGGAAGATCCGAGCCGACCCCGCGAAGATCCAAGCAGTAGCTGACTGGCCTCAACCGGCCACGCGTAAGCATTTACAACAGTTCCTGGGCTTTGCAAATGTTTACAGGCGGTTTATCCGCAATTATAGTACCATTGCTGCTCCCCTCACTAACCTTACCTCCACTTCCATCCCTTTCGTCTGGAACCCCGAGGCTAACCGCGCCTTTTCCTCCCTCAAAGTCAAGTTCTCCACAGCCCCTATCCTCTGCCACCCAGACCCCAGCCGTCAGTTCGTCGTTGAGGTGGATGCATCCGACACTGGCGTTGGGGCCGTCCTCTCTCAACGCTCCGCCCTTGATCACAAGATGCACCCCTGCGCCTTCTTCTCCCGGCAACTCACCCCGGCACAACACAATTACGACGTCGGGGACCAGGAGTTACTGGCGATCAAGCTCACCTTGGAGGAGTGGCGGAACTGGCTGGAGGGGGCAGGTAAACCATTTCTTGTCCTGACTGACCACCGCAACCTAGAATACATCAGATCTGCCAAACATTTAAACTCCCGTCAAGCCCGCTGGTCCCTGTTTTTTGCATGTTTCAATTTCTCCATTACCTACAGACCCGGTTCCCGTAACACCAAACCCGATACCCTGTCACGTATGTTCTCCCCTCACGCCAGACCTGCTGTTCCTGACCCCATCATTTCCCCATCCTGCGTGGTGGCTGCGGTCTCCTGGGAGATCGAGGGAATCATGAAGGCTGCCCAGGTTACCCACCGGATCCCCACAATAACCCTAACTCCTGCCTGTTTGTTCCTGCTCTCAGGTTCTCCAGTGGGCCCACGCCTCCCGTATGGCCTGCCATCCTGGTATCCTGAGGACCACCGCCCTGGTCAGGAGGAGTTCCTGGTGGCCCACCCTGAAGGAGGATACCCGTGCATTCGTCCTCGCCTGCCCGGTGTGCGCCAGGAGTAAGGCCTCCCACCATCCCCCTGCTGGCCTCCTTCGCCCCCTCCCCATCCCGGGCCGTCCTTGGAGCCATGTGGGAGTGGACTTCGTAACCGGTCTGCCCCCATCGGATGGCAACACCGCCATCCTACCATTGTGGACCGGTTCTCCAAGGCGGCCCACTTCATTCCCCTGCCTAAGCTTCCCTCTGCCCTGGAGACAGCGGAACTCCTGGTGCAACATGTGGTGAGGCTGCACAGGATCCCCGTTGACATCGTGTCGGACTGTGGGCCCCAGTTCTCCTCCCAGGTGTGGAGGGCGTTCTGCTCAGCCCTGGGCGCCTCCGCCAACCTGTCCTCGGGATACCACCCCCAGACCATGGCCAGACGGAGCGTACCAACCAGGACCTGGGAGCTGCCCTGTGCGTGTCAGCTCGCAACCCCTCCTCCTGGAGTAAGTTCCTGCCGTGGGTGGAATACGCGAACTCCCTGAGGAGCACCGCCACTGGGATGTCCCCCTTCGAGTGCTCCTTCGGGTACCAGCCTCCCCTGTTCCCGGCCCAGGAGGAGGAGGTTGCCGTTCCGTCCGTCTGGTCCCACCTCCTCAGATGCAAGAAAGTCTGGAAGCTGACCCACACCGCACTCCTCCGCACTACCTCCCGCACCCAACGCCTGGCGGACCTTCACAGGACCGCAGCCCCACAGTACACCGCTGGTCAGCAGGTCTGGCTCTCCACCTCCTCCATTCCACTCCAGTCCACCTCTAAGAAACTGCAACCCTGATTCATCGGTCCCTACCCCATCCTCACAGTCCTCAATCCTGTCACCGTCAAGCTCCGTCAAGCACCGTCAAGAAAATCCATCCCACCTTCCACGTCAGTCAGGTCAAGCCTGTCGCCTCCAGTCCCCTCAGTGCTCCCATTGACGCCCCAGCCTACACCGTGAGACGAGTGCTGGATATCCGCCTCAGAGGCCGCGGTTACCAGTATCTGGTGGACTGGGAGGGCTACGGCCCAGAAGAGCGGTCCTAGCTTTCGAAGAAGCTCATCCTTGACCCCTCCCTCATCCGAGAGTTTCACAGACGCCACCCTCGTAAGATCAGACCAGGGGGAACGCCAGGAGGCGTTCCTTAGGGGGGGGTACTGTGACGCTCTCCATTCCCGTTCCCGTTGTGCTCCTTGTTTTACCTTTTCCCTCACGTGTCGTGTTATGTTTTCATGTTTCCTGTTTGTTTCTATCGTGCTGCAGGCTGGGCGTGGGTTTCCCTCTTTGTGTCATTTCCCTTGCATTGTCTCCGCCTATCTCATTCCTCTCCCCGCTTGCATTCCTCACACTCTCTGCTCAGTTAATCACTCTCGCACACATTCTCACACTGCACGCAATCATTAGCTCATTAACTCTCATATATATTCTCCAGGTGTTCTTTGTCCTGTGCCAGTTCAATAAGTCTCATTGTGGAATTAACTCTTGTCTTGTCTCGCTTCGTGTTTGAATTCAAGCCTTGTCTTGACTTGCTTTTGCTGCCTCAAGTCTTGCCTAGCCCAGCTTATAACGCTGCCTGTTTTGTTCTGCCTTGCTGTCATTAATGCCTTGTTCTGCTTTGCATGTCCGCCAGCCTGCAGCTGTCCTAGCCCACTCCACGCAGCCCCTGTCTCCTGCATCCCGCTCCTCCTCTGCTACACCAGCCCAGGATTCCGCCACCATCCAGCCCCTTGCCTACTCCCACTCCCGTTCAACCCCCTGCTAACGCCATTCCAGGATCCAGTCCCTGCATTAATTATTCTCCCTATACTTCTGGAGTTTGCACAAAGTAATAAATTATTGAATTATTGCAATTTCTGTCTGTGAGTCGTGCGTTTGTGTCCAGTCCCTTCTCGGAACATTTTTGCCTGTTTCCAACTTTACATTCCTCACTTTTTATAAAATATAACATAATCAAAGAAAAAAGTTTAAAAATAATTGTTAATTCGTGCAACATATTAGTAATAAAGACATTAAATATTGTAGTGATTCCCATTTTGTCTTTAATATTTGTGGCATATGGTATGTAGTAAATCTTTTTTTATGCAATAATGAAGTGGAGGGGAACAAACACACCAAACATTGATAAGTCATAGTTTTTCAGAGTAAAAGCTAATTCAAATGTAAATAGTCAAATTTGTCATTAACATGTTATTGAGGTAGAGTATTCCATACCATAATTTAATAATTCAGGTATTTGCTGGTATTCTTCTGTACTCTTATGTGTTGTATGATGATTAAGGTGTACAACATTTTAGCAGACTGCAGCTTGCACCTGGTCTAAGCAATTAGCATTAGATGTAGTTGCTGCTTCCTGAAGAAAATCACCCGGCTGAAAAACATACTGCAGACTACTGTACCACACTGAGTGCAAGTTGTTCCATTTTGGCTCTAGAATTCTAATATGCCCTGCTTTACTAGGTTATATAATAAGAACATTTCTTTCATTTCACTGAATAGAATAGAATATCTTTTATTTTCCCGTTAGGGAACTTCAGTTGTAGCCCCAGCAAAAACAAAAAGACATAGACAGTGAGGCAGACCCACAACACACAAACAAACATATCAAATAAAGACATTCAATAGAATGCATTAATCAAGTGAATTAAAGTGGAATACAGCCATGATTAATAGCCCCCGCTATCCCGAGATGTCCAGTGTCATTAAGCAGTCCAATACACACACACACACAAACTCTGCCTCCACGACTTTCCTCCATACACGGAGTGTATGTACATTGTCGAAATGGAGCACCGAACTGCGTCAACCTTCCAATGCAAATCGGCGTTTGCATTTCATTTACATTTGATGTGCGCAAAAACAATGACATAATTCAAATGAAAATGCAAAAGACCACTTTGCATTTTCATTTGCAAGTGGGGGCGCTAGAGGGGGCGCTAGTGAGGCCGAAACATTGTCCACCATCAGTTGGGCGGTCTCTGGTGCTGATGGCAGCTTGGGTAGGGCGATGAAGTGTGCCGCCTTGGAAAACCTGTCGACCACAACCAGGATCACCGTGTTTCCCTGGGACGCAGGCAGCCCGGTAACAAAGTCGAGGGCGACATGGCTCCAAGGATGGCTGGGAACGGGTAAGGGGCGTAAGAGGCCAGAGGGTGGGAGCCCAGATCCCTTGCTGCAGGCACAGACAGAACAAGCAGCGACAAATTCCCACACGTCGCTCTCCATATTAGGCCACCAAAAGCGCCGGAACAAAGATTCCCTAGTCCGGTGGACGCCAGGATGGGCCGCCAGCTGTGAAGAGTGGCCCCACTGGAGAACCCGTGATCTGATACGGGGCGGAACGAACAGACGAGACGGACCCCCACCTGGGCCCGGGTCTGAGCGTAACGCCTTTTGAACAACCGCCTCAATCTCCCACATCACCGGAGCAACAATCTGAGCGGTCGGCACGATGGGCTCTGGGTATGGTTCCTTATCGGTGCGGTCGTAGATGCGCGACAGCGCATCCGGCTTAATATTCTTCGACCCGGGTCAGTAGGTCAGTATAAACCTAAACCGGGTGAAGAATAATGCCCATCGGGCTTGACGGGAGTTGCGCGTCTTGGCCTGCTGGACATATTCTAAATTTTTGTGGTCAGTCCAGACCGTAAAAGGGTGTTCGGTTCCTTCCAACCAATGACGCCACTCTTCCAACGCCAATTTGACCGCCAACAGCTCCCGGTCCCCTACATCGTAATTTCTCTCGGCAGGTGTTAAGGCACGAGAGAAATACGCGCATGGGTGCGTTTTACGGTCCAGTGGGGAGTACTGGGACAGAATGGCCCTCCTAGAGTTCCACTGGAACCGCGAGGATGATGTTTTTTTAGTAAGGGCTGTGATAGGTGCGACTACCGTGCTAAAATTGTGGATGAACCACCGATAAAAATTAGCAAAGCCCAGAAAGCGCTGCATCTGTTTCACTGATGCTGGAGTTGGCCAGTTCTTGACTGCCGAAATTTTCTCTGGGTCCATAAGGACTTTTCCGTCTGCCACAATGAAACCCAAAAAAGAAACAGAATCAGTGTGGAACAAGCACTTCTCGGCTTTAATGAATAGCCGCGCCTTAAGGAGCGCTTCCAACACCTGCCTAACATGGCTGACGTGAGAGGAGAGATTCGGGGAGAAAATTAAAATATAGTTGAGGTAGACAAAGACAAACCTCTCTGAGAAAATCATTCACTAGCGCCTGAAAGACAGAGGGGGCGCTAGTGAGGCCGAAAGGCATCACCCGGTACTCGTAGTGTCCATGGTGTGTGTTAAATGCCGTCTTCCACTCATTGCCCTCACGCATACGCACAAGATTGTAGGCATTGCGAAGGTCAAGTTTGGAAAAGACTGACGCCCCCTGTAAGCGCTCAAATGCGGAATTCATGAGTGGAAGAGGATACCGATTTTTTATGGTTATGTCATTGAGCCCTCGGTAATCAATACAAGGTCTCAGCCCCCCAACTTTCTTTTTAACAAAGAAAAAACCAGTGCCGGCTGGAGACGTAGATGGTATGATAAAACCATTAGCCAAAGATTCCTCAATATACTGCTTCATGGCAGCACTCTCAGGGAAAGATAAAGAATACAGTGAACCCCTGGGAGGAACAGTACCCGGGTACAGCTCAATGGCGCAATCATATGGTCTATGGGGCGGCAATCTGGTAGCGCATTGTTTACTAAAAACCTCAGCGAGGTATTCAGTATGGAGAGTATTCAGCTGGAACGCCCGCGGGTAGAGCAAACTCGAGCGCCCCTACCACCTCCGGCGCACCGGAGGAAGTGTCAGACAACCTGTCCCACTCAAAATCAGAGGTGGAAAGACCCCCCTCCTCCATGGAACCCCCCTCCGCAAAGTGGTCCCAGGCGAGACTCTCCTCTCCACTCTCAGAGAGGGAAAGAGAGTTCTCCGAGTCGTAGTGAGACTCCGCTTCCTCTGAATCACTGTCAGAACCGAACTCGGAGAGATCAGGAGTGTGGCCTGATGAAGAGAAGGCAACTGAACAACAATGTGGCTGGCACTGAGGACCCCACTGACGAATAGGTCTCCTATCCGTACCCCAACAGATATGAGGGTTATGTAACCCTAGCCACGAATGTCCCAGTACCAGTGGGTACGACGGAGAGTCAATTAAAAAGAATTCTATTCTCTCCGAGTGCCCCTGGAGAGAGATGCGCATCTCTACTGGATTAGTCCTCTGCTTAATGACTCCAGAACCCAAAGGACGACCATTAAGGACAGTAACCTGACGGGCACTAGTGAGGCGATCTCGATAAACAGTGAGAATAACTAACATAAGAACCTCACGCACTAAAATAATTAGGCGTAACAAGAGGTAATGAAACAAAACCAAACTCAAAACAAAAACGAGTGAAGGAAAGGAATAGAAAAGAAAACCTGTTAGCCAAAGCTCTTGTGGAAAAAGAGCTGAACACAACTGGCAACAGGTAAAAAGAATAAATGATAAAGATTGGAAAGGAACGACAAAACCAATCTAATCCTAAATCTTTATAACCGGACTTGCTGCGTTTCCTATTAGTAAGAACCAGAAATGCAGCGACTGAAATTTCTATACCTTTACCGACTTCGTATGTCAAAATAGCAAAGACAATCTCGAAGTGTGGAAATGCGGAAGTCCTGAGGTATTTATAGCCCGCAGGAAACACGAAACAGGTGAAGGGAATAATTGTCGGGCAAGACGCGAAAACCGGAATGGGGGCGGAAACAATCCGATAGTGTCTTGACGACGCCAAACAGGAAAACAAAAAACGTCGAAAAGCAAAGGCTGCAAATAACCATGACAGTATAGCTCAAATTTACAATTTATTAATTTATTTCTCAAATGTTCCTTTTAAAAATTTTTTATTAATTTTTCTCCAAAAAAAAACAACTAATATTTCAATAGCTTTTGTGACAAGTGACTAAGATGCCTCAAACCAACTTTAATGTTGTCAGAGACAGTATAGCTCAAATCTACAACTGATTATTTAAAAAAATTTCCTTTTGTATATTTTAAAGGTATTTTTCTTCAAAATAAATACACTAAAATGTCAATAGTTTCTGTGTCATGTGACCACGACACCTCAAACCAAATTGACTGTTGTCAGAGAGTATAGCTCAAATCTACAACTGATTATTTTTCAAATTTTCCCTTTGTACATTTTAAAGGAATTTTTCTTCAAAATAAATACACTAAAATGTCAATAGTTTCTGTGTCATGTGACCGAGACACCTCAAAGCAAATTGATTGTTGTCAGAGAGCGTATAGCTCAAATTTACAACTGATTATTTCTCAAATGTTCCTTTTTTAACTTTTTTATTAATTTTTCTCCAAAAAAAAACAACTAATATTTCAATAGCTTTTGTGACAAGTGACTAAGATGCCTCAAACCAACTTTAATGTTGTCAGAGACAGTATAGCTCAAATCTACAACTGATTATTTTTCAAATTTTCCTTTTGTATATTTGAAAGGCATTTTTCTTCAAAATAAATACACTAAAATGTCAATAGTTTCTGTGTCATGTGACCAAGACAACTCAAAGCAAATTGACTGTTGTCAGAGAGTGTATAGCTGAAATTTACAACTGATTATTTCTCAAATGTTTCTTTTTTTAAATTTTAATAAATTTTTCTCCAAAAAATAAATACTAATATTTCAATAGCTTTTGTGACAAGTGACTAAGATGCCTCAAACCAACTTTAATGTTGTCAAAGACATTATAGCGCAAATATACAGCTTATTATTTTTAAGATTTTCCTTTTGTATATTTTAAATTAATTTTTCTTAAAATTAAAAATGCTAACATTTCAATAGCTTCTTTGACATGTGACTAAGATGCCTCAAACCAACTGTAATGTTGTCAGATACATTACTTCTCCAATTTACAAGTGATGCAATTTTCCCTTTTTAAATTTTAAATCGATTTTTATTCAAAATAAAAACACAAAAATTTCAATAGCTTCTCTGGCATGTGACCAAGACACCTCAAACCAACTTTACTGTTGTCCAAGACATTATTGTTGAAATATACAGCTGATTAAATTCTTCCTTTTGTAAATTTTAAATGAATTTTTCTTCAAATAAAAAATGCTAACATTTCAATAGCTTCTGTGACGTGTGACTAAAGATGCCTCAAAGTAACTTTACTCTTGTTAAAGATATTATTGCTCAAATTTAAAACATGATTCCTTGTATTTTCCTTTTGTAAAATTTTAATGAATTTGTATTCACAATGAAAGCACTACAATTTCAATAGCTTCTGTGGCATGGTACCAAGTTGCCTCAAACAAACTTTGCCATCATAGACATGATTGCTCAAATTTACGACTTTTGTAATTTTGACAGGAAAATGGGAAAAAGTAATGTAAATGTCAAGAGCTTCTTGTAACCTGAGACCTGAGACCAATGTCACTATTATCATGCAACTTCCCTCAACTTTGTTAAAATTGCTATTTTTTTCTGTGCTTACGAAAATGCATTGAGTTATTATAAATAAAACAGTCACACTTCAATAGCTTGTTAAGGGTTGTTTCTCCTGACAAATTTTCATATTGAACTCTATGGAAAAAGAAGTCAGGAGAAGAAACCCTTCAAGTTATCAATCCATATCTACTGTATTTCTGGCAAGAGAATGATGGTTTAAGGCTTGATACGTCAGACCCTTGATGACTTAGAGCCATTATAATTAATATAAAGAATCATGTTGTAAATTTCAGCAACACTATCTTTAACAATAGTAAAGTTAGTTTGAGGCATCTTAGTCACACATCACAGAACAATTGAAATTTTAGTGCTTTTATTTTGAAGAAAGATTTAAATAAAATTTAAAAAAGGAACATTTGAAAAATAATCAGTTGTAAATTTGAGCTATCCTGTCTGACAACAGGTAACTTAGTTTGAGGTGTCTTGGTCACATGTCACAGAAGCTATTGAAATTTTAGTAGTTTTATTTTGAAGAAACATTCCTTTAAAATACACAAAGGGACCATTTGAAAAATAATCAGTTGTAAATTTGAGCTATCCTGTCTCTGACAACAGTCAACTTGGTTTGAGGTGTCTTGGTCACATGTCACAGAAGCTATTGAAATTTTAGTAGTTTTATTTTGAAGAAAAATTCCTTCAAAATATTCAAAGGGAAAATTTGAAAAATAATCAGTTGTAGATTTGAGCTATACTGTCTCTGACAACATTAAAGTTGCTTTGAGGCATCTTAGTCACATGTTACAAAAGCTATTGAAATATTAGTTCTTTTTTTGAAGAAAAATTAATAAAAAATTAAAAAAATGAACATTTGAAAAATAATCAGTTGTAAATTTGAGCTATCCTGTCTCTGACAACAGGCAACTTAGTTTGAGGTGTCTTGGTCACATGTCACAGAAGCTATTGAAATTTTAGTAGCTTTATTTTGAAGAAAAATTTAATAAAAATGTATAAGAGGAAAATTTGAGAAATAATCAGTTGTAAATTTGAGCTATACTCTCTCTGACAACAGTCAATTTGCTTTGAGGTGTCTTGGTCACATGACACAGAAACTATTGATATTTTAGTGTATTTATTTTGAAGGAAAATTTGAAAAATAATCAGTTGTAGATTTGAGCTATACTGTCTCTGACAACATTAAAGTTGCTTTGAGGCATCTTAGTCACATGTTACAAAAGCTATTGAAATATATATATATTTTTTTTTAAAGAAAAATTAATTACAAATTTTAAAAAGGAACATTTGAAAAACAATCAGTTGTAAATTTGAGCTATCCTGTCTCTGACAACAGTCACCTTGGTTTGAGGTGTCTTGGTCACATGTCACAGAAGCTATTGAAATTTTAGTAGTTTTATTTTGAAGAAAAATTTAATAAAAATGTATAAGAGGAAAATTTGAGAAATAATCAGTTGTAAATTTGAGAAATAATGTCTCTGACAACATTAAAGTTGGTTTGAGGTATCTTAGTCACATGTCACAGAAGCTATTGAAATTTTAGTAGTTTTATTTTGAAGAAAAATTTAATAAAAATGTATAAGAGGAAAATTTGAGAAATAATCAGTTGTAAATTTGAGCTATACTCTCTCTGACAACAGTCAATTTGTTTTGAGGTGTCTTGGTCACATGACACAGAAACTATTGACATTTTAGTGTATTCATTTTGAAGAAAAACTCCTTCAAAATATACAAAGGGAACATTTGAAAAATAATCAGTTGTAGATTTGAGCTATACTGTCTCTGACAACATTAAAGTTGCTTTGAGGCATCTTAGTCACATGTTACAAAAGCTATTGAAATATTAGTTTTGTTTTTTTTTAAGAAAAATTCATTAAAAATTTTAAAAAGGAACATTTGAAAAACAATCAGTTGTAAATTTGAGCTATCCTGTCTCTGACAACAGGCAACTTAGTTTGAGGTGTCTTGGTCACATGTCACAGAAGCTATTGAAATTTTAGTAGTTTTATTTTGAAGAAATATTTAATAAAAATGTATAAGAGGAAAATTTGAGAAATAATCAGTTGTAAATTTGAGAAATAATGTCTCTGACAACATTAAAGTTGGTTTGAGGTATCTTAGTCACATGTCACAGAAGCTATTGAAATATTAGCGTTTTTTTTTCAAGAAAAATTCATTAAAAATTTACAAAAATAACATTTGAAAAATAATTAGTTGTAAATATGAGCTATAATGCTTGTGACAACATTAAGCTTGGTTTGAGGCGTCTTCGTCATATGTCACAGAAGCTATTGAAACTTTAGCCGTTTTATTTTGAAGAAAAATTCATTTAAAATCTACAAAAATAAAATTTGAAAAATAATTAGTTGTAAATTTCAGCAATTATGTCTCCAAAGAGATTAAAGTTGGTTTGACACTTCTAATTCAAATGGCATTGGAACTATTGAAATTCAAGTGTTTTTATAGGCTCAACATTGACATTTTTTTTCCTGAAATATGAAAAAAAAAGCTTGTAAAAGTCTCTTTGTTCTACATTAATAACAAATATGTAAATTAAAATGCACCTACATGCTTCTGTCATTAGCTATTGAAATTTGAAAAATGAATATCCACTGAATATCCAATATAAAACCAACTTTACGTTGCTCTTTCATCGTCACCATATTAATGTGGGTACAATCCTCAGCTGCGAGATGCAAACTCTCTCTCTCTCTCAGCTAGATATTAATGCTACAGAAACGACAGCTAGCAACGCAAGCCCTCAATAACAGTCCATGTTTACATTTAGGCTAGGCTACCCGCAAAAAGTGTGACAAAGGACGAAGTGAACGAATTACGTAGGCTACAGCTAATTACCGAAATGGCTGCACTTGCTTTGCAGCCAGTTTCAATCTTTGATGATGTCGGCTTCAACAAATTAATGACATAGACTTAGAACCCGACTACAAAATCCCTTGTTGGAATACCGTGACAGCCCAGCTCGAGAAACTATAACCTTTCTGTTGGTGCAAAACGCCAGCTCACTAAAGTCAAATAAGTAGGCTACCAACTGCTGGACATCTGTGTTATTTTTATTTGAAAATTAGGCAATTATCTGGCTTAGCCTACAATATTGAAATTTAAATGTAACTATTTAAGGTGGCCGAAAATAAAGTTTGAAAATGCAATTACATTTTTGTCAGTAAGCTACTTACGTTTTTTTATATATAAATAAGAAACGCCCACTTACGGTCATAAGCAGTATCGGTTACACGGTTACATTTTTTAAACTGATGATTTGTCACATCCCTATAGCCTATATATATATATTATTTGTTTTTGCATATAGGTGCTTTCACTCAACACACAAGGGTGCTTGGCTACCAAGAGAAACCGGTCATTTTAATTTCGAAAAAAAAAGAAAAAAGGCTAAAATGGCAGCTTGGGGCTCGGGGGCCCTATGCAACCGCGTAGTCCGCATTATAGCAAGAAACGGCCCTGGCTCTGGATATGAGTGTCTGCTAAGTGATTGTAATGTAATATAATGTTAAAACTCCAGCTAAGTTGCTGCAACTGCTCCTGTCTGATCAGGTTCATACTAATTGGTTGTTGGTGTAAATAAAATACACCTGCGTCATGAAAAAATATAAGTCTCATAATCCAAAAAATGTAGTTGCTGCTGATAACAGCAGAATCGTCTTTCAAGCGTCATGTACTGCCAAAGTACCAGCGCTCCCAAAATATTTCGCGCTATTGTACGCCCCTACCGGATTGTATGTGCATTACACCCAGCGAAGTTTCCTGCTCCCTAAACCAACTCGCTCACAAGCAGCGAGATAGGAACTCCCAACACGGGTTCTCTCCCTGCCTGGCTACGATCACGGTCGGTCGTGGCAGGAATCAGCGGTGACCGGAAAAAGGAAAGTTTTGAAAAGTATTTAGCCATCTAGATAGCGAATAAGTTTTCCTGCGAGGCAAAGACGACGGACACTCATTGACCAGCGGGTTTTGTAACTGATCAACCCCACTGGTAAATGGGATTTTTGCCTTGATTTCCTAAGGAAGTTTGGTTTGCACAGCCAGTTGGCTAGCTAACTTCGTTAGCTAGACGGATTGCTAAGGTAAGAAAGTTTGTTGTTAATCTTGGGTGTTGTCTGCGTTTTTCGTGGATTTGTTTTACGGCTGAGATGTACATATAAGATTGATCATGTTGGTAAGCGAACTAAACTAATAGGCTAACGTTAGACGACTATAGATTTTTTTTGGGGGGGGGTTTAGCTAGGAAGCTAGTTAGACAGAAATAGAAAAGGGAACATTGCAGTTTATTTCCGAAATAGTCACTCACTCTTTCAGCTAATTCTTGTAGGCCAGCCTGTGACTCATACTGTGTGTGGCTGCTGGAACAAATGATGGATTTAGAGTTGTGAACCTAACGTTAGCTTGCTATGGACCCAGGTTAGTTACCCGACAAACTACAACTCCGCCTAAAAAAGGTGGCTAGCTAGCTAACGTTAGGTTGTTACGTTAGGTAACTTGGGTAACTTCACTCATTCATAAACATAATGGATACATTTCCCAAACTAAGGAAATTAGTTTAACGTTAGCTATGTGCAAATCTGAGTTCTTAAAGCTAGCTAACTCTAGTAACTAACGTTAGACTATTTTAGACTTCATTTTTTTCCTCGCTAGCTAACGTTTGAAAAATAAGATTAAGTAGAATAACCACGCCAGAAGGTAGAACTAGTAGCAACCTTGTACAACTTCTTGGATAAGTAGTTTGCTAATGCTAGCTAGCTAATAGTTATCTAGCCCTGGCTAACATCTGTTGCATTTTGCACGCCTATGATAATATGTAACTAGTTTGCTAGTTATCTCTTCCAAGAAGATGTTCTGGATTAGATAATTAAGTTATTTAATTTGGCCATGTGTATAATTTTCTAGTTAAATGACGTTGTTAACCCCCATAATTAAGACTGGGACGTTAATGAAGTCGAACTAGCTAACGTTACATTTCTAACATTTCTGTAGTTACCCAAATGCATTCCAAACCTTTCTTGTCGTTACATTATTAGATTTTTCATAATCGGCATCACCTTGGTTCATCTATTCAGGATAGTCCCAACCACTATTAAAAGTTTTTTTTAACGTGTAACGTTAGTGCTAACGTTATATCGAATCGATTTGATATAGCAGCGTCAGTGGACCAGTGGTCTGTTATAACGTTAGGAGATTTCTGGAAATGTATGAATACACACAGAAGTATTCAATTATTTTTCAATATAACGTTAGGCTACTTGTGTAGCTTACTTAACTGGAGCGTGAACTCCAATAGCCCCCCCCAGAAAAATATATAATTTTCCGAAAATGAAAGTTAGGAATAATAAATTGCGGATACTAAGAATGAACCAAATGCATAACGTTACGATTTTCTCTGGTTTGGTAATAATGGTGTTAATTGCTGAGTAGAAAAATCTTGTCAACCACTGAGAGTGCTGGAAGCTCATGATCTTACAGAACAGCAGACTCATTAATATCTGTTGATTTTTTTTTTAGGTCAACAGAGGTGTCGATTGAATTATAAAATGTTGGTTTAAATTGTAAATCAGAGCTAATGGGATTGTAGTGTAGGCTACATCCTAAACTTATTTGATGTCTCAACAAAAAACCGAGATGGTCTGCGATAGTTTTCCAAAAAAGTTCACAATTTCTTCCAATACACAGATGCATTCTTTTTGTTCTCTGGTGTTTAATAATGGTGTTTATCTGAAGGACAAAGGATAAGTGTACCATAAGTACATCGATGCACTGCAGTTGTGGAGAGGACATTTTACATTGAATGGACATTGCATTTGCTGCAGATAATGGAAAAATTACCGCTTGTTATGTATCAGACACAAATACTATTAAAAAAATACACTTAACATGTCGACAACATGTTGATGGAATAAGGTATTCTATATCTAATGAGAGATTCCCAGGTTTCAACAGTAAATGGCTGGTCTTTGTTCAATTTAACAGTACTTTCAAGATTTACAATTTTGACCAGGTGTATATCCTGATGGCATGCATATGTTTGGGGCTATCAATTTTTTAGAGCTAAAACCAGAGAATTTTTTTTTTTGTTGCTTCAGTCTCAGGTAGGTCTGAATGAAGTAGCCACAATCATGGGTTAGGAGTAGGTTATTTTTTGTTAATAATTGGTAAAGGTGTCATTCTTTATTTCGCTCAAAAGTGAATTGGCTGTTAATGTACATTGTATGCACATTTGTTTAGTTTATATGTCTGTTGTGCCAGAGATGCTGGTTCTTCCTGCACTGCTCTGCCAGGTCCACATGATACTGCACACTGGAACAGTTTCTGCATTATTTTTATATGTTTGCTTAGACACTCTTATCCAGGATGACTCACTAGCTTATATTTTTAGTTTGCATTTTTACACACTGTCCCTTTATACGGCTAGATATTTCACTGAAGAAGGTCAGCTTGGACACCTTGCTCAAGAGCAACGCTTGGCAGTTGAACTAGCAATCTTTACTTAAACTATGATATTGGAAGTGAAATTTAATTAATTCAATCTCAGTTTAAGGCTTTTGCTGAGAATAAAAAATACCTTTCTTTCTAAAAGCTCTCTTTATGTATACATAGCCAATAAGTACAGTTTTGGCTTTCCTAAAAATAAATCACAAGATTTATTAAGTATCTCCTTGAAGATCCAATGAAATATCCTCACTGACAAACCGAAGACATTCCTTGTCACATACATGTCCATAGAACAGCAGCAGAAATGCCGTATTTATAACAGGTTGGTTATGAGTCATCGCTATTTCTGAGCTTCGTGTGGCTGTGGTTGCCACATTTTTACTCACAAGGATTAAGGATTTCAGTTATGATTTGAAACGAGACCGTATGTTGCCTAAAGACCATTATCTGCTTACCTTTAGGCAAGCGTTTAACCAAGAGCCTGTGTACTGTATGAAGTCAGAAGTTGCCGTTTCACCACGCTGCAATTTTTGTCTTATTAAGCTTGCACTTTCGTGAGCCGTTTTACCGCTGGCAATGCATGCACAAAATGCTCTGCGTCAAACGTGTTGCAGTATTTCCCCACGTTCTCTGAAGCTTCAGGGTTTGAACAGTGATTGGTGTTTGTGCTCTGGGCCAGAGGGTAGTGAAGACATGACTTGGCTGTGTTGTTTTTGGATGACGCCCAGTGTCGCCCAGGCAAGCTGAGCAGCTGTGGTTTAGCTGTGGTTCGGGAGAAGTGAAAACGGAAACGGCAGCAGCAGAGACTATCAGCTGTCCCCGGGGGGGAGGGCACACCCTTCATTGGCCATTCAAGCAGAACCCGTGCCCTCAGTCACAGGTCACAGGTCATGCACGTCTGTCAACTCGTGCTGTTACTCGGGAGATTACAGCACAAGCAGCGTGCTGCTTAAAACAGTTTCCTGGTTGTATTATTTTTTTTCTGGCTGGGGTGTGGCCTTTTTCTGAGGCCGGCTTCTCCTCATACCCTATTTTTAATGTGGTCCGACATGTCGTGTTTGTAATCAGCCTCCCTCCACTTCAGTTCTCCATTTCCTGTGGGAAGCCTGGTGTTTGGAAAGGCTGCGTGCTGGAATGGAATGACCGTGTCCTCGGGACCTTCCTTGGGTTTAACCTGCTCTTTCTTGCTGGCTACAATAATGTGGACAGCTGTCATTTACACAACCCTGCCCACCCCCCCACAGCCAGGTTCCAGAGTGTTTGGGGGGGGGGGGGTTCAGGGTCACCCACGGCACCCCTCCCTTCATGCTTGACTTAGAACATTGGTTCTTGGACAGATGGATTGTCGTGTTTTCTGGCTGACCGCCATTTAGGGTTGGCTTGCTTTGTCTCATGACCACGTCCCCTAAAGTGTTAAGGAGATGTAGATGTGGCCTTGTTGGAATCGGGGGGATATTGTGTTGTGGATGGGCTCCAGCTGCATAGGAGAGGCACAGTACGGTACAGTATAGTGGAAGTGGTAACGGTCGCTCAGTGCATGGGGCTTTGGTGGGGAAATCACACAGATGACATATCTCACTAACTGTGAAGGGGAGTGTGTGCACCGTGTAGGGTGAAAGTCAGGAAGTTACGAGTCGATGCATGAAAATGTCTTTTCTGTGTTACTGCCTTTTTGAATTTATTTTTTTTGTTTGAACGATGTGGAAAATTCGAATGTTGCGGCATCGTTTGCCTTCTTTGTCATCCGTTTTGTTGGGAGAAGAGCCTCCGGCTGTGACTCCTGGATTTTCCCTTCCCATAAAGATAAAAATGATGGCCGTGGTGCGGTGCAGTGGATAGCACTGTGGCCTCACAGCAAGAAGGGTTTTAGTCCAGGCCCGGGGCCTGTCTGTGTGGAGTTTGCATGTTCTCCCTGTGTCCAAGTGGGTTTCCTCCGCTTTTCTCACACAATCCAAAGACATGTAGGTTAGGGTCATTTGAGACTCAAAATTGCCCGTAGCTATGAGTGTTTGAGTGAATGGTGTATGTGCCCTGCGATGGATTAGCGACCTGTCCAGGGGGTATTCCTGCCTCTACCTCAATGCATGCTGGGATAGCCTCCAGCCCCCCTACGACCCTGACCAGGAATAAGCGGGTTAGATAATGGATGGATAGCCGTGTCAGTGAAGAAGCTTTCTGATTCGGCTGGGATGGGATCCTGCCGTTTCACAAAGCCAGCCTTGAGAAACCCACGTCACAGGGTCACTAATTTTGAAATGAGTCATACAGTAAATGCATCTGTTTGCTACAATGGGCCATATGGTTGAGTTTACACACCATACATGTGTCATTCCACCTAGAATATGTAATAGAACTGCACCCTCTAAGCTGTGGTCCTTTCTTTGTTACCCTCTCTGCTTTCTCCTTGTTAGAATTTAGCAACAAAAAAAAAAACTGATTTGCTTCATGTGAATTTGTTGACCCTGAATCAGATTGTTAGAGTAACTTGCAATGGCTCCTTTTGTAACAGTGTGTGTGAATTGGAAATGGTTACCTAAGTAGCATCATTAGCCTTGGAGTTTTCCTGGAGTCAGTTGTTAAGGTAAAACTGGCATGTGTTTCTCTTTCAAAATCAGTCGTACTGTGATGTAACTGCATTTGCACCCATGTTTCAGGAAATGAACCCCCATAGGTTCATTAGTGTTGCTGTCAACCATTCAGATAATTTAAAGCTATTTTAACTGCAGTTCGAAAGTTTCTGCTCAAGATGCTATTCAGAAATGACAGGATGACCAAGTTCTTTCCATCCTCATGTCATCCCTCACCTCCCCCTACTCTCCGCTGTCATTGTGAACTTATCAGTGTTTTATTTTACTTTTCAGGCTTAAACATTTTTCACTTAAAACGGCATGTAATTGAAATGTGTTTCTTGGAAATTGCTGATATTACAATGTGTATTTTGAGCACAGTCTACGAAGGCCACAAGCGATTTGGCCTCTCAGTATCTTCACCTAGAATGTTCTGCAACCGGAGGTTCGTTTATGTACCGTTTCTGTTTTAAAATCATCACATTCAAGTTATGTTTCGGTGCTCCTGAATATGCTCACGGCCCCAGGGTACCAGGGTTACAGTCGCTTGGCGTTCGAGGTGGAAGCATGACCAAACCTGTCAGTGAGGCCTGTTTTCAGTCAGGAACTGTGCTTACTTTGTTTTTTTCCTTCTCCTTTCTGAAGTACGAGAGGCCTGCTGCAGGCCACTCCTCCTCCTCCTTTATTTAATTCTTTTTCAAAGTTATATTTTTAGGGCTTTTCAGCTGTATTGGACAGTACAGTGCAGAGAGACAGGAAGAATGGGAGCGAGAGAGAGAGAGACCTGCGACAAAGGCCACGCGGCTGGATTAGAACCGCTGACGCCGAGGCTCGCAGCGAGCAGGCTGGGCCACCGAGACGTCCAGCCACTCCTCCTCCTCCTTAGGAATGAACAGGCCGCCAACGGCCACACCCCCTGCCGAGCCCACGCTTGAGCATCGGAACGCCACTTCCTTTTGGAATGTCGTCCGGGCACTTTCGGTTCAAGCGGCTGAGCGGGAGGAGCGAATCGCGTCGGCCCGCGCCCTGCCGCACAGGAAACTGAGACCGAGGCGCTGGAAACGTCGCGCGGTGGAGTCGCGTACGCGAGCTGACAATGGGTTGCTTCCTATTGTGCGGGCCGGGGCGGGGAAACAATGCAGCGCAAAATGAGCGGTTTCATTTCAGCCCGCTAATCCCTCTAATGAATAGAGGACAGGGGTGCGGGGGAGGTCTCGTTCGTCCTCGGACCTCGGCAGGTGTGTGTTTTTGGTTATGTGTGTTTGTGTTCACACACAATTAAATGTCTACATTAAAAGTAGGACTCTGAAACTCTCATCTCGATATTTGAAATGGGTGGTGTTTTCAGTCCTGACTATGTTTTGGATTGAGCCCCCTCATTGGTCGATCAGGTTCCCACAAGTGGAGCTACACACGAAGCGTCTTCCTCCGACCCGTGTCTGTGGACTTGTGAACTGCGGTGTGATGAGAAGTGGCTGCTGACAACACATGCTCTAGTGGATAGCGCATGCTTGTCTGTGCTCTCTCAAATCAATAGCAGAGGTTGCAGCAATGAGCGCTGATGAATGCAATTGAATATTCCAAATTGGGGAGTAAAAGTATTAAATAAAGTAGGAAATAACAGCACAATTTATGACTATGCCCCCCCCCCCCCCCCCCATCATAGTCTCTCTTCACTTTATTAGTAAAGATTTACTAAGGAGTTCATGTGTTGGTTAGGCTAATTTGCATAGAGAGAGACTCAGAGATGAGCCAAACATTCTGAGGCCTGGTACATACTCTACACAAGGAACGCGCGCAACGACGCAAAGAGCAACGCAGGGGGCGTTTCTCGCGTTCTTGCGTAGCAAAATGTGCAGTCCAAATTTTGTAACGCGACGCAAACGTGTGGTGCAATTCCACGCGTTTCCGTTAGAGGTGCTAAATGTAAATACTGTTCAATAACTGCAGAATTTCAGACTACACACAAAGAAGTAATAATTTCTGGTTTAAGGTTACTCGCTCCAACCAGATTAGCCTAGGCTGCCAACTAGCGGACAGGGCGAAAAGAAGCCGGTAAACGCGCGTATAGTATGTAAGCAAAGACCTCGCGTATGTCCCGAATATGCGTTGGCGTGCATGTTCCTTGCATAGAGTATGTACCAGGCCTGATCCTGCTGGAATGACATCATAGGGGTGGGGCTACACAGTGCAGGGGTGTTGTGTTGTGGACAGCGCCTGGCTATTGTGGTGACAGTTGGGCAACCTGCAGTTAAATTGAAAGAGAGAGACAAACAGATATAAAAAGATATGAACTGTACAAGCCAATTCAAATACAATGTTACCTTAAAAGAGGGAACAATAAAGATTACCGTTTAGTATAGAGGGTGAAACTGCTGAAACTTGCCTCCCTCCCTCCCTCCTTCCCCCTCTTCCTCTTTCCTCCCTGCTGTTACCCTCTGTATTCATGGCTGTGGTGTTTAAACTGGAACTTCTGCCTCTGGGAGCCAGGTGCAAGAAAGCGGAGCTTGGCTTTCCTCTTGGGCTCGCTGTGAAGCCTTTGCTGTCAGGCTTGTACCTATGAGCCCAGACCACTGTACACATGGCGTTTGAGTGGCAAAATGTAGATGTAAATTTCAAAATTCATGGCCTGGCAATGACCGTTTTAAAGAACGGATTCTAAAGGATGTTTGGGTACTGTTTTATTATGTTCATCTCATAATCTCATTTGAGATTATTTCCAGTCTTATTTTCACTTCATCTGTTGTTCCAAAACTTACATTTTAATTTATGTTGATGTGTATCTTCTTTGTTAATTTATGTTGATGCGTGTTTGATGAAACTGTTTAAGTACATTGAAAAAAAGTGTCGTTTCGAGTCCTTGAATTTGGCCTTAAAAGTCTTTTGAAAAGTCCTTGAATTAGATGTTAAAGAAGGTGCGGGGACCCAGAAATGGCTCTTTAACATTGTTCTCCTGTCTGTCGGGCCGCAGGGATTACTGTGTTTCGTAACTCTACCAATGCCTTCAGGGATGCAGGACTAGGGAAGGCACCAGTGAAAAGAAAGCCCATCATAATGGGATCATAGTATAATTATTAGGGGACTGGGCCTGAGATTCTTACACTGCAGGTTCGATTCCCCGTGTTACTCTTGAGTAATGTACTAAATTTAGCCACAGTTGCTTCTTGCATAAATGGATTGTATGTTTTTGAAAAAGTAAGCTGTGCGAGTGGCTGCTGGTACGAGCGTCTGCTAAATGCCTAAATGTAAACGGTGGAGAGTTCATTAGCCCCTTCATTTTGCTGTGTCTTAAAAGGCAGTTGTAGCCAGTGATTATGCACTTCCTCTGTGTGGAGCTGGGTGCCAGACTGCGCAGTTCTCTGCAGCTGTCTTGGGCCACAGGCTGGGTCTGTCTTCCCCACGCATAGAGAGAGGCTCTGTGCTGGAGCGGCAACTCCGTGGGTCCCCCAGCCCCCCTTCCAGTCCCCGAATACAATTGAAAACGCACCTGATTGCACTGAATCCTCGCTCGTATAATACTGAACTCTGATGATTTATTAGGAGTATACAGGCCTTAACCTGTGCTAAATCTAACATCTAGCCTAAATATTTACCCTCAAACCCATTTTCTGCATAAAGCAAGGTATCCTTCCTCTTGCACCTATTATGGCCGTTCATTTTCTGGGCTGGTTTTGCAGACATGGATTAAGCCTAGTCCTGGACCACAAAAAATCTCCCATTGTGGAACAAAGACAATAAGACAATAAAACCAGAAAAAGAGGGTAACATCAACAATTATGAAAGAAAAGCTAGTGGATTTTCAGCTAAGACTTTCATAATAATGTAGAAATAAATGTTATTTTCACAGAGGAAATAATCAGTGCAGCCTCTGATTCCCCCCCAGAGCTGTATGTGCAGTTAAAACGCAAAATGCCTTCAGAGATTTTACGTAGAAGGGCTGTGCCCAAGTTTGACTACCAGTGTTGAGACAAACAGGATTTCACACTATCGTTCCGTCTGTTGTGTTTCTAGGCGTTGCCCCAGCAACCACAAAAAATGGCAAAGCATATTCGACAGGGCCCCCGCCCACTTTCCTTCTCAAGATGAACATCTGCGTTGAATTTAGGGGGGATAAACGCACAAATCAGACGGCAGCTGAACTGGCCTGTTTGTTTTGCGGAACAAATTAACGTTCAGAGATGAAAATAAAAAGGTCGCTATAACGTAGGAAAAACATGTTCCGTTTTTTTTTTGTGTGTGAGCTTTGTGGCTAATGAGGGGTTTTTACCATTGGCATCAGAGATTCTTCTTGACCGTTTGCAATTGCTGCCACTGAATAAACATCCTACCTCTGCTCAAGTGAGGGCAGATTGCTTACTGTGATTTGTTGTCATGACGGAGGCTTTCCTGCCAGGCAGTGCCCTCAGTTTTTTTTCTGTTTGTGACTGTAAATTATGCTCGTAGATTAGCATGTAGAAATAAGAGCGCATTCTGCCTGGCAGTGTTAATGATGCACTCAATTTATGGGATTCGTTCAGCTTCCTGTCGTCTGAATGTAGGCTCTGAGATTCAGACTCGGATTCAGGTTTATATTCAGATTCAGGTAATGTTATTGTACATCACATGACAGAAATATGCCTTTGGTAAGGGCTGATAAAAACAAACAAGACACAGGTTTAAATAAAATACAAGGTAAAATACAAATAACACCATGTGGCAAGTAACAGACAGTTAAAACAGGTGTGCAAATAGATGCAAAGATGTCTTTGTTTTGTATTTAAAGTGTTTATTGCAGTGGTAATTAAGGCCTTTTAATGCACATTCTTTTTGACCAGTGGGATTCTGGTCAGTAGTGACTTCAGATCTGTGAAATTATGAAGGGAGGGTGTGTTGGGATGGGGCCTCAATACAGCTTCTTGCTGTCCCCTTCCTGCGTGGTCACTTTTCCCAGTTACGATTCCTCTCTCTCCACCGGTGGGGTGAATTTCTCACATGGGAACCGGACGTACCGAAACAGCTCCCCGTCTTCCGATGCGGACTGAAAACCCGCCTCCCACTAGGGCTGGGCGATATACAACATTGATAATTATCGAATGCAATAACGCACGTTGCCACCGTGTGGGGCGCCTTTCTTTTCGTCTTTTTTTCTTTAAGCATACCCAATATACGGCAGTAAACATCCAAACTTCAGAGGCCACGTGAAATGCTTCCGGAAAAAAACATCACCGCTGATATCTATTGAGTGTTGATAAGACAGCCAACCAGCAGCAAGGTCATACAGCTTTCACGTGATCATGTGATGTGTTTTTTCAATCGCATGAAAGGTGCAACGCCTTTCTGTGATTGTCCGTCTTATCAACGCGCAGTAGACAGTGATGACGGTTTTTTTTTCCCCGGAAGAATTTCACACGGGGTTTGAAGTTTAGATTACTACCGCATCAGGTATAATTAAAGAAAAAAAAGACGAAAAAAAGGCAATGCCCCACATGCTGGCAGCGGCCGTTATTGCAATCGATAATTATCGTTGCGATATATCGCCCAGCCCTAGTTCCCACCCCCATGCACTCCTGTCCAATATAATCGATTCATGGTATTGGATGTTCCCAGGTCATGTGTTCACGGTTTTGTGTCATGGTTCATGCATTGTTAGCATACATTTAGCTCTCTCGTGATTTTTGCATACACTCTCTCTGGTCTGGGAATTTTGTTAGCCAGGTCTGGCACTGTTGCTCACCTAACTCAGATGAGTGTATGTATGATCTCTTGCGTTGGAAGTCGCTCAGAATAGGAGCGTCTGCTTAATGAATGCAATGTAATGATGTAATGTGATGCGGTGCGCTTTGTCCTAGCCCGCTCCCCAGCCTGCACTCTGACCTCCCCCTTCCTCGTCCCCAGTGCCATGGCGTCCACTGTAACGCTGGAGGACGCCTTGTCCAATGTGGACCTTTTGGAGGAGCTCCCCCTCCCGGACCAGCAGCCCTGCATCGAGCCTCTGCCCTCCTCCCTCATTTACCAGGTCAGAACCACCCCAAGGGCCGCTTGGCTGCTGATAGGCTGCCTCAGAATCTGTGCTATCTAAGCTACCATGCAGACAGAAATAGTAGCTGTGTTCTCTCCTCAAACGTCCTGTCCCATTAGCTTTCAGATTTCTCACCCAGATTTTGATTGTATTGAAAATGCAGCTGAGCACAGTGGCAGCCCCAGTACTGAGCTGCACTTGAATTCTGTTTGATGATTCTGTTACACATCCCCCAATAGGAATCTACTGTGTTCCTCTGCAATACCGTTACATACAGTACCTGCTATATATGTTTATACTTTAAAGTGGACTGCAAGTGTCCCCAGTCACCTTCTCTGAAGTAAAGTATTGGGTGCTGGTCCCAGGGTAAGATGACATGCATGGAATTTCAGTTATACGTATACACGCACACACACACACACACACACACACACATATATACAGTATGTACACATGTATGTGTGGCCTACATGTGTGTGCTTGTGTATATCTATATACTGTATAACTCCTCTCTTGACATATGTGTGTGCGTTTTCGCTTTTCCCCAGCCCAACTTCAACACCAACTTCGAGGATCGGAATGCCTTCGTCACCGGCATCGCCAGATACATCGAGCAAGCCACCGTACACTCCAGCATGGTAACGCCCTGCCCCCGGCCTCCTGCCTGCTCGGTGCTTTACAGGAGGATAGCTTTGGTTTTATGGAGATGGGCTTGTGCTAATGAACTGTCTTCATAAGCCCGTTTAATCTCTATCCCTCTCCGGCCCTGACCTGGCGAGGGATCTCGGGGCCGAACGCAAAGGCGGGAAAGGAAAGGGCTGGTGGGAAACGTTGGCGGCAACGGAAAAGCTTGCTTAGGCCTAGAGAGAGCTGGCAGGCCCCGTTTGGCGTCGCCTTCGGAAAGTTTTCTGACACTTTTACTTTTCTGACACTTTGGCCCAGCGGGCGTCGGCCACCCGAGTCGCCGCGGTGACAAATGGCTGTTACCGCAGTTTTACTGCGCTGGAACGGTGGTGCTTTGTGCCTTATTAGCACACGGTAATTGCTGTGTGAAGCTGATTGATTTGAATCAAGCGGCACTTTGTATGCAGGGAGCAGCAGCACTGCACGCTTCACTGAGGGGTTTGCTACATCAAAAGGGCTCATTCACTGCGTGTGTGTGTGTGTGTGTGTGTGTTTGTGTGTGTGTTTGTGTGTGTGTGTGTGAGAGAGTGTGTGAGAGAGTGTGTGTGAGAGAGTGTGTGAGAGAGTGTGTGAGAGAGTGTGTGAAAGAGTGTGTGAAAGAGAGAGAAAGGAAGTGAAAGAGAGTGATACTGAAACACTTGCGCTGGAGTGGAATGAGACCCTTGTTTATTCATCTGGAATTTGGACTAATGCCAAAAAAATGAGTAGTCATTTATAATGCGTGATTTGTGTTGTATTGTGCATATTATAATGTGACCTTTCTTTCTGCTGTCTTCATTTCGGTTGGTGATAAATTTTAATTAAAATATACTGCACAGGCCTGTGTGTTTGATCCTGTAATATCCCCTCAGGTTTTATGAGTACAGTAAGAATAGAGCTGTCGTGTTATGTTAATCTGCGGGTTGTTTTCCCGGACCCCACAGTAAGCCCTTTCTCTCTTTAGAATGAGATGCTGGAGGAGGGGCAGGAGTATGCTGTGATGCTGTACACCTGGAGGAGCTGCTCACGTGCTATCCCCCAAGTAAGGCTGTACGTGTGCGCGCGCTTGTGTGTGCTTGTGTGTGCTTGTGTGTGCTTGTGTGTGTGTGTGTCTGTGTGTGTGTGTGTGTGTGTGTGTGTGTGTGTCTGTGTGTGTGTGTGTGTGTGTGTGTGTGTGTGTGTGTGTGTGTGTGACTATAATTTCACAGCTCTCTGACTCGCCTCCCTGTTTCCCTGCCCTCCCTCCTCTCCCAGGTGAAATGCAATGAGCAGCCCAACAGAGTGGAGATCTATGAGAAAACCGTGGAGGTCCTGGAGCCAGAGGTCACCAAGCTCATGAACTTTATGTACTTCCAGGTAACACAGCCAATCCTAAAACATGGCGGCTTTGATGTCTCTTTACAATTTTAGTTGTTTCATTGATGTAAATTAGTCCTAATTATTGTGTTGGCCAAGCCTTAATTTTTACAGTCTGGAGCCATTTAACCTCATGCTCTAAATGGTAAACCATTCGCTATCTATAATAACACTGTATTCCTACTCAAAAACACAATACAGTGTCCCTGCTCGTCTCCCTCCTCCTCACCCCCCCGTTCTTCCGCCCCCTCCCTCCTCCAGCGTACCGCGATCGATCGTTTCTGCGGAGAGGTGCGACGCCTGTGCCACGCCGAGCGGAGGAAGGACTTTGTCTCCGAGGCCTACCTGCTGACCCTGGGGAAATTCATCAACATGTTCGCCGTGCTGGACGAGCTGAAGAACATGAAATGCAGCGTGAAGAACGACCATTCTGCCTACAAGAGGTAGCCGGGCCACGCGGCGGACCGTGCCTCGTTTCCTCCTGCAATTTACCCAGAATTCACTTCCTGTCTGTCGTGACTTCCTGCAGAAGCCCTTTTTCGTTTGCAGAGTTTGCACTGTTACAAAAAGTGACCCAATTCTGAAGTTCCTCAATTTCACAGCCTCAGCCCATTTTAGCCGTTCCTTTTTTCTGCAGCTCGCCGCACAAGTGTATGTACATAAGTTCTGCAGTGTAATTGTTGCTTTTTAAAAAAGATTTTTTTAAGAAGAGCAGGACATTTCGTTCTTCTTTTCATGTTTTTGCTTCATTCAGACGGGTAGAAAGCAGAGAGGGTAACCGATAGAGAAGGGATGACTGCTCAGAAACCCAGACCGCTCTGTGGAGCCGTGTATAGCACAAGAGTCGGCTGCCCTACGTACTGTGCCGCAGGTCACCCCAGTGCAGTTTTGAAAGGAATAATTCACCCTAAACCTTTTTACCATATACAGATGATAAAGCACACAGTCAATTTAATAATATTAAGATTTATACAAATGAACCAAAATACACAATTAATTATTATATATTTTTTTAATTTGGCAAAACAACTTCACTGTGTACCAGGGGCCACATGTATAAACAGTGCTGAGCAGAAAAATTCACTCAGAAAGCTGCATAAGGGAGTTTCCATCCAGAAATGTATACGTATAAAACAATACGTGCTGTGTGAATCTGCATAACTCTGCACACGCTGGACACCTTGCGTACGCAATGTTTGGAGTCAGTGTGATATGGCGACACCATGATTGAAAGGCAGAGGGAGAAAATGCAAAACTTCGCATAAGCAGATTTCCGACTTTCTCCCTGAGCATTCTTTTACTCCGAGTTATATACATGTGGCCCCAGTATAGGCAACCCTGGTCCTGGAGTGCCGGAGATGGTCCTGGATTTTGCTCCATTCAAACTTAACTCCATCACTGGATTCATTTTAATGAATCAGTTTTAATGAATTTAGGTGACCATGTGCTGGAGACACTCAGAATTTCACCATTGAGAATATTCAGGCTCAGACTTTTAAAGGTATACTATGTAGTTTCAGAACACTAGATGGCGATATTGAGCACATAGGAGAAAAGGGCTCCGAAAGACATAGGAGAAAGACATTCATGAAAGAGACCTTCAATCTGAGGAAATGCCTAGATATTAACTCAAAAAATGTCTTAGTGTTTCCTACCCCATTAATGTGAAAATAAGATTTGTAGATGTGAAAAGCATAAGAAAGTGCATGTCGTGTTGTCGAAAATAAACACAACCTTTGGTACCCGGTGGGATTTGAACCCGGGTCTCCCGCATTGAAGGCAATCGCACTAACCACAAAGCCATCGCAGATGTTGTATGGTATCGGGAGAATTATTGGAGGGTATGGAGCATTTTTGATGAAGAATATGGCAGGAAAAAGAATAACTTTATTAAAACTTTATTTGTTTCACTCATTTAAGTACTAGTGAAACAGTGAATAGTTAATATAGTAAAATCTCTTTGCCTTTGCAATAATGTGAAAAGAACATTATTAAGTGTGAAAAGCATAACAAACTGCATTGTTTTCATCGAAAAGAAAAGTAACCTATGCTGAGGATTGAACCCGGGTCTCCCACATACCGAGCCATTGCTCTTACCGCTAAGCCATAACAGATAACCGGTGGCTGCCCATTGGTTGATCACGACACATAATTTTCAATGTTTAAAACACAACAGTGATTTTTCATGAAGGGAAATGGTAATAGCATTTCCAAAATGGCGGCCAATCCAAGATGGCAGCGACATTTATGGGACATACTTATGTTCCAGATGAGGAAATTGATCACTACCGCAAGTATTAAATGTCTAAAAAATAATGGTGATTTTTTATGAATAAAAAAAATTATACTATGCTCTATAGCGCCACCATTTGATTCTATTGAGCCAATAATTTAGATTTTGGCTCAGAAGGTCAGTCCAAGTATACAGATCCTTTCCAAAAAATTTGAATATCATGGAAAAGTTTTTTTCTTCCATAATTCCATTCAAAAAGTGAAACTTTCATAGATTATAGATTCATTAAACACAAAGTGAAATATTTCTAGCCTTTATTTGTTTCATTTTTCATAATTTTGGCTTACAGCTCCAGAAAACCCCCAAAACAGTATTTCAAGAAATTAGAATAATTTAATACTGTTTTCGAAAATCAGCATTTACTTCAGTTATTTCAGAGAATGAGTGGAGTGGCTTGACTCGAGGAATCCGACAGTTGTAGCCCATGTCCCGGATACGTCTGTACGTGGTGGTTTTTGAAGCACTGACTCCAGCCTCAGTCCACTCTCTCTGCATCTCCGCCAAATTTTGGAATCGTCTTTGCTTGACAATCCGCTGAAGCCTACGGTCATCTCTTTTGCTTGTGCACCTTCTCCTGCCACATTTTTCCCTTCCACTAAACTTTCTATTGATATGCTTGGACACTGCACTCTGTGAACAGCCAGCCTCCTTAGCGATGACCTTTTGTGGCTTACCCATCTTCTGGAGGGTGTCAATGATGGTCTTCTGGCCAATTGTCAAGTCTGCTGTCTTCCCCATACTGAACCAAACTGAGATAAACTTTGCAGGTGTTTTGAGTAAATTAGATGATAGTGTGACACTCAGTCTAAAACATTAATTCTCTGAAATAACAAGTAAATGCTGATTTTCGACACACTATTCTAATTTCTTGAAATACTGTTTTGGGGGTTTTCTGGAGCTGAAAGCCAAAATTATGAAAAATGAAACATAAAGGCTAGAAATATTTCACTGTGTGTAATGAATCTATAATCTATGAAAGTTTCACTTTTTGAATGGAATTATGGAAAAAAAACAACTTTTCCATGATATTCAATTTTTTTGGAAAGGATCTGTAGATACCAAATTGACGAGTTATTAGCGTTTTTGTGACTAGCCACGCCCACAACAGTTTTTATTGGCTTACTGCGATCAGGATATTTAGAAAATCAGGAAAATCGCTTTGTGATTCTTTAGAGAATCGTCCCCTGAACAAAAGGATGTGAGTTGCATGTTGATGTATCAAACGGTCTAGGAGGAGTTCGATTTTATAGGTTTTTCACAAAATGCAAATTTGCAAAAGATCCAATATGGCGGACCTAATGGCAAAGTTATTTGCCACGAACCAACGAATTTGAGGCAAAAAGAATTTTGAAGATAAACGGTTCAAAAGTTATAGCCGAAAAAGTTTATAAAAGTTTCAGCAAAAGTTATCGTGGTTTTGCTGCAATTGTACCAAATGTGGGAATAATAATAATAAAACCAGCAATAACAATAGGGTTCCAGCACTACGTGCTTGGACCCCTAATAATAATAATTATCAATAGAAATGATAATAATGATGAGAACAACACGTATGATCTTATAAAGTGAATATAATAAATATAAAAAATTTAAATTGGTTTATAATGATCTCTGTCACTCACTGTCCCTAAGACGATGGCAGGCAGGTATATATTGTGCTGCCAGGTCACAGCACATCCTCTCTTAAGAGGATGGGGAGTTTTTGGATGTCTGTAAAAAATTTTAATTGAGGGTATCTCTGATTTATTTTGTGAAAATATTTATATATAAATATTAGGGGTGGTACATAAAACTCAACACAAAAGACAGGTAGCTGGCCCAATTACAGCGAGCAAGCTACGGACTAACTGCAAACAATTTAAAAAAAACTAACCTACCGAGTGAGTCCAATCTGTTCAATTAACTAACAACAGCTGAAAGCAATGAAAAAAGATATGCTTATCTGAGTCCGAGTGTAGCCTAGACGATCCACGAAGCAGCAATTATGCACTGTCACTATGCTGTCAGCCGGTAGTAGGAAGGAGGTCGCCACGTCCTCTACAGGGCGCGACTCCTCGAGCTCCTGACCGTGAATCCAGCTCGCCCAGGGCCGCTATGCGTGCAGCGATTCTCTCCGAGCCCCTCCCCCCACCCGGAAGCAGCCGCCAATTGCTGCTCCCACAGGGCGCCGGCCATGCTCGGATCTGGCAGGACCGGGGCGCGAACCCAGATCCTCGGAGCACAACTGCACCGACTGAAAGTCGGCGCTCTTACCGTTGTACCAAGCAATTATGCACTCTGTTACCGAAGTGTGACTTCAAAACCGAAGTACGTACCGAACCGTGACTTTTGTGTACCGTTACACCCCTAATAAATATTTAATATACGTATTAGGAAAATAGTTCGCGTAGTTCGAAGCGTCCACGTTCGCGTATTTGCGTGAGGAATGTTTTGGTCCTAAGCTAAAATAAGAGTTTACCTGGAAGCCTGCCCACATGGCCTGGCCATGTCAATCAAATGAGCAGGAACCGACCATGACGTTTACACCATTTTAGCTGTTTTTGGCTTTAAAAATGGCGGCAGGATGTCAACAGTGTAACATTCAAAACATTAACAAAAAAACACTTTGCGAACGACTTATGAGGTAGGAAATACATTCAACATGTTTATTATACCACAAGGACACATACAATGTTTTTTGGGGAGAAAATTTGGATGTAAACAAAGAACGAGTTGTTTACAATGAAACTACATAGTATACCTTTAATCATCCATCAAACTCATGATCAAGGTCAGATGGAACTAAAATCAGAATCGTCACTGGCACGCCAGAGCTGTGTCCGAATCAGAGCCCTGTCTACTGCATCCTGTCTCGTGTGTACTGTGTACTGGCAGATGTGTGCTGTGTAATGTGTACTGTTTAGTACACAAAAAATATCCTGAGCGGCCATGTCATGTGTTGTTTTTGTTGTTATTGAAGGAAAACGTCAGTGAAGCTGTGCCTCATTTTTGAAAATGAAGCTGTGCATCATATTTATGCAAACTAAATGTTTGCATACTTCTTGAAAAGTATGCTCCCGAATATACTCAGCGAAACCACGGAAGTATATCATACGGGGGTTTTAAGTTAACTACATTTCGAGAAAATTTTGCCTACTAAAAAGAATTTTCTCATCCTGTCTGCTCAACAAGCCTACTCAATAGTACGGAACGGTGCTGATTCGGACACAGCCCAGGACCAGGGTTGCCTGACCCTGCTGTACACAATTAGTGCAGAGCATCTAACAAGAGCAGTGTTTAATTTCTATTGTGTGTGAGTATAAATCAAAATTATATTTTATGCTGCAATTTTTAGAATAATTTGTCCCATCTTGTGACCTGCCTCGCACCCTCTCTCAACCCACCAATCCGACTGGGAAAACAATCATCTCATTTAAACGATCTGTGAGAACGAATCAAATAAATATTGTTAGATCTAAAACTAATTGCCAATGGCCAATAGATGGCAGCATTGATCCACCCCTTGTGTCATTGCAAGGGCAGGCGACCGTGACTACTGTACAAATGTATTCGTTATCTGATTTTGGCTGTTGTGCTGTTCAATTTACCATTCAAAATTTAGTTGTCGACGGAAGCTTTTTGCTAAAAGCCACATTGAGAAGTGTATTTCACATGGTATGAAAACTGCACAAGAGCTAAGAATAAGATCCCATCATAAAAGTGCCTTTGTCAAAGGGCATGCCTCAAGACCTCTGAGATAAATTTATTTTATTTTTAGTTAGTTTGCATGCAAACTTCAGCTGCGTTTATTGGACATGAAAAATTATTTTTGTTCCTTTTATCCTTAAAGCTTTAATGGAACATTTGCAGCACACCGAAATGCACAGATTATCAAAGGGGTGCAGGGACGAAGAGGGGGGATTTGTTTTATCCAAGCTCAGTCTGGCACAAATCTGGTTTGAGTTTGAGAATGGCTGGGCAGTATACCGCAACGATAGTTATCGATTGCAATAATGATCATTTCCACAATGTGGTGCAGTGCCTTTCTTTTCATATTTTTTTCTTTAATTATACTTGATGCGGTAGTAAACATCCACACTTCAGAGGCAGCATGAAATGCTTCCGGGGGGGAAAAAAAACATCTATTGTGTGTTGATAAGACAGCCCATTAGCGGCAAGGCCTTGCAGCTTCCATGTGACTGACAAAAACGCATCACATGATCACGTGGAAGCTGTACGACCTTGCTGCTGATTGGTTGTCTTATCAACAGCCAATAGATATCAATGGTGATGCTTTTTCCCCCGGAAGAATTTCACACGGCCTCTGACGCTTGGATGTTTACGACGCATCAGGTATAATTAAAGAAAAAAAAGGCTAACAGAAATGCACTATACAACATTGTTATTGCATTTGATAATTATCGTTGCGGTTTATTGCCCAGGCCTAGTTTTTACTGGAGCAGAGTTCACCCAGTTTTCAGTGGGAGAGAGATCTGGACCAGTATGCATTAAATGATTGAGCAGGAAATCTGATTCGGGATTTGATTTTGTCATCCATATCCTCACCTGATCCATTATGAGCGAAAAGGCGAAACTGATCCTAGGTCAGCACTCCTGAATAGATATGCGGGGGATGGAGATCCCGTAGAGCAGTGGTTCCCAAACTCGGTCCTCGGGGACCACTGTGTATGCTGGTCTTCGTTCCAACCACAATTGCAATCCCGGAATTTTAACAAGATGTCAATTGTTCTTAATTAGGTGTTTGTCATATTTAGAGGGATTATTTACCCTCTTAAGCCACATTGTTAGCAGTAGCTATGCATGTCATGAATAATAAAAGTACAATATTCTCATTGTGCTATATTGCAAATAATTACTAAAAGGGGCAAAAAAAAATAATTTTTTAACTGACCAAATTTATTTTATTTTATTAAATAAAATTAAAGACTGAGGTGAATCAATAGGCTCCTAATTGGTGAAATTGTGGATATATGGCCACTAAAACTAACCATTTGATAAATAATGAAAAAAGACAAAGAAATGATAGAGCCAAACTTGCAGTGTTAATACATTTAAGAAAAACTTGATGAGGGAACTTAAAAATTCACGTTTTCAACTACCTAATTAGGAGCCAATTGATTCATCCCAGTCTTTAATTTGATCAGTTTAAAAAAAATGTTACCTATTTGCAAAACAGCCCAATAAGCACAGTAGGGACATGGGAATTTTTATTCTTCATGGCACGCATAGCTATTTCTGACATGATGTGACTTAAGAGGGTAAATAATCCCTCTAAACATGAAAAGCACCTAATTAAGAAAAATGAACAGCTTGTTAGGATTTTGGGATTGCAGTTGTGGTTGGAACGAAAACCAGCATACACAGTGGTCCCCGAGGACCGAGTTTGGGAACCACTGCCGTAGAGGCTCTGGAAATCCGATCTACAGAGACAATGGCTCTGGGTTATCAGCCCAGCGGCATGTGCGCTGTTTCATTACGTGGCGTCACGTTATTTAGCACATTCTTATCAGCTTTTCCTCAGGTCTGCGGAGTGCAGGCACAGCCTGTACCACAGATCCCGCCTCTCCCTACACGGGTGTGTGGACACGCACTGAAATGTAGACACCGCACACATACACATACAGTGAGCACCATAATTCATTGGACAGTGACATATTTTTTGTTATTTTGGTTCTGTACTCTAGCACTTTGAGTTTGAAAGGATACAATGAAAATGAGGTTGAAGTGCAGACTTCAGCTTTAATTTGAGGGTATTTTCATCCATATCGGATGAACCGTTTAGAAATTATAGAACCTTTTGTACATAGTACCCCCCATTTTCAGGCATAAAAACGTATTGGACAGTTTAAAATAATGTACAATAAAGCAATCATTTTTAATATTTGGTCACATATTCTTTGCATGCCATGACATGCTGTGACCCAACAATATCAAAAAACTCTTGATATCTTATTTTCTGGTACTCTTACAAGCGATACTAGAACTTCTCTGCATTTGAATGGATCTCTATAGGAATTGGGGGGTAGGACTAGATTTAGCTATAAATTATGCTGGAACAGTAATACATGGTTGGCTGTAAGTCATCAAGGGTCTGAGGTATCAAACGAGTCTCAAACCATCACTGCTGCCAGATATGCAGTAGATATGGATGGATCACTTTAAGGGTTGTTTCTCCTGACAAATTTTCCTCTTGAACTCTATGGAAAAATAAGTCAGGAGAAGAAACCCTTCATGTTTTCCATCCATTTCTACTGCATATCTGGCACCACCCCCCAATTCTCATAGAGATCCATTCAAATGAGAGAGGTTATAGTATCGCTTGTAAGAGTATCAGAAAATAAGATGTAAAGAGTCTTTTGATATTGTTGGGTCATGGCATGCAAAGGATATGCGACCACATATTAAAAATGATTACTTTATTCTCCATTGTCAAACTGTCCAATATTTCTTGATGTCCGAAAATGGGGGGGACAAAAGGTTCTATAGTTTCTAAACGGTTCATCTGATATGGATGAAAATAACCTCAAATTAAAGCTGACAGTCTGCAATTCAACCTCATTGTCATTGTATTCTTTAGTACAGAACCAAGATAACAAAAAATGTGTCACTGTCCAATGAATTATGGTGCTCACTGTATATACAATCTCTCACTCAAACACATACACACACTCTTTCTCTCTCCTTCTCTCCCTCTCTCTCCCTCTGTCTCTCTCACTCATTTTCTCTCTCTCACACTCTCCCACTTTCTTCTCCCTCCTCCAGAGCTGCCCAGTTCCTCAGGAAGATGTCGGAGCCCCAATCTATCCAGGAGTCCCAGAACCTGTCCATGTTCCTGGCCAACCACAATAAAATCACCCAGGTAGCTACCTCCACCCTCCTCACACTTGTACAAGCTCACACACTCTCCACACACCTGTATGAGCTTTGTACTCTCCTCACACCTGTATGAGCTCAGTACTCTCCTCACACCTGTATGAGCTCAGTACTCTCCTCACACCTGTATGAGCTCACACACTCTCCTCACACCTGTATGAGCTCAGTACTCTCCTCACACCTGTATGAGCTCAAGCACTCTCCTCACGCCTGTATGAGCTCACACGCTCTCCTCACACCTGTATGAGCTCAGTACTCTCCTCACACCTGTATGAGCTCACACACTCTCCTCACGCCTGTATGAGCTCACACACTCCTCACACCTGTATGAGCTCAGTACTCTCCTCACACCTGTATGAGCTCACACACTCCTCACATCTGTATGAGCTCACACACTCTCCTCCGACTTGTATGAGCTCACACACTCTCCTCACACCTGCACGAGCTCACGCACTCTCCTCGCACCTGCATGACCTCACACACTCTCTTCACACCTGCATGAGCTCACATGCTCTCCTCCCACCTGTATGAGCTCACGCACTCTCTTCACACCTGCATGAGCTCACATGCTCTCCTCCCACCTGTATGAGCTCACGCACTCTCTTCACACCTGCATGAGCTCACATGCTCTCCTCCCACCTGTATGAGCTCACACACTCTCCTCACACCTGTATGAGCTCACGCACTCTCTTCACACCTGCATGAGCTCACATGCTCTCCTCCCACCTGTATGAGCTCACACACTCTCCTCACACCTGTATGAGCTCACACACTCTCTATGGACCGGTCCTAACCCGAGGGCTACCTCTGGCATGCAGTCTCTGCAGCAGCAGCTGGAGGTCATCAACGGCTATGACGAGCTCCTGGCCGACATCGTCAACCTGTGCGTGGACTACTACGAGAACAAGATGTACCTCACGCCCAACGATAAACACATGCTGCTCAAAGTAAGCTCCGTCTCTATTTTAGAAACCGAGAATGCAGTCTTTCCCGCCAATGCCCTCTTTCCTGCCCGTGCTGTTTCCTCTGCCAGGGCTGGATTTTAAAAACTGTAATGCCAAGTATATAAATATAAATATATATAAATCAATGCATCAATGATGTATTCTACCAATTAGACAGTCAACTAACATTTTATCTTTAGTCCTTTCATTATTTTGTACTGTTAATCGGTTCATGACTTTTGTATGTGTGATCGAACAAATGATTTTAATAAGTGTTGTTCCTGAAAATGCTTTGTGCAGGTCATGGGTTTTGGACTGTATCTGATAGACGGGAGCAATAGTAATATTTACAAACTGGACACCAAGAAGAGGATAAACCTGTCTAAGATTGACAAGTTCTTCAAGGTGAGGGTTGCTTGTGTGTGCTTGTGTGTATCTGTCGTGTGTGTATGCCTGTTTGTGTTTACCTGTGGGTTTGTTGTTCCATACATTAGTGTATTTATGCATGCCCGCATAAACACTTATAAAAACCACGCAACCGGAGTCCCAGATGCACCACCCCACCCCCTTTGAATTGATTATTGAATTGACTCTTACCATTCAGTCCACCTTTAGTTTAAACCGGGCCGGCCAGCGAAGGATGGGCACCCCCTCTCTAGCCAGGTTCCTTCCGAGATTTCTTCCCACTGGGGAGTTTTTTTTACCTCATTTTGCTGGTTGGGGGCTAAGGCATGGTTTTTTGCCCAATTTTCTTTCTGTTTCCCTGTGCAGCGTCTTTGTGACGGTTCTCTGTAAAAAGCGCTATACAAATAAAATTGAATTGAATAAAATGTTTTTGTGTGTATGCATAGGTGTGTGCTTTTGAGTGAGCGGAAACGAGTGTGTATGAATGTGTTTGTGTGTGAAAGAATGTGTGTGAAAGAATGTGCGCGTGTGTGCGTGTGTGTGCGCGTGTGTGCGCACGCGTGCGCGTGCGTGTGTGTGCGCGTGTGTGCGCGCGTGCGTATGTGTGCGTGTGAGTGAAAGCAAGAGCAAGAGAATGGAAAGCAAGAGTGTATCTGTGGTTTGAGGGAGAGAGAACTGCATTTGTGAGAAAAGCTGTGTGTGTGTGTTTGAGAGCGAAAGAGCGAGAAAGTGTGTTTGTGTGGGTGTTCAAGAGAGAAAGAGTGTGTGTTTGAAAGATTGCTTTTCACTATCTGTGTTGTTACGAGGAAAACACAAGGTCGGTAATCACAAATCACACCGAGTTCATCTCTGGATGCACCCCCCCCATCTGCCAGCTGTCCTTCTGATCGTGATCAAAAGAGTTCCTGTTCCAACCCTGCACTACAACCTTCCATCTTCTTATTTTCCTCCTATCTGAGCATGAAATGAAGATGCTGGCTGCTGGGTTTATTCAACCCCCTCCCCCAAAGGAAGAGGAACGTGCAGCATTAATAGGCTTGGAAGAGCAGTCACTGCTCCTTATGCTGGCTTTTATTGAATGCCGTTTCTTGAAGAGCCTCTCTGTCTCTCTCTCTTTTTCTCCCCCTCACTCTTTCCCTCTCATCGCACTCTTTTTCTCTCTCTCTCTCCTCTCTCCCTATCTCTCTTCTCTCTTGCTCTTTCCCTGTCCCTCTCTCTTCTATCGCTCCTCTCACTCTCTCTGTGTTCTATTCAATTCAGATGCTTTATTGGCGTGACATATTTCAAAATATATATAGCGAAAGCGTGATGATATCAATGACTAATCATAGCAACAATACAAAAAAACAAAAACAAAAAAACAAACGGCAACAACAATAACATCATAAGTAATAACAGTAATATAACATTTATTCACTCTCTTTCTTTCCCTCCTCCTCTCTCTCGTCCGCAGCAACTCCAGGTGGTGCCGCTCTTTGGCGACATGCAGATCGAGCTCTCCCGCTACATCAAGAACAGCGCGCACTTCGAGGAGAACAAGTCCAGGTGAGCCGAGCGTTTCACCGCCCATTACCTCAGGGAGGGGGTGCCGAGCAGACGCGCTCCATCTGAGGAACTTGCGTGACTCCAGTTCTGGAGGGTCTCGCTTTCAAACCTACAAGTCAAGCCCCTTCGTTTATAATGAACACTTTTGTGGTTTCCACAACACGATGTGTGTATGTATCGATGGCTCTTTTTGGAGAATCTACACGTCGCGTCGAAGGTTACACGTTTCCGAGGCCCAAAGGTTTTAGTTTGAGACCCCCGGGGTCTCAAGCGTTTATAAGGAATTGTGAATCTCTCCCTCCAATTTGAGCCCCATCTACACAAGATGAAGATTTGATTCAGAGGGACGAACTGATCAAGCACATTGACTGAATATTTTGCAGACTTATCGAGCGAGGGTGTCCAATCTTATCCGCAAAAGGCTGGTGTGGGTGCAAGACCGTGCAACTTTTGGGTCAGCTCATCACGGTGTTGATTGAAGGCCATGATTAGTTGTTAAAGGCAATAGACGACCTTTATCTTTATTCTTGCACCTGCATCACTGGTTTGGATATGTGTGCATTTGTATCTTTATAGTTTAAGTTTAATTTCACTTTACTTAATCCATAATTGAAAGATTGCCGTCGAGCACTTTGTACTTGTATTGCATTTTAATTTATCTCTGAAACTGACATGAACAGAGGGCCCTGCATAGGAAGGAGCATGGGAACAGTCCAATAGGAGATAAGTAAACTGCTTGGGAAGAGGAGTCATGGGGCAGGTGATCCAATGGGAACTCTGGTCTGTTAACACTATTCCTCCCTTGTCTCTTTGTCTGTGCTCCTCAGGTGGTCGTGCACATCGACGGGCAGCAGCCCCCAATACAACATCTGTGAGCAGATGATTCAGATCCGCGAAGACCACATGCGCTTCATCTCCGAGCTGGCGCGCTACAGCAACAGTGAGGTGGGTGTCGTTCTCTCACTGGCCATGTGACCCCTCACCTCAAGTCACAGTCAGGGTCTTAAAACAGTGACCTCAAGGTTCTTTTTTTTTCTTCTTTTTTTTCCTTTTGTTTTGCTTATAACATAATGCGTGTGATTAGAGGCATTATTAATGCATGCATGGTATGTTATTAACTGCCAGCATGCAGCCTATTGGAAAAGTTGCTTCGGTTTGGGGGAACAAGTATCACAAGGCGTTGTCGGCATTATGTTCTGCCTCTTTAAAAATAAAAAAAAAATAAAAAATCATAATAAAACTACTTTTTTTTTTATTATCGTTGTAACATTGCACTTTTAGAATGCCAAATCAAATCTTTTAGAATGCACAATTTTAACGTGACTTTCCCCAATAATTTTTAGGCTCCCATCTTGTCCATTAGGGCTACCAAAAACGGTCTGCTGGTAGCCCGACATGGCAAACCACATTTTCAAAATGAGCAAATATTCGGGGCATGTGGGGACGATCATCGTGGCACGATGTCATATCGCTGAAGTCTAGGTTATATACTCTCAAACTTCTTGCTCCACAAGGTGTGCTGCTCATACCAGAGGAGCTGAAGAGAACTGTTTTCAAAGTACTCCTAATTAAAGGCTGAATTTTAATCATTTCTTTTGTATATTGTGAAGCCGCCCTTTAAGAAAGCGGTTTGATGTTGAGTGCTTCTTACCCAGATTGGAGTGGGCTATAGTTCTCTTACATGAATATGTATAATTAGAAATGTAAAAAATTTTAATTTCATACCTTGTAATAAATGTATTAACAAGACCATTCCCCCACCCCACAGCACCTTCCACAACACCTTCCACAACTCTGTACTGTACTCCTTGTTTCTGAGTTGGACTACAGTGTTGTATAATAGTGACAGGATATTAGCCTATCAAAGGTTCCCTCTCTCACTGAATAAGCATCCTCGCTAGCATTAGCTCCAAGGACAGAGGGTCACGGTATAGAGGACCATCCTCCAGTCGGGTCAACATATAGAGGATCGTCCTCCATTAGGGTCAGAGTGTAAAGTTTTATCCTCCATTAGGGTCAGAGTGTAAAGTATTATCCTCCATTAGGGTCACAGTATAGAGGACCATCATCCATTAGGGTCAGAGTGTAAAGTTTTATCCTCCATTAGGGTCAGAGTGTAAAGTATTATCCTCCATTAGGGTCACAGTATAGAGGACCATCCTCCATTAGGGTCAGAGTGTAAAGTTTTATCCTCCATTAGGGTCAGAGTGTAAAGTTTTATCCTCCATTAGGGTCAGAGTGTAAAGTTTTATCCTCCATTACGGTCAGAGTGTAAAGTATTATCCTCCATTAGGGTCACAGTATAGAGGACCATCCTCCATTAGGGTCAGAGTGTAGAAGATTATCCTCCATTCGGCTCACTGTATAGAGGCTCATCCTACATTCGGCTCACAGTATAGAGGCTCATCCTACATTCGGGTCACAGTATAAAGGATCATCCATTAGAGTCACAGTATAGAGGACCATCCTCCATTAGGGTCACAGTTAGGGCATCACCCTGCATTGCACTTGCAGTTTTCAGCCTTCATTTTGGTCTCCGTGTCCAGGTGGTGACAGGGTCTGGGCGCCAGGAGGCCCAGAAGACTGATTCTGAGTACCGCAAGCTGTTTGACCTGGCCCTGCAGGGCCTGCAGCTTCTGTCCCAATGGAGCGCCCATGTCATGGAAGTGGTGAGTCTCCCAGCCGTAGTCCCATAGTCTAACAGTGTCCAAACCTGCAGATGCGCATTTGTTTTGGGTTCCATGCAGTGTCCTGAGGCTAATATACCATTGACATTTTCACATGCAGGAGTTATCACAGTGATGCAGCACAGTAATTGAGACTGTTGGTCTGGGTTATGGGCCACCAGTATTTCCTGGTTTCTGGTGCTTCATATCTGTTCTTTGTAAAACTAGTTTAAGCCATCCTTTGAGGCAGCCTTCATTCACTCTCATACATGTTCTGTGTGCATTTCTCACACACACAAATTTTACATAACATTTGTGTTGGCCACTTGTTGCAAATTGTGGTGTTTAAGGACCAGGTAACATGGCCATTGTGTATCACTTCATGTTAAAGCTAAAAGAAACCTGATCTTAAATCTTGTAATTTTCTTATGTTCTATCAACTATGTGACAGTTAACAAGTTGACGTAGAGCAAAAAATCAATCAACCTTGAGAACTGCTACATTTCCAAGAGTCCTGTTGCTGATTCAAGCCTGGTTTACAGGATGGTGTGGGCATTCCCTTGATATGCAAATGAGTTAGCAGTGACTTGGAATAATTATTTGTACCAAATTAAATACATTCAACAACAGGATAACGTGAGTTTCATTATGGGTTAGTGCAGTCGTTCCCAAGTATCTCCTTGGGTACCCCAACCAGATCCAGGAATTTGACGTATTCCACCTCAAGCACACCTTATGCAACTAATCTAGCCCTTGATTAGTTGCATCAGGTGTGCTTAAGATGGAACACATGAAATACCTGAATCCAGCTGGAGGTACCTGTGGAGAGGTTTGGGAACCACTAGGTTAGCGAATGTAAATGTTGTTGAACAGTACCGATACCCGTCTGTATGTAATGTTGAGAAAGTTAACGTTAACGAGTGAGAGAATATATAGAGTTTGTAGGGCTAGGAGAGCTGGCTATAGGTACTAGCGTTAGCTTGCTAAATATAGGAGGTTGCTTTAGGCAAGTTCACTTTGATAGCTAGCTAACTGACATTTGTGGAAGTCAAAAAAGTGAGGCATTGCACAGGACTGCACACATTGAGGTTGTTTGCTTTTAGCCTGTAATGTAGCCTGCACTGTGAATGACAGCGCTGTTTGCAATGAAAATTATCCCTTGGCCCCTCCCCTTAGTGGGTGGTTGGTGATGTCACACAGAGGTCATTGCGATGTCACCGTGGATCTTGTCTTCTAACAGTACTCTTGGAAGCTGGTGCACCCGACAGACAAGTACTCCAACAAGGAGTGCCCTGACAATGCAGAGGAGTACGAGAGAGCCACCAGATACAACTACACCAGCGAGGAGAAGTTCGCCCTGGTGGAGGTGAGTTGAGCCGCCTTAGAGCAATAACTAAAAATAAAAACAGAGCGGAGAGAGAATCCTATGAATTGCATCCAAATTAATTTAAATGAAAGGTCTAGCCTTGATTCAAATGTTAAATCCTTGCTCTGTACCTCAAATATCTCCTGAAAAACGGTATGTCCCATACGTATTGTTTAATGTTGGTGAGTCTACAGCTTGGATCTAAAACCCGCCCTGCAGCGCTGCAGTATCTGCAGGTCTTTGGTGCATTTAAGCACTTCAGTGTTTATTTGAAGTCACCGATTAGCTAAAGAGTCATACACTTTGTTTGCAAGGCCTAAATTGGCTGGTGAAAGGAAAACACAAAAACCTGCAGACACTGTGGCCTTCAGGACTGGATTTATAGCCATAGTCAATGGTAAAGTGATTGCGTTACGTGAACTGCGTTTTGCGTGTATTTAATGTTATAAATGAACACTAGAACCAGTAGAGCTAGGATCTTGGTTTGGCCAGGTTGGTTTGTGGCCTGGTCTTGTAATGGGTTGTGCATAACTTGGCTGATGGGTGAACAGGGCGGTATTTCACAAAGCGGGATTAAGGAATTAGCCGGCTAATATTTGTAAATATTTTGAATTTGTTAACATCCGATTGGATGAGAGCCTGGGTTGCTTAAAAAATATTTAATCCTGCTTCTTGAAATAACCCCCGGTTCTTGTCTAGTGTTGTGTGTAACGTAGTGTGTGAGGCTGACAAGTGACCAGATGTGCTCTTTCTCTCTGCCAGGTGATGGCCATGATCAAGGGTCTACAGGTGCTGATGGGCCGCATGGAGAGTGTCTTCAACCATGCCATCCGCCACACCATCTACTCCGCCTTGCAGGACTTCGCACAGGTCAGCCTGCGGGAGCCCTTGCGCCAGGCTATCAAGAAAAAGAAGAACGTCATTCAGAGGTACAGATGCCTGCGTGGGACAAAAAGAATATTAGCTCAAAATTCACTGAAACGGAAACAGTCCGACAGCACTTTCACAGTAAATAATAATCGGTGGTGTGGAAAGGGGGCCTGACACACTGAAATGCACCAGTGTAGTTTAATGGTTAGGGAACTGGGTTTGTAAACAAAAAGGTTGCATGTTATATTACCAGGCAAGACACACTGCTGCTGCTGCAAGGTACTTAACCTGCATTGCTTCAGTATATTCAGCTTTATACATAGATACTGTGTAGAAAATGCAAAAGCTGTGTAAGTCGCTCTGCATAAGTGCGTCTGCTAAATGCCTGTAATGTATTGTAAATGCATGCTGATGTAATAATAACGGCAACAGTGATGTTTACATAGTGATTGCTGAGTGGTCCAAGTGAACAAATTTAAAACGTACTAATGCAGGTGCTCAAGTCATTAAAAATATGCAGTATGGTTACATTACATTCGCACTGCAAAAACCAATTCTTAAAGGGATGGCTCACCCATTTTGAAAACTTTGATATTGTTTTACTTACCCCCGAAATAGTATGTAAGGCTGTAGTGATGCTGTCATGTGCTGTGTTTCCGAATCAGAGCCCTATCTACTGCGCCCTGTCTCCTGCGTACAGTGTACTGGCAGAAGTGTGCTGTTTAATGTGCACTGTTTAGCAGTCTGCGAAAAATATCCGGTAATTAAATCCAACGGTAACATGTTAATTGTTTTGTTAGCATTGTTCCAATTCAGGTTTAAACTCTTTAAACACCCCCCACCCCGCTCTGTATGTAAGGCTTATTGTCATTGGCTGAGGTTGTTTTGATTGCCTCTGTCTCCAGTGTTCTCCAGGCTATCAGAAAGACCATCTGCGATTGGGAGACGGGACGAGAGCCCCACAACGACCCCGCTCTCCGCGGTGAGAAAGACCCCAAGGGAGGGTTCGACATCAAAGTGCCCCGACGTGCCGTGGGACCGTCCAGCACACAGGTATGCCCTGTATGTGCAGTACAGAGCAGACTTCTAATGCGCTGAGAGGAGTACACCTGGAACAGGGGATCCCAACCCTTCTCCTGCAGAGCCATGCCTACTACTCCGCTATTTAGCTACCGTCTACTACTCAGCTATTTAGCTACCGTCTACTACTCAGCTATTTAGCTACCGTCTACTACTCAGCTATTTAGCTACCGTCTACTACTCCGCTATTTAGCTACCGTCTACTCAGCTATTTAGCTACCGTCTACTACTCCGCGATTTAGCTACCGTCTACTACTCAGCTATTTAGCTACCGTCTACTACTCCGCTATTTAGCTACCGTCTACTACTCCGCTATTTAGCTACCGTCTACTACTCAGCTATTTAGCTACCGTCTACTACTCCGCTATTTAGCTACCGTCTACTACTCCGCTATTTAGCTACCGTCTACTACTCAGCTATTTAGCTACCGTCTACTACTACGCTTTTTATCTACCGTCTACTACTCAGCTATTTAGCTACCGTCTACTACTCAGCTATTTAGCTACCGTCTACTACTCCGCTATTTAGCTACCGTCTACTACTACGCTTTTTATCTACCGTCTACTACTCAGCTATTTAGCTACCGTCTACTACTCAGCTATTTAGCTACCGTCTACTACTCCGCTATTTAGCTACCGTCTACTACTCAGCTATTTAGCTACCGTCTACTACTCCGCTATTTAGCTACCGTCTACTACTCAGCTATTTAGCTACCGTCTACTACTCCGCTATTTAGCTACCGTCTACTCAGCTATTAATTAATTAAACCAGTTGATTACACAGTTAAGTCATGGCGGTATATTGCAGGGGCAAGTTTAAGAGTTAGGCGGCTAACTGAATATTTTCATTCGGATGAATCCGATTGAACAAAATCTAGTTTTTTTCAAAATATTTTGAGTTAAGTTAGCCGGAAATTCCTTAATCTCGCTTTGCTATTTTCTGTTCCCGGGTTCTTGGGTCTAAATCAGTTGATTTTGTGTTTTTTCTTAAATTAAAAACAAAAACCAGTGCAAAAAAACTGTACAAATAAAACTTTCATTATTACTGTGAGCAGTATTAATGTATTAAGAAAGAGTGCTACACCCTCTCCCTCCCCCGCCTGGTCTGCCTTCACCTTTTCACCCCTCTCCTGTTCTTACTCCCACTCCTGTATCGTCCCCTCCCCTCCCGTAGCTGTACATGGTACGGACCATGCTTGAGTCCCTTGTCGCCGACAAGAGCGGCTCCAAGAAGACTCTCCGGAGCAGCCTGGAGGGGCCCACCATCCTGGAGATCGAGAGGTTTCACCGCGAGTCCTTCTTCTACACCCACCTGCTTAACTTCAGTGGTAAGGTTGTCCCCTGATGGCGAATGAACATTCTCCTCGCACTCAAAACCGGTACAATCCTCAGAATGTACACTGGATTTACCACTGGTACTGTGCTTCTGTCCCTTAATCAGTACATGTAGATTATAAAGGTTACCTGTATGAGGCACCACAGTAGACACAGTAAGGACTGGTAAAATTCAAGGACTCATGTAGCCATGCTTTTTAAAAGCCCTTTTAAACATACTTTTCTGACATTCAATCATTTCTATTGTATTAACTGTCCAAGTTTTTTTAATAACTAAACATTATTCTCAATCTCTATTGTTACCTCTTTTGAGGTAATATTGCTTATAATATGGCTTGTACCTCTGTTTGTCTCTCTCTGTTTTTGTCTTTTTTTACTGCCAAAAAGGGTACTTATGTTTGTTAAAAATCTGGAGACCTTTATCTCGTCTCTATACTGATTTGAAGATACTCTCCAAAAGCATATCAAACAGATTAACGATGCATTTAGGCAATCTGGTGCATAAGGATCCGTCTTACTGTATTCCTGACCAAACAAAAATAGACCGTTCTATTCTGATCAGAGCTGTTATTGGCTTGGCAAGCGCTTGTCGTCTGGGTTTTACTTTATTCTCCATTGACCAGAAGTGCGGTTTTGATCATGTCGATTGTTGCTCTCTCTCTCTCTCTTCTCAGAGACTCTTCAGCAATGCTGTGACCTGTCCCAGCTTTGGTTCCGGGAGTTCTTCCTGGAGCTGACCATGGGCCGTAGGATCCAGTTCCCTATTGAGATGTCCATGCCCTGGATTCTCACCGACCACATCCTGGAGACCAAGGAGGCGTCCATGATGGAGTAAGAGCTACAGCCCCTGCTGTGTCCTCAGGAGTCGGAGCTGCTGCTGGGAAAAGCTCAGCTGGCTCTATGCATGCCACTCCAGTGTGTGCTAACTAGGGATGGGCAAAACTCCTAAAATAGCTAAATGGTTACGAGGTGCAAAAAATGTGTTTACACGTTTAGACAATAAGTTTGGGGGTTATACATTTTCAGCATTTCAATTTAAACCGATGCGCTACCCAAACTAGAGCCAAGATGTGCTTTTAAATACAAAGTTGCAAAAGCAGCCACAGAGCGGACTTGAAAAGCAAATACTGTGGCATATATAAGGGCGCAAATCACGGAAAAGCACTGTATGATGTGTAGTACAGAGCAGATTAAAAAATGCATTGAGAGGATACAACAGTAATACGTTGTTGGGTTTACTGTATCTTTAAAAATATATATACTGTATATATACTACAAAATAAAAAAGGGCAAAATATCAAATGAGGTACTTATGTGCAAAAAGTGTTCCTGACGCGAGTATTCGGTTGGGACTGGGAATGATACCATAGCATTAACATTCCTTTACGATAGTTTTTAATTTAAGTATTGTTCTGAAACAATAATTTATTTATCCAATATATTATGAAATTGTCATATTGTCAATATTGATATGAGCTTCATATCAAAAAAAATAACCGTATGTTGAAATATTGCTGGACCCCAACGTTGGCGTTAAAAACAAATGTTGAATCGTTTGATTTTCCTAAACGTTTAGCATTTTTGTTAACGTTTTGTGATTAAACATTTCCAAGTCACACCCCTAGCGCTAACCTTACATGTGGGGTTGATGCATGTCAAGTGTACAGTCTAGAGTCTAGACAGCCATGCAGAAATGCATTCTTGGTCACATGGACACACATACACAGCCAATTCATAAATGCAGTGTTCAATGAAGGTTGCTCAGTGATACATTGTCTAACAGGGCGCACATGCACCTAAGACACACACACCTATGCCATTAACAATTGATTATGATGATTGTAGCTGATCGTGTCTTACTGAATTGGCCTTAAGACTTAGCCATAGCTTACGGTGTGAACTAGACTCGATGTTCATGTCTGTGGATAGCTGTTACTTGAACTGTAAAATATCTGAGCTGTTTGTAGTTTTTTCAATGACCTTCGCTATACACTGATTGTATGTAGCTTTGGATAAAAGCGTCTGCCAAATTAATGTAATGTAATAATTAGCTGCTCACAGCTGCTGTCTCAAACCTTCACTTTTTGATCAAAAAGAAGTCGTATTCTTTTTAAATCTATAGAAGTGTGAAGCATTCCATCATCTTCCAGAGAGAAACATTTTGTTCTTCTTTTGGTTTTCTTGTCTGGAAAAATGACCTTTGCGTCATTGCCTATACTTTTCAGAGATCTGTAGCAGGTCAAATCTGACATGCAGTGAACGTGCACTCCTTTCATTCCAGCCAGAAACCCTTTGTTCCATTTTCTGTATGGAAAGATCACTTAGAACTGTACTAGGCAATGTCTGGGGTTTATGAAGGGGTTGTGACCCTGCGTATGCTTTTCAGAGAACTGTAGCGGGAACAATTTGGAGTTTATGAAAGACATGCCGTGTACGTGCACTCCTTTTATTCCTGGACTGAAAAGCTTTTGTGGCTTGAGTAGAGATAACCAGACAAAGAAAGATCAGTCAGTCGCTATTAATGATAAAAGCAAAGACAAGCGCAGTTGAGGGAGTCTCGGTGGCGTAGCCTCTAATGGTACCGTCCACATTATCATTGTGAGCCGCAACGTAGGCGGATCGAATCTGGCTGCGTGCTCTCCCCCTCTCTCACTCACATTCTTCCTGTCTCTCTACACTGTGCTGTCCAATAAAGCCCTAAAAATATAACAAACTTTTTTTAATTTTTTTAAAGAGAGACAAGCACAGAGCAGTTCTCTGAATCGCACAGGGCTGGTTTGTGTGTTTCTCTGAGCTGAAAAATGCCGTTGCCCGCAGTGACCATCTCTCGCCTCTCTCCGCAGGTATGTTCTTTATCCCCTGGACCTGTACAACGACAGTGCGTATTACGCACTCACTAAGTTCAAGAAGCAGTTCCTGTATGATGAGATTGAGGCTGAGGTATGACTCGCTTTCAGTGAGCTGCTGCAGTTCACACCAGGCTTTTTGGGCCTCCTTCAAAGATCCCGGGTTGGGGTCAATTCTACTTCAGTCAGTAAACTCTGAACACTATTTTAAGTGTTCAGAGTTTTCAATTAGAAAATTTTATTTCATTTTGTGATTTGACTGAATTCAATATGAATTGACTCCAACTCTAATTTAATTAAACAAAATGAAGCAGAAACAAAGCAGTTTTCTTTTTGCCACACTGAAATATAGGAAAAAAACAGAGTTGTTAAAATAAGCGTTTTAAATGAGACAAACAACAGATGGGCATTTGGTGAGCCTTTTGCTGTTCTGAGATCTGTAGGTTTTTAATCTTGTAGCAGATCTTATATTCTTACACACGCAGTTCTCAGGGAAGCATTGTTGAGGATGCTGTTGTGTGTGACCCAGTTTTTTGCCATCATTCACTCTTGAATATTCTTGCAAAACCATTTGATTCCCATGAAATGTGCCTGTCCTTGTGTTTAATGGATTATGTAAACCCCTGAAAAGAAAGTAATTTATTGTGTTCAAGTCTACAGGGAAAAAAAGTGATTTCCTCATAAATATACATGCAAGAATTGATGTAAAAATTGTCTTTTTCATTGAAGGTGAACCTGTGCTTTGACCAGTTTGTCTATAAACTCGCCGACCAAATATTTGCCTACTACAAGATTCTCGCAGGAAGGTATGTGGCATCTCATCTGATGATATGAATAATAATTAGAAGATTTAGAAGTAAAACTGTCTGATCTCGTTTCTTAACTTTTCAAGAAGACAGATGTTTAAACGACAAAAAGGCAACGTTTTGCTGGTGCTTGAATCATAGCGTTCATGATGCTTGGTGGCTGGTTGATTTTGCGCTTTTGACTGATCCGTTGGCTAATTAAACATCACTTTAATATCCCTAAAGACACAGAACAGATGAAGTAATATTACAACATTTGAAATGTTCTCCTTTGACGATATAGCTGAGGATGGCATAACAGATCCATTGTGCTACGAATAAATATTTTTTCCCTTTCCTGTGTTAGTATTAGTTTGCTATTGCAGGAAGTGCAGTTTGACTTATCCTGGTAGGAAGATTAGGAAGTCTATAAAGAAATGGCTAACATCATAGACTGAGGTGTGGAAACTGATCGATTGGGAGAGGATATTGAAATGAGCTAGATTAATTTTATTGATAGTTTGTGCAAATAGAGCAGTCAGCCACATCAAGCAAGCTCATTAGAAGAGGGGAATTGGCAGGCGAAGTCTCGTTGTTAACATACGTCTTTTCTGTGTTGCTTTGTGTCATCAGCCTGCTCCTGGACAAGCGCTTGCGAGCCGACTGCAAGAACCAGAGCGCTAACATTCCCTGGCCAGCTACCAACCGATACGAGACTCTGCTGAAGCAGCGACACGTGCAGGTAGTACAGATGCGCTAACACACCGGCGCATGCGTATGGCGGCTTTCTGCACGCAAATTTGGGGAAAAAACTTTTTTTTATCTTCCATTTCAGCAGTTTGCCTGCAATATTAAACCTAAAAATGCAAGTTCAGTTCAGTTTTATTAGTCATATGTAGGTTAACACAGGGTCAACGGTACAATGAAATGTGTTGGACAAGAAAACAGGTCAGCTCAGCAATAAGAGCACTAGTCATATAAAATACACTAATACAATTTAATTTTAAAAACAGTAGGCAATCCCTAAATAATGGGTAATTTTATGCTGTTTGCAAAAACATTATTCCTCCTGATGTTGTAAATGTTTGTCTGCCTTTTTTTAAATAAGAAAATAATGAGGGTTCATGTACACAGTATGAGAACAACACTCCCTTGTTCCCACTGAGAAAAAAACCATTGGATGTGTTGTTCCAAACTTGGCAATATTTTTTTCTGGTGTTCTGAGATCAGCCGGACCGTGAATGTACAGACAGCCTCACGCTGTTCTGGTGGTGGGGCAGAAGCGTCATTCATTTCTGTCAGTGCATGGGTATCTGTGTCTTCGTGCTTTGTGTTGATGTCACACAGTGTACCTTTAATTTTTGGATTTACCCCAGTGTTTGAGCTCAAGGGGCACTTAGTGAAGTCTCTGATCAGAGGTATCTTTCTGCTCCTCTTAACTTGTATTTTAAGGCAACAAGAAGTACTGAACTATAAAGAGCCATTCACAATGTTAAAATCTAAAACCGTGGATTATCACTGTTAGTGCAAATAACTTCACTGAAAGTGATTCTTTTATTTTATTTTATTTTTTTTCCCCACATAGTTCACTTTGCCTGTCTTCATTTTAGCAATGTTTTTTTTTATTTTTATATAAATAACTCTGGTTTTCAAACTCAGGAATTAGCCCCCATGTGGGTGGTAGTTTTTGTTACAGCCAGTCTCTTGAACAGTTAAAGGGATAGTTTGGAATTTTGGACATAATGTCTCAATTACGACTTACCCATGATGTAGTTGATTGATGGAATCCATTTTCAGCTAATTCCATGCTGTCCCTTCTTTTGGACATACACACGTTGCTAATGCTAGCGCAACTCTAAGGTAACTGGTAGCATCCACAACCAAACGCACTTAAACACTCCACAGTACACCCAAAGCAAATAAAATACGACAACAGTCTATCTGGGGAGCGATACTTTACGTTACAAATGTATTGCCGGCATTGGTCGACTACAACAACAAAGAAGATCAACAAGTTGCGATGGCCATGTTCGCTCTGCCGCCGTACTTCCACAGAGAATATAGGTCAGCACAAAGTAACGGATTCAACGATAGTTTGACTTCAAAAATGATGGTATCAACACTCAAAATAACCCAGATAGACTGTCGTCGTATTTTATTTGCTTTGGGTGCACTGTGGAGTGTTTAAGTGCATTTGGTAGTGGATGCTACCGTTACCTTAGAGTTGCGATAGCATTAGCAACGTGTGTATGTCCAAAAGAAGGGGCAGCATGGAATTCGTTGAAAATGGTTTCCATCAATCAACTACATCATGGGTAAGTCGTAATTGAGACATTATGTCCAAAATTCCGAAGTATCCCTTTAAGGTTGTCAAAAACATGATTGATTTCTTCCATAATTACTTCCTTCAGCCAATTGAAACAAATTGAAGCAGGATTGGTCCGTTGGCGTTTGCTTTGTCTTTTAACTCTTCATTTGGTTGGTTTACTTTACTTTCAATGGTTTGCTTTCAGCTGAGAAGCTGCGGCAGCTCCACGTGTGTAACTTCGGTGTCTGTGCGTTTCATAGCTCCTGGGCCGGTCCATAGACCTGAACCGCTTGATCACCCAGCGAGTGTCGGCCGCCATGTCCAAGTCCCTGGAGTTGGCCATCAACCGCTTTGAGAGCGAGGACCTGACCTCCATCATGGTAAGTCTCTTGCTCCACCCCCCTACAGCCCCGCCCCACATGCCGCAGGCAACGACGGCATCAGCTCTCTACACCACCATTTTGCCACCACACACTGTGAAGTGTTCAGTATTCCTTCAACTCTAACAGTGTTTGTGAGTCAGCACTGGTTGAAAGGTTTCTGTCAGAATAAAATGTATTATATCAGATACACAGATAAATTTGTGCCCAATTGTGGTAAAGGGGGTTAATTAAAATTTTTGACGTGTTTTCTTTTGTTCTGAAACTATAAGATCAGAGCTACAAAATGAGGTATCACTTGGGATCGACCAATCCGTTTTGGAGATACTGCTTTTTAAAGTATGAGGGCTGGATTTACTAAAGGATTACGACTGCTTTCCGACGCTAAAGCAGTCGGTACAAGGTTGCAATATCTATGCCGGACTTACTAAACGGTCGCACAGCGTCAAAATCACTATTAGGATGTAATTTGCGGGGATTACGTCACTCTGCGACTTTCCTTGTGATTAATTGCGACTCTCCTCTTTGCGTGGGAATTTTTAGAACTCCTGAAAGCAGGCGGTAATTCTTCCAATGTCTCACACAGGATGCTGGAGAAAGGTGCCGGGCTGTATACACACATCCTTGGTCGGCAGAACGAATACATCTCTACTGCATAGCACTTGAAAGGATACAGAATTTAAAATGTTTCTACTAATCACTTCTCATTTATTTTCAGATGTTCTATGAAATTATAGGCTACTTGTTTTATTGAAAGAATGAAAGACTTCTATTGCAGTCATCAGCGAGCATTTAGTATATAAAAACACACTTCTGAATTTAAACAATGTAGGCTAAACAATTGTTATGCCTATGCGTTCAGTAGGTATAATGAATTGGGAGTACAGCAGTTATTCGAAGTTTATTATTATTCACTAACAGGATAAGTCCCTTGAGATGTCACATCTCGTTTTCGAGGGGTCCTAGAAACCGCACTTTCGGAGGCTCTGTGACATTCTCCCGTCTCAAGTTAATCTGTGGCTATTCCTCCCACCCCCATGACTTGCTCATGTTACTTGCTCATTTCAGACTGGTCATAGTAAATCGGTCATTAATGTGTCGATATCTGCGGCCACAACAGAGCAAATGTTTCCCTTAGTAAATCCGGCCCTGAGTGTCCGTGAGAAGTGGTTTTGATGAATCGGCCTTTGGTGTTTGGTGAGAGATTGTGACAGTTTCTCAGTTGGAGGACTTGTAGTTGTGAAAACTGGCCCATTAGCCACTGTTGGGGAGGGGACTGAGTGATTGAGGGAAGGACAGTTAGGTTGGGGGTGTACTAGATGCAGAATGCGGGTGGGAGCTTTAGTTGGGAGGCTTAATGCAGAAAGTGTAAGGGCTGTGACGACACTTAGAAAAATAAAACCTTTATTCATAAAATTGTAAAAAGGTGCATAGATAATGAAATGGTGAACACCCTAATCACTATTTCCACTTTAAATATTAACATAACAGCGCTATGTTTAAAAAAAAAAAAAATGCACTGTTGTTATCAAAGCAAAGTATTTGTCATTATGCACAGTCACGGTACATCACAGCAGCAGTTCAGTTTGTTAGCTGGTAATGAAATGCTTGACCTTCAAGCATCCTCAAATGTGTAAAGGTCAAATGTAAAATAATAATAAATGTTAGTATGATGATGTTATTAGATGTACAGAGTGTCACATAATGAATGAAAGGTATAATACGGATTTGCTCTAGTGAATATTATATACAGAATTGCACGTGATTTGTGGATCAAGCTTGTAGCTACAAGATTCATGATTGAATGCCGTCTTATTTTTGCTTCTGTGTGCAGTCACAGGTCCATTCACTATTTAAAAAAAAGTTGTTTTCATATTTAGCATCCAAAATCGCCGTCTCAATGCAATACCCTTTGTTGCAATTCTGCTCTAACAATGTCTGATCTGAAGAATAATCCTCATCCTCACTGTCTTGTCAGTTCTCCAGTGACCCTATGGTGGATTTCTCCTTAGTCAGAAAGTAATTCACATCACTTCTTCCCAGAGGTTCTGGCCGCTGTGTTGCGGAGATTCTTGTCAGAAATCTGGTTGAGCGCAGCAGCATGATCCACGTTGCTAAAAGCACATTGATCAACAAACTTTTCAAATCGTCTAACATTTTTCGCCTCTTTTTTGTTTGTATCAGGAAACAATTACAGTATAGGGTCATTTGCGTTACCAAGTAATTTGTAAAGTCGTGTCCCAACTGACCAGACTTGATATTTTCACATTTTTTCATATTGGCGCCCAGTTGTGGATGCTTAAGTAGCTGTACTTCAACATTCTAAATCTGCGCTTATCTCATTTTTTGACCAAAATCACATTTGACAATGTTTTTTAAGCATTGTGTAAAGTTGAGAGCTGCACGATGTCACCCACTTTACCACGTTGAATCACATTGCAATCATCTCACTGCGCCAAAAAAAAGGATTATTTGGTTATTTTGGTCATGATGTGGGTGCAGGGGCCATTTCTTGCCTTTTGGGATATCAAGCCTCTTGGGCAATATAAATGACAGTTTGGAGTACAGGTGTATGGATCCCAGGGTTGACTCAATTGGGATTGTCCCCCCCCCCCAGAGTTGGGACGGCCTTCTGGAGATAAACCGCATGACCCACAGGCTCCTGGGAAAGTTCCTCACGCTGGACAGCATCGACGCCATGTTCCGCGAAGCCAACCACAACGTGTCTGCCCCCTATGGCAGGATCACGCTCCACGTCTTCTGGGAGCTCAACTATGACTTCCTGCCCAACTACTGCTACAACGGCTCCACCAACCGGTATGTTACTGATGCAGATTCCCACCCACTCCATATATATTTTTTTTTTATGACTATATAATAAGTTTTATTAGTTTCAAAACATTTAGTAGTAGAACAGGCACAATGTGGGGACAAACTGCTAATAATTAAAAGTAAAAATACAAAAAAAATGAAAAAAATCTTACGTATATCTATGGATGTGGCTGTAAGCTTTAGTCATGAGCAGTGTCATTCATTCCGTATGCTCCACCCCCCTTCTCTCCCCTTTCTCCACAGGAGGAGAGTCTGTTTTAACAACCCCTTAGCTCAAAAGCTGAAAAAGATTCTTTATCAGCCTCAAATTTACCTGGCTTTCCGAACACCTCATCAAAGCGAGTCCATCCACTAACAGCAAAACCAGTGTCATTAAGTAGCGAGTGGCAATTCAGCACTCAATCATAAGAACTGAAGTTTAAAAATGGAACATGGTCACGTGACCGATTCCTTGATATCTTGACTTTTGCAAGGTGACCAAGGACAAACGGAAAAGTGACATGCACCTGGTAAAAATGGTATTAACCACATGTCCAGTCTTGCATAGGATAAATATCCTGTGTTGGTGGTGTTTTAACCTTTGGACCAAAGATGTTTGTGCTGGTTTTTGCTAATTTTGTATAAAAATGGGATCACCTAAACCCTCTAAAACAGAGGAACCGTAGCCAGACCTGCTTTGTTCTCTTTTCCGAGTTGTTATACCCGCAGGATGTTTTAAGGACCTGTGACTGCCTTACACAATTCAGACACTGTTCACATGTTAATTGCTTTACAATTACAAACATCCCTGTAGATTTCTGGGAACTTACTTTGTGATTCTGAGCGGCATGTTTGCAGGTTGGTAAATACGTTAAAACTGTACAAACTGTCATTGCATTTACAAAACCCAATTCCACATTTTCCTATTGAACTCTATGGGAAAATAAGTCAGGAGAAACAACCCTTCAAGTGATCCATCCATATCTGCTGCATATCTGGCAACAGAGTGATGGTTTGAGGCTCGTTTGATACCTCAGACCCTTGATGACTTGCAGCCATTTAGCCAACTGTGGGTTCCATACTGTTCCAGCATAATTTACATCTTAATCTAATCCCACCCCACAGTTCCCATAGAGATCCATCCAAATGCAGAGAGGTTATAGTATCGTTTGTAAGAGTACCTGAAAGTAAGATATGAAGCTCTTGATATCCTTTCATACTCAGTCATGATAGCATCACCTGTTTACCTGTGGAATGTTCCAAACAGGTGTTTTTTGAACTTCCCAGTCTTTTTTTTTTGCCCGTCCCAACTTTTGTGGAACATATTGCAGGCATCAAATTCGGAATTAGCGTATATTTACAAAAATCAATAAAGTTGATGAGGTAAAACATTAAATATCTTTTTTTTGTACTGTTTTCAATTAAAGGGTAAGTTCGCTATTTTGGACCTTGGACCCTATTTGCGGTCCGTCTTCCATGAACCTGACCCATGAAGTCCATTTTTTCGCTGATCGGTCCAGTATTGAGTTCGGTACAGATTTCCTGTAGGCTCTCACTGGGCTACAATAGAAGTCAACGGGGCAATTAGAAATGTTATGGAAAAACAACGATAAATGTGCTTTTATAGCTCAGTGTGTATTCTTACGGTCTCAGTATGCTCTCCTGTGAAATGTAGGCTATCGCAAACGCAAACCGAACGTTGAAACAACAGTTCCATTTGAAACAGAACTATTTCTCCGACCGCACTACCTCGCACTGACTTCGGATAACTTTACCTGCGCAACTTCAGCCTCTCTCTCTTCTCTTGCTCTCTTATCATCCATCTCTTGTAGTTCCGTGTCCGTGTATTCTGGCTCAAATCTGTAGCGAGTAACGTCAGTCAAAATCAAATTCTTCGTCTTCGTAATCATTATAGTCATCCATCATCCAAGTTTTTTTGTGGAAATTGTAGCCTACGTTGCTGCAGGTAAACAAACGCAGACTGCTCAACTAGATAGTTTCGTAAACGGCCGGCACACCTTCCCGCTCCCCTACCCCCGACACATAGTACTCCGCGGGAGCAGCGAAAAACAAGCAACAGAGAAATGCTTACTTCCAAGCCATGCCAAGCACGTAAAAATGTTCGGATTGAGATACATTTCACAGGAGAGCATACTGAGACCGGTAACAATACACCCTGAGCTTCCCGTCTCATGTATTGTACATGAAAGCGCATTTATCGAACATTTCTAATTGCCCCGTTGACTTCTATTGTAGCCCAGTGAGAGCCTACAGGAAATCTGTAGCGAACTCAATACTGGACCGATCAGCGAAAAAATGGACTTCATGGGTCAGGTTCATGGAAGACGGACCGCAAATAGGGTCCAAGGTCCAAAATAGCGAACTTACCCTTTAAATATATGTAAAATAATTTACAAATCACTGCTTTCTGCTTTTATGTGCATTTTACATACTGTCCAAACTTTTTTGGAAGTGGGGTTTGTACATTTAGGTATTTCGCTTTAGACAATGCACCTATTTGCATTTTTTAGGTTTACGTACAATCTTTTTAAACAGCTGGATGTTCAGGTTAAGTTGCGCAGTGCACTGCCTGCTACCTCTGGCTTACAAGTGCAGTTCTCTAACTATTATACTACACTGCCATCCTACACACTACAAAGTATGTCAGTAATCCTGAAGGTAGCAGATAGATAAATGAACTAGTGTTCAGATTCTCTGATATAATTAGATTGTCATTGAAGATCCTGGGGGCTGGCTTTGTGCAAATGGAGACAATATTGTCAGCATTCAGCATTCAGGAGCTTTTAAAGATCTGCTTTCTGTGCTCATTATTCTTCCCATGTTTTCCCACATTCTTCCCATATTCTCCCACTATCTCTCTTCTGTCCTTCAATGCACTCTTTCCCTCCCTTCCATCCAACCCAATCTCCCTTATTCTGCCTTCCAACCATTCTGCTCCCTCCCTTACTTTCTCCTTTTTTCTCCCTCCCTGTCCTTCATTCACTTCCTCCTCTCATTCTTTCCCTCCCCAATCTCTCTCTCTCCCCCTCTATCCCTCTCCCCTTCACACTTTCTATTTTCCCAGGTTTGTGAGAACTGTCCTGCCCTTCTCTCAGGAGTTCCAAAGGGACAAACCACCGAACGCCCAGCCGCAGTACCTGTACGGGTCAAAGGTCAGTGAAGAGGGCTGTTCTGCTTCCTGTCACACACAAGTTCAGAAAGAATTGCTCTCCCCTTGCACTCCAATGACACGTGGACAGACAGACGAAACCCCAAAAGCACAATTGCTGTCCGTCGGCCTCCATGCCTCCATCAGAGGTGGGGTACTGTACTCACAGTCCAACTTAACAAGAGTTATCTAGTCACTCGGACTGCTCAATTTAACTGCTTACATTTTTCCCCTTCAACATTGAAGCCCCTTTTACACATGCGTCTTAACCCGTAAATGTACCGTTTGTTACAAAATTTTTGTGTGGAGCAAGCGGACCAATCACAAGAAAATCGGATGGTGACGCATTACATTCTGCGACTTGATCTCGGCGTGCATTCGTTTGTACCGCCAGATTTGATTGTAAACCAACGAATAAAACACAAGTAGTAAACCAGCATTTCTGTGGAAATGTCTGATAATTGGACCAACTCTGAGACGAGGCAACTTTTATCTGTCCATGCAGAGCACGACGCAGCTTTGTGGTACAATTTGAGATGCCGTGGTCTACAGTAAGATGACATGCATGTATGATGCGTAACATCCTTCCCTAATCTCTCTGGAACGGTCATGTTGTGTGTGAACAGACTCGACACAGAATCTTTCCATATTGGAGACCTACAGTATGTGTGAACAGGGAAAACCACTGCCTAACCCTAACTACCTAATTGAACCTGGCAATGGTGTGGGTTCCATGTGTGAATGGGGCTTTAAAGCATTTATTACACCACAAGATAAAGATTTATACAAAATGTATAAACGGGAAAATAATTTCTAATCATGAGAGAATGCGCGCATGCATTAGGAAGAGGGTATATTTATTGACCGCTGCACGGTTTGAGCGAAACATGGCCTGGGCTAGTCAGGGTTAAGGATTCTTTGTTAGAATGTTTCATTATAGCTTTCTTGTGATATGGAAGGAATGCCCTTTTTTCTTAGTTCATTCTTCTCTCCATCTCTCCTGACATCCTGGGTTCTGCACCTTATTTTCCCTTTCCTCCTCTCTAGCTATTAATAAAATAACCTTTTTATTTTCATGAGAGTGCAATTGACTCTTATTTAGTTTTATCCAAATTATGAATTGTTTCACTGAAATAATTAGTGGTTTATTAAGACCTTCCATTTTGCTGATATCGATATCGTGGAATCTCACCGAATTTCAGCTTAGTCGAATTTTGTTGGTTAACAAGCTGATGAAGCATCATGCGTTTTATAACTCCTGTTGATGCACTTATGGGGCCCTATCTTACACCCGGCGCTAAACAGCGCTAACCCAAACGCAAGTGTCTTTGCTATCTTACACCCAGCGCAGGGTTCATTATAACGCCTACCGCTCGCGTCGTTTTAATACCATGTATTCTTGCGCCCATTGCAAGTGAACTGTGCGTGTTTGTCTTAAGATGAGGTGTGGCCAGGATTATTTTTGGCATATTGCTATCTTGAGCCAGCAGAAAGCGCTTATGCTAAAAACACCACAAACCTGGTCTAAAGTCATGTCGCAGTTGTTTACATGTTATTTTAACGCAGCATATAAGTGCGTCTACATAGGCGTGTGCACAACGCTCGTACACCCTCCTGTCTGTTACACACAAGCATGACTAAAAATATCAAGATGACAACGTGAAATATTATTATTGTGTAGGCTATATCAAATGCCGCATTAAATTTATTTCAGCCCACTACATCAACATCCAGGCGATGTGCAGGTAAGGCTACATGTATAGACTATTCGCAATTATCCTGGATCAAGCTATGACATAGCCTATATTTGCCAATAATTCCTGTAATCTTCTGGGGGGACAATCTTCTGTTACGGGACAATTCCATTAAAAAGGAGCTGAAAACACCTATATCATGCCTAATGCGCGAATTGTCATTTAATGGAAAACTCGCGCACTGCAATATAGACGGACATTTGAGTTCTGAAAATGCGCTTATAATACAGCTTTGTTCATCTAGGCTTACAGCCTGTAAGTAAATAGAATGGTTTTGACTGAATAAAGTTCAAAACCTTGCCCAGTGAATATTGCATTTATTGCTTTTCAAATAGCCTAGGCTACAGTCCCCGGGATTCGCTGTGCTTAAGGTTTTTTCGGTAGCCTACGGTTAAAAAACGGAGATAAATTTCACCATGTTAACTGAATTTTAGCCTTAGTCTTCGTCCTTCATATTTTTTTTAATTACAGTGACCAGGCTTCCATACTCTCAGCTTATTAAAACCCAGCTGATTTCACCTGTTATATCATAACTAAACAAAACAATTTTAAAGAGAACAATTTTAATGCCATTTTTAATGCCATGTGCGCTTTAACTTCATACAGGAGCAGGTCAGTTTCACCTGCTTTAAATTGCAATTTTCACGGTCTTCCCGGGAAAGTGGACTTGTTTTAAAGCATTAGCTGCTAGTAAAACGCATTGGTCACATTTACATGTATTGTTTTATGATAAGGACATTATAAAACAAGGGAGAATATGCGTGGACCTCTGGGTTGCCAACCTGACAGCTTTATTGTATTTAGTGTCATCATGAAGGCAACATAACGGTATTTGTGTTATTAATCAATATTAGAATGCAGGTAATGAACTTCCGATGAAGCTTGAACTACGAGAACTGCATGAGATCAGCCTCATGGAATTGAAGTTTGACAATGTTTTATTGCATAATCAAACGCAATTCGTTAAACAAGAAGGCTAATTTGACGTTTTCTAAGGTGAGACGGAAGCCATTGGTAGCTTATTCTCAGCTGTTGCAGGTGCTTTTAACGAAATTTAACCGCATATATTTTGTAAAATAACAGCACTGTCGGGAATCACTGGGAACTCATAATGGTTAGTCCGAATAATATTGATCATACTATTGATCCATATAGCCTATTCCTTTATCGCACTAAACACGCATGAGCATGTCTGTTTCACCATCATATAAGCCATCTGCCAAGGTGGAAAAGCAGGCTTTTAAAGGGACATTTTGATTGGTTTATTGCATGCCACGGCCAAGACACTCCTATAATCAATGAAGAGACTAGGTTCAGCCCATTTGCACGTTGCGCCGTGCTTAGCGGTCAAAAAACACGCTGTCAAACTAGCAAAAGTGGACTTGGACACGCCCTAAATGCACTTTACGCCATGCGTTTAGACAAAGCTCTAAGATCGCCAAGATAGAGCCCATGATCACGGTTCTCGTGTGCCAAGAGCTGCTGGTTTTCCACCCTCCCTTTACCTGGCAGTCAGGTCTGAAGACAGTCTGGTTAATCAGTAGCACTAATTGTTCCGTTAATTACCTGGGAGAAAAGAAAACCAGGGCCGGATTTGGATTTGAGGGCCAGAGTTGAGTATCCATGCTGTAGAGACAGACTGTTGAGGTGTTTATGTCCAGGAGTGATGCAGTGCTGGATATTCTAAAGACCGGGGTGGGGTATTTCACAAAGCAGTAAAACCCGGAACAGCTTTTTACTTCAGTCCATGATCCAGATTTGGGAGGGTTCCGGGTTTTACTCAGTGTATTTATCCAGCTAACTCAGTAATTCTACTTTGTGAAATAACCCAGGGCTCCCCAGCCCATGTCCCGGCCAAGCTACTGGGTCTGCTGCTTTTATTGTTAGTCTGCATTTGTTTGATCAGGTCCAGCAGTTGATGTCAGTTACTTGATTTCAGTCGTCTCTGAATCGAGTTTTCATCGATTCAGCTACACCAGACCTCCAAACCCAGCTCCCCACAGAAGAGCCACTCACCCTTATTGAAAACTCAGTCACTGTTTACCTACCAGCTCTTCACATTTGAATGCAGTCTGGTACTGTAAGTAGGACGAGTCATTTATTTTATTCGAAGACTTCAGTCAGGTCCAGATGTATGATATTAATGTGTATCTCAAATAATTCACAAAGTGAAATTTAGATTTTATTTCTGTTCCTAACAAATTACATTCACCAGACATTTGACATTTTTTGAAAGGCTCAGAAAATGAGTCACAGTTCCTGGCTGGCTGTTAAATTAGACATGACATTTTTACTTTTTACTCAACAGTTTCTTTTAAACTCTAGAGTGCAGTCTTCCTGAAGCGAAAAAAGCATCATGGGCCCAAATGTAATTGAATTTGTATGCGATTTATACAGAGTTTGTCCCATAAGCCTGCTACTGTAGCAGTAGCAAGTGGAAAGATAAGCCTGTAGAATGTAGTCGCGGGGGCAGGGGGGAGGGTTTAAGGGGTCGCACAGGGTTTGTCTGGGTCGGGCTGTGTGGACAGAGGCACCTGTTCTGGCGGGTCCTTGTTCCCCGTGAAGGAGGCGGGCCGGGGGTCCCCCTCCACGCAGTGGGCGAAGCAGGGGCGTTCCTCGTCCCCCTTGCTGTTCCCGTTCCCGTCACGGCCCCAGTGACACCAGGCCCAGAGGCAGCCGTAGAGGACGACCCCAGCGATGACCGCAAGCAGGATGGTGCTGGCTAGCCACACCCCCATGGCCATCTCCCTACTGGCCCCGCCCCAAGCGCGACTCCCAGGCTCCGCCTCCTCCAGGGTGTTAAAGGCGCGGCAGCGGTCCCTCGAGGGGTCGGCCAGACCGGTGGGAGCGGCGGCCTGACATGACACGCACAGGATGTAGGTGGTGTCGGGGCAGAGGTCTCCCAGGCTGGTACTGGTCTGACCGGCTGGCACCACTGTCTCGCGCTCGAAGTTCCTGTGGGTGTGGCCTGTCAGCAGACTGTTCCAGTTGGGGTGGTACATCACACTGTAGAAGCCCCCTCTGCAGCCCCCGGGGACTGGTGACCAGGCAATGGTGGCCGAGGTGGCGGTGATGTTCTGCACTGTTAGCGCCATTCCGTCTTCCTGGTTTTTTTTTTTTTCTAACTGGGTCTTTGTCTATCGGCACCCTCCAATGAGAAAGTGAGTTCTGGGAAGCTCAGCACTGAAAGAGAGAGGGCAGTTGTGCTGCTGTTCACATTCAGATAATTAACTTTTAATACGCGGTGTATTAACTGCCTTGAGCCTAATTTATATTTTGTTGCATGACTCTTTCGAAGGGTTGTGCGACAAGACTACAATAGGATTTGGTTTTGGTCTTTTGGAGACAGCGATGCTTACATGTGAAGCTTACATGAATTGTCAAATTCATATCAGTCCATGCTTCTGCCACTCAGCAGTTTCACCAATTCAGTCAGCCAATGGGTCATTTGCACCGCAAAATACACACAAAGCTCATAATGGGCAGCATCTAGAAGGTAACTTAAGAAAAGCACAGCCAGTCTTTCTTTCCCCTTATGCTCACATTCAGTGTCTCATTCACATTCACATTCAGTGCCTATGCTGCCTCTTCATCAGCAACTGTTCCCCTGCGCCTGTGATTCATGCATCAGAAACACCATTTTTTCTTAAAAAAATGGACAGATTTTTCCAGTAGAGGTAAAAAGCATGTTGAATGCATCTCCGACAACACTTTGGGTATCTTTTCATGACGGCATTGTCAAGCAGTCCTGGGTGAAATTCGCTCTAATTGATAAACAAATTGATTCAGGTCACTTTGGTAAAGTGTATTCCAGTTGCAGCTTTCGATTATTCCATTTTGCGGTCCTTTTCGTGCATTTAGAAAAGTACTGTGACATTTTTCTAATGTGTTTTCATTTCCAACCTTGCACAGTACTAAAAAGGGACCAAGAACTGCACAAGAAGTACTAATTTTCTTTAAGCATTTCAACAAATTTTCAGCATTTCTCCCTCTCCCCCTCTCTCCCTTTCCCTCTGTATCTGTAACTGGTGAAGCTCCGTGTGTAAGTTTGAGCCCTGGTGGATGGAGGTCTGACAGGGAATCCGAGACTTACAGTAATTGGAGGTGACGGCTGGCGTGGAGGGAGGCTGTAGGGTGGAGATCCCTGGCTCTGGGGGTCCCCTCTGTGTGCCTGATGGAGCTGAAGCTGCGTCCAGTCCCTGCTGAGAGTGAGTGAGAGAGTGAGAGAGTGAGAGAGTGAGTGAGAGAGTGAGAGTGAGAGTGAGAGTGAGAGAGAGAGAGAGAGAGAGAGAGAGAGAGAGAGAGAGAGAGAGAGAGGAGAGAGAGAGAGAGAGGAGAGGGAGAGGAGAGAGAGAGAGAGAGGGAGAGGGAGAGGGAGAGGGAGAGGGAGAGGGAGAGGGAGAGGGAGAGAGGATTGTAAAGAGTGTAGGCGAAGAGGAGAGAAAGTCTTGCGTAGAGCTCTTGAGGTGGCAGCGCAGAGAGAGAACCCCCCGCTCTAATGATGTGCAGGGGAGAGAGGAGGGAAGAAAGGAGTGAAGCATGTGATAGCATTATGGCCGTGAGCTTGGCTCCCAATCGGCTCCCCCTCCTCCTGCACGCTGTGTGATGCCATCAACGCACAATTCTATGGGGAGAGAGAGAGAGATGTGAGAAATACAATTATTACACAAATTTCTGCAAATGTCAATTGAGTCCAAGTCTCCAAGGGCAGCCTTTTATATATAAAAGAGGGGACTGCATGGCATTGGCTGTACTATTTGTAACTGAGGGACAGCGAGTGACTGCATGAATCATTCATTCATCATTGTGCCATTAGTTACTCATATTTTCCTGATACTGTAGTTAGTTACTCTTACACTCTATTCTTTGGATTATCGATAACAGTAATTTAAATGCTAAAAGGATCATAACTAATACCAGGATCAAATAAAATTGATTGAAATTAAAGATGGAAAAAGATTAAAGATAAAAGTGAGTAATGCAAAAACACGTTTTCAATTGACTTTTAAGGCTAGCTTGGTGATCTGCAGAGTTTGGGCTGTTCCACAGTTTGGGAACGTAGGAAGGGATTACGGAAGCTTCACCATCCTTTTGTTGAGTCCAGTATCTGAATATTGGAGGGCACGTTTGGGCTGCTATTATCATTATTCCAAAACTTCTGTAATCAACCTGCCAGCCTCATACCTGCCTGAATCCACTCCTGCACCAGGGCTGCCGGTCAGAGTTGGCACCGTCTTTATTTGATAACAGACAGTTGGGCTCACACACAGGATCCTCTAACAGGATGAGTCACCCAACAGCCCTCCTCCCCCTTAATGCTGTTGTTCAAGGTTTGGTTAATTGTTTCGGGGTGTCGTTATATGGAAAAAGTTTCAAACGAAATCGATGGAATCCTGTTCAGCTCTACAATGCAGCTCTACAATGCAGCTCTACAATGCAGCTCTACAACATTGCACCGATGATTCCGCTCCATCGCGTTACTCGCTCCTGTATCTTATTTCTTTCCGTAGATCGTGTTGCGTTCAGAAGGGCCTTTTTGAATGGCACCCATTGAATACCCGCCCCCTTGTCTGTGATTGCGCCGGCCTCTAATCTTCCCTCTCCATTGTCCCCGCAGGCTTTGAACCTGGCCTACAGCAGCATATTCGGGTTCTACCGGAACTTTGTGGGCCCGCCCCACATCAAGGCCATGTGCAGGCTGCTGGGTTACCAGGGCATCGCCGTGGTGATGGAGGAACTGCTGAAGGTCGTCAAGAGCCTGGTGAGAGCCAGACCACGTCCTGTTTTTGCCGTCTTTCTCTTAATGAGCAAATCTTCCTGTCATTGAGTGGGTGGGTCGAGAAGAAAAACAAAACTAAAATGCAATGTCATTATGATTACTGAAGTACCCATTATAAATATGGCTGAGAACTTGAAGTGCTTTCAGAAAGCACAGAACCTTTTTATTGAAAAGCTGTATTCACATTTAAACATTTAAACCGCAAAACGTCTATGCTCCTTTGTGGTCTGCTAACAGGGAACAAAGTTGGATACATGGTGTACATATTGCCATATCCTTGATGTCCTCAAACAAGGAGATTTATACGCATTGTCAAATTATCTTATTTCTGTTTGACTGCACGTAATTTATAATTTAATTGCCTCCAACTAAGAATTAATTGGAATTTGAGTTTTACAGCAGTAATGAATGAAGACAGAAACGGCTGTCAAGAGTGTATGAAGAAACCTGAATTAGCTGGGATATAATCCCGGCCTTTGCCGCCTTCCACATTTCCCTACGTTTGCAAGCTGCATTTTGAAGGCTGTGAGGCTCTTCCATGAAACACAGCGTGTTGCCTTAACCAAATGAGCCATCCAGCAGCCCCATACTCTTGAAACTCTTGTGTACTCTTAAAAATAACTTTCCTCCCCTTTTCTCCCCAATTAGGAAAGCACGATCATAATTGTACGTCAGAGCTCATTGGTGCAAATGGTGCTATCGAATCAGGAGAACGCAGCCGAACACGTGCTCTCCTCCGAAGCATGTGATGTTGCGGTCGCCTCTTATCAAGGCACAGTTTGCAAGTTGGACTTGCACAGACATGAGTTGAAGGAAGACATTTAATGTGCGGTTCAAAGGATAGCTTGGATAAATAATATTTCAGTTTTAGTGTATGTGTTCCATTGGCCCAGACATTTTTTGTGCTCAATGAAGGATATTTAGGATACTCACAGAAGTTTCTGCTGGCCTACTGGCTTTACAGTGGCTGATATAAGGGCCTTTGCAGGTTTGTGGTTTATAGAAAACAATGAAGTAATAACTAAAAATACGCTTTATGAAGGAAGTATGGCTCCAGAGGGTGTATGTGTGTATATTACCTAATTTCTATTTATTTTAATTACATTTTAATTTGCATTTTTTAAATTACATTTGACCGCTTTGCTCATAGTAAGAAATAATGGCACTATAGCAAAATGGACATTCATGTTAAAATTGTGAGTAAATCTTGTAGAAATAATGTGTTTATAATGTACAGCTTCTGGAAAAATAATGTTGTACAAGCTGGTTTGGAGGTACTTGAAGTAGGCTTGTGCCATCGTGTGCAAGGCAGCATCGAGCCCTCTAGCCATCGCCGATGGTCGATTCTATCGAGGGGTGCGCGGGGGCGGGGCTACTGAACAGCGGGCCTTTTGCTTACTTATTATGGCATACCATTGCGAATTGTATTCACTATTTTGTCCAAATATAATAAATAATATACAACAGATTTCACATCTATTCTATATTAGCTAGTAGTGGCTATTTATCTCACCTGGTCGCTGTCCAACGAGACGGTCAGCATCACGGTCAGCACTCAGGAGCTATAGTTTCCCTAAGCCTTTCTGCGCCGTCGTCGGTCTTATAGCAATTTGTTTCATTTTACTAATTTCATTTCATTTTGTGAAGAAGCTAGACTAGCAGTCATCACGTTCATTATCATTTTTGTCTTGTAATGAGCGATTCACAAGATCCCCTTTATGCCGCGTGCCATCCCGCACAGTCTATCTCCATCTGCACGTAACTTCTCTCACTTAGCGCTATCAGGTTAGACCTTTTTAACTAACCTAATGTAATCAAAAATATATAATAATTTACCTTGAAACAAATTATTTTTTATTGATAATCAGAAACTATTTATAGCCTAAACCTATGAAATAAAGAGACAACAAGACCTATAGGCTTACGTTTGACAGATTTTTTTTCGTTATAGGGGACTTTTTTCACTGATGAAATGGTTAAGCTAGGCTATATTACATTGTAAATTACAGATTCCTTTTCTTTGCTTCCTGTAAAGGAATAATGCAGACTTGATCAAATTTGTTAATGCTTTGATTTGGAATTGAATGTGTAATGTTTCCACTACATTTGAAATATGGAACTAAAAGCTATTAAAACATATTTGCACGTTATTCACTTTTTTTAACGCACTGCTATTTATTTGAACACAACTGTATGTGTGTACTATTGACTGAAGCTTGGCTCACACTGTGGTATGTGTGTACTATTGACTGAAGCTTGGCTCACACTGTGGTATGTGTGTACTATTGACTGAAGCTTGGCTCACACTGGTATGTGTGTACTATTGACTGAAGCTTGGCTCACACTGTGGTATGTGTGTACTATTGACTGAAGCTTGGCTCACACTGTGGTATGTGTGTACTATTGACTGAAGCTTGGCTCACACTGTGGTATGTGTGTACTATTGACTGAAGCACGGCTCACACTGGTATGTGTGTACTATTGACTGAAACTTGCCTCTTCTGTCCCGCTCAGCTTCAGGGCACCATCATGCAATATGTCAGGACCCTGATGGAGGGTGATGCCCAAAATCTGCCGCCTACCCCGCCATGAGTATGGCTCCCCAGGTAAGGGCGTCGGGGTGTGCCACTGATGGGTGGATGGCCAGCCTTAGAGTCCAGCTGCACCAAGGTGCTCTGTCTACGCTGTAATAAAAGGGTTTGGGTTGTCTGTTGTGGGGGACTCCTGGGGTTGAGCCTCAAGCCTCCTGCCAAACTGAAGATGCAGCGTGGACCCATGTGCTTGATGACCGTTTGACCTCAGAGGACCAACGTTCCTCTAAATCCCTCGCCTAAAACGCCTCCTTTGTGTTCGTTATACTCCCATTGAAATATGAATGCTAACGTCCACATTTTCAACAATATATTGTGTTAACCAAAAGGTAGAATCGTATCAAATAAGAATTTTCTCCTGAATATTGATGCAACTTCATATTTCCTTAGAGACATTTCTGTCATTTTTAAGCATTTCACTGGCTTCTAAAGTGTTAAAATTATTTAAATGGACGCAGGTCAGCATGAACCTTTGTAAAGCAATTTAAGAATGAATAAGTGCAATTGATGTACTGTTGTCTTGGGAACTTTTGCCATTAGTCTTGAAGTGCTCTTTGATATGTAAATTGACAAGTTATAAAAGCTTATACGTATGAATAGCAAGCACTTCCATACTTGTCCAGTTGAGCGATGGTCAGCGACCTGAGCAGCTGGGCAACTGAGCGACCAAAATCGGCCGATAAATGTTGTCCGCAGTTAAATTTTCCACGGCCATCGGCCGTAACAGTCAATCAGAGTTCCGTGCTTCCTAGTTCTCCAACCAATATACCATTTAATTAATAATTGTTCCTCCCACTTCACTCATTACAGCAATGGAAGATCATCTAATAAATATGGTCCAAGCCTACCCTGTTCTGTTCAACCCTAACAACATGTTTTATAGTTTTATACACTACTAGAGATACGGCATATGTCTGTCTGTCTGTCTATCTACCTATCTATCAATCTATGACGTTATCATTCTTGGGAGAGGGATAGAGATCGCTAGCTGGCGAGGCAGACAGATATAGCGCTAGCTAGCTAGAACAAATATTACTAACAACTATGACATAACTATAAAGAATAGACTATATGGCAAATACGTCTTTGATATATTGTTCATTGTCGTTGTTTCTCTTCATAAAAAATTGTAGCTGCCTGAGCTGACTTAGAGAACCCAATGGGAAGGTCTTACCCCGCCCTCAGCGTTCGTGGACTTGAGCAACCCAGCAACCGTTGTCGCCTGTGAGAACGTGGCATTACTTAATTCCTTCACACTGAAGGTTTTGACTGTAGTCCACAATAGTCCATATGACATTAATTCTTTATATAGATATAATTTTGAGGCTGTAAAAACACAAGTGTGTGAGTACAGATGATATACAGTGAGCACAATAATTTGTTGGACAGTGACACATTTTTTGATAATTTGGTTGTGTACTCTAGCACTTTGAGTTTCAAAGGATACAATGACAATGAGGTTGAAGAGCAGACTGTCGGCTTTAATTTGAGGGCATTTTCATCCATATCGGATGAACCGTTTAGAAATTATAGAACCTTTTGTACATAGTCCCCCCCCCCCCCCATTCTCGGGCATAAAAAATATTGGACAGTTTAACATAATGTAGAATAAAGTAATAATTTTTTATATTTGGTCGCATTTCCATGTCTTCTTTTCCACATTTTTCAAGAAATAATGCTTTGGTGCTACTTTCGCTTACTATTTAGTTCAGGGAAAAATACCCATGATCTTCTATGAGAGACACTGCTGTTGTACCCTTGAGCAAGGTACTTAACCTTAATTGCTTCAGTATATATCCAGCTGTATCAATTGGATAAATGTAATAAGATGCTAAGAAGTTGTGTAAATCGCTCTGGGTAAGAGCGTCTGCTAAATGCCTGTAATGTAATGTAAAGTCTCACATACTTCATGAGACTCGCGCATGGAGGATTAATCTCACATACAGCTCCAGACTTCACACGCCTTTTAATGAAAGTGACTTTGCTGGTTTTTTTCAGAAACTTGAGGTCTATGCTCTGTACAGTACAAGGATTTAGTTGTGAAATTTAGTTTGGTTGTATACTAGCTAAACAGCAGGTGAACAGACATTCTTACAAGATGTCCTTACATACACCATAAATGCGCGTAGGCTTTCTTGGGGAATGCTAAGGCTGACGTCAAACCCTTATCCCCGGGGCCCTTATCTCTCTCCCGAAGACCATGAGCCGGAGTTAGCTAAGAGATCTGTGGCGTCTCGACCCCGGACGCCCGTTTGACCTCCCAGCCTGGAATAGAGCGTTCCATAACACGCGCCTGCACTGACTGGAGAAACAAAACAGGCACAGACTTCAAAGTGCAGCTAATGATTAGCAAAAATGATGAGCGGTTGTTTTGTGATCGCAACTGCGCAGAAAAAAAAAGGAGGGGTTCCTTTATGCTGTACGCACATCAGAAGATGTTGGGTCACTGTAACATGGTCAAAGAATTCAGTCGTACAACACACTGATTCTGGACAGTTCCGGTTATTTGACACGCATCTACACCAGAATTCTTCAACAGCCATTTTGGGCTTTCTGTTTTAAAAAAAAAAGTATTTTATATAAAGAGTAAGATGTACTCTTCCTATGTGCATTCAAGTTGGTGCATAAAGTACACATAGCTATTAAAGAATATCATTTCAGTCGTGGGAGTAATCCAGACAATCCTTAATTTCACTTTGTGTTTTCTCAATGATCAAAGGGCCAAGAGTATGTCTATAGAGGGCCTCATTTGGCCCCCGAGCCACCAGTTTAATAGCCTTGCCCTGAACCCTCTTTGAGATGTGACTTGATATATCCACTGATCATCTTACAGTGGGTGTAGACCGCCACTCCTAAACATCTGGTCATTCACACCCAGTGTAGCTAGCATGGTCGCTGAATATAAATGGTGGCATGTTAGTGAGTCTAGGAGGTGGTGTATATTTGGCTGTTGACCTGTAGAAGGTTTAGCTCCTCCCTCATAGTCCCCTCTGGTACCCCTGCAGGAATCCTGGAGTTCTTCCACCATCAGCTGAAGGACATCGTGGAGTACGCCGAGCTGAAGACTGTGTGTTTCCAAAACCTGCGGGAGGTGGGAAACGCCATGCTTTTCTGCCTGCTAAGTGAGCAGAGCCTGGTACGTACTACAGCCACGCCTCCTATGCCATGGTTTCCAAAAATCGCTCCATAGGGCCTACTGTTTATGCTGCCTTTTGTTAGTCAGTCCCTTCTTCACTGGTTGTTGAAATTGTTTAGAAGTTCTGCCATAGCTGTGCCATAATGTACCCCCCCCCCCCCCCCCCCCTTCGCCAAAATTTAAGTGCCCAATTGTATGTGTCAGCCCTCTTTGCTGCAACCCCCACTAAGGATTCAGGGAAGCACAGAAAAGAATGCGCTCTCCTCTGAAGCATGTGATGTTGCTGCCGCTTCTTATTGTGCTGTAGCAGTAAAAAGGCCAATGGATGCTGGGGTATAGATCAAAAAGTATTGAGAACAATCAAGAGACCTTGTATTGATGTTCTCAAATGCTTTTGTCAAAGCAAACTTGTAGTATTGTGTACAATTCTGGCCACCACACTGAAAGAAGCTTTTGAAAAACTACAAAATAGGGCAACTAAATTGGTTCCTGGTGTGAAAGTTCTGTTGTTTGTTTTTGTTTGTGGGCGGAACCCCGTAGTGTGTTGGGCAGTGCCCATTACACTGTATCCTATTGGTTGATATACGCCTACTTAATAATGCAGTCCATCTCTGGTCCAAAAGTTTATCTCTGGTGACCCTTTTTTTCACGGACAAGGGAATAGAATTTGGCATATGTAGTGGTCTCTGTCTTCATGGAGAAACTAGTCAAATGTTTTTTTTATATCTGAAAAACTAGAACAAAATAAGTTTGTAGTTCTGCCTTCTTTGTTTGTGGCCTACATGCTCATTTTCTTCAGCATTTTTCTTCAGATAAATCTGCCCAATTGGATAAACAACATAGCCATTGATCAATTAACTTGAAAAAGAGTGTGGCCTCTGACAATATGTCACAGCTCTGTAACAATTTGTGCTATCATCATAAAACCTGATGCACATGTTAAGGATTCTCCACATTACAATAAAAGGGATTTCATAATTGAGCAATAGGACTGCGCTACAAATGAAAACTTTTCTGGGGCGCCGGTGGCTTGCTCTCTGCATACGCGTATGAATGGGTTTCCTCCGGCCCCCGCTCTGCGCTTGTGAGGCTTGTGGATGTGGTGTGTAAAGAAGCAGCTGGCTGACACCGCGTGCTTCAGAGGAAAAACTGCGAGTATCTTCACTCTCCCGAGCCGGCAGCATGGGTGTACATGAGCACGCTTGTATATATGTGAACACAGTATCATTAGGCTAATACACTGTCACCTGCAGCTTACTGTGCTACCTTGCTTTTTTTGGGGTGGCGCTGTCGTATAATGGGTAGTTCAAACGTTGTGGGTTTGATTCCCAGCTGGGGTGCTGCCGTTGTCCCTTGAGCAAGGTATTTAACCCCAATAGCTTCAGGAAAACATCCAGTTGTATAAATGGATTGAAAAAAATGGATTGTGTGTAAAAATGTAATCTTTGTAATGTAAAGTTTTTTCGGGATAAGAGCGTCTGCTAAGTACAGTTAATGCCAGTGTACTGTTGGTATTGCAAATGTCATTGTAACATTGAGGTCTTATCTGGGCCTAGATGAGCTTTTAGCCCTGATTGGCTATGTGCCACATCTTTAGCCTGAATCATGTGATTCTAATGGATCACTTAATTATCTGCATTTTTTAAAGGCGAAAAAAAGGTTGGGGGAACCAGTGGTTCCATTGATTGGGGCTTTTTTTCCCCCATAACTGACACCATGACCAATACATTTACATTTGCGATGCACTTTGACCTCATCCTGATTAGTAAGATTTGACATTTGGGACTCTGAAAAGCGATCCCTCTATGATTTGTCTGCCTTGTTTTGGATTAATGTAGTCACTAGAACATTGTGTCCTATCTTGAATAAAATTGGTGGCTTTGCACACACGCATGCGCAAGCATGCACACACAGTGACACGCACACACACACACATTATTTCTCTCTAAACTGTTTTTCTCATTCAATTCACACCTTTTGGTACTGAATACAGCTTGCACGCTCACTCTTGAGGGGGGAAGAACATGTTTAAAGAGAATATGTTTGCTTTGTATTTGAATGGCTGCCTGACAAAAACCAGAACCACAGATTTTCACATGCAGAATTTGTGTTCAATCCATTCAATTGCGAAGGCGTATTGGGGCGTTGGAAATGGGTGAATTTACACACAGCTGAGAATGGTGGGGGAAAGGATGCTTGGATATTACCAAATCCTTTATCTTTCCTGAAATCACCTTTGTAGAGTAGAAGACTTGTTACACACAAAGATTCTACCTAGTGTACCCATCACCTCCTTTATATTTAATGTACTTGAAATTGCCATTGTATGAATGAGAACATTAATCGTTTTTCTGTGTTTGAGAGCGAAGTTGGCGCACTCCCTCTTCCGCTTCCAACAAATCTTTATTCATCTCCAGGAACCCCCCCCCCCAATATTTCTGAATATACCTTCTGTAACGGATATTCACTTCTAGTTCAGATTTGATTGGCAGCCCACTAACCAGTCACTCCAACGATTGGTTAAAACATAAATCTGTGTTATTTACGCAAGAAACGTGGTCTCCAAATGACCAATGTCAAATTCATCCTGCAAAATATTAACATGGTTGCTTTCACAATAAAGCTGAATAAAATGGGCTTAATATCATAGTATTTGTAAGTTCTTTTTTTATTTAAAAATGTATAGTTTTGTTTCAATGCAATTTAAAAGGCTATGAGGCTCATCCTTGCACTGGAACGGTGCCTTAACAGGATGAGCCACCCAGCAGCCCTGTTTGTTAGTTCTTAAATGTATAACTATTTAAAATATGAATGCTTTTTATTGTGCTGGGTCTTGAAATTAAGCAAGAGTTTGATATTTCACTTTGTAGCATACTAGTGCCATCTTCTGTCAGCAAACCAGAACACAACTGAAAGTCCTTTACCGTTTCTTCCAAATACAAACAAAAATATGATTTCACAGAAGCAAATCAATTATTCAAGCAATTCAAGGAAGTGTGTAAAATGCCGATGCTTCCAAAGCTAGCTCATAAAGATAGAAGTACAGTGTGTTTAAATAGCTCATTCTAAAGCTGTACAGTAGATTTGTGTCTCATTCTTTGTCAGCAGCCTAGGCAAAGAGCAATGTCTTTTTCATAGCCATCTGTGTCCTGCAGGAAGCGGCATGTTCCTTTCACACAGGTGAACTAAATTACCTTTGGTTTTGAACGTTATCTGCAAGTGTGCATCATTGATTATGCTATAGAGGCAGTCTTTGACGTTATTCCCTTGCAAACAGTTCTCTCAGGAAAGGAGAAGCATGATGTAATCTGTTCTGATTTATAGACCAAATATATTAGATTGTACTCATCTTTATCTTTCTGTGTTTCCAATGCGGATTTATCCCTGGGTGCCCCCAACCCCCTCAGGCATCTCAGGCCTTCACACAAGGTCATTGTCCAATGTCCACATACAAAACAAATGGGCCATGCAAGTCCCCCCCCCCCCTGTTTAATGTTTAAAAGATAACGCACATCACTGAGTTTGTCTACAAAGCGCTCCTTCAGAGCCACATAGCATTAGATGCCATGACGGTAAAAAATACAAAACCAAAATAGATTCACTTCACGTTTGGTGTATGGTGTTCACCTCATTGGTCGGTACACACCATGTATCCTCTCTCTGTCTTTCTCCACAGTCCCAGGAAGAGGTGTGTGACCTGCTGCATGCTGCACCATTCCAGAACATTCTACCCCGGGTCCATGTTAAAGGTAGGCATGCAATGTCTCTTGGCTGGTGAAGCATGACATTAAAAAACCAAGAAAATCGATTCAATACAAATAAAGAAAAATAAAGTATTAAAGGGAGATAAATTAAGTATATTATTAATAAAAAATAAATGACTACTCGTGAGGGGTGTATGGTGACTGAGTGAGTCTGTACTGGTGAGGGGTTACACGTCTCTTTCTCTCTCCTTGCAGAGGGGGAGCGGCTGGACGCTAAGATGAAGCGTTTAGAGACCAAGTACACTGCCCTGCACCTAGTCCCCCTGATTGAGCGCCTGGGAACCCCTCAGGTACTGCAGGACCCCTCGCTGCTGCTCATTTTCACATATTATACTGAAGCGTGTTTAACAACCATTACAGAAACAAAAATAAAATATTGATTATTCCTTTGTGTTGATTTATGTTTGGTTAATTACATGCATTATAATTTCAGTGTGCCTTCACATTGTTTTTAAATTTGAATACCTTTAGGGATTGAGACTTTACACATGTTCTTGTAGTGTTATGCCATAGGATATCCTGCTGTTCTTATGGAGAACCATACCGCTGAACAGCTTCATTCCAACAGTTCCTTACATGGACCACAGCCAGTTTATTTTTTGAATAGGCCAGATGTCGTGCAAGTAGTCAGCGTGACTTGATTGGTTATTGATTGATCAGAATGTGTTGAGGTGAGAGTATGTTTGCGATAGGAGAGTGTGTGTGTGTGTGTGTGTGTGTGTGTGTTCGGTAGGGGTGGTGTGTGTATATGTATAATAGGGAAGTGTGTGTGTTTGTGAAGAAAGAAGTGTGAGTTGAGGTGACTTGAGTTGTTGAGTTACAGATAACTACATTTCAAGAGTAATGAAGCTTCTTTGCTGCACATGCTCACAAGCTTCATTCCTGTTTCTCTCTGCTTAACACCACAGCAAATCGCCATTGCCAGAGAGGGGGACCTGCTGACCAAAGAGAGGCTGTGCTGCGGCCTGTCCATGTTCGAGGTCATCCTGACCCGCGTGCGTGGTTTCCTCGACGACCCCATCTGGCGGGGGCCGTTGCCAGGCAATGGCGTGATGCACGTTGACGAGTGCGTGGAGTTCCACCGGCTCTGGAGCGCCATGCAGTTTGTCTACTGCATCCCCGTCGGCGCCCATGAGTTCACCGTGGAGTGAGTGACCAACCTGTTCCTGTACACAAGCGCTAGTAATCATAAAGCATCTGAAAGTAGGACGGCTGATCTAGGATCAGGTTTTCCTGTGCATATCCTAACCTTACCCATTACGAGCTAAAAGGCCAAGCTGATCCTAGATAAGGGCCCGTATTCAAGCGTCTGAAAAGAGGATTAATCTAAGATCAGGTTTCTCCTGTCCATATCCTAACTTTACCCATTATGAGTTTTAAGGAAAAACTCATTCTAACTCAGTGCCCCTACTCTGAGGCGTTTTATGAATATGCACTCAGGAGTGTGGTACGCCATTCCTTGAGGGTCGTATCCAACTCTGGATTTCATGCCAATTTCCTTAATTGCTTAATTAGACCTATGTTGTAAATCTTGTGTCTTGAATTTAATCATTTTAAATTGTAATATAAAGTTTTGAAATTTAATTTGATGACATTCACTTTCATAATCTGAATTTGTATGTAATTTTCAAAACCTTGAACTTGTAGGGATCCCTTGAAATTAAACTTTTTCATTATTCAGTTTCAGTTCAGTTAAAAGCTGAATTTTAAACTTGAAAGCTCTATTCACCTTTTCAAATCTCAAAAAGCCACATTTTCAAATTTGACTCCAAAACCGTTATACTGTGCAAAAGCTTTCAGTTTGTGAACATCCAGGCACTTAGGAAAAGCAGTTGTTAGCAGATATCATCAATCTGCTGAAGAGTATCATTCCCTTCTAAATTCATATTTACTAAATTCAAATTCAGTTGTCTGGGGGCACAAGATGTGCACCATATATACCAATCATTGACTTGATCTGTCATTTTAGCTACATTTATAATGTGTGTCCCTGTATGAAGCATTTTACTGTGGTCTAATCCAGTGGTTCTCAACCTCGGTCCTGGAGTACGCCTGTGTATGCTGGTTTTTGTTCCAACCACAATTGCAATCCCAGAATTACAAGCTGTTCATTTTTCTTAATTAGGTGTTTTTCATGTTTAGAATGATTATTTACACTCTTAAACCACATTATGTTAGCAATATCTATGTATGTCATGAAGAATAAAAGTCCATTATTCACATTGTGCTATATTGCAAATAATTACAAAAAGAGGTTAAAAAAAAAAAGTTTTAACTGATCAAATTAAAGACTGAGGTGAATCAATAGCCTTCCTATTGGTGACATTGTGCAGATATGGCCACTAAAACTAACCATTTGGTAAATAATGAAGAAAAGACAAAGCAAATGACAATGAGTCAAACCTGCATTTTGTTAATACATTTAATTCACCTCATTCTTTAATTTGATCAAAAAAATGGTTACCTCTTTTTGTGTAATTAGTTGCAATATAGCCCAATAGGCACAATGGGAACATGGGAATTTTATTCTTCACGGCATGCATAGCTATTTCTGACATAATGTGGTGTCAGAGGGTAAATAATCCCTCTAAACATGAAAAGCACTTCATTAAGAAAAATGAACACATTTTGAGATTGCAATTGTGGACCTTAATGAGGGAATACATTTGCTGTCACCCCCCCTTATTAAATATCGCCTAACATATTTTCTGAACTTGGAATTAAGATGTGTGTTTTGTTTTTCTTTTACATATGCCAAAGCAACTGCATTGATCGTAATCTCAGACAGTGTTTTTGGGACAAGGTGTACTGGTTGTAATCTCACCTGTGGTTCTCTGGTTCTCAGACTATGTTTATGGGACAGGCTGTACTGGTAGTAATCTCACCTGTGGTTCTCTGGTTCTCAGTGTTTTGGGGTCAATGTGTACTGGTTGTAATATCGCCTGTTGTTCTCTGGTTCTCAGACTTTTTGGGACAGGGTGTACCACTTGTAATCTCGCCTGTGGTTTTCTGGTTCTCAGACTGTTTTTGGTACAAGGTGTACTGGTAGTAATCTCGCCTGTGGTTCTCTGATCTAAGACTGTTTTTGGAACAGGCTGTACTGGTTGTAATCTCGCCCGTGGTTCTCTGGTTCTCTGATCTAAGACTGTTTTTGGGACAGGCTGTACTGGTAGTAATCTCGCCTGTGGTTCTCTGATCTAAGACTGTTTTTGGGACAGGCTGTACTGGTAGTAATCTCGCCTGTGGTTCTCTGATCTAAGACTGTTTTTGGGACAGGCTGTACTGGTTGTAATCTCGCCCGTGGTTCTCTGGTTCTCTGATCAAAGACTGTTTATGGGACAGGCTGTACTGGTCGTAATCTCGCCTGTGGCTCTCTGGTTCTCCAGACTATGTTTATGGGACAGACCGTACTGGTTGTAATCTCACCTGTGGTTCTCTGGTTCTCAGACAGTGCTTTGGGGATGGGCTTCATTGGGCCGGCTGCATGATCATCGCCCTCCTAGGCCAACAGAGACGGTTTGACATCCTGGACTTCTGCTACCACCTGCTGAAGGTCCAGAAGCATGATGGCAAAGACGAGATCATCAAGAGTGTGGTGAGTGACCAGGACGTTTAAAAAACAACCCCCCCCTACTCAATAAAGCTAATTTTCATTGCCTAATTTTGCTTAAACTGCTGCAAGTTACCTGATTTAAACAGTAAACCAGGACAGAAAATCTGGACAGACCCCTAGGTTTTCCCAAGTATATTTCTCTTGCAGAGTTTTGTAGGCACTCCTTGATAAAAGCATGTCATTTTGTTGGTACCCTACTTATTTAATGCAGTGTTATTATAAAATTTACCACTGCTGTAGTGAATCTGTGCGTATGCTAAGGTGTACAACATGCGTGTGAAAATCCAGTCCTGGAGGGCTGCAGTGTCTTCCCAGTATGCTCCAGCACCAGTGATTCATTTAAGTCACTGTTCGGCTAGACATCCGTACACCTTGTTCTCAAGGCCTTAATTGGAGGCTGACAAAGTAAGCCACAAAAACCTGCAGACACTCTATGACCTCTCAGGACTGGACATTGGCGTGCCGACTGTATAATAAAACTGGGCAAAACAACTTTGTGTTGAAGACCAGACGTACCAACGTGCTGTGATCCGGAGTTCACTCACATAATGTAACCTATGGATGAACCACACACTGAGCACAAAAGCACATCCTGTTCCGAGGGATTGCCGAAAAGAAAATTTAATTTGTTTGTGTCTGTTGTCAGGAGGAAGGATCAGCAACAGCTTAAATTAAAAAAGAAAACTTTTTTTTAAACAAGAGCCTGCCAAAGAGGCTATTTTCATATGTGGTATGTCCCCTGAAGCATTTCACAGTACATCTTCATTCTGGAAAGTTAGCATACCATTTGCTTTTTTTTGTTCTATTTAAAGTAAAAAAAATGTATGCTCAATCTCTCGCTTTGTAGCTGTGTGATAACTCGTAAAAGAAGTTGTGTGGCATCTCCATGGTAATGCTTTCCTGTGACAACAGGAACTCTTACATTAACTTAACGGGGAGGATTTCCATTTGTTTGCTACATCCCAATGGGGTCCTCTCTGAAAGGTCTTTAAATAGACCCGAGAGCCTATTGAGGCATGTCATTCTAAATTGCATTCAGCTGTACATGACTGAAGAACTATTTGTCCTAATGCGGTATTATATTGGGCATGTTTTCTTAAACCCGACTATTTTTCACGCATACAACAAATTTTATTCCAGTGGCAAAGGTTTTTTTTTTTTTTTCAGGTGGGGATAACATCTCGTTTTAAGCTTAGCGGAAATGTACAACAGACAAGAAATGTGATGAATCTCAATGTTTTAGTTCTGTACTGAGATTGCTCCCTAAATTTCTCACCACTAACAAACACGATCAACGTTTTGGCCAATGCTGGGTCTTTGTCAGGGCTTTGTGCCTTCATGATCATGTTGTTTGTGGTGAGTAATAAGTTCATATATGGAGTGGTATTTAGGGTGTGTGGACTCATTTAATTTTCCCCACATTGGTTTTGTGCCTGGCACCTATGTGCATTACCTATTCGCTTAGTTAATCCCATTAGTTTATTTCTGTACTGAACCATGGAGAATTCCATAGACCATTCACAAAGTAATTGGATCTAGATTCTACATCACACTGTCTTATCAGTCTACTTTGGTAAACCATGCCTGATATTATCTCAGTCAAGGATGGCCAGAGACTAAAACCTGTCGGTGGGTCAAATGATTGTATTCTTCTTGGATGGTGAGTTAAAAGGTCCAGTTTTTCATTAAGCATGAAACCTTATATCCTGACTCTAAGGTTACTAATATCATTAAGGTTCACAAGGCCCCTCACCATGATCAAATGATTGCAACATTGGTGTCGCTGGCCAGATTGCCAACGTGATACTCAATCTTGGCCAATCTTACTTTCCCTTTCTGAATTGATGCATAAATTTTAGTGCATTGTGGTAACTGGGTTTCGACTAGTTTGTCATATCAGCAGTGGTTTAAGTGAGATGAGGTAAAAAAAAAAATCTACACAATCCAGTTCGTTAAGTGAAAAGTCCTCATAGAACATTTGACACCTTCAGTTAATTTTCAATTGAATTTCAGTTTTTAATGGAAGTGGAATTTTCCTTAATTGAACCCTGTGATGTACCCTATATGTCCAGAATTGAACAATTTTTCTGCTGTACAAAAGCAAAGTATTATTGCCACTGATCTTATTACTGGTAAGAGTGGTGAGGAAGGTGATCTGCACGTATTGTTCTACAGTACTGTAACTGCTGCATCATACATGATTTGTCCTCTGACCTCGATGTTCTCCAATCCACAGCCTCTGAAGAAGATGGTGGACCGCATTCGCAAGTTCCAGGTACTGAACGACGAGATCTTCGCCATCCTCAACAAGTACCTGAAATCGGGGGATGGAGAGAACATGCCAGTGGAGCATGTGCGTTGCTTCCAACCACCAATCCACCAATCCCTGGCTAGCAACTGAAGTTCTATTACTGCCATCCACCAATCCCTGGCCAGCAATTGAAATTCCATTATTGCCATCTACCAATCCCTGGCCAGCAACTGAATCGCCAACATTGCCATCCACCTAATATCCAATACACCTAGACACCATAACCTGGCCTGTCTTTGCCTTTAAGGCCCTCCATGTTTTAGTCACTGTTCCATCTCTGATTATCATTGATTATCAGCAATGTACACAATATAAAACCTCTGTTCTCCCAGAGAAACCGGAGACATGATCTGATTTAACACGTGCCTTATTATGGAAGTGAATAGTTATCATTTAAATATTTGTATTAATACCACACGTTTTATACTTTAAAAATATCTAAAAGATTTAGTAGGGGAGTGCTAAATTAATGTGGGTTTTTATTACATGGTTATTTAAGGGGCTCTTTAGTGGTGATGTACTGGTAGTGCACGGTATCCCATAAGTGGGATTGCCAGTAGAAAACCTTTATCGTTCTGAATTTTCATACTTTTTGTAGACATTACCTTAAATCAAGCTGAAATCGGGAATGTAACCAAGTTTTTACTCATGTTAACCATTTATTGCCTCTGACTTCATTTGTAATCTCATTTGAACTAAATAAATCATCATCTCTATGTACTGTATCTTGGTTTATATATATATATATATATATATATATATAAAAAAAATAATCAAAAATGCCTTCAAGTATCGAGAATAGGAACCTCTATGGTCCTGACAACAGTGTGAAAACTGTCCATTGGACATGTGTTCCCATAAGGATTGGGCTTATTATAAAGTTAAGGGAACTGACCAATTTAATTTATAGAAATTAACTCTGCATGTAAATACAGATCTCTGTACAGAAAGAATATGAAAATCATTTTTAAAAACATTTGGAATAATATTTACAATGCTACATGGGTGAGATGGAACCTAATCATGTAGTCATGTTAAATTCCAAAAAAGTGACAGATAAGGCAAACAGAAATGTTAGCACAATCCATTGGTCCATCAAAGTCTTTCTTTTACTTGATTGTCTCAAGTTTAGTCCGTTTTCACACAAATACACCATCTTCTATTGGGGCTGTGCCCAGCGACTTGGCTCTATATCCCTACAAGGCTGCTGTAGTGCCGTTTCTCCTGGAGACGCTCTCGAAGGGTGGGCCCACCTCCATGTCCACCGTGGTGTCGCTGTCCAGCAGCTCGTAGGAGGCGTGCGTCGCCAGGCCGTTGGCCACAGACGCCGGACGCTCCTCTTTCCGCATGGACACGGCCAAGCTCGCCAGGTTAATGCTGACGTCCTTGAAGGCGTGCAGCAGGAAGATGCCCACAATGATGGTGACGAAGCCGGCGAAGGTGCCGATGATGTCGTCTGGGCCCATGTGCTCCCACTCCTTGAAGAGGATAGCGGAGCAGGTGAGCACCGACGTGGTGAAGAAGACGTAGTATATGGGCGTCACCAGGGAGGTGTTGAAGATGTCCAGGGCCTTGTTCAGGTAGTTGATCTGGGTGCTAACGCAAGTGACCAGGCTGAGGAGGAGGAGCCAGGACAGGGGGTTCCTGATGGTGGGCTTACCCGCGATCACCTCCTTTATGGCGATGCCCAGGCCTTTGACGCAGGACACCGACAGAGCCCCGATAACAGAGCAGATGGCGATGTAGACCAGGATGTTGGTCTGTCCGTGCCGGGGCCCCACGACGAAGATCAAGATGAGGGCCACGATCACGACGAATGTCGCGAACACCACAAATCCTGCAGGGAAGAGATCAAGTGATAATTCACATTGTCAGATTTGATTACCTGTTACAATGGGCTGGTGTTCCCAATCATCCAGTAAAATGAGCAACCATCAGTGTTCAAAGCACTGCGTTAGGAACACAAATATTTTACATGAGGAACTTGCCTCAGAATCACATTTTCACTGGCAACAATGAAATCCAATAATGTAATGGGGCAGTCCCTTTCACAGGGTGAAAAGGTGAGCTAGTTCCCTGGATGACGGTGGGGAATTAGTGATGTACACCTATGTGTTCTTTTGAAACTTAGGCGGGACATTGGCAGTATTTTTGGAAAAGGTTGGTTTGTTCGCTATGGTAAAGGATGTTTTGCTTTGTCTGGGGCTCCAGATGGTTTTGTCCTTGTTGAGAACTCATTAGGTGAGTCATCTACCCCTCAGTTTTTTGGTTTGGGGCTGCCTCACCACAAGTGCCTGCAGACTATTTTTTGCCACACGCACCCTTGTACACTATTAGGTAAGGCTCACCTCTAACCTTGAAAGCTAGTTGAGAGACAGGTTTAGGGGCTGGGCCTGAATTCTGTCACAGGAGCCTAAGGGGTGGTACATACCCATGAAAGCTTGCTAAGTGACATTATTGCAATATGTATGGGGATGGGATTTTGACTGCATAGTAATCCAACTTTTCAATTCATCCAATTCTACTAAGTGGCAGGTGGACAACTCGAATATGGGTAGCCTCGATAGCCAAAACTTAATGCAATGTTAAGTTATGAAGCAATTTAAGCACTGTATATGCCGTAAATGTTTTATTTTTTAACACTGATTTTTTTGACTGAACATTTTTCATTAAACTGAGGGTTAGAACGCTGTAGTTACAACATGCATTTACTGCTTTGGTTGCTTGCTAGATTTATATAAACCCATTTTCTCAGCTCTAGCTTACAATATCCAAAAATATATTTTATTGCCTTTGGACAAATCGCAATAGTTTTTAATTACTGCAAGGCATGGTACTGCGCCTGTCGTTTGCTTATTACAAAAAAGGAAGGCATAATTTCCCCATGCACACTGAGCCTGCACTCAATAACGGGGTCACCAACCCTTTGTGGAAGCATACGCACTGACTATGTTTTGCCATTTATCCACGCACAATTATTTAAAGGACGATGTCAGAGGTACGGCAGTCGTACCTGGATCCACAAGTTTCTTGGCCATGTCGTCCAAGCTGTTGATCTCCTCCTCCTTGGGGGCGTGGATCACCATGGTGGTGGAGCCCAGGATGCTGAGGAGGCATCCCAGCTTCCCGTGCAGGTTCAGCCGCTCCGACAGGAAGTGCGAGGACAGAACTGAGCTGAAATGTGCATCAGAGTGAACAACTTGACACAAACTTGCGCACTCCAACTTGGACATCGGTGCATTTGCTTCAGTATCAGTACAACACGACAAGAGAAGAGAGCATATACTGTATGTGACCAGGTTTTTTTTTTTCAATTTAGGAAATTTAATTATTTCAGTTCATGAAATGAATTCAAGTGAAATTCATCAATTGAGCGGAAAAACATCTCGGGCATTATTCAGTTCATTAATTGAATTTCAATTAATTTTCAGTACTGACTGAATTGGAATTGACCCCAAACCTTGTTAATGTCAGTAGTTGCAAAAGTACCCATACAACATGCAGGCCTATGCATTAGCCTGCTACACTTTTGTGTGGGCATTAAGCAGACATTCTTTTCCAGAGGGGGACGTTCTTAACCAAATGCTAAAATATGCAAATGTATACATTTGCATCACGTGCATCGGCATGGCCGCGGCTTGCTTGTTGAACAACATCCAAATATTCAACAAGCAGGCCGTGGCCATGCCGACGCATGTCGGTCTGCGAGTCGAGCGTGAAAAACTTCATTTGACATTTGTAAGGCTAACAAAAGTGTATCGTTTTAGCACAAAGCGGCAACGCACGTGAATAAAGAGATACACACCTCACAAGGACGCTCAGGGCTCCTAAAGGGGTGACCAGGGTGGCTGGGGCGAAAGCGTACGCTGCAAAATTGGCCGCCTCGCCAGCCCCCACTGCAAAAAGCACAGATCATCTGCCTTAGGCCGAGGGCCCCCAGCCTGGCTCACATGCCTTAGGCCGAGGGCCCCCGGCCTGGCTCACATGCCTTAGGCCGAGGGCCCCCGGCCTGGCTCACATGCCGCCTTTGACAAACACGCTCACAGAGGACAATTCATGGCTTTCAATATAGTCGGCAAGTACACAGCATTTTGGCAATAAAACGTTATTCAAAATCTTACTTAAAAACATTTATTTAGTTCTGCACTCACTTGATAGTAAACCAGCCCACCAAAGCCACTCTTTCAGATAGGCATGACCACCTTGACCTATGAAGAAGAAAACAATTCTGATCAATTTCTGGATACGGTCCTGGAGTAGTGCTCAGTTTTCATTCAAAACAACAGTAGTGCAAGTTGTACAACTCGCATGATTAAATATTAGCATGGATTTTTATATTTCAACACAGGCACTTGTCAGTAGAGTGGTAAGTACTAATATCTGGCACTATAGGCTCTGTGGGAAGGCCTCTATTGTGCAACAGCAGGCAGAGTTCAACATGCTCGACATGCACTACAATAGAACCCCATTATTAACTGGTACAATGTAGTGTGCGCTACATATACATAATCCATACCTCAGGTGAAATGACTAATATATGACAATCTCTGAACAAACATCCCGTTCTGGGTTTGGTAGATAAGCCACCAAACCACCTATACTCCAACCTCTCTGTCATTCCTGACTAAAGCCATATTGAAAGAAGCAAAGGTCCAGTGACTATCTGTGTTAATGATCGCTGTAAGCTGTAAAAAACGGGCGTCGAATGACAAGCGCACAGTAATTAACTAACGCGCTTCCTTCAACTTCAAGAATGCGGAGGGATAACACTATATTGTTCTGCTATAATAGCAACGACCGAAAAGAAAACAAGTTTCACCATAGCAAAGGGATCAAGTTCAACACCAGCAGGATGTGTACGGAAATTTTTACACTAAAAAAATGGCATAATTTCTCTGGTACACATATCCACATCCTGTAAATCAGTCAGGCTTGTTGGTGTATGTGTGTGTGAAAGTGACCTTACCGGCCCGCATGGAGCCCTTCCTGGCCAGGCGCAATAGACCCTTCTTCTTTAGGATGAAACTGCCTCCGATGAACGCGCTGGAGCTGATGGCCAACCCCAGTCCGATGTAGAAGTCATACTTCCCCCTGTCCTGACCCATCTTGACGCTGGATGTGCGATTTGCGATCTGTTACATCGATGACCACCCCCTCCAAACAGGCGAGCTGCCGACCAGAAGGCAGGTCCGGCCAACAGCTGTACCTGGGAAAAAAGGATCAAACATGTACAAAACAAAACAGTCTTCGGCGGCCCAGCTGGTCAGTCTACTGTGCGTGCGTGTGGGTTACACTGAGGTTGCAGAAAACAGACACCTACTGTTGGCAAGCCCAATGAATGCAAACTAGCAGGGATCTTACATGCATTATTAATCGTGCCTTCTCGTGAATAAGTATTACGGTGCCGCCTCTATAAACCTATTTCCACTGTGGATTTACGCATCCTGACTTTAATAAGAAAACGACAAGCACTCAACTATCCTTCAATCGTGCACGTATTGCACAGGTCCTGCTCTGTGTTACCATCGGAACCTCGCTTTCTTGCATTGTTTGAACATTTCAGGAAGTGAATATTAGTTATTAGTCGGCTAGCTTACCTGTCAACGACCTGAGATACCTAGTATATAAATACGATCGTCTGTGAGCGTGTCAACTTAATGGAGACAAGCATGTTAGTAGCTAGCCTACATTTCCGTCTATTATCGTATGTTACATTGTCAAAAACAGAACAAGTGCTTGTGCATATATGATCTAAGTCACACAGCGATTTATTAAGACGCCCTTTTCAAAAATCAAACCGTATGAAACATTTCCAAACGAGCTTAGTAGCTTTGTAAGATGAGCTAAATAAGTGGCCACCAACCTCACCCGAAGAACAACAATTGAAAATGTGGTGTTAGCTAGCAAGCTGGCTAAAACTGGTACCTCTGGCGAGTGATGACTGCGAATGAGCACACACGTCCGGCTAACATTACCTTGCTACATTTAAACACGAGTATCAGTGCACTTTTTCCTTCCCTAGCCAATGTTAAACTTTACCACCAAGTGGTATTGCCTGCACGTTTTGCATTTCCGCAACCACGATGGCTAGTCTCTGTTATGCTCTTATGTCTACCAGAGACACTGCAGTTAGCTTAGCTAAGCAGCTACTTAGCCATCGTTCGGTGTCACGTCAACCCGTAACATTATGGTTTCAGCTACTGTAATGCTAGCATTAGCTCGCCAGCTGTGCCCATTGAGGCGTTCAACCCACACAACCCGGAATTAGCTTTGCTCGCTATACGGCTTATTAACTATCAATGCAACTTCAACCAACCGAATCGCTAGCGCTAGATAGTTAGCAAGCTTGCTAATCATTCGCCACAATTAGAATGCTAGTGCTAGCCTTCTGTCCGCGATATTCATTAGGTGTGCAAGTTAAAACATCAACAAAGCAGAACGACGCACGAATAAGAAATATATCTGACATACGTTATCTAACTCTTTGTGATTCGTGGGGTAAATTGATCGGTGGCGGACAGCACTGGGTGTCTTATCTCAGAAACCCTCCTTCCTTCCTCCCCATCTCAGCTCGCCTCAAGCCACATGCTGCGTCACACACGCGTCACGCTAGTGGGCGTGCACATCATTTCACTCACTGCGTCACTTCAGCGAGGAAGTAGAGCGGGTTAGGCCCTTTGGTTAGGCCCACAGGACTCTATTGCGAGAGGGAGGACACATCCAAAAACTATAGATGCCAAATAAATAAGCAGATCACAAATATCAACAAAAGCAATATTCAATACTCAATTCGTTTTATTTTATTTTCATTTTAGATAATAAACCAATGTTTTGGTACAGCCAGTGCTTCCTCTATAATACACTTCAAATGACACACATTTGTCTGTGTTAAATATAGTATCCATGCTTTTCTAAAGACCTTTAAGTGAATAAATCTAATGGTGGCTCAGGTTCATTGGTATAGTTAATGGCATCTTGTTCTTCAAGTCCACCATGTCAACCAATTTGTAAACGTCTGCTTTAAAATGCCTATACTGTAATCTTCATTGACAACTTTCAACTGACAAATATTTAAGTATATAATTTCTCTTTATCGATAAATAACATTGGAAGCACAATAATAGTTACACTAAAAGCTACTGTACCTTTAATGCACAATCCCACAATTACTCAGATATCTGCACAATGTTGTGTGATAACATTATTTTGGTTGGGATGTTTTTTTGGATGGGGCTTTTCACTGGGTCTCAGGTGACATGTGCACATGCTTAAGCTGTATGTGACATGTGCATTCCTCTGGACATGTGAGAGCCAATGAGGAGTGAATTTACAGCAAGCCACGCTGTGTACAACACTACTATCACACTGCTGTCAGATATGCAGTAGATATGGATGGATCACTTTAAGGGTTATTTCTCCGGACTCATTTTCCTATTGAACTCTATGGAAAAATAAGTCAGGAGAAACAACCCTTTAAATGATCCATCCATATCTATTGCATATCAATGTCTTGACTGCATTGTTTGATCAATTTAATGCTACCTTGGTGAATAAAAGTATCAATTTATTTCTAAAACATAAAAACGTCTCAGTGATTCCAAACTTTTCAACGCTAGTGTGTTGTAGTATTAAAAAGAGCATGCCAAACAATACATTCTTCAACATGAAGGAACATTTTTATCTATTGGTCATAGATAAAATAGATAAGACACTTTCCATCAGAAAACATGCAGGAGAACAAGATTTTCCTGTTGTAAAATATTCAGCCAAAGAAACATGTGCATTGTTGGGTGTATATGCCGGTTTTGGCTGGATATGTAAAAGCTGACCAAATATATTCCACAGACCTAGCTTTAGTGAGTTTTCACAAAAATAAAGTATGATGCAAATACACACAGTAAGGAATAAGCCCTGTATGTCATCAAAGTATCACATATACAAAAATAAGATGATGTATTGATGAAAGAATGTGCATGTGTAATGGCAGTGGTAAATGCCCAGTGCTGACACAGGCAAAAATATTTTCTTTAATTTTATTATGGCTGTCAAGGGAGTAGGACATTTTATTCTTATTTCTCCATTTACACTTGCAATTATGTCAGGTATTGAAAAATATTGATAAAAATATCAAATAAAAAATGTATAATACATTTTTTAAATTTCACTCCATACTCATCACAGATTTAAATACATTAGACATATTAATTTAAAGTAAACACTGAGACATGTAAATAACCAAAATAATAGTTTATCATCCTCCTCAGTAGCTTCCAGAGAAGTTCTGAGAACAGCAGTTAGTCCTCTTTTGCAGGTGCTTTAACCTGATTCCAGGTGATGGATGTCTCTTGGGAGAAGCAAAGCAAGAAAACGCCTGCCGACACGGTGGCGAGGCCACAGAGCATGCCCAGGCAGTCCACCACGCCGACCTCTCTCCACTCCCTGAAGATGACAGCGGAGGCCAGGATGACAGTGGAGGTGAAAGTCACATAGTAAATAGCTTCGAATATGTTGGAGCTGAAGCACTCCAGGGCTTTGTTGATGAATGTGAACTGAATGAGGATGCTGATGGCTAGTGTTCCCAAGAGGCCCAGGAAGAGACAGAGAGCTCCCACACTGTCAGGACCTCTGGCGAAGGCATCAGGGGCGGCCACTCCCAGCCCCTTACTGCTGGGCACAGTGAAACTTCCCAGCAGCGAGCAAATGCTGACATACACCATAATGTTCGACGACCCATAGACTGGGGCCAGCCACACGATCAGCACGATCAACAGCAGCACAATCACAAAGATGTAGGCCAGAAGCACTGTGGAACGAGACAATCAACAATGTTTTGCAATTTTACATTTTGGAAATATCATAAAAGAAAATCTGCACTCACTTGTGAAACGCTCAGTTTATTTCTCTAACATTTTGATTTAAAAATCTTGTTTGCAAAGCTAAAGATACCGTTTCTTGTTGGCACCACAGGAAACAGATTTTGGAAGCGAAAGGGTCTCCCCATTCACTTCTGAATATCAAATTCAAAAATTCACTTAGGATTGATTGGATTCATTCAAATTACTGTAGTAGCTTTGGTTTCATTCGCAATGGAATGTTCAGTATTCATGCTAAGGCATGTGATACAGGAAAGAGAAGATAATGCAAAAAAAAAAACATTTGAAATATGGGATACTGAGCTGTAGGAATGAGTCATGGTTGGTACCTGGATCCCCTAGCCTCTCCTCCAGTTCAGCTCTTGTGGTCACATTTTCAGACTTTGGAGCGTGAATGACTAGCATAACAGAACCTGTACAGCACAACATGCAGCCAAGCTTCCCCAAGATATTCAGATGCTCCTGGAGAATATGAGAAGCCAACAGAGCCCTGCACCACAAAGCAGGCATTGTAGTTATGCAGACAATGCAAGAGACAAGCACAGAAGCAGGTGCACTGAGCCACCAGGCTTCAATGGGATCTCTGTTACTCAGCAACACAAACAGCTTCTTACTTGCTTGTTACAGACCTTACACAGGGATTTAGTCCCTGATCCAAAATGGTCAATATATTACACTGGTTCACACATTTCTCAGCTCTGACTGCAACATATGAAAAGATCACCTGGTGGGGTAGCTACATGTCATTTTTGTTTTGGTCCATCTCAGAAGAGAAACTTATGGAGCTCAATAACTGACAAAAGTATTTGAATTTGAATTTAGTATATTTGAATTATATAAGTGAGTTTTCATAAACTTGAATTTTTTTGTGCTGTATTTCATAAATTTGCATTTAAACAAAGATTGAAATTCAGATTTTAAAAATTCAGATCCATAAATACAAATCTCTGATTCACATTTCTGAAATTCAGGTTTTAAAAATTCAGATCCATAAATACAAAGCTCTCTAATTCAAAGTTCTAAAATTCAGATTTTATGTTAACTAGGCCAAAGGTGAAGCATCCGGGCTTCCCAGGAAAAGTAGAAGCGTTCTGAACTGTCAAACTCGCATTTAGCCAATCACAGAGCTGCTAGACTTCAGTTAGCGGCGGCAAGTGCAGCAACCACAGAACTATGCAACGCTGTTATTCACGCCGTGGTGCAGATGACGAGCCGTAACGTTAACGAGGTAATTATATAGTTATGTAGGTACGTTAGTTATATACAGGGTTGATAAACACTCAAAGCGTTGTATTGCTATAGTGTGATATATTTTGCGTTAGCTAATAGTGGTCGAATTGTAAAATGTTTTCCGCAGGCAGGTACATCCAATCTTGCCGTTCCTTTTCATTTATTTCAAAAAATATATTAATTTCACCGTAGCCTATGTAGCTTATGCAATATGTCACGTTTAGCCTAAACAAAAATGTCAGTAATATTATGCTTACCTGCAAAACTATAATATTTTAGCCTATTTTTTCCATGAATAAACGTGGCTTTTGTTCGTCCTAAAGAATGGGTGTTGTTATGGATTAAAGCGCTTTATAATAAATGAAAAGGAACGGAAGATCGGATGTAGCTACCTGCCTGCGGAAAACATTTTACAGTTCGACCACTGTACCTAACCATTGACAGCAAGTTAACGTAAGCCTGGTGTAGGTAGAGAACATTAGCTAAAGCAAAATAGTCACACTAGTAGCAATACAGCGCTTTGAGTGTTTATCAACCCTGTATATAACTAACGTACCTATATAACTATATACTTACCTGGTCCGTGTAACGTTTATCAATTTGATTTCCTGATGCATCTCAAATTGAAAAACTGACAATTGGATTCAATATTTAAATTTCCATTTTTTTATCCCTGAAATAAAAGGAAAATTAACCATTCAAACTTGTTTTTCTAATTTTTTGATTTACCGTTTGTCTTTTGAAAGTTGAAAATTGCATTATTGGCGTGGGTGGGTAAACCGGGTAGTTTCTAATATCAATGATCAATGGACGGACTCATCCATGACCATAGGGGAGCGATAACAAAGACTTCTTTCTTATTAGTCGCTGGCTTAGCCTTTTACCTTAACGTTCAGGGTGCAGGATAAGTGCCAAAAATAAGACTACTGAGAGGAGCATATCTTACTCGAAGCTGGAAAATGATCTAGCAGCTGATAAGCCGGTCGTGGCAAATGAGAAGCCCTCTACTGATTCGCCGAGGCTGGTAGCTCATGTGCCTGGCTTAGCAACCCACTGGATTTGCATTTTGCAACTGACCTGGCTGGTCACTGGCATTCCTAGGCTGGTCACTCGCGCACCTAGCATGGCAACCCATTGGATTGACAATTTATTTATGTTTTACAATTTCTGAATTAGGCTAATTTATCATCCCTCTTGCATTTGCAGTTTGAGTCTGCAGCTATCCACGAGGCAACAGTCGTTCAATTCAAGCGAAGGACTTAGGAAATCATTAACCTCATTAACTTTGGCCCACCAGAAGCAATTTTCACCTATTTGCTAGGCTACTTGTCTTATTTAGCCCAAGTGTCATATCTCAAAAACGATTTACTGCAGCACATCCATGTTTGAATTGAAGAAGAGGCCTATAGCCTACCATCAGACATTTGCAGCAGAATAAATTTGTCACAATAAGCCTATATGTAGCCTAGGCATAAAAACGTAGCCTATTGTGTGTAGGCTATAGGCTCTATAGCATTTGAATAGGCCTACGTTAAAAGGTAGGCTATGTTTTTACATCCACAGCAATGCAGGCTATTATAGCCACACGTGCGATAGGTGGTCACTGTGGAAATGTCAACTTCATTGGACATTGGCGAACTATAACCGAAAATTTGTTTATAGCCTACAACTTTTCAATAATATCAGCTAGGCCTAGCCTATTATTGTTCCTATATGAGAAAATTATTTTTGATGTAGACGAGAAACGGTGGGTTTTATGCATTTTATTGTCTGTGGCTGTGCCAAGATGAAGGTTACAGAACTTTTGGGGTTTAACCTGTAATTTATCATTTCAGAGAAATATGAATAGGCCTACTGTAATTGGGATGTCGACGACTACCACTAGGGGGCCACCGTGGATAAGAGATCCACAACAGGCTTGTCAAAGTTAAATATTTAGCCTACCTACATGTCATTTTACCCCATTAAAAATAAAAACCATAGCTCCTAATTGATTAATTACAGTCCACTGGTTTTATTGTCACGTTAAAAATCTGTTTAAATATTTGAATGATGAAGCAAAACCGATCGAGCATTAAACTTTATGATATCTAGTTAGCCCAGTGGAATTCCTGCTTAGGCTATACCCTGCGATCTCGGTCGGAATCCAACATGGGGCAGAACTATTTAACTTTTGGACAGGAACAATCCTACTATTCAGTGCTGAGAATGTAGGCAGTAGCCTTTTAGACATTGTGTCATTGGATGAGCTTTCAGATTTATCCAATTCATCTACTGCTGTAGGCTAGCCTCGATACATTTGGGCTAAACACTGATGCTGTTAGTGTTGCTGTTGACTGACATCTGCACAATTACTCGCATAGCCTATGGTTTATTTACTATGATTACATTTGCCATTTTTAGACAAATGTTTTGTGAGTTGGTTGGTGTTAGTTTTTTATTGTGTTTGTACGTGAGTGACCAGCCTAGGAATGCCAGTGACCAGCCAAGTCAGTTGCAAATCCAGTGGGTTGCTAAGCCAGGCACATGAGTTACCTTGGCGAATCAATTTGAGATAGCCTATATGCATCAGGTAATCAAATTGAAAAACGTTACACGGACCAGGTAAGTATATAGTTATATACGTTAGTTAGCTATATACTTGATAAACACTCTAAACGCTGTATTCTACTAGTGTGACTATTTTGCGTTAGCTAATGTTCTCTACCTACGCCAGCCTTAGGCTATGTTTGCTTGCTGTCAATGGTTAGCTACAGTGGTCGAATTGTAAAATGTTTTCCGCAGGCAGGTAGCTACATCCGATCTTTAGCTAACGCAAAATATATCACACTAGTGGCAATACAGCGCTTTGAGTGTTTATTAACCCTGTATATAACTAACGTAGGCTATATAACTATATAATTACCTCGTTAACGTTAAGGCTCGTCATCTGCACTACGGCGTGAATAACGGCGTTGCTGCACTTGCCGCCGCTAGCTGAAGTCTAGCAGCTCTGTGATTGGCTAAATGCGAGTTCGACAGTTCCGAACGCTTCTACTTTTCCTGGGAAGCCCGGATGCTTCACCTTTGGCCTAGTTAACATAAAATCTGAATTTCAATCTGAATTTTAGAACTTTGAATTAGAGAGCTTTGTATTTATGGATCTGAATTTTTAAAACCTGAATTTCAGAAATGTGAATCAGAGATTTGTATTTATGGATCTGAATTTTTAAAATCTGAATTTCAGAAATTCGAATCCGAGAGATTTTTATTTATGGATCTGAATTTTTAAAACCTGAATTTCAGAAATGTGAATCAGAGATTTGTATTTATGGATCAGAATTTTGAAAATCTGAATTTCAGAAATTTGAATCAGAGAGATTTGTATTTATGGATCAGAATTTTGAAAATCTGAATTTCAGAAATTTGAATCAGAGAGATTTGTATTTATGGATCTGAATTTTGAAAATCTGAATTTCAATCTTTGTTTAAATGCAAATTTATGAAATACAGCACAAAAAAAATTCAAGTTTATGAAAAGTCACACGTATATAATTCAAATATACTAAATTCAAATTCAAATACTTTTGTCAGTTATTGAGCTCCATAGAAACTGCTCTTTCTTCCTTGCTTGTTTAAATCAAACTAATGAAAAGTTTGAAAATGGCTCCTTTTCTATCTTGACCTCTCAGATCTTTCTGATATTTGACAGCCATAATGTAACCTTGGCTTGGAGCAATGACAGTTGGTATAATTTAGAAAGAAAAAAAAAGAAACAAAAATCATCATTAAGAAAATTAGGGACAGTGTCCATTTTCACTACACTTTTGGCCTACCCACTTCTACTTTTGAGACCTACAGATTGACAACCGTAATTGGTAAAAGCAATATCTTGTAATCACAAACTGTAGGTCTCGAAAGTAGAGGAAAGTGGAGTGAAAATGGGTACTTTGTCCCTATTTTTCTTAATTATGGTTTGTGTTTTTTCTTATTCTCAAAAGTATACCCATGGTCATTGCTCCAAGGTTACATTATGGATGTTAAACATCAGAAAGATCTGAGAGGTCAAGATTGAAAATGAGCCATTTCCCACTGGAAGTACCCTTTTGCAATATGACCAATTTGAGATCAATTTCCTAGATTTGAACATTTGAAAGACAGCAATGGTGACTTGTACACTGCTATCTTTAGTGCACACTTGAAATTTTATTTTTAGAGGGTGGCTTAATGTGACCATATAATATTGTAAAATGCATTTAGAATATGCATACCATGCATATGTAATTGTAAATGTTATCAGATTTAAAAAAACACTGTAAAATGGCTTCACTTACCCAAACAACACACCTAGGGCTCCTAGGGGTGTAACCACAACAGCAGGAGCTGCGTTGTATGCCAAGAAATTCCCTACTTGACCTAAGATCACTGTTTGGAACGACAAAATGGGGGCATTGTTCATTTTAGATATAAATATAACTACACAAAGTCTACAGCAGTGGTTCCCAAACTCAGTCCTAGGGACCCACTGTGTATGCTGGCCTTTTGGTACAACCACTCTCTTGATCAAGGCTGTTGAAAACATGTGATTAACTAGCATGTTTGCTTTAAATATAATTTAACAAAATGCAGGTTTGGCTTGTTATTTTCTTTTCCTTTGAACTCCAGTTTTCCACAAATAGTTTAGTTTCAGTGACCAATTTTGCACTCTTTCAGCAATTAGGACGCAACTAATGTCGTCTGCCAGTCTATAAGCAAATCAATTACAAATGTATCCTCTTCCTTAAGGAATAATTTCTCTAATTTAAAATTAAATCAAATTAAAGCATTAATTGATCTGTCTGATTAAATGTCCTAGGAACATTTAGTGTGCATAGCATAGCCATTTCTGACATAATGCAGCTTTTTGAGATTAGCAGTCGCCACAGGAGGGCGTAGTAGGCTACTCACTTGAGAACGTCCCGCTCCACCACACACCGTCTAATAAATAGGAATCACCTGAAAATGCATAGCAACAGCAATTCTCACTCTCATAAAGCACGGCTCAAAAAGCACTAAGAATTTGCTTCCCTTAAACTGCCACATTAAAACTTGAACATAGTTAACACATCACTACACAAGCCAGATACTCACTATGAATTATTTTATTTGACTTAATTACTCTTATAAGTTATAACCAATCATACCTCGTTTTTGGGCACGTAAAATGCCCTTTTTCTGTAGTGAAAACGTAGATCCATTGATAAAACTGGACACCACGGCTATTGCGACTCCAGCAGCCACAGATTGGGATGAAGTTTCTGAACTCATTTTACTTGAACTGAAGCTAGCAAGCTAGCACTGGGCAGTCAGGTAATTAAAAAAAAAACTTTGAATATAGCAAACTGACAATGTGCAATTATCGGTCTCCCTACGAGCTTAAATGTGGGACAGCATTTTACACTAATCTAAACCATCCAAATCATGTTTAAATCACAATATTTTCCGCAACAAGCAAGCAGCTAGCCTGGTTTTTAACCGGAAGTTAGACTAAATGTTCGCTGTTGTTTTCATTCGTGCGCCCTCTTTCGACAGCTAAAGTTACAGAAAATACAGATGTGAAAGCTGCAGTTTTCTATCAATTTCGTCATGTGTTTTATTCACAATTATTGTTAGATATAGGGACCAAGAAGGTTTATTTCTCAAAATATGTGGTGTGTTGACCAAGGCGGCTTGTGTACACAAAGACACTGGTACATGTGCCATTGCCAGCACCAGATTTACAAAGGATGCTGGTCAGTCAGCTTGTTCCATATTTTGTCGTGAGGCAAATGCATTTCAATTCCCAATGGAAACTTGGTGCTGTAAATTCGTTTCTTAAAACAAATCTTCTTAATGCAGTTAGCTGACCCGTATGACATTATTGCACGTGCACAATATAACTACTTTTTTTATTTTTTAATAAAGTCGGTACAGTGATAAGTTAATTGTGCACGTGCAGCTATGCTTGTAGCCGGTGCAGCTGCACGATTCGCATGTTTAACATCTAACTATACCAGAAGAAGGTTCGCGAAGATTGTCAGTAGGTATTTACATTTCGTAAGGTTTTCTACAACTGTCCAAATAAATTACGAGATGAATAACATTATTAATGTCACTACACTTATCTATTTCACACAACCTTTCCACACCTCACGCATACTGCGACTATCAGATGTGGTGAATACACCCCGTGTTATGTCTACCTACCTTTATCAAGAGACTCTTCGTCCCGCCCATTTCAGACGGGCTCTGACGTCATCCGTATTCCTTCCTTTAGTCCCTTGGCTATCGCTGCTGTCAATTATGGTCCAACATGGATGACATTAGAATGCAGCAAAGCTAGGGACTGTAACTGGACTGAAGAGACAGAAATAGGATAAGCCAAAGCCAACAGGTAAGCGTAACATTGTTTTCAAATGCAACAAAATGAGAGACAACGCTTAAGATTAAAGGAGCGGTCACACTGAAAGGTCAACGAAAGATTCAAGTGGCTTGGCCATAAATTGGGATGTTCTTGCTAGCTAGCTAGCAGGCAAAGCAAACTGCACCAAGGCAATATCAACAACACAGAGCAACTACTAGCAAAGGCACCCAACAATCTTGGAGCAGCTTCTCGCTAGCTAGGTGCAGTTAGCGACAGTGCTAACATTATCCTGATACAAAAATACATGATCATCGCTTCCAATGAGATGAGTCGTGTTACTTAGCTGAGCACAAACGGCAACACCCTTGTCTGCGGTTATTAATGTATTTTGCTTGACAAGCGTGGCGTGACGTTCGGCATTGGTTGATGGCTAGCTAACGTTAGCCAAGGTATGGAAGTGGCATAAGCGACATCTTGTTGAGGATGGTTTGCTAAATAAGACAGCAAATTCCCCAATTCGCCGATAACAAAGCAAGATATCAATATTGGGGAAAAATATCATTAAGGAATAGCATTTAGTAGATAGCTAGCGAAGTGTGCTTGCTAAATGTTATGACGTTAGAGTTAGCGATATTCTTACCACCAGCATTGGTGGCATGTCGACTCGTCCAATCTGCTGCTGACGTTACAAGCCGACATTTTCAAAGTGAAGTAATACCGAAATATGACAGTACATTTTTTTTATAGCTACACACCCGTATTTAACATTTCATTAAAATTGAATCCCAGAAGTAATTATTTCGCGAAAACTTAATTTGATGCTACACAAGCTGTTGAGGAACCACCCTTGTGTAATAATATTTATTTATTTCTGCCTTCTCCATGGAATATAAATCATGTTGGCTGACGTTGTTACCATCGACCCGATATGAAGACTACGAAGCTATTTGTCTTTATTATAATACATTTTCTTGAATCTGTATTTCGTCCAGCCTCCAATGGTGTCATTGTGAGTGATACATATAAGGATTCAGTGCCGATATGACTTCTCTAAGTGTGGCGGCTAGCTGGATACCTAACAAAGAAGTACTTTACATTTCCCCCCCCCCCTCCCCAAAAAAAAAAAAAAAAAAAATTATATATATATTATAAAAACATAGAAAATCCATATTTCCTAAATATATTCCATATTATTGTCCTTGTTTGAAGTATATCATCGCAACTACATTCTTTGAAAACTTAGCTATGTAAACTGCTCTATCTGTTCTCAGCCATTCAGAAACCATAGCACACACATTAGGAACAAAGCATGTAATTTATCACTAGAGTTGATGTGCCACTGTAGTGTTGATGCGTTGTCTTTTTGTCTTTATAAGGATAGGCTGCAGTTTGCAGCCAGGAGAACAGAGGGAAAGATGCCTTCCCCATCCTTCTCCTTGGATGCCCAGTTGAGGTTTCACAACAAGTGGCTGAAGATAGATTTGCAGGTAAATAGATTCTGTGGATCCTGTTTCTCCTCCCCTGCCACCTGCAGCACTCAATGTCACAGCATGCCAGTTTATAGTCACCTCCGTCCTGCTACATGTCACACTGTTTTAGGTCTTTGGACGTAATATTGTCTTAGTTTGATTGACTTCAATGGCAGGGCAGTGTCCTCTGGTCTTTAGGTAATCTCCTTCCAGAAGTTTGGGTGTGATGCTGATGAGAGAGAACTTAGTCCTCCTTTCAGCTCCACCTTTGAATACATTGGTGTAGCAAGTAGGTTAGACTGACGGATGTGTGTCTTCAGGCTGTCTCATATGCAATGTTTCCTTGTTATTAGAATGAAATATTAGTTTGAGTAGGCTTTACATCTCTACCATGGAAGCTTCAGCTATGTGATGGCCTTTGGATGATCTTTATTGGTTGTTTGTAGTGATATGTGAGTGAGGGTTGAAGAACTCCCTAATGGGTAGAGCGATGGCGATCTGTCAATCATTGACTTGATTGAACAAATCAGGTTTCACATGCCATAGAGAATGATTGGTTCAAGTAGGTGAGACAATGGTAGTGTTGGTTGGACAGCCCTATTTTTGGATCCACAAAACTCAATTTCCCAGACTATCAGTGCACATGTCCCATCTTGCATTTAATGTGATTTACCTTTTTCAAGTATTATATTAAGGAATGACACAGACATTAATAGCAAACAACTTAAACACTCTTTGCATGAGACAAATAGCCCTGAAGCCCTGTGTTATGCAAGCGTCTGGCTCCTCCTTTAATAATAGTTTATTACTGGGTAATCCATCAAATGAAATGTTTAATTTTTTAAATCCCCAAAATAGGGCTAACCTTTCAGTGGTTGGGTAAATCAAATTGTTGTGGCATTTGCCAACAGATTATTGCAGTGTACTTGTTTTGTTCCATATGAAAAATATTTTTAGCAGATGATGGTTGTATGTTTGCAAACTACCAACACCAGAACATGTTTTTCAAACTAAGTTCTTCTAACGAGGGGTCACTAAATGGTTTGATGAGTATGAAAATGATGTGAATCATATGCTATGGCCTTTGCAGTCACCAGATCTCTACCCAATTGAACACCTATGGGAGATTTTGGACTGACGTGTTAGACAGCGCTCTCCACCACCATCATCAAAACACCAAATGAGGGAATAACTTTTGGAAGAATGGTGTCTTCTAGCATAGATTCTAGTCTCTGGAACTCTACTCTCCCTCCAGTAGAGGTAGAATCTGTACCAAGGTGCATTACAGCTGTTCTGGTGGCTCGTGGTGGCCCAACACCTTACTAAGACACTTTATGTTGGTTTTTCCTTTAATTTGTCACCCGTCTGTATGTAGTTATTTTTAAATACTAAACATCTTTGGCTGCTTTTCCTTTGAGCACGAGGGTGAGGTTGATTCATACTTTTAAGCAGTCCTGGGACAAATTGAAACAGGGAGTTCAATAATTCAGCAGTGATCATTCAAAACACCTGCCTGTGTTTTTTTTTGGTGACTCCAGACAATTAGTATTGTAAATGAATTGCAAGAAAGGCTGTGCATAGAAATAGCAAGAATAAGTGTTCTGTGTTCAAAGCGACTCATGTTATACTTGATGCTATGATCCCAGTCTCATATAGAAGGTTAGATCATCTCAGACAGATGTGAGAGACAATAATGCTGGGTGTGGTACACCAGAGTCATCCCTATTCATCTCCGTAGGGCACATTTCAGAAGTCTCTTGTGTGCTGCATGGAGTATTCTCCTGGTCAGCTAGGTTGCATCCAAAAACACTGAAGTCACATCCTTCCTTTTTTCCTTTACCTGATCTATAGAGAATGGCTAGGTGAAAGTCATATGGCAGAAACCTGTCCCAAGTCAATCAGTAGTGACATCAGATTAGTGAAATGACGAAGGAAGGGAGGATGCTAGTTCAAAATATTTGAACAGGGCCCTATTCCAGGAGCAGTCTGTTAGTTATCAGAGGCATGATGTGATTATGTCGATCAAAGGAAGTGCAACTATATCATTATCTCAGCCACAGCAATAATCAAAGCTCAGTTTTTTAAATTCTATTACAGCTGGCACCAAATGTGTTTTGTCTGATCTTATTTAGGCTACATAGCCTAATATTTCTTACTTTTTGCAGTTTATGTTTTGCCTGTGTTTTAATTTAAAGGACATTTTTGGTTCTGGTGACAAACTGGATGTGTTTTAACCTAGGGTGCATCAGATTGATCTGCTACAGTACTTTATCAAATTACAGTAAGGACTGGCATGGCACCTTAATTAGGCCTCCCACTCTTACTGTTTCCCCTCAGGACCGAACCTGCCCAAGCTTCTTTCAAATATAGGTTATTGGAACAAATGAAAGGATGCTATTTTGAATATAATAACACAGACTAGGTGCCCTATTGTCCAATGAAATGCACTACACTTAATTGCAATGCTGTGCATTGTTTGGTGAGCCTGAATGTATTAATTTCAGTTGCTGAGCAGAAATCTACCTTCCCTGTTTATATGATGTTAAACAGGGAGCTAGAAGCTATCATCTTGTTTGTTAGTGTGCTGCTCGGTTACTCTACAATGCCGTCGTTGAGACATAAGGTGCCGTCGTCTAACGAAGAACAGATGCTTTTATGTGTACTTGAACCCTGCAGATTTTCCACATTTGCCACACTGAGAAGAGTTGGCTGATTTACATGCATATGTTCAGGCGAGTGAACTACACATAGCTGCAAAATGTTCACTTACATCCACGTGACAAGATGTGGGTTCGACCGTGACAGAAGCCACACTTTTGTGCCTCACAGGCTGCTGTAATTGGCGGGCACCGTCCGGATCGATCGGGTCCGCTCATCAGCTCGGATTCTGTGAGGTCCTCTCGGGGGCTGTAGATACGGATAAGTTCTTAAATGCCCGTAAGGGGCTCGCCGCTCGCGGCCTCTCGGTCAGCTGTTTTTTGGAGTGCAGAATGTTATTTTTTTCTGCCCGGGAACATCACGTGCACGACTGTGCATGTGTTTGCTTTCAAAGGCAGTTGACCCAGTATTGCTCAAGGATTCTGAGATGTGCAAGGAGCCAAAATTAGACTTCTCAATGAGGTCGGTCTGGTGAAAGCCCGTCTTGCCGTATTGCTCGGTTTAGAATTTCGGGTGTCATGTTCAATTTGCCCTGTTACATTGACATTTGAAACCAGAATCTTGGAAAGCTGTGTTCCCTGCCTGTCAGTCAATATTCAGTACCTCGTTTTATTTTTGCTGTGCTGTTTGTAATTATGTTCAATTACAATCGGATAATTACTCTGCAATTTTCCGCTTTTAAAAAATGTTATGAGCCTGTGCAAGCAAAGTAGAATTAATTGATTTGCAACATTTAATTCCCATGTCTGGTTCAACAAGAGTCTTCACTTTGTCAGTTTGACTAGACCTAGCCTAGTTTGACAACAGTATGGACCGATATACAGCGGTTTTTGACAACTGTCAATAAAAGCTTTGTTTGCAGCTGTTTTTCCCATAAATATAATTTGTCTAAAGGTACACTAAATAAAATTTTAAAAAATCATTGTAGTGGTGGTGAAGTAGCTCTTTTAATGTTCATGGTAAGAAAGAGAGACAAGCTATAGACAAACTCTTAATGTTCTCAGCATGTTTATTTTATTTTTTTAAGTTACAAGTGTTGTTTACTTGCAGATATTTCATTAAAGACTCCATAGAAACAATAAATATTCAGACCAACTCAAATCAAAATGATTAATCTAGTGTATTTTTACAAAACATTTGTCACAATACACTCCACAGCAGCCCCCTGCAAAAGCCTCTGGTAACTACAAAAGCTTCTCATGCATTACAACCTGTGAAGACCCCTGTAACACACCATGTCTGTGTCTTCATTTTAGACTGCAGTGCATATCAAACGAGTACAATGTTTTGTACAGGATGCCTTTGTAGCCTCAAATAGATACCTGCTTAAAATATCCTTATTGCAGAAAGCAATTTTAGAAACCGATGTGTTCAGAGTAATTCCTTAACTGCCCAGCAGCATGGTCTCAACTTTTCAGAAAGTCTGCAGGACAATTCCAGTGCTAAACCTTCAATGTTAATTTGCGAGGAATTAAATTAGAGCGAGGGATGAAAATCAGCAGTGAATTTTATCCAGCTGCTGTGCCTGTAAGGTAATGCATCGACAGGGTCCTTTCTTGGAGCAGGGGTTTTTGTTTAAATGTGAAAAGTGCGCTGGAAATAGCAGGTGAACCTGAGCCATTGTAACGCATTGGCACAAGGAGAACAGCATTTCATTCCTGCCGTGTGAGGGGCCTGCTGGATAGGCTTCTTATGCACAGGCTCAAGCTCACTGCATTGAGTGTTCACCTGCTCTGCCGTGGAAGGCACATATTTTAACGTGGGTGTTAGAATCAGAATCGGACCTGTTTTAGAGTGACAGGTTATAACTGCACAAAATCAATCCAGGTGGTCCCAGGTGGCCCCTTCCATTTTCAGAGAGACAAACTTTTACAAGATTCTGCCAGTCAGTCAGTCGCTGGTATCTGTCCAGATCGGAAAACCCAGAGGCATTTCTTGGCGTTTAATTGGAGTCATCGCAAAGATCTGGTGACTCTTCGGGACAGAACCAGCAGTTGGAGTACAGATTTCATGTGCGTGAAGGTGTACATTGAACATTTCCGTAAGTTTTCTCAGTCTCTGACATGGGCGGGTCTAACTGGGTGAGCATGGAGTGATTGACAGCCGCATTGCCGCGTTGTTTTCCCCCGCAGTCTCATGTCATTCTCTTGCAGCGCGCCTTCTCTCCGGAGGGCCTGAGTGAGATGTGGAATGAGATGGTGAAGGATGAAGAGATCACCTGCAACGGAGAAGAATCTGCTCACCCAGGTAAGGCCCCAGTGTGCTGCTTCAGTGGGAGGCCTCTGGTTCACGTGGAAGGCCTGACTCTTGTTTATTTAGCATCAGTGTTATTGCTGAAGTATATTTACATAGCTTGTCTGTGACTGTTTAATCGTTTGTAAATTTGCTTAAGTACTTGATTAAGTATCTACCTAGCTTAAGGGTGCCATGACACTGCCCACCTATGAATTGAACAGGCAACCTTCAGATCACAAACTCATAACTTATGTTTTTTTTTTTTAAAATGCAAAAGTATCAAAAATCGAATGCTAGGTGTCTCAGTGGCATGGCCTTTAGAGCACTATCCACATGCTCATTGCGAGCCGTGACGTCAGTGGCTCAAATTCAAACCCGTGACATTTCTTGCAGTCTTTCCTCCTTTCTAGCTCCCCCATTCTTCCTGTTTCTCTACACTGTGGTGTCCAATGAAGTTGAAAAAGCCCCAAAAAAAAAAATTTTTTTTTTAAATAAATAAAAAAACTATAAAAAATCTAATGCTGAAAGTCATCTTGGGGGAAAAGTAAGGTGTACAGACAGTACTTCCATTTGAAGATAATGAATTTGGAATTGTTGCTTGTAGTTTAGCTCTTATGAAATGATTCCACAGCTGGAAGTAAGAAATGCAGTAAATCAACAATGTGCTTATGAAGAATGGTTTGAAGGCCTCCTGAAACGCGCTGATGTCTGAGGACACGTGTCTGCTGTTTTTGCCTATATGCAGAGGACTGCCCTGATTGCTTCGGCGGTCAGAAGAAGGATGAGTCTAATGACAAAGAGAAAAGGGACGAGGAGGAGGCGTCCACGTCTGTCCATCACTCCATCATCGAGACGTGGGACTGGGGGCGGCAACCAGGTGGGTCGGCCTGAATGTTTTTTCATTTATTTTTTCAAATTGGTTTCGTTTGTGCGGAATGTTCCGGGCCTGGGTTCGGTTGGTGCCGACGTAGCTAGCCAACTGCATCACGGATTGCAACACCGTCCCGCTGCTTCATTGGACGCTGAGCGGCATTTGAAGTTGATCAGTATGTTTCTCTTTCGCCCCACTCCAGAGTGTTACCCCCTCTTTTGGCCAGCTGAGTGCTTGCTGACTGAAACCCTGTCTCTGTTAAATGGCTCTCGGGAGCCTTTCGGCACCTCATCCAGTGGCATAATTTTCAGGGAAAGCTTGGCCACTGCTCAGTAAGGGGAAGGGAGTAAACCATTACCTTTCCAGTTTTCCACTAATCGTCTTCCGCGTACGTTTATTATATTTATTTTTGTACGTCTCTGAGCGCCGGCTATCTTTTCCGAGTAAAACATTAGCTAAAAATAACCCTGTAGGATTTCAGCAGTCTTGGGGGATTAAGAGGCTAATACCACGCTGGGGGTCGGCAGCACGTATTTCAGGAGCAGACGTGGTCTGCCAGGATACAGGGGTTTCTGCGTGCTGGCTATGCGTAGGCCATGATGCGTCTCTCCGATGCAGTAATTTTACCTCTGCTGCTCTTCTGTGTGTTTGTATTTCTGCTTTCGAAGGCCTCCCCTCAGATTTCACTTCCATTTGAAACACGGGGGATTTTTCCCATTAAGATGGTTGAAGGGGGGTGGGGGTTTGACCATTCTAAAATTGAGGCATAAAGGGAAAAATGTAATGAAAAATGAAAAGTATTCTTACTATCTGCATGTGATAATACAAACATCCAGCATTCCAAAAAGTAGGATAAATTACTCATGAAGATGTAGTTGAGAAGACTTTTTGTTTTTTCCTTTTTAATGCAAAACTAAATTGGAATTCATGCTCTCGGCAACTTGTCACTAGCTTGGCGATTTTAAAACTAGCACTTTATAGATGTGCGGGTACTTGTCCTCTGTTGAACGAGTAATTTGACTTGCCAATATGATGCTCTTATCTTTTAACCTTTATCATGAGTGTTTGCCGCCTTTTCTGTTTCTGGTGTCTCAAGCTCCCATAGTTCATTGCATATATATTAGACTACTGTGACAATAGCCAAAAGTAACATCATACAGATGTAATAAATTGGAGTGAATTTTGTATCCAGAGACTGCAGAATGACTAGATCTGTTACAGGCAAGTGTGGGGGGGGGGTGTCAGAAGATCCTTCAACAATTACATTGGAGGGCACAATGTAGTCAGTGCAAAGCAATCTAAGCATGTTTTGCTTTGCTGACTGTGTTCAAAACCGCTAAAGTTTGCAGCTAACTGTATTTTCCTGATGGAGGCCAGAGAAACTTGGTCCTGGGCCTGGTTGCCTGCTAAACAGTTTTTTTTGTGTTTACTTGTGGAATCGATATCATGGCAGCCTTCTGGAATGGAAGTGTCATATTTCCCTTATGGCTTCATGACATGTTTGGCTATGGTTAGCAACGATGTTTGGGCAATGTTTTAAGTTTGTTTGCTAGCTAGCTAGTTGGTAAGCAAGGGTCAATTGCTTTGTTTACGATGGTTCCCTAGTAACGCAGTCACGGAGTCTGCTGTCAGCAGCAGATGTGGTTTTCTCTCACCTCACTGTTAATTCAGCCGTTTCAAGAGCGCTCCTCATTTGTAAAAATGCTAATTAATGCACATGTGTTTTATTATCAAATAAAGCCGTCTGTGATCCACACCGCTACAGCGGCGCGCGTAAATGTAAACAGTGGTTTGTTGTTCCAAATGTAAAAAATTAAATTTTTATTTTTGCCCAGCCCAATGTTGGTGCCAAGTCGGCAATGTAAGTTTCAGGTGGAGACGGGATTGTTTCCTCAGTCGCTGTGTTCTCCAACTTGTTCAGACTGAGGCTCCCTCAGTGCCAGCGCGTTTTGATTGACGGCAGGAGATGAGGTGGCGACCTGCAGAGTGCAGCTCCGGAATATTCTCCGTGCCCAGGCCTCTCTGTCAGCTCTGATCTTCTCCCGCCGCTCGCTGTGTTTTCTGCCGTCTCCCGGCACGTGTGGCGTGGGCATGGCTTGATTGACTGTACATACTGTCTGTGGGGGGCCTATTTTAACCTGCGCCTGCAGTTTTTTTTGCTGTGGTCTGGCGAGGGCAGGGCCTCCGTCCCAAGCGGCCTGTTTACAGATGAACTTGGGCGTTGCTACTACAGATAAGCAGCTGTTGTGGGCGGGGCTTTGTGACAGGAACGCAGGAGGGGAGCTCAGTGGGAGATCCGATTGGCTCCTCAGCTGTTGTGAGTGGCAGTGCCACAGATTTTCCTGGTGGAAACTTTATGAAAATGGGATACTGTCTGCAATATCTTAAAATTATATATTATAATAGTCAACAATATATTGTAAATATGTGCATTTTTGGGAGAATATTACGATAAATATATTTCACTGCAATGTATTTTTATATATCGTCGGTAATGTCTAAAAGCGGCAATAATTTATATATTTGCCCATATATTATGAAGTGTTGTATATCTTTATAATATAATTTTATTTCTACATGTTGTAGTATATTCAATTTCTTTAAGGGTTAATTTGGAAGGGTTTTGAGAACTGCCAACTCACCTGACATGTGTGAAATGTTAACAGTGGTGCTGTTGAAAGGTTAGGTTTCCACACTCTGCTGCCAGAGATTCATTACCTGTGTTCAACCAATCAATAACATCTTGTTTTGCGGAAGGGAGAACCTTTCCCGTTATACAGATTTCATAAAAAGCTGAAGAATGAATGACAAATGGCTAATCAAATGTGACAATTTAAGCTGTATGATGGTACTTATGCAGATTACAAGGATAAAACAAAAAATTGTACTTGTGAGTGGCAGTTAAGTGAGTGATGAGTGTTTCTGTTATGGATATTTTAGTAAGGTAGACAAGAAGCGGTGAGGCTGATGGCTTTCTTGACCACAACTTTACATTGCATTACAATCATTTGGCAGACCCTTTTATCCAAAGCGACGTACAATAAGTGCATACTGAAGTTCATTGAAGCGACTACAAAGCAAACTGCCAAAGAACAGGGCAGAGATCATAACTGATGTTAGCATTGAACAACGTTAGCATCTCCTCTTACCTTCCTTGAAAAGGAGAAGCAGGTTTATGAAGTGCATATAGTGAGTGTCTTTAAAGGAGCAGTAGCTGATGAGAATACATTACAAGCAGGCTTCTTGTTTATTGACACATATTGACCAATCAATGACATTCCCGGTCAATGTGGGTAGACCACTTAATCTTGCATCTGCAACATTGGTTCCCGAACTTTAGTCGAAAAGACCCGTGACCCAATTCATACGCAAATAGCCTACATTTTTTATGAGTGACCACATCTTCTTAAAAACATGGAGGATGTGTTCATGTCCAGATATGGAACTAAGTCACACTCAATGTTTTAATTAATGTGAGGATAAGATTCAAAAGTTTTGCCATATTGCCTTCACTAATGGCAACAAAATTAAATTCAAACTTGATAATGCATCGCCTGTGAGCCGTTTACCTTACCTTATGTTAATTGATATGGAAGTAGAATGTTTCTACTAACATTTTGTCGGTGCTTTTAACAGCTGCATGTGCACTGTGATTAGCACAGTGTGTGTAGTAGATTTCGACTTTAGCGCTTAATTTTTGTGTATGGGAATACCAATTGGAAGTGCAGTAACTTGTTGTGTGGTGATGTTCTTCCTCAGGCATGGCTCACTTTGTATTTTGGGCTAGTGTGACTCAGGGCTTCTGCTATCTCAGTCAAGCGGAAGGGAAGCACTGAAATTTAGCCGTGACTGTTCATCATTTATTTAGTTCTGCAGGAAGACCACATTGTATAGTTCTGGCAGCAGTGGACCACCCCCTTCTCAAGTTGAATATTTGAGGTTTTCGGGCTTTGAAACAGTCAAGTCAATTTCAAATTCAATGTACTTTCAAAAGTCCTGTACCAACTTTGTATACAAAGGTGTTGTGTGGGGTCATTTGTGGGGTAGCTGTATGAAATGTAAGGAAATACACCTTTTTTTTGTTTTTAATCTCAGATTTTTTGTGGGTAGTTCTGGTGGCACTTACAGGTTTTAAACTTCACAAACTTTCAGTTTTAGGCTCTAAAATGAAATGTTCCATCACAGATTTTTAATATTTAGGGATAAAAGGCTAGTCAATTGTGAGACACACAAAAGGTGACACAGAAAGTCTAAAAAATTTTCTATTACAATAGTTTTGTCAGTTTAAACTTTTGGGGTCAATTTGACCCCAAACATAAAAGGCATCATAAAATGCGAACATAATATGAGGGTTAACCTTTAATTAAACGGGTAGGTCAACTGAGAGCTCAAATTGTCTTTTTCAGTCATGACTTCAAAGTGGGGAGGGAATTCAAGGGATTAGCGAATCTGATGAAAGGTGATGATTGGTTGGCAAGATATAGAGAGCCAGTATCGTAAGTACAATGCTGTCATAAGATCAGAAACATGGCACTTGGAGGCTCTCAGATTGATCAGTGGGTGTTAACCATGTCCTGATCCACCCCGCCCCTACAGGGATAATCAAACAGTCTTGTGGCTATTAGCAGGAATTAATGTATGAATGTCATTTAAGGGAATAATGTAATGTGTATGAATGTGCATCATTTGTACCCTACATTTTGTGGTGCATTGTGGGGGATATTGAGTGAACTATTTAGGGTGTCAAAGTTGATATTTTGAATTCGGACACCCTACAAAATGGCCGATACCCTAAATAGTGCACTATAAAGTGTATAGGGAGCCATTCCGAACACAGCCTAGGATTTGCAGAATGAAAAATATCATTCCTTGGCCGGCACTGAGTGGGTGCCAAAAGAAATTGGTCAAACTGTGTTTAGTCAGTGACCAATCAATTCAAATGTCAAGCATTGCGCCAAAACGGTGAAACCCAGCTGTGTACACAAACGGAATGATTAGAGAAAAATCTAGTTGTGGCGCAATTGGAGAAAGGTGTGTGCTGCTCGTCATTGGTACTGTGTCCTGGAAGGCAGAGGATGGAGGTGGACGAGACCGTGACTGACAAACAAGAAGATAAGAATACCTGGCCACATTTCAATGACCTTTTTACATTTAAGCATCGCAAAGCTGCCATGACAATGTACATTTTTAATCACAAAGCAAATTGTGCTAAAGAATACAAGAGTAAATGGTACTTGAATGAAACAAGCAATAAAACTTATTTTATAACAAGCAAATAACAAAACAAAACAAAAAAATCAACATCAAAGCCATTTATTTGAAAATCGCTGAAAGTGAACAGCAAGTTCAGTAGTTTGCGCTGTTGATCAATGAAGGTGTATTGCTAGAGTCTGGAGTTTATTGAAGTCTGGCAACTATATTGTTTATGCACTTTATTTAATATAACATTTTATTTATCAAGACATTTTAATTACTTATATATTTAATATTAATTCTTTTTCAAATGTGAATCATGTATTTTTGGACAAATCCTGAATTTTGTGCCTTGTTGCAAATACATTAAAAATAACTCCTACTGCACATAAATTTCCTCACTTCCTTTTCAGTCACTGCATGGAAAAGGTCATGCAACTCAATTACTTTTACTCTGCGTACTTTTTAAATGAGCTACATTTTACTTTTACTTCGGTAAAAGGTAGTTTTATTAAAACGGTAGTTTTAATTCTACTTAAGTGAAATTCCATTGATGTAACAGTACTTCTACTTCAGTAGGATATTTCAGCACTCTTTACACCCCTGATAAATGTGATGTAAAGCCTATTTTATCATCCCTGGTTGTACTAACCCCCCCATTCTCTCGTGCAGATGAGAACGAGCTGAAGGAGTGCTTGCTGGTGCTGGTGGATGACCAGCAGAAGCTAGCAGCGCACACAGCTAAGAGCACGCTGTCGGCCCTGCGCCTCCGACAGCGGCTGGTCATCCTGGAGCGCTACCTCATCTCCCTCAGCCACAGCATGATGGAGGAGAAGTACGAATCCCGCTGGAAGAGCCCGGCCAGCCCGGCCGGCCCGCAGCTGCCCGCCGCTGACAACAAGAGGTACTCTGCGCATCCGAGCACATGCCAGCTGAGTGGCTGGACCCCTGTTGAGTGCTATCAGCCACATTTTAAATGAGCCTGAACGTCTAAATGTTATGTCGTTTTTTTCCATACACACCCAACGTATAATAATAATTATTATTATTATTACTGTTTTTATTCTTGTGTTAACAACTTAATTTGTATAGCACCTTCCTAGTAGTGCCACAATTTTTTTGCTCCCCAAAATAAAAAGGATACAAGAGATTAAAATAATGACAAGATATTCAAATGAACAGAGCATCAAAAGCAACAAAATTCTAATCTGAATTAAGATAATTATGGTAAGAATATGACAAAAAGTACAGTTATGAATGTAAAAGCAATTCTATAATATAGCTGTGTGGGCACCACTGAGCAGGGCTCCACTGCAATGCCGAAAACAGCCAAACTTGTGAAAAACAAAATGTGTGCACCTCGTTAGTCATAGTGGAAAGTTCTTCACCATAATGGTATTGAAACAATGAATGTGTTATTCCACTGTGGTTCAAACGGAGTGACATGGGTGATTGTTCAACTTTTAGACCATGTTATATGAATTGTGTGGGGTTTGGGACCCCCTGGAGGGGCTCCTAAGATGTTTTTGGCGAAATTGACAAGTATAAGGATATAGACCCATGTACCAAGTGTCACAATTCCAGGACAAACGGCACGGAGGCGCTGAGGGGGAACATTTTGTGAACAATGTAAAGATGCAGCCACAAATTGAAAGGGCCATTCTGTCATCTTTGACACTACCAATTTCTAACTTGGTGGAGCACTAATTGGTTACGATAAGGATGAATATCAGTTAAGTTGACAGTAGATTGAATATCAGTTTAATTGACAGTAGTTTGAAATTTATTTAGAAAATTAATATTCCATAAATTTTTGCACGATTGCTGATTTTTTTTCAGAAACTATGTTCAGACGTGTTCACTGACAACACATACTAAATTTGGGATTATTCAGACTTGATGTTGATGTGAAGGTATTTAAACAAATTCAAAATTGCAGGGAAAAATGAGCATATGTCAAGCATGATGGGAGATACTGATATTCCTGCTTTGCAGTGGGACCCTATAAATGTTTGTAAAAGGGTTAGAAACACACCTGGGTAGGATGTATAACCGTATGTGTGTGTGTTTGTTTCTAGCCCTCGTCCTGCTGGGAAGGGGGTGGAGGGCCTTGCCAGAGTGGGCTCCAGGGCGGCCCTCTCCTTTGCCTTCGCCTTCCTGCGACGGGCGTGGAGGTCAGGTAGGCAAGGAAATCTCCCAGCATCCTCTACTGCTGACACAGCACAGCCCCACAGGCTGAATTTAAAGGGAAAGTTTAGGTCTATGTTTTCAGTTGGCCCAGGATCATTTGGTGGCTTGTGGCTAAAGTAAGAAAGTGCACTTCAGGTAACTCCAAAGCAGCTTGTACAGCATTGGTATGTTTCTAGAGGCTGTAAACACGAACAGATTATTTTATATTGAGTTTATTCTCGATTCTAGACATGTATACAGGGCTCGACATAAAGGACTTAGACGTTTATTCTTCTTGGAATGCATTGCTATTTCTAACAATGTGGTTTAAGAGGGTAAATAATCCCACAAAACATTAAATTTTATTTATTTATTTTTATGCATTTTTCTCTTTGAATAATTTTACCTAAGATTAGATGTTTCTCATATTTTGAGTGTAAGGTCATGCTGATAAACGATAGACACTTTTTATAGCCTTCTTTGCTCATATTTTACAGGGTTGCCAATAATTCTGTTGTGCAATGTACCAGCACTGTACAAGCTGCTTTAGTCCTTGATGTGCATTATTGTGTTTTCATTCAACAGAATGCCTTCATTTCAAATAAATGACCTTTAAAACCACACCCCTGGATACCAAGTGCAACCAACACCCTGTGAGACTGGGGCTAACAAATAAACAATAAAAAAACAGCAAACATTGTAGCAGTGGGAACCAGATGAGAGAGGTTCTCAATTTGCCTCTCTCTGCATTCTCAGTTTGCTTTTGTTCCAGTGGATATTGCCTTTAAATTCAGTTCAGTTCAGATCAGTTCCATTTGAGGAAATGAGGACTGATGGAGGGAGAGAGGGAGAGAGAGGGAGAGAGAGGGAGAGAGAGGGGGAGAGAGAGAGAGAGTGTGAGTCCTGCGCTGATCCCCCCCCCTCTCTCCACGCTGAAAGGCGCATTGGAGTCCCCTGCACGTTGACATCAGAGAAGAAATAGAGACGCTGCGCCAGACTGTCAGCAAGACCTGTTGCTATTCATAAATAGTTTCCAAATGCATCAAGGTCAGCGGCGTGCAGACCCACAGCGGTTGCGTAACGTGCCCGTTTCATAATCCCCCCCATAACAGCGCGATGCAAGCGAGGGTCCGGCGCTTAGGGGTGTCTTAAGCTCTTCTCTGAAGTGGAGGGGAATTGTGAAATGGGTCTTTGATAGTAAACACTGTGCACTTTGTACTTTGACATCTGCTGTGTCATGTATTTTTCTTGAGAACTAATTTAATTTACACAGCTACACATACTGTAGGTAATGTTGTTGTTGTGTGTATATGTGTGTGTGTGTGTGTGTATATATATATATATATATATGTGTATATATATAACCAACATTATAGTTATATAAATAGATACCCATTTATACCTACACACATACACATGTATTAATGGAAATGGATGACCTCATATATTTATTTAAATATAATAAATACAGTCATGGTGTATGTTTACACGCATACAGTTATGAACTATGAAAGGAGTCCTCTGTTTGATCCCTGCAGTCCATTGAGTGTGTAGAACTTGGGCTTGCCAGCTCTTATCCTCACGTAAAAGGAAAAAAAGAAAAAGAAAGCCTCAATCTAACGCATCGCCCAGCGTAGTCCTCTGGGGCTGGGTGGGAACGGCGCATCTGGCTCTCTCTTCGGATGTCTGCTGTGCAACACGATCCGCCATTCCGGCTCAGAGTTCAAATAATAGAGGCCTCTGTCTGTCTAAGCCTGACCACGCTGCACTGTAATGGATCAGAGAGGGATGAGGCGAGATGCAAAGAGAGAAAGCAATATTAAATATGCGTGAATGTTGTTGCGCGTTAATATTTCAATTGCCGTATGCTTTGGCAATGTCTACAAACATCTTTCCTGCCAATAAAGAAAGCTGATTTGAAAAATGTAGATGGAGGCAGACAGCAATAGAGACAGACTTATGTTATACTGACTCATATGTTATATGACATATTTCCCCATGTCATTCATGTTTTGTATATGCTTTGCCATCACCCTGTCAGAGAGAGAGCGAGAGAGAGAGACAGAGACAGACAGAGAGAGAGCTTCTTGCTTAGCCAAGGTTGCAGTATGCTGTTCCCTTGGGACCCTGTTGACGTGTGCAAACTGCCCTGGTGTCACCTGGGATAGGTGAGGACGCGGACCTGTGCAGCGAACTCCTACAGGAATCCCTGGATGCCCTGCGGGCTCTCCCAGAGGCCTCTCTGTTCGATGAGGGAACCGTGTCCTCCGTTTGGCTGGAAGTGGTGGAGAGAGCCACGAAGTTCCTCACGTGAGTGTCCACCGGGCTGCAGGTGACATCCGTGCCAGGCCGTCACTTCTCAAGAACCAGGCACTGATCTAGTATCAGGCCACCCTGTATACAGTGCATCCGGAAAGTATTCACAGCGCTTCACTTTTTCCACATTTTGTTCTGTTACAGCCTTATTCCAAAATTGATTAAATTCATTTTTTCCCTCAAAATTCTACACACAACACCCCATAATGACAATGTGAAAAAAGTTTTTTTGAGATTTTTGCAAATTTATTAAAAATAAAAAACTAAAATTTCTCATTTACATAAGTATTCATACCCTTTGCTTTAACGTATTTTTAAAGTATCATATTTCATATTTGGTCACATATCCTTTACATGCTGTTACTTCCTGAAGTCTGTGACCATCAACATCAAAAAAACTGTCGATATCTTATTTTCAGGCACTGTTACAAGCGATACTATAACCTCTCTGCATTTGAATGGATCTCTATGGAAATTGGGGGGTGAGACTAGATTCAGCTGTAAATTACACTGGTACAGTATGGAACACATGGCTGGCTAAATGGCTGTAAGTTATCAAGGGTCTGAGCTATCAAACGAGCCCCAAACCATCACTCTGTTGCCAGATATGGAGTAGATATGGATGGATCACTTTAAGGGTTGTTTCTCCTGACTTTTTTCCCCATAGAGTTCTATAGGAAAATGAGTCCGGAGAAATAACCCTTGCAGTGATCCATCCACATCTACTCCATATCTGGGAACAGAGTGATGGTTTGGGGCTCGTTTGATAGCTCAGACCCTTGATAACTTACAGCCATTTAGCCAGCCATGTGTTCCATACTGTACCAGTGTAATTTACAGCTGAATCTAGTCTCACCCCCCAATTTCCATAGAGATCCATTCAAATGCAGAGAGGTTATAGTATCGCTTGTAACAGTACCTGAAAATAAGATATCGACAGTTTTTTGATGTTGATGGTCACAGACTTCAGGAAGTAACAGCATGTAAAGGATATGTGACCAAATATGAAATATGATACTTTAAAAATACGTTAAAGCAAAGGGTATGAATACTTATGTAAATGAGAAATTTTATTTTTTTATTTTTAATAAATTTGCAAAAATCTCAAAAAAACTTTTTTCACATTGTCATTATGGGGTGTTGTGTGTAGCATTTTGAGGGAAAAAATGAATTTAATCAATTTTGGAATAAGGCTGTAACAGAACAAAATGTGGAAAAAGTGAAGCACTGTGAATACTTTCCGGATGCACTGTATATGCTCACCTTATCCATTATGAGCTGTAAGACAAAACTGATCCTAGATCAGCACTACTACTCTGATTCTATTTCTTAATGAATACAGGCCCTGCTCTCACAGCATACACTCTGAGAGTGGCTGATGCACTTAATCAGCAATGTATAAAGAAAATCCTGAGTTTTCATGGTTAGGGTTAGCTATGCGATATATTATACAGAAAACATACGATGGGATGTTTTCTCTGCATCTTGTGGTGCAGGACAGGGCTATCTACTGTCCTGTAGGTTTTCACTCCAACCCTAACAAAGCACACCTCATTCAACAGCTAGTTATCTTTTTGAGCTGCTAATTACTAGAATCAGATGTGCCAAGTTGGGGTTGAAATGAAAACCTACAGGACGGTAGATCTCCAGGAACAGGGTTGGAGACCGCTGCTCTAGACACAGACGAGCTCACTCGCTTTGCTGAGTGGGTGTGTCCCACGCCAGTGAGTGACAGTACCTTGTTTTACCGCTAGGCCGATAGCAGCCCCCAATCGGTCTTTGTTTTTAATTCAATAATAAGTAACTTTATTCAGAACTTTGGAGGTCAGATAAAATACTGTGTAAAAATACAGTAAAGACTGTGTCCTCAGTGAAAAGGCACAAAAGTGTGTGAATGTGTTTGAGTGTGTCCCTCGCCCTGTGTGACACAGGGATGTCCACGGTAGCGCCAGCGCAAAAGGCCCAGGTAACATTCCACTGCAAGACCAGCACCTGGCCCTCGCTATCTTCCTGGAGCTGGCAGTGCAGAGAGGCACCCTCAGGTGTGTGTGTGTGTCCCTCACAATCACAACACCACATGCACTCGCACGCTCACACACCCTCTCACTCGTGTGCTCACACTCGCGCGCACTCACACACTCCACACTCACACTCCAAATGTTCACCTCCACACGGGCTCACCCTGACTCGCAAACTCCATGTTCACACACTCCACACTTACTCCACACTGACACACCCTTACTCATACTCACACTCACACTACACACTCACACTGGCAGTCCACACTCTCTCTCGGGCTCACTCACACACACACACGCTCACACCCACATGTACTGTACATACTCTCACACACTCGTTCACTCACAGACTCACACACACACACAGTGCTAACCCCGCCTCTCCGTGTCTGACAGTCAGCTGCTGTCCGCTGTGCTGCTGCTGCTGCGTCTTTGGGACAGCGGCGCGCGGGAAATGGACAACGAACGCTCGGCCCAGGGCACCAGCGCCCCCCTCCTTCCCCTCCTCCTGCGTTTCCAGAACATTCACTCCAGCAAGGACCTCCCCAGCGCTGAAGAGGAAATGGAGGTGAGTGCCACGTCCTGTGCGAGAATCTGAGCGTGTGTGTGGTAAGGGCACTTCAGGTAATTTCACGTTAGCATGCGCATTCGCGACTGGTTTTAACCGTTTTAAATGGGTGGCGCGCACAACTCACAAACACAGGTGATCGACCGATCGATCAGAGGAAAATGGTATTTTCACATTAGCGCACACATAGTTGGCAGGTTTTAATGGTTTCCAACACCCTCGCTGAACCAGGTAAAAATGTGGCCTGGCGTAGCGTCTCCCATCTCAAACGCTGGAGAGTTTGGTTACTACGAAACCATTCATGGCCAGCGATAGGTTGTAATTATGATGTAATCACCAGTGACCTATCAGGGAATAGGGAGAGGTCTCCATGGCTAAATGAAATTACTGTTTCTTTTATTGTTTTATCCATTTATATTGTTTTATCATTTCTCTTTGGCTCCGTTTAGCAGAAGCAGCAGCAGTGGCGAGTGAATAGCATAATATGAATGTGCCTTTGCGTGCAGTGCAGTGCAGTATGCTTATGGGCGATGATGCTGTTAACGTGTGCACGAGAGCGCATATCCTGCCTTTCACAACAACAAAATAAATAAATAGAGGTGCATCTACAGTCACACAAACAGGCAAAAACGCATGAAAAACCACCCACTGCCTAATGCTAGCGAAGAGCTAACGTTTCCTCGACACCTTCATTCGGGTTCTTGACAGATGGGTTTGTGGATGTGTTGACCCACTCATGCATCTCATGCATGTTCACGCTGCCAAGTAAATAACAAGACAAGGAGGGCCTCCGGCACATTCCATAGCTCAGTGATCCTCGGTTGTCAAAATTGAACTTTTATTTTTGCCATTTAGTTAAATATTTCTTACACACACAAATGTATGAAGTGCAGGGATGCTAAATAAATACAGTAAGATACATATAAAAAAAAAAAAAAGTTTTACAGCTGGTTTCCTGTTCAGTTGTAGAAAAGGTTTGTGTTGGAAAGGTGCACCATGCATGTTAGTAAGGGGTGGATGATTTGATGATTGTATTTAGACTGTATAGTATTAACGGAGCTGAATATAGACTGTTTAAGCTATAATATTGACCTACAGCAAAAAAATATCAATGGAGAATGGCTTAATGAGACTCTTCCCTGCTTGACTGACCCCTTTGACAGAGTGCTCAGTGTCTTATTCTTCTGTGTGTGATGGAGCTGCTGTTTAAGTGTTAGTGTTTCTATAATGGAGCCGGAAGTGGTGAAACTGTTACTCAGCTTCCCTTACCGTTTTCTTTTAGTTTTTTTTATAAGAAGTGTCTGAGGGAGCTTCCTTCACGGTGTATGCACTGAAGTTATGGAACAGTAGAAGCTTCCTTCATCTTTCAAATTTAAGCCTCGGCTGAAAGCTCACTTATTTCCGATGATGGTTATGGATTTTAATCTCGTTTGCTGTTTTTATTATTTTTATACAATGATCTTTTTCAATGTATTTTTTTTTGATGTATCGTTTTTTATTCCATTGTATCGCACTTTGAGCTGATAGTTTCCTTGTATGAAATGTGCTGTATAGGTAAATGTGAGTCTTATTTTTAGAGCATGTCAACTGTACAGTTTGAGAAAGTGCACCCCTGTAAAGCCACTCGCTTCCTTCCTGCTCCCTCTCAGGTCCTCACGTCCCCCCTAAGCCCAAATGAGAGCCTGCTCCGCTACCTGACCCTGCCGCAGGACAACGAACTCGCCATCGACCTGCGCCAGACTGCCGTGGTCATCATGGCACACCTGGACCGGCTGGCCACGCCCTGCAGTCCCCCTCAGTGCATCTCGCCCACGTCGCACAAGGTACTGCACACCACCCACCACACGGGGGCGCTCTTACTGGGAACGCCTGTCTTGCACCCTCTGTGGCTAATCTCCATGCTATCCACCCTGACTAACACACACAAAAACACACACCTGGTCTGTGTCAGAATCAGAGCCCTGTTCCCTGTCCACTGTCCCCTGTCCACTCAGACCCCTGTCAACTATGTGCCCTGTCCCCTCACATTGCAAGCAGAAATCCCGCAAAACTCTTTCCAAACTAGTGAGGAAGTAGTTTGTAATATCTAATTTAATTTTTTTTATTGAGAATATCAATCAGTTAACATATGACAATTTGACAAATTGTAGACTATGAATGAAGATAGAATTAACAAAAATAAAAAAGTGTATTTCATAATATGACCCACTCTTGTACCATAGATATGCATATACGCTCTACGTCTTTTACGTTTTTACTTCCGAGTTACTTACTGAAATTGTCGGATGAGTGCACAGTTCTGCAGATGAGTGTGCTCCTGAATTCCCTCAACAAAACCCCGGAAATAAGGGGTTCATCCTGGTATTTTAAGTGCCCCCATTTGTGAGAAAAAGTCGCCCACTCAAAAGCTTTTTGACGAAGTGGACTCAAATATGCGTACTCAAAAGGGTGTAGGGCTCTGATTCGGACACAGATGTATTTGCTGGGTAGATGGGGAAATAGTTTTGCCTTAAAAACAAGATGTTGGATTAATTGCGTGTTCATGGGCACTATAAATTTGTTGCTTTTGATACCTATGGAAAGATTGGTATAATGGGTACTTGATTACTTAAATATTGGTAAAAAATTGATGTAATATTTGAGGATGTGTGGGGAAAGTTGTGAGTGTACATGTGCATGTTGGTGCTCACCCTGCCTCTCTCCTGTTTCTCTGCACTTCTGAAGGATCATGGGAATATGCAGGTAACTCAAATGTTCTTCTTTCCTTGGCTGTCTCTCAAGTGGACCACTAGTTCCCTGTATAGTGGACTGACTAGGGCATCAGCCAATCTCTAGCAAATGGCTTACACCCTAGTTAGTCCACTAGGGAACTAGTGGACTGTCGGAGAGACAGCTCTCGACTCCTTCAGCAGAGCCAGTACTAATGGCCACATTTCCACAGTCTGGATGGCCAGGTTGAGCCAAAAGCTTGAGCGGGTTCATGCCTAAAGCCTCTTACCAAAGACTCGGACTGCTGGCCGAGGCCGTCGGACCTCGGAGGCACCGGTTTCGCACTAAATTACCGCCCGTTCAACGCCTCCTTGTGTTAATGTTGTACTCCCATTGACTAATGACGTTGATATTTTTATAACAAGCCATCTGAGAAGGCGCGACTGAAGGACCACCAGTGCCTCCTAGTGGCAGTGGAAAATAAAATATTGTTGGCAAGCAGTAGTTCTCACAAACTGCCCTACCCCTCAGGATGACCTACTTACTCAAACTGCATGTGTGCCCTAAAGTCTTTCACCTTGCTGTCTGTTATTCCTACCCATAATTCTGTGCTACCTTGCCATGAAACAGAAAATCAGCTGTCCTAGCCAGCTAACATAAAGTGTCTTCAGTTAGTCACTCAACCGTTTTCCTTTATTGCTCCGAAGTCTAGATAACGGACACATTTGTGAAGTATTTCAACTTCACGTGAAACAAATTCATGCAATACTGTCTGCGTTAACGGTTAAATGTTAACTGTGTTAAATTATATTCGGGTTGATTTTGGAATAACGACATCAATGCATGTATCGCACAACGTATCACAACGACCTACCTCGGTAGCATCGGGGGTAGCGCTGTTTTTCTTACTAGTCTGACCATTTGAGCTACCGAGTAGGGCGTCCTGAGCAGGTAGGTCAGTTTGTGAGAACAGCGACATTACTGCAACTGTGGTAATGCAGCCATTGCGTGCTTTCCCCACCCCCCGGCATGGCCTCTCCTCTGAGAACACTGGAGCCTTTTGTTTTTGGATCCACCCGGTTGCTCCAATGGAACTCACGGGCGTGTCCTTATTAAAAATGCATTCAGAACTTTGCAGGAGGGGGGCAGCCAAGTTAATAATTTTTAATGTTGTTTGCTTTCCCAATTAGGAGTGTATAGTCTGCCGTCTAGACGCTAGAGTCTTCCCAGCTGTGTGGGGGGGAATCGGAGGATGTTGTCGTTGAATTTGTGCATTAATTTGACCTTGTGTGTGTGTCTGTTTGTGTGTCTCTGGTGTGTGTGCGTATGTTGGGGTGTTTTCTCCATTAAGCATGTCTTTAAAGCACAGAGAGAACAATGTCATCCAGCTGTTTTTGCGCTAAGCATTTGATGGTGATTTATTCATCAATCTTTAATGAAGAGCCTTTCTCTGTGTTTCCCTTTGTGCTTCTCACGGTCCCAGGACTGAAATCCAATCTTCATAACGATAAAAAAATAAAAAAAAGGATGCTCTTGACAACAGCTCTCTCTTGATCATCTAGCGGTATTCCAGGGACGTACTACTGCAACTCGGCACTTGGCTTTTTTCCAGAAATGCAAATGTTCCGTTCGTGAACCGGGGGGAAAAAAATAATTCACTAGTCTATTTATAGAAAGAGAGTGTGCGAGTCCTGCAGATGAAAGATGGCATCCCCTCACAGTGCTGTGTGATGCAAATAATTCTGTAAATCATGTCGGGACCAGCATTTCAGAAAAGTGTTCAGGCCACTATTAACTATATAAACAAAATCAGAACTATGTATTAAACCTCGTTGAAGGCTACATGTTGGTTTTAACAGTAAATTACAACTTCCATTCAACTCCTAAATGTAGCTGGAATTCTTATCCTCATTAACTATAGTGACCATTGTGTGTGTATCCACAGCCATTACTTTGGCTGAAGTCTAAGGGTTTTTTACATATTCCATTTAGGAATTTATTAGTTCTTGTCCAGAGTGACTTGCAAAAGTGCATGCGTAAAGGCTTAAGCCTAAATTACCTATTTTCCAACTGAAATAGTGTGGCACAACACTTTTTCTCAATGTCGCACACCTCTTATATTTTATTGAGTTTGGAGTCTTGTTACCATCAAGACAGCAGAACCCTCCCCGCAGGCCTTCACCAAAGTATAAATGCCAAACATCGTGTGAAACCTTAATTTTTGTCGCAAGCCACTTGTGGAAAGTGCCGTGTGACTAAATATAAAATAGGCTTTAGGCGGAGAAGATGACGCCAAGTCATCAGCGTCAGTATTTAGTTTGACTTGTTTTAATGGAAAATATCTGGTAATATGACGGTTGATTTAAATGCAATGCTGAGGCCTGGCTCGCTCTGATGCCCCTCCCACAGGGCACTCTGCAGGAGGTGATTGGCTGGGGTCTGCTCGGCTGGAAGCTCCACGCCAACGTGAACGGGCCAGTCCCATGCAAGGCCCTCTCCAGCCTGGGGGTCACCCAGATCGTCTGCTCCGAGAAGGGCTTCCTGGTCCTGTCCCGAAGCGGAGCCGTCTACACTCAGAACTACAAGAGCACCTCCCTGGTAATGTGACCCACCCCTCCCTCACTCCAGTCAGAGTCCAGTATAACTGCTCTTCCGTCTTTCAGCAGAATATATGTTCGACTACAAACTCTCTCTGCTGACTCTCTTCCGCTTGTTACTGTTTTTTTTAACCTGGGCCCTGTTCCTCGTAGCTGGCTAAGTGTGTTGAGTAAAACCTGGAAACCCCTTGAATATTGAATATATGAACTAGCAAAAAACACTGTTCCAGGTTTTACTCAATGCAGTTAGCCGGCTAACTCGGTTAGCCAGCTACGAGGAACAGGGCCCAGGCTATGTTTCACTGAGACACAATAGTCCTATACAGTAAATAGTACACAGTTCACAGTATGCTAGTACACAGGACGCAGTAGATAAGGCCCTGATTCAGACACAGCCCTGGTTTTCCCAAGATAGCAGAAGTTCTACTTGAGTAGCTCAACTCATCTTAGCTGTAGATCGGGGGTGGACAACCCTGGTCCAGGAGCGCCGCAGGTTCTGCTCGGTTTTGTTTTCAAAATCCAGATACCAGTCCGGACCCATGATGCCAGGTGGGATGAGATAACCATATAATTAAGCCATTTAATTAACCAATTAAGTGCCGAAAGCTGGCAGTTACCCTGAGGCCAGGGCCCCGTGGACCAGGGTTGAGCACCCTTGCAGTCGTTAAAATGGTCTCCTGGTTCTAAATGATAGGCGTGTCATCTCCTGTTTCAGGCTCCGCTACTGGTGCAGGCCCTGTCCTCCAGAAAGATCACAAAGATAGCGGCACACCCTGACGGACAGCACTACCTGGCGCTGTCGGCCAATGGGGAGGTCTTCTCCTGGGGCTGTGGGGATGGAGGCCGCCTGGGACATGGAGACACCACGTGAGCACTAGGATTTTTTAATAATAGTGGTCCTACTACTAATAGTCATCCTCAACATTACTAATAACAGTAGTAATACTGCTATTGTTAATAATAATTATATTACTATTGTTATATCCTTACTAATGATCATTATTGAATTCATAATGGTCCTTTTAATTGTAATAACTAATTGCATTTATATAGCAGTTTTCCTGATGTCAGAGTGGTTTACAATAAATGGTGTGAGCCTTAGCCACTAATATGAGGCTCCCACTGGGGTGATATACCACACATGATTCCCCAGGTATTAATAGCAGAGGCGCTGCACCTCCGCTGAATTCATGAGTGCCTCCACAAAAATCAGCAAAATCAATAAAACCTCAGACTCTGATTTGCATAAAATGTGTGCTTTTTTGCCACTGTGTAGTCATGTTTTCACCAGGTCAGGTGTAGGCTATGCCATTTGAATACCACGGCTCACCGCTTCACATGGCCGCTGCTTACCCTCTGAGGCATTTCCCTCTCCACTTACTCTTTTCCCTGGTGGAAACTCTGACGACAGCCATTTTGAATCCCAAAGCCATTTTGGTGTGCTGTAATGAGGTGTAGAGGTAATGGCAGGTTCTTCCTCCCTTCCTCCCTGCGCAGGTACCTGGAGGAGCCTGTCATGATAACGGCCTTCACGGGAAAGCAGACGGGGAAACACGTGGTGCACATCGCCTGCGGCAGCACCTACAGCGCCGCCATCACCGCCGATGGAGAGCTGTACACCTGGGGCCGGGGAAACTACGGTCGGCTAGGACATGGTAACTCCGCTGCGCCTATGCCTTTGGAGAAGCATTACGGATGTCACACACAGCATACGCACCTAAAGCCACTCTGCTTCCCATGAGTGTAAGACTGCAGCCAGCCAGTCACCATGAGTGTAAGGTCAAAGACTGCAGCCACCATTAGTGTAAGGTCAAAGACTGCAGCCACCATGAGTGTAAGGTCAAAGACGGTTGCCACACACAGGAGAAGGTGGGATATTTTGACTGTCACACTGAAATCAACTTCTACAGATAACTAGCGAACAGCCCGTTTGCAGCTCTGATAATCTGCACATTATGAGCACATTGTTGAGGATAAATCAAAGATCAATACTGTGCTATTAATGAAACCTTAAAGTGCATATTCTTGCAAGAAGAGATATTTAACTTGCCAAATGTTTTACCAGTAGACTCTTCGCCATCTTGCTAAGATATTTTGGGCTTTTCAATTTGGCAGCAAGTTTGAACTCTTGTGCTTCCCGGTGCTAGAAGTACAGGTCATACTCTCTATGCTGTTCCCTCCATTTAAAACAATGAAGGGCAATTGCTTGTTTGTGCTTTCTGTGTGAAAGACCCTTGGGCATGGCTCAGCCCACGAGTGACATGGTTCAATGTGATCCAGTCACTGTTTAATTCAATCCCTCCACCTCTCTTTCCACTCCTTATTAAATTTCACCCAATCTGAGGAGGTTAACTGCTTCCGTTCAGGAAGATGGGTAGAGGATGGTTGCAGTAGTTGGGCGCGGTCTGAGCCTGCTTCTTGTTCCCGTGCACAGGCTCCAGCGAGGACCAGACCACGCCCATGCTGGTGACGGCGCTGAAGGGGCTGAAGGTCCTGGATGTGGCGTGCGGGAGTGGAGATGCGCAGACGCTGGCAGTGACGGAGAACGGTGAGAGCGCGAGTCGGTCTCGCTGGAGGGAGCTTTGGGGTTTGGCTCCATGCCCGTCCCTCGGTTTTGGGGGAACTGGGTCATTCGCCTTCATTCTCCTTATGCGCGTTGAAGTTCAGCCAACGTTCGCTGCAAACCATGTTCCCCATTTCACTGTTGAATCATTTTAAATTGAAGCATCTTTCTTTACCATGATTTTTATTTAATTGGTGGATGCAACAAGGAGAGCGCTTTTTGCCATGGATTTTCTGCGGATTGTTTTTCAAAGCTAAGAATGGATATTATATTTATTAAAATCAATTATGACAACCATATGATTATCGGTTTACTTCCGGCGTCTTCCCCTTCGGCAGCCATTTTATGCACTGCCTTTTCAGACTTTAGAAAATGTTTGTGGTTAGACCATAGCTAACGTTCGCCTTGCTGAGCACAGGTCTGGTGGAGTTTTGCGGGAGGGGCCTAATCACGTCCCCACCCCCTCCTCTCCACCCCTCCAGGTCAGGTGTGGTCGTGGGGGGATGGAGACTATGGTAAGCTGGGCAGGGGAGGGAGTGACGGCTGCAAGACGCCCAAGCTGGTGGAGAAGCTGCAGGACCTGGACATCGTCAAGGTGTGTTGCGGGAGCCAGTTCTCTGTGGCGCTGACCAAAGACGGGCAGGTGTACACCTGGGGAAAGGGGGACAACCAGCGGCTCGGGCATGGCACAGACGAGCACGTCCGCTACCCCAAACTGCTGGACAGTTTGCAAGGTGAGTAACCATAGTGCCTGGTCCGCATCAGGCCTTGGGCATTTTGTCATCATCCAGTATCCACCTGTAGGTGTTAAAACCAAAGAGCAGGTATACAAGTGCTAATGGTACAAATAATTATATAGATAATTTAAACACGTAAATTAAATTAGTTTAAAGGAAATAGTTACCACAATTACCATTACAGAAAGGGAATTCGCGAAAAATATATTGAAAAAATATTAGATAATAATCTATATCAACCTATTGCAGCACTTTACATTCTATGGGTGAATATGCATATTATATCTGCTGTCAGATATAGTCATGTATATATTTGAAATACACTACTGTGAAATACGTCATTATATTTTCTGTATTCAGTATTGCAGTAAGGATAGTTAAGGCTCTGTGTTGTTGCTTATGTTTTCTGTAGTAGTGTAAATCCAAATAGAGATTGATTTGTTGCCGCAAGGTATAAATCTTACCTTTTTGAAATTCTGTTTTGCGTGGTAAACTCGGTCTTCTTATTTGGCACCCTAATACAATTCCCATCAAGACTTTCAAAATCGCTTAGACATCATATGCAGTGAACTGTGTAAAGGAACTATGGGAGCTTGAGGCAAGAAATTATAAAGGATAGAAACATTGCATTGACACAGTGAATTGCTCTATTGACAGAGGACATGGATAGACGATTCATTATGAAACTGCAACAATAATGACAGATAGCCAATGGCGCAAATGCTGACGTATATTGTATTTTTTGTTTTCCCAACCTACAATATTGGGAGTAATTTATCTAAATCTTTGGAGCGCTGTCTTGTGAAGCAGGATAAACGTGTCATGCTCTGGGTGGTTGCATTACGGACTGCAGATAGAATGTGAGATGCGATCCCCTTGTGAGCAGGAAAGAAGATGGTGGACATTGCGGTGGGCTCCACGCACTGCCTGGCCCTCACGGACGAGGGAGAGGTCCACAGCTGGGGCAGCAACGACAAGCTGCAGCACTTTGACACGCTCTTCTCCAACAAGAAGCAGCCGAAGGCCCTCCCGGGGCTCAACTCCAAACACATCGTGGGCATGTCCTGTGGGCCCGGCCAGGTCAGCGCTCACTTCCGCTTCGTTTTTCTCCACAGACCCTGCCGGCGTAAATTAATTTGTTTAACTGAACTTGGTCTTGCAGGGAGGTTATCAAAGGTAGAAAAGGGAAAAAAATGTTACCGTTCGTCAAACCAAAAGTAACACAACTTGCAAGATATTTAAAATAAAAAAAACTCCCTGCCTAACTAAAGTCATAAAGCAACTTATTAATATAAAGTGGCTAGTGCTAATCCCTGAAGTCGCTAGTCATATTCCTGGAAGTACCAAAAATGCTAATGTTATATGCTACATAGCATTGCTTATGGATTATATAACAAAAAAGTATAATAAACACACAAACAATGCCATGTTCTGCTGTGTACAACCAGTACAAGTACAGTCATTACTTTTCCCCATCCCTTCCCTCACTGCCTAGCCTAGTAGCTAACTTATAATTATCAGTATAACTACAGGGCATTGTTAATACATTTAAGATTCATCAAAAAAAGTAAATACATTTCACATTCTTCAAAAAAGGATAAATAGTAAATGAAAGCATAAGAAAAAACACACAAAACAAACTCACAAAGAGCTTTCGGCTGTTCCTCACCTCACCCCTCCAATATTCACATATTTGATGTGATGCAATGCCTCATGGCAAAGGCACGCGAGCAGAAACTGCTGCTGGTTCACAGAGGTACAGGCCCCTGGCAAGAGAAAAGACCGCAGGGATGAGTCTGTGTTTTTCTGGTGCGTATTCCTAATCAGTTTATTCAAATAATTTGAGTAGCATTATGTCATTTTGATTGAACGTTACACCTCTACCTCTTTGGTTCATTAATGTCCGTTGTGCATTTGCCAATGCAACTCTCGAGCTTGCGGGCTTGTGTGCTGCGGTGCAGAGAATGTTTTTGTGTCTGTAAAAGATTGACGTTCTGAAGTGGAAAGATTCAAACCTTGAACGCTTGGGTATGGCGCTGTCAATCCTTCCTCCCAAGAGCACCGTGAGCTTTGTTGAAAAGAGCCCCGTTTTATTTCCTAATTTTTTTCAGTTGCACTGCGGCTTTTCCTAAAGTCAAGTTTCCCTCTACTCAATTAACACCTTTTATTTTCTTCTGAGACACAAATAAACGTAAGAACCCAGGGATTCTTTGCTTTTGCCTATGAAAGGGGGGGGGCTGCTCAAGTCCCACCCTCATGCCACTCCCTCCATGACATGCCCCACTCTATGCCTCTCAAGTCACACCCTCATGTTACTCCCTCTATGACATGCCCCACTCTATGCCCCTCAAGTCACATCCTCATGCCACTTCCTTCATGGCATGCCCCACTCTATGCCCCTCAAGTCACATCCTCATGCCACTTCCTCCATGACATGCCCCACTCTATGCCCCTCAAGTCCCACCCTCATGACACTTCCTCCATGACATGCCCCACTCTATTCCCCTCAAGTCCCACCCTCATGCCACTTCCTCCATGACATGCCCCACTCTATTCCCCTCAAGTCCCACCCTCATGCCACTTCCTCCATGACATGCCCCACTCTATGCCCCTCAAGTCCCACCCTCATGACACTTCCTCCATGACATGCCCCACTCTATTCCCCTCAAGTCCCACCCTCATGCCACTTCCTCTATGACATGCCCCACTCTATTCCCCTCAAGTCCCACCCTCATTCCACTTCCTCCATGACATGCCCCACTCTATGCCCCTCAAGTCACATCCTCATGCCACTTCCTCCATGACATGCCCCACTCTATGCCCCTCAAGTCCCACCCTCATGACACTCCCTCCATGACATGCCCCACTCTATGCCCCTCAAGTCACATCCTCATGCCACTTCCTCCATGACATGCCCCACTCTATGCCCCTCAAGTCACATCCTCATGCCACTTCCTCCATGACATGCCCCACTCTATGCCCCTCAAGTCACATCCTCATGCCACTCCCTCCATGACATGCCCCACTCTATGCCCCTCAAGTCACATCCTCATGCCACTTCCTCCATGACATGCCCCACTCTATGCCCCTCAAGTCACATCCTCATGCCACTCCCTCCATGACATGCCCCACTCTATGCCCCTCAAGTCACATCCTCATGCCACTCCCTCCATGACATGCCCCACTCTATGCCCCTCAAGTCACATCCTCATGCCACTTCCTCCATGACATGCCCCACTCTATGCCCCTCACGTCACATCCTCATGCCACTTCCTCCATGACATGCCCCACTCTATGCCCCTCAAGTCACATCCTCATGCCACTTCCTCCATGACATGCCCCACTCTATGCCCCTCACGTCACATCCTCATGCCACTTCCTCCATGACATGCCCCACTCTATGCCCCTCAAGTCACATCCTCATGCCACTCCCTCCATGACATGCCCCACTCTATGCCCCTCAAGTCACATCCTCATGCCACTCCCTCCATGACATGCCCCACTCTATTCCCCTCAAGTCCCACCCTCATGCCACTTCCTCCAACATGCCCCACTCTATTCCCCTCAAGTCCCACCCTCATGCCACTTCCTCCATGACATGCCCCACTCTATTCCCCTCAAGTCCCACCCTCATGACACTTCCTCCATGACATGCCCCACTCTATTCCCCTCAAGTCCCACCCTCATGCCACTTCCTCCATGACATGCCCCACTCTATGCCCCTCAAGTCACACCCTCATGCCACTCCCACCATGACATGCCCCACTCTATGCCCCTCAAGTCCCACCCTCATGCCACTTCCTCCATGACATGCCCCACTCTATTCCCCTCAAGTCCCACCCTCATGCCACTTCCTCCATGACATGCCCCACTCTATTCCCCTCAAGTCCCACCCTCATGCCACTTCCTCCATGACATGCCCCACTCTATGCCCCTCAAGTCCCACCCTCATGCCACTTCCTCCATGACATGCCCCACTCTATTCCCCTCAAGTCCCACCCTCATGACACTTCCTCCATGACATGCCCCACTCTATTCCCCTCAAGTCCCACCCTCATGCCACTTCCTCCATGACATGCCCCACTCTATTCCCCTCAAGTCCCACCCTCATGACACTTCCTCCATGACATGCCCCACTCTATTCCCCTCAAGTCCCACCCTCATGCCACTTCCTCCATGACGTGCCCCACTCTATTCCCCTCAAGTCCCACCCTCATGCCACTTCCTCTATGACATGCCCCACTCTATTCCCCTCAAGTCCCACCCTCATGCCACTCTCTCCATGACATGCCCCACTCTATGCCCCTCAAGTCACACCCTCATGCCACTCCCTCCATGACATGCCCCACTCTATGTCCCTCAAGTCACACCCTCATGCTACTCCCTCTATGACATGCCCCACTCTATGCCCCTCAAGTCACATCCTCATGCCACTTCCTCCATGACATGCCCCACTCTATGCCCCTCAAGTCACATCCTCATGCCACTTCCTCCATGACATGCCCCACTCTATGCCCCTCAAGTCCCACCCTCATGCCACTCCCTCCATGACATGCCCCACTCTATGCCCCTCAAGTCACATCCTCATGCCACTTCCTCCATGACATGCCCCACTCTATGCCCCTCAAGTCACATCCTCATGCCACTCCCTCCATGACATGCCCCACTCTATTTCCCTGAAGTCCCACCCTCATGCCACTTCCTCCAACATGCCCCACTCTATTCCCCTCAAGTCCCACCCTCATGCCACTTCCTCCATGACATGCCCCACTCTATTCCCCTCAAGTCCCACCCTCATGCCACTTCCTCCATGACATGCCCCACTCTATGCCCCTCAAGTCCCACCCTCATGACACTTCCTCCATGACATGCCCCATTCTATTCCCCTCAAGTCCCACCCTCATTCCACTCCCTCCATGACATGCCCCACTCTATGCCCCTCAAGTCACATCCTCATGCCACTTCCTCCATGACATGCCCCACTCTATGCCCCTCAAGTCACATCCTCATGCCACTCCCTCCATGACATGCCCCACTCTATTCCCCTCAAGTCCCATCCTCATACCACTTCCTCCAACATGCCCCACTCTATTCCCCTCAAGTCCCACCCTCATGCCACTTCCTCCATGACATGCCCCACTCTATTCCCCTCAAGTCCCACCCTCATGCCACTTCCTCCATGACATGCCCCACTCTATTCCCCTCAAGTCCCACCCTCATGCCACTTCCTCCATGACATGCCCCACTCTATGCCCCTCAAGTCCCACCCTCATGACACTTCCTCCATGACATGCCCCACTCTATTCCCCTCAAGTCCCACCCTCATGCCACTTCCTCCATGACATACCCCACTCTATGCCCCTCAAGTCACATCCTCATGCCACTTTCTCCATGACATGCCCCACTCTATGCCCCTCAAGTCACATCCTCATGCCACTCCCTCCATGACATGCCCCACTCTATGCCCCTCAAGTCACATCCTCATGCCACTCCCTCCATGACATGCCCCACTCTACGCCCCTCAAGTCCCACCCTCATGCCACTTCATCCAACATGCCCCACTCTATTCCCCTCAAGTCCCACCCTCATGCCACTTCCTCCATGACATGCCCCACTCTATTCCCCTCAAGTCCCACCCTCATGACACTTCCTCCATGACATGCCCCATTCTATTCCCCTCAAGTCCCACCCTCATTCCACTTCCTCCATGACATGCCCCACTCTATGCCCCTCAAGTCACACCCTCATGCCACTCCCTCCATGACATGCCCCACTCTATGCCCCTCAAGTCACACCCTCATGCCACTCCCTTCATGACATGCCCCACTCTATGCCAATCAAGTCACATCCTCATGACATGCCCCACTCTATGCCCCTCAAGTCACATCCTCATGCCACTTCCTCCATGACATGCCCCACTCTATACCCCTCAAGTCACATCCTCATGCCACTTCCTCCATGACATGCCCCACTCTATGCCCCTCAAGTCACATCCTCATGCCACTTCCTCCATGACATGCCCCACTCTATGCCCCTCAAGTCACATCCTCATGCCACTTCCTCCATGACATGCCCCACTCTATGCCCCTCAAGTCACATCCTCATGCCACTCCCTCCATGACATGCCCCACTCTATGCCCCTCAAGTCACATCCTCATGCCACTCCCTCCATGACATGCCCCACTCTATGCCCCTCAAGTCACATCCTCATGCCACTTCCTCCATGACATGCCCCACTCTATGCCCCTCAAGTCACATCCTCATGCCACTCCCTCCATGACATGCCCCACTTTATTCCCCTCAAGTCCCACCCTCATACCACTTCCTCCAACATGCCCCACTCTATTCCCCTCAAGTCCCACCCTCATGCCACTTCCTCCATGACATGCCCCACTCTATTCCCCTCAAGTCCCACCCTCATGCCACTTCCTCCATGACATGCCCCACTCTATGCCCCTCAAGTCCCACCCTCATGACACTTCCTCCATGACATGCCCCACTCTATTCCCCTCAAGTCCCACCCTCATGCCACTTCCTCTATGACATGCCCCATTCTATTCCCCTCAAGTCCCACCCTCATTCCACTTCCTCCATGACATGCCCCACTCTATGCCCCTCAAGTCACACCCTCATGCCACTCCCTCCATGACATGCCCCACTCTATGCCCCTCAAGTCACACCCTCATGCCACTCCCTTCATGACATGCCCCACTCTATGCCCCTCAAGTCACATCCTCATGACATGCCCCACTCTATGCCCCTCAAGTCACATCCTCATGCCACTTCCTCCATGACATGCCCCACTCTATGCCCCTCAAGTCACATCCTCATGCCACTCCCTCCATGACATGCCCCACTCTATGCCCCTCAAGTCCCACCCTCATGCCACTTCCTCCATGACATGCCCCACTCTATGCCCCTCAAGTCCCACCCTCATGCCACTTCCTCCATGACATGCCCCACTCTATGCCCCTCAAGTCCCACCCTCATGACACTTCCTCCATGACATGCCCCACTCTATGCCCCTCAAGTCACACCCTCATGCCACTTCCTCCATGACATGCCCCACTCTATGCCCCTCAAGTCCCACCCTCATGCCACTTCCTCCATGACATGCCCCACTCTATGCCCCTCAAGTCACATCCTCATGCCACTTTCTCCATGACATGCCCCACTCTATGCCCCTCAAGTCACATCCTCATGCCACTCCCTCCATGACATGCCCCACTCTATGCCCCTCAAGTCACATCCTCATGCCACTCCCTCCATGACATGCCCCACTCTATGCCCCTCAAGTCACATCCTCATGCCACTCCCTCCATGACATGCCCCACTCTATTCCCCTCAAGTCCCACCCTCATGCCACTTCCTCCAACATGCCCCACTCTATTCCCCTCAAGTCCCACCCTCATGCCACTTCCTCCATGACATGCCCCACTCTATTCCCCTCAAGTCCCACCCTCATGACACTTCCTCCATGACATGCCCCACTCTATTCCCCTCAAGTCCCACCCTCATGCCACTTCCTTCATGACATGCCCCACTCTATGCCCCTCAAGTCACACCCTCATGCCACTCCCTCCATGACATGCCCCACTCTATGCCCCTCAAGTCCCACCCTCATGCCACTTCCTCCATGACATGCCCCACTCTATTCCCCTCAAGTCCCACCCTCATGCCACTTCCTCCATTACATGCCCCACTCTATTCCCCTCAAGTCCCACCCTCATGACACTTCCTCCATGACATGCCCCACTCTATTCCCCTCAAGTCCCACCCTCATGCCACTTCCTCCATGACATGCCCCACTCTATTCCCCTCATGTCCCACCCTCATGCCACTTCCTCCATGACATGACATGCCCCACTCTATTCCCCTCAAGTCCCACCCTCATGCCACTCTCTCCATGACATGCCCCACTCTATGCCCCTCAAGTCACACCCTCATGCCACTCCCTCCATGACATGCCCCACTCTATGTCCCTCAAGTCACACCCTCATGTTACTCCCTCTATGACATGCCCCACTCTATGCCCCTCAAGTCACATCCTCATGCCACTTCCTCCATGACATGCCCCACTCTATTCCCCTCAAGTCACACCCTCATGCCACTTCCTCCATGACATGCCCCACTCTATGCCCCTCAAGTCACATCCTCATGTCACTCCCTCCACGACATGCCCCACTCTATTCCCCTCAAGTCCCACCCTCATGCCACTTCCTCCAACATGCCCCACTCTATTCCCCTCAAGTCCCACCCTCATGCCACTTCCTCCATGACATGCCCCACTCTATTCCCCTCAAGTCACACCCTCATGTTACTCCCTCTATGACATGCCCCACTCTATGCCCCTCAAGTCACATCCTCATGCCACTTCCTCCATGACATGCCCCACTCTATTCCCCTCAAGTCACACCCTCATGCCACTTCCTCCATGACATGCCCCACTCTATGCCCCTCAAGTCACATCCTCATGTCACTCCCTCCACGACATGCCCCACTCTATTCCCCTCAAGTCCCACCCTCATGCCACTTCCTCCAACATGCCCCACTCTATTCCCCTCAAGTCCCACCCTCATGCCACTTCCTCCATGACATGCCCCACTCTATTCCCCTCAAGTCCCACCCTCATGCCACTTCCTCCATGACATGCCCCACTCTATGCCCCTCAAGTCCCACCCTCATGACACTTCCTCCATGACATGCCCCACTCTATTCCCCTCAAGTCCCACCCTCATGCCACTTCCTCTATGACATGCCCCACTCTATTCCCCTCAAGTCCCACCCTCATTCCACTTCCTCCATGACATGCCCCACTCTATGCCCCTCAAGTCACACCCTCATGCCACTCCCTCCATGACATGCCCCACTCTATGCCCCTCAAGTCACACCCTCATGCCACTCCCTTCATGACATGCCCCACTCTATGCCCCTCAAGTCACATCCTCATGCCACTTCCTCCATGACATGCCCCACTCTATGCCCCTCAAGTCACAACCTCATGCCACTTCCTCCATGACATGCCCCACTCTATGCCCCTCAAGTCCCACCCTCATGACACTCCCTCCATGACATGCCCCACTCTATGCCCCTCAAGTCACATCCTCATGCCACTCCCTCCATGACATGCCCCACTCTATGCCCCTCAAGTCACACCCTCATGCCACTCCCTTCATGACATGCCCCACTCTATGCCCCTCAAGTCACATCCTCATGCCACTTCCTCCATGACATGCCCCACTCTATGCCCCTCAAGTCACATCCTCATGCCACTTCCTCCATGACATGCCCCACTCTATGCCCCTCAAGTCCCACCCTCATGACACTCCCTCCATGACATGCCCCACTCTATGCCCCTCAAGTCACATCCTCATGCCACTTCCTCCATGACATGCCCCACTCTATGCCCCTCTCTATGCCCCTCAAGTCACATCCTCATGTCACTCCCTCCATGACATGCCCCACTCTATTCCCCTCAAGTCCCACCCTCATGCCACTTCCTCCAACATGCCCCACTCTATTCCCCTCAAGTCCCACCCTCATGCCACTTCCTCCATGACATGCCCCACTCTATTCCCCTCAAGTCCCACCCTCATGCCACTTCCTCCATGACATGCCCCACTCTATGCCCCTCAAGTCCCACCCTCATGACACTTCCTCCATGACATGCCCCACTCTATTCCCCTCAAGTCCCACCCTCATGCCACTTCCTCTATGACATGCCCCACTCTATTCCCCTCAAGTCCCACCCTCATTCCACTTCCTCCATGACATGCCCCACTCTATGCCCCTCAAGTCACACCCTCATGCCACTCCCTCCATGACATGCCCCACTCTATGCCCCTCAAGTCACACCCTCATGCCACTCCCTTCATGACATGCCCCACTCTATGCCCCTCAAGTCACATCCTCATGACACTTCCTCCATGACATGCCCCACTCTATGCCCCTCAAGTCACATCCTCATGCCACTTCCTCCATGACATGCCCCACTCTATGCCCCTCAAGTCCCACCCTCATGACACTCCCTCCATGACATGCCCCACTCTATGCCCCTCAAGTCACATCCTCATGCCACTTCCTCCATGACATGCCCCACTCTATGCCCCTCAAGTCACATCCTCATGCCACTTCCTCCATGACATGCCCCACTCTATGCCCCTCAAGTCACATCCTCATGCCACTCCCTCCATGACATGCCCCACTCTATGCCCCTCAAGTCACATCCTCATGCCACTCCCTCCATGACATGCCCCACTCTATTCCCCTCAAGTCCCACCCTCATGCCACTTCCTCCAACATGCCCCACTCTATTCCCCTCAAGTCCCACCCTCATGCCACTTCCTCCATGACATGCCCCCTCTATTCCCCTCAAGTCCCACCCTCATGCCACTTCCTCCATGACATGCCCCACTCTATGCCCCTCAAGTCCCACCCTCATGACACTTCCTCCATGACATGCCCCACTCTATTCCCCTCAAGTCCCACCCTCATGCCACTTCCTCCATGACATGCCCCACTCTATGCCCCTCAAGTCACACCCTCATGCCACTCCCTCCATGACATGCCCCACTCTATGCCCCTCAAGTCACACCCTCATGCCACTCCCTTCATGACATGCCCCACTCTATGCCCCTCAAGTCCCACCCTCATGCCACTCCCTCTATGACATGCCCCACTCTATGCCCCTCAAGTCACACCCTCATGCCACTCCCTCCATGACATGCCCCACTATATGCCCCTCAAGTCACACCCTCATGCCACTTCCTCCATGACATGCCCCACTCTATTCCCCTCAAGTCCCACCCTCATGCCACTTCCTCCAACATGCCCCACTCTATTCCCCTCAAGTCCCACCCTCATGCCACTCCCTCCATGACATGCCCCCCTCTATGCCCCTGAAGTCACATCCTCATGCCACTCCCTCCATGACATGCCCCACTCTATGCCCCTCATGTCACATCCTCATGCCACTTCCTCCATGACATGCCCCACTCTATGCCCCTCACGTCACATCCTCATGCCACTTCCTCCATGACATGCCCCACTCTATGCCCCTCAAGTCACATCCTCATGCCACTCCCTCCATGACATGCTCCACTCTATGCCCCTCAAGTCACATCCTCATGCCACTCCCTCCATGACATGCCCCACTCTATTCCCCTTAAGTCCCACCCTCATGCCACTTCCTCCAACATGCCCCACTCTATTCCCCTCAAGTCCCACCCTCATGCCACTTCCTCCATGACATGCCCCCTCTATTCCCCTCAAGTCCCACCCTCATGCCACTTCCTCCATGACATGCCCCACTCTATGCCCCTCAAGTCCCACCCTCATGACACTTCCTCCATGACATGCCCCACTCTATTCCCCTCAAGTCCCACCCTCATGCCACTTCCTCCATGACATGCCCCACTCTATGCCCCTCAAGTCACACCCTCATGCCACTCCCTCTATGACATGCCCCACTCTATGCCCCTCAAGTCACACCCTCATGCCACTCCCTCCATGACATGCCCCACTCTATGCCCCTCAAGTCACACCCTCATGCCACTTCCTCCATGACATGCCCCACTCTATGCCCCTCAAGTCACACCCTCATGCCACACTCCCATTCTAATGTCACACCTTCATGGCACGCCCCTATGCACTCTCCTCTGCTGCCCACAGAACTTTGCCTGGTCCTCGTGCTCCGAATGGTCGGTAGGCCAGCGCGTGCCCTTCGTGGTGGACGTGTGCCCCATGACATTCGAGCAGCTGGACCTGCTCCTGCGCCAGGTGAGCGAGGGCATGGAGGGCAGCTCCGACTGGCCCCCCCCGCAGGAGAAGGAGTGCATGGTGGTGGCCACGCTCAACCTGCTGCGGCTACAGGTGGGTATTCCTCGGCCCTTAACCGAAAAACGTTCACCGTTTATATTCTTCCTGTCTCTTACTCTTCACACTAAGTCTTCTCAAATTAAACTTTGTAGATTTGTTATTTTACTTTAAATTCAATTGAATTTATTTATATAGTACATTTTACAGCAGACATTGTCCTGAAAAACCCAACTAAAGCAAGGTTAGGGTAACCGTGGCAAAGAAGAACTCTCTAGGTGACATATGGGAAGAATCCTTTGGAGGAACCAGACTCAATGGGGGAGACCATTCTCCTCTGACTTGTTTTGCCAGGAAGAAAATTGGATGGATTCCATCACCAGTAGCTCATGAAAAATGCTTAGCCAAATCATAGTCATTTATGATGAATGGTTGTTATAATAACTCATTTTTATCAGGAAAATAAAAAAGCCCCTTTGAAGATTATTCAAAGAAAGAGTCCATCCAACTTATTTCCTAATAATTTCTCTATGTTGAAAACAAGCACCAATTAAGTGCTTTTCTATTGCTTTTGAGTAAAACTACTTTGACACGGGGTGTCTTGTGGCGTGGCCTGTGGAACGCTGTCCACATGCTCGTTACGGGCCACTGTGTCAGCGGTTTGAGTCCGGCCTCGTGACCTTTGTTGCATGTCTCTCCCTTTCTCTTGCTCCCATTCTTCCTGTCTCTCTACACTGTGCTGTCCAGTAAAGCTGAAAAGCCCTAAAAATATAACTTAAAAAATACACTATGGTGGTGAAATATGTTCATTAGTTGCTCTGTGCTCCCCTGGGGTGGTAATACAGAATAGGGTATTTGTCGCTCTCCATTCACTTCCATAGTGCAGCTAAAACGGTCTCAAAATGCCACTTCTAGCATGTATACGAACGCGAACGAAGCAAACGATTCTGTCAATACAAACAATTACCAGTCCTCTTACCTATTTTTTTGAAAATTGACAATAGAAGTGTAATTTTGAGACCGTTTTAGCTGCGCTATAGAAGTGATTGGAGAGAATCACAAATAGCATATTCTGGATTATCACCCCAGGGGAGCACAGAGCAACTAATATATTTTGCCACCATTTGGACTCATATCATGGCCAGGTAACTACACAACCCAAAGTTCTACCAAAGTTCAATTTTGCTTTAAGTCTTAATGAGTTATTGCATGCAGTGAAGTAACTCATGGTTCTGACACTGCAAGGGTTTTCATTCGAGTAAGTAATAGTTGTTTCTATGTGAGTAGATAGTGTATTGAGTTATTCATTGTTAGGCTTAAGTTTCTCCCCTGAAGCCTAATGATGTTACTCAGACCTCAGCTGTGCTGTGTTTTCTGAATTATTTATTTAGTTTCCTGTTTTTCACACCTCTGCATTAACTGACCCATTTTGGAGTGGGTGTGCTCAACTTCTTTGGACATGCTTGAATGCAATAGTTTATTAGATAAATTTGGGGTTTATATCTATTGGAGATTATTTGATTTTGCGAGAGTTCATCTCAGGCGCCAGAGTTTTTATTTGACATACTGGAGTCAATGTGCTCATGTTTTTTGTGACTGAGTGGTGTTTGGCTTACGTTAGCCCTACAGTGTGTTTGTGGCTAAGTTATATTTGGCATACGTTAGCACTGTGGTGTGTTTTTGTGACTAAGTTGTGTTTGGCATATGTTAGCACTGTGGACTGTTTGTGAGTAAGTTGTATTTGGCTTGAGGTTCACACTGTGGAGTGTTTGTGACGAAGTGGAGTTTGGCATATGTTAACACTGTTGTGTGTTTGTGAGTAAGTGGCTTTTGGCTTATGTTGGCACTGCAGTGTATTTTTGACTTAAGTAGCATTTGGTTTACGTTAGCACTGTGGAGCGTTTGTGACATAGTGGTGTTTGGCATACGTTAGCATCGCGGTGTGTTTGTGAGTGTGTGGCGTTTGACGCACGTTAGCGTTGTGGTGCTTGTCATGTGATTACGTGGTGTTTGGCATACATGAGCGCTGTGATGTGTTTGCTGCGATGTGCATAGTACCATTTGTCGTGTGCCGCGCCGTGTTTGCTGCGGTGCGCACATGTGACGTGCCCTCCCTGTGGTCTCCTGTGCCGTAGCTCCACGCTGCCATCAGTAACCAGGTGGACCCAGAGGAGCTGGGCCTGGGCCTGGGCAGCGTGCTGCTCAACAGCCTGAAGCAGACGGTGGTGACGCTGGCCAGCAACGCTGGGGTCCTGAACAGCGTGCAGTCTGCCGCCCAGGCCGTCCTGCAGAGTGGCTGGTCTGTGCTGCTGCCCACCGCTGAGGAGAGGGCCAGAGCACTGTCATCGCTCCTGCCCAGCGCAGGTGAGAGAGGTGGAGCATCGCCGAGCCGACCACGCCAAGCACACGCCCAGGACACGCCCTGCCGCATATACAGTACAACCTCAGAGATGCCTCACAAAAAAGGCGAGCGTTCGGTTAAGCGATTCTCACTTTTCACAGATTAAAAAAAATAAATAAAAAATTAAATGCTTTTAAATTGAGATGAAGGGTTGTGTCTTGGCACTATTGCTGAACAATACAATAGGGGACATTCTAAAGCATTTCTTATAAAGAAAGTCCAAAGTGGTAAAAACTCAAATTTTTTTAATTTGAATTTTTTGGTGTCACTGTACAAATTTCCAACTTCTGAAGAACATCCATTCCTGATGTGTTTGCATCTCTGAGCTTCTACTGTACACTAATTCTATAGATGTGGTTAAAATTTGTGCATTTTTGCATCACTACAAGCATTTCTCACTTCTGAACAAACTCCATTCCTGATGTGTTTGGGTCTGAGGTTCTACTGTACGTTAACTCTATAGATGCTTTGAAAATGTCCTTTTGCAGATCCCTGAGAACTTTCAATATAACATGATAATAACCAGAGCAGTCGTGTGAAAGGGAACGTGTTTGCTTGTATCCTGTACATTTATTCTTTGTTTTTGTGATGTTGTAGTTCATCATGTCTTACTGACTTAGCCTTAAGGCAGCCATATCGTACTGTGTGTACAAGACTCAATGTTCATGTCTATGGATAGCTGCTACATTATGATAGAAAGGTACTTTATCTGACCTGTTGCTTCAATGACCTTCGGTATGCACTTATTGTACTTCGTTTTGGATAAAAGCAAATTAATGTAATGTGTTGGTGAACCTCTTTGATGCCTTTCTGTGTCTTCGTGGCCCCTCTCAGTGTCTGGGAACGAGATGAGTGTCAGTCCTGGCCGGCGCTTCATGATCGACCTGCTGGTCAGCAGCCTGATGGCAGACGGAGGTCTGGAGTCGGCCCTGAACGCAGCCATCACAGCTGAGATACAGGTCAGTGTGTCCGCCATCACAGCTGAGATACAGGTCAGTGTGTCCGCCATCACAGCTGAGATACAGGTCAGTGTGTCCGCCATCACAGCTGAGATACAGGTCAGTGTGTACGCCATCACAGCCGAGATACAGGTCAGTGTGTCCGCCATCACAGCTGAGATACAGGTCAGTGTGTCCGCCATCACAGCTGAGATACAGGTCAGTGTGTCCGCCATCACAGCTGAGATACAGGTCAGTGTGTCCGCCATCACAGCTGAGATACAGGTCAGTGTGTACGCCATCACAGCCGAGATACAGGTCAGTGTGTACGCCATCACAGCTGAGATACAGGTCAGTGTGTACGCCATCACAGCTGAGATACAGGTCAGTGTGTACGCCATCACAGCCGAGATACAGGTCAGTGTGTACGCCATCACAGCTGAGATACAGGTCAGTGTGTCCGCCATTTTGACCGACCCCCGCTGACCGATAAGGGTGCTCGTATGACCGCATGTCAGAGTCGCATATGAAAGGTCCCTCCTCCGACACCGCTCTATGTGAGCTTAGCCACGGTTTGTGATGCGAAAAGAAGCAACTGTAGGACGGCACGTTTTTCGGAAAAGAGAACCGTGGATGTCCCAGTTGCAAACATTCCAGATTGGGGAGGGAATTGGTTATATACAGCCCCGGGTTGAGCGCAAAATTAAAAAAGAAAAGAAAAGGAGGGATTTCCGTCTCACTGGGTCTCAAATGGATAAAGATCAGAAATCAACCTCGTCCCTCTTGCCCTGGTATTTGGTGAAAGCAGTTTGGGTTGGACCAAAAACATATGCTGTCAATGCGTGATTGGTTGTTTACTATGGGGGGGGGGGGGATGTAGTGTAATTTTTTAAACAGAATACATAGTTATAAAAATATAATACAATTCTTTTCACACCTCTGCTGTAATACACACAAGAAAACTTGCTTAAAGTGTGTAATGGACAAAAATTTTATTCAATTACATAGATTAAGGTTACATTACATTACATTTTAGTCATTTGGCAGACGCTCTTATCCAGAGCGACGTACATTAGTGCATTTTCAAACTAGGAACAAGTGCGTTAAAACAACCCTAAAAGGTAAATACGATTTCAAACACCAGGCGCACTCAGTATGATTTTATTTTATTTTTATTTTTTTTGGGGGGGGGGTTTATATATATTCATATATTGTTTATTTCAGTCACTGGTTTAGCTTTAAAGGGTAACTAAACGGGCTGTTTCAGTGACCCCGCCTCCGTTTGCAGTTAAAAAAATGCCACAATCGGGGGTGGGAAAGGTACTCGTGAGGGTTGGGCTCGAGTTATCAAGCCACGCCCTAGTTTTTTTTTCACGTTTCAGTTAACATTATTAAAGGCTGCTAAGTTAGCTATTAATTAATTTACAATGAAACTTGTAGTAACTTCGCTAAATTGAGTCATATCGCCACATTAAAACGTCATGGAACATTAACTAATTTCGGGCAAAACTGCATCAACATGGACATTGTCCAGTCATAACCATTTAAATGTTAGCTAAGTTAACTAACGTTAGATTGTTAGGTATCTTGTGGGATAGCCAAACATTACTACTGTGTCTTTGTGGTTCGTTGTCATAAAGTGCATTTTTAGATCAGTAGCAGGTACTTGCTTTTCCCACGGCCTCAGAAATGGAGAGAATTGTGGGAGAGAGGGAGAAAGAAAATGTGATTGCTGCGATTTAATTAATTATGTTGGAAAACATTTTGAAAAAAAACAAAAAACTTATTATACTAGTTAGATTTCTCGTATCATAACCTTATATGCCCGTCTGCCTTCGAAAAATGTGGAAAAACCGTATTTCATACGGGCAAACCGTAGGCTATGGGTTGACACCTATGCTATCATTAAGTACATGCAAGCAGAACTTTCTTTTTCAACAGGTGCACCTGCGTTCACTGCACCAAGCTATCTCCCAGAGAGAATGTGTGTTGATAAAAAAACTAATTTATAGTGTAAAGTGGAAGGGCGTAGCCAGATGCCCCCTGTTGGTGTGACATCGCATGTACAGTCTGGCACATACATATACTGTACAACAGCCAATAGTAAATTACAACTGCAATAGCCTACGTTTCACCACCGTGTCACTAGTTAGTCAAAATACACTACTCTTCCAAATGGTGCTCCGCATTGCGATGAAATGTCTCGAGATCAATGATATCTGAGCTTAATAAAGAATTTCCAACCTTTTATTTTATAACCATTTCCTTTTAGTGTCCTATTCTCACTGTGATTGTCATAGGCTGTTTAAAAGTGCTGATCTGGTGTCAGCTTTGACAATTGAGTGAGGTTGTGATATGGACATGGGAATGGGAAAAATGTTCATTGATCAGCTCTCAACCGAGAACGTAGGTGTCTGTGCGCCTGGCGAAAATCAAACTGGCATTCCTCAAATTCCTTTGCGAAGAATGCAAGAGAAACAGTGCCATGTCGTCTCTATATGAGCACATTTCATGAAATTAAGTCAAACATAAACTTTGTGACCATGAGCTAACATACTCCAACAACACTGTAATGTTGCAAAACTATGTAAGATATAAACACTTGACAGTGACTGTGAGTGAAAAACCGTGTAACAGCCGCTCTATCAGCTCGAGACCGACCGCATCAATTTCTCAGCTAACGTCAACGTGAGCGCTTTCCATTTCCAGGTGCGACAAAACTAGGCAAGAATACGTGACCAGCGATGTTTCATTTTCTTATTACAGGAAAGCTTTCTTGACATTTTCTTTGTTGTTACTGAAATAAAACATATTCATTTAATATTTTTTTTATAATTTTTATATCTTCTTTTAAAGATTCAGTAAACCCAACACCATTGTATCCTCTGAACGCATTTGAAATTGTCCTCTCTGTAGCCTACTACCCATCATGTAGTGCTTTTTTCCGTTCTTATATATAGTAGGTCACAGTGTTCGCTTTTGAAGGCATTTGAAAGCACATCTTGGGTAGCGCGTCGGTTTAAATTGAAATGTGGCAGATCTAGAAAACAAATCTTGTTGAACCTTTTCTTTTAAATGCCGTGTAAACTTAAATTTTTTTTCCATTTAGGAATTTTTCTAGTTTTACCCATCCCTACTAGAAATGGGCGATTAGTGGGCAGCTGCTCACAATTAGTGGTCGGCCAGCCCACTAATGTCTATGGTAGGGAAAATACTGCTCGCTGTCCGCGATTGGCTGTTGGACGTAAGTGCTTTGTGTGATTGGTTGTTCGACGTCTGGAGTCAGCCCTGGATGCTGCCATCACCGAGATACAGGTCACTGTTTTTAATTCATGGGGGTGCTCCTGCATTTTCTACATCTGCCTCACATGTAATTCACAGCTTCACTCCACTCACTCTGGTTTTATTTTTTGCTAGCAACAAGTAAAATGTAATTCCCCACGCCAATGTGACATGCTCTACTCTGGCTCCTCAGGACATTGAAGCCAAGAAGGAGGCTCAGAAGGAGAAGGAGATTGACGAGCAGGAGGCCAACGCGTCCACTCTGCAAAGGAGCAGGACCCCACTGGACAAAGACCTCATAAACACGGGGATCTACGAGTCTGCGGGGAAACAGAGCCTGCCCTTGGTGCAGTTGGTACAGCAGCTGCTAAGGTAGCACACCTTGAGCTTGATGACCTGGTTTTTTAACAGTATCTGTGTGTGGATGTATGTGCGTGTGCTATGGGTTTGTGTTTGCATGTTTTTGTTGGTAGTTGAGTCAATGGACCATGAATCCAAATCTGAGTCTTGAGTCACTGATGCTCAAATCGTCAGTCTTTGATCTTGTTGACATGAGTCCATGTTTGAGTCATAAGTCCTGGGCCTGTATTCATGAAGCGTCTCAAAAGTAATAGTGCTGATCTAGGATCAGTTTGTCCTTTTAGCTCATAATGGCTAAAGTTAGGGTATGGAAAGGGAAACGCTGATCCTAGATCAGCACCTCCTCTGTGTCCCCTATCTCCCAGGAACATAGCTTCACAGACCATTGCGAGACTGAAGGACGTGGCCAGGAAGATCTCCAGCTGCCTGGACGCCGAAAATGCGGGCAAGGAGCGGTCGGCCTCCCTGGACCTGCTCCTGCGGTTCCAGAGGCTTCTGGTCAGCAAGCTGTACCTGGGTGTGAACGGGCCGGAGGTCGTCAATGGATACAGTGAGTCCAGCCTAGCGCAACAGCTCAGAAGAATAATAAAATAATAATAGAATAATAAAAATAACTTTTAAGGACAAACTTTAGTTATACTTTTAGTACTTTTTCACCCACTGGCCAGAGTGGCTTTTCGATTCTAAAAATCACCAGCCATTTTCAACCTTTTTTTCCAACCGCTTTACCTTTTACAATATAACACAACCTGGTTGGTTACCTGCCAAAGTGGCTGCTAGAGTAGAAAATCTTACCAGCCACAATGAAAATTGTACCAGCATTTGGCTGGTGGCGGGTGTTAATTTCACACGCTGGTTGGCTTACATTTATTTGGCGTTCTATACTAGGAGCCCTACGGTGAAAGTTCAGTCTCCTTTTGTTTATAGCCTTGCTGACAGAGCATTACGGAGACCCTTCTCAGCTGATCTGAGCTGCCGAGGTCTGGCTTTTGTCCTTGGACAGACGATGACATTGCCTCTGATTAAAAGGGGATTTTGTCAATTCAAAAGAGGGGCCATGATTTCACTGGCAAGGTGGAGCCCAACACCCTTTGTCATCAAAACAGGCAGTCCTGTTCATTCTCACAAAACCCTCTGTATACTTGATAAAAGAAATTGCTCTCCATTCATTCAGTTGTCTGTGAATGCACAATTGTTTGTCTGTTGGCATTTTCAAAATGGATCTCCAGAAATAATGACCTTTAGCCCATCTAGGCTCGACAAACTACCTACCTAGAACTCAAAACTCTAAAAGTCAAAACCATTACTTTCTCTTCTGTGGGCCTGGGGCAGGGGCGTCCATTCCAACTGACCGTAGTGCTGCCTTATGTATCACTGGGATTGTCTGTTACGTCAGACAAGCAGTTTCAGAAATCCTGTACTGTAACTTCAAGATTTTTTCTGATACCTATTTGGAATTTAGTTACATTCTGCCACCTTGTTTGGCTGAGGAACTCAATCTAAAACCTTTTGTAGTTCACAAAGTAGTTCACTTTGTTAATTCTTTATTACGAATGTAAAACCATACGTGCAGATCCGGACCTGCTGGGCGTAGGCTCCCTGCTGAAGAAGTACATCGCCTTGCTGTGCACCCACATCGGAGACATCCTCCCTGTCGCCACCAGCATCGCCTTTGCCGGCCACCGACACTTTGCCGAGGTGTCGCGCATCATTGAGGGGGACCTCACGGGTACGAGAGCTTTCCATCATCGTTTTTTTCTCCACAAATTTATTGCCTTTAAAATACTCTTTGGTAAAACTGTACATGCGTACAGTTGAAGTCAGAAGTTTACATACACTTAAGTTGAAGTCATTAAAACTCATTTTTAACCACTCCACAGATTTCATGTTAGCAAACTATAGTGTTGGCAAGTCACTTAGGACATCTACTTTGTGCATGACACAAGTAAGTTTTCCAACAATTGTTTGCAGACAGATTACTTCACTTTTAATTCACTATATCACAATTCCAGTGGGTCAGAAGTTTACATACACTAAGTTGACTGTGCCTTTATATTTGTAATATTTGGTTGCATATCCTTTACATGCCATGACTTCCTGATGTCTGTGACCCAACAACATCAAAAGACTCTTGATATCTTATTTTCTGGTACGCTTACAAGCGATACTATAACGTCTCTGCATTTGAATGGATCTCTATGGGAATTGGGGGGTGGGACTAGATTTAGCTGTAAATTATGCTGGAACAGTATGGAATACATGATTGGTAAAATGGCTGTAAGTCATCAAGGGTCTGAGGTATCAAACAAGCCTCAAACCATCACTGCTGCCAGATATGCAGTCGATATGGATGGATCACTTTAACCCCTTGGCGCAGATGGCAAATTTAACCTATTTAGGGGGTGCTCTGTTTAAGGCTTTATAACTCCAGGTGTGAGCATCACATAAACTTGGTAAATGGCTTAAATGAAACAAGACAGGTGTACCATTTACAATACAAACTTAGATTTGTTTATTTTCATAATATACGTCAAAATAAAGTGCCACAAATGCAAAGAAACTTTGGAAAAAAATTTTTTTCTTTAGTTTGCTGAGAGCTACATAAGTGAAATCGGTAATATACAGTCAAGCCGGAAAGTCTCCCCACCCCTTTAACCTTCTCCACATTTTATTACGTTACAGACATATTCCAAAATTGATTAAATTCATTTTTTCCCTCAAAATTCTACACACAACACCCCATAATGACAATGTGAAAAAAGTTTTTTTGAGATTTTTGCAAATTTATTAAAAATAAAAAAATAAAATTTCTCATTTACATAAGTATTCATACCCTTTGCTTTAACGTATTTTTAAAGTATCATATTTCATATTTGGTCGCATATCCTTTACATGCTGTTACTTCCTGAAGTCTGTGACCATCAACATAAAAAAACTGTCGATATCTTATTTTCAGGTACTGTTACAAGCGATACTATAACCTCTCTGCATTTGAATGGATCTCTATGGAAATTGGGGGGTGAGACTAGATTCAGCTGTAAATTACACTGGTACAGTATGGAACACATGGCTGGCTAAATGGCTGTAAGTTATCAAGGGTCTGAGCTATCAAACGAGCCCCAAACCTTCACTCTGTTGCCAGATATGGAGTAGATGTGGATGGATCACTGCAAGGGTTATTTCTCCGGACTCATTTTCCTATAGAACTCTATGGGGAAAAAAGTCAGGAGAAACAACCCTTAAAGTGATCCATCCACATCTACTCCATATCTGGCAACAGAGTGATGGTTTGGGGCTCGTATGATAGTCATTATGGGGTGTTGTGTGTAGATGTTTGAGGCAAAAAATGAACTCAATCTATTGTAGTATAAGTCTGTAACGTAATAAAACGTAGAGAAGCTGAAAGGGTGGGGAGACTTTCCGGCTTGACTGTATATACATTTCCTGGATCATAAACTCCATGTCCACAAGTTTTGCAAAATCTGAGGATATGCAGAACTACTAAAGGTCTATGATGCTAAATATAGCAGTGTACCCTGTTGTCCATTAGTGTCTCCAAATCTATCCAAATGGCTAAATTGTGCACTGCTGTAAATAAAATAAAAAATAATGATATATTTAACTACAAATCAACAGTTTTGGCTCATAAAACTCACCTAAATAACCCCTATGCAAAACATGTCATAAAATGAATAAAATTAGTTTTGTCCAATAGACGCATATACATTTGCTCCTTCTGATGGCTTAAGATAAAAAACATTGATTTCACAGTCTTACATACACCTAAATATGTTGCCTAATCATTCACTCTTGTACCTCAATAAAACATCACGTGTCCCTGTACTCTACAGTATGTATACTTTTGTCCTGGGATTGCATTTTTCTGTATTTTTTAATTTAAAATTTTCCTATTCATAATGACTCCAAGGAAATTTTTACGTTAATCTACCACATATCAGCATACAGTAAATTGGTATGAGCATTTGTCATGCCCTAATTGACAAGTATAGGCTATACGCCATAGTCTATATTATGTACGATAACATGAACATAAAATAGTATTCCACCATCTGCAAAATGCTGCCAAATGTTCTATCTTCAATGAACATCGGTAGCCTACATCAAAAATACATTTAACGATTGCACTACAGTATGTGAACTGCACTCAAAATACGAAAATAACAATAGGGCTATCAAATATATTGGAAAGACAGTGCTCGAGTGGAAACACGAACGTACATATGTAGCCAGTGAGACCAACGGCATTTTAGACGCAAAAATACTTACGTGTCGGAAAAGGGAAACTTCCCTCCTTAAAGCGTATTCTATAGAGCTTGCGTAATACTAGACAGTTAAAACGAAAACTGTCGTTACGCTGGGCTGTAGTAAATTGCTCAAAGCACCCAAAAATACTTGGCATATGCCATTGCTAAGGTTATAATGTACTCTATTGGATAAAAAAGCCGACAATTAAACCAGAATGAACTGTAATGAATGAGACAGACTTACAGGGCATGGGGGTATTACGTGGCGACGTTTCAGATAGTGTAATAGCGGTATAAAGTGTTGTATATTTCTCAAACCAATTGTACCAGACAATAAATGACCACTGAATTTTGAAAGGAACATCTCGATGTGTAAAACCAATGGTAGGATTGCATATTTATTTCATACTTAGTAGCATATATTGTTAGTGTAATACATGGTAGAATGAGACAGTACTTTCACAGTTTATTTTGCATTTGAGTGAGGGCTTTTCACTGCTTTTCTGGCATACGATCAGGCTACTGTTGGGTTTATCTCATTGCTATGACGTTATTCTAATTTTATATGATGAATAAATATATTTATGAACTCAAACATAGGTGCTATAGGTATAGACTAGGTGGGGGGTTGCTTGTTAAATGGACTTGCTACGGGAAACTCCATATTTGGCAGAAATCGTCACGAACCGTCTACCAATAATGTTAAAACACAGAGTTTGTGATTTCCAATAGTTTGGCTGCAGTAGCAACGAATGTCTCAGTTGAGCAAAAAGGTTCTGCCGGCGTCACCTTCTACGCAAAGGAGTTAAGGGTTGTTTCTCCTGACAAATTTTCCTATTGAACCTATTTTCCTGAACAAATTTTCCTATGGAAAAATAAGTCAGGAGAAGAAACCCTTAAAGTTATCCATCCCTATCTACTGTATTTCTGGCAGCAGAGTGATGATTTAAGGCTTGTTTGATACGTCAGACCCTTGATGACTTAGAGCCATTTAGCCAACCATGTGTTTCCATACTGTTCCAGTGTAATTTACAGCTAAATCTAGTCCCACCCCCCAATTCCCATAGAGATCCATTGAAATGCAGAGACGTTATAGTATCGCTTGTAAGAGTACCAGAAAATAAGATATCAAGAGTCTTTTGATGTTGTTGGGTCACAGATATCAGGAAGTCATGGCATGCAAAGGAATTAAGACACAGTCAACATAGTGTATGTAAACTTCTGACCCACTGGAATTGTGATATAGTGAATAAAAAATGAAATAATCTGTCTGTAAACAATTGTTGGAAAAATTACTTGTATGTAAACTTACGACTTCAACTGTATGTTGATTGTAGGCATGAATTTGTCTGTCTGAGTTAAATATGTGGCACTGCTAACTGACCTGGTGGTTGTGGCGTTGTTTTGTTCAGTTTAGTGAGTAGGCCTATGTTCACTGTGACCTACAGGTTTTTGAGCATGTTCACTATATGTGGTTGGCTGTTTGCATGTTTACTTCATGTGATTGGTTGAACACATTCATTGTACTTGATTCATTGTTGAGCAGGTTTACTGTATGTGACTGGCTGTTGAGTATGTTCTCTGTGTATGACAGGTTGTTGAGGAGGTTTACTGTACTCATTGCTTGGGATTGGTTGTCGACCACGTTTGCTGCACACAATTGGCTGTTGTGTATGTTTATGCTTTCTGTGTGGTGCAGGTGTCCTCCTTCCTGAGCTGGTGGTGTCCATCGTGCTGCTCCTCACCATCGATGCAGGTCTCATGCAGGAGACCGGCTCCATCCCGCTGCTGGCCGGCCTGCTGGAACACCTGGACCGCTTCAACCACCTGGCACCCGGGCACGAGAGCGACGACAACGAGGACCTAGCCTGGCCGGGCATCATGGGTACGCCGCGTTTCCCCTACATAAACTGTCCCCTACATACATCTGTGGAGCACCGCCACAATATCAGCACGACCGCCACAAAATAAAAAGTCTGTCAGTAATGGGATTTATTTATACCGCAACATTGCCAAGGCAATGAAAAGTAACTGTTCTTTTCTCCCAACCCCCCAGTCCATGACCACAATTGAAATTACACCATCAATGAAGTGTAATGGCTACTGTTACCCCCAGCTGCCTAAATGCTAAATACAACACATCATGCCGCCACAAATGATCTCAGAACCTCTGGGAAACACTGTGTAGTTAGGAGCACGTGCTTTTTGTTAGCATCGGGCCCTGAAGGGATAGATCCAGTGTTCATATGAATAGACAGGGATGTTTAATTAAACAGATGCATGCATGAACAAAAGTAAGTTACAAGGTTTTCAACGGACATGAGCTGTATTGCACCATTAAGCAGTTTAACAAGGTACATGTACATTAAACTCCGGGGTGGGGGGGTTGTCATTGGCCGCTGCCTTATTGGTTCTGAGACACTGCTGAATCAGTCACACATTATGGTGTCACCCGTGCAGCCTTAACACATAAATGGACAACATCATCTGTGTGTTCTCAGACCATCAGTCATGTTTCTGATAGTACATATTGTTATTGTGGTATAATAAAAGTCTGAGCTGTATTCAGACTGCATGAGTTGAAGCAGGTGTCTCGTGGAGCCCATGCGGAGGTGAGATTTGTTTAACCCGCTCCCCTCCTCTCTGTCCCTCCACGGTAGGCTCCTTCTTCTCAGGCCAGAGTTCCAGGAACAACGAGGAGGTGTCCCTCATCCGCAAGGCCGACCTGGAGAACCACAACAAGGACGGCGGCTTCTGGACCATCATCGAGGGGAAGGTCTACGACATCAAGGACTTCCAGGCGCAGTCGCTCACTGGGAACAGTATCCTGGGTAGGCTCCGCACAAACCCCCAAACATGTGGGATGTCCCGTACAAATTCATTTCTGTAGCCATTTGGGATGATAGAAGAAGCTTTGAAACCTCCTAGAATTTTGTTCATCAAAGTGATACTGGTTTGTTGGATTTTATGGGGGGGGTGGGGGGGGGGGGAGTGTTCACCATAATTAGTGAAGACAAAGATAATTTTATTACATTATCTCCACCCTTAGCCCAGTTTGCAGGAGAAGACCCGGTGGTTGCCCTTGAAGCGGCCTTGCAATTCGAGGACACTAGGGAATCCATGCAGGCTTTCTGTGTGGGCCAGTACATGGAGGTATATATCCTGTCTTTATTTAATAAAAAAAAATGTATTTGTCCAAAAAAACAAAACATTTAATTTTACCATCTGCGGATGATAATAAAAATACCCAGAAAAAGTCACTGTTTGCATTCTTTTTAGTGAAATGCTTGATGGCAATTGTATTGCAATATCAAATTGGAAAACCTTCTTTGAGTACATTTAGGAAAGGTGTTGTTGCCATTCCTTTCTAATGTGCCACCTCTCCTCAGCCTAACCAGGAGACGGTAACCACGCCAGACCTGAGCAGCTTGTCGTCACCCCTGATCGACACGGAGAGGAACCTGGGCCTGCTCCTGGGGCTCCATGCCTCCTACCTGGCCATGAGCACGCCTCTGTCCCCCATGGAGATAGAATGCGCCAGTGAGTCCCGCCAGGGAGACATCCTCCCCTTCCACCCCACTTTAATTTCACCCAGGGATAGCAGCACCTCTGCTGCTACCCATAGCAACCCGGTTATATTTCTGATGCTGTTAGCGAGCATGCCTGTTGTTGGCAAACTTGCCTGTCTTTAGTGAGCATGTCATAGGCACTCTGGCAGGTTGCGTGTCACTAGTTTGCAGGTCAGTTGGTTCTCAACAATGTCCATTCTTTATTTTGTAATTGGAAATTGTATGTTTATTGTGACAAAAAAAAATTGCTCTCTGTTCGTCCAGAGCAGAATCTGAATTTTACCATTTCTGTTCTGTTGTTCCTCCTGCAACATAACGTTCCTGAAACCATTGAAAACAGCCTAGTAGCCTGTTCCGTGTTTCCGAAAATAATAATAAACACGGGTAAAGTGAAGTTTTTTTTTTTTGTTGTGCAGCAGTCATTCTCTGATATGCAAATTGCTTTTGACTGATGTATTAATCATGACTGTCTACATGAAGCCCCCCACCCCATCACCACACGGTCCGGTTTAGAAAAAGAAACGCATTCTATGGATGATGAAAAACACAGTGTGCAGACATTATCCCCGATCCATCGTGACCAGCAAGCCAGAACGTTAATCTTGCCAAATCAAACTGTCTAGCAATCTCGAAGTTCAACTCGAGAAATTAAAAATGCCCGGCCACCACCACCACAATTTATTTCAAGTTACTATACTTGAATAGTTTCTATTGGGATGGCAGGTATGCCATCCGCCAAGTTACGGCTTGGTGGGGCATGCCCCATACCTATACAGCACCGAGAATTTGGCACTTTTCAGGGTTTCCTACAGAAGTAACCACAATGACCATAGACTCTCAGCCCTGAAAAACATTAACTTCTGTATGTTCTGACCTCATGTAACCACACAGCATTCAGATACAACTTCACACATCCACACAATAAAGTCCCAAACTTGGGTTATTTTGTCCTGGGTTTGAGCCCAGCAGGGCACATGCTTATTTTCCACAAAAACAATGTGCAACTGTTAAGTACTTTTCATTTATTAGACTGTTATTATTTTCACATTAACACATTAACGTATTTTTATTGCAAAGGCAAAAGAGGTTTCCAATATTAACTGTTCAGTGTTTCACTTGTACTATATCACACCCTCCCCAAACCGGACACTCGCTCTTGTCTGATTTGGGGAGGGTGTTATGCTCTGCTCTTGCGGTCATGACTGACTGACTGTGGAACCGAACCTCAACGTACCCTTCCCTCGGCCAACATTTCTTTATTCATTCATTTCTTCACTTCAGCTCTGTTCACTTTATCCTTTTCACACATAACACAATGTCACCATAAAATTAACTACTAGGAAAATTAAGAATTTACGATAATAGCCTACATTAAGAATTGATAATAGCCTCCTATAAGCTGCAATCCTTTAAGAGATCGGATTTATAAATCGCCAATTCCCCAAACATATCTGTTTCATGGTTAGTCACTTTAAAAAAAAAAACTAAAAAAAACAATAGCCTCCGAACGTTGCTCTAGTCTATGCTACTCTGCAGATAATGTAGCTTACTGCAAACACTTTTAATTATAATAATAATAACCTCTGGTATGTACTTTCTTAGTAGTATCTATTGTTTTCTTTCTGGCTAAGATTCCTGGGAAATATGCGTTGTCCAATTAAGCTTGTTAGCCAACGTTACTGTTGCCAGAGAAACGTCAGTCTGCTTCTAGTCAGGAAGCAGGTACAAGCTAGGCTACCACGAAGTGAATCAACATGCCTTATAGCCTACATTCATTGCACTACAGAAAACTAAACTAAACCTAGCTGTCCGGTACCAAAACATTTCCCGCACGTAACGTTCTACACTACCAGAAAAAAAAACTACAAAGGAATTCTGCTGTGCTTATGAACTCAGTAGCTCGCTCGCTAGCTCGTAGCCCACACGTGGAAGGTTAGAGTTACGCATCCGGCAATCCAGTATTGAATAGCCTAACATTAAATGTATTTCATTTTTTAGAATACTAATAGCCCTATTTTAAAACTGTATTTCCATATTTTACTGATGCAAACTATTTAGGCTGTACTAGCTATTTAGGCTGTATGTCTTTCAGCTAGAATGTGTTTGCGTCTAGCCCATTGTGCATGCATGTCTCCATATAGACTTGGTTCATTAATTTACATGCTTCTTCATGATCCATAGCTCAGGTGGTGCTGTTCATTGTATTTCATTACACATTAAATACTGCTCATCTACAAACTCTTTTAATGTAATTGTGTGCTGTCTGTAATAGGATAACTGTTCTCATTCTTGTCAATAGAGGGCGTTATGGTTACCCGAATGTCTGCATGCATTTCTTTGGAATGCATGTCTCTCTCCATGTTTATCTTCATGCATTATTCATCATTAGGTAGCTATAAAAAAAAAAAGTGATATCAGATCAAAAATGTCTACGAAAAAAGCCAAGTTACTCACGCATAGCCTACATAGCGCTGTCTATAAGTCCTTAATTCCAACTTGCAAAAACTAGGCTTGCCTTTAAAAGTATTGGTATCAAAATGTGGCCAAGTTACAACTAACAATATTGCCTATCGTAGCTCACACTAAATAAACTAGCTCTATTCCAAAGCAATGCCATCCAAACTTTCCTAAATTATTTAATGCAACTTGGCCCTGTGTTTCTTCATCTTACCATCTCAAGAGAATGTGGTCAATGAAACTGTATGTCCCACATCAAACTGCAAAATGGCAATAATATATAGTGGAAATACTCTGATTCAGATGTGTTGCACTTAGAAATTAAACAGAAAAATTACTACACTATAGGGCATGTTTGAACAATTGTCTGCATCCACTGCTTTGGGTCTATGAAAAGCACAGAATTAATAGAATGTATTATTATTATTATTATTATTGTGTATTTATTGATTTATTTATTTGTATTTCTATCAAAACCTGTGTGGTCCTACAGAGCATAGATATTCTTTTGTTTGCAAATATCATAACTACTATTATGTTAAGAAAATTGGTACTATTACTTATTTGCCACCATCTGACCCACAAACATGTCTGGATACGTTTGTAAAAATGCTATATGTACACTATTTTTTAGGTAAAAATATTACTCATTTTTATCTGTATTTATTTATTCATCACCCCTTTCTCTATTTTACATGATGTTTCTTGATATAAATGTCTGTTTGTGAATTGTAAAGAAATCTGTAGCAGCAGTTAACATTTTAAAACCTGTACATTTTCTAAAGTAAACTTGCCAACAAAGTACAACCATATCCTAATTATTCATCAACTGTTAAAAACATTAATTGAAATCATATGTTGTTAGTAACTTGGCTTTTTTTTAACTTCGTAGACGTTTTTGATCTGATAAGGTCTGTTTTTGACTTTATAGTAGAGCTATACTAAAACCCGCCCACCATACCAACCACAATCATTTGTTTACTCTTAAAATGTTTTCACATAGGTCTTATTTGGCAAAATACAAGTTGACATGTTCATTAAAAGTGAACCTTAATACAACAGACTATAAATGCGGTATTCTGGGCTCCTTTGTGGTATTTTTAGGTTAGGTTTAGTTGACATATAGCATGGAAACATGATGTAAGCATTTGTGAAATTGCATGGAACAAAAAAAAAAAAAAAAAAGGTTATTAGCGGTTACCAAAATCTCAAATTAACGTTTTTGCATAGAAAATAAGTTTCATGAATAGTAATGTTGATTTTGGTTTTGGTTTTTGTTCCAGTAAAAATGCCTTTTCATTTTCAGTGTGACAGGCAGGAGCAGCAGGGTGCGAGCTCTGGAATTTTAAATAGCGCGCCAGTGTAATTCCAGTGCAAGTCACTGTAATCCCTGTCTTGCAAAAAAATATTGTTGTGATAGTAAAATTGACAGATTGACAGTTGTAGCCAGTCAGTGTGGACAGGAATGATGTTGGTTTGTTTGGGCCCAGGGAAACCTCTCTCTAGTCTTCTCTCACAATTTCTCTTAATGTAACATTTTTGTTGAAGTAATTTTTTATTTGACTGTCTCTTTTTTACCCACACTATTTGTAAGTCTGAAAAATGTTTTAATTCATACACTAATTCATACAGAGGAACATCTAGGGTGCAGAACTTTGCCTTCCCCATCAGGATTTGTTGGGGAATGCTCTCTATTTAGAGAGTTATTTTTCACTTAAATTTAAATAAACAGTCCATGAATCATTGCTGGAAGAGTGTGATTGTCTTAACTATGGGTATTTGATGTTTCTATTCTGTATCATTGCCTATATCTGTTATCGCAGGAATGTTCTGCGTATGTTGAGCTGCTCTCTTGGCCAGGCCTCCCTTGGAGAATCTGCATACAATCAACACACCATAAATAAGGGTTAAGTAAAAATAAGAATTTTTGTTGTTCTTCTCAGAGTGGCTCCAGTCATCCATCTTCTCCGGGGGCCTGCAGACCAGCCAGATCCACTACAACTACAACGAGGAGAAGGACGAGGACCACTGCAGTCTGGCGGGCTCCACCACGCCTGACAAGGCCAAGCTCAACTCCCGCAGGCTCACCCTCAGCGACCACTCCCAGCCTTTTCTGCAGGCTATCGCTGACAACAACATCCAGGACCACACTGTGAAGGTAACCTGCCCAATGAGCACAGAGCAAGGGCTGATCATGTGACCTGTGGAACACGGAGTATTTGGGGACATACCTGGCAGAAATGGAATATAGTACAACATATTGTAAATAAGTGAAACTTTTGAAAATATATTGATAAATGTTTTTCATATCTATGTTTTTTTACCTTGCAATAATGGAAGGTGGCATTCATTTATATATTTGCCCATATATTGTAAAGTGTTGGTAATTTCTAAATATAATGTTTCAGCCTATTGCAGTTCATTCAATTTCTGTAAGGAAATTCCACTCCTTTTATTCAGTCGAATGGAGACGATAAAAAGCATGGTAGTGACCTTTTTCCAGTTTTTACAGAGGTGATTTTTTACTTTACCACAGTGTAGTTCATCAATATATAAAGTTTTTTCTTGCATATTCCAATTATTCAGAGACATACAACTAGTTACTTCCTTTGACATTACTCATTGTGAAACGTAAAGAAAAGGTAATAAGGTGTAATAATGTTCCTATACAGGGTGTTAGGTGTTAGTCTTTTTTGGGAATGTTTTCATGCTTTTTGCAGTATGCTAACATTTAGTCCAGCCCACTCTTTTTTGTTTTTGTAATTGTGGCTAATACGAAAGTATGAGACTGCCTGTATATCTCGCAAAAATAATGGGAATATTATGGTTAATAGTCCTGCCACAGAGGGGCCACAGTTGTTGTTGGGTTTATATTATTGGCTGGCTGATGGTGAATCTCCACCCTTTGGTTTGACCGATAGCAAAGCTTTGGCGGGTTGTGTAGTTGGGTGACAAGGTAGACGGAGGCCACCTTCTTTACCGCTTTTCGGATATTGGGGTTCTGGTGGGTGAGGAAAACGTGGGCGCTCTGCTGCAATAATATTTTCTCCTCTCCAATGTTCCCAGGATTTCTTATGCCAAATCGAGCGCTGCTGCAAGCAGTACCACCTGATCACGCCCATTGTGTTCCCGCCGGAACACCCCGTGGAGGAAGTGGGTCGGCTGCTGCTCTGCTGCCTACTCAAACACCAGGACCTCGGTAACCACAGGGAATTCTGGGATAGCATTGGTCCTCCCACTCAAAACATAAATGGAGGGTATTCTGCACAGATAAAGGTTGAATTTTATGTTATGGACATGTAAGGTGCAAGTTTTATATCAATTTACATGAGTTAACTCCACATGAAACATTATTTAATTTGTAGTCTGTTGTGTAGTGTAGCTAGCTAGCAAGCTAATGCTACATATTTTCAAGTACTGAAGCCACCCGATTAATCAAGTCTTTACTTGCACATTGGTATAGTCAAAGTCTGAAAATCTCTGTTGCCTTGTGGTGAGAAGAGCATGTAGCCTAGAATGTCACTAGCTAGCTGAATAGAAATGGTGGTAACACAATATAATAATGTAAAATGTAAATGTACATAATAGTGTGCATTACTTCTTCAGACCGACTAGTATATAATTTCTTTATGACTGGCACCCTCTGCAGTTCAGTTTGTAAACACAAATTCAAAATGATTGTCATCAACTGACATAAATCATTTTACATTTTTTGACCAAAAAAGATGGGTTCTTATATACAGGTGTATTATCTACCAGGTTTTGTGATGTACAAGTTGCCGTTTCCCGCATTATAAATGTCACGTTATAAAAATGCATGCCGTTTTAATGAAAGCGGCCTCCAAGCTTATGTTATTGCCTCTACTGCGTCCATATTGGACTAGAGCTATAGCAGAGTTGGCGGGTGTTCAATGTTTCCCTGTATGCTTTTGTCCCAAAGGTTTTAAAGTGTTAATGCGTGAATAGTGTGCGCGGGTGTTTCACTGCTGTGTTGGCTCCGCCCCCTCCAGGTCACGTCGCTCTCTCACTCATCAAGCAATGTGCCTTGGGCGTGGACCAAGGGAAACTGAGATCCCTCCCCAAATCCGTGATTGACGTGTGTCGGATGGTGTACCAGGCAAAGTGCTCTTTAATCAAGGTAGAATCCTCATTTATTTGCCCATTCTCATTCATTTGGGATAGTTCTCCTTTCGAATCACCCTCCAAGAGTCGGAACATAACGTCAATTCCATTTCAGTTAAAGGGATAGTTTGGAATTTTGGACATAATGTCTCAATTACATGATGTAGTTGATTGATGGAAACCATTTTCAGCTAATTCCATGCTGTCCCTTCTTTTGGACATACACACGTTGCTAATACTAGCGCAACTCTATGGCAACCGGTAGCATCCACTACCAAACGCACTTAAACACTCCACAGTGCACCCAAAGCAAATAAAATAGGACGACAGTCTATTGGGGGAGCGATACTTTACGTTACCTATGGATGTAGTGCCGGTACTGGTCGACTACAACAACAAAGAAGAGTAACAAGTTGCAATGGCCACGTTCGCTCTGCTGCTGTACTTCCACAGAGAATTAGGTCAGCAGAAAGTAAAGGATTCAACGATAGCTTGACTTAAAAAATGATGGTATAAACACTCAAAATAACCCTGATAGACTGTCGTCGTATTTTATTTGCTTTGGGTGCACTGTGGAGTGTTTAAGTGCGTTTGGTAGTGGATGTTACCGGTTGCCGTAGAGTTGCGCTAGCATTAGCAACGTGTGTATGTCCAAAAGAAGGGACAGCATGGAATTAGCTGAAAATGGTTTCCATCAATAAACTACATCATGGGTAAGTCGTAATTGAGACATTATGTCCAAAATTCTGAACTATCCCTTTAAGTCACTTCAGGAAATTACAATACATTCACTTAGCAGATCCTCTTATCCAGAGCGACTTTCAGAAGTGATGAACATCAGTGTTAGTTTCAGGATTACAAAAGTGTGTTGTCACCACAAAGGCCTACTTTTGTCAGTAAGTGTAACATTAACCTAACAAACTGAAATTAAATTAAGTGAAATTCAGTTTGATAATTTAAGGATCCTCAAAGAGGCCTGTGGGCATTTTTCAATTCCTAAATTGATTTCATTTAAATTGAATTGACCCCAGTCCTGGTGCTCAGCATGACATGCAGTTATGAAATGTAACAAATAAGAAGCTTAAAAAAACAACTGAAATAATATTAAATAAAATAAGCAGCGATTTAAGGTTTGTTCTTATCTTTGTGTGGCACTTTTGATAGTGTTTTGAGCACACAGCCTGTTTCTGTGTTATTCACCGACTGGAAGGTTAAGGTCCAGCCAGCCACAGCACACCGAAGAAGGCTCTCGAAATAAATAAAAGTAAAAAATTAAAGACAAAGGTTGTAACTGGGCTTCAGTTAATCGAAACTGAACACACTCATGAGAATATCCCTGAGGCATGTGCTGGACCGTGGTCTTTGCAACAGTGTCTCTGTCTCAGCGTCTCTGTGCACATTGTGAGCCACGGCGTCGGCGGTTCGAATCTGGCCGCGCAACCTTCGGCGCGTGTCTCTCCCTCTCTCTCTCTCACTCCCATTATTCCTGCCTCTCAATACTGTGCTGTCCAATAAAGCTGAAAAAGTCTTTAAACATTTTTTGAAAGTAAAAAATAGCGCTATACAAATAAAAGTTGAATTGATTACTTCCTGTGACCCCCTGTGCTCCTTCCTGCCCCAGACTCACCAGGAGCAGGGCCGGTCGTACAAAGAGGTGTGCGCCCCGGTGATCGAGCGCCTGCGGTTCCTGTTCAACGAGCTGCGGCCGGCTGTCAGTAACGACCTGTCCATCGTGTCCAAGCTGAAGCTGCTGAGCTCCCAGCCGCGGTGGAAGCGGATCACACAGAAGCTCATCCGCGACAGCAGGAAGAAGAGAGGTAGGCCAGATCTACACATTCACATGCACATCTAACTGAATGCACAGGTTTCATTTAACGATCAGCTGACCTGCTCACCTCAGTAAATGTCTGCCTGTTTGGTAATGTGTTCATTTGGTTTTACCAGTGCGCCTGTGCAGTATATGTACCCAGGACATGAAATTTACTTTTTCACCCACTGGCTACTACTCTGACGAAGATATATAAATTAGGCTACTTACATTTTTCAAATGATTTGTCAAATTCGTAGTTCCACCATGGTATGCCAATTTCTGCTGGCATATTTGGCATTTGACCTTTTTTGGATTGTCAGCGGTAATATTAAAATGTTTCCACACAGCTGACTTCTTTGACATCTTGTAACTTCACCTCAGGCTTTGGGCAACAGCGCAACAGCGTAGCGAATATCGAGACAAGTCACGTGGAAGGCTGAACCGCGCATCCTTGTACGTTCGATAAACTTCCAGGCGATTCAAAGCTCAATCAGTATAGAATAAACACTTATATGTTGACAAACATCCAGTAAACCATCCATTTTCTTTTTCTTTTTTGAGGGGGAAAAAATGTTTAGTTTTTTTTTTTTTTTTAAGGACAGAAAACGAACTATTCGAATCTGAATTTAGGATCCTAATCCCAATCCAATGAACGAAGCTTCGGAGCTCCGAAGCATTCAGCTCAGCCCTACTTACAAGCGATACTATAACCTCTCTGCATTTGAATGGATCTCTATGGGAAATGGGGGGTGGGACTAGATTTAGCTGTAAATTATGCTGGAACAGTATGGAATACATGGTTGGTAAAATGGCTGTAAGTCATCAAGGGTCTGAGGTATTAAACAAGCCTCAAACCATCACTCTGTTGCCAGATATGCAGTAGATATGGATGGATCACTTTAAGGGTTGTTTCTCCTGACAAATTTTCCTATTGAACTCTATGGAAAAATAAGTCGGGAGAAGAAACCCTTCAAGTTATCCATCCATATCTACTGCATATCTGGCAGCAGAGTGATGGTTTAAAGGTGCAGTAGGCAAGATTTTTTCAATATAATTTTGGCGAAATTATAAAATTTACTCATTATATTCTAGCAGCTATCAATAAATCAAGTGTTCTGGGAAAAAAATCCAGTTTCTGTGAGTGTCCTGGGCTCTGTGCTAGGCTGTCAAAAAATCTCAACTCGGTCTTCTAAAAACCAACCAATCTGGGCTAGCTATGTAGCTACCAATCAGGGCAACTATCTACAAGCAAAATATCCTCCCCGCAGATTAAACCCCTCCCTGTCTGTCTGTCTCGGCACGTGCACTGGAGCGTAATTTGATGGGAGGGGCTTAGGAGAGAGAGATAGGAGGGAGGAGAGCAAAACATCACTACTGCAACTTTAAGGCTTGTTTTATATGTCAGAACCTTGATGACTTAGAACCATTTAGCCAACCATGTGTTCTATACTGTTCCAGTGTAATTTACAGCGAAATCTTGTCCCACCCTGCAATTCCCATAGAGATCCATTAAAATGCAGAGAGGTTATAGTATCACTTGTAGGAGTACCAGAAAATAAGATGTCAAGAGTCTTTTCATATTGTTGGGTCACAGACATCAGGAAGTCATGGCATGCAAAGGATATGCGACCAAATATTAAAAATAAAAAAAATGAAAGATTACTTTATTCTACATTATGTTAAACTGTCCAATATTTTTTGATGCGAAAAAATGGGGGGGGGCAAAAGGTTCTATAATTTCTAAATGGTTCATCCGATATCGATGAAAATACCCTCAAATTAAAGCTGACAGTCTGCACTTCAACCTCATTGTCATTGTGTCACTGTCCAATGAATTATGGCGCTCACTGTATGTGTGTGTGAATGTTTTGGCAAAAATAATTTTTAGCTAAATGTGTAATGGACTTGGCTCACAGATAAAATGTGCAGCTGGATTACCGATACATTGCCAACCTCACATTTTTGTCAAGTTCCATTTAGAGAACATTCATTATATACATTTTTAAAATACTGTTGCATGTTCCTCATATGGTGTGGATTGCCCCTTCAGAGGCACGAGGCTGTTAGCCGTTAGCCTGAACCTTGTAAGCACCTTGACATATGTGCGTTGGCTCTGTGTTGGGTAACACGAGGAGGTGTTAAGTACTGTCGGCGGATGGATTTTGCGGCGCATTCATTATTCATGCGTTGCAGTGCCTAAGAAGTCCGAGTCGGCTGATGTGGAGGAGTCCAAGCTGGAGAACGATGAGACAGACGGAGAGGACCCTTGCGCTGTACCAATCAGCCCTGCGCCCGCCGACAAGAAGCCTGTGCCCGCAAAGTCGCCCAAGGTGAACCTCCCCTCTCCTTCTCTCGCTCCCTCTCTCTCTCTCCTTTTCTTCTCCCTCTTTCCCGCTCTCTCACTCACTCTCCTGCTTCCTCCCTCTCCTGCTTCCTCCATCTCTGTCCCTCCATCTCTTTCTCCGTATCTCTCTTACTCTCTCCCTCTCACTCGCCCTCTCTTTGTCTCTATCTCTTCCCTCATTCTATGTCCCTCTCCTCTCCTATCTCCCTCATCTCCTTCTCTCGTACCTCTCTTTCTTTTTTTTCCTCTTTTACCCTCTCCCTTTATCTTCTGCTCTGTGTCTGTACCCCACCCTTCTCTCTCTCTCTCGGCTATAGATTCAAACCCTTCATCACACTGCCATGGAGTTTCCCTCCCCCTGCCCCGCCTGCCATATTAGTCTATTTATAAAGGAATCAAAATGTTTTTGCCTCCCCAGCTGACAGATCCTAATTAAACCCCCCTGCCAGCTCAGGGGGTGGTGACATGTATCCAACCTCTCTCTCACGTGCTGGCCATCTGTTGCTCACACACTTTCACATATCTACCCATGTTCATGCTATGGCCCTGTGGTAAATCCACACACTGACAAAATAATAGGCCCATATTACGAGAACGAGGTCTTAGTAGCTAAGACACACTAACGTGTGTGTGTGTGTGTGTGTGTGTGTGTACGTTTGTAAAATCTTTCTGTACAGTGAAGGATATTTTAGATATTTACAAGTTTCTAATGACCCACCAGCTTTACAACAGCTTGTTCAGCAATGTTATGTCTCCCAAGTTTGTACATGTGTAGGTTACCCGATTAGTCTTTAAAAACAATGTTTAATCCGGATATTAACTAAAGATAAAGTGAACGCATCTCAGGAAGTTTTTAATTTTTTGAAATGTTAATGCGTGTAGTAGCTGGTCAGGTCAAAGGCAGACATTCAGACGCCCTTGGGAGTGGCACAGTGCTGGATACTCTTCAGTTTGTACATAAATGAAAAGCCTAGATGAGCTGATTTCTCTTGTTCTCTTGAGGATATATCCTTATACTATTATGTTCTTATATTGGGAGTGTCTGTTTGACTGTCTGTCTGTCTGTAAGCAGCAGGATAAGTGGCAGCCCCTGTTGTCCACGGTGACCAGCGTGCACAAGTACAAATGGCTGAAGCACAGCGTCCAAGGCACCTTCCCCCAATCCAGCCTCATGGCCACCATCGTGGAGTTCGCCCTGAAGGAGGAACCTCTGGACGTGGAGAAAATGCGGAAGTGCCTTCTGAAACAGGTGATGGGTGGTGGAGGACAGGGGAGTGGGGCAGGGCTGTTAAAATGGGGATAGGATAACCGCGGAAGAAGAAGAGCTCCACCAGGAAATGGTATCCACCAATCACAGTCAGAATTGTTTCATGGGTGTTAACAGTGTTCTCCATGATTGGTGGAGCTCCTACCTCTTTTCTAGCACTCCGGCATAGTCAAACTGGTCTTAGCCCTATTCTATTATCCTTGGAGAGTAGAGAGGAATATGGGAGCGCTTCAGGCGTTAGGAGTAGGTAGAGAGATGTAAAGGGGGGGGTTGGTTAATGTTGCGGTTTGAAAAGGGAGGAGAGAAAGTTAATGGGGGTTGAAGTTTAGGAGGGTCGGGAGGGAGAAGGAAGCTTGAAGTAGATAGACAGTAGATAGATAGGTAGTTAGACAATAGATAGATGGATAGATACCTAGATGGATACTTTATTGATCCCATAGGGAAATTGCAGCGCTAGAACAGCTTTAATGGGGTTGAAGGGTAAGGAAAAGGTTACTGAGAGACGGAATGCAGTATTGGGGTTAATGCAGTACAGAGACTAAAGCCCGATCAGTTGACGGCCGTTGAATACCCCACAGCTGGAGAGGGCCGAGGTGAGGCTGGAGGGCATCGACACCATGCTGAAGCTGGCGTCCAAGAGCTTCCTGCTGCCGTCGGTGCAGTACTCCATGCTGTGCGGCTGGCAGCGGCTCATCCCAGAAGGGACCAATATCGGGTACGTTTCCGTGGCAACGCCGCCCGTCCACTACAGTCAGACCGAGGGGGTGTTCAGACTCCGCCCTGCAGGGTCTCAGAGTCTGATGGCTTTTTGTTAAGGCCTTTTCCTTCTTCGAGGTTATTGAAATCAGGTGTCTTTAAGTGTTGCCGTAATTTTGTCCTTAAATAGATTTTTACAGAATGTACGATTGGCTCATTGCCTTTTCCTTTGTCTTTCAACTACATTTCCCACAAATGGTTTGGTAGCAGTGACCAGGTGTCCATGTTTTCTGCATTTAGGACCCTACTGGGATTTCATCTGTCGCTCTATGAATGAAACAATAAAAAAAATGTAACCCAGAGGTTTATTTTCCCGCAGGGAGCCCCTCTCGGACTGTCTGAAGTACGTGGATCTCATTCCTCCTTTCAATCGCATGCTGCTAGAGGTGACCTTTGGCAAGCTGTACGCCTGGGCCATCCAGAATGTCCGCACCATCCTGCTGGACGCCAGTGCCAAGCTTAAAGAACTGGGTGAGTACCACCTGAAGGACCCTCCTACAGAGCTTCTATACCACCATCCTAATACAGAGCTACAGTAGCATTGGCCGAATACACAGATACTGTACCATCACTCTTATACACAAATACTCTACATCACTAATACACAGATACTGTACCGTCACTCTAATACACAAATACTGTACATCACTAATACACAGATACTATACTGTCACTCTAATACACAAATACTGTAACATCACCCTAATACTCATCTACTGTACCATGACTCTGATATACAGGTAGAGTACCACGAAGCAGCCCATATTATTAAATATATTAAATGTCCATCTTAACCGTAAATGTAAACCCCATCTCTCTCTCTCTCTCTGTGTGTGTGTGTGTGTGTGCGCGCTTTCAGGTGTGCAGCCTGTTCCCCTGCAGACCATCACCAATGAGAACCCGGCGGGGCCGAGCCTGGGCACCATGCCACAGGCCCGCTTCCTCCTGGTCATGCTCAACATGCTGTCCCTGAAGCACGGAGCCAACGGCCTGAGCCTGCTGCTCAACTCGGGCATGCTGGCGCTCACCCAGAGTATCCTCAGGCTCATCGGTATGCCCACCCACACACACGCGCACAGACTTATACGCATACGCACACATACACACTCGTTTATTGCAAAACTTTTTTTTTCTCATTATAACAAGAAAATATTGTGTTTTTAAGAAAGGACTACACGTTAATGCTTTTCTATGGGAATCAGTAATAATTTGTTGATAATTAATTGTTAACCAAAGTTGTTAATTAGTCTGTTAACTTATTGATTTCTTAATTTATTAATGAGTTAGTTGATTTTGATTGAATGGGCACTGAATTTTATTTAATTTACCTATTTATATTAAATCTACTCTGTTTTCCAAATCGTTATCCAAATCCATATCCAAATACAAATCCAATTTAAATCCAATCCAATAATCCAAATCATTATCCAATTCCAAATCCAGTCCAATTCAATTCAAAACCGTCCATTGACCGATGGATTCAATCAGTGCAATATCACATTTTCCGTTTGAATGGGCACTGAGTTGACCCCTGACCCTGGTGTGGTGCTGCAGGCCCCAGTACGGACAGCGCGGAGGAGGACCTGGGTTCCTGCGCCCATGGTGGCTCGGCCACGGTGCTGGAGGAGTCCAGGAAAGAGGCGGCTCCCACCCCCATGCCGGCGTCGGGCCCCGAGCTGGCCGCCATGATGAAGATCGGCACGCGGGTGATGAGGGGCCTGGACTGGAAGTGGGGCGACCAGGTGGGGGTTCTCGGCTGACATGATGCGGTTAATGACCAGGGCTTGTTATGACTTAGAGGCTCTCAGAAAAGTACAAATTCACAGTGCTTCAGTCTCCTCACAGCAAGAAGGTCCCCGTTCGATTAACGGCCAGGGGCCTTTCTGCGTGGAGTTTGGGCCTTTGTGTGTGAAGTTTGCATGGTCTCCCCGTTTCCTTTGAGTATTCCGGTTTCCTCCTACAAGGTTAGGCTAATTGGAGACTCTAAATTGCCCTTAGGTATGAGTGAGTTAAAGCTTATGAAAAGGTATCCAACTATATTTTCTATATATTACTTCCACAATGAACATAAGTAACAAAAATTTATTTAAAAGAAATGTACATAACTTTTAAATGCGTTAGTAATATAACGGTACCATAGTATGAATAGTATAAATGCATTAGTCATATAACGGTACCATAGTATGAATAGTATAAATGCATTAGTAATATAACGGTACTATAGTATGAATAGTATAAATGCATTAGTAATATAACGGTACCATAGTATGAATAGTATAAATGCATTAGTAATATAACGGTACCATAGTATGAATAGTATAAATGCATTAGTAATATAACGGTACTATAGTATGAATAGTATAAATGCATTAGTAATATAACGGTACCATAGTATGAATAGTATAAATGCATTAGTAATATAACGGTACCATAGTATGAATAGTATGAATGCATTAGTAATATAACGGTACCATAGTATTTATATTACAAATGCATTCGTAATATAACGGTACTATAGTATGAATAGTATAAATGCATTAGTAATATAACGGTACCATTGTATGAATAGTATAAATGCATTAGTAATATAACGGTACCATAGTATGAATAGTATAAATGCATTAGTAATATAACGGTACCATAGTGTGAATAGTATAAATGCATTAGTAATATAACGGTACTATAGTATGAATAGTTTAAATGCATTTGTAATATAACAGTACCATAGTATGAATAGTATAAATGCATTAGTAATATAACGGTACCATAGTATGAATAGTATAAATGCATTAGTAATATAACGGTACCATAGTATGAATAGTATGAATGCATTAGTAATATAATGGTACCATAGTATTTATATTACAAATGCATTAGTAATATAACGGTACTATAGTATGAATAGTATAAATGCATTAGTAATATAACGGTACCATTGTATGAATAGTATAAATGCATTAGTAATATAACGGTACCATAGTATGAATAGTATAAATGCATTAGTAATATAACGGTACCATAGTGTGAATAGTATAAATGCATTAGTAATATAACGGTACTATAGTATGAATAGTATAAATGCATTAGTAATATAACGGTACCATAGTATGAATAGTATAAATGCATTAGTAATATAACGGTACCATAGTATGAATAGTATAAATGCATTAGTAATATAACGGTACCATAGTGTGAATAGTATAAATGCATTAGTAATATAACGGTACTATAGTATGAATAGTATAAATGCATTAGTAATATAACGGTACCATAGTATGAATAGTATAAATGCATTAGTAATATAACGGTACCATAGTATGAATAGTATAAATGCATTAGTAATATAACGGTACTATAGTATGAATAGTATAAATGCATTAGTAATATAACGGTACCATAGTATGAATAGTATAAATGCATTAGTAATATAACGGTACCATAGTATGAATAGTATGAATGCATTAGTAATATAACGGTACCATAGTATTTATATTACAAATGCATTAGTAATATAACGGTACTATAGTATGAATAGTATAAATGCATTAGTAATATAACGGTACCATAGTATAAATGCATTAGTAATATAACGGTACCATAGTATAAATGCATTAGTAATATAACGGTACCATGGTATGAATAGTATGAATGCATTAGTAAAATGAGTTCAGGCTTCAGTAAAAGCATATACAGCCGTGTAAGTGGAGAGTGTGTAGCCGTAGCAGCAGCGTCTCTGTGCTTTCTGCAGGACGGCCCAGCACCGGGCCTGGGGCGGGTGATTGGAGAGTTGGGGGAGGACGGCTGGATCAGGGTGCAGTGGGACACCAGCAGCACAAACTCCTACAGGATGGGCAAGGAAGGCAAGTACGACCTCAAACTGGCAGAACCTCCGCCCCCCACGCAGCCTGCTACAGAGGACTCGGACACGGAGGACGACACCGGTGAGCACGGGGCGGGCGGGCGTGGCCGGGAGGGGAGAACGGGCCTGGCGATGCCATGATTTATGGAAATGAACCAATATTGAAGAGTTTCAAACATTACTGAATTTTACTTCACAGCAAACTCAACCTCTGAATTGTTTTTTTTTGTGTCTGCATTTTTGTGTGCGTGTGCATGTGTACGTGTGTGTGCGTGTGTGCCTCAGAAGGGGAGCAGGTGGAGAAGAGCTCCCACCCCACGGCACTGATGCTCACCAGCACAGTGAACCTGCTGAAGACTCTGGCCCTGTCGGCTGGGATCCACGCGGAAGTGATGCAGACGGAGGCCACGCGCACACTCTGCGGCCTGCTCAGGATGCTCGTGGAGAGCGGAGCCAACGACAAGACTGGTAAACCCCGCCCTGACGCCTAGCCACACCCCATTCCTGCCCTCCAGCCCCACCCCCATCCCTAAGAACCATTTCTCGTAGCGGTGGTACACAAGGCAGGATTAAGCAGTTGGCTGGCTGACCTTTAGAAGCTTCTTAAATTGGGTGAAATCATTCAAAACATTTCAAAATATTTATGAAAGTTAGCCGACTAACTCCTTAATCCCACTTTGTGGGTTTCATTTGGCTGCTGACTTTTAAGATGAAAGCAGAAAAGCTTCCGCAGCTCTTCAGGATGAGGGCTGTGTCTGAATCAGAGCCCTATCTACTGCGCCCTGTGTCCTGTGAATTGTGTACTCGCATACTGTGTACTGTTTACTGCATACTGTTTTGTACACGACATTCAGTATGTAAAAAAATATCCTCCATGCTATTGTCAGCGAAAACGCGGAAGTAAGTATATCATCTGGGGATTTAAGTACACTACATTTAGAGAACATTTTGCCTACTTAACAACTTTCTCATTCAGTGTGCTCAACAAACATACTCTATCGTATGGAAGGGCGTTGATTCGGTTTTCTACCCTGGATGACTGTGCTTCTCTCCGCCTCCTCCCCAGGTTGCTCCGCCCACAGGCAGGTGTCTCGTGAGCAGCACCGCAGCTGGTGCACCCTGGGGTTCATCCGCAGCATCGCCTTGACGCCCCAGATGTGCAGTACCCTCAGCACGCCGGCCTGGATCAGCCTGCTGGTGCGCATCGTGGAGGGCCACCAGCCCTTTACCGCCGTCACGCTGCAGAGACAGGTGAGAGGCTGGGCCCCGCGCTGTCAATCTGTATTTTTGCTCCGCCTCCTCTGTGCTGTCAGTCACTGCAGCTTGCCTCTGCCACACTCCCCAATTTCTTATTTAGATGAGATTGCCATTTGCTGGAGTGAATGGACTTAAAATAAAGTCTGTTTCTATTTTTTCTGTTTAATAAATGCACTACCATTTCTTTATTTGAGAGTGCCTGTCCCACTGACCCCAATTTTTCCCTCCCATGTGTCCCCAGATCCTGGCTCTGCGCCTATTGCAAGTGGTGCTCCCATCCTGGGACAAGATGGAGAGATCCCAGGACATGAAGTTCCTGGTGGAGAAGCTGTTTGGGTTCCTCGGTAGCCTTCTCAGCACCTGCTCCTCAGATCTCCCTCTCCTCAGAGGTAGGGGGCACTACACCAGTTTGCTGAGCAGGAGACCCACTGTTTTAAAATAAAATCCTCCCAGTCCTCCACCATCAATTTCCATAGCCTCAGTGCTCTGTGACATGACTGCTGTGTGTGACATCACTGTACTGTGACATCACTGCTGTGTCCATGGCCTTGTAGCACTGCGACATCATTGCTCAGTGACATCACTGCTGTGTTCATAACTTCACTGCACTTTGACGTCACTGCTGTGTCCGTGTTCATACTGCACTGTGACATCATTGGAATGTGACATCACTGCTGTGTCTCTGACATCACTGCACTGTGACATCACTTCTGTGCCTGTCTCTGCCTGCAGAGGGCTCACTGCGCAGAAGGAAGTCCCGCCCCCAGGCGTCCCTCACAGCGACCCACAGCAGCACGCTGGCAGAGGAGATTGTGGCCGTGCTGCGCACGCTGCATTCCCTGGGCCAGTGGAACAGCCTGATCAACGAGTACATCAACTCCCAGCTCAGCTGCATCGGCGATGTCATGGCAGGCCGGCACGCCGAGGCGGTAGGCCCCACCCCCTAAAACTAACCGCCAAATAAACAGAAGAGAGTGGAGAAAGCAACTTGTGTTTGAATACAGTTCGGTATCAAATTTGCTTATTTAACACCCTGCTGTGTTCTGGGTTTTAAAGGACTTTGGACTTTGTTTTGTTTGAAATCCTGTTTGATTGAATGAAAAAAAATAATTTCCTCGTTTTTTCCTAATTACTCAGGAAGTGCTTATTTTTTTTCAGACACAAATTGACTCAACCAGAAGCATTGGGTATGGGTGTGTCATAAGCATTTTCTAATAGCTGATGACTGGAGAGTGTTCAGTAGTACTAGTGGCCCAGGATACATTAGGTGTCTGAAAATCAGTAGTTTCTGATTAATCAGAGGGGGAAAAAAATCATATCTCTGTTGGAGCAGTTGGCAATGATTCTAACATGAGCAGGACTAGAAAGGTGATCTGTAAAATGGCTCCTTGCCGAGCGTGTAGGAGGACCAGGGGGGGTCCGTCACCCCGCTCAGTCTGTCCCGGTGTCCCGTTCAGACCCTGCTGGAGGAGTACTTCCCCGATTCCGAGGGCCCGGTGGTGGGCAGTCTGATGGCGGTGCTGGCGGTGATCGGGGGCATCGACGGGCGCCTACGGCTGGGAGGTCAGGTGATCCACGAGGAGTTTGGGGAGGGCACGGTCACGCGCATCACCCCTAAGGGCAGGATCACCGTGCAGTTCCACGAGATGAGGACCTGCAGGGTGTGCCTGCTGAGCCAGCTCAAACCGGTACGCCTGCCAAGTCGCAACTTACACAACCGCTTTACACGATACGTACTACAACATTACTCAAGCTCCACCTCTTTCCACAACCGCTTTACACTGTACGTACTACAACATTACTCATACTCCACCTCTTTACACAACCGCTTTACACTGTACGTACTACAACATTACTCAAGCTCCACCTCTTTCCACAACCGCTTTACACTGTACGTACTACAACATTACTCATACTCCACCTCTTTACACAACCGCTTTACACTGTACGTACTACAACATTACTCAAGCTCCACCTCTTTCCACAACCGCTTTACACTGTACGTACTACAACATTACTCATACTCCACCTCTTTACACAACCGCTTTACGCTGTACATACTACAACATTACTCATACTCCACCTCTTTACACAACCACTTTACGCTGTACATACTACAACTCCACAGTAGTTTAAATGCATATAAATGCATCTTAGTGATTGTGGGTCTCTACCCCCAGCTGCCGGTGGTGGCGTTCAGCGTTCACAACCTGCCCTTCACGGAGCCCATGCTGTCGGTGTGGGCCCAGCTAGTCCACCTGGCCGGCAGCAAGCTGGAGAAACAGCGCATGAAGAAGTCCCTGAGCCGTGGCCTCACAGGTGTGCACGCCTCACTTAGCAACCGGCAGGATGTGCGCAGGACTGGGAACGAAGCGCACTCCCTGTCTTTGTTACACTGGAATATCTTAAAGTGGAAACTACACCCGAACCTTTTAATGGTTTTTACTCTGCAATATTATCAATATAGAGGTCAATTTACCATAAAAAATTTTTTTTAGGCATTTAGTAGATGCCGTTTCTGAGGGAGTCACAGCTTACATTCTTTTGACGTACAATCCACTTACAGTGCCCTCCATTGGGACAAAGACATATTTTTTCTTGATTTGGCTCTGTGCTCCACAATTTTATATTTGTTATCAAACAATTCACATGTGGTTTAAGTGCAGATGCTCAGCTTTTATTAAAGTATTTGTATACATTATGGTTTCACCATTTCACCAGAAATTACAGCATTTTTTTATACACCCCTCCCTCCCATTTCCAAATCAAGAAAAAAAAGTCTTTGTCCCAAACATTATGTATGTAGCTGGATATTTACCATTCAGGTTAACCTTACTCAAGTGTACAATGCCAGTGGCCCACCTGGGATTCGACCTACGACCTAGGAGTTGCAAGGCCGCTTCCCTAATCATTATGCTGGGTTTTAGGGTGTAGTTCCTCTTTAAAACAGCACCTCTGTGTTCTGTACTCATTACGAAAGGAATTGCACAAGGATACGAGAACTTGGATGACTTGCCTTTGAAATTGCACACAGAGAGGGGGGGGCATGAAACTATGGTATCTCATCCAAGTTCAACCAACCTGCATTTGAAATTGTACATGTAGAAGAGTACCATGTTTGAATGAAAGTAATGTGTTTCTGTCTATCTGTGTTTGTGTGTGTGTGTGGTGGTTCTCTGTGTACACACGTGTTTCCCTCCCCCAAAGCTGACCAGGTGGACCTGCACCTCCTGCGCTGTCAGCAGCTGCGTTTGTACATCCTGAAGGCAGCGCGAGCGCTGCTGTCTCACCAGGACAAGCTGAGGCAGATCCTCTCCCAGGCTGCTGTCCTGGAGACCGGACCCAACCCCAGCGGTAAGCGCCCGCCCACACAGAAACTCCCCGGAGCTTCTGTCCAATCAGTGTTTTCACTTCTTTCTCCCACCAAACCACTCTCGCACACAGTCACTTCAGATGAGTCCCTCTTTGAAGACGGCGGGTTAGTCACTGTGACAGGCAATGTCTGCTCATGCGGCAGCCATTTTGGCTCTGGGCTGAGTGTGCAGAAAGCGGCAGGGCCATTAAGTGTCAGAGACTAACTGAGAAGGCTGCCGTTAACAAACACCACTGGCTCCCTCCTACCTCATGTTTGTGCGGGGGTGGCTGGGATGGTGCTCTGGCACTCTCTGTGGCGGTTAGGCTGTTGGGCTGTCAGATTATTGCTGTGCTTTGCTGAATACAGTGCGAAGAGTCAACATGGCTTCTGTGTGGGCAGGCATGTCTGTTACTGACTCTTCATTGACGCGATTCAGTGCGACCAGACCAGCCTAGAGCCAGTATGGCTGCTGTGTGGCCAGACATCACCTGTCTCTGACACTAATGGACCTGCTGTTTTGAGCACAGTAAGCCTCGGGCCAACAAGTCTACTACATTGGCATGACATTGCCTGTCTCTGACACTAATGGATCTGCTGTTTTGTGCACGCTCAGCCCAGAGCCAACATGGCTGCGTAGGCAGACCTTGTCTGTCTCTGACACTAATGGACTTGCTTTCATATTTCAGCACAATAAGCCTAGAGCCAACATGGCAGCTGCGTGGGTAGGCATGTTTGTACATGTGTCTCAGGCAGAGTTGGAGGTAACTTACTAATAATATTAGTTTTTCGGGTAACGTGGTAATATAAGGCATTACTATATAGATGCGTTACTCAACCTAATATTGTAGGCTACATTTCAGGCTGCGTTTGATATGCTAAGGCTATGTATTACGAAGAACTCTCCAATCGATTAATAATCCTTGGCAGTGCGGAAGTAAAGTAAGTTGTCAATCTAACTCAATCATGCGTAGTTCAATGATGAACACAAGATGGCAGCTGCACAGGCTTTTTGTTATCCTGTACATTTCAATAGGCTACATTATTGAAATGGGATTTCATGTAATTCATTGTTTGATGAGTTGAAGTGTTAATAATTTGAACGTTAAAAGCAGTAGCGCATTTAACCTATTTCCCCGAATCCACACTGACTGAGTGTGAAAGCCCTATATTTCATTTGATTAGCCTTTCATATTTGTCAATGTCATTTTAAAAGCAACATTTTGAACACCCTGTTACTACGTTTATATTGAAACAAGCTGAATACGTTTATGAAGGTTAATTAAAAAGGCTATGTCTTGTCTGTTGAATTAATTTCAGTCAACTCTAATGTTGGCGTGAAGCGCCCTGATGAGGATCTTAACAAAAGTGCAAAGCATTGTGAGAATGCAAGAACGAATACGGGTAGACTTTTATATTATTGGTTGCTATAGGCCTACTGGCTAGGAAGGTGATACATTTTTCAATCGTTTTGTAAAACAATCTACAACATATTTCAACAACATTTTATAATGAATACGTAAGGTTAAATGGTCCTAATAATCATACTTCTGAAAGGGGAATAATTTAACACCGATTTAAGTGATTTTATGACAGAGTAACGCAAAGTAATATAACGGATAATATAACACATTACCTTAATTGTAAAATAGTAATATAACGCTTTACTTTTTAAAAAAGTAACTAGTAATATGTAATATATGACAATTTTCAAGTAACTCTGGTCTCAGGGTCTCGCGCTACACGGAGTCGATAGAGATTTATTGCTCTTTAAATCAAATGTATAGCTCAGTCTACTACCCCCCTTGTATCTGCAGTCTCCCTTCAGGTTGACACCCTGAAGTAGGAGTAGGCCTCAGGTTCTGGAGGGCCGCTGTTCCTTTAGGTATATGTGGTTTCCTTTCAGTCAGCAGCCAGTTAAGGCCTTGAGAACATGGTGTATCGATAAACAACTTAAACCTCAACCTGATGAACCTGGGAGAAATGTATAGCTCAATACTGCCCTTAGAGGATTATTCATTGATTCCAAAACAAGTTTAGAACATTCTCTAGTTTTTTTTATGAAAATGCTTGGATTCGATCTACACTTCTTAACATTGACTTCACAAATAAATGCAGGTGAAATTTAGATTTACAGGCACAGTTTAGTGACTTAATGTTGCTGTTTGCTGGAAAACTGTGCTGGTGGGTGAAAAAAGCTTCACCTGCATTTAATCGTTTAAACGGTTTAAAGGACAGATGTTTATTGAATCATGGCCATAGAGCCCATACAAATCAGACAATGAGTCAAATTAGACGCAGAGATGTAAAGATGGCTGCGGGGGTCTCGTGCTCTGAGTCACTGTGCGTTGTCTTGGTACTCTGTTGCAGAGGACACCGTGGCATCTTCTCCGGACGTTGGGGACCTGTCCCCCGACGGGCCCCTGCCCCCCCTCATCCTCCTGCAGCAGCTGCTCTCCGCCGCCACGCAGCCCTCCCCCATCAAGGCCATATTCGACAGACAGGAGCTGGAGGTGAGTCTCGGGCGGGGTTACTTTTCACACTGTGCAGGGCGGGGCGAGGGAACATGTCCCACCGAACGTGTTTTTAAAATGCCTCAGAGAAACTGAGGAAGACGGACCGGTGGAAGAGAGACATCGTGTGGTTCACTTGAATCTTTCTGTTTGTATGTGCCTGTCGCTGCTAATAATCTTTGTCAAATTTCTCTGACTGTTTGTGTCTGTGTGTGTGTGTATGTGTGTCTCTGTGGTACCCTCCCTGCCTCCTGTGTGTGTCTGTGTGTCTGTGTCTCGGTGTGTCTGTGGTACCCTCCCTCTTGCCCCAGGCTGCGGCCCTGGCGGTGTGTCAGTACCTGGCGGTGGAGTCCACGCACCCCTCCTCCCCGCTGTTCGAGGACAGCAGCTCCAGCGAGGCGACCACGCCCGTCACTGTGCAGCACGTCCGGCCGCCCAAGCAGAAGAAGCACAAGACCTCCCCCGTCCCCCCGCTGCCCATCGTGGTGCAGCTCATGGAGATGGGCTTCCAGAGGAAAAACATTGAGTTCGCCCTCAAGTCCCTGTCTGGGGCCACAGGAAGTGCCTCTGGGATACCAGGTACAGCAGGACAGGCTGTGAGCGAGGATGCGCTCAACCTGGGCACTCTTACCGTCTGCCTTTTAGTTCAATTCACACAGAGTATGTCTGCCCAAAAATAGAATGCAGTAGAATCCAATTGCATATCACATAATTTCGGTATTTGCATAGAATTGCCAAATCCCAAACCATTCTCCATTCATTCTGTTGTAAAGTGTTTGCATAAACCATTATCGCCTATTTAGAATATTTGCTTCGAATTATGTACTGTTACATCGCATAATAATCTAGGAATATGCGTTAAAAGTTCGCAGATGCGGCATAAATAAACTGACAATTGCCGCTATAAAGACACAAATCTGCCTGAATTTATGAAGGCAGGCGGTTTCTATGGAAAATCACCACAATAGCGGACGCCTTAGTTTCACGTTCGATCTTCTGCACTCTCTTTCTTCTGTGTCATTCTTTCTGAGTTCACGTACGTCCATTGTTGTACATGTCATTCGCCACGCCAAAGAGGAACGACTTGACCTGTACTGCGCAATTTAACATTAAGTTGTTAATATGCCATATAACATCTACTCATCTGGTCTCTTCCATCTAATGTACACAGCCGGATAATCGCATAAAATTTGCTGGGTTATGCAATTAAGTGTATTGTATTGTGAAATAAAAACTTAATTGTCCATGCAATGTGAAAATGTGCCTTTGGCTTCACAGTGAGGTGAAAAGAAAATCTGCATTCATCATCTGACATACAGCATAAAGCCTTTAAGAGCATCCCAGTGTCGGGCTCTTAAATATTAACTATATTAATAGTTAATTAATAGTTAATTAATTAGTACAAAGAAAAAAAAAAGGATGTGAAAAATGGATAAAAATAATAAAATAAATTAATAAAAGTGGGTAAATATACCGGCTATTGTGAATTTTATGTGTTATATGGGATAAAGAGTCTCTTTATTCCATATGGAAAAGGCTAAACTGAAGTGGATAAGTAATAAATAGCTTGAATTGTGTAGCTGTAACATTTGCTCTCAAAAACAAATCTGTGAAGGGTAGCGGTCCATGTGTTGGTCCAGAACTTGTGGCCCATTCCAGCCGCATCCCTGTATGATTGATTGGTTGAGATTGCACTTGCGTTTCAGGGGTGGAGGCGTTGGTGGGCTGGCTTCTGGATCACCCCGACGTCCACGTCACCGAGCTGTCGGATGCTGACACCGTGTCGGATGAATACTCGGATGAGGAAGTGCTGGAGGAGATGGAGGAGCCAGAGACTGCCTTCCCCCTAGTGAGTGTGTCCGTCACCCCTCATGTGGACTCCCCCTCTCACTGCTTATTAGAGGGGCCTCGCTAGCCCGTCCCTCTGTAGGCTCCTCCTCCTGTCACTGCTTATTAGAGGGGCCTCGCTAGCCCGTCCCTCTGTAGGCTCCTCCTCCTGTCACTGCTTATTAGAGGGGCCTCACTAGCCCGTCCCTCTGTAGGCTGCTCCTCCTCTCACTGCTTATTAGAGGGGCCTCGCTAGCCCGTCCCTCTGTAGGCTGCTCCTCCTCTCACTGCTTATTAGAGGGGCCTCGCTAGCCCGTCCCTCTGTAGGCTCCTCCTCCTGTCACTGCTTATTAGAGGGGCCTCGCTAGCCCGTCCCTCTGTAGGCTGCTCCTCCTCTCACTGCTTATTAGAGGGGCCTCACTAGCCCGTCCCTCTGTAGGCTGCTCCTCCTCTCACTGCTTATTAGAGGGGCCTCGCTAGCCCGTCCCTCTGTAGGCTGCTCCTCCTCTCACTGCTTATTAGAGGGGCCTCGCTAGCCCGTCCCTCTGTAGGCTGCTCCCCCTCTCACTGCTTATTAGAGGGGCCTCGCTAGCCCGTCCCTCTGTAGGCTCCTCCTCCTGTCACTGCTTATTAGAGTGGCCTCGCTAGCCCGTCCCTCTGTAGGCTGCTCCTCCTGTCACTGCTTATTAGAGGGGCCTCACTAGCCCGTCCCTCTGTAGGCTGCTCCTCCTCTCACTGCTTATTAGAGGGGCCTCGCTAGCCCGTCCCTCTGTAGGCTGCTCCTCCTCTCACTGCTTATTAGAGGGGCCTGTACAGCCCATCCCTCTGTAGAAGATTCCTGTCTATAGGCTCTTCCCCCTGTCACCACTCACTGGTGACCTCATTGCATCCAGGACCAGAGTGCTCAATCAGTAAGGCTTGATATCAGCACTGGCCTTGACTGGGATCACTTTCATATTGGCAGCCACTCATTTACATTTCAGAGAATTGTTATTGCAGCCAAAAGCTGTTGCTATTCTAAATCTTATTCTGGGAAATGATGGCGGTTTGGCTCACTTTCAGCCTTCTGGGGCCGTGGTGACAGAGAGCCAGACCTTCAAGAGGAGGTCGGACTTCCAGAGCAACGACGACTATGCCGTGTACGTCCGGGAGAACATACAGGTGAGCTTTTTTCTGTGGCCCGCAAAAGCGTGGCCGCCTTCCCTCAGACAGTACATCTGGAGATCTAGGGGCCGCTTCTGTCATTGCACTCATTAGACTGAGTGTCTTCAGATGGCTTCAGTAGTCCATTTCAAAGAAAACCGTTCCAACAAGTCAGGAGGCATATCTCCAAAAATGATCTTAATTTTAGAGGTTTTTGGTTGAATTTCTGGTTTTGGATTCATTTCATCACATAAATAAACTGCACAGAGATGGTGAAGTGCTTCAGGGGAGGGGAATGCATAGACACATGTGTGCGCACACACAAACATGCACACACACACATGCACAGTCAGACACAGACACACACACATGCACAGTCGCACGCACGCACGCACACACACACACACACACACACACACACACACACACACACATGCAGAGTAACAAAGCGCTCTGGCCCATTGTTTCGGCTCTCCCAGGTGGGGATGATGGTGAAATGCTGCAGGACGTACGAGGAGGTGTACGAGGGCGACGTGGGGAAGGTGATCAAGCTGGACCGAGACGGCCTCCACGACCTCAACGTGCAGTGTGACTGGCAGCAGAAAGGAGGGACCTACTGGGTCCGCTACATCCACACCGAGCTGCTGGGTACGCCTCTCTGCCCTGAAACACACTGCATGCAAACTGGGTTATGGCTCTTTCACACACAAAGCAAACGGTTGCAACCTGCTCTTCATTGCATTCAATGGAGAAGTTCCAATGAAGTACACGGTTGTATGCTCTCAAAAACGTTCTTAGTTTTATTGTGGCGCTTGAGTACGTGGAAACAACTGACCAATTGCTGCCGAATTGAAAATCGTGAAAGATCGCAGACTGACTGCTGGTGGAGAATTGCATTTTTCTTAATATTGGCTACTTTTAGGTTTCATTAAATACATAATGATGTCTGCAGACTAGCTATCTCAAGTGTACATAACTTGTAACTTGTCGGAATTGTAAAACTGTTGTTTGTGTGGAAGTTATCAGTAAAGGCAGCCCACTTTCTCATGAGTGACAGCATTCCGTCAGCTTATCCTTGTTCAGTGGCTGTCTTTGTGAAAGACCCATTATCATGGGCATGATGTGTTTTCATGTAATAATAATGATGATAATAATCATAGACTGCAAATATATACCGCCCTTCATCTCATGACCGCAAAGCACCTTGAGTGCCACGGGAAATCTTACCGTTTTGTGGCAGGACGCTTCCCACGCACCAGCTGAGGTGTAAAGGGAGGGGCGTGTCGCCGTGACGTCGGTCTGCACGAGACCCATCAGTCATCAGTCTATGCTTTTGCCCCTCCCCCTACCTCCAGGCTTCCCACCGCAGAGCTCTCCGTCACACATCAAGATCGGGGACAAAGTTCGCGTCAAACCCTCGGTCACCACGCCAAAGTACAAGTGGGGATCGGTCACTCACAGGAGCGTCGGAGTGGTGAAGGGTAATTTTGTTTCCTCCGTTGAATTTCTTTTGTCTGGCTTTTGATTTTAAGAATGACTGCATTTTGAAACTTATTTTTTACGTGAATCGTGAGTGCCGGATATTCTTGTAAGTTTTATCACCTTGCTTGCGTGACTCATAAATCTCTCATGAATAATTCTGTTCAGCTTTTAGCGCCAACGGAAAAGACGTGATCGTAGATTTCCCTCAGCAGTCCCATTGGACGGGCCTGCTGTCGGAGATGGAGCTGGTGCCGAGCATCCACCCAGGAGTGAGGTAAGGCTGAAGGGCTGTGGTCCCGCTCTAGCCCCTGGCTTTAGCCCAGGCCTACCTGGCCCTGTACCAGACGTTGCTGCAGCTGCATGTGTGTGATGGGGGAACTGTGCCAGCATCGTCTTACAGTAACACCTCGATTTAAGGAGCTGTCAAAATCTAACCCTCTGAATGAATTTGTATTTTATGTGTATATTTAACCTTTTTTGTAGTCTCCAAATGGAGGTTAGGGTGGAAGAGTAATTTGAAAATCTGAAAATTTAAATGGTGGCCGTAATCTTTCCAAGTATGAGGAGGACTTTCAGTGTGTTTAGTGGAGTGTTTAGGAGTGTTTAGCTTCAACCTTATCCCGCAAGGGCCGGTGTGGGTGAGGGCTTTTTTCTATTTTATGCGCAGAGGTAAAGATAACGGTGTCGTCCGCGTATAGAAGCACTTGGGTTGATGAGCATACTGAGGGCAGATCATTAATATATAATATGAACAATAGTGGTCCTAGAATAGATCCTTGTGGTACACCGATATTGCTTGTCGTAGAAGTGGATTTAAGTTGATCTATTTGGACCAGTTGTGTTCTTTCTAATAGATATGATGAAAGCATGTTTATTGCAGTTGATGATAGATTGAACTTTGTTAACTTATTGAGAAGTATTGAATGATTAACGGTATCAAATGCTTTTGAAAAATCGATAAATATTGCACCGGTTATATTCCCTACATTTAATGATTTAGCAGACGCTCTTATCCAGATCGACTTACAACTTCTTATTACATTTATCCATTCATACAGCTGGATATATACTGAAGCAAGTCAGGTTAAGTACCTTGCTCAAGGGTACGACGGCAGTGTCCTACCTGGGAATCGAACCTGCAACCTTTCGGTTACAAGTCCAGTTCCTTAACCATTATACTACACTGCCGCCCCCTGGTTTAGGACAATAGGATCCTGTGTTTGGTATTTTAAATAAATTTTATTTGTCACTTAGGTGCGATGGTTGCCAGATGTTCCCAATCAACGGACCTAGGTTCAAATGCAGGAACTGTGAAGACTTTGACTTTTGTGAAAGCTGCTTCAAGACCCGTAAACACAACACCAGGCACTCGTTCGGCAGAATCAATGAGCCAGGTCAGCTGATGCCTAAAATATCATGCAGTTAAATACAGAAGTATTGGGACAGCAAAAACAACATAAATGGTGTCACTGTCCCAATACCTTTACATTTAACTGTAAATGATAAAAATCTGTCCCTGCCCACCAGGCCAGTCTCCAGCGTTCTGCGGCCGATCTGGGAAGCAGCTGAAACGCCACCACAGCAGCCAGCGCGGGATGCTGATCGACGAGTGGTCCCGCACCGTCAAAAACCTCAGCGTATCGTCCTCCGTCAACCAGGCCTCGCGCCTCATCGACTGCGGGGAGCAGTGCTGGCAGTCCTCCGGCTCGCAGGGCAAGGTGGGGGTCCTGCAAAGCATTCTGGCAAATGTAGTTCCAATGTGAGAAGAGACCGTTTCACCAATTGGGAGGCTGCACAGCTTGTGCTGTCTGTATACACAGAGTTGTTATCCAGAGGTTGAGATCGAGACCTATGTGGTCTTCAATTCTAAGATTGACACAGTGCTGGATCCACGCTTAATTTATAGGTAAATAACAAGCCTCAGTAGGCTGAACGGCCTGTTCTCATCATTGTGTATGACTGTGTATGTTCTTGTGTTTTGGGTTCTGTTCAATTGTTTATAAAGAAATAAGTTCCAGTAATGGATTGACACAATGAGAAAAATAACGTGAATATTAGTTTCGGCCACATTCATTTGGTTTAGCTGACTTGACACATTCCCCCCACATTTACATTGAAGCATTTAAACCCTTTGAGGTGTAACTGAACATTCTAATGCTAATGTAACCATCACTACTGGTAACTGAAACGAATGGATTCTACAACACTGACTTTTGAAAAAAAAACCTACCCTTCAAAGGTTTTATGGGTGCTCAAATCCACAGCTTACAATTATGCACACGGCCCATATATACAGCTGGATATTTACTGAAACAATTCAGTGGGAATCAAACCCGCTGCCTCCGAGTTACGAGCAGTTCCCTAACCGCCATTACCTCGCATGTCTCTTTCAGCACTGGATCCGTTTGGAGCTGTTCCCAGACGTCCTGGTCCACAGGCTGAAGATGATCGTGGATCCTGTGGACAGCAGCTACATGCCCTCCCTGGTGGTGGTGTCAGGTACGGAGTCGCTCTAACTGCCAGTGCGGGGGTCCAGTTATTCTGCATGTCATCTTGGGCGGCACGGTGAAGCAGTGGATAGCACTGTCGCCTCACGGGTTTGATTACTGTCTGGGGCCTTTCTGTGTGGAGTTTGCATGTTCTCCCCATGTCCACGTGGGTTTCCTACAGGTACTCCGGTTTCCTCCCACAATCCAAAGACATGCAAGTTAGGCTAATTGGAGGGGGGGTGGGGCATAACAGGGCGTTGCTGTAGAAGAGGATGTGTGCTCAGTCAACCTACCCTGTATAAATAAAGGTTAAATAAAAAAATTATGTGTGCGATTCCTTTCGCTCTTCCAGCCCAAGGGTTTTACTTTGTGTTGTTTTCGCTACCTTTCAGGCGGAAATTCTCTGAACAACCTCATAGAGCTGAAGACGATCAACATTAACCCCACGGACACCACTGTTCCCCTGCTCAGTGACTGCACTGAGGTATGTGGACCTTGCGTGACCCGCATAGCTTGGTTTCGTCACGCTGTCCGTTTGCGCTGCCGGTGACTTACTGACACAGCTCACATCAAAGGCACAGTGGCATTGTCCCGTCTGGGTTTTGAACCTGCAGCTGTCCAGTTATACGAGCCCTGACCTGGCCTTGACATTGGAGCAAAAATAAATGTAACACCACCTAAGTGTGGATCAGTAGTAATAGTAGCATTCAGGGTGTATTGTTAAATGCTTTCCAACAAAGGAAAATAAAATGATATTGTAAAAAAACACACACAATATTTACAGGAAAAAGGATACAGACAGTATGCAATAAAGAAGATAAAATAATCAAGGGGGTATCGAAAAACGAATTGTATATCTTTCTTGAGCAGTTCTAAGCATGTTCCCTCATAATGTAGGGGTCTGTAGAGGGGAAATGAAGTCTGCCTTTTGTGTTCCTGAATAAGCAAATAACAGGATTTTAGTAGCATCCCGTAGTGTTTCAGAGACTTCCTCGTTCTCGTGCTGCAGTATCACCGCTACATCGAGATCGCCATCAAGCAGTGCAGGAGCTCCGGGATCGACTGTAAGATCCACGGGCTGGGAATCGTAGGCCGCATCCGGGCCGAGGACGAGGACCTGGCGACCGTTCCCTTCCTGGCGTCCGACAACGAGGAGGAGGACGAAGACAAGACCAGCACCGGGAGGTATGTCAATGTTACGGCTCTTCTGCGAACACGCTACGCCATCCTGCCATACAGAAAGAGGACCAGAAACGGAGCAGGACATAAATCCTCTAATTTGTGTTATCCTTTTTTTCTTTCTTTTTTATGTATTCACCACTTACCTTGCTTGTGTGTTTTTAAATGGCCATTGGTCGTGTGTTTTTAAGTAGACAAAGAAACAAACAATCCCGGGAACAGCAAGGGGCAGTCCTGATGGGGGGGCGTGTCTAAAAGGGGGCGGGACAGTGTGCGTCACTGCAGGAACTGGCCTAGCGTCCATCTGCAGGGACACTTATTTATGCAGCGCTCATCTCATAACTCAAATTCACTCTACAAAATTAAAGTGTAACGGAAAACAAATGGAAGGCAGCAGGCAAAAAACAAAATGCCATCCTTTCCCCACACTGAGGACGGACTTTTAAGTCTGATTTGACAGCTCATATTGTGTTGGGGGAAGCCAGGAGAAGGACCTGTGGGAAAAGGTGTGTGATTCTGGGAGAGTGGTCTGCAGGGTGTGAAATAAACACCCGCCCCCAGCCAAATGCTGGTAAAATTTAGATTGTGGCTGGTAAGATTTTCTTGAGGATGCACTTTGGCAGGTAAAAGGTAATGTGGCAGATAAAATGTTGAAAATGGCTGGCCATTTTTAGAATCCATGAGCCACTCTGGCCAGTGGGTGAAATAGGTCATTTCATGCCCTTTTGGGATGGTCAGGCGACCTCGGATGGACGGAGTTAAACAGAAGGTCCGAAAGATAAGAAGGCACGTCAACCGTCGTCCTCCGAAGTCTAAGGAAGTGATTTATATGAAAAGAGGAGCATATTGGATTCAGGCTTTGACCAATAATCATGTGAAGACTGCAGACTGCAGCAGCTGCTCTCCCATTGATTAGGTAACCTGGCAGATTAACAGAGAAGTCAGACAATGTTGCTTAGGGAGCCTGAACATTAATGCCGGCGGCGATGTCAGGAGGCACCAGGAGCGGTTTTTATACCTCGGGATCAGGGGGGATATCGGCTTCTGTGGAAGGATTTCGCTGGATATTATTGCGGATTACAGAGGATTTTGTGTGCTAATGCCGTAATTGCAAAAATACAATTACTGTGAAATTCCAAAGCGGCACAGCACTCGCCTGTTTTGGACACATTATGAAACTTTAGCAGGCTCTCTGGGGATATTGGAGAGGTAGCTTTCCAGGTAAAAATAACAGATTGTTGTTCCAATGGGCATTTTGCTTTGCATAGTATCACATAAAATTTGAGAAAGACAGTAACCACACCCAGTTTTCAAATTACATATAGGTCAAAACAGGAAAATAATTGAACAAAGAATTTTTAAAAATCTATTTATGAACATTTGACGAGCCTAAAAAGGGGCTATGAAGATAGTCAGCCTGTGGAACTCCTAATATAGATGACTATCGACCGTCTCAAACTGTTACGATTTCTTTGCACCAGACTTTGTGTCGTTGCTGAACTTGAGTTGTATCCTCTCTCTGTCCCTCCCCCACCAGTTTGGCTCGGAAGAAGTCGGCCGGCCTGGAGTCGGCAGCGTCCATCAGGACTAAAGTCTTCGTCTGGGGCCTGAATGACAAAGACCAGCTGGGGGGCCTCAAGGGATCCAAGGTGTGTCCAGACTGGCAGGAACCGTTCGGCTTATCACTCTCTCTCTCTCTCTCTCTCTCTCTCTCTCGGCTTGAGCCCCCGCATCTCGCTTAACTCCACCCGCGTTTCCGTCCACAGATCAAGGTGCCTTCCTTCTCTGAGACCCTCTCTGCCCTCAATGTGGTGCAGGTAGCGGGCGGATCAAAGAGTCTGTTCGCAGGTGAGCGTGCGGCCTCCCATCGGAGGTGGTAACTGTCAGGGATGTGCTTCGGACGGCTGGTCAAAGTGAATGCTGTGACTGGCTTTCAGACAGTTAAGAAATAATGGATTCATTGAGTGATTATGAGACAGGATAATAATAATAATAATAATAATAATATTTAGCCTTCTGGCTCTCTGACACTTGCTCCTTTCAGTCTAGTTCTCTGACTCGGACTTTCACTCACACTTTGGCTCTTTGACATTGACTCTGACTCTCTTCTCTTATTGTTTCTCACTCTAATTATAACTGACTCTGACTCTAATTATTATGTGACTCTGGCTCCATAGTGACGGCGGAGGGTAAAGTGTACGCCTGCGGGGAGGCCACTAACGGCAGGCTGGGCCTAGGGCTCTCCAGCGGCACCATCCCCATCCCGCGCCAGATCTCCGCCCTCAGCAACTACGTTGTGAAGAAAGTGGCCGTGCACTCAGGTCAGTAGCCAGGGCCACGCCCACTGGCATGCGGAGAGCCTGATACATGTCCACTAGAAGTCTAAAGCTTACTCCTTACTCACTTCTAGGTATTCACCAAATCAAAATTGGGCAGAACTATAATGCACTACCAATGACTCATTTTGTTCCAATCATTATCTCCTGTTGTGGAGAGCAATGAATAAGCCAGTGACTGACCATTCATTGTATTGTTCCTCCACCGGTTACGGGGATTGTGAAAGCTCATTGTTTCATCACTACCCCTCCTTACCTGCAGGGGGGCGCCATGCTATGGCCCTGACCGTGGACGGCAAGGTCTTCTCCTGGGGCGAGGGAGACGACGGTAAACTAGGACACTTCAGCAGGATGTAAGCAACACAGATCGCTTGGTTTTTATTTAATAATTAAGCTACAACTCACATAGTTTTGACATATGATTTAATGATTGTACTTTCTTGGGCGAGGATGTTTACACATCTGGCAATTCACCCACAGGTTCTTGGGAGAAGATTATATCTAAACTGAAATAAAAAAGAAAAAAAACTATGTTTCTTTCCAGGTTCAATAAATGGCGATAAACAAGTGAAAGTTTTGAGAAACGGTGTTTGGGAGTTTTGTCTCGTTGTAAAATGATGGCACTTAAGTCATAAAAAAACTTCTCTTTCCATTTTAATCCTTCTGGCAGGCAGGCAGGCAGAAATGTATCATGTATCATAATAAGAAATGGTGTTTGCGCTGCCGTTAACTCATTTTTCCTCAGGGGCAGAATGCCTCCGCTGTTAAAAACTCCTTTTTGACTGTGAAACGCAGGAACTGTGACAAGCCGCGCCTCATCGAGGCCTTGAAGACCAAGCGGATCCGGGACATCGCCTGCGGGAGCTCCCACAGTGCAGCCATCACCTCCAGCGGGGAGCTGTACAGCTGGGGCCTGGGGGAGTACGGCCGTCTGGGCCACGGAGACAACACCACCCAACTCCGGCCCAAACTGGTATATACAGCACCGCTATCCTTTATACACCACCCAACTCCGGCCCAAACTGGTATATACAACACAGCTATTCTTTATACACCACCTAGCTCTGGCCCAAACTGGTACATAGAGCACTGCAATCCTTTATACACCACCCAGCTCCTGCCCAAACACATATATACAGCACAGCTATCCTTTATACACCACCCAGCTCTGGCCCAAACTGGTATATACAGCACAGCTATCCTTTATACACCACCCAGTTCCAGCCCAAACTGGTATATACAGCACTGCAATCCTTTATACACCACCCAGCTCCTGCCCAAACACATATATACAGCACCGCTATCCTTTATACACCACTCAGCTCCGGCCCAAACTGGTATATACAGCACAGCTATCCTTTTATACACTACCCAGCTCTGGCCCAAACTGGTATATACAGCACAGCTATCCTTTATACACCACCCAGCTCTGGCCCAAACTGGTATATACAGCACAGCTATCTTTTATACACCACCCAGCTCTTGCCCAAACGGATGTGTATATAGAACAGCTATCCTTTATACACCACCCAGTTCCAGCCCAAACTGGTATATACAGCACAGCTATCGTTTATACACCACCCAGTTCCAGCCCAAACTGGTATATACAGCACAGCTATCTTTTATACACCACTCAGCTCCGGCCCAAACTGGTATATACAGCACCGCTATCCTTTATACCCCACCCAGCTCTGGCCCAAACGGATGTGTATATAGAACAGCTATCCTTTATACACCACCCAGCTCTGGCCCAAACTGGTATATACAGCACAGCTATCTTTCATACACCGCCCAGCTCTGGCCCAAACTGGTATATACAACACTACTATACTTTATTCACCACCCAGCTCTGGCCCAAACTTGTATATATGCCTTGGCACAGCTATATTTTATATTGTATTTACCTAACAACACCCAGCTCAGACACACACACACACACACACACAGATTGCTTATCAGTCATAACATGAAGAAGAACATGTTTTTTCTTCTCTGTGTTCAATACCTGAATTATCCTTATATTTCTTCATCCCTCTGGTGCAGGTGAAAGTGCTTCTGGGTCATCGTGTCGTCCAAGTGGCTTGTGGGAGTCGGGACGCTCAGACCCTGGCTCTCACGGACGAAGGTACTCATGACACCGGACTGTACCGAATCGCTGATGCATGAATGGCTGATATGGCTGGATGAGACCTCGCTGCACCTGTGCTTGTCTGTAGTGAGACTGTTGTGAGACCATTGTGAGACTATCCTATCTCTCCACAGGGCTGGTGTTTTCCTGGGGGGACGGAGATTTTGGGAAGTTGGGCCGAGGGGGCAGTGAAGGCTGCAACATCCCCCAAAACATTGAGAGGCTGAACGGGCAGTCCGTGTGCCAGATCGAGTGTGGGGCCCAATTCTCCCTGGCACTCACAAAGTCAGGCGTGGTCTGGACCTGGTAGGCTTTATATTATATTACATAACATTACAATTATTTACCAGAGCGACTTATAAATGTGGAGGCCATCAGTGTTGGTTTCAGGCAAAGTCCAATATCACTGAGAAGGCACAGATGGCCCATTTTATAATCCATAAATGTAAAGTTAACTGAACAGTCCAACAGTTCTGTATTGCATTGTATTATTTATGTTACAACATTACAGGTGCCCTTATCCAGAGTGACTTGCAAAAGGAAATGCATTTTGTAGGTTTTTTTTCCAGCTGTCATAGCATAGCTCTTAAAAAAGGAAAAATGTTGTGCAATTTGTGCGCTTAGCCTCTATGATTTTGAAAAAATAATAATGTATATATTATTTTGGTGTGTTACTAACTTCTTTGTCATTGATCTGTTTTGCGGCTGTAAAAAATGTTGTATTGGTGTTGAGTAACAGTGTTGCTGCAGGGACCTTTTATAAGACTTTGCAAAGAAGCAATGATTTCCCCAAATAGCACTATGAATATCTTCAATAGAACATTGTTTAATTGTTTGCCCTAAACCTTCACGTTTTTACTTTTGCAAGTGACTCCCGAAAGAGTGTCCGCTAAAGGCCTAAATGCATGCAAATGTTGATGTTGCGGTCTTTTTGTTCCCCGTCAGGGGCAAAGGGGACTACTTTCGGCTGGGTCACGGCACGGACGTCCACGTGCGGAAGCCCCAGATGGTGGAGGGCCTCCGGGGAAAGAAGATCGTCCACGTGGCGGTGGGAGCGCTGCACTGCCTGGCTGTCACGGACACGGGACAGGTGAGTCCCAGCGCGCCCGCTAACGCTTGTGCGTTTGCGCTAACTGCATTCATTTCAATGTTTCCTTCTTTTTATATATTGTCTTATTATTCCACCGAGAAGCACTAAGAGCTAATTGTTCCTTGTATGGACATAAATAATGTTTGTTATTATTTTTATTTCTAGGCTTGGATGTTGTTTTTTCTCTGTTGCCGTCAATAATAATAATAATAATGCAATAATGAAGCAATTCAGGTTATGTACATTTATTTGATCAAGGCCACATTGGCAGTGCCCCACTTGAGAATCAAACCTGCAACCTCTGAGTCCAGCTCCCTAATGATTATACCACACTACCACCCCCTTTATTTCACTTGGCCTCAAAAAAGTAAGCAAAGATCTTTTCTGGCCCTTATCTGGCGAAAAACTGACAGGTATAATTTTCTACCCTGCGGCGTATTTAAAAAAATTTGTATTTATTGCCAGTCCCTTAAAAAGCCTCCGTAGGTCCTTTGACAAGATTAAGCAGACAGAGGCAGAGGTTTCTGTGTTCCTTTATTATCAGCGACGCGCGGCTCTGAGCTGCAGCCAGTGACCTTGCAGAGAGTCACGGCGTGTCCTGGCACTCCATCCAACTGTCGTCTATCGGGCAAATCTGCAGACCGCTCGACAGCCCCTTTCAAACGGCCCTCTGAAATTTCTGGAATTTCGGGGAATTAAAAACGATATGGAAAGTCAAGGAATCCCAGATGTGGTTCGGCATGTAAAACAATAAATTATTTTAAATGTGTGTACCGGTATATCCGTCTGCAAAATGTATATGCATATGTGCATATTTGCAAGCGTCTGCAAGAAGATTGCGTTGTTGACACCAGGCGTAGTCAACAGTTCTTTGAGTACCTTTAGTGGCCTAATTACCAAACTAGGCGTCGTGGGACTTTTTATCCATCTAACGACATTTTCTGCATCTAAGTCCTGGAAAATTCTGGAAAATATTGTTAACTGTTTCATTGTTCTGAAACCCCGGAGCCATTAGTTTCCCTCTCCTACCCCTCGCAGGTCTACGCCTGGGGAGACAATGACCACGGTCAGCAGGGGAACGGGACCACCACCGTAAACAGGAAGCCCACACTGGTGCAGGGCCTGGAAGGCCAGAAGATCACCCGCGTGGCCTGCGGCTCCTCCCACAGCGTTGCCTGGACGACCGTGGACGTAACCACGCCCTCCGTACACGAGCCCGTCCTCTTTCAGACTGCCAGGGACTCGCTGGGGGCCTCCTACCTCGGTGAGCCTTTCATTCTAATGTCAGAACTGGATACGGACATTTTGGCTGCTCTTAAGGGACTCCTGCACACTGTGATGCATTATACAAGTGCAACATTTCGCCTCATAGACCCCCTATGGGTCTACATGACTGACCGTAGAATCTGAATAACGGTGCTTTGTGAGTATTCCACAATGTGCCTGAGTCCCTTCACCGTTTCTGCTTTCATTCTCATTACAGCTACACACCCGTGGTAAAGATGTTGTTTCAGCTGTGCATATATTTTTCTATTTGGCTTCTGTCAGAAATAAATGGAAGCAAAATATTTATTATTTAAAAAACAACTTAAAAACCAGCTTGATTTCAATGTCATTTCTCTCTTTGCGTGTCTGAAATTCCTCTATACCAACCTTTTATTTTGGGGAATTTTCTGCTATTTCCTCTTGAGGTCTGGATGCCCTATTGCAATTATTTCCATTCCTTTGGTTGCATGTTATCTTTCTCTGCCTTGGATTTCAAGTCTAAAGTCACTGCCGGGCCATTGCTGTGTTATACCTCGGTACACTGTAGCCAGGAAGCTGTAATGTCCACAGAGTGCTGCATTGACTGGTAATTACATAAAAATCACGTGGTGCCCAAACATAGTTTTATTACTTGTGTTTGCGAGGCCGTTGTTGGTAATATCTCACCTTTTATCTCCGTTTGAAATGAGAAGACTGCAGAACAAACCTTTCATTACCTTGCTGGTGATCCTTAGGGGTAAATCTAAGGAGCTGGATGGGGGAGAGTGAGCCCTGCAATCATAATTTTGGGGGGTCTGTGGGAGGCCAGTGATTAGTATAATCATGGTTTGGAGGTCCTGTGGGAGGCCACTCAGGCCAGTGATTAGTATAATCATGGTTTGGAGGTCCTGTGGGAGGCCACTCAGGCCAGTGATTAGTATAATCATGGTTTGGAGGTCCTGTGGGAGGCCACTCAGGCCAGTGATTAGTATAATCATGGTTTGGAGGTCCTGTGGGAGGCCACTCAGGCCAGTGATTAGTATAATCATGGTTTGGAGGTCCTGTGGGAGGCCACTCAGGCCAGTGATTAGTATATTCATGGTTTGGAGGTCCTTTGGGAGGCCACTCAGGCCAGTGATTAGTATAATCATGGTTTGGAGGTCATGTGGGAGGCCACTCAGGCCAGTGATTAGTATAATCATGGTTTGGAGGTCCTGTGGGAGGCCACTCAGGCCAGTGATTAGTATAATCATCGTTTGGAGGTCCTGTGGGAGGCCACTCAGGCCAGTGATTAGTATAATCATGGTTTGGAGGTCCTGTGGGAGGCCACTCAGGCCAGTGATTAGTATAATCATGGTTTGGAGGTCCTGTGGGAGGCCACTCAGGCCAGTGATTAGTATAATCATGGTTTGGAGGTCCTGTGGGAGGCCACTCAGGCCAGTGATTAGTATAATCATGGTTTGGAGGTCCTGTGGGAGGCCACTCAGGCCAGTGATTAGTATAATCATGGTTTGGAGGTCCTGTGGGAGGCCACTCAGGCCAGTGATTAGTATAATCATGGTTTGGAGGTCCTGTGGGAGGCCACTCAGGCCAGTGATTAGTATAATCATGGTTTGGAGGTCCTGTGGGAGGCCACTCAGGCCAGTGATTAGTATAATCATGGTTTGGAGGTCCTGTGGGAGGCCACTCAGGCCAGTGATTAGTATAATCATCGTTTGGAGGTCCTGTGGGAGGCCACTCAGGCCAGTGATTAGTATAATCATGGTTTGGAGGTCCTGTGGGAGGCCACTCAGGCCAGTGATTAGTATAATCATCGTTTGGAGGTCCTGTGGGAGGCCACTCAGGCCAGTGATTAGTATAATCAAGGTTTGGAGGTCCTGTGGGAGGCCACTCAGGCCAGTGATTAGTATAATCATGGTTTGAAGGTCCTGTGGGAGGCCACTCAGGCCAGTGATTAGTATAATCATCGTTTGGAGGTCCTGTGGGAGGCCACTCAGGCCAGTGATTAGTGTAATCATGGTTTGGAGGTCCTGTGGGAGGCCACTCAGGCCAGTGATTAGTATAATCATCGTTTGGAGGTCCTGTGGGAGGCCACTCAGGCCAGTGATTAGTATAATCATGGTTTGGAGGTCCTGTGGGAGGCCACTCAGGCCAGTGATTAGTATAATCATGGTTTGGAGGTCCTGTGGGAGGCCACTCAGGCCAGTGATTAGTATAATCATGGTTTGGAGGTCCTGTGGGAGGCCACTCAGGCCAGTGATTAGTATAATCATGGTTTGGAGGTCCTGTGGGAGGCCACTCAGGCCAGTGATTAGTATAATCATGGTTTGGAGGTCCTGTGGGAGGCCACTCAGGCCAGTGATTAGTATAATCATGGTTTGTGGAGGATGATGTGTGATCATCAATAAGGGGGTTTGTGGGGGTGTAGAAGTTAGATGTGTAATCACCGTTTTGGGGGGATTTGTTGGAGAATGAGATTTGCAATCACCGTTTTGGGGGGGGGGTTGCTTTGTGGGGGCGTAACTGAACTGTATAATCATCGTTTGCGGGGGATTTTGTGCCTATGTTCACCAGGGGTCCCCTCAGACAGTGATACCTCTGCAGTCAGTAACAAGATGATTGGCCATAGCAACGTCAAACCCAACAGACCGTCCTTGGCCAAAATCCTGCTGTCGCTGGACGGAAACCTGGCCAAGCAGCAGGCCCTCTCTCACGTCCTATCAGCCCTACAGATCATGTATGCCAGGTAGGCATGACAACCATTACAGTACTTATTATGGGTTTCATTTACCGGATTGGATTAGTTCAATTTCAATTGATTCAATGATTTGAAATTCCGTAAACAAATTGGAAAATGCAGATAATGGTTCTATTAAGATTTTTGAATTCATTTATTTTTGAATTCTTTGAATGAAGCGAAATGGAATCCTTTTCATTTATATAGCGTCTTTGACCTCTGCAAATTGTGTTAAAGTGAACTGGGGGG